>CM029470.1:39401212-40869112 GCA_017140325.1 Eucalyptus leucophloia subsp. euroa
GCGGATAGTGGCGGCAACGACAACCGCGGGATGGCGGTAAATGAAGAAGAAGAAGAAGAAGAAGAAGAGAAAATGGAAGAAGACTTGATTTTTATATTTGTTCCGGGAACAAGAATCAATTTATTATTATTATTATTATTATTATTATTCTTAATTCTATTCCAAATTTGTTCCCGGAAATGAAAATTTTATCAAACGCGATTCTATTCCCAAAGCTGCTCCCGGAATAAAAAAAATCAGAATCAATTACCATTCGAATGGTCACCAAACAGGGCCTAAGTGGCCCAAATGATGAGTCTAGCTAAACGGACGTCATATATTTGCAACAGCTGCCTAATATTGTGAGAACAATCTCGCAGGCAAGGCTTGCAGCAACAAAGAACTGAATCCCCCAATCCGCCCTCAGGCTTTTTAACGGCTGCTACACGGTGTTGACTATCGAGGAAATCCAACTGATCAAACTCATCGCGCCTTCGTTCAGGTATGCTCACTAGACATCAATGCAAATGTCCGAGTGAGGAAAATTTGCACATTTCTTCCGAAGAATAACTACTAAGAGCTTGCACAAAGCTGCATAAATGCATACATTTGGTCTGTATTAGATACATCATATGCGTCATGATACACATGGATCAAACACAACATGCGTAGACCTTCTTTATGCACAAGATATGAACCGAAGAAAAATATTTTCTTGAATTCTCCGTGCTTCACTTGTTAATAACAATGACTGTCAGGCATTATAAGTTACCAAGAACTAGAAAGGAAGATTCACAATGCAGTCAAAATTCTTTTTGATAATTTCATCATCCGATTATCTAACCATTATGAGAATTAATCTAGTTCATTAAGAGCATGGGAAAATTGTCCAAAAAGTCCTAAACCTATTGCACTTTTGTTAATTTAGTTCTAAACATTTTCATTTCTCGTCGATTTAGTCCATCCGGCCAATTTTGATTGGAAAATACTAACGTGGATGCTAGCGGTAACACTAGCAAACGGATAACACGTAGGATTGTCGGTGCTAACATGAACAATTTTTAATAATATTTTAATTTTTTTATTTAATTATTTTTCATGTTTTTTCCTTCTTTTTTTTTTTTTGGCTTTTTCCTTGGCCTTTTCTGGTGGCCGACCACCGGCAACGGGTGATGACCGACCGGCTAGCCTCCCTTGCCACAAGCGAGGCCCGCCAAGCAAGGAGGAGCACCAACGAGGGGAGCCCTCGCCCGGGCGCGGCGGCAAGGGTCACCTAGGCGAGGCCGACCCTCCCTCGAGGCCGGGCGGCCTCGCTAGGTGTCGGTCGAGCAACGGTGAGGCCGAGCGAGGGCCAACCTCGCCAAATTTGGCAAGGCGAGCCCTCGCCGAGGCTCACCCTCGCCTAGGTGAGAGTCGGCCTCGCCTAGATCAAATCTGGCGAGGCCGGCCCTTACCTTTGGTCAAGCGGCATCGGCCTATGGCTGGTGGCCGGCTAATCGCCCGCTTGGCCGGGGCGGGCCGAGCCTCGGCGAGGTCTCCCTCGCAAGATCGGCAAAGTCGGCCCTCGCCAAGGCTAGGGCGGCCTCGCCCACCGTCGCCGTCACCTAGCCAACGCCTAGCGAGGCCGCCCGGCCTAGGGGAGGGTTGGCCCCGCCCGGCGACCCTTGCCGGGCCGCGCCTAGGCGAGGGCTCCCTCGCCAATGCTTCTCCTCGCTGGGCCGGGCCTCACCTATGGCAAGCAAGGCTAGGACCCGGTTGTGGCCGATGGTCACCGTCACTTGTGGTCGGTGGCGGCCACCAAAAAAGGCCAAGGAAAAAGCCAAAAAGGAAAAAAAAAAAAAAAAGAAGGAAAAAACATTAAAAAAATATAAAAATATATTATTAAAAATTGTCTACATTAGTGCCGGCAGATCCTTCGTGACATCGCCGGCGTTCACGTCGCATTTTCCAACCAAAATTGACCGGATGGACTAAATCGGCAAGAAGTGAAAATGTTTAGGACTCAAACATGAATTGGCAAAAATGCAATAGATTTAAGACTTTTTTGGATAATTTTCCCTTTAGAGCACAGTCAGATATTTTTGTTTTTTGTTTTTTTTTTAAGCCTGCTTGTTTACACTTCAAACGAAAGTAAAAAGTGTTCTTATTTTCTGTCAAAATTTTAAAAAGAATTCAGAAAAGATTATATGTAAACCAAGAAATTAATCAATAAATGTTGTGAAAGTGTCGGGAATTTTGTATTTTAAAGAAAAATAAAGATCTAGTAGCCTAAAAGATTTTACGTTAAACAAAAAAAAAAAACTTGAAAGGCAATTCAAATTCAAAGAGCAGGTTGTAATGATTCAAAGTGACTCGAGCAAAGAAAAGTCACTTCATGATTGCCTTCCTGCCCATTTCTCTCCGTGTTCATCAAATGAGAAGTCACTTCGCAGGGTTATAGACAGTATTTTCTTTTGCAATTTTTTTTTTTTTTGCTTACTCCTCCTACTTTTTTATTTTTATTTTTGGTAATGTACTCATCCAGTTCTAAGGTGACTAATAACTAAAGGAAAGAATGACCTACTCCAAGTAAATTTCCCAATTACATATAAAAAATAATGACATTTTTTATTATTAGCTTTGCTCTCTCGAATCTAGTAAGTTTCGACCACTTTTATAAAACATGGACCATGTGCCATGGCTTGGGGAAGCGAAATTATTGATCTTCCACTTGGTTTTATCGCTGTAAATACTTACTTTGGAAATGGTAATTACAAAAGAAAAATCTAATATAAGGTTTTCATTGTATTTTCCTTGCATATTTGAAATGGTTATAAGATAAATCTTTGGTTATATATAATTTTTCCAGTAATTAAAATTCTTATTTTTAAAGAGAAAATGATTATTTTTCCAGCAAAAGTACATTTCTTGCACTTTGAGTGTTATCCAATTTTTACTGGAGCAGGTGTGAGCCCAATAATGGACCGGGTGTCATATTCTTGGCGAAGCAATCATGAAAGCACCAAAAAGACATAAACGGCAATACCGGAGTATGTCTTTTTATTTAATAATGAAAGGTAGAGGCAATCATGTTTGGTAAAATCACTCTTCGATATAATTTTTATTTGAGAAAAAGGAAACGAAATATCGTTTTTTAACATAGCCATCCCAAAATGAGCTTAGCCATTTGTAGGGAGACTGCTCAAAAGTTTGATCTTTTTAGCTTTGGAACATATGATGAATTAGTTGCCTAACCGAATAATTCCGTTTCGGGCTTTTCTTTTTATTAGGCTCCACATTCTGTTGAAATTCTCTAATGGTGAATTCTCGACAAATTCTTTAGATGGTGGCTTTTAAGTTTATTCTGCCTCTACCTTTCATTATTATCTTTCCAAAGTAGATTTAAAAAAGGAAAAAGGGAAAAGGTAGAGGAGAGGCATTACCGGAGTATTTAGTACACTGCACGCTCTTTTGGTATCACCGTGGAACCCATGACTTGTTGGCTCCACAGGTTCTAAAATACCTTGTACTCAAATATTTCGCATTGAATAAATATTGTCGCAATACTAGTTACTAACACATTGAACATTTAATATTAAAAAAAAAAAAAAACAGAGAGATAGAGAAGATTACATGTTAAAATATAAAGTAAAAGTGCGTTAAAAACATCAAAAGTAAAAGTTAAACAGACAAAATCAGCTTCTACCTATCATCACAATCCATGAGTTGAGAAGAAAACCCATCATGGTCTATAAAGAACATGGATGAAAATTTATTAGGCACAGACATAGCCAAACTCGTCACACACACTCACTAACGTGCGTGTGAGAGACAGAGAGTGTGAGAGACAGAGTTGGATAATTGTTTTTCAAACGAGGTTGAAATCTATTGATCAATTAGAGTTTTCACACGTCTAAATATGAAAAAATTTCATAAAAGAAAAAGAAGAAAAAAAGAGCAAGCCATGAATAATTACAAGCACATTTAAACACTTAAAAATATATTATGCAAGGGTACACGATGTTTGGTTTAGGGTAGTACGACTCCAAACCCTATAACCTACATTATACTCACTTGTTCCAAAATTAATTCGATCCTACCCTGCGAGTTATAATACTTTGAAATCTATCCTATCATATTTGGCAGGTTCTCCTGTACAGCCCCAGTATTCAGTCTTGAACGAAACTAATCCTTACTTTGGGTCTGGGACTTCTTGAACTGGGGCTTTTCTTAGTTCATATTTTTGGTAATTCTATCCCTTGTAAGCTTTGGGAAAGGTGATGGAAAAGATTAGTCACTCCTTGAGAGGGCCACACGTCAATATCCCAATGGCCTTCTACTATATGCACCAAAATACTTATATAGTATTACAATAGATGACTTTAGGTGCAATTGCTCTCGGATGTTCAAGTAGAAGTGGTTTTACAACTCTGAAAATAATTCCCGTTACCCTACCATATTTCACAACCTGCATAATTCTTAAATCCCTTTCACAAAGGAAAGATTGCATTCAATAGCATCTCCGTCACACCTTTCCGAACCTAGCAATCTTCAAATGTCAAAATTGACAGGTTGCGAAGGAACAGAGAAATGTCATAATTTATCCTAATAGTTCCTTTCTTTTTTTTTTTTTTTGATCCTAATAGTTCCTTTCACGAATAGGAAAATGAACAGCGAAAACGAAACTAAACATGGGCTGTATATTGTAGAGAGTGTGGTTAAGTGTACTGACCAAAAAATTAAAGTATGATGTCACTCGCCAAACATCCAAAGCGCAGAAAGTGTGCAAACCGTTTTTTTTTTTTTCTGGAAATAATATGGATTAGTAAGCGCAACAAGCAAATGCAAGCTAAGTAAAGTAACAGGAAAGAAAGAGGTGCAAGGCAATGCAAGACCAGCGTCACCACACCTGAACTCTAAGGACTGATGATACCCAGAAGGATTATGCGGAAGACGCGACCCCGAAGTAGGAAAAATTGAAGAAACTGAAGCAGATCAAAGCAACAGAGATATTTTTCCCAGCAAACATTCGGAAGGAACAAGTACCTGGAATAGGTGACGTTCTCTCTTACCTAGCAGAGCACTTGTATCTTAACACTTACTAGCAATTAACCGATTGTGGAACCTCCATTTGTTAAGTAAGAAAAAGAAAGGCTTGGTAATAAAAAGGGCAAAAATAAAAGCGAATTTGATTATTTGCTTGCAACTTTCGTCTAAGGCTCTTTCCTCTTTTGTTTGGCTTTATATGTACATTACTATGCCTGTTGATTCCGCGTCTGTCTTTAAGGTCACATGTGATTCTCGTTGTTTCCTGCACTTTTAGCTCTTGGATTAGGCAAAATGTTAACTCTAGCGCTAACCTCGGGTATTGATGAGGATCACTTCAAGAAAAATGGTGCAATTTTCTTATGTTTAATAGGATTTATCAAATGAACTCAAAATTATTAGCATAAGTTTGGTGTCGGAAAACTTTAGAATATGTTTCAGACAAATAAACCTAGGTTTTGCCTTTACCAAAAAAAAACTAAACCTAGGTTTGGTATGTGATCTCGGGACCTTGGCAGCGGTACTCAGGACCTCAAGCCTTGTGCTTAGGGTCTAGGCACCCAAACTCTGCTGGGAAAACATCATATGATTTTTTGAAGTTGATAAAATAATCTTTTTTTTCTTAATTTTGTTTGACAAATGCAAATTTTATCTTTATTTCAGGTCATATTATATAAGGAACGCTTTATCACCATCGGCATCTGTAGTATGCTGTGAAAGATGGATAGAAGCTGGATTGACCTTGATAGAGGGTAAACAAGTTGGAGAGGATGAGATGTTCATAAGGACTTGGAGGTATCATGGTAAGTTGAATAGTTAAGTGAAGTCTTGATCACTAATATACTTAAGAAAACTAATGGATAGCAGTTCCTAAGTTAACTCCTAGCGGACAGCTTGGATAGACTCAATGAATTGCTGATATAGAAGCTCTCTATATCAACTATGGTGAATGCATTTGTCGTGTAATTGCTTGAAATAGATAAGAAGATTTCGATGTTTCTTTAACTTATTTGGAAGTCAAAAGGAATAACAGCTAGCTTCAAGACTTTGAATTTCGGATTGACTAATTAGAAGCCCAATTAAATAGATTTTGTCGTGTAATTGCTTGAAATAGATAAGAAGATTTCGATGTTTCTTTAACTTATTTTGGAAGTCAAAAGGAATAACAGCTAGCTTCAAGACTTTGAATTTCGGATTGACTAATTAGAAGCCCAATTAAATAGATTGTTATCTATTTTATTCACTCAAGGAAAAGGACTATTACCAAGAATAGCTGTCTCTACGTGGAAAACCTCGCCATTATCAGGAAGATTTGATTATATCGGCGATCAAATTTTCGGTGATTGTGTCCATCATTTCCAACGATAAATTCATCCTCTTGAAGATTATCCAATGGTTACTTTGGAGATTGAATACTATAAAAGAGAATCAACAGACGTTGAAGGAGTAACGAAAAATTGAGAAAGCTACAAACACCGATTCACTTGTGTTCTGATCTTTTGAGAATTGTTGTTACTCATTCCAATCTACGAGTTGAAGAGTGTGCACGTTACTAACAATGCTTAATTATTGGTAGTGGGATTTCTCAGTTTCAAGTCAAAGCAACACGTGCTTCATTGTAGCTACTTGCGAGATTACTAGTGTACTTTAGTCTTGTTGGTGGATGTTACATAAAATAATAGATTTAGATTTGACCTAAACTGAACCACTATAAGATCTACCTACAACATCTTTTATCTCTTTACTTATATATATATATATGATAGAAACATCTTGCATTTGATATTCGAGTTATTCTTGGATCTGAAAACTTAACTTGAGCTAGTTGCAACAAATTCTGAAATCTATTCACCTTAAGTTGCATCTCAACAATTGTTGTCAAAGCAAGTATTGCTTGTTTTTGAATGTTTTTCTTCTAACCACAAAATCTTATTATATGACTAAAAGCATTTATCCAGTTTGTTTACGAAGCATCTACTCAATCAGGCCACGTTTTGGTAGTCTGGTCAAAATGCTGCGTCTTGAAGAACAATAATGTTTGGGCTGTGGGTATTAAGCAAGAAGTAAGTACTTAAACAAGACCATGGCAAACAATAGTGTAGGGTGATCGCCTCGTTTGAGATACAAAATAGGTTTGACTCGCGAGTGGTGGGGACATGTGGTAGTCACCATCACCGAAAGGGAACCACTATTGGGTGGCTGCCAAAGCAAGGTCACAACAGCAGTGGTCCACGGCAACTGGATCTCGCAAACCCACATTGTTAAAAGAAGAAAACTGTCAGTTGCCTAATATTTACACTAAAATTTTGGCTGTTAAACTTAATCATTTATCGCATTAAAAATTAAGGATTGACCCAACCCTAAACAAAAATATCACTGGCATTAGTTTGCATTTGCAATATAAGCACTAGGAACATTTTTCATTTAGTAATAACATGTCTAAATAAATTGTACTTGAGTTGATCCTGTCATAAATTGTTTTTTGAATTAGGCCAAAGTGCTGCATAGATATGAGGACAGAAGCCCCAATCTCATTTAAATTTTCAAGATCTAGCCAATTTATTTGAGAATTTTGACCGACTCATTCGTCTCCTTTGCTTGACCAAAAATCATATGAAAGTAAGATTACATTTGGTAGCTAGGATAAAAGTATTTATCCTATTCTGGGTATGGGTCCTATCCAAAATAGAGTAAAGTCAAATATAAGAGGGTGTAACTCAAATAAAAATCTCCTCTAAGGAGATAGGATAAAGATAGATATGATTTATATCAATAGTATAAGAGTTGCTTCTCTCAAATAAAAAACTTCTTAAATTAATAAAATTGAAATAATAATTAAATATAAATAATATTTGAATTCTAAATAACAAAAAAAAAAATCATTCTTATTTATATATTTGAATTTCTTTCTATTCTACAATAATATTTATTTAGTACTTATATTGATTACATATTTTATTATATTTGCATTTTAGGTTTATTAGATAGTTTGCCATTTAATAATTTTTTATTAAAGAATGATGGAATGGAATAAAAAATGAAATAATAAAAGAGAGGAAAGATGAAATAAATAATGAAATAAAAATTAAGTAGAAGAACCCAACTTTTTAATGAATAAATTCAAACTTGAAAATGATCTTTCTAACTATTGAAGATTGATAGGTAATGAGTTTTCTTTATATATATATAAATCACCCTCCATCTCCTTCTCCAGAAACTTCAAGACTCATTCATAGGTTTTTGATTCACGTCAAAACTCCATGAAAATAGCAAGAGAGTCAAAACTCTTTCTCCGTAGCTCTCTAGCTAACATCAAAAGTTCATGAAAGCAAACAAAGGGTCAAAATTCCTCTCATCTATTGCTCTGTGGTTCATGTTGAAGCCTCTAAAAAATAATGACAAATCGAAGCACTAGATTTTTCAAAATTGCAAAGGTGAATGATTATGTTTTCTTTCTTTCACTAATTTGGCATTCATTGACTGATCTATTTCATCGATATTGCTGGAGCTCGTTTATATTTCTTGTTATAGTCAAATTTATGGATCTAGAATGCTGCAATGAGCTAATTTGTTGTGTGAGATTTAGATCATATAATAATTATAAATTGATTGACGGATGATATCTTCATTTGTGCATTTACGGTTTCTCTAGTAGCCAACTGTGAGGGATTTTTTTTTTTTTATCCTTACCAAAAAAAAAATTTGCCTTACCAAAAAAAAACTGTGAGGGATTTTTACTATCTCTGTTTGTGCATTTTCAAATTCATTTACACTAATAGGCCATTCGTACCAAATAATAGACAAGATAGAATAGTAAAAGTATCCTTATTTATCATTGTGATTCACCAAACAATAAATAGGATATAAAAAAATCGATATATTTTATATCATATCCTATCAGTCATATCTTGGTTACAAATTGTAGCACAAATCATAGTCTAAATGATTTGAGGCAATCCGCAAAATATGGAATAGGAGAGGATATTCGGCCACCAAAATATGTAGGTAGAATTACTTAATTAGTGCGTCCCAAGCATGTAGTCGTCATAAAAACACAAGAAGTGAATTAGCATTGCATCATTAAACTACTATTCTTTCAATAAATAAAAATCATTGGGTCATGTCTAGTTCCTTTTCTTTTTCTTTTTTTTTATAAAAACATAACACAAAAAATAGTCTCTCACATATTTTGTATAATAGGGTTAATCCTTGATTAATTGTATCTCATGTCATAGCATTCATGCCATATCATTATTAATATTGCATATAAATTGCATTTAATTTATTATAGCATAGCATACATTTCATTTAGGGTTTTATGTTGGTTCGTTAATGCGTGCTAGATTGGGATGCACATAGTCATAACATTTAAATTAAGTCATGTTTGTGCTTAATTAATCTCAAACAAGAAAACCCCAAAAAGAATTAATTGCCATTGCAATATAACTCTAAGTTATCTCACATAGCGTAAATTGTACATAAATCATGTTTACAAAGACGTTAATAAACAACACAACGTTGGGATGTATAATGCTGCATCTTAGCAGTTATTATCCCTGCCTAATTACATTTAGAAGTCATATCTAGGACATACACATATCATATCATTATTTGCTTTTCTAGTCTAAGTTTGAAGTCCCTCTGACTGGGCGATAATGAAACTTTGTTTTTGCTTGCTTAATGCATCAAGGTTCTTTATCTTTTCAAGTAATTTACTGTTTTGATTTTTAGGTGTTACATAACTAATTGCACACTCGCATAATCACCTTTCACATGTTAATGGTTTAAGATTCAAACAAACAAAGATTACAGGCAAAATATTTTCGAAATACAGAGAAAATGTGCCAAAAAAGTGTTAAATTAATCTAGTGTAAACAAGTGCTTGTACCATGAATCCTTGGCTTACAAAAGTAAAATGTATTCCCACATTATACTTGATGTCTAATTGACCCACAACTAATTAGTTGCGGCTTGAAAAGATAAGTTTATATTATAATATTGAATTGAGAACTCAAGTTGCAATTGGTATGGCTTGACAAAGTCTACGCTAGGCGATGAAATTATCTCTTTAATGACTAAATGTTCGTGCCGACCTACTAACTTATTAAATCTGGTTTAGTGGTTCACCTCGAGGAAGGTTCCGAAACCTAAGGGTTGTGACCACCGTGCGGTGGTTGCCTAAGGTCAGCGCCCACCCAGCAGTGGTCAACAGCTATGCACTGCAGTACCATGGTGATACCATTGAGTGGGGGAATAGAAATGATCATTTTTATTCTCCTTTATTTTTCGTTCTTTTAATCTTTTAATATTTTTCATATTTAATCTGGATGGGGTAATTTAATCTAACCCCTCGGGTAAGAATATATTATCTGCTTTTTTATTCAGATACATTTGTATTTATCCTGTCCAAAATGTGTCAACAAATGTCGGATAAGATACTTCTTATGTCATATGGCTTTCTATGTGAGCCACCAAACATATATTGGGATTTTGAATTATTCTGGGGGTATTGCTTGGGGAAAGAACAGACTAGATTGCCGTGGAATGCTTCATTGTATCATGATTGGCAAGCTCGAAAAGGAGCTAATTATGGAAGGTATCTTCCTAATATTGGTTGGAGGGATATTGACACAAGATGTCCTTGATTTAATTTGTGCTATGTTGTCCCTATGCTTTATTTTATGTAATTAGATCCTTGTCAACGTCACGTCCTATGTTCAAGTTTTCTCCTATTTATAAGATTCCAAATATGAGCATTGTATGTGAATATCGTATAGTTGTGATATCTGTTAGAAGGTCTTCAAAAGATCTTGGTCAAATTCCTTGAATAACACGTGCAAAAACCTTCTCTCTATCTAGATTGTCATTTTGATCAGTTTTTTTTTTTTTTTTTCTGAACATTCTGATCATTTAATAATAGTGAGTTTTCATCAATCTCTGGTGCTTATCTGTCTCCATTAATCTTCAAATTTCCTATTCGACTGCTACAAGTTGTGTCTTCAATTTCTTTTTTTCTTTTTGGTTAGAAGGAAAATTTTCATTTCACATGAAAGAGGATACATAACTTCAAGATGAAAATGCAAATCCCACAAAGCAAGTAAATTTGAAAAGTGAATTAACGTGGTATAGCTTGTAAAGACTCACTTATTCCATGAAGATGGATCTGTCATAGCGTCAAAGCACAATCAACGTCCGTTCACCAAATCTCACATCAACATCATTTACACTCAGTGATTTCCCTCTCCATAGCTACGACTTTTCCAAAAATCAGTGTGCTTAGGTTCAGCTTCTCAAATACAATCCCAACAAATTGAAGAGCACAAAAAACGCATTGTAAATCTCATATCTATATCTAGATTTGGGTGCTCTTCTATCCTAATCTAGCTCTATATCAGGAGAGAAGAAATACAAAAGAAATACTAGTTGACATCAAAATCACTATCAGATAAGTCAAGTGTTGAAGGTAGCAGCAGAGAAGTCTCAGAGACTTGTGGATCGCTTGACTATCTAGAACAAGCACTCGGAATCAGAGAGAGCAGATTCTTCTAAGGTGCTTGCATCGATCTTCAGAGCTCTTAGAACAAACTTCTTCACTTTCATGGAGGATGTTGACTGCATCCGTGAAATCAAGGAAGAAGTCTTGCAGACGAAGAGATAGACAGATAGAGAAGAGGGAGAGGGGGAGGGAGGGAGAGAGAGGGACTCATGGATGTAGCTTCAAAAGAAGAGGGTTGGGATGGCTTAGGATGGAGGAAATCCTAAGGGAGAGGGAGATGGTAGTGTCGCGACCTCTTTTTTCTCAACACCCGATTAGGGTGAGGGCCTGTGGAAACTAATGGTTCGGCTAGGAGAAATATTTGTTCCTATAAGTTAATTTTAAAAAGGAATCGCCACTAATCAATTCGGGATAGGTCAATTAGAAACTCAAGCAAAATATTAAGAGAAATATTCGTTTCTGCACAATTGAAGACATTAAGATCGGGAACTTGATTATATTAGTTAATCACTAATTTTGTTTAAACCCTAAGGTTTTTTGGATTTTCAAGGAATTTTTCATGCATTTGTGGAGGAAAAACATACTTTTTTGGTCATTTTTGGAACATGAGATGTATTTTTTGATTTTTTTGTTGATCTTCTTTGAAAATATAAATCTTTTTTGGCTTTTTCTGATTTTTTTTTTGGAAAATTGTAAGATATTTTGGATTTTTTGGATTTTCTAAAAATTATTTATTTTATTTATTATTTTATTATTAAATATTACTTTAATGATTATAATAGAAAAACAACCCAGGTCGGATCCCCAGGTTGGGTCCGACCCGGTTGACCTCCGCTTGAATGGCCGACGTCGGCCCGGGCCGGCCGAGGCGTGGGCTTGGCCCCAGAATTGTTAATCAAAGCCCAAAAAAGGGGCCATGCATCCCTAATCCCGCGTGAGACCGGCCCACACGCGACCGGGCCCAGTTGGCCCAAACCAACCGAAACCTTACCCGGTTAAGACCCATGCACTCGACCCGATTCGAATGGTGAAAACCTACCTGGCTGGGGTCCGCATCTGACCCGATTCGTGACCTGGATAGACGAAACCTTAGCCTAAAGCGACTCGCACCGGATCCGGCTCCTGCAATTGCTGCTGCCCCTTCGACGGTGGCGATGAGCGCGTTCGCCTTCGCCGCACGACCCTCCCGGCCATCGCGGCCAGCCCCGCCAAGGACCAGCCCTCCGCCGGGCTGGCTGCCATTGATTGAGACACCTCCCGGATTCCTCTCGCTCACCACTCCTCTGCCCATCGTGCCCGCTTGCCTAGCCGCTACGGAGACTGAGGCGAGCAATGCCTTGGCGCGGCTGAGGGCATGCCCAGTGCTACCCCAACCACTTCGAGCATGAGACTCGGCCTCCGCCTGGAGGCCGTCGCCGCCCACGACCCCAACGAACCCAACAGCTCTTGAAGACCTCAACAATCAAGAACAGGGCAAGGGCATCGCTAGAGTTTACTTGCTCGGCCCGAGGGCATCGCTGGAAGACCAGCGAGTCGAGTGCGTGCACGGCCGAGACCCTACTCTCCGTGCTCCCCTAGATCCGACCTACTCCCGGCTTTGCTCGCTCGGCCCCCTCGAATCTTGGCCTAACCTTCTCTCTCGCGGTCGTCCTCCCTCAAATCGACCCTCTCCGGCCAGATCCGAGCCTCCTCCGCCTCTCACTCAGCCCGACCCTCTCTCTCTCTCCAGCCGACCTCAAATCTCCGATTTGCTTACCATCGGGCCTCCCCGAGATCTCGAAGCTTGCTGCCGGTGATCCCTCTCGGTGCTCAATGTGGTTTTTGCGTTCTCTCGATGCCCTATTTATAGGCGCGGGGGGGGGTCGACGCGCCGACCGGCCTTCCTCCGCCGCCTAAACCGACATCCGTCCTTCCCCTTCCACAGAGGCTTGCTCTGTTGGGGTTTCATGAATCATGTATAAGAAAAATTAACGAAATGAACGCAGCGGAAACAAAGATATATTTTATACATGATTCTCCTAAGGCGTTGTTCATGCGGTTTAATCAAAAATTTGAATATAAAAAGGGGGTTAAACAAATTACCTCTTGAAGCACGCTTGAAACAAGTCGGTTCGGATGTTCTACAGTTCGAGTCTCACAAGCGTCAGACCTCTAGTTCAGACACACCAACAATGAACGTCAAACAGAAGAGAGAACTTTTGGATATTCACCACGATGATCGTGCTAGCAATCTTGTGGAAACAATCCGTTGTATTCTTGATGTATAATAGTCACGACCCGAACGAGAGAATTGTTTTTCTTCCTCATGTCTCAAAGACACAAGAACACACGCACACTTTTACTCAATATTTAGCAACTAGCAAAACTTCAAGTTTTTGTTAATGGTGAAGAGCCGATCCGGAACAAGAAGACAAAACACATGAAGTCTCCTTTTTATTTTTCAGCAGCACTTTAACTCTCGTCCCTCAATTGTTTTAATAATAAAACCGACCACCAACGATTGCTAATCGATGGACGATCAACAACCGTTGTTGATTGTCCATAGCAAACAATCGTGCATAATGGTCAGCAACCGCTGACCATTACGCTTCGTGCATGTTCACGAATTTGTGCACATGCATGAAGCTTTTAATTTTTCAATTAGTTAATTAATTAATTAATTAAGTAAATGAATAATTAATTAATTAATCAATTCCCTTCTTAAAAATAAAAAGAACATAATTTTATATGTACAATTGGAATACATTAACATGTATCCACTTTGAGAATGCGTGTGCATCATATGCAAGTAGGCTCGTAACTATAATACAAATTAAATTAAATCTCATTTAATTTAATTTCAAATTGACTCAATTCGATTGTAGTAATTGCAAACACATTTGCAATTATATTTCTCTCTTGTTTCACGTTATCCTAATTGTTTATGGCATGTGACATCCCTAAATTCATCACTAAGCTAGTAGTAAGACTTGTACTAACACATTAGTACTCCCACAAGAATTAATTGTCCCGATTAATTTTTGGGTCTTACAAGCCATAATTGACATCTAGCAATATGTCATGGCTATCCAGATAGTGTAAATATTTTAAGAACATAATGAACTTGTCAGCTTTGGCTACAGTGTAATTCAATCCATCTGTCTTACTATGTCATGATCAAACAAAGACCATGGAATATTAGTCAAGTCATTAATTCGATCATATGCACAAATCTAATTGACATGCATTTTATTTGAGACATAAACAATTTATTCTTGGTTACAACCCTAGCCGAGGATTTTAATGCAGTGTCACAATTAGATCACATAGAACATCATTATCATACCTTGCATATAACAAGGAGACAGATTCCATATTGCGCACACGTGTAACTTTATATATGAACAAACTATGATCATCAGGTATAAAGACGGATCAACGACTCGGCATTATGTGCACCCGTGAACCATAGTTGTTCAATACACAAGTTAACATTGTGCCTCAGGTCTAAGGATTATTTACACAAGACCAAAGCATGAACAATTAGACATTGACCACGCTAAAAGCTTTCATGTCGCTAATCGTTCCATATGCGTCACGTTCAATGAATTTGTCTAATACAAACACATGTGTTCTAACTCAGGCATCATAATATCCAATGACATGTGACTCATCATTCTCTTAAGTATCCAATACTTAATGGCGAAGTTAAGAACACGCCGGTCTCAACATGATTATTAATATCCACTCAATAATCCATTGACCGGGAACGATTTAAAGATTCAGTCTAACTATGAACCCGTCACATATATTCTTAACGTCTCAAGGATAGGTCTAGTTGCAACTGATCTTATGGAATCATTCATCAATATAAAATAATTGGACAAATGAATGAATACGCCATTACCATTAATTAAATAATAATAATGAAAGTACAACCAAAATCCCTAATATGTAACCATTACATAGTAGCTTTAGGGCATACATCCAATATGCTCGCCATCAATGCCGTGTCCCTACCACCTACGCCGTACACTGCCGTCTCCTCCTGCATTCCGGCATCGCGCGCATCCGGCCTTTGGATGCGTGCTACATATCCAATTGGGGAAGAATAAAAAGGGGGAAGAAGATGAGAAGAAAAAGGGGGCTGGGACTAGGGGAGAAAAGGCCGGGCCCTAGGCCCTTGCGTGGAGGGGGAAAGAGGGGGAAGAGGGGGCTGGGAGCGAAGGCCCATGCGGCTGCTGCTTCTCGTGCCACCTGGGTGTTTCTAATGCAGTCAAAGGGATAAGTTTTCTCACATTTGAAAACATTTATTGCTCTATCCAAGAACCAATTTGGAAGATCTATCCAACGGGTCAGGACAGACAATGGGAAGGAGTTCTTCAACAATGACTGCAGTTCTCTTTTGTCATCTCATGGGATTCTCCATGAAAGTTCTTGCGTATATACACCACAACAGAATGGAGTAGTGGAGTGCAAGCATCGTCACCTATTGGAAGTTGCACGTGCATTAAAATTTCAGGCGTCTATTCCAGAAAATTATTGGGGCGAATGCATTATTACTGCAGCATATCTCATCAACCATATGCCAACTCGGATACTTAATGGAAAAACTCCATTTGAGTTACTTTTCAAGAAGAAACCAGAATTGGGCCATTTAAGGATATTCGGATGCCAGTGCTTCGCTACTGTTTTGGGCCCTCGAGACAAAATGGGGCCTCGTGCTCGACGGTGCATTTTCATGGGCTATCCGAATTTGCAAAAGGGTATCGAGTTCTAGATCAATCAACATTGGAGTTCTTCATCAGTAGAGATGTTCTCTTTCATGAAGATATTTTTCCCTTCCAAGAACGGGATTCTTCAACGGAGACGTCAAACATTTCTAGTAAGCCACTATCTGTGGAGGATTTCTCAAATACCGAATATTTTGTAACAAGAACTCCAAAACCACTTATGATCACCCCAATCACTCCCGCGACTTCCGAACCAGCAATTGTCGAAAATAACACTCAAGAAAATTCCTCAATGGCAGAAGAATCTTCTAATGAAATCGGTAATACAAAAATATCTTCAACTCCACCTCCAGTGAATCCTCCTCGACGATTTGGTCATTCTACATGACCGCCAGCTTGGACAGAAGACTATGTTTGTGCATCGCTCAACTCACCAGGTATTAACTACCCAATATCATCTTATGTTTTGTTCCATAGACTTTCACCAGAACATAGATGTTGCGTGAGTCGAATATCTAAGGACATTGAGCCATCCACTTATGAAGAAGCAACTAAAGATCCAAGATGCCAAGAAGCTATGGGAACTGAATTGCAGGCACTAACTGCAAATAAGACCTGGTATTTGGTCCACCTACCACCAAATAGGAAACCCATTGGATGCAAATGGGTATACAAAATTAAATATCGTGCTGATGGGTCTATTGAGCGTTACAAAACTCGGTTGGTGGCCAAAGGATTTACTCAACGAGAAGATTTCGACTACCATGAAACTTTCTCCCCTGTTGCCAAAGATGTAACCGTAAGATCCTTCTTATCTGTTGCAGCTATTAATGATTGGCCTTTACATTAGATGGATGTACATAACGCTTTTCTGCATGGAGACTTAGATGAGGAAATCTACATGGATATTCCTCAAGGATTATGGAGACAAGGGGGAGAATAGAGTATGCCATCTTCGTAAATCTCTTTATGGTCTCAAGCAAGCCTCCAGGCAATGGTATGCCAAATTTGTCAATGCCTTCACTTCTGTAGGATTCGAACAGTCTAGATATGATTACGCTTTGTTCACATGGAATCAAGGTACGTCATCTATTTATCTTATGATATATTTTGACGATATTCTCATCATAGGAAATAATAAAACTGCAATAGAGAGATTCAAGAAGTATCTGCATCTTACTTTCCACATTAAAGACTTGGGAGCACCCAAATACTTTCTTGGAATCGAGATTGCTCGATCTGATCGTGGGATTTCTCTTAGTCAACGGAAGTTTGTGTTGGAGATTATATCAAAGGCAGGTCTGTCGGGATGCAAACCATCGATTATTCCAATTGAGCATAACACAAAGTTAACCACCAAGGATTATGATGCTGGGACATATGAGAATCATGATCCCGTTCTCAATGACCCTGCAGGTTATCAGAAACTTGTTGGGAAACTTATATATTTAACTATGACCAGACCTGATATATCATATGCAGTGCAGACTCTCAGCCAATTCATGCACGGTCCCAAGTTATCTCACTTGAATGCTGCTTTAAAGGTCGTGAAGTACTTGAAGAAGTGCCCTGGACTGGGAATTCTTTTATCTAGGAAATGCAATATGGAAATGTCAGCATATTGTGATGCAGATTATGCAACTTGTCCCATGAGTCGACCATCCATTACAGGTTTTTGCATTAAACTTGGAGATTCTCTTCTTTCATGGAAAACCAAGAAGTAGGCAACCGTATTATTGTCTTCAGCCGAAGCAGAATATCGGGCTATGGAAAAAACTACCTGTGAGATCGTATGGATATGGGGACTACTTGGGGATCTTGGGATAAAATTGAAGAGTCCAACCATGTTGTTCTGTGACAACGATGCGGCACTCAAATTTGCAGCAAATCCCATAGTACATGAAAGAAAGAAGCATATAGAAGTGGATTGTCACTTCACTCGAGAAAAAAATTCAAGAAGGGATAACTGAGACTAGAGGAATTGGAACGGCGGAGCAACCAGCTGATATTTTCACTAAGCCCTTATGTCAAAGGTAGCACACATATCTAATGAGCAAGCTAGGCATCTTGGATATCTATCAGCCACCAGCTTGAGGGGGAGTGTTGGAAGATATGCTCTAATCCGATTCCAGAAGATATGCTCAGAATCTCAATTGATCTTAATTGTACATAATTTAGCTAGGATCTTTAGATTGAGATTGGATTCGATTTCATAAATATTTGTTTGCCTTTTATTATTTCATCTCTGTACTATAATTATAGAAGAATTGTACATCAGATATACAATGAAATACACAAAAATTCCAGATCTCTATAGTCCTCTTCACTTTCTTACTCTCCAACGACCCAGCCGGCGAGGTCTCAGTCCAGCGAGCAATCCTCAGCAAAGTCCAATCGCTGCTCGGCCAGACAAAGATTTCGTGGCGACTATCATCCAATTCCAGCGAGCACCGAGACGCATTAAAAAAGGGAGGTGGCACGAGAAAGAGAGCAAAGCAGAGACGATTGAGTACGAAAATCACGGAGCGCTCTCTTCCACCGCAAAAAGCTCTTTCAAACGTGTTATCCTCTGGGCGTTGCTCTCCCGGTGCTCTTCAATTTCAGTGTTCCATAGGCAGTGCCATTTTGACGTCCAACTGTCCATCAATAATCCGTGGTAAGGAATCCAATCAAGAACGTTCACAAGAGGCTTGGTCATCGAAGAAATCAGACACGCGGTTATTGAAGACAAGATTAAGAACGTGTGCAAAAAGAATGTTGTCAGTGGCAATTGAAACTGTCGTGATTTTGAAGGAGCTTCAAGGAGGTTCACTCAAAGACCATTCAGCCAAAGAAGCGCTTGCGGGAAAAGGAAGGTGACAATCGCGTACGTTGGATTTTCCTACTTGGCACGTACAGATTCATGAGGAAGCTGTGGGGAATCTCCACGTATTCATCGGTCAACACAGTCATTCATCCACAATGAGACCACACCGAGAAACCCATCGCGGGTCGCCGTCTGTGACCCGACGTCCATCATAACCAATGAGCCGCCCGGCCGCCCGGCCGTCGAGCCCTGTGATCGCGATTTTGGACCGATCAAGTCAAGTTCAAACCTGGAAGATTAATCCTCAAATTAGGTTACTATCTTATATTTAGTTGATTTAAAGTATTTGAATTCCTCTTCATAGTGATTGATATATTCTGTTAAATATTCAATTAAATATGCATATCCAGAAAATCCTAATAAATCACCTAAGGAAATTTTCCTAACTTGACAATGTGTTTGGATGGCTATCTAATGTCTAGCTATGAGAAACATTCCCAATGATATAGAAAAGCTTCCATCCTATATATACGTTGTGACAGCCTGAATTTTCATAATTTGTTTTCGATTAAATAAATCAGGCTTTTCATCGAAACACTAATAGTGCTATTCTCTAAGCTGATCACTCACGAGATAACTGGACTATCTGGGGAAGCAATTAGGGAATCTAAATGCAATTGGACTTGAGAATTCGACCAAGAATCAACTGCTCGACCGTGTTAATCTACAAGGGTCATTACGGCACCGTCAGAGATCTATCAGAAATCAGAAATAGGTCGATTCGACTGAGATATATGATCAAATTGTAGGTGATTCCACTTGATTGAAAAATTCTCATCAATTGGTATTAAATTGATTTTCTGTCGTTTTGGTACCCCGTATCCGTAATTGAAATCTCAAGATTTTCACGACAATCGAGAGTCGCCAATGTGTCGGAGATGTATATTGTGACTTGAAATAAATCTGTCATGGGTCAATTGCACCAAAAAAAATTCCTAAAAGTTATCCGATAGACTAGGTCACGATAAAAGCGCGCCGGATTAAAAATAACCATGAATTTGAACCCGATTTCAGAAATTGAAAGTTCTGAGGTGTCACAAGCTATTTTAGAAACGTCGACTCATCCTCTGAGTAATTTTCAGAGATTCCGAGATGTTTACAGAAAATCGAATTGGATGCCGTGGAAAATTAGCAGAAATTCGGATGGGCCAAATTAAAGGAAATTTGGACTTTCAAGCCGAGCTGTATGATATTGGGGAATTATAGAAAATTATTTGAGATTTTTCTATCGCGAAATTGGACCTCAATTTGGGAAATTGAGTGATGAATTAAAGTTTAATTTGATTAAATTCGGAGCTTGGGAAGAGGTTAGATTTTTGGATATCAAAAGTGAATTATTTGATGATTGAATAGCAAATAATAAACATGGGGGACAAAGGGATAATCATGAAGACTTTTTGGACCAAAATCATGATGGATGCTAGATATTTTGGCCTTGGCTAATTAAATTGGGTTTTCTCTCTCCTCCTCCTCCCTTTGTGCGACAACCTGGTCTTCCGCTTCACTTTCATTTTCATTTTTGAGCTTCTTCATTTCGGTCTCCCTCTCTGCAACGGCAATCCCCCACCGAAATTGCTTTTGGTCGCATATCCTTCATCCCATGCCATCATCATCATCATCATCATCTTTCATCATCAATATCACCATCCACCGAGTTCTCTCTCTCTCCATGCATTTCTCTCAAGCCCATGCGTCCACTGAAGCCACCAATTCCCCTGTTGCAGCGCCACACGTCCAACACCTGATCTCCATGAGTCAAAGTTCCTCAGCCAAGTTGTTTTGTTGACTCTTGGCCGCGCGTCTCCCGCAGCTCGGGCGAAGCTGCTTCTCCGTTCATCCGCAACGCCAGCTGGTCCCATCTCTCTCGCTACGTCTGCCAACCACTCGAAGCAGCCACGTTCTTCGATCTCTCATTTTTCCTTCGTCCGCGACTCAACACTAACGACCGAAGTGAAGGCCAAAGCTGCTTCAGCAATCTTTCCCCCCTGCAACTGCTACTTGCCGTTCATCCTTCAGCCCTCAGAGCCGAACCCTTCACCGTTTGTAACCACCGAAACCTCGGTCAAACCCCCAGCATCGAAGACCCCTGCAGTAGCTCCCACGTTGACGCCTGCTGCTCCGCTTCTTTCCTCTTCGCCAGCAAGCTGTCCGTGTGGTCTTCTCCAGCGTCCATTTCCTGCGCTCATGGATCAGCCCAGCAAGCCAGTTCGATTTTCAGCGGCCCAAATCTGCAAGCTTCAGCCCACGAGCCCAATTGCAGCCCACAATTTGAGCCTTTGGTCCAACTCAATTCAAGTCCAGCAAGTGTCTTCAGCCCAGTGATTTTCAGCCAATCTCCAGCAGATTTTGAAGCCCAAGCTTAGGCCCAAGTTCAGTTAATTCTAGCCCATTTGAAGTTCAGCCATTTTGGGCCCGAGAAGAAAGCCCAAGCCCATGACCAGCAGCCTGCAGAAGCCCAAGACCTAAACTCAGCTTTGCTTCTTTGCTGAGTTGTGTTGGGCGGTCCTGGCCCGGTCCAAGTTCGCCGACAACGTCGAAAATTAAGATCTCGGCCGCCGTCGCGTCATTGTCGCGGTGAACTGGTTTTCGCAATACACCGGTGAGTTTATACTCTAAACTCTGCTTAGTAGGTTAATGACATTTAAGGGGTGTTAGATTTATTTTATTAGGAATTAGGTGGTTAGTTAGATTAAATTAGAAAAGCAATTATTTAATTGAGCATGTTAGGTGGTTAGCATGGTTAGCATGGTTTAGCTAAGGCCTAAATAAATTGTACTATTTATCTAGAAGGGTTCGGGAATTTCTCCGAGTTCATATTGGTTATTAGTTTAATGATTCTAGCCTAGGTTAGTATTGTTAGAATTTAAATTGATTTATTTAATTAATTTCGGTAATTATTTAATTATTAATTATTTTTCCGGAAATTATATTGGGAGAGCCACTCAATAGAATTTCGAGCTGATTGCAATAATGTGTTTAGTTTCTGCAATTGAATGATGTATTATTGAATTGAGTGATGATTGTGATATATTGGTATTTTAATTGGAAAATGCCGAGTGTCAGGTGTTGACACCGAAAGTGGTCTTTGAGTACCAAATCAGCTTAGGTAAGCAATATGGATCTATAACAACTTCGGGGAGCGTTAATGTCATTATAGACCTCTAGCAGCTTCGGTGAGCAATGGCAAGCAATAATGTTTTAGCAGCTTCGGCGAGAACTATTTGATCTAGCAGCTTCGGTGAGCACTTTAGACATCATCTTCGACGAGCACTTGTTATTTAGCAGCTTCGGTGAGAACTATTTGATCTAGCAGCTTCGGTGAGCAAATTTTAGATATCAGCTTTGGGGAGCAATGATATATGAGTATATCTATTTCAGCTTAGGCGAGCAGTGTTCGAATCGACATAATATATGGTTGAGTCGAATGAATCGATTGATTGATGGTGAATTTGAATTGAATTGTTTAATTGAGTATTTGAATTATACTGACCTGTAGGGTGGAACTGAGGCGAGGTAAGTCATCTATGCTAAGTGTGTGATTGTGTGGTTAAAACACTTCTAGGCGTATTTCCCTCCTAATTGGGGTTTAGAGCTTAGACTCGCTAAAATTATATCTCACCCCATTATGGGACAACATTTTCAGGGTCGTCGAGTGGAGGACCTAGAGCTGAGAGAAGGTGATTGAAAGCGTAGGTCAGTTAGGACCGCCTCTTTTTGGAAGGCCAGTCTTTTGTAGTCTTTTGACCAGACTCTTTTACATGACTCAATGTGAATATAAAAGCATGTTTGTTTATGAATTCGTATCATGATTTTCTATCCTGAGATGGTTACTGTCAGGAGATTTCTTTTCGCTTCCGCATGTGCAATAAAATGGAAAGGGTCAGTGACTCGTCCTGGGAAGTCGCAAATTATTATCGACCAGAGAGAGATGGGCGCGCGCTCGAGAATCGGGGCGTGACATAAGTATTTAGATACGATTGTTGATTTACTTGTTTCCAAATTCAAATGGATAACTTTCCATCAATATTCTTAACTACTTAGATATGATTGCTAGTTTATTCCATTTCCAAGCTTAAATGGATAAGACGAGTTTTGCTAATCGCATTATTTGATTGAATAATTATATGTTGCTTGATTGTTTCCTTAAAAAAATCCCAAAAAATTTAGATATAATTTGATTTGATTTTTAATAGCACTACCTGTTTTAGATTAAATTGCATATGTAAATTAGGTAATTGTCTATTCCGAATTTTCAAAATACAAAAATATAAAGACATCGCTTAGGATAAATTAAATTTCTTTTACTTAATTTAAGTTGCATGTTTAAATATTTGGTACTTTTTATTACGAAATTTAATTAAAAATAAAATACAAAAAAAATCATGTGCATGTCATGTAGAATTAGATTCACCCATCATACATCATTTAGTAATTGCATGTTTAGGATCATTAAATTGAAATGTGTGACATGTCAATATAATTACATAATTATCATCTACCATTATTGTGTGACATATAATTAGTATGTAATGGTGCATGTCGCATGTCATTTTTGTATAGACTTATTATGTACATCATTGCATTTTAGAATAGTTGTCTTATATGCATTGCACGTAATTTAGATATCATTTAAATAAATGAAAATCCAAAAAAAAAAATATTGAGTGGTTGCTTGTTAAATAGAAATCATATCGAAGATTGTTGATGTGATTTTTAAGCTAACATCACATATGCTTTCGTTGTTTAGAAATCATGTTGTCAAACTTGTCTCTTAGCCGAATGCGATTATAGTGATATAACTGAGAAAGCACCGCTTTACCAACAAGGAAAATAGAAAAGACACATACACACTGCAATCGGGTGCAGAACATGACCAATCCTAGGATCACCACTCACTTTGTGACTTTCCTTCGGTTTCTTCGGTGTGCTTGTTCTTGGGAGTCTGGGTGTACTTGTCAGTATGGTGCATCAAGAGCAGCCATACATGAGTTATAAGCTCTCCACCTTGCCGCAGCAGCTCCGTGTGGTAGTGAAGTTGACAATTATATGCAGCGTAGCACAACATCTCCACCCAAACGCTGCTTACAATCTGCCACTTGTTGTCCTTGCCCTTCAGTGTTGCAGCCAATTTCTGTGCTTCCAACAGCGGGTGCCACTCCCTGTTGATTATGGTTCCCTTCTGATCCAGGATGGGTTCAAGCACGGTCTCTTCAGACGACAATGTCCCCAAGGCCTCATTGCGGTCTCTGTACCTGAAAAATAGCTTCAATATGTCGCAAGCGCAATCCAATTCGATGGTATTCAGTAGGGACAACACGTGGGGGTGCAGTGCTAGAAGGTACATCATGTATTTGGACAGCAGTTTGCTTCCTTCACAGTTCGGAGAATAATCGGGCTCTGAATGCAGGCAGATGTTTGTTGCCACGTTCCAAACGATGATGCTCTTGTCAAATGTTGTGGAGATGCTTCCTAACAACACTTCAAGGGCTTCCTGTGTCCACCCTGCATGGCTGCTGAGTTTCCAATCATCAAGCGTCCGCTTGCCGTATTCCGTGAAGGGCTTTCGGCCTCTGATCACGTTGAGCTTTTCCATATCTTCCACAAGCAATTCCTTGAGAGAGCTGGGGACCATTACGCGAGAGTGAATCCGATACCTTCTCCAGGTCATCTCTTTTATGCCCAGGTGTTTGAGGATTCTGCCAATGGACCATGTCCACTCGTCATACAGGCGAGGATCAAACAAGTCGAGTTGACCAACTGAGTTCGACCACCTTTTCCGGTTCATATACCTTTCAACTAAGAATTTCAATAGCCTTGTTGACCCGAGGCGGTTTCTTTGGTGATGGCTTATCGCCACAGTGGCCCATGCCGAAAAAGGTTGCAAAACAATTTGGTAACCTTCAAGGACGGTGACTCCCATCAACATGGCGTAAGTGTAGGCAATGTAAATGTCTATCAAGAAGGCATTCTTGAAAATAATGGCAAACCCACACAAGGCTGAGACTAGACAGAAAAAGCTAGTGAAGCGGCAGATCAGCCAGAGCGGTTTATAGAGAATCGGTAGTTTGGTGTAAAGGACGTCATACATGAATCCAAGTTCGACCTCAGTCGTGATGAAGGCCAAATTGCGCTCTACAGTTAACTGAGATTCCACTAGTGATTCTGGGTGGTAGAGCCAGTTTACAATGTGGGGCTTCAAGCAATCGAACCGATGGTATGCCTTCAAGATGATCTGTTGCTCCCTCGACCATCTGGTTCTGTTGGGACTGCCGAAGAACTCGCCAACAGGTTCCTTGTGGAAAATATCCTTGGCTGATATGCGCGACCTCAACGTCCCATGCACGGAGAAGAGGGCCCAAACCATCGCCGCTGATCGCATGATCCCAGCGGTAAACAAAGGGAAGTAAAGAAACCCCACGGGGGACGAGCTGTGCCAGCAGCGAATCATGATCCAGATGACGAAACCGACACTGACCAACAGATTCAGCATATCCCGGCTGCTAAGCCTGCTGTCATCAAACGAGTAAGCAGCTATGGAGTCGGGGTAACCAAGAAGCATCAAGAGCAATGGCGCCAACAGCCCCTTGAGCTGGGTAACGTAGTCCGGTCTTTCGGGACCGTTGGTCTGGATGACTATGAGCTTGGTGAGGGCAAAGGCCGCATTGGAAGACGAGAGAAAGTAGGCTGCGAAGATGACGCCTCTCACAATGATCGAGGTCGTGTGCTTCCGGTGGTTGGCGAAGATGGCGAGGATGATCTGGCAAGCGAGGCTCCCGGTGACCAGCAAGTGGATGCCCCATTCTTCCCATAAAAAAAGTATCAGATGGACCGATTTCATGGGGATGTGATGCCTTCTGCTGTTCTCTCTTGGAAACAACAATGCAGGCCAACTTAATCAAGGTTAGAATGCATAAACCGCCTTCGACTCGTTCTAAAGAATTAAACTTAAATTTCTAGACTTCTTGTTGCATTTGTGACATCGTGGATTAACTCACTCGAAATATTACCCGCTTTGACCCATCCCATATAGAAATCATTTGGCATACAAAGGGGCACTTTTTCAGGAAGTCATCCACCAGATAGTACTCCCATCTGAGTAATGCTAAACTTATTGTTATATCAAAAGACGTTCCATAAGTTAATTGCAGTTTTCATATATAGATATCAATTACGTTTTACTCTTTTTTAATGCCAAATTCAGTTCATTCCTCACCCCGTCACCATCCTAAAAGCTCGCCAAGTGCCACTCCTTGTCCAGGCCTTCTACTCCTGGAGATCACTCCCCGTATTTATTAGATCGGATCATTATAGCATTTATTCAATATGTTCAACAAAATTTTGGGATCCTGATACTGCTCTAAATCTCCCAGTACTGTGAGTGAGATTAATTGAGGGTTGTGCCCCTACATGAGTGAAACTCACTAAACGAGAAAGAATAAGATAGGGAAGTTTCAGAAGTCTAAGCAATGCTAGTTGCTAGTTTTGCTAAAAGTTGATCTGAGAAATTGATATATTCCAATGAGATCACTGATTGCAGAAGGACATCAAAGAAGCGATTCATATTCAAACGCCCAATTACAGTTTACCGCATTACTTAATGGATTGATTTTGTAAACCAAACTTGGTACACCATGCATTTCCCTAACATCAAATATGAGATCATCAACACGCAAAAGTATATATTGTTTGTTGCTGAACTGATCATTGACGCACTGCTAAAACTGAACAAATGTTCACAGAAATGAAACTAATGACCAGACCACCAATTTTCTGGAAGAACAAAAAAAGTAGAAAGTAGTTTTGCAAGAAATCGAAACCTTACTAATGCTGTGTGACTCCCAAGAAGCACTGAGTGTGTCTGAGTTCCTAACACTTGTTGGGAAGCTTTATTCAATTCTTAAGAGAAAATAAGAGGGACTATAAAAAGATAAAGAAAGCAGAGAACAGATTATTTTCGTGTAACTCTAGTCTATGATTCTTTGTCTCTTTGTTGGGCAGCGACCGACCAGTTATGAGATTCTTGACTTTATATTATTCGTTGGATGATTTCTCGAGGGGTGTAGCAACGCGATTCTTGCACTTAATTGTGAACTCTGACTGAGATTACGCAAAGAATTAATTTTTGTAGGGATTAAAGTCACCACAATGCCTTAAACTATTTTGGTAACTTATTTAGATCAATACCTAAATTCCTAATTTGTTAATAAAATCTCTCAACTTCGTCAAATTAGTTATCCCGTACTATTTACAAATTTCCTTAATCTCACTATTATGTGGATTTTGCAATATCTTTTAATTTTAATTCATTTCTTCAACCAACCTAAAAAAAAAAAAAAAACTAAATACTTGTTCATTTTTTTTCTTTGGTACTTATAAGTCTTACGATAGTGACATTTAAGTATATTTTCTCTTGTGATATTTTGAGTCAAACTATTTTCATAAAAATTTCTAGCAACGTATTAATTTGATTATAGATATTTTTAGTTATATTGAATTAAATCTTGTTCCTAATTTCTTAGATTGATAAAGTTTTCACCTGTTGTGCTTGTTTGTTTTACAATGGAGGAGAGAGGAAGGGGGATAAACAAAGGGTAACGGCGGCACACGACAAGGAGAGCTAACGCCGGCGGCTTGGCAGCAGCAGAGATGGTGGACAGGAACATGGAAGACGGTGGCAGAGATGAGTTGAGAGTTCGGGCATTTTGAGATATCTAAGGCTTTTAAATAAGGGAGGGTTTTATACAGTTTTTGCTTAAATATGGTAAAAACACTTATAGTTTTGAAGTAGAGGTTTGTCTTCTTCTTTTTTTTTCCTTGTAGGGCGAAAACTTGAGTATTTGTTTTTTTGGTGATTTCCCAATTTTCAAAGTCCCATTCGCAATCTATTATTTTTTGTCCCTGGAGGTAAATTGGGTGATATAATCTTACCAGAATTATTTTTCAATTCCAGTTTGCCTAATCTAAATATTTATTTATAATTTGAAAAAAAAATAATTTGGAAGAACAAAATATAATCATAAACCAATAGTACTTGAACAACCTCTGCAAAACAATAGAAAATTACTTGATGATCATCCCTTCTTCTGTTTTCCTAAGCAACTTAAGTAGGAAAATTCTTTTGCTAAAAATAAAAAATAAGTAAATTAAAACACCTTTAGGATTTAGATATACTAGGCATCAAACCATACCTGCAGCTGCCACTCTCTGTTATCATCATTTTTCTTTTTCAGCTTTTATTATAAATTAATCTTCATCTCTCCACATCACAAAACTTTCAAGGATCCCACTCTGTGCTGCCAATGCTTCTGCCAATATATTAAATTCACCTATACTCCAAACGGCGTCTGTATAAGAATTGACAGGTAAAACTTCTCAGCAAGTGAAGATGGTATTGCTAGCACTAGATGAGCCTTCCATGGAGATTAAGGCATGGAAAAGAACCTAAGGACAGCGTAGGAAACGAAATGTTGGAAAAGATGGAGATATTGCACTGCACCCTGGTGATGGAGTGCCGAGAATCCACAGCTCACAAAGAGAAGGTTAAGAGGGAGGAGAAACGGGAGAGAATAGAGTTTACAGTAGCATAGTGTAACTCCAGGGAGAATCTCTAAGTTATTCCAGGATATCGCTTGGCAACAATACAAGTAGAACACAAAAAGGCATGTTTGTGTTAATTCGAACTGTTATGGCGACAGCAATCTGATCCAGCATTTAGCTGATGTTCCAGTTTCTTTTGACTTTCTCGGTGACAAATTCCTATTACTGAAGAAAACTCTCAGAAAAACTATCATTTTGTTAAGGTTTTGGACACAGACCTTCATTTCTCCAGGCTACAGAACTTCTGCCACAGATCCATCAGCTCTGCCAATAATACAACCACTCTAAACTACTCTCATACTCCAATAACATTCAGCATCAAAATTTAATACGACATAACAATGCACAAGGGGGGTTCAATCTACAATTCCCTTTCATCACCACATTGTGAATTTGTCTTCTATAAAGCATGTGAAATCACATAGCAAAGTGCTGGCTTAGGCACTCAAGTGATTCTAGGACCGAACCACGACTATACTAAATTACAATCACCAAGCAATTATATAGTACAAGAAGAAATGTCTGAAATTACAGTCTCCAGATGACAATTGTTTGGTCAATCCCCGACATATGGTGTTACCATGGCAAGGTCTCCAGCCTATTTTCAGCAATCGAGGATTAGATAAATATTGTGCAAAAATGCCAGTTCAGGTCCCACCAGTTAAGTTCAAATGCACTTGATATTCACTGGGGCACACCATTAACATGAGATTTGCTGTCATTGCTACCATCAGAGTATGCTCATCAAGTGATCTAAACATCCTAAGCCACCGTCTTGTCAACTGATTGGGAAGAAAGAGAGAAGGATCATAAATGATGAGAAGACTAAGGCCCTGTTTGTTAACGTTCTTTTTTTTTTTTTCTGTTTATAAACAAAATCCTGTTTTTTTGTTCCATGAAACAAAAAAAAGAATAGAAACGCGTTTGTTTATGTTTTTGTTCCAAATCTATTTTTTTGTTCCCAGGAACACATTTGAAACAGAAATATGAAACAATTTTTAAGAACAAAATTTCTCTCTCCTCTCTTTTTCTTCTCTTTTTTTCTTCTTCTTTTCTTTTTATTTTTTCTTTGGCCGGTCGCCGGCCTCGGCCATGGCCAGTGACCAGCCATCGAGGGTCGGCGATGCCGTCGAGGTCCGTGACCTCACCGACGCAGGGCAAGGCTGGGTGAGTTCGGGCTCACCGAATCTAGGCGAGCCCGAGCTCACCCAACCAAGGCGAGGCCACCGGCCAAAAGAAGAAAAAAGAAAAAAATATTTAAAATATTTAAAAATTAAAAGAAACAAAAAAAGAACAAAAATTTACTAAACGTGTTTCTGTTTATTTTTTTATTCCCAGAACAAGTTTACCAAACGTCTTCTTCTGTTCAAAAATTGTTCCCCGGAGCAGAAATAATTTTTTCTATTTTTGTTCCTAGAACAATTTTTAAACAGAAACGTTACCAAACGTGCCATAAATTGTTGATGTATCTACTTTAGAACTGACATCTTACCATTTCATCATGGATTGAGGACATCAGAACCTACATTGTACATAATACACTCCTCTACTTTTGCATATCATTTTTGCTTGGCCTCAGCCTGCCCAGGATCTCAAATATACATGTAGAAAGATGAAAAAAGTACAAGCTGACTAAAAGTAAAAGGTCTCAAGCGCATTAATAAGGTAAAACCACTCCATAACCACAGAGAAAAGTAGGATCAAAACGTTGACAACTTAGGGCCAGATTGCTATGAGGCAATACAGTGCAAGCTATGCCAAAACAGTAGTTAAAGCATCTAACACACCAATCAACAAACCTCCCCACACAAACCCTGGAAGAGAACATAACAAGATCTACGATAAAATAGCAACCCTCCGAGCAATATATTATCCATAAAGGGGAGGTTTTATTTATTTTTTTTGGATCAATTGATTGGTCCAAAATATAAATGATATACTCTCAGCCAAATAAAATAGAAATGAAAAAATCTAGTAATATGGGCTTCACTATCCAATAACTATTGGAATCCGATTCAATTTGTTTTCCGACCTTCTCTTACGTCACCTCTCTTCTTTTTCATATTTAATTCCCAATAAGTCTCCAAAAGTTTCCCCACTCAACATCTTTTCCACTTTAATTGAAAGCAAAGCCAATTCCACTCATGCTTCCTAATACATGCCTAAACTGGTCTTTGGGCATTAATTCTCAAAGTTAAACATTCCAAATCTTTCCTCGCATGTGTTATTTCGTAATTGATAGGGCCTGCATGTTTTTGTTCCTCATTTCTGTTTCTGAACACTTTTTTTTGTTTTTTGTTCCTAGGAACAAAAAAAGAACAGAAACGTGTTTAGTTGCGTTTCTGTTCTTTTTTTGTTTTTTTTGTTCCCGGAACACAAAAAGAATAGAAACGAGAAACAGAAAAAATTTGTTTCTTGTTCCAAAATTTTTTTAAAGAATGCCTTCTCTTTTCTTCTTCTTTTTCTTCTTCTTTTTCTTCTTTTTTTTTTTTCTTTCTTTCGCTGGTCGCCGGCCTCGACCATGGCCAGCGACTAGCGGCGTCGAGGGCCGGCGACCTGCCGTCAAGGGTCGACGGCCCCGACGAGGCCGAGCCTCACCCGCCCCCGAGGTCCGAGCCTCGCCTTAGCTGGGCGAGCTCGGCCTCTCCCAAATCTAGCGAGGCCGAGCGTCGTCGGCCCCCAGCGAGGCTCGGCCTCATCGGATTTGGGCGAGCTCGCCTTAGCGCCCAACCATGAGCTCGGCCTCTCCCGAAAGCTCGCCCAGGCCAAGGTGAGGCTCGACCTCGCCCCGGGTGAGGCTCGGCCTCGCCTTGGCGGATCTCGAGCTCGCCGGGGGCCGGCGACACTCGGCCTCGCTGGATCTGGGCAAGGCTGCCGGCCTCGTTGGCCGATCGCCGGAGACCGGCGAGCGGCCGGAATAAGAAAAAATAAAAAAGAAAGGAAAAAACGAAAAATAAAATAAAAATATTAAAAAATTAAAAGAAACAAAAAAAGAATAAAATTTACCAAACGTGTTTCTATTCATTTTTTATTCCTAGAATAAACGTTACCAAACGCGTTCTTTTGTTCAAAAACTATTCCTCGAAACAGAAACACTTTTTTTTGTTTCTATTCCCTGAAACAAAAAAAAAACAAAAACATTACTATGCAGCCCCATACTGACTAGAAATTATTCTGAAGGACGTTCGTAATTAGCAGATAAAGACGTTCATAATTAGATGATGTAGTAGAGAAGATCATACTACAGAATAGACTACAACTAGATCATGCTCGAAGTTAATGTTGTTTGTTTCTCCTCGCTTGAACTTCAATATTATTCATCATAGGAAAGTCAGCTTTTGCAAACCACAAAGGTCACTGTCAAAAACAAGATGATTTAAATATGGACCCGACGGTTGACAACATAATATTAGTGTTTCGTTTAAAGAACTTGCAGGAATGGGATGTAAATATCTAGAGCAAAGAATCTGGGGATGGAAGGTAGTGCCGGAAAAAACATAAATTCAGTAACGTCTCAAAATTTATTTTTTCGCAGTTTCTTTCATCTTTTCTTCTTGTTAGGAATCTGCCATTCTTGATAAAATATTTATTGATTGTCAAATTATAGAGATTTTCTTGGCCATGTTATCAACTTTAAGGACACAGATGTTCATGAGACATGAATGATTTCGGTGGTCTCCCTCTTTCTATATTCCGGCATTGTATCTCAAATCTTCGCTCATGCATTCTAATCCCACACAATGCATGGGCATTCACCAAGAAGGACAATCCTGATGGATCAGTTAATGTCGCTATCTAAAGATGAAGGGATGGCCTTACCCCAGCATAACAATTACCTTGCAGAGAGTGCTGCATAAAATTCACTTTCCTAAGTTCTCTCAATAAGAAGAAACAGATACTTTCTGCAAAGGAACAGTGATTGGAAGAAAAATCCTCAAATAAGTTTAGCAATTAATTCAAAAACAGCCAATTAGAAAGCAATAATCATGTTTCTTATTGTATCAGCCTAAAACCTCACTAATTGATCTTACGGTACTTTATCAATTAGATCCTTTATCCATTTAATAAAGTATCTAGGCATATCTATTTCTTCATATTTTGACTTCTATGAAGTTCCTTCTTTGCTACAACTGATAAAAATCGTTTTTTGGATGATGCAAATGTAGAAAGCCCATTTTTTCTATTTAAAGGAAAAGTAGAGCATCCTCAAAATTTCCGTACAGCTAAATTTTGTTTTGAGTGCTAGAGGACCACCCAACTATCAAGGAAGTTGAAGAAAAGGTGCGTACCTTTTGGAGTTTCTTCATCGCAGAGTCCTCACACTCTTGATACCCACCCCTGACAAGATCATTGCGGAGATCGTTCTCCACAGGCTTGTTGAAGCTTGGGAACTCTGTTGCTACAACTGGCTGAAGAGGGACAACTAACCGAGGATTTGAAAGATCTCCACACACGGTTCTTGTGGCAGCAACCTAAAATAGTGACATTCATCATTGGGGCAATGCCAAAATAGCAAAGTCATAGTTAATGAAGGAAGATGATAGAATGACATACAGCAGCATCTTTAGATGCCATCACGACAAATGCAGATCCTCTCTGCTTCCTAGTGACGACATCTTCGAACTCACCAAATGCTGAAAACAACTCCTTCAACCTCTCTACGGTATAGTCAGCGCCACTCATCTCCCAGGAAACTTTGAGGACCTTCTTCTTGTCCAGACCATTTTAATTATGTCTGTGCCTTAAGGATTGAGATATAAACAACACAAATGTCATAACCATTTTAGGGTGCTTATTCTAAGGACCATAATTTTTTTTTCGCTTATTAAGTAACACGTTAGAGTTAAATCAATTACCTGAGTACCGTTTTTCACAAATGGTCGTACCTGGAATTTTTTATTTAACATTTCGTTCCGACATGATATTTTTATAAATAAACGGAAGTCATACATGGGAATTTTTAAAATAAAAAGATAAATTTATCGCCACGTCATGTAACATAAAAGAAAAGATAAGAAAAACTAAAGGAGAGAGAGAGAAGAGAGAGAGAGAGAGAGGAAAGGAAAAAAAAAAAAAAACTTACGGAGAGAGAGAGGCTGTCATGGTCGCTCAAGCTTTAGCCGCTGTACTTTCAAGCCACGATGGCCGCTACGAACGAAACACAGATGGGAATTCCAAAAGTTGGAGCCCGGGGGGAACAATTTCTCACCGACAAACAACCCGGTTAGGTACTCCACCGTCTCCTGCGGCTGGGCAAAGGTGTTCCGCCGCAAGACTGAAGCTCAGTCAGCCATGGCCGTCGGGCGCTTAAAGCTTAAGCGACCTTGGGCGCCTCTCTCTCTCTCCATGTGTTTCTCTTTTTTTTCTATTTTTCTTTTCCACTTTCTCTCTCCATTTGGGTACGAGGCCCAAAAGGCCTGCTCAGGGCCATTGCAACCTCATCTGTCACTGGGAGGGCACAAAGGCCCTAACAAGATATGGGCGAAGCCTTTGCACATGACTTCTGTTAACACAAAAAGTAAAAACAAAGAAAGAAATGAAAGGGAAAATAAAAAAAATCACAATTTTAAAAAATATTACAAAAATCATCCATGTCAACACTAGCAATGTCACTTAAGACAATCGATATCTACGTTGGATTTTTCGACAAGGTAAATTACCGATGGTATTTATGTGATCAATTTTTTATACCGGTAGCACTTAAGTGAGCAAAAAAAAAAAATTATACCTTTCAAATGAACATTATAGGAAATTTATGGCACTTCTACTATTCTTATCCCTTCAAAGATTCGTGGTTGTAAAATCTGTTGAAAAAAATGAAAAATAAGTTCAACCATCTAAGGTGTGTAAACACAATGTTTAGCACAATGTTTATGAATAATTCCACTTATCAGAATACAAAACTCGATATGATAGGTTCTAGTAGCCACAACATATCTTCTTCTTCTTCTTTTATAACGCACAGAATAATAAAAAGAAAAGCAACTAAATAATATGTATAGGAAGAATTAGAAGGAGAGGAGAGAATTGGTTTTATTTTGATGTCCATACCAAAGAATTATGGTTTTCGAGTTTCAATTTATAGGCAAACACCATTACAAATTACTTGATAATCATTAAATTGATGACCTTTATTGTCATGCCTCAAAATCAACAGCGTGCAAACAACAGTCAACAGTCGATGAACTTGTTACGTCTTTGGACATGTTTCCAACCCATTCTTTTTATATTTCAATTAAATGCAAGCGAAGCATTTAATTTAAACATCTGGTCAACCAATAGAGAACAAGGATAGTAAAAAAGTATAAAACGATTTCTAAAAGTACAACCTTTATTTAGGAATTGTTAACCTAAGAAAATTATTTACAAACCTATTCCATAAGACAACTTCCTGAATGACCATTAGGCAAAAAAGGGGTTAGAGAAGTCAGCATAAACTAAACTCTTCTAGAGCAATGGCAAGCACTAGTGTCTAAGACTATAGTCGGTGGATACTCCTCCTCATCTGGATCAGACTCTGGATCCACAACAACACCATTAAAGGTGTCAATGTCCATGGGATCCCAAACTTGCTATCCAATGGCCCCATCGTGATCCGTAAGACTACATCCTAAAATTCGTTTCGATAAAGTGAAATGGGCATTTCGTCGACGTGGATACTAACCTCCTCAAAATCCCTAAAGCTACCTAATTGGTTGGATTGAGCTAAAATCACGTCTCGATCGATTTTTAACCACGAAATTGAACTCGATTTCGGGAATCGAATTTTAAGGATCCATCAAGAAAACCATTAAAGGAAAAGGAAAAGAGAAAAGGAAAATTGAATTAATTAATTATGTATTTTCAATGTCCATGGGATCCCAAACTTGCTATCCAATGGCCCAACCCCGTTCTCGCCCTTGTCGCCATCGACCACCGATCCGTCAAAATCTCGAATCCAGCCCCGTCCAGCAAGCGGCCGAGTGAGTTTCCAGCACTTTAGGGCTTGTTTTGGGCCGTTTCCAAAACATATATTGATCATCATCCCAAATCCAGGATTACCAATTGTGATGCGTCTTGCATGCTGATGACCGTGGTGAAGTCCGTTTGTTTAATTGAGTTTTAGTTTGTGCTAAATTGAATTTTTAATATCTATTAATTAATTTTCGAAATTAATTAATTAATTATTTTCGAGCATTTATAATGCTTTGATTGAGTTTTAAAGTGGATGGAGTTATGAGAGAATTGGAAATACCCAATCAGACATAGTGTATGGACCTCGTGGGTTAATTGTGGACCTACGTGGTTCGGTGATTGGGATATCAATGCCTCGTCCTCATATTGTTATAGGCATGTATGGTTCGGTGATTAAGGACATCACTGGTGAAAACGGCGCCTTAAAGAACGCATACACTTGTCTATTAAATACATTGTTATAAGCATGTGTGGTTCGGTGATTGGGGATATCACTGGCGAAAACGGCGCCTTAAAGAATGCACACAATTGTCTATTTGAGTACATGGTCATAGGCATGCATGATTCGGTGACTAAGGATGTCACTGGCGAAAACGACGCCTTAAAGAATGCACACAATTGTCTAGTGGATAAGTCACATTGGTGAGCTTGACGCCCGAGAGCATTGACCTAGAATGACCACCCACTTGATCATTGCACAAATTGATTGACTCTTGTTGGCATATAATTGACCCGATTTCGATTTGATCGATGCTTCCATCGGTGATATGATTGCATGGGTGCCTATTATAAATTGTACGACTTGCGGGAATAAGGTAAGTCCTCTGTCCTATGCATGTTTAGGCAGCCTATAGTATAATGGTTTGCTAATCGGGCTTAGTGGGGTAGAACTCGCTGAGACGTAGTCTCATCTCAATTTGGGGAAATCATTTCAGGACCCCGCTAAGGAGCTGAGGAGGAAGAGTCGGAGAAGGATTTTTGGGAGAAGAAGATAATCCTGAGAGAGGGCCTTGAGTACGGCCCGGATGGACCGAGATTCTATCTTCTTTGATATCTCCATTTTGATGTGAATAGAGTTTAGAATAAAAAGTTGTGAAGTGTTCTGTTTGTGTTTTGTATAAAAGTTTGGTTATAAATTTCAAAACAAATGTGTCAATTTTATTCCATGCTAATAAATGAAAGGATCGGCGATACATTGTCCTGGGATATCGCATTATAAAATCAACCAAAGGAGAAGGATGTATGCATGCTCGAGGATCGGGGCGTGACAAAAACATATATCATCATCCCAAATGAACCAGGTCTTGCACCTAAGGAGCACCCAAGTATTTAACCATCATGACCACCCACTTGTGCACATGGTCAGGGTCGGATAAATCTCATCCATGATTACCCCAAAACAAATGTGTCAATATACCATGCTATGGGCCTGAAAGCATTTAACAACAACAAGGGTGGGATAAATCTCATCGAGTTAACAGACTAAGATTTAATTAGGATGCGAATTTATCTTGGAGGCTACCTAAACACGCAACAATATACAATCTTATCTCACATTGGCACACTCCTACATATTAGTAAATTATATATGCCAATATCAGTGTATTAAGCATAACCAATAATCAGAACACAATCCATAATACTCATGCTCAAAGTCATCACACGCATTCTAATTATTACAAACCCTCGGCCATAGCCAACACAAGAGTTGGCGGTCTTCCGGTATGACCAGGCATCATCTCGCCTCATCAAGCACTGTATCGTCTAGAACCCTGGTTTAAATAGCATTTCATGAGGAATATCAATCCGACCTCAACCGCGGCTTGACATCCCTACCCACGTTGAGCATTCAATAAACATCGGACACCGCCCCCACTCTCCCTGTAACATCCTCGATTTTGACCATTATTTTGGTCCCAACTAGGAAGCTAAGTTAGATAGGCCTTGGATTAGTCAAACCTTCATAGAAAATAAGTGTGAACAAGTATGAACAAGTGTGAAAAGCATTAAATGAGGATGATGAGTATGGAGGCTTATGTGTCCCAAGTAATTAATGAAGGGAGGATGACTCATGACATAAGGAAATGATAGCAAGTGATCGCAAGCCAAGTAGGGGCGCCTCCTCTCCTCCATAGACATGTCACCTTGAGTTTAATAAGTTTTGACTTCTCAGTATTTCGAAACTGCTGGACCTTTCCTACTTTCCATAGAGCTCTTTGTGCTTCGAATTTGGAGAAACTTCCTTCATAAAAGTTGTTCAAAACATCTTAGTTTATAACATAATTTATTTCATACTTTTCTGAAATGAAATGGTTGAGACAAAGGCCCAATTAGTTACCATATAGAACTTGTTTAGTATAATAAAAACGGTAACCAAGTTGCTTTCTCGAATTTTTATAAAATCTTTCCTTTCAAATTTGGACATGATTCCTTCAAAAAAGTTTTAAATGACATCCATACCTACAACATATTAAAATTTTAAAGAGTTTTGTAAAGATTTGGATTTTGAAATAAGTCTCTCTCTCTCTAACCATTGAATTTGTTCAACGGATGACTTTTTGGGTTGTGTTCACTGATTTTCTGCTCTTTCCACAGAACGAATTAGCTTAGATTTCTTCATGAAAAATGTTTTCTAAGGTCTTCTCTACAACATAGGAAAATTTTATAATTTTTCGAGTCCGTTTGATAAGGTAATGGTATTGATTTTGAAAATTACTCAAAACTGTTTTTGCCTTAGAATAGGAGAATCACATGCCCAACTTTGAGGGGAGGGGGGCTGCACGCCCAACTTGAGGAGCAAGCTAATCTAGAGACTTCTTGACTTGAAGATAAGAATGCATTAAATGCTTTTGGACCTTAGTCTATTAAAGAGAAGAAACTTAGAGAGCAAGTTTACTAATATGAACACATCTAAACTTAATGATTGCATGAAATCTTGGTAATTAATAAGTGAGGTGAGTCACCTCTTAGGTGTCCCCTAGAATCTTAGGTGAATCTTAGGTTATAATGGCCCTAGATTGTAGCCTTGGTAAACAAGGTAAGCACCAACCAATTAGAAGAAAACATTAGGCATTAAAGGGGCTTATGTTTCCCTTAGGCACCATAGGCAATAATGAGCCTACATTGAGTCTTGGAGAGAAGCAAATAGGTGGACCAATCATAAGCCAACACTAAAGGAACTAGGCGCAACTCGGAAAGATAAGTTGGCCAACTCGTCATTTAGGCGTCATCATGAGTTTGCAATAAAAATCTAAGAGGAATGGGCCTATAAATAGGATAAGCCATCCTCACATTTTAAGCCTTGACCTTTCTCTCTTTTCCTCTCCCTTCCTCCCTTCTCTTCCAAGCTGCCCTAGACGTTGACCGATTGCCAAAGAAGCATCTTGGAGCTAGGTCCAAAAAGTAGTAAGTAGATTTTCTTAACTCTTCAATAGGGCAATGTGCTATGCTTATTGATTTTAGGATCATGTTATCATTTGCTTGTGTTGGCTTTGTAATGTTATGCTTGCTGTGTCTCTATTGGTTGTTGTTGCATTAAGTAAGTTCATGATCTCGTATGAGTGTCGAGCACACCTAGATGATGAGAAGAGGTCTCGGTGACTATGGACAATGCTAAAGCCTGAGCAAATGGTTCCAAGTAAAGGTCACGAGCTCGAATTGCATCCGACATGAGTTTGATCTAATAAAACACAAGAGTCGTTCATTAGTTCATCTTGCATGGCACGCCTTCAAGCTTTTCATTCGGCTAAAATTTTAAACATAAAATGAATCGGTTGATGCTTGAAATACATTGACACACAATGGACTTATATGCCGACGATGGGGGATGTTTGGTCGTTGCCTGGGGTAAAGCCCCGGATGCTGTCTTGATATTGAGATCACGGACAATGTCAGCCCGGGTGAGGCCGATGCCTAAGGGTTGCCCTGGATGCCATCCTAATAATGAGATTAGGACAATGCCAATTGCCACGAGGGGGATCGATGCCCGGTTGTTACCAAAAGAGTCGATTATTTTTGACTAATATGATACTGAAAAATGAAAAATGAAAGTCCACGTGTGGTCCATGACTAATACATGTGTGATGCTTGCAAAAGCTGGGTTTGTTTAATATGTATTGTTAAGTCGAGCATATATTTAAATTGGGTCACTTAGTGCTTAAATGAGTTTCATGAGATGTGAGCATCCCTTTTTATGACCGAAATGATCATAAGGCACGGATCCTTGCACTAACTCATTGTCTTTGATTCTTGAAAGTACATAGATGGTTGAGAGCCTTTCATACATATAAGCAAGGTGAGGCACGAACTTTGCTATTGATTTGCCATCGACAAGTGGGTGGTGATCTTGTATCCGATAATTGATGGCAAGACATCCTCCTATATGAGAATTAGATATTTCTACTTACTAAGTCTTCAACTCACTCTTGTTGTTCCCACCATTTCAGGTGTGTGATGGGCGAACCAAGGTCCAAGAATGGAATGCACATAGTATGGGGACCGCTTTTGGGAGCAGCTCGGTAGAGGAATTAAGCTACCCTAGCCTTTTTATTGACTATATATATAGAAACGAAAATCAATAGCCCATGACTAGGATGGGCATGTAATCAAAACAGCTTTTGATATGTGAATATGTGTATGAATATGTTGCTTTTATTTGCTTGGCTTGCATATGTCTTGCCTGGCTTCCATGTTTGTTTGTACGGGATTGTTTATGATCGCTTTCGCATGTGTTTAACTAAAGATAAAAGACTTTCGGGACATTCGACGTTGCCTGTGTCGTCGATGCTAACCCACCGGGTCATGCTCTCGTGCTAGAGGTGGGGCGGGGGTGTGATACTCCAATTGGATGATAGGTTCAATTAAGTGACTACTCAAACATGTCAACACTAAAGCCAATTTTATTTGCTGTGAATTAGCCTAGTGCAAAAGAGTTCATGCTCAAATAACAAACTTTGACAAATTTTTACACTTAAAATCTTTGTAAAATAATCACACAGTCATGTACTTAAAATTAACTTGCCAAATTTTGTACACCTTCATTTTAAAACACTATTGTCCTGTTTAATATGTAAAAGATAGCGTCCAAATACTACCCTTTAGGATTTGTCATTTTCTTACCAATAAACCTTCTTTAAGAATTAGTATTTAAGGCCTATAATTTGGACAATTAATAACATGGCATAACAAGCTCAAGAAATCAGAATTATGCTTAATTTCATCCAATAAATTAAGTATAAAGACTAATCCCTCATTAATCGCACTAAACGTGATTAATTAGGCTAACAATAATTAATTACACTTACTGTGATTAACTAAGACTAACGGTCATTAATTAAGCTAACTATAATTAATCAAGACTGATCACCGTTAATTAATCTAATGGAAATTTAACTAAAATTAACTGCAATTAATTAAACTAAATACGATTAATTAAGAGTAATCACTATTAATTAATATGACCGTAATTAATTAAACTAATCACACTTAACTTTAATCTAAACCACCCTTAACCATAGTTATGGCTAAATCATCATTATTTACCACTAACTACAATTAGCCCTAAACTAAAACTACCCATAAATGCAATTAACTTCATAATCAAGGATTAGAAGTGCACTCATGGTTTTCCAATGGCGGCGAACTCATTGTGATGGTAGCGTGATGGTGTTGAGAACACAAGGCTCATGGCTCGAACAACGGCACAAATGGCAACGGCTTGGCTCTTGAGGCTCACGGCCACCTACGGGGAGGGTGTTCAATGGTGGTGATGCTAGTGGCTTGCGGTGGTGGTGAGGAACGGCGATGGCGTGGACAAACGACAAGGCCTAGTGGCATTGGTGAAGAATGGTGGCCAAAGGTGGTTGGTTTGGTGGTGGTGGTTGCTTGGTTATGAGGGCTTGAAAATGGTGGTGGCTCAGCTTGGATGGTGGGTGGCGATGGCTTACGGCGGTGAGGACAGGCAAGCAACACACATGGTAACAAGTGGTGACAAGCAGCGGTAATGGTGGCGCAACAAAAAGGAATGGGGTGGCAACGGTGGTGTAAGTGGGCGACAAAGGGGAGAGGTTAGGAGGAAGGAAAGAAGAAGGAGAAGAAGAATGAGAGGGTAAGAAAATGGGGTGAGGTTGGCAGAAAGGGGGACGTGAAGGGGGAGGAAGGGAGGGAGAGAGAGAGAGAGAGAGGTTTTCTTAAGATTTTTCCCAAAATCTCATCATGAATTTCCCCAAAATCCTCTTAACCAAGTTCTTTGTCCCCTCTTTTTCTTTTTGCTTTCATTTTCTTAAAAGCCAAACTTTTTGGCCAAAATTTACAATTTTGCCATTGAGCCTATTTGCTTGAATTGAGCTTGAAATGGGCTTGGTTTAGCCCACTTAGGCCTCCTTGGCCCAATGACCTTCCCTTGGCTTGGCTTCTCATTCCGACTTCCAATTCTCATACGATTAACCCTTTTTTTCCGAAAATTGTAAACTTATTGATAAATCGACAAACAATCAAGGCGGTGTCCAATAAGTTAGTTTTGAAATCCTCAAAAGTTCTATACATGGAATCGAATTAAATTTTATGGTTGAAATAAATCAAATGCAACTTTAATACGACCTAAATTGTCGAGTGACTTTTAGGAGTTTTCTGCTCGGTTGACCCGTGGTCGATAATTTTCTATCCACATTTGTGCCTCTTTGAATGTAATCGCAATGATTTGATCGTGTACCTTGAGTATAAGATCAATATAAAATCAGTTTATCATCATTCACAACAAATCGTGTGGGACCGACTACATATTTCTATTGAATCGATTTATATTCATTCATTAATTGACTTATAATAGTGTAATATTGATTCTTCTCAATCCCTAATTAATTTCTATGATCTTTCACGTTTTAACCCTTTACGACATCTCCCAATAGATTAATTAACTCATGAGTAATCAGTTTAGAGTAAATTAACTATCGGGACATTGATGAAGTAACTATTTCATATATTTCGAAAAGGGTCAAATTTCAATATATCACATTTATAGAGCCATTACAAAATAATAACTTTAACAACTGTTACAAATTGATGACGTCATAACTTCTATCAAAATTGTTACAAAACAATGGCCTCTAGACTTTCAAAATGTTTAATATTTCCATCAATGCCCACGTATTTAAAAGCGAGAAAAGATCTACACTAAAATTAGCGTCTTTTGGGCTATGAACCAAATCTAGGAAGAAAGAAATCTAATTTAAAAAATAATTGGTAAAGTTAGAAACTTCTGTGAACTGAGAATTTTTCTTGCATGAATTATTATTTTCACAAATCACACTATATCCCTACAAATTTTGTTATTAATGCGGTTTTGCACTAATAGGTCATGCGCATGCATGGTCAATTCCTAAGCGCTCTAAAGATTTTGCCAAAATTTTCATGGGATCAGCCCTACTCCATACTTATATGGGTTATTCCATCAAGTGTATTCTATAATTTAATACACCATCAATATTGGCTATAGAATTTCGTGAGAGTTTAGCTTGACATCTATTTTATTGTAGTCTTACACTCTTCTCACCTTATGAGGTAGAAAATCTTTTAAGTACACTATTAGATCAATAAGTGACTTGTCATTATACAAATCAACCTCATGGGATCCCAATCACATGAGTTGGGGTTCCATCACTATTCATTACTCTCAACTAGCTTAAGTCTCGTTTCTCTCACTGTATCATAAATTTTCTTCCGTTTAATAAGAGAAATGGCCAAATTTAATTATAATTTTTACATAATCAATGAACGTAATTCCATATTTAAATAGACGCTTTACCACATCATGTCTCAACCAGATGTGTCCATTTTTACAATTGAAAGTTTGTCTTTGAAATGACAATGTTGCTTGGCAATCAAAATACATAGGCAGGTTTTATCCCAAAGGAATATATGCTAAGAAATTCTAGACAACTTAGCCACATTGTAAATTTGAGAAGAAATTTCCTTTTTTTTTTCCCAAGAATTTGAGTAATTCTCAAATCGTGATGATAAATAATTCATTGTCTTTCCCCTAAAGAAGTGCAAAAGGAAAATGCATATTTATTTGCACATATATGCTTGGTGGCACCTATATCTATAACATCTTCTTCTTCTTTTTTAACATTGGCCACAATTTGTGCTTGAATTAATGATCATAGCAATATGTTATCGGAGTTATTTTTTCCAACCAAGTTCACGTTTGGTTTAGCAACATCATCATTTCACTATAATTTTTATTTGGCTAATTTTCTAGTTAGAGCACCTTCACCAAAGGTGTTCATATATCATTTAGTGGGCTTTGTCTCAATTGAATTTGAGAGTCCTATTGTTAGGAAAATCCCTTATGATGTTTTGAAGATGACAAAATAAATTAAAAGCTACTAATGTATTTAATGGTTGAGTAATAGACTATATAGATGACAGAACATATAAAGGATATTATCAAAGTCTATACTTGAAAGAACCAGAAGACAAACTCTATGTTGAAACTAAACTTATTCAAACTGTATAAAGATCTTAAGGCTAAATATGTTCGGAAGCATAATATATTCAGACTAACATTCAAATTGTAAAGTCTATTCAGTTCATACTGACGTCCAGATTGTAAAGTCTACTTCAGTTTAGATTGACGTCTAGATTGTAGACTCTTCCTTAGATTGAAGACACTCAAACTCTATTTTAAACTGAAGACACTCAGACTCTACTTCAAACGAAAGACACTCAGACTCTATTTCAATTTGAAGACACTCAGACTTTACTTCAGACAGAACACTCTCAAACTTTACATCTAGAACGAGACACAAGTCCAGAACGTGACAAGGTCTAGAATGAGACACAAGTTCAAAATGTAACAGATTCAAAATAAAGCATGTTCAAAACGAAACAACTTGATAGAACGTAACACAAACTCCAAACATATAACAGCTAGTGATTTGGTTTAGATTTCATATCAAAATAGATTTAATTGAATCAATTTAATTGATTAACAATTGAATCTTGAAGACAAGAACTTTCTAAATAAATAAGCTCTATTTATGGAAACCGAGATTCTAGTTGTATGGGCGATCAAAATCAATTTGGGATTTTACTTAAATCACTCAACGGCTACTAAATCTTCTAGATACAGATCTATTCAATGGGTAGATTGGAAGACGATTATCTAAATATTGTCCAACGGCTAATTTGGAAGTGGAGGAATATTTAAGGAGATCAAGGACTGATGAACAAGTAAAAGACGGAGCGTAGAATTTATAATTCTAAAGTCTGAGCAATCTTTGATCATACACTTATCTCTTGTGAGCTTAAACGTTTATGATCGTGAGAGCAATACCAAAAGAGTGACTTAGTGAGATAGCGTAATCTATCACTGAGTGTTTTCACTCAAAGTTGTAATCTCTTGTTGATCGCATAGTGAAATCCAACCAAAAGGCTATTAGCGTGGGAGAGTGGACGTAGGCTCGATCTAAGCCAAACTACTATAAATTCCGTGTTCTTATTCTCTTTCTTGAACTCCTTTATTTTGTTCGTAGTTCTATTTAATTGCTAAAGTCTAAACTCGCTCGAAAGTCTGTTGTTCTTCAGACTCATATTCAAAAGCAAAATATTTTACTACGTTTCGTGAAAAATTTTCTTCACACCTATTCACTCCCCTCTAGGTGTTCATACTAACACTTATAATTGGTATCAAAGCCTAGTGCTCGTTTTATTGAAGTGTTTTTACTTCTAAGTTAAAGATTTTCTATGGCTAGTATCTTGGCACCGAATAGAGTAACATCAGGCCACCATATTTTGATGGAAAGAAATACAATGTTTGGAAAAACAAAATGAATGCATTCCTAAGATCCAGAGATCCCTTGCAATGGGATGTTGTGGAAAAATGAATCAATCCCACCGTTGCGTCTACATCAAACAAGAATGACAAAGACAAAGAAGCCAAACCCCCTACTCCTATGTCTCGGACGGAGATGTCCAAAAGAGAAGTGCTTGATGCGAAAGCCATTTATTATTTATATGTGCATTGTCTCCTGCTGAATATAATAAAATTTCTTCATGTGAAACAGCTAAGGAAATCTAGGATAGACTTCACATCACTTATGAAGGGACTGGCCGTGTGAAGGAAACAAAAATAAACATTATGCTTGGTCAATATGAATCCTTCAAGATGAAGCTAGGAGAGTCTAGTGGAGATATGTTCAACCGTTTTACATAAATTGTAAATGGTAGCATATCAAGGACAACCAATTTATGCTCAAATGAAGGTCAATAAATTTCTGCAATGACTCTCAAAAGATTGGAACCATGTTAAGACCTCAATCCGAGAGACTCAGAGGATTATGCCACTCTCCGTTGATGAATTGATCGGCACTCTTCAATCCTACGAAGTAAAACAAATCAACGACGAAGATCCCAAAGGTAAGAAATCCATCGCTTTAATATCTAATGCAGACTCTAATGATACAGACTCAAAAAATGACATGGACGACGAAGAACTTGCTTTTATGATCAAGAAATTCAAAAAGCTAAGTAGAAAAAGAATGAAGTTTAATGGAAGAAGACAATACAAGCAGAATGGGCGAAAGAGAACAATGAAAGAAGATGATAAGCAAGGAAATATATATTTGATGACGCATTCAAACTCAGACTCAAATTCAGAATTAGAATCAGACTCAAAATCAGAGTCTAACTCCGACACAGACTCAGAATCCAATGAGGAAAACGAGATAAGCAATTCAAAAATTTTTATCAAAGTTTCAAAGTATATAAAGGAGCTTTGCTTAAATCTCAAATCTTCTCTTAAAAGATCTCTAAACTAAATAATGAGGATTCACAACTTAAGAAACAAGATCTTTCTTGAAAAGAAAGTTTGAAATTTTGCTAATACAAATGAATGAAAGTCAAGATTTACTTGTCAAATAAAATGATTCTTCAAAAAAGGAATTCTCAAATATTTTGACAAAATTTTCAAAGGATTCAAAAACATTAGAGCATATCCTTTCCATACAAGTACCTTACTATAACAAATCAGGACTTTGCTTTAATAAGGAAAGTGATTCTCTAATAAATTTTCCTAAAGTCAATGAGAGGCTTAGACAAAGACCTCCTAGACTTGCGTACAAGAAACATTTTCAAAGGATTTTTACGAAACATGTTGGTTGGAATGCCCTCAAGTGTTCAAATTGTGGAGACTCAGAAAATTTTGAAAAAGAATATCCTAAAGTCTGGAGACCTATTAAGAAAGATTGGGTAAAAACAACATACTCTACTAATTCTTATGGCCCCAAGAAAATATGGGTACCAAAGAAAATGGTGAGTTGTTTTTGCAGAAAATAAAGGAAGAAAATAAGAAAGAGAATTTGGTAAGGAATGCATTTTTTTTTTTGAGTACACAATTTAAAATTTCTCATTATACTTGATACTTGATATATCCTTGGTTGATTCGGATTTTATAATGATCATATTCTTTGATTTGTTTTATTGAAGAAAGAATCATGTGATTTATTTTTGTGATTCGTAAGTTGAGATTTGATATAATACATATGATTATTTTTTGATATTTTGCTTAGAGACAAATGAATTTATTTTGATTGATTTTACACTATTAGATTTTGTCATATTTTGCAAAGTGAAATTCATTTTACGTGATCTTAATTTATTATGCAAGATTCCTTAGATACTCAAAGATTTTATTCTCTCTGATTTTATTGTGCTTTGACTAAGTCAGAATTTATTTTTCAATATATTATTGTGCATAATATTATTTCCTTAAATATTTGTTATGATGAGTTTAGAAAGAATATTTTATTATTCTTGAAGATTTTCTTTTTTGCTCTAACAAAATGGAATGATCCAAATTGATGGATACCAAAAAGGAAACGAGTGCATTGCAGGAAATTCTAGAAGAGAAGAATGATTGCGAGTTTATGTAGGTACAATCAAAAAGGTATCTCATGCGAAGATTGGTAATGATTTTTTTAATCAATGGTATATTGCAAACAAATACTTTGGGTAAGAGAATTTTTTTTTTTTATCCTGCCTTGCAAATCTCTACAAATATTTATCATGATTTTAGATGATTGCCTATGAATTATATATGATTTATATTGCAAATATCTTTTGTTATAAACATAAGGCATTGCATTTTTTTTAATTGCTTGATTTGGCACGTGATAAAAATATCTACTTTCTTTTTGCGAAATGCATCAATAATATATTTTTGAGATTTATGCTTAAGGAAATCCCTTTGATCTTGAAATATATTATTGCATAATCATGGATATTCTTGCTATATTCTTAGAATATATCTTATATCTAGCCAATTTGATTGGCAAATCAGAGGAAGGTATTACGTGATATTTTTGCAATGATTGTTATCCATTATACAAGAATTTGCAAGTGACAAAAGAATCTTCCATATGAATTTTGGAAAGCTAGATTTGAAAATTGTGGAGATTCTACTCTATTTTTGGAGACTCAAAGATTATATTCCTTGTGCAAAGTTTTCGCAAATATTGACAAGGAGAGAGTGAATCCAAAAGAAATGGAAAGAATCGTGATCACCTCAAAAAGGCAACAAATTGAGGGGGAGCATCGATCAATTATGGAAAAATCTTTATGAATCGATCCTTATCTTAATTATTATGGAAGGAATGAAAAGGTAAATGTGTTAGAACTTACCAAGTTCTACAAAATTGGGTTAGTGCATCTTTTATTACATTTTTTCATCAACAAATCTCTTATTGATATTATCATTTTATTATGACAAAATGGGTAAAGTGAATTTTATAATGCATCCGTGATTTTTATTGGATATTTGCTGATATATATGATCGAAATGTACTATTTGCATATCTTTAATATTTGACTTACTTTGTAAATGCTGATTTTTTTTTAATTGTGCAAGATATTTTTTATCATTTTATATTCTCTACATGACTTTTTTCCATTGTTATCGCTTTTTGATTATGACAAAAAGGGGAGAGAATATAAATATGCATATATGTTGATTGGTTGATATTATTTATTGCATAATATTGAACTGTGATTATTTTATATATATATTGTTATGCTCAATCTATTTGCTATCTACTGTTATCTTCTAAGTTGAATTACATTCTTTGAATACTCATAATTAAAGATTATTTATGTGCTTAAAATTGCCTTGATTTATTAATATCTTTAAAAGCATGATTACACATTTGCATATTCAAAGATTGTTTTGTCATCATAAAAAAAATGGGGAGATTGTGAGGGAAATCTCCTATGATGTTTTGAATATGACAAAATAAATTAAAGACTACTAACGTGTTTAATGGTTGATGGCTGAGTAATAGACTATGCAGATAACAGAATATGTAAATGATATTATCAAAATCTATATTTGAAAGAATCATAAGACATACTCTATGCTGAAGCTAAATTTATTCAGACTGTGTCCAGATCTTAAGACTAAATATGTTCATAAGTAGAATATGTTCAAACTAACGTCCAAATTGTAAAATCTATTCAGTTCAGACTGACGTCCAGATTGTAAAGTTTACTTAAGTTCAAACCGACATCCAAATTGTAGACTCTACTTTAGATTGAAGACACTCAGACTCTACTTCAGACTGAAGACACTCAAACTCTACTTCATATGCAATCTGTATCTACGATTTTCATTGTCAATCATGACAATGAACTTGAACAAAATCCAAGTATCTTATCAATGTAAGTCACGTTTCTAGCTTAGGTATTCAGTAAAAATAACACGAACACCTGGTATGCTGGTTAAATAGAGTAGCAACTCAACATGGAACATAAACGGCGAACAGAGAGTGAGAAATGCAAAACAAAGTCACGATCCAAGTTGAGATGACTCAATGTCAAAATTACAAACACCTGTATTGTGTCCTGGATTTGACTCCTAATATGACAACATGTTCCATTTTCTTTTTGGTCCCATGGGAAATGCAAAGATACTATATTTAGTCCAAATGCCATATAATTTGATATCTTGTTTCAACTAGACATGTCGTCACCTTGAAGTTTTAATCAGGCAAAAAAAAAAAAAAAAATTAGCCCGACATCTTTCCATTTCTTTTCTAGTTTTTGTTTTTATTTCTCTTTCTAACTAGCCACACAAAATCACATCGCTAGATTAAAGATTTCTCTAAATAGGTAATTGAAAATTTTGTAAGTATACTCCATGAAGAGTATGGAACCACAAATTCCTAATACATACTTGATTTGATCACACAAATTCAAAAATAACACGGGACAAGAATTCACCAAAAACTCGATTACAAGAGTTCAAATTTAAAAATTGGAATGAAAGGATCACAAGGTACGTGTGTGTTAATGGTCCTAAGGGGGCATAACAATGAATAGAAAAGCTTGGCCTCATTTAGGCTCCGTTCGTTTCATGGAAAATGTGGTGTTTTTGGAAAATATTTTTCAAAAAGTCATTTTCTAGGAAAATGTAGTTATTTTCCGATTATCAGATGAAACCTGAAAATAAAGTGGAAAATATTTTTTGTTGTTTGGTAAGGAAAATATTTCCCTCCATACACTTTTTTTCATTTTTTTTTAAATTGATTTTTCATATTTTAAAATCGATTTTTAATTATTTTATTTTTAAAATTGATTATTCAATTATTTTTTTATTTTTTTATTTTATTTTTTATTTTTATTTTTTTTCCATCTTCTTCTTTACACGGGCGAGCCTCGAGCTCGTTGATCTAGTGACACCCGAGTCTAGCGAGGTCGAGGCTCACCAAATCGGCGATCGCGAGCTTGTGGCCGACGAGTGGCAAGACTAAGCTCACCAGAGGCAAGAGAGCCTCGTGCTTGTCGGCAAGCTCAAGGCTAGCTTGTGGTCAGTTGCCAACTGTCACCATGGCCAGTGACTGACTAAGAAAGAAGAAGCTAGGGAACAAAGAAAAGAAATAGAAAATTAAAAAATAATTTAAATTAAAAAATAAAAAGAAAAATTTGAATAAAAAAAGAAAAGAATAAGAAGAAGGGAGATGAGGAAGTGATGATTTGTAGAGGTGTGAGATAAGAGAAATCAAATGAGAAAAATGTTTTTCACTTTTCAAAAGTAGAAAACATTTTTCCCTAATTTAGAAGTTTTTTTCTTTTAATGGAAAATGTTTTCATCAAGGAATTCATTTTTTGTTAAATGAACGTCGAAAAATTCATAAAACATTTTTCTGAAAATTATTTTTCGCAAAATGAACGAATCTTATTAATGGCGGCGGACTTTACCGTTTATCGCCATAGAGGGAGAGAATTCACTTACATCGATCAGTAAAGTCACTTCCAATTGTCGCCATCAAATGGAGAACAGCAATCTGGAATATCTCATTGCTCAAAAATAGTTTCAATGATCAAATTATTAATGAGATTCTCCAAATACAAAGTATGCCCCCTCGCCATACAATTGTTCTTTAACTGGACAGAAGACAAAATGGCATTTATACTTTTGTCAAAAGTGGTTATAATTGTCTTTCGATCAGGCGAATCCAACTTAGATCATAACCGGGCATCTTCTTCTTTCACACTACCCAGACTTTTTTGGAATACTATCTGGCAAGTGCCGACAAGCCCTAAATTACGAATATTCCTATGGTCTCTGTGCCATAACGCTATTGCCACAAGTGAAAATCTGTATAACAGGCATATCTTATCGGATCCATCTTGCAGCCTATGTCAACAATGCGGAAGTCATCCTATCCCTGAATCAACAGAACATCTTTTCTTTCACTGTCCGTGGACCAAAGCAGTATGGTCTCATTCACAGATTCACATAAATATACGACAGTTTCAAACAAATAGATTTGATGCCTGCCTTCAACAACTCATGTCTAGGAAGGATTTATTACCTGATTTGGCTATCATAGCAGCTGTTTTGTGGCATATTTGGAAGGCCAGGAATGATTACATCTTTCGTCAACGACTCCCCAACCCCGATCTCGTGGTTTTCAATGCCATCGCCTATGATCGCTCTTACAAAACCAGTAATTCCAAGCCCCTGCATCAACACAAGCAGACTGATCAGTTCACCCCTAGTCGGTGCGCAAATCAGAATCATCCTTTGCAAGATCTCAGAGCCACTGCCGGATCTGCCTACCACCCCTCTTCTTCAAATCGTCGGTCCCCTTCGCCTCTGCCCTCTGCATCCTTTGGTTGGCGTCCTCCTGATCTTGGTGTACTGAAAGTTAATATCGACGGCTCCTTTCATCCGGGTTCTTCTCAAGGCTCCGTGGCGGGTGTTTGTAGAGACTCGCAGAAGGTTGATCGATGGTTTCTCCCTTACCATCAACGCTGCCTCTCCCTCTACAAACGGAAATCCAAGAATTTACTTATCTGAATCAGTAAAATCACTATTTGACAAATCATCTTACTCCTCCCAATCAATGACCTTGCTGTTGATGTTTCCGATATAATTGCTTTCCGCACTTCCTCGTTTGGGTTTTAGCATGAACGACAATCAAAGGGCACTTGTGGTTTTGCTTGAGAAGACACACAAAAGCAAAATATAAAAATAAGGCAGCGAAGAATATTTGAACATATGACTGATTCTAAAATTTAATTAGAATAGAAGAGAGCAGATTATGGGAATCTGAATTATCCTTAAGATTATTATAAAATCTCCTCGAAAATGAAAAATAAGATCAACTGTTTTAAACGTGCAAGCACTGTACTAAGGATAATTCCGTTATTTAGAGTACAAAATAACAGAAGTAACAAGAACAACTAAATTGTATGCGTGCCCCATCAAACAAGGAAATGGAAGGAGAGGGACAATTTTGGTTTTATTTCGATACTAAAGGATTGTGATTTGGAGTTTCATTTTATAGGCAAATGAAATAAAGAACCGTTACGAAATCATTACGAATCAAATGATAATCATTAAATTGACAACCGTTATAAAATAGTGATTTTCAAAACCGTTACACAATCGACGGCGTCATAATTTACAAAAACAATGCCTTTCAAATTTTCAGAACTGTTGAAAAATCCACCATTGCAACTTTACTATCTGCAAGTCCAAGCTTGAGCTCCACCGTGAGTCAAGCTCAATCCACATTTAAGATCAACCTCCTTCATGGCATCGAACTCAAAGAGTGTAGAGAAGTACGACATCAAGCTCTGCCCCCTTAGATATGCGATTGAAATCCGTCATGACATCGACCTTTACCGGATTCTAATGGGGGTCGATGGCACTCGCCATAGACGTCGAAAGGATGATGCCCCCCACCAAAAAAAAAAAAAAACCATCGATAATCTCTCTCTCCTTTCTGGTTTGAATTTTTTTTTTCTTTTTGGCTTTCTAAGTTTTCCTTCATTCTTCTTAATTTTTATCCAGATTTTATCTCAAACAAAAATGCCCTGACCGCCGGAAAAATCAAGTGCTCGTTAGCCGGCCAAAATTTGGACAGACCGTCGGGCTCAAGGTAAGATGGACACCTCACTACTTCGGACATTTATATATGACGAGGTCCACTGTGCACTTAAAAGACCTTATTCGCCCCTGTCCAAAAAACAAAGCCGCGCTCATTCGCTCGCAGCCTCCCCTCGCCACCGTCGCCGAACTGACGAACCGCGGAGACGCCGCACCGGCGCAACCCTCCTCCGCCGCCCGCCGCCGTCGCCGCCGTCGGTCCTGAGGTACGAATCCGGCGGTCTCTCCCTCTCTCTTCCTCGTGCCCTAACCGGCCGATTCCCTGTTCATATCAAGAGCGCGCGCGCGGGGGCGTTGGAACCGGGGGAGCCTCTGGATTTGAGGTAAAGTTCGAAGCTTGGCATGGTGGGTGTGTGTGGTTTTGTCTCTGTGAATTTTTCGAGCGATCGTGAACGTCAAAGGGGGCAAAAAGAGTGTATCGATGAAGCGAAGGAGCTTCCATGGATGCCGGCTCGAGCCGGAGCCGAGCTCGACGGTGATCCTGTTTTCTGGTTGTCGAATCGAATTCTATCTGATTGGAACGAATATGGGCAGTGGCAACCATTGCTGAAATGCCTATATAAATCCATTTTCTGATCTCTGTCTTCTCTCTCGTTGCACCGTTGGGCGTTTCCGTTTCATGGCCGACGGCTTCTTGCTGCACTGTCTCCGTCTAAAGTAAAGTTTTTTTTTTTTTTTTTTTTTGAAGTGTCGGCGCAATTCAGTTGAATCGCAAAGTTTGGAACTCCTCTTGATGCTGTTGAATCAAAAGTAGACGGAGCTGGGTGCTGCTGTTGCTGGTGATCAATGATCACGCAAGAAATGGAGTTTCGCTGATTCTATTGAGAAACCCAAGGTCAGGTTTTGCTGGGTTTCTTCCTTGGGCAATCCGATAGCTTGTTCGCAAGAGCATCTCTGAGGCACACACTGTGGTCACATTGATCGGTGGCAATAGCTTTTTTGGTTTGTTCTCTCTGCCGAATTTGAGGTCATAACGAGGGGAGATGCTTTCAACTGCCTATTACTCAACCTCGATCTGAGCATAAAACGTTGAGGTATCGACAAATCCCATCTCTTGTACAGGATTAGGGTTGATCATTTGCTGAATTAGTAATCAAATGTTATGGCCATATGTGATCAACTACTCATTCGATTGAGTAGTTTTTTTCTCTGCAAAAAATAGGTGATTTGGTTCAACGGTCATTGATATTGGGTGAACGATTGAACCGGGGGACTGCTGGATGCTATGGATCTTTCCATAATGAAGCTTCTGGACGAAGATGAGGTTTCCGTTCTCTTACTCTTTCTTTTCCCATTCATTTGGAAAATTTTGCTCTCTCCTTGGATTTGAGGTTTGGACCGGGGAGAGGGTTTTTTTTTTTTAATTTATTTATTAGGTTAATTGTGTGCCTGCAGGACGAAACCATGCACTCAGGGGCTGACGTGGAGGCTTTCCAGGCTGCCCTTAATCGTGATATTGGAGGTGATACATCAACTTCTCGACCATCATCATCTGATAAAGGTGTTGTTGGCTTTAAGTTTTTGCTGTCGGGGGATTAGGAATCTCTTTTTGGGTAGTGTTTGATGCGAACTCTTAGGTTATCAGGATGTTGTTGCATATCGGGTGTATGTGATAATAAAATGTCGTTGGCTCACGGAGGACATGTAATGTTTTTGTCTCTGTCACACCACATTGAAAGTTTTTAACGTTTAATAAGTCAAGTTTTTGTTGGCTTGGAATAGCATAAAGATTTTGCCATGCCATTCAAGGAAATTGCTTGTAAATTTTAGTAATCGATCTTATTACTGCTAAATGTTTGGACCTTTTATGCCTGGTTTGATGTAGATGGGGCTTTAGATTAAATTTGAAACTTAAGTCTAGCAACATCTGGATCCTAGTCTCTTTGTTGATTCCTTAGAAATAGTGTTGACCTTTCGTTCAAGTAATCAGGTCCTTGGTCATGACTACTGAGTTTACGTGGAACCAGAGTTAGGCTTCTTCAGATGCTGTTTGTGAGGATAAGACGGGAGTAAATGATATTCAGTCTAACGAGCCAATTCTGATGGATTTCATTTATGTTATGGAATCTTGGTACATCATAGTCTTGCATGACTCTAGAGAAGTTAGATTATGGCCTATTGAATGGGCTGTGAGATTGAAGGGCAATTAGGCTGTTGAAGATTTTGATGAACCCAACTTTGTTTGGCCTATATCAATCCTTAGTTCCAATTTGTCAGGAATGCATTAGTTCAATTATGTCTGAATGTAAATTAGAGCCAATCGAGAAATTATCATATAATAGCACACGAGGATGAGCATGATGATATGATTCTTTGGTTTTTTTATCCTATTCTCGATTTTGGATTTCCTTGCTGAAGCCATAAACAGGCAAAGCCTCTAATACAACAGGGAGCATTTCTCCTCTTTTTTTTTTTTTTTTTTTTTGGCCGGGGGGGGGGGGGGGGTGAGTAATCTTCTGTGATGAGGAGGATAAGTAGGTTGATATTCATTACCATAACTAAGAGATTGTCCAGGGGACTCTTACCTCTGCATTTTGTCCAACTTGCTGCTTGGCATCAAAAGCCCATCAAAAGCCAGCTTATTAGAGTCAAAAGTGATGCTGCAAGAAAAAATTGTCCTCTCCAATTCCTAGCCTTTGTCCGATGCCTTTTCTATTTGCATTTAGATGAACGTAAGTGTGAAATGTAGGAGTATTATGTATTTTAGTAGAGCAACAAAATTGTCATTTGAAAGCATAGACTGCTTTTCAACCATGAGCATTACTGTTCCATGTCTATGCCTTCCAAAGAAGATAAGCACTATGTGAATAGAGTTTTTAAGCTTTAATTATGTTGTTGTCATTGAGATGATGTATTGGCATCATTTATTGTCTTCTTTGGTTGTTACAAGGTACTTCTTTAATGGATTTTAATGCACCCTTTGGGTGTATATAACAAAGTTTGCTTATGAGGCTTGTGTATGAAAGGATAATTAGACCATTTAAGATGGGCGATTGGTTCTTGGACATTATGGTTGGATCACCAAAGAAATATGTAGATGTGATGAGGTTTGAGCTTTAAATGGAGCTCAGTTGTGAAATCTTCTTTAGGATTTAATCTTAATGTCTGAAAGTGATAAGAAGCCATTTTGTTACGATGAAAAATAAGGTTAGAAAAGAAGACAATTATTCGTAGTTTCAAAGCTTGTGGTGTGCTGTGGTTTTGGGTAATACTTTTAGCCAGCAGTATGTGGATGCAGTGTTTGGCAGTGTCAGCTGTAATAAGTTTACTATACTTCGTTTGCTACATGAAGTATGTGTCCAATGAATGGACATATTGGCTTGGTATGCTTATTGCTTTGGTGTAATATCAGGACAAATGCAAACAAAAGTAGAATCTTGGTCAGTATGTATACTGGAGAGCAGCTATCTATCTAAGTCACGTTGATCACTCCCACCCTTCTCTCTGTTTTTGGGCTGCCAATCTTATATCTTTTGCCTAGAAGGGTCTTACTCTTAATCAAATTTCAGGTGTCTCTCAAGGAGATAACCGTATGCCCAGCCAATCATATCCTGGATGGCAACCTACTAGCCAGGCTGAAAATGCAAATTCTCAAATTCAACAAGAACAAAAAAATGCAGAACATCAGGAACAGATGTTGGCACAGATGCAACGGCAACAAGGTGACTCTCTTGCTGATCCCCAACAAAATAAAACTTTGGAGGAAGTCAATCACCAGCATTTGAAGCAGAAACAAGTGCAAGATGGTCATCAACTAGGACAGGGAGAACAAAATTCTCTTCAGATAAAACAATCTTCTGGCATGCCAGTGTCAGAAAACAATTCCCTTCCCGTAAGTGAGCCAGGTAGAGTGCAGACACTAGACAGTGAATCTCAGTACTTGAAGTTACAGCAAATGAGCAATCAACAGGCAACGGTCCCTGGGCAAGCACCAAATAAAGCAAATCGCGTTAAACAAGTTCCATTTGCATTATTGCTCCCTGTGATTCTTCCCCAGCTTGATAAAGATAGAGCCATGCAACTGCAAACTCTTTATGCCAAACTGAAGGTAAAATTTTGGTACAGCTCTTTTGAATTCTTCACTTGTCAAGGAAATATCAATGAGGTTGTTAGTCATTCTGTTGTTTGGTCTCACTATTGTAGAAAAATGAAATTCCCAAGGATGGATTTGTGAGAATCATGCGAGGAATTGTTGGAGATCAGATGCTGAAGCTGGCGGTTATGAAAATGCAAACGCAGGTATGGTTGGCATGATTGATCTCATACACAGAATTATAAATGTTGTCAAAATATGAATAGTTTGAGCTCGTAAGAAAAAGTCTAAATTCATATGGGAGATTTCCTATCTGATATGTCCAGCCTTTATCCAATGGACATCTTAATTTTGGAAATAGAAAACTCATAAAGAAAGTCCTTAATTTGGAAATTCCATATATGTAATTTTGTTGCCGATTTGGGTAAGTCCAAAAGTTGCCTGCAAAACCCAGAAATTAGTTTTGGTGTTCGAGTCGGCAAGCCCAAGGGCTCCACTTTTAATATATAAAGATGAAGGATTCTCTTTCCATAGTTAGGCTTTTGTGCCATGTGAGTGCTTTTAAGGCGCTGTAAGTGCACCCATGGGTGTGCTGTGCTTGGCATGAATCAAAGGTGGGCTTTATCGTGTTTACATCCAGGCACAATTCGAAGAGTGTTTTGAGGCCAACAAATCTCGTGGTAAGATTTGTGAATTTTTCTATGAGATTGAGTGATTATTTCATGAGGAATTGTGTGAGGCTAAACACCGAGTGAGTTATTGGTGTAAATGGGAGTTTTAAAACGCTGAGAGTGTTTGAGTGACTCAACTGTGATTGAAATCTCCATTGAATTGCTTGATCTATAGAGGAATCATTACTGCTGTACGTGGAGACTAGGTTACAACGACCAAGTCACGTAAATCTAATGTTCGATTTATTTCTTTGTTCAAATTTATTTTATAGTTTGCGCTTGCTTTTGCAATAAAATGCCAATATTTAACTAAGATTTCTCTCTCTTGCAGCCTCCTCCACAGTTGCATATCCAAGGTCAAACTTCAGCTCTACCGCAGCACCCTAGAATGCAGCCTGCTAGTGCTGCAAAATTCAACGATTCATCTTCATCAGGCCAAGTCCATTCCACAATGGATAGAAATGGTCCAAAGGCTGGAGAGGTGGAAAGGATACCAGATTCTCAATTCATGCAACAGCAGCATTTTCAGAACATGCAGACATTCCCCAAGTATGGAAGTCCTGGTGGTTACCATCCATTCAGTGGAACAAATATGACTAGTTCCGCTTCATCTGTCAAAACACAACCTAATGATACACAAATGAAGCAGATCCCAATTCATCAAAACATGGGTTCAAGTCATCCAGGAGGATCAACTCAGGCAATGACCTTGGCGACTGCACCAAAATTTGATCGGCAGCATCCTAACAATGATAACAAGAGAGCACAATCTGGTTCTCTCCCTCCATTTGCAAGCAATATATCACTCCAACAAAATTCAGTTTCTTGGAAGCCCTCTACTTCTAAAGACCAAAGTTCTGGTGCTTTCTCATCATCGGTGTATGTGAAACATGAACCTGTTGATCAGCCCAGCGATCAACAAAAACAACAGTTATCTTCCCTTCCAGGACTGTCTTCTGTTTCAGCTGGGCATCTTGAGCAAAGAATGCCCATATCTGGAAGCTCTAGGGACAATTCTTTTGACCCGCAGTCTCCAGGAGTGGGTTTCTTGACTCCTTCAGGTACTGGGACTTCACGTCAGGATTCTCTATCTGCAACACCAGCTCAGGATACTAATGTCCAGGTGATCTTTTAACATTCATCCATGTTTCTATCTTGCAATTTAATTCAGCTAATTATTTGAATGCACTGATTCCTGTCAGTATGTGGACGGTGTAGACATAGTTTATTAGATTGAACAACTGATTGCATAGGCAAAGATGTAAAAGGTTGCCCTGATGGTCTGCTTTTCGGGAGGTTTATCTCGTGTTTCTTAAAGGCGAGGGCTAGAAGATGTTTGCTTATGGGAGTGAATAAGAAGACTCTGGATGCTTTGGGTGTTAGAACTACTTGAACCTTTCCTCTTCATTTGCAACTAAAAGACCTACCAGGTGGTGCTTGTATCATAAAGCTTTAACAAATGAAATAAAAACTTCATGAGGATGATACAGTACAAGAGCATATTTACTAATTAAATATGCTCCTTCCACTTAGGAAAGGAATTCTCTAGTGCCATTGTCACTAGGAGTGGTTGCTATGACATTATGCGTTGGACATATCTTGCACCTACAGTTGCAGAACCAAGGGATGCTTAGTGCACAACTTATTCTCTCTCATTCCCCATGTGCAATTTTTAGACTTATTGGGCTACGTTGCATTATTCCTCTAGTAGGGTAGTGATTTTGAAAATTCACTTTTGAAGCATTGTACAGATGTATGTGCATGCAATTTCTTTGTGGCCCTCTTCATTCACTTTGCTCTGTGTTTTGCTACAAGAACTGGTGGTTCTTCTGAGAATAATCATCAGTGCAAGTATTCATTCTGTGATGATACCAGAAGAAGATTTGACAGCATGTATGCCCTTTTAAAAAGATTTTATTTGCCTTCATTTTATCAGCTTGGCTCCCGTACAGCATCCACACCAGCAGGGAATAATGCAAGGACACCTTCTAAAAAGCCTTCTGTTGGCCAGAAGAAGCCACTTGAGGCACTTGGTTCTTCGCCACCTCCTTCAAGGTGATGTGGCTTTTACCGAACATTCTATCTTGATCAGTTTGAGTATGAAATTGTACCTTGGATATTAACATTTGTCAATGTAATTTTGTGTATCAAATCTCTGCAGTAAGAAGCAAAAGGCATCTGGGTCCTTCGCAGATCAGAGCATCGAACAACTCATTGATGTCACTGCTGTTAGTGGGGTCAATCTCAGGGTATGAATTGACATCTGAATTCTGGCTTTTTTTTTTTCCTACTAACTAATTATTCAATTTCTAAGATTTGGACTTTTCAATCTGTGAAACTTGGTATTGGAACTAGGAAGAAGAAGAACAGCTGTTTTCTGGGTCAAAGGAAGACAGTCGAGTCTCAGAAGCATCCCGAAGAGTTGTCCAAGAGGAAGAAGAAACTCTGATATTGCAGCGAGCTCCCCTGCAGAAAAAGTTGGCAGAGATCAGTTAACTCCCTTCTTCAAGCTTCTCCTTTGAAATTTTATGTTTCTCTTCTGTTATACCCTGGTACATTCTAGAGATCTGACTTTATGCTTCTGCCAGTGGCACGATGTGGTGTGAAGACCATAAGCAACGATGTGGAACGGTGTCTGTCTTTGGTGAGATGCTTGCTTCTCTGCTCTTTAATCTTTCCTGTTTATTCTCTTAACCAACTCATTTTTCTCAGAGTGTGGAGGAAAGGCTGCGTGGACTGCTGTGCAATTTAATTAGAGTCTCAAAGCAGGTCAGTTTTTTTCTACCCTCCTGCTAACTTGATTCAAATATACTAGACTTTCCTTATTAAGCTATTTTTTTATAGAGGGTTGATGTCGAGAAGCCCAGACACCGGACCATCGTCACTTCCGATGTCCGCCAGCATCTTATGACTTTGAACCGCAAGGCTAGGGAAGAATGGGAGAAGAAACAGGCTGAAGCAGAAAAGCTAAGGAAGCAAAGTGAGGCAAGTCTATCTCCTTTTTTCCGTTCGCCTTTGCAACTACAAACCTTGTGTTGAAGCATGAACACATTTGCAGATCTAACAAATATGTCTATACATATAAAATATGTTTTCCATAGTTGATTCTCTTTCCTCCTCATTTTCACCTCTTTCTACTTCTTTTTTTGACACCTGCTAGTATACATCATTGCAGCCTGATAGCAATCAAGGAGTTGATGGTGATAAAGAAAAGGATGAAAACCGTGGGAAATCTGTGAAGGTAATATTAAATGTCTTTTTGGGTGTAATGGCTTGGTTTGACAGAAGCTATCCCCCCTTCCCTTGAACCCCTCACCTATTTGTTTAAAGGAGGATCAAATTCTGAGTCATTGGTTCATCAACCTAGTGACTTTATTTGCTAAGCTTGCTTGCCTAGCAGCTTCTCATGGTTCTTGCCTGATGTTATTACTAGGCAACTGAGAGCATACGTGCATCCTCTTTTTTCTCTATTTAGGTAAACAAAGAGGAAGACGACAAAATGAGAGCAACTGCTGCAAATGTTGCTGCCCGAGCTGCTGTGGGAGGAGATGACATGTTGTCCAAGTGGCAGCTTATGGCTGAAAAAGCCCGTCAAAAACGTGAGGGAGGATTGGAAGTGGCATCTCAGGTTGGTAAAGACAGTCAAAAATCTTCAATCTCTGGAAGAAGCAATAAGGACAATCAAGAAGCAGGAAAAAAGGGGCAAGCTGCATCTGGTATGTCATAGACTGATAGCTATCTTAATGTGTCGACTTCTGCTTTTGAAAGTATAAACAGTGGCTGAAAATGATTCTTCATCGTGAAAAACTAATGCTGGACAGGGTACCACTTTCATCAGACAAACCATGCATAATACAATAGTGTTCAGAATGTAATCTCCAACTCTCTCATGCGTGATGCCTCGTTACAATCAGGCCTTAAACCCACTTTTTTGTGCTTTACAGGGGCCAATAGAAAATTAGGGAGGAACCAAGCTTTCGCATCACCACCGAAGGTAGCTCGTACAATTTCTGTGAAGGACGTCATTGCTGTTCTGGAAAGGGAACCTCAGATGTCAAAGTCTAGTCTCATATATCGCCTTTATGATAAAGTTGGTTCCGAGAAAAGTGGTGAATAATTGAAGTGGCAATATTGGTCTCAGCTTTTTAATTCCTTATCCAGTCGCTCTTTCAATTCATTCAATGAAGTGCAAAAGATTGCTGCTCCAGATCAAGTCTCACCAGTGCATTCATTCTTTGATCGGAAAACAATCATCTAATTCTGTCTTAGCTCAGCCTCTCTTTAGTTAGAGATCCTTCTTACTCTTTCCTGATAAATTATCCGTATCATGACTTCTTTTGATTTGTATGTACTTTTTGCAGTAATCACTCTGCCACAATTTTCCTGGCAGTAGTTGTATTCTGTCGATACATACTTAGTATACCTTTTTAGTGTGGTAACTTTAAATGGAATTTGTCGTTGACTCTCATGCAGTAATCTTTCATGTGATTGAACTGTTGGTAATTAGGACATATGAGAGTTTTCTATACTCATATATGGGGAGGCTACGTCCGTGGAAAGTGGTCCCCTGTAACCTTGATTCCAAGCATTGCCTTATCTTCATCAAGATTCGGTCACTTGGTTCCTGGTTTCTTTGCATATGCATCTTTTTCTTGGCAAAACATCAGCATTATTAAGTGCATTTCAGGGAATGTTTTGTGTGCACTACATCAGATTTGTCAGGTTTCTTGTAGGGAATGTGGAATCACTTTCGATATTTTTTCAGCATCGGGCAAAATACAGCTACTTCCCAAGTGAAAGCATAATACACTGGATCATTTATGCATTTTTTTTTTTCCTGTACAAGTTGTCACGTGTGGGCTTTATGACATAAAGGTGCTATGGCTTGAACTGTCGAGTGTCAAGTTGATCATCATAACAAGTCTATTAGAGTTCGACATGTGGATTGTCGATGAATGTTCTATTTCGAATACGGCTATGTTTTTCTTCCACTAGTCTTTTGATTGGTGGATTACAATTTATAGACATGTAAATTATGCCACTTCCAATTAGGAATGGAGGAAAATAATCCTTCTTCAAAGATTCTAAAAACTTGTGATAATATAAAAATTTCATGGATGACAACAGAAAGTGGTGCGATATATTTACGCTTCAAGTGACTATGTTCTATAACCTTAGTCATTCTATGTGAAATTGAATGGTGGTTTGAACGATATTTTCCCAAGAAAAAGTAGCATTGTGTTGCTAGACTCAATTAACATCCATGAGTGAGATAAAATATGATCAAGATAGTAATTTTCCCGTGGCATTGGAAATACTTTGGTTCGTTTTCAATAACCGTACGTGTTAATTCTGGTCGGTCTCTAGAAATCATGGCCATAAAGTTCTGTCTCAGCGGCTTCAAAGTAGCCTGACAAGATGTACGTGGTGCCTCCTAGTGATGGTTGCATCCAAACCGTCGTCCTCAATATCCGTTCTCATTAAGGTTTTGTTTATTTAGCAAAAAATAAATAATTTGAAAAATATTTTTCAATAAAGACCACCTATATCACTTGTAAAAACAAATAAATGAAAAAGTATATTGATTGTTTAAAAATGTTTAGATAAAAATTTATGTTGATAATGAAAAAAAATTTCATAGATTAATTATTTCAAACGATCATTTTTTAGAATATATTTTCCAAACCAAGACAAACATGCCTGAGTTGTAAAAACAAATGAATGATTTAAAAATACTTTTGATACATTGCATTGCTTACAAAAATAGACGAAAACAATTTTATCATTCACAAAAAATTTAAAATGAATTTTTCATAAACTATTGACTTATTATTTCAAATGACAAGTCCTCATTTTTAAGAAAATGTTTTCTAAATCATTCATTTTTTGTATGAAAAAAACGCGTCATTAGATTCGGAAAAGCAGTCAGATTTAGCTCGATCTGTATCTTGGGTCATTTCTTAGCTTAATTTTGAACAGATGGACAAATGGATCAGTTAACGAGAGAAGGCTATGCAAACATCATCGTGTGAAGTTTAGAACATCGTATTCCGAAAGGATATGGAAAGGAGACTTTCTGATCCAGAACGTTTGACCCTTATTATAAGTCTTGGATGATCCTTTCTTTTCCGTCGAAGGAGTGAAGTTTAGCACACAGAAAAGTATGTATTGATCAGAACACGAAGATGGAAGGTGGAATTACTTAGACAAAGAAGTTGCGCATTATATTTAGAAGAGAAAAAGAAACATGAACTATACGAAGAGACTTGGATTACCATGTAAAAGCTACTGCATTATCCTCATTACTACCTCATGTTCTTCCTCTTCAGATCAAATAATTCTCATCCTTTCCCATCTTCCTCTTCCACACAACTCATAATCGCCTTTGACCTTGAACCAGATAGCAGCCACGCGGCTTCCATCTGGTTGCTGATTGATACGTGCCGTGTCTTTGAGTGTGTGCTCCTCTTCTTGTCCACCCTCGAGCACCCGTTGCGCAATACCGAGCAGTCCATCAAGAAGCTCTCCCTGCTTAAACCTGATATAAGCCTGTGATTTTCTCCACAAGCACGGTGCTCTTGTTGCTTCTCTGATGGCAGAACCTGCATCTCCAAGCAACAAGAGACACTAGGTTCGGTTGCTTTAAGTTACTGTCCTGTCCTTCCGCAGCGTCAATCGGCAAATATCTAATGCCTCATCGTTCTTCGATATGTTCTTTTCTCGGTGACACCCGCCCAAAACATGCTTTTGTGCTTCTTGTTTTATAAGACCCGCTAACCTCTTTTTTTCAACCTTTTCTTGGGTCAATGGTCTCTCCTCTTTCCATTTCTTTTCTCAACCTTCAAGGCCCCTGATTCATCTAAGGCCTCTAGGACTTATGGGCTGTTCTTTAATCTTGATCTCATTTTGTTATTGTCATGGAGGAGGGTTCTAGAAATGGCTTCTCCAAAATCTTCAAGTTCTACCAAATATATGAGATCAAAAATGGGACAAATCCAACTATAGATAATATGATAATAGGAGACGAGCATGGTACTTGGTAATGGCACCTTCTTTCCCATACGGAAGGAAGTGATGATGTGGTTGTGGCAGTGGATGATAATGTTAGAAATGAAGGTGGCTAATAGTATCACTTAGAGGGAAGTGAACAAAAGATTATAAAAACTCAACTAACTAGTGTGGAATAAAACTAATCAAGTGTGATTGGAGTGCAATCGAGTTAAATAGAGTATTGATATCTACCTAACCAATAGTGCAATGCTTCTATCAAACAATAAATGAAAGAGAGTAGAGAGATAGAATTAATTGTTGTTAATTAAAATAATTATGATTAATTAAACTAATTACGATTAATCAAACTAATCATGATTAATTAAACTAATCATCCTTAATTCAGATTAGTTTCAAGTAGCCTTAATCTAAACCATCCTTAACCATTGTTAGCACTAAACTATCATTATATGCCACTAACCACTATTAGCCTAAACTAAACCTACTCCTAAACGCAATTAACTACCTAATGAAAGATTAAGAGTTAACTCACGTTTTTCCGGCGGTGACGAGCCCACAGTGATGGCGGCACAATGGCATTGAGAATACGGTGTTCTTAGCTTGAACAAAGACTTGATGGTGGCAGCAAAGACTCTTGAGGCTCACGGCCACCAAGGGAGGGGAAAGGGTGTTTGGTGGTGGTGATGGCGGGCGAGCGTTTGCACAAGGGGCGGGGCAAGCAACGATGGCACAAGCAATGGCAAGGGTGGCTCGAGCAGCAGTGAACTTGGGAGACTCAGCAGTGGAGAGGGTGGTTTGGGGAGATGAGTGCTCGGCTTGGGCAATGGCTAGATGTTGGCAGTGAGGGGTGGTGTGGGCGATGGTGATGAGTGCTGGCCATGAAAGGGGAAAAAGAGAAGAAGATGGTGAAGAAAATGAAGAAGCATGAGGGAAAATGGAAGCAAAGGAGGAGGCCAAAATTCACAACTTTGCCATTAGGCCCAGTTCCTTTCCAGATTCCAATTTTTGTCTGATAACTCTTTTTTAGAAAATTTCAAACTTACCAATAATTCAACAGATAATGAGGCAATGCCCAATAAGTTAGTCTTGAAATCCTCAAAAGTTCAATACCCAAAATCAAATTAAATTTCATGGTTAAAATCGATCAAGTGCGTCTTTAGTATGACCTAAACTATCAAGTGACTTTTAGGGGTTTTCATGTGGTTGACCCATGATCAATAATTTTCGATCCGCGTTTATGCATCTTTGAACCATAGATGACCCCTGATTGTCATGTGATCATGAGGGTTCAGTTACATACCCTCAGTACAAGATCAATAAGAAATCGGTTTATCGTCATTCAAGATGAGTATCATAATTGTGTGGAATCACTCGCAAACCGACTATGCACTTCTGTTAAATTGATTTATGTCTATTCACTAATTGACTCATAACAACATAGAATTGACCATTGTCAATCCTTATGGTCAAGCAATCCATCCCTAATTGAATTATCTAGTCTTTCGCATTTTAACCCTTTACAGCCTCACCCAATAGATTAGTTAACTCATGAGTGATCAATTCAAATTAAATTAACCATTGGTGTATTGATGAAATAACTATTTCATATATTTCAAAAATGGGCCAAATTTCGGCATATCACAAACAGTCTTAAACAAATGGTTAATTAATTTAGAATACGCTCAAATAAATTCTTTTCTAAGGCCTTTGTAGAAATATCAGCTAACTGATTTTTAGATTCAACACATTGGATATTGACATCACCATTATGCACATGATCGTGAATGAAATTGATGCATGATTTCGATGTGCTTAGCTCTAGAATGGGGAATTGGATTATTTGTTAAATTGATGGTACTGGTGTTGTCACACTTGATTTTGACACTGGAATCTACAACTTCAAAATCACTTGGTTTTGCTTCATCCAAAGTATATGTGCGTAACAACTTCCAAGAACTACATACTCTACTTCAGCTGTAAAGAGTGCAATAATTTTATGCTTTTCGGAGTACTAGGAAACTAACATGCAAACCATTAATTGACATGTTCTTGAAGTACTTTTTCTTTCACTACGACAACCAACAAAATTAACGTTAGAATATTCAATAAGTATGAAATCTAAAACCTTGGAATTGGTGCCAATAAATTTAATAATTCTTTTTATAGCATTAGGATGAGATTATTTGGGATTTAATTGGAATCTAGCACATATGCATATATTGAGGGGTATATCAAGTCTTGAAGCAATAATATTAATAAAGAACCTATCATGCTTTTACAAATATTTTCATCTATTGATTTACTATTCTCATCTTTGTCAAGCTTTGATTAGTGTGACATTGGTGTTTTGATTCTCTTGTGGTTCTCCACTCCATACTTCTTCACAAGTTCTTTCATGTATTTCTCTTGGCAGATGAAGGTTCCTTCTTTGGTTTGCTTCACTTGAGACTAAGGAAGAAATTTAATTCACCCATCATGCTCATGTCGAACTCCATATGCATATTCTTAAAGAATTCTTTACACAAACGTTAGTTAGAAGAACCAAATATAATATCATCCACATAAATTTGGACTAAAAGAATATATCTACCTTCTTTTTTGATAAAAAAAAAAAGGGTAGTATTAACTTTACCTTTTTAAAAACATTTCTCAATCATGTAATTGCTAAGATGCTTGTACCAAGCATGAGATGCTTGCTTGAGACCATACAAAGCTTTCTTCAATTTGAAGACATGATCGGGTTTTTTGGAATCTTCAAATCTTGGGGGTTGTTTTACTTACACTTATTCTTTTATATAACCATTTAGTAATGCACTCTTGGCATCCATCCAAAATAATTTAAAGTCATAATAACAAGCATAAGCAAGAAGTAGCAAATGCCTTCTAACCTGACCACAGGTGCATAGGTTTCGTCATAGTTGACTCATTCTTCTTGTGAGTATTTTTTGGCCACTAGTCTTGCTTTATTTCTGGTCACTTTGCCCTTCTCATTTAATTATTTCTGAAAACTCATTTGGTTCCAATAACTGGATGATGCCTAGGTCTTGGTATAAATTCCTATACTTCACTTGCTTTAAACTAGTATAGTTCTTCCTCACATTGCTACCATCCAACTTTCATCTAAGAGTGCTCCATCAATTTTGATAGTTCATTTGTGATTATTTATTCTATAATGGTTGCTTCAACTTTTTCTTCCCTTTGAAGTTTCTTCCTTTTTTGTCCATTTTTTTTTAATTTCATTACCGTTAAGGCTAGCTCTTCATCAACTTTTTCATCTTCCTTAGAATTTGAATCACTTGAATCATTGATGTTAGATTCCAAAACTATTGGTTTCTTACCTTTGGAATTACTTTCATCATTATTGCCCTCGACTTCGTAGGACATGAGGGTTCCAATGAGTTTATCAAGTGAAAGAGGCATTATTCTCTGTGTTTCTCAAATGGAAGTCTTGATGTTGTTCCAATCCTTTGAGAGTGCTTGAAGAATCTTATTCACTTTATCTTCTAAAGATATTGGTCTTCCTTGATATGCAAGCCCATTAATGATATCGGTGAACTTATTAGACATGTTAATGACATATTTGACTTCATGTTGAATGATTCATATTTGACAAGACAAATGTTCGTTTTAGTTTCCTTTACTCTGTCAATTCCATTAAAGGTGACTTGCAATTTGTCCCATATCTCTTTAGTTGTTTCCCTTGAAGAAATGCGATTACATTGAGTAGGAGATAGAGCAAAGTAAAGACTAGAAAGTTTTGGCATCCAATGCTTCTCTTTTTGCGAGCTCTGTTTGATTGATTATAGCAACTGGAGTTATGTTTTCATTGGACTCTACTGCATTTGAAGCTATAGGAGTGGTAGCTAAGTCTGATGTTGGATTAATCTCATTTCATACAACATCCCACATCAAGAGATCCATGGATCTAATCAAGGCTTTCATCTTGTTCTTCCAAACATCATAGTATATTCCATTGAAATAGATAGGTCTAGTGTTACTCTGTCCTTCAACAATACTTGCTCCAAGAATACTAGCCATAATAGATCTTTAGCTAAGAAGTAAACAATTCAAATATATAAGCACTAGGCTCTGATACCAATCAAAGGTGGCCAGCAGTATCACCTAGAGGGGGTGAAGATTATAACAAACTCGACTAACTAATGCAAATAAAATTGGCTAAGTGTGATTTGAGTACAATCAAGTGAAACAGAGTATTGATAATAGTAGATTTTATTATAACCCGACCAAGTAGTTATCTGCTTCTATCAATCAGTAAATGAAAGAAAGTAGAGAGATAGAAGACTATGCACAAATATTGCAATGGTTCAGCTAATTGTAAACCTAGGTCCACTCTCCAAACTGACAATCTATTGACTGGATTTCACTACTCAATCATCAAGAGATTACATAAGTTGTAAATGCTTATATTAAAGTAGATAGAGCTTGCTATCTCACCTTTCAACTCAAGCTATGTTTTTGTCAATGCCTCTCAAAATATTATAGAGAAAATGCCACTCAAGACAATATGTAAAGCTCTCTCGAATTATGGAATTTTAATTCTTGATTTATATCTTCTCTTCTTTAACTTGTTCTTCATTTATGCACCTCTGTCTACGAACTTTCCATTGGATAATTTTCTAGATAATCAATTTTCAATCTACTTGTTGTACAATTGTCTTGAAGATTTGGTAGTTGTTGAGGTTGATAAATCAGAATCCCCATAGATTTGTTGCCCATACAATCAAATATTGGTTTCCAAAAATTAAGATGTTTTAGCTATGGAAATATTATTGTCTTTGAAATGATTGCTAATCAATCAAGATATCTCATGTGATTAAGTAAATCATGAATATAGTCTTTAAGATTGATAGCAAATCAAATTGGACTAAATGGAAAATCCATACCACATCACTAGCTATCAAGGGATGATATAGAATTACTCAAAATAATATTATTGAAGATCATGATTGAGTCGAGGTTGCCGGTTGTATTCATGCTCCGCTTAAATTCACAATTAATGCTCATATCTAACATCCTGCATTGTTGATGATATCCATCTTGCCTATATTCACTCTAGTGCGCTAACTGTGTTTGCACAATATGTTGCTTTTATTTGTAAAGTACTATGTTGCTGCTTCTGTCAATGCATTATTCTACATCACAGTAGGTTCTTCTATCCATGCAATTTACTGATTCCATCAGCCCAATTGATACAGTTGATTTCCTACTTGGCTCTTCCTTTTGAGATACTTTGACAACAATAGAGATGTTGATGATATGTGAAATATGTTTCACATCTAACCAAAGTTCTCTCTAACACCAATGTTATCCCGAAACATAAATAGTCTTGGTAATCATTGAACTTGGAAAAAAAATGAAGGACAATCTTTTTAGTATCAAAACTTATTAGGGAGTTCCTCAACAAGAAAGTCCATTCAAAAAATTTAAACTGATAGGTGAAAGGAGACCCTATTTATATAAAGAGCATATAAACCCTTATATCAAGCAAAGTGGGATCTTTCAGCACCCCTCTCATGTGCAAGAGCCAAATTAGGAGTGAATGTGGGATTTGACTAACAAAAGTGGACATACATGCAAAAGGGGTAGAACTTAATTTTGACACCATGTTAGAAGGTCCAACCCAAAACTTAAGCTAATAGGTAAAGAGAGAATATATGTATTTAAAAAGTATATAAACCCCATTGTCAAATGACATGGGATATTTCAACAAATGAGATGGGAGTGAATGAGGTGTAGAAGTCATTGCAACATAGAATATCAACCTCTCTCTATAGAATTTGTAAAGATGGAGAGACAAAGATAGAGTTCAAATTTGAGATCAATAACTTGAGGTCAACCTCTATTGGAGGTCGTGGCCATCATCAACCTCCCTATCGAGGCTACAAAGAGAGAGGTCATCATGCAACTCAAGTTATTCATGGGGTCCCCACCTGTCAGGGAGATTCTTGTACCCTAATCTTGGAAAGGAGATATTATTGCTATTGTATTATTTTTGTTTCCTATTTCTGGTGTTTCGTTCCTTATGTAAATGGTTGTCTATTCCCTTGCTATAAGCAATCGTATGCTATAAATATGATGAATAATGGCGGTCCTACTCCCTAAGAAAAAAGAAGAGAGGGGTAGTTTTCTTTTTTCTTTCCATGAATGTAGGTATATTATTAAACCACGTTATTTCTTGTGTTATTATTTGTGTGTTTGATCCCGCTAAACTTCAACATGGTATCAAAGCAGGTTGTGTTTTGATTCCGTTTTTGATTCCATCTTTGTATTCTAGCAATCAGGTCCTTGTCCCAATCGATTATAGCTTCTTCTTATTCATTTTTTTTTTATCTGCACTGATGCTTGTTCTAAGGCATGGATACGAAACAAGATAAAGCCTCTAGATCTAATCCTTCAAAGGCTATTGTTCATGAGTCTCACAGCCAATGTCTAACTTCCTTGTTGCTGAATAGAAACAACTTCCTTCCTTGGTCCAATGTTGTGAATGTTACCCTTAGAGGAAGGTCTAGGCTCGGACATATTAATGGGCAGACCCTTGCACCGCCGGCAAGTAGCCCAAAGTTTGAAGAGTAGCAAGCTAATTGCCATAATGTTATTGCATGCATATTCAACTCCATGGAAACCCGTATCTATCAAATATTCGCAAATTTGGATTCTGCTCAGACTTTATGGGAGTTGTTCGAAGTATAAGGACAAGCAAATAATGCATCCAAGATCTTTGAGTTGTAGGAAGGGTTTGCTAAATACAAGCAAGGTTCAAATCAGTCTTTTACCGAGCATCTCAGAAATCTAAAGAGACAATGGGATGGACTCTGCCAATATAGGCCCCTTACTAAGATCGTTGTCAACTACATCAAACGAGAAGAGCAAGATCACTTCTTTTAGCTTCTAGCTAGCCTCAAGCTTGAGTTTGAAGAAATCAGGATAAAAATTCCGATTGGTTCGCAAATGCCATCTTCTAATGTTGCATGTTCCATTATATATAATGAGGAAACAAGACGAAAGGTGATGTAATCAGATCATGTGTCCATAACAGATCCTGTGGAGCATTTAGCCCACAACGTGGCTAGCAAGCCTAGGCAAGGTTATTTGGTCACATGATTTGTCAAAGGCAAAATAAGAAACCCATATGTTTTCATTGTGATCATTGTGATCATGATGGTCACTTTAAGGAGAGATGCTGGCTTCTTCACCCTTATCTTAGCCAAAACAAGGAGAATGGGCCAAATGCCAATGTAGTTATTCAAGGAGATTTGGTAGATATTCTGACAAAGCGTGATTCTTTAACTTAATAAATGCAGCAGCTGATTCAAATGCATGAGCTTGGCACGAATACTACTAACAAGGAGTCCAAGAATCTTGCCACAACATCTAGTAATGAGTATGCTCTTTCTATTTTTCCTAAAACACGATTTGTTGCAGATTTCGGAGCCATGGATCACATGCTCCTGAAATATATTGTCTCATACTGCTTTTAGCACTTTGCATCCTCCTATTATGATTGCTTACAGGGTGCAGGTTCCCACATGAGGAGTGGAACATATTAAATTTTTTTCAAAGGAATCGGAAACTTTGTTGGTTACTGAACTATCATCAAATCTGATGTTTGTAAGCAAGTGTGTTAGCCAATGGAATTGCAATGTTATTTTTACCCCTCAAAATGTGCTCTTTCAAGATGGCACTACGAGGAGGACGATTGGTGAGGGGTGGTTGCAAGACAGGGTATACACCTTGGAGCTTCTTAATGCAACTTCGATAACGATAAAAGGAGGTGACAATTCGCAAGTGGGGCATTGGCGTATGGGTCATCCATCCAACCTAGTATTACATGCTCTTGACGTGTCATTTCGTCATGATTCAAATAGTTGTGATCCTTGTCACTCTGCCAAAAAACATAGGTTACTGTTTCTACATAGCAATAATAGATCTACTAAATTGTTTTCCGTTGTTCATTCGGATGTTTGGAGTAATTCACCCATTGATTCTAAGGAGGGTTTAAGATATTTTATTGCATTCATTAATGATAAGTCTCATGCTACATGGATTCGCCTTTTAAAATCCAAGACTAAAGCTCTTACTATCTTTCAAGAATTTTGCAACATGGTGAAAAATCAAATTTATACCACTATGAAGGTATTGTGCTTTGACAATGGTACTAAATACACTAATAAGAGTTTTCAAGCGATCTCGAGTAGTTTGGGTATCATTCATCAAACATCCCGTGTTGGGACCCTGCAATAGAACGGTGTAGCGGAACGGAAAAATCAACACCTCATTGAAGTTATCAGGGCTCTGTTATTTTCAGGAAACATGCTTAAATCTTATTGGGTAGATGATGTTCAAACTAGTTGTTATTTGATCAACAAGCTGCCTAGATGTGTTTTGGATTATGTCACCTTTAAGGAAATCTTGTATATGGACGGAAGTTTGATATATCCCTTTTACGAATCTTTGGCTGCGTCTGCTATGTCCACTCTCAAAATGGCGGAAAACTAAATGCCCAAGCTCAGAAATATGTATTTGTCGACTACTCTTCCACCAAAAAGGCCTACATATGCCATGACCCCAGTACTAAGCGAGTTTATTTTTCTCGTGATGTGGTTTTTGACGAGGCCCACACGTTTTTTTCCAATAGGGCTCAAATTTAGAGGGATGACAACTATCAAGACTTTTCTACCAAATTTGAGCCCACTCTTGTCCCTATAGTGGTTGGCAGCATAGAAAATAACCCCAAAAATCAGGAGGTTGAAATTAGGGCTATTGTAGAAAATCACCAAGGGGATGGGACCGTTATTGAAAGTCAGGAGGCTGGGGTTATTAGGCACTCATTGTTAGAATCAAGTGTGTCAGTGCTTGGTGAAAATTTTGAAGCTACAAGTGAAGAGTTGATAATGAGACTTCGACAGTAGAGGTTCTCACACCTATTCTTGTTCACAAGTCAGCTTGTATCATTAAACCTTCAACCTGTTTTCAGGATTTTTCTACTTTTCATACAATTCAGCACCTCATTCAGGATTTTGTTGGATATGACAAAGTGTCTTACATTTATTTGAGTTTTATGTCTACCATTGAAGAACAACAGGAGCCCAAGAGTTTTGAGGAAGCAAATAAGAAAAGTGTGTGGATTAAAGCCATGAAAGATGAGATTGAGGCGCTGAATTGAAACTAGACTAGGGAGTTGGTGTAGTTGCCAAAAGAAAAAAAGACTATGGAATGTAGATGGATCTATAAGATCAAATATAATATTGATGGCAAGGTCGAGAGGTACAAAGATAGGCTTGTCGCCAAAGGTTACACCCAAATCTACAGCATAGACTATAAAGAAACATTTGCTCTAGTGGTTAAGATGAACACAATGCGAGTACTTATGTCTATATCAGTCAATCATCGGTGGCCTTTGTTCCAAATGGATGTGAAGAATGCCTTTCTACATGGGGACTTAGAAGAAGAAGTCTACATGGATTTACCACCTGGGCATTCGTTACAAGTAAGGATGGAACTGTCTATAAAGTGAAGAATGCTCTTTATGGCCTTAAACAATCACCCAAAGCTTGGTATGACAAGCTTAGTAAAACACTTATCAAATTCGGGTTCACGAGAGGTGCTTCGATTCCTCTATGTTCACTAAGTCAAATGACTAGGGTATTGCTATTATTCTTGAGTATGTTGATGATTTGGTCATTACAAGTAGTAGTAACCAACCTAGAATTGAAGCACTCGAGTGTCGTTTGAGCAAGGAATTTGATATCAAAGACCTTGGCAATTTGTGTTATATTTTGGGCGTTGAAGTGGCACACTCTCCCAAAGGACTATTTTTATCCCAAAGAAAGTATGCTCTTGATTTATTAAAAGAGACTAGTAAGTTCGAAATAAAACCTGCAAGTGTCCCTATGGAGTATAACATCAACTTTTTTTTTCTAATAATGTACTACTGCAGGATGTTGGTCAATTTCAGCGGTTAGTAGAACGCTTGATTTACTTAACTATCACTAGACCTGATATTGCATATGTTATTGGTTATGTAAGCCAATTTATGCATAATCCCACTGTAGGTCACATGAGATTGGTGGATCATCTCCTTCGATATTTGAAAGCTTCACTAGGGAGGGGAATCTTGATGAAGAACAATGGTCACACAGATATAGTTGGTTAAACTAATGCACATTGGGCTGGAAGTCTAGTGGATAGAAAATCCACAACTGGTTTCTATACATTTGTTGGTGGTAATATTGTCACTTGGAAGAGCAAAACACAAACGGTTGTTGCATGTTCAAGTGTAGAAGCCAAGTATCGCATCATGGCCACCACTACTAGTGAAATTGCGTGGCTACATCTTTTACTTCAAGAATTGGTATGTAAGCCTACAGCTACACCTACAAAGCTATTTTGTGATAATCAAGCTACAACTCATATTACTTCAAATCCAATTTTTCATGAGAGAACCAAACACATATAAGTGATTGTCACTTTGTGAGAGAGAAGATTCAGGATAAAACAATTGAGACTCCGTACATTCATAGTGAATTCAACTTGCAGATATCTTCACAAAGCATTGTCAAAAGGGTTTTTCTAAACTGCGATGGACAAGTTGACCTCGACGAACTCTTCGCCCCAACTTAAGGGAGGGTGTTGGCGAGATTCTCGTTTCCTATTCTTTGAAAGGAGATATTGGCCCCGTTTGGTTCAGTATGTGGTATGGGCTTTGGGGCTCTAAAGGGATTTGGGCAAAAGCGGGTGGTGTTTAGTTCAATTTTTTTAGGACTTTGGGGAGATGCAATTGCATCTCCAAGGGGCTTCAAAGGGCTTTAGGGGAATGGAGGGTCCGAGGTGCATTTGAGAGTAGCATTTTCGGAATGCTGGGGCCTTTGTTTAATGAAAATATGTCAGTTGTCCATTTTACCCTCATTTATTAACCAAAATCCGTTTTTGTCCTTTTCTAAATAGAAAACCCTAAAAGCCTCCCGTAGCCTCACGCCTCCTTTGCACTCTCACGCCTCTCTCCGTCGTCCCTCATCGTCCACTTCGCGAGCTGCTATCCGGTGTCCATCCAAGATCAGCCATCCTAACCTCAAAGATCGCCTCTCGCCGTTCTACTTTCGCGCTCGCATTGCACTTGTAGCAGGGGTGGTTGGGTAAACTCGGAAGCTTTGATTCCATCACTTGTTCGTTCGATTTCATAGTCGCCACTAAAGATTCTGCCATCGTCCCTCACCGTCTCCTTCGTGAGCTGTTCTTCGGTGTCCATACTAGATCAACCATCCCAACCTCAAAGATCGCCTCCCGCCATTCTACTCTTGCACTCGCCTCTCCAGGTAAGATTTCCTCGGTGCCACCGCCTTTCGATGTCGCGGCCTCAAGTTGGCTTCGGTTCGCCCTTTGTTTTTTGGTCAATAGCCGACTATCGAGTTTTGTTTGCTTTTGCACTTATTGTACTTTGTGTATTGTGACCGTTCATTGCCTCAACTTAATTTGGCTATCCTGTTTTTCAATCGGTGTTTTTTATGGGTGTATGGAAATTCAGCACGGATATTATCTAAATCTCCACACTTATGCCTTGTGCTCAATGTGCTAATTCATGATAGACCCATGCGTTGGATGAATTCAAATTCGTTCTATGCTAAGTTTAGGGTTGCTTCCATTACTGTTTTATTATTTTGAGTGGTTATTCTATTCCGGGTGAGGAAGAACGTGCTATTCTTTGTTTCAAGTTATGTTCTTACCTTAATGAATGATTCTACTGAATGTGCTTGTTCCAAGATTGTCCAGTAGAAGTTATGAAGTGCCTTGCAAGCTGGACACGAAGGATTTATATGATTCCAATCTGAGGTGAACTACACTGACCCTTCTTTATACAACTTTGTTAGAGTTACTATGGGTGCTACATTATGTTGTAAATGCTCATCTTCTCAAAGATGAGATATGTTGTACTATGTTCAAATGAGTCAAAAAATTTTGCCTTTACTTGAATTATTGATAATATTTTGTGTGAATTCATTTGGAATTATGCTCAATCTGTTGAAGATGGATCTTTTTTATAAGCAAAACCTATAGCTTGCCCTTATAGCATGAAACTCCTTGTCGTGTTTGTTGTGGGTATGAGATTTTTCGACTATCATTCTTATTTGATGTGCGATGGAATTGAGAGATTAGGAATTTGGTTTTCTGGGGTAAGTGTTTGGTATGAGTTTTCTGGAAATGGTAGATGGAAGGGTTTTATATTGGCGAGTATGAGTGGAAAATGAAATTGGGATAGATGAAGTTCACCTTCACAGCTTAATGAATCACACCTCGGCCTAGGATAAAGAACCCAATTCACCACCCAGGCATAAAGGAACACATCACCCCTAGTCAAGGATAAAGAAGTTTACCACATAGGCATATAAGATTACACCACTAGTCAAGGATAAGGAATTCAAGGTTCACCACCAAAGAAATTGTATAAAGAACTAAAGATAGAAATTCACTCACTTGAGGAAAATCTCTGAAGATTTCCTCGGTTCTATTTGGATGTATGGAAGTCCCTCGCCTGTACCTTGACGACTCCCCCTTTTGTGCTTCAAGCAACTTTTCCTCACAGTTGGCAGGGGTTTGAGTTCTCTTCCTCGCGTCACCCCTTCACGCTCATTGCCCTCGAGCTCTCCTGTCACGCTTGCGCTCGTGCTCGCTTCTATCCATGTCAAATTTTCTCAATTCACGGTTGTTCATCGAACTAAATTGTCTTCTAACCAGTTTAATTGCATTTTCAGCATACAAAATCCTAAATTTGATGGGAGTTTGGTGATTGATTGGTTATTTTGAGCCCATTCTGAATTCAAGTTCCTTTGCTTTTGCTAGACATATACATTTGCCTTCTGATCTCACACTTTTGCTCTCCCGAGTTCCATTTCCTGCTTTTATGGCGATGGTGACTTCATTCTTATCATCTAAGTTTCAGAAATTTGGTTTCGAGGCTATGTTGTCTATTTCAATTTCTAATGTTGGGGCTTGGTCAATATTTTTTTTAGGTGTGAAGAGATGTGAAGCTATTTCGAATCTTTTAACGTTCATGTTTTCATACGAAATGTGGTCAATTACACCCCCACATATTATTAACACATTGAAGATGTTCTTCTTTTGGAAATTTTGTGACGTTTACTAGTTGTAGAGTGACATGCTTGTTCTCCTTTTACAATGTGAAAACTCTCTGTTAGTTTTTTTTTAGTTGTATTGGTATAAAACTCCTTTTCTTTGGTTGTCCTTTGAGGCTTCCATCTCCTATGTGGCGCTTTCATGAAGTTGGTTAAAGTTTATCCATTATGAAAGAAAGAACATGGACCAAGTCCATAAAATATGCGGCTGCTTAAGTTCACAAAAACCTTATCTTGTTCTCATTGGCATCATGCGACAAATTTGATGCTGCAAATCTACTACCTTTATCGCCATGTTATTTTCAAGATACAATTAGTCATTGGCCTTCTTGATTCAAAAGGTTGCTTCTGTTTCTTGATCTTATCTTCTACATCCAAAGGTTACTTTTTCCGTATTTTTGGTGGATCTTTTGCGTATATAGTGGGAAAACCACCACATTGTATCTTGTATAACCCTAGACTGATATGTTGTTGGTTTTTTTTCTTTTTTTTTTTGGGCCGATACCTACTACAATATAACATTGATTTTGTTCTTTACTAGTTCACATAGATTTGGCTTTAATTCAATTGCTGAATTTTTTTCTTTATTATATGTCTCTCAAATCTATTCATGCTCATATTGTTGGAAGATGGTGAGTTCAGCAAAGGAAAAGGCATATTCGACCACCAAAGATGTGGAAACATTTTGTAAACTGTGTGTTGAACAAATCAATAAGGGTAATCGTCCTGTAACCAACAAGAGAGCTGGATGGACTGTCATAATTAATAAGTTCGAGAAGTTGAGGGGCAAAAAGTACGATAAAACTAAAATGAAGAGTAAGTGGAATAATCTTAATGAAGAATGGAAAAGATGGAGGACATTGGTTTATAGTGAAACGAGATTAGGATGGGATCCAATGAAGAAAACCATTGATGCGAGTGATGAATGATGGGAGAGCAAAATCCAGGTTTTTATCATTTGTTATTTTACTTTTCAATTAAGTTCTCATTTTCAATTATATACAACTTACTCAAACGCTTTTTTATAATAGGCCAATCCTAAGGTTAAGGTTTTTAGGATGAAAGGCATATCTCTTGATCTTGAAGTGTTGCTAGATAGAATGTTCAGGGATAAAGTTGCTACTAGAGAAATCATTTGGAATCTTGCATAAGGTTTATATGTTGATGAGAATGTTGATGCCACATAACCCAATATTGATGATGCCGTAGGATCTACTAATAATAATTTGGAATGTGATGTGGGTGAAAATTTTGATAAACCAATTCAAACTCGGGCTTATAAAAGAGTAGCGCGGACTTCAACATGGCAAACTCGAGGAAAAAAAGACAAGAATTTGAGCCCGGCACAATTGCTTGGAAGCCAAATTAACAGGTTTTGCTCTACTATTGAAAGTAGGAGTGCTGATGATGTTGCCTCTCGAGCATATGAGAGATTCGGTCCTTACAAGGACCTCATATCTATATTAGATGCCATACCGGAGATTGTGTAAGATGAAAAGCTGTACTTTTTTGCATCAAACATTTTGAGGAAAGGGTGGACAATAGGCAGGTTTTCATGAGCTTGACTATCGATGCCTTGAGGGTGAAGTATCTCAAGCTTGAGATGGAAAAACTTAATCATGACTAAGATATTGTCATAGCTTCTTATTTGAATTCTTGAATATGCTATTTTATTTTTATATGCAAACTCTATTAAATTATGTATGGACCTAATTTATATTAATATTTTTAATGTGAAAATTGTTTCTAATTGGGGTTCTCTTTTTGTGGTTGACTTTGCATATATATGTTAATTGATACTATTGTTTTTCTTAATGGATTGTCAAGATTATTCATTATTTTTCTTATTCTAACTCTATATTTTGTTATATTAGGCAATTATGAATGATTCTCAAGAAAAGGAAAATCATGAACAAGAGAAAGATGAATTCTTGGATTTGCTTTCAATTGCTAATACTTCAATTACTTATCAAGCAATGTATCTTAGCAAACAACCTTTTATAACCTCATCATATACAAGTCATGCATGAATGAGAGAGTTGATGACCGAAAATACTAATCCAATAAGATGTTACAATATGTTTAGAATGCATAGGGATGTATTTAATAATTTAACACGTGACTTAGTAAAACGCTATGCCCTTAAAGGATATAGGAATACTAATGTTGTAGAAACGATTGGAATGTTTCTTTATATGTTGGAACATGGTATAGATAATAGGGTAGCACAAGAGCACTTTCAATGCTCTGGGGAAACCATAAGTAGGCATTTTAGTTTAGTTTTAAATAAAGTATGCAATATGGGAAAAGATTTGATCCAACCAATTGATCAACAATTTCGGGAAGTTCCAGAGAAGATTAAGAAAGATCAACGATTTTATCCATATTTTAAGGTAAGTTATGATTGTACAATAAAAACGAAAAACTAAATTTTAAATCATGTAATATTTGCATTATTTGTTTAAGGATTGCATTGGAGCTATAGATGGTACACATATCCCAGTAGTGTTATCGGCATATGATCAAATTCGCTTTATTGGACGAAAATGAAAGACTACTCAAAATGTGTTGGCCGTATGTAATTTTAATATGGAATTTATTTACATTTGTGCCGATTGGGAGGGACAAGTTCGTGATACTTATGTCTTCTATGATGCCATTGGAAGATGTGATGCAAAATTTCCCCATCCACCTCCAGGTTCATTAATTAATGGTTTATGTATATCCATATATATGTGTGGCATATGTTAATTAAATTTATATTATATTTTTGTAGGTAAATATTATTTAGTAGATGCTGCATATCCAAATCCCATAGGTTATTTAGGGCCATATAGAAAAGTTAGATATCATTTGTCAGAATTTCGACAATGTCCTACACCTACGAGTCATCGAGAAATGTTCAACCGTGCGCATTCCTCACTTCACTCAAAAATTGAACAAGCCTTTGGCGTATTAAAAATGAAGTGGAAGATTTTAACTAATATGCCAAGTTATCCTTATGAAAAGCAAGTGCAAATTGTCATAGCTACAATGGCTTTGCACAATTTTATAAGAAAAAATGCCGTAACTGATATGGATTTTGAAACAATAGATTTGGATCTTGAGTATGGATATTTAGTCGACCATGATGTTGTAAATGAGGGGATGAGTGCTTCAAATGATAATGCATTCTCTGACATAGCACATATACATGATGAAATAGCTATGAACTTGATAAATAATTAAGGACGTTTGTAATATTTAATTATAACTTATTTCTTTCTTTTGGACATATGTTTTCATGTTTATTGTAATGAAATTACTCTCTTTTTCATTGAGTTTGATGTGATTTTTTTATTTAAAATTTTATTAATATGTCTCTTATACATTATTCTCAATTTGAATATATATATATATATATATATATATATATATATATATATATATATATAAGTTAAGGTCATTGATTTTTGTTTTTGATTTTAAACAAATGAAAGTTGCAAAATTTTAAAATTGGCACATGAAAGGACTTTCCAAATGTAATGTATTTACCAAACAGCATTTTCCCTAAGTTACATCTCAAGGTATCTTTTCAATTTTGTTTACCAAATAGCATTTGCATTTCACCGAATCCCTTTAGACTAAAGGCCTTTGCATTTCCCCAAGAACATTCCTCCAAAAATGACCCAAACAGGGCCATTATTGCTATTGTATTATTCTTGTTTCTTGACTCTGGTGTTTCCTTGTAAATGGTTGCCCCTTGTTGTAAGCAACCATATGCTATATATATGATGAATAATGGCAGACCAGCTCCTTAAGAAAAAAGAAGAAATGAGGAGTTTTTTGTCCGCGGAGGTAGGCATATTGTTTAACCATGTTATTTCCTTGCGTTATTATCTATGTGTTTGATCCTGCTAAACTTCAACCCTGCCACTTGGCTATTTTATGGGTTCAACATTGATAGAAGGAGAAATACTTGTATGAACCAGAGTCTACATTAATCAAGTTTATGGATTTCCTACGTGCATGATATATGGGATTTATATGATCATTAGTTCAAATGAATCTGATTTATATGGACCATAGCCCAAATAGATATTTTCATCATTTCAATAGTTGCAGAAATAACGTACTCTTTTCAATTGATTCACGTAAAAAGAAAAGTGAATAAACTCTTGAAGTTGCCTAGTGGCCGGGCAATTTGATAACACATAGCAGCATATATGGCATTCATCTTTTGCATTCCCATGCAGGAGGCTTTTATGGTCAAGTGACCTAACTGTAAGGTTCAATCTCGTTGTTAAGACATATCTCAATTAATCTAAACCGTCCATTTATTAACTTGCTGATACAGTTGCCCATTATTCTTTGTAAAACTTATTATACTTAGTAACATATACACTATACAGTAAATAGTCCTCTTTCATGGTAAGATATTTCATGTGTAGTGAAAACACATATTCGTAGTCACATATAATATTTAGTGACTCTCTCTTTTTCACGAGTGTAATATTGATAAAAATTAACCAACCAAACCAAATATTGGTTAGTTAATGCACTAAGAAACTCCAAAGAAAAATAAATAAAATTAAAAATCAAACAAGTCGTTTGAAAAAAAGTATATTATAATTTTAAATAAAAATATTTATTTTATTTATTTAAATTATTATTATTATTATTATTATTATTATTTAAAAAAGGTGGTGAGCAGTGGTACGACATCTCTCCCTCTGTCCACTTTTTTGTTTTTCCTATTTACATAATCTAGTATTAATAATAAACATATTATCTAATTAAAGAATTATCTAAGTATATTTAATTGAAATGAAGAAGTTTACTGAGAAAAATATGGTTTACTACGCATGAAAATGGTTTATTACTGATGGTTCTTTATTATTTGAAATTACATATAAAAAAAATTGAGAAGATTTACCATGAACTAGTAAAGTTCACCATCAACATCTATTTTAACCGACAAATTGTTTCTTATTGGGGTGAGCATCGGTCCAAGGTCAATCGTGGACCAACCCTAGACCGGCCCAACCTAGCAAGTCCTAGTTTGATTCTTAAGGGGACCGGGTCGGTCCAATCCGGATTAACTCTTTACATAATATATATTATAGATTATATATCTAATATATGTTTTTATCTATTCTAAATTCTAGCACCTCCTTATCTATTCACTACACAATTCAATTTATTGTATAAATTAAAAAGTAGAAAGAAAAATCATAATTCAACAAAAAAGAATAAAACCTTTTCACTAGCCTCAACCTCACTTGCCCGCCATGGCCTCACTTGCCTGCTAGCCTTGCTCACCACTCACCTTGTCACTCACCTTTGTTACTCACCTTGCCACTCCCCTCACATGTTTGTTTTAATGGTTTGTTGTTTTTACCAAGTGTAAATTTATGTTGTTATTTTATATTATATTTATGTTTGATATGTACCGGTGTTCCTTGTTTGGTTTATCAATGTCACATTGTTGATGAACATATAATTTGAAAGAATATGTTTTTTCTTTTAAGGAATATAAAAATGAAACAAAAAAAATAATTGGCCATTTTGAGTTGACCTTGGAACCGGACTGGAATCATAGGGTTGATCCGATCCTCAATCCTAGGCTCAACAAGGTTGGTCCTTAGTTCGAAAATTTGGCAATCAACATTATGTAGGTTGGTCCCTAGGTTAGATGCTGGACCAACTTAACCCAAACCATGATCACCCCTAGTTCTTATTACTCTTAATGAAAGTATGTACCATAAAATAGATGAAGTGACTAATAATAACTATATATGACGATTTCATGAAGTGTTTTTATTTTCCTTTTGAAATATAAAGATTTACTAAAAATGATGTATACTTTGTTTTTTATGAAATCAATTTACTACAAATAAGATTTTGACCCGGTCCCTAAAATATATTATCTCACCCTGTGGTGACGTCGCCTGGCCAACACACATTGCGATTACCGAGACCAAACGGCACTATTCTTTAATTTATTCATTATCAAGCATGTTATAGTAGTGATGCCGAAGAAAGCGAAACTATCTAATTAGTTCTAAATTTATCATACAAATGTTAATTCAATTAAAAAAAATTAATTTTACAATATAATCTTAAACTTTTGTTCAGATTTTCAAAATAATCATTCCAATTAATTTTTATTGAAAATTATCGACGTGACAGGATGGTTAGCAATGAGTGAACCAACACGCACGCGTGCACGCACACACACATATATATTTGATATTTTTCATTACATATAGTTTCTCACATAAATTTTCATTTTATACACATACCAATATATAAAGTAAAGCAGTGCTCCAATGTTATAAACTACAGGTGCAGAATAGACAAAAATGTCAAACGGATTCGTAATATGTTTCATAGTGTAAAACCATTTATATTAGTAACACTCATGAGGTTGAGTCACGTGGCACCACTACATAAGAGCTTTATTATTTTAGTACTGTATCACATAAAAAGGATATTATGCTTGTTGTGCATCTAGAAGAGACAATATATATATGCCTAGACGGCTTAATTTGATTGGCTCATGGACTAACAAATTCATTCCACTTGTCAACAAAAAGAATGCCATCTTATCATATGTCTCAAAATTCAATTGATACATACACAACCCTTCTATGATCCTCTACATCTACAACAAATAAACCGAATGATCATCACTAATCTTTTCCCTTCCCTCCTTAAATTGAAAACACCCTAGAACCTTATTAAAGACCACCAAGGTGGAATGAAATATTTCCACTAGCACCGTCGTAATTATGCAGAGGTGCATTCTAATTCAACCTAGGTATGACTCTTTGGTCACCCTTCGATGCTTGTGGAGATATTTGTTTAAACCGATGATCGAACTGATAAAAGTTTTGAATGACCCAGTTTTTTTTTTTTTTTCCGGCGCGCTTCTCCGGCGGAGGGTCAATTGCTTCGTATGCACAGAAAAAAATTACCTAGTATCATGATTAGAGCGTGCCTGTTCGCGAGCTGAGAGTAATCTCCCCCCCTTTATGCGTCGAACTCACATTGAAAACTCGGCGGAACATACGTGTTGAGCTCGCGGAAGATAATGTCATCTCCGTCGCCACCGAAGTTGTTGGAATCTTGATGACACTCGAAGTAGGTCTGAACATCAGCAGGGAAGCTGCGTTTCAGGGCCTCAGTGGACTCCTCCTGCGGTGTCGCCGATGCCGCATCGTCAGCCCGAGACGCCATCTCCATCATCTCCCTGAATTTCGACGACTGAAGCAAAAGCCCTAGGGCTGACGTGGCGCTCCGAGGCTGAGCTTGGATGGCTTCTTGATTGGAATCTGATGTTTGGGGTTTCTGGAAATAGCTAAGGCCGAACCCATCACTAAGGTTTGAGGTTAAGACGTCGGTGTTATTATTGTTGGTATTGGGTTGAGTAATGCCACTGGCGGCGGCGGCGGCGGCGTCGGCGTTAGGCTTTAGCCATTTGATGTAACGACTGAGGTCAAAGTTTGTGACCGCGTTGAGTCCTCGGTACTCTATGGCCGCCATATCATATGCAACGGCAGCTTCTTCTTGTGTGGCTGCAAAATCAATGAGACATGGCTCAACATAGGCTCTTGAGAACAAGTTGCCATAGCAAAGCAAAAACAAACATAGCCAAAAAGAAAATATGATCAAAGAAGCAATTTCAAAAGGATATTTAGCTACCTCTATTTTGCACGATGTGATCACACGACACATCTAATTAAGTATCTCCATCTTAAATATTTATACCTTCTTATTTTCTCATGTATGGTAAACAAAAATACTTAGGATATCATCAAAAAGGTAATTGTCTCGATTCAAATATTGATCTTACTTATCATTACTTCTCTTATTAATTAAAATCAATTAATTTACTAGTCCTTTAGGCTAGAGGGAGTATGTGCATCCTAACAATTAGTTCTTTAACCATAGTGCACCAAATAGAGGTACAATTTCACCTAATAAATTTTGTCCTGTCGATGGTTGCGGGACTTCCATATAAAAAAAAAAATGAGAAATTGCTGGCTTGGCTTAATTTTTCTAAATTTTCCAATATATTATTCCATATTTTTATACCATTCACTAGAAGTGAGCAACAGGTTTGATTAAATCCGAGAGCAGGACCAAATTGCTTGGGCCAACTAGTTCAAGGCCGATTCTAAAGAAAATAGTTCGCTTTCTAGTTCCACAAACCTAAAACAAACCTACCGATTCTAAGGCTAGAACCACCGATTCTACCCAGGAATGCCAAACATGTAGATTCTTCTATTTTCAATTTTCACCACACAAAAGAAAGAATCTATACGTTTGGCATTTGTGTCCTGGACATAACAAAAGCCAAGTTTAACATCAATCTTAGACAAGTGTGAAAGGAAGTATGGATGAAGAGCATAAGAGTAGTGTAATTAAGTTGCCCGTCTTATGTAGGACTTTTCTTCTAAATTTTTTTAAGAGGTATCTCAATTTTAGATTCTGAAAAGAATAGGTCGCAAAGTCGCTAGATATTATCAATTGAAGTTGAGAGTTCGACAAGCAACGTTGTCTTGAAGGAAAATGCCATTTGACTTAACGACATGTTATTCACAAATTAGATGATCCACGTATTATTCTCACTAATTAAATGACAAGATGATAAGAGAGGATTTTTCGCGATATTTCACTTCGGATCTATAAGTTCTTTTCTTGATAATATTCAAATTGATGATAATCAAGAAGAAGGAATTTACCATATGTCCCAAGATAAAGATATTTGTTTCCGAAGACTCTCCCAATGCGAGCTTCCCATCTTCCATTGTGATGATGCCTAAATTAAACAAAGAATAAAAAAGATAATTAAATCAAGGGTTGTCTCCAAATCTACCATACTTTACATAACCACAATATTATATATATATATATATATGAATCATGGGAAAAACATAAGCACCTTGCAACGCCTCTATATTTCGAAACTCCCCGAGAAAACCCACTGCTTTTCCTGCATGACATAATCAACACCAATTTATTCAACTGTATGACGTCACCCCCGTCGTCTACATTTAATTTCCCTAGATCAAGGTTGGATCAAATGAATCGAGTCGGCCGTGCTATGCTACGTTAGGTGATGGCCTCACCTTCTTAATGATCCGATGTACTCTTCCTTGACTGTCCCTCCATTTCTACTAGCTCCGTTTCGTATGTCGATACCTACATTGGAAAATGAAGAATAATATTTCTTAATTGTCGTATTTTATCATAACCATGTTGAGTATAATCTTTATGGTGACCGAAAAAAAAAAACAGAAAATAACGACGACGACGGCATAGTTACCGGAAAATTGAGAATGGTGTCTCTCCCCCAGTATTTGAGCGCTGCCAAGTCATAAGCGTGCGCGGCTGCTTCTTCGTCGTCGTAAGCGCCTAAGAAAACACGAGAGAAGTTAGAATGAATGGTTTTCATCAGAGAGCCAAAAGTAATGAAGGAGAATATTAAGAAGAGAAAAGCAAGAATAATTAAAATAATAATAATTAAGGACTAAATGATAAAATGTCATCTTCAATGGGAATCAAACATTGGGGGTGGACCAATCAAGTAAGGCACTTACCAAGATACACTGAAGTGATTGAGCAAGATCCCACGCAAATCACCAACATATGCAGATACCCAGATGGCAAAAGAGAAGAACCCATCATCAGCTATTGATATATCACCAAAAACACAATTTTTAGATCTCATCATCGATATACATCTATTCAGTTCGCGAACCTTGCCGTCCCTTCTTGTTCTGCGATACGTTCCAGCAATTCTTGTCCCACAGGTGCGCCTCATATCGGCCGGTCCACCGGTGCCTGAATAAGTTAACAACAAGAACAAGCCAGACCAGATTATTCATCGAAGCTAAAGTCGAACTCAAGCACAAGAAGCAAGATAGAAGGCAGTAGCTGACAATGACCTTGTGACTCCTCGGTATATCGAGCTCCGTTGAGGAGGAGAGTCTCTCGGCACGGTCCTCCGAGTCCGCTTCACCTTGGCCACGCCACCATTGACAACACTGATCACAGCACTGCCGTTGTTACCGCTCTTGTTGCTTTCGCTCGCAGCAGCGACATCTCTCCGGCTTTGCTGCGATAACTTCACCATGGGACTAATGACAAAGCCAGAACATAAACGAAGGAGAAGGAGAAGATGAAGGAAGTGAAACAAAAAATAATAATAATTAAGGAATAGAAGGAACAACTGGGTCCTCCATTGTAGGGAAGGGTTATAAAGGAGGGGGCCATGGAAGGTTATGGGCTGGCAAATTAAGATGAGAGGCCGGCCAAACGGTGAGTTTTTTTATTGATAATTTTCTTTTTTAAATGTTGCCGTCTAAACGGCTTATCATGGCCTCTTCTCTCTTGTTTTCAAGTGAGTGCAATTCCCTACCTTGTGTCATTCCCATCTTAACTAAGTTAATTTAATGATCTTGCTTTCGTTTAATGCGTAATAAATACTATATTGGACCCGTTGGCAGGCACGACGGAAGTCTTATGTCTCATCATGGAGGATATCGCTTAGAAGGAGCCAGATTGGAGTGTGCTAAGATGCCTGATTAGACCTAATTTTTATAAACCTATAACTGAGGACGTTATTAACAGAATAATATGCCTGATTAGATCTAGTTTTCATTAGTCTATTTCATAAGACGTTATGAGCCAATACTATCGATGCCTAAATTTTAGTTCTCCCATATCTGCATCATGAAATCAGGGATCGATCTCAATCCTTGAACAAAAAAAAATCATTTACATTATCCATATTGACATTACATCTAGGTTCTAGGATACATTTCATTGCATTTTAGGACTAACCATGTTACGGGGAACCAAAGGTGACTCAATGAGTAATTTATAGAAGATTTCAAGATTGAAAAAGGAGCGAAAAGTCGTGATTTGAAATCCCAAAATTCTTGAAGCTCAAAATTGAACTCATGAAAGCAAGATGCACCTAGAATCACATTTCAAAATTTTATAGAAGCTAAAAACTAGCTCAATGAGTTCGGGAGCATGCTTTTCAAAAATATGAGAAACGTAGGATCCTAAACTGTAAACCAAATAACAATTCCATAATTACAGGAAGCGGATATGGTAAATAAGGCAGTATTGCACAACACCATGTGACACAACCATGGATGTCCACAAGCCCTCAAATTGATGTCCACAAGCCTTGAAATCTACAATAACATTAATGCCAATCACATGCCAAGATCGCATGCCATTTACATGGCTATTCCACTACATCTCCATGGATCATCACAAACTGGAAAAGGCGCCTAAGCATTGGAGGTCATGTGCCATGCACATGCCTCAAATCATGTGCCACGCACATGCCTTTCTCACGTGCAACTCACGAGGCTTCTCTATGGATGCTACCGTAGACCATCTCCTGCGCTACTAAGCCTCGAGTGGCTGGCCATAAGTGAATATTTCCTCTGATATCCTGTATGTTACTGATAAGATTTGATTGCTTAGTTGTTGATTGATCCGACAATTGCTTTTAGTTGCCATTTTTTCTTAATCAGCAAATACCGTGGAATTAAATTGCAATCTTATCTCCGTGATTTGATTAATCGACCAAATCTAATCCTCACCCTCCGCCCTAAATTCACCTTGATCTCGACCATTCATCCGATAATGTGCACATTAGAGATAATTAGCAGAAATACTCTAAATATTATCACAATATCTCTAATTCCAGTTTGAGCCTGGAGCCTATAAATAGACCCCTCCATCAATCATTACAAGCATAAAACACCATTTAGAACTCTTAGAAAAACTTTGAAACATTCCCATGGCGAAGCTCTCTCTGGCTAGGGGTGAGCTTGGTTTTAGGGGAGATACGAGAACTAAAGAATCAGATCGGTGGGAATGGGAATCAGATCAATGGGAACAAGTCCAATCCCAGGTTTCAAGATATACAATGTAGGTTTCAATTTCCAAAAACTGGGAGCTAGTTCCGATGGGTAAGTATGGAACCTAGGACAAGTATTTGAATCTTTGCAATCCTACGATATTCCATGACATCTAATGACAATTATGTAATTTAACACCAATGATTAGAGCTTCCATTTGGGCATATCCATGATTGAAACTTCTATTTTGTTAATATTTTATATTCTTCATATGTCCAAATATAAATTGTGAATAGTAGATTATAGCAACAAATGATAGTCATTAGTGATAACAATTCACTACAATTGTTCAATTAAGAATATAACTAGAATATGCTTAGACCTTGGAACCTATGAAAGGATGGATTCTAAATTTCAAAGTATGTAGAATAGGTTCCATGTTCCAAAAATTTAGAACCAATTATGACGGGTAGTTTCAAGTTTCAAGTGGAATGACCCTAAAAATGCTCACCCCTCTCTCCGACAGTCCAGTCCTTGGTTTTCACATCAACGACTCCGTGGAAATCCTCTCAACCTCGACGACCTCCTGCAAAAGCCCCCATCACATCCCAAGGAGTCTTTCAATGTCCAGCAGCTCGCTAGCTCTGCCTCGATGCCACCATCTCTCGATCAAACTTGTTAACGTCCTTCGTGCATCCGTGGCTTCCCCGACAATCTCCAAGTTTTGTAGTCATTTCAGTCAGCTTCCATCACATTCAGAGCTGCCCTTGGCATCGCCCAAAATTGCTACACATCCCCTAACGCCCGTTCATCACCGGCCCTTGAATATTCCATTGGTGGCTCAACAAGCTCCATCCCCTTCCCTCTTGCCCTCAAGTCCTTTGGTAACCTAGGGTTAGTCCTTATCGAGGTAGGTAAGATTGGTAGGTTGTTCAACTTTAGCTCATAATTTGGCTGCATATTTTATAGTTGTCAAACCTTAAGTTATTTTCATTCCTTTTGATTTATACCTTGCATTAAACATGACATAAATTGGGGCATCGCAGCTTTGAGCCAAATAGTCGAACCCTCAATTATGATATTCATGCATGCATGCAGTAATTTGCATCTAGGATTAATCAAGAATAATGTAGGATTTTGATTCATACTCCACATTAATAGGATGGCACAAGATTCAACTCCTATAGAGGTCACAAGGGCAATGCCACCAAGCCACCAGAGGGCTTATATAGTTTGGGCCTGAATTATATTGGTAGTTTGGATTTTGACCATGAGTAGCTACTAAGTGGCATAGGCCTTTCCTGACCCTTAGGGTCTTCTTGCGCTACCAATATATAATTTATCACTCTTGTAATTGAGAGTGGTAATAGGGAAGTCGAAAGTGCTAATTATAGTAGCATCCTCTGTTAGGTGTGAAACATATAATTGTTTCAATTGACACCGGTGTTAGTGAGTTTTCCTTTAAGAGTGTTGTAGCTACTCTAATATTTGAAGAAATGGGAGAGTAGGTTCTGATGGTGCAACGAATGAGGCTCCTTTTCGTAAGAGGAAGGAAGAGTGAACAATCCAAATCTAGATTTGGTGATAGGAATAAAACTAGAGAAAGATCTAAAAGCTGAGATAGATTGGAAATATAGTGTTTGAAGTGCAAAAAGGCTGGACACTTAAAGAGGGATTGCAAAAGCAAAAGTGTAACTCTAGAGAAGCGATATATGGCACCATCCTCAAGTACTGCGAAGGATGATGACAGCAGCACAGGATACATGTATCTTATCTGCAATTCATCTCATGATGACTGCAATGCATGGGTAATTAATACCAAAGTGTCTTTTCACACGATGCCTCATAGAGATTGGTTTTGTTGTTATAAGCTACATCGGAGAGTTATAATGTGAATGAGAGATGACACAACATTTGGTCTTGTTATTTGTGAAAAGGTGAAGCTGAAAATAACACATGGGACAATCAAGAATCTTCTGAATGTGATGCATTTTCATTTTCCAGAACTATGGCAGATGTTGGCATCACCAGCAATAAATATTCATGCAACCTTGCCCGTGTATCTATGGTGATCGCTAGAGGTGAATGGTATGGAAAATTGTGAAAGTAATTGGGAAACACGATGATCAGTGAGAGTTGCATCGCAGAATAAGTCGAAGAAGACCTTCGACACTATGGCATTGGAGAATGGGTTGTATCAATCTTACCTTAAAGAAGACGATGAATGAAATCCCAAACTGTTATATGGATTTCGAATTTTGTGACATTGTCTACATGGAGAATAGAATCAAGTTATCCTTTGAATTCATAAGAGGGAGAGCAAAAGGGATTTGGATCTGATCCATATAGCAACATCTTTGGTCTTACACCTATAGCATCAATTGGAAAATCAAGATATTATTTTTTTTTATTGATGATTTTTCCATATATGTGGATATATTTCTTGCAAAGGAAAAATGATGTACTTGAAAAGTTTCGCGAGTTCAAAACTTTGGTGGGAAATTAGTTTGATGGGAAAATATAAATTTTACGGATTGACAACAAAGGAGAATCCTATTTAATGAAATTTGATCAATTATGTGCTACCAGGGACATAGGAAGGTAGAAGACAACGCCATATTCACTCAATAGAATGAGGTGGCAAAAGACGCTTAATCAATCTCTCATGGACAGGCAAGGAATATATTAAGTGGTACAAATTAAGTAGCTGAATTTTGGAGGCAAGCAGTGGCTATTGCATGCTATCTAAAGTATAGGTCCCACACCTTAGCTTTGAAAGATTAAACACCATTTAAGGAACTATTTGGAAAGAAGCCAACATATCTCATGTTATAGTGTTTGGCTTTAAAGCATATGTACATGTGCCAAAGGAAAAGAGGAACAAGTTTGAGAGGAAGGAAGAGAAATGCATTTTCATAGTGTACAAGAATGGTGTCAAAGAGCATAAGCTGTGAAATCCTGATAATAATCGTGTAATCTACAATAGGGATGTGGTGTTTAGAGAATTTACGACAAACTAGAGTATTCCACAAGCTCCTCAAAACCATAAATGGTTGAGTTGGATGTTAGTTTGAAGGAAAAAAAAGGTTACACAAGCTGGAACATAAATTACAAATTTTGAAACTAATGAGCTTGATAAGGTGGACCATAAAATAGATTCTAAAATTGAGTTTAAAGTTGAAGCACCACCTAAATCGGTCTTAAGAAGGTACATGCAACTAAGAAAACTACCTGAGAGATATACCATACTTGCTGGTAATGAGAATTTTCCTCTGATTGTTACAGGAGATGATCCAAAGATCCAAATATTGTGAAGGAAGCAAGAAGCATGAAAGATGCCAAACTCTAATAGAAAGCTATGAAAGATGGGACGAACTCACTAGACAAAAGCGAAATGTGGAGTTTGGTAAAATTACCTACAAATCAAAAGGCAATTGATTACAAGTAGGTGTTCAAGAAGAAGAAGTGTGCAAATGGAGAGATAAAACAATACAAAACTCATTTAGTTACGAAAGGATATTTGCGAGTCGATTGTGGTGAAATGTTTTCTCTCGTTGCTAAATTAATTCCATGAGACTTGTCTTATCTATAGCAGCTGCATACAATCTAGAGATAGAGTAGCTTGGATCAAGATTGATTAACCTCAATTAAAGGTAGGTGTAACCGGCTCCGGTCCAATCCAATCCTACATAGGAATCAGACCAGTAGGATCGATTCCCCATTTCTAGGATTACAAATCGAACCAATTGGTTGTGGAACCAGTGAAATATTATAGTGATGCACTTGTTTCCCCTCCTTTAAAATCAAACATTGGTGCTTTACCCACAAAATGAGCATCATACATTTAGCCAAAAGGTCGAGAAAGTCAAGTTTTGGCAGGCACATGACTTGGTTTTTATTCACAACCCCTTTTACGATCTCTATGTGCCCATTTGATATGAGACTCTCGACATTCACATGAAAGGCTAGACATAATAGTAGAGACAAGTCAAGAGTCCCACATCAAACGAGCACACTAAAACCATAAGAGAGGTTGTGAATAAAAGCCAGGTCATGCGCCTAACCAAGTATACATTTCTTGGCTTTTTGTCTAAATATTTGCATGAAAATCCCTAATAATTGATTGATCAAATTATTTAGGGTTAATACCCTGAAAAACTCTAAACTGGTACACTTATGACAAATTTACCCCAAACTATTTTTTTTAACATGAAAAACCTCAAACTGGTATACCTGTGATAAATTTACCCCGACCGACTATTAAAAAAAAAAAAAAAAAAAAAAAAAAAACCCTAAACTGATATATTTATAACAAATTTACCCCCAATTAATTTATTCTACTGCAAAAAAAAACCCCAAAATGGTAAATTTGTGACAAATATACCATATGCTAAATTGAATTAATACAACAAAAAAAATCACAAAAATTGTAAACGGTGACAAACGGAGCGTAAAATCCTAAATTGGTATACCGGTCAACTGTCACGTGTCATTTAATTTAATAATTTGAGAATAAAATTTAACGAAAACTAATAGAGGGTAAATTTGTCACAAGTGTAGCAGTTTATGGTAAATTTATCAAAGGTATACCAGTTTTGGGTTTTTTGTAGTCAAAAAAATAGTTTTTGGTAAATTTGTCACAAGTGTATCAGTTTGGGGTTTTTCAGGGTATTAATCCAATTATTTATTTTATAATTTTGAAAAATAAAATTAAAATTTTTAAAATAATCGGTCTAATCCAAGCAATTCCATCCTTGGAATTGGGAATCAGACCAAAATCACCGATTCTAATTTTATGAAATCGGGAATTTGAGTAGTGCCACCGAGGGCTAGATCTTTGCTCACTCCTAATCACACAAAGTCCCAAACTGACACTGGGGGATTTAGCGACCTCAAGCTAAGGTCAATCTCCTTGGATCTAACCTAGGTTCGATGCTGTCACCAAGCACGAAGTAATGGCAACTTTGGAAACGGTAAACGGAGGAGATAAGAGAGAGGTCAAAGGGCAAAGATCCAGGGGGGCACAGTAGGGCGTGGGCGAGGGCCGAGGGTGTGGAAAGAGACGAGCAATGGGGCCGATCGTGATGGCCGTCTATCCCCATCCCCCCGGATTTGACTTTCTATGGTGGAGGAAAGGAGTGCACATGTTAGCATCAGATGAACGAAACGGGTGATTGGAGAACCGAGCGGGGAAAACGATCTTCCACCATAGAAATCTCCATTAACTAAGCTCGTGGAGCATGATATCATCACTCACCCCTCGAAAGTGAACGGAAAAAATAAAAAAATCAAGTCGTCATTTTTCGATCTTGTCATGTTACGTAGCACCGTTAAGTTGCTGATGTCCTTGCAATTCGCTGGACGCAAAGTGATGTCAACCAAGGACCAAGACTAAATAGGGCCTATCGTCATGTTTGATGAGCCTAATTATTTTCAAAGATACAAACGAACATTTATGGAAAAATATTTTTTAAAACCTATTCGTTTGTATGGTTGAAAATGGTTAGTTAATGAAAAAAAATTTTTTTCATTAACTAACTAAAATATTTTCTATTTTATTTTATTTAAATAATTCAAGTAATAGGTTTTAGAAAATATTTTTAAATAATTCATTTTTTAAAACAAATGAAATCATGTATCAACTTCATCACTTTTCTTTTATTTTTCATATTTTATTTATTGTCTATTTATATTTATTTATTTATTTGGTTTATTGGCCAGTTTCATAGCTTTTTTTTTTTTTAACTCGAGTTTCATCGCTCTAATTCACTTCTTTTTCGGCCACTCTTATGTCTGTAATTGTTCTTGCACTTTCGGTGGGCTTACCCTCCTTCGACCCCTTAGCAGTTTTAGACCCTCGAGAAAGACGTGTTAAATGCCTAAGAATCCCCAATGGCCCATGGCATATTTGGCATTTCCAACATTTAAAATGAAAGTGTACATTTATTTCATGAAAAATTAAGAATTCAGAAAAAAAATTACTCAAAAAAAGAAAAATACTCTTATATCACTTACAGAGATGAATACATGAATAATATTATCAATGTCAATTAAAATGTCTAGACATGGATTATTGATGATAATGAAAATATTTTTTATTACTAGTTTTTCTAAGCTAATGAACATTTTTTCAGCAAATGTTTTTCAAATGATTCATTTGCCATGAAACAAGCGGACCCATTATATTCTTCTTTTTTTCAATAACAAGGAAAACCCACCTCAAGTAGATAATTCAATGAATTCACGGAGATATATCCTTTCATGATGTTAAAGTACACCTTACATGGATAATCTTGGTTGAAAAATCATCTCCGTTAACTCTATGGGCCATGTATGACCTGAATTAGTCTCGAATAAGTAGCTGAAAAGTGGATTTGCTTGTGCTCAGCACCACGGAGGTTTAAACCTATATTTTGTGTCTATGTCACACAAAATTAGATCCTTAGAATATCCTTTAGATCTCAATCTAGCAACAGCACTTGGAATTTTCATCATTAGCTTAGCCAAAGTGGACTAGCACCATGATTGACTTGAAAGTAGGAATCTCTCCTTAGGATTCGATTTCTTTGTAGGCCGGTGTTGGAATATAATATGTGAAAATAAGATGATCTTGTAATTTACGTCAATGTGAAATCACCAGAGAAATAAATGAAAAATAATAAGGACACTAGAAATTTACGTAGTTTGGTCCAAATATCAATACCTACATCCACAAAGAGAGCCAGCAACAAATAATCCACTATAATTGAAAAATCAAAGTTTACAATTGCTCACACACTCGAGTATTTCTCACACATAAATTTAACCCCTAACCTAAATATTTATAAATAAACCACTCAATTGATATAAACTTACGGCATAAAATCACCATGCATTCAAGTTCAAAACAAAAACGCTCTACGTACACCAAAATCAGAAACTTTTGTGTTCGTCTTTGGTCCACGTGCATAAGTTTTCATTTCCTTTGAAGGCTTTGCGTGGCTTAAAAAGATTTGCAGCTCCATAAATCTCTCGGATCGTGGACATGCAGAGGAGTTGATCCACATATGCTTTTATATTATGTGTGCCCAAAAGTCAAAGTCTTGACTTTTTGGCCCCACAAAGATAACATCTTTCGGCTTCTGCAGGCTTCCGCATATAAAGAAGAAACTTTGCTCCCTTTTTTTAATTCTATTTTATTTCCTCTTTTGTAATCCTTCATGAAGTCCAATGAAACCCTTTCTATTAACTAAAGACATCTAAGACTTAAAAAAAATAAATAAATTTCTTTTCTTGTGCATTATCTTGAATATTATCTTCATTAGAAAAATATCTTCACGATCAATTAATAAAAATTTTATCCAAGTGAATCGCATTTTGTAAACACTCAAACTCGATGCATAATTTAATAATTCTCCACTTTGGCTCGATATTTAAAACCAAGTTATAATACTCATCATCTATGTTGCTCTCTCAACGCCTCGACGGGTGCTCACTCTCCACAAACACCAATAGAGCTCAAGCTTGCTTGAGCTTTGTCAAATGAACGGACTTAGTCATCATGTCTGTTAGGTTATCTGTTATAGCAATCTTTTTAACAATAACATTACCCTTAGCTAAGACATCTTGGATGAAGTGATACATGATGTTGATATGTTTCGTTCAGTCGTGATAAACTGGATTATACGCCAAATATATCGCACATTAGTTATCATAGTGTATATCCACACTTTTCTGTTCTAAACCAAAGTTTGAGAGCAAATTTTTTAACCATATCGCCTCTTTCACTACAAAAGTTAGTGCAATGTACTCTGCCTTAGTCAAAGACAAGGCAGTGTGATCGTGTAAAGATACTTTCCAACTAATTGCACCACTTGCTAGTGTAAACACGTACCGTGCTAAAGATTTACGATCATCCAAGTCACCAATGATTCGAATCCACAAAACCAGAGGTCTCATTGCCATTTCTTTCCCTTCGATACACTATACCCACATCTATTATCCCCTTAAATATCTTAAAATCCACTTCACAGCTTCCCAATGAGCTTTATCAAAAGCTTCATATAGTGATTAACCACATTCACAACTTGTGAAATATCAGGCCTAGTGCACATCATAGCATACATAATACTACCCACGACACTAGAATAAGGAACACGAGACATATGTTCCTCCTCCTCTTCAAATATGGTGATAATTTACTTGTCAGTTTAAAGTGCTTCGCTAAAGGTGTACTTATAGATTTTGCTGACTAAATATTAAAACATACCACAATCTTCTCAATATATTTATTCTGAGATAAACATAAAACTCCTGCAATTCTATCATGCAAAATCTCCATTCCCAAAATTTTCTTTGTAACACCTAAATCTTTCATCTCAAATTCAACATTTAACCGCATCTTCAACACATCAATATCAGACATATTCTTAACTACTATCAGCATATCATCAACATATAAAAGTAGATAAATCAAAAAACCATTCTCAAATCTCATAAAATAGACTGCCATCCATATAACTTTTTGTATAATCTTAACTAGCCATGAAAATATCAAAATGTTTATGCCACTGCCTAGGAGACTCTTTCAGCCCATACAAAGATTTCTTCAACAAGCAAACATGATCTTCCTTACCCGAAATAGCAAATCCCTCTAGTTGCCTCATGTAAATCTGCTCCTCTAACTTACCGTGAAGAAATGCAGTTTTCACATCTAGTTACTCTAACTCGAGATCCTACAAAACAACTAAGACAAATAAAACACGAATAGAAGTATGTCTTACCACAAGAAAAAACACCTCATTATAGTCAATGCCCTCACGCTGTGTATATCCCTTCACCACAAGTCTCGCCTTATACCTTGCTATCTCAACACCAAGAATACCCTCTTTTCATTTGAAGACCCATTTACTTCCAACAATCTTTTAGCTCTCGGGTACTTTGACTAGCTCCCATGTTTGATTTCGATGAAGTGATTCCATCTCTTTACTCAACCCATAACCACGGCGACAACTCCGAACTAGCCATCGCCTCAAAGTAAGACGAAGGCTCATCTATCTCCACCTCATCATCTACCGTCAATGCATAAGCAATATCTGTATAATCATAACGTACCGGTAATTTAATTTGCCTTCTTTATCTATTTGCGACTATAGTATGCTGTGGCTTTACTGGTTATTCACTATTACCAACTTCAAAAACTACGGTCTCTTCTACAGTCTCAACTTATGTTACTTTCAAGGTCCTACAGTCTCAACTTATGTTACCTTCGAGGTCTCTAGAGCCTCCACCTAAAACTCCACCTCACTAATAACACAATGATCTGTCTTATCTGCTGGTTGTGTCTTAGAACTCCTCTATTGAAGCATCGCAGTCTCATCGAAGATCAAATCTCTGCTGATTAGAAAACCAAGTGATCTGGGATCGGTGCACCACAAACAGTAGCCTTTCACCCCATGTGCATAACCCAGAAATATGCACTTCTTCACTCTCGGCTTAAGCTTATCATCACTCGCATGAGCATACACAGGACATCCGAATATACATAATCCAAAATAATCAACAGGTTTGTCCAACCATACTTCCTCAAGAGTCTTCCACTCGATAGTAGATGATGGAGATCGATTTAACCAGGTAACATGCCATGTTTACCACTTTGGCCCAAAATTCTTTATCAAGTCATGCATGCATTGAACTCTCTCAAGCAAAGTTATGTTCTTCCATTCTACCACGCCATTTTGATGTGGTGTAGCGGGTACTGTGCAATATTTCACAATGTCTTCTTTCTCGAAAAACTCGGTAAAATCTTTAGCACAGAACTCCATGCCATTATTGGGACACTTGATTTGTTTATCTGACTACTTCTCAATCAATGTATTAAATTTCTTGAACCGATCAAACACATCATATTTGTGTTTTAGAAAGTATACACATATCTTCTTCGAATAATCGTTGACAAATGTCAGTATATATCGAGCACCTCCTTTCGAAGGAACCGAAGACGAGCCCTAGACATCTGAATGAATATATTCAACTGGTCGTTTGGTTGAATGAACAGCTATAGTAAACTTAATTCAGTGATGCTTTCCAAAGAGGTAGTGTTCACATAAATCTAACTTCCCTATCTTTTGACCCTTCAACAACCCTTTTCACTCAGTATCGTTATACCCGCCTCACTCATGTGCCCTAAATGCATATGCCATGAATGAGTCAAGTTAGAGTCTGACTCACCTGATGAAACTGCAGTAGTTCCGATCACGATCTCTCCAAGTAGATGATAAAGAGTATTTACTTTCTTCCCCTTCATTACTGTCATGGCACCTCAAGAGATCTTCAGTACTCTATCTTCAGCAGTGTACCTACACCCAATGTTGTCGAGTGTCCCTAGAGAAATAACATTCTTCTCGAGCTCTGGTACATGCTTCACATCCGTCAATGTGCGCACTACCCCATCGTGCATCCGAATCCAAATTGTCCATATCCCCACAGCCTTACAGATTACGTTATTCTCCAAAAAAACTCTACCATCATATGCAGTCTAGTAAGTAGTAAACCAATTCTTATAATGTGTCATATGATAAGAACACCCAAATCTAACACCCATTCGTCTCTTGAGGAAATAGTAGTCACACATAAAACAGCTTCTGCACCACTATTGCTCCCATCGATAACGTTTGCCACATTACTTGTGGCATTCTGTCTATCAGCTTTATTCCTCCGCTTTGGACAATCTCTCTTGATGTGCCTCTCCTCATGACACTCAAAGCACTTCACGCGTCCCTTGGACTTTCTATGGCGTGATTTCGATCTGCTTTTACATTTGCTACTACTAAGCCCTCGATATTGTTCTCTACCTCGAATTATCAGTGCTTGCGCTACTCCTTACGCCAGACTATCATCTTGCGACTTTCTCTACCACCCCTTAGAGAATAAGGCGGACTTTACCTCTTATGAGGTAATTGTAGTACACCCCTGCAATAGTGAATTAGTAAAGTGCTCCCATGACTCTAGTAGAGAGGCTAACAACGTCATGCCCTATTCTTCATCATCAAGTATCTTACCGACATTCTTCAGATCCATCATAAGTTTATTAAATTCATCTAAGTGAGTTTTGATAGAAGTACCTTCAATATATCTAAATTAAAACATCCTCTTCAACATGTATAAGCGACTGTTCAAACTATTCTTCACATAAAGTACTTGAAGTTTTGCCTATAATGCTGCGGCATCCTTCTCCTCAGTAACCTCTATTAAGACATCATCTGACAAATCTAACAGAATTGTGCTCTTTGCTCTTTCCATTAACTCTACCCTCTCAAAGGCTTTCATTATAATAAGCAACTCATCTTCATCATCCAGTACATTGGCCAAACCTTAAGTTGTTAATAACGCCCGCATCTTGATGCTCTATAACACAAAGTTGTTCCTCCCGTTAAACTTCTCAATTTTAGATTTCCTCTCAAACATAATTGCAATAATAGAATTTCCTGATAATAATCAAATAAGCAAAAGTTCCAAATCACAATCAAGAAATACAATCCGAAGCTTTGATACCAATTGTTGGAATATAATACGTGAAAACAACAGGATCTTGCAATTTACGTTAACACAAATCACCAAAAAAATAAACGATAAATAATAATGACACCAGAAATTTACATGATTTGGTCCAAGTATTGGTACCTACATTCACGGAGAGAGTCAGCAGCAAATAATCCACTATAATTGGAGAATCAAAATTTACAATCGCTCACACGCTCGAGTGTTTCCCACACATAAATTTAACCCCAAACCCAAAGTATTTATAAATAAAAAACTCACTTGGATATAAACTCACGACACAAAATCACCATGCGTTCAAGCTCAAAATAGAAACGCTCTACGTACGCCAAAATCAGGAACTTCAATGTTCATTTTTGGTCCACGTACATAAGTCTTCACGTTCCTTTGGAAGGCTTCGCATGGCTTAAAAAGACTTGTGGCTCCATAAATCTCTCGGATCGTGGACGTGCAGAGGAGTTGGTCCATGTACGCTTTTATATTGTGTGTACCCAATCTTGACTTTTGGGCCCCACGAAGATAACATCTTTCGGCTTCTACAGGCTTCACAGATAAAGAAGAAACTTTGCTCCCTTTTTTTTTATTCTATTTTATTTCCTCTTTTGTAATCCTTCATGGAGTCCAACGAAACCTCCTTCTATCAACTGAAGACATCCAAGACCCAAAAAAAAAAATTAAATTTCTTTTCTTGTGCTTAATCTTGAATATTATTTTCATCAGAAAAATATCTTTACGGTCAAATAAAAAAAATTATCCAAGCTAATCGCGTTTTGCAAACGCCCAAACTCGAGGCATAATTTAACAGCCAACTTGGAGGAAAATTGCTTTCCACATTCACAAATGATGCAACTAGCAGGATGAGAACAGCATTTTGGCAAAATGATGGAGTGACATATAGAAGAATAGTGGCTACATTCTAGTCGAAGGGCATTAATTGCTAACAAATCAAAATTATCTGTCAATTAGAACACACTTTTAGTGGCCTGATTGAAAAATGTACTAAAATTTAGGGATCATGAATGAAATTTAAAGAAGGAAGAAAAAAACAGTCCTATAAAGTGACCATAAAAAAATGCTTCCGTTAATCTATTCAAGTGCCACGTGTGCGAAGAACAAACATGATTCTAATTTAATCTGGTATGGTCCGTAGCTTGGTGGGAATTACAAACCTTAATACCTCGTGCGGACCACCTTAAGATGAGCCTAAATCGAAGTCCCATTGGGCATCAAAAGTCGACAGGATTGGGAATCCAAAGCAAGGAATCATCGAAGCCCGCCGACTCGTGATTCTCATGTAGCCGGATGGAATATAAAGAGCGTTGTAATTCGGTCTCAGCCGTCGAGGAAAGAGGACGAACGATGACAAACAAGCTTATCACTTGTACGATTACTTGAAGTATTGACAAACCACTTGCCAACAAAAATCGCACATTCACATGCCGTAAAAAGGATGCGTAGAAAACATGTAGAATCAAAATATATAAGTGGAAATCGAGAGGTTTTGTGGTTGGTTCTTTGCTATCAACGTTGTGAATGTTAGGCTACATTTATTCTGCAGAAAATAAATGATTTAGTAAAAAAAAATTGATTATTTGTATCGCTTGAAATAATTGATAAATAAAAATTGGTTTCATTATCAAAAATAATTTATATTGGAACATTTTTGTAGAGGACAAAAAAAAATTGTTGGTTCATTTTTATAAAAGATATGAGCGATTATTTTTTTGAAAAATATTGTCTAAATCATTTATTTTTAGGCTAAATAAACAGAATTTTAATGATCAATTTGGAGATATAACCGTAACTAATATCGTCAAGCTAGGCTTTATTTTTTATTTTTTTCAATATTCTATTAATTTGACACTCATTTGGTGTCACATTAGCATCAAGTCCATTTTCATCATATCAATGCTACGTCATACTTAATTTGATGATTTATTGGGAGTGGTCAATAGGAGGAATTGATTGCACAATTCGAGAAAGTTAAGAGTACTCGATGAAACAAAATAAAACTTACAGGAGTAAATCGCATAAATCCAGAAAGTTATAGCACTTATTCAATAGCACAAAAGGAAGTAATGATACCGTAAGCGTCTGAACGTCTAAGTCGTCCCCCCCTCCCCCCTCCTCTTCCCTCCTTCTCCTCATTACCCAATACCTAAATGCAATGGCATAATTTATATTCATTACCCAATACCTAAATGCAATGGCATAATTTATATTTTGAATAAGCAAGCACATCAGTAATTGTGCTCAATATTTCCAGAGTAAGGGAGCAACAACAGCAAATCGCATGACGTACAAATTTATTTAGTGGATGCCTCACACTTGTGTCAAATTTGAAAAGCTAAAGTACATAATTTAACAGTTTAGATGCTTAATTGTAAAAGTAAAAAACTTCAAGTACTTACCTTATCGTTACCACTAATTAAAGTTAGCGTACCAAATTGTACAAACACCTTAATGCAATAGCTATTTATATGAAATTGGGTCTCACCCTTCTTTGAAAAGATGGATGACATTCTCTTCTAATGAGAAACTCAAGAGTCGACATCCATTCCTCTTGCTTAGCTTCTATACAATATACTACGATAGATCGTTATTATTTATCATGAAACCACATCTATCTAAAGATTTTTAGAATTGGATCTCTTGACAGCTATTCACAGGGGCGCCAATCAAATAATGAAGAGAATTCCACAACCTTTTTTAATACCTCACCTCATCTCATATCATGTGTGGGAAATAAATTCCATATCCTGACACACGAGAAACATGCCCAAGAAATTTTTGAATCACTAATCGAACTGGATATATTACACTTCACAACATACCTTATTTCCCCTTATTAAATGCCTTGATTGTATCCTTGAGATAAAAAGTTCTTCATCACCTTTTGTTAGGGAGAGTAGTATTTTTGGGGAAAGAAGAAGCGTTCTACTTTTAGGAACGCAACGTCACGTTAAAAAACAAGTAACTGCCTTTGAGAGTTACTTTCGTAGGTTATGGGCTGGGTTAGCCCAACATGGGCAGCCCACCTATAAAACCCATCAATATGCAATCAATACTTTGAAAATTATAGCCTTCCATATTGAGGATACTTAAAAACCGGACACTTTCTAGACAATATTGTTCCAAATCGAGGTACGCAAGGACTGCTCTACCATTATTCGTCGGCTCCATATCATTCTCTTGAATCCTCCGTCAGTCGTTCAGAATGCCAAACCAATTAATAAAGTGTCTTTCGTAAGGGACAATGTGGTCGAAGTTGTGCACATGGAGAGGCGGTACATGCATTGAAAGCTACTTGTAACCCGGAGCCGAAAGTTGTTGACCTCAAGACGAATTTGCCAAATCGTTGACTTTTCAAATTCCCTCTTTGATATTGTAGATCAACCCTTGCACAAGCATTTTTGCTAATGGTCATGATTGCCATAGTTAACGTAGGTAAAAATAAAAGAACCAACTAGGCCGTATTATGATACCCCAAAGAAAAGAGAATCTCAAACTTTAGGTTTAATTCTAAATTTACACAGACTTTTTTTTTTTTTTATCGAAAATAGAATTCCCAACTTTCACTATAGTCCCACTCATACATCCAAAAATCGCAGCTTGTCTCTAAAATTATCAAACAGCCCAAAAAATCGAGGATATATGGTTAGTTCTTCATGTTCGACGCAAATTGCGCAAAGCCCAAGATCTCCATAACTAGAACAAGACATGTATGAATTGAGTAGAAAGAATTGACGCACCTGTTTTGAGATCCATTGTTCTTGAAGTGGAAGTGAAAATACAATGTTCCACGCGCAAGTCCTTCTCCTCTATTGCCCTCCGTATCACTGGCTCAATGAGGCGGCCCCCTCACGTGTAGCGTTAGGTAAACGCCCCTTAGGTGAGGATATATGTGAGAATTAGGGTTAGAGGAGAGACTTGAGCACTATTTATAGAGTTTCCAGCCAGACCCCCTCATTACGAGCCAGGCTCAACTCGGCCCACACTAGCCAGCCCCTTATTAGACTAATTAAGAAACCTTTTATCTCACCTTAGACCAGCCCTGTTTTACGGTAGTCGTAAAAACAGTAAATTACAATATCAATTAATATAGTCCACATTAGGAAAACTCTTACATTCTCCCACTTGGACTATATTAATTGAAATCGTACCTTATGCGCGCACATTGGTCCAGAGATAATTCTTAATAGTCAATCCTATCCCGTAAAGTCTCAAACACCGAATCATGGCGGTAACTGCATGTCGTAATAAGCTACCAATGCTAAGATCACTCTAAAGAAATCTTTAGAAGAAACTGGAGAAAATGTTGCTTCATAATCTATTCCTTCTCTTTGAGTGAAACCCTTAGCTACCAGTCTGGCTTTAAACTTTTCAATCTTTTCTTTGGGATCCTTTTTAGTCTTGAATACCCATTTGCATCCAATAGGTTTACAACCTTCAGGCAATTCAACAAGCTCCCAAACACCATTGTGTTTCATAGATTGCATCTCATCTTTCATCGCATCTAACCACAAATCTGATTGAGGACATGAGATGGTTTCAGTATAAGTCACGGGATCAACAACACAGCCTATGTCATAATCATGCTCTCCCAAGTAGACTAGATAGTCTGGTGGTATAGCTGAACGTCTTTCTCTAGTTGATCTTCTGAGTGGAGCTACTTCATCCTCATTTTGAATCTAAGGAACTTGCAGAATTTCTTCAGGAGCAGTCTCAACAACAGGATCATGAGTCACAACGAGCTCGGTTGAGGCACGGAGGCTCCATAATTATTTGCACGGGATGAGACAAGTGATCCAGTAATTCCCACCATATTATCATCTTTGATAGCTTGTGAGCAGCTACCCTTTTCAGCTACATCAAATTTCAGAAATTTTGCAGTCTGAGATTCCACAATTCTTGTGCCTCCATTAGGGTTATAAAACCGATACCCCTTTGAATGATCTGGGTAAGACACGAAGTAACACCGAGTAGTTTTGGAATCCAGCTTACTCAATGTTGGATTATACAACTTCACTTCTGCTGGACATCCCCAAACTCTAAGATGATTCAAGTTAGGTTTACGTCCAGTCCACAACTCAAAAAGAGTCAATGGAACCGCTTTAGTAGGAACACGATTTAGAATATAAAGATCTGTTTTCAAAGCTTCTCCCCACAGAAAATTAGGTAAATTTGTCCTACTAATCATACTTCTCATCATGTCCATAAGAGTACGACTCCGCCTTTTAGCTACACCATTTTGTTCAGGACTACCGGGCATAGTAAACTGACTTATAATCCCATAATCCTCTAAGTATTTAGCAAACGGCCCTTTAAGTTGTCCAACATCACCGTACCTACCAAAATACTCACCACCACGATCAGATCTGACAATCTTAATAACTTTTCCCAACTGTTTCTCCACTTCAGTCCGAAAAATCTTGAATTTGTCAAGAGACTCGGACTTTTCTTTAATCAGGTACAAGTATCCATATCGAGAAAAGTCGTTAATAAATGTGATGAAATAAAAATTTCTGCACAAGGTAGGCGTGTAAGGTCCACTAATATCGATGTGAATAACCTCCAATAAGTCTGAACTTCGTACGGTGGATTTCTTCTTTATCTTAGTCATCTTACCTCTGCAGCAGTCTATGCAAGTCTCTTGATCACCTTTAAGAGTAGGCAAGAGATCAGCATTTATAAGTCTTTCTACTCTTTCTTTAGAGATGTGACCAAGATGTTTATGCCACAATGCATAAGACTGTTCCTTAGGTAGAGGCCTTTTGGAAACAACCTTTTCAGCGGTATAAGCAACGTATATGTCGTTGGGAGATAAACTCAATCGATATAATCCATCGGATAAATTGCAACACCCAATCTTATTTGAATCATAAAACATGGAAATAGTATTACTCTTTATTTCAAAAGAGTATCCACACATGTCCAAACAAGACACAGAAACTAAATTCCACCTAAAAGAATGTATGTAAAAAGTGTTTCTCAACACCTTTCGAAAACTTGAATCTAAAATCAAAATAACATCTCCCACGAACTCGACGTCAACTCCAATGCTATTTCCAACGGTGAGCTTTGATCCATCCTGATTTGGCATCCTTCAGTTTATGAACTCCTGTATGGTAAATGCAACATGATTAGTTGCACCACTATCTAGCCACCAAGAATTGGTCGGAACTTCAGATAGATTGGATTCATAAACAAATGCCAAATAATCATTACCTTTAGGCTCACTCTTATTTCTCTTAGACAACCAAGCCTTAAACTTGCTGCAATGTCTCTTCACGTGTCCTCTCTCCCTACAAAAGTAGCAAAGAACACCATCCTTCTTGGTGATTGCCTTCTTAGGACCCAAAGTGTTAGAAGGACCTGCTTCTTCAGAATTTCCTTTGTTGTTGGAAGGACCAACAACTTCTGAATTGCTTTTATGGGTATAAGTTTTCACCTTTTTACCCTTGTCTCTAGCAGAGCTAGAAGCATAAAGAGCAATATGTCCTTTATCTTTCTTCAATTTCTCTTCCTCTGCCACCAACCTTGCAATCAGGTCATTAACAGACCAGGTTTCATCTTGGGAACTATAATTGATCTTAATACTCCCAAAATCAGGAGGAAGAGTATTTAGAGCTTGATGGACAATGCAAGCAGTAGGAATTTCAACATTGAGAGCCTGAAGCTTTGTTTGTAAATCAACCATCCTCAGAACATAATCTCTTACTCCACCAGAACCATCATACTTCATAGTAAAAAGTGTTTGCATATGTGTCCCTATCTCAACATTAGGCGACACACGGTTTCTAGCCATCAAAGCTTCCATCATTTGCCTAGCATTACAGTCTGCAAGCAAACCACTTTTCAAGTGTTCCTGAATGGAACGCTTCATGGACAGCAAGCAAATTCTATTGCTCTTTTCCCATGCAGCAAAATTTGCTTTTTGAGACTCTGTACTCTCGGCAGTCAAATCTGCCGACCGATCAGTAGTAAGAGCCATATGAACATCTGCCATCTCCATAGCAAACAGAAAATCCTCTCTCCATCTCTTAAAATTCGAATCAGCAAGAACCTCAATGGTGACGGAGTTACCATTTACAGAAAAGGTGACTGTAAGACAAGCAATATATCTAATTAGCACCATGTGAGTATTGTGTAACTTGACACACAAGTACACATCCAGAGAGTTACATGCAAAATCACATAATCACCTTTGGGCAGAATACATGACAAGCAATTGTACACTCCCCACATGATAAGGGTTATGAGAATATATTCCAATCTTCGTGAATTCATCACCTTTGGGCATATGAACCATTAGGATCGGTCACTCCTCCACCACACTATCATGTATCCCTCCATGAACTAATACACAATTACCTCCTTTGGGAGTATAACTATGCATTAGACCAGGAGACATCCCAATCAAATATACGAGATCGAAATTTCTCAAATTCAATCAAGTGTGCCACTTTGGCGGTCACAACTTAATTGAATCCTTGAAACTCTCTCATACCAGGGATATAAAATTTTCATCTCACATACATCATATACATATGATTTAACTTTAGTGATAGGGGCATCATATCACTCAAATCACATGCCATGCTAATTACATTGCCTTATTCATTAATAAAAATAAAATTTATCGTATATTATTAATGAATAACACTCATAAAGTTCATGTGATAACATACTTGTATCCCGGCACCTGTATTTTCAAAATCACAGGAAAAATACAAGAAAAATACGCAGAAAATACACTAAAAGGCACGTATTTAGGGCTTTGCATGTATTTTCACTTCCATAAAATCATCAAACATGCAAAATAAATACACCATGATGGAGGAAATAATCATACGAGTCCATCGCCGCTAGCCACGCGCGAATCGGAGCGTCCACGCGCCCGCACGCGCCGCCTGAGTGCACCGCACGTGGAACCCACGCGGGCGTCAAAAGCCGGTCAAAACCGGTATGACCGGTGGCGGTCCGACCGGTTCCCGGTCCGACCTTCGGTCCAGCCGCCCGGTCCGACCGGTTGATCGATCCGGTCCAGCGCTTGACCGGGTCGGGTCCCGAGTCGGGTCGGGTCGGTCACCATTCGGGTCGGGTTGATCGCCATTCGGGTCGGGTCGGGTCATCCGAATCCGTGTCGAATCCGGGTCACCGACATCATCGTGACGTCGGCGCATGCGTGCGCCGCACGCGCGAGCAGCGCCCCGCGTGTGGGAGCGCGTGAGGTCGCGTGGACGCATGTGGGCGAGCGTCTTCGACGCCCGGCGGCACGTGGCCACGCGTGGGGACGCGTGGGGCATCCCCGGCGACACGCCGCCCATGGTTTTTCTCGCCTCGTCGAGCCCAGTCCGAATTTGTGATTTAATTTTATTTTTATTGAACTAAAAGTCTCGAAATCACAAATTAGAACAAGATCCGTACAAATTATGGCAAATTCAATTGTGTTCGTGTTCTAGGGTTATGGAGGCTCTGATACCACATGTTCGACGCAAATTGCGCAAAGCCCAAGATCTCCATAACTAGAACAAGAACATATATGATTGAGTAGAAAGAATTGACGCACCTGTTTTGAGATCCATTGTTCTTGAAGCGGAAGCGAAAACACAATGTTCCATGCGCAAGTCATTCTCCTCTATTGCCGTCCGTATCACTGGCTCAATGAGGCAGCCCCCTCACATGTAGCGTTAGGTAAACACCCCTTAGGTGAGGATATATGTGAGAATTAGGGTTAGAGGAGAGACTTGAGCACTATTTATAGAGTTTCCAACCAGGCCCCCTCATTACGGGCCAGGCTCAACTCAGCCCACACTAGCCAGCCTCATATTAGACTAATTAAGAAACCTTCTATCTCACCTTAGACCAGCCCTGTTTTACGGTAGCCGTAAAAATAGTAAATTACAATATCAATTAATGTAGTCCACATTAGGAAAACTCTTACACTTCACTCCCAATGTTAAGAATGTTAACATATGGTTGATTTGGTTCTTCCGCATCTTATCAAAGTGTTTTACTGATGGATAAATAAGGGTTTGGAAGACATGACAGATTAACACCAAATTGTATATTTTTCCGAAAAGAATGACTGGTTAGTCTGATTTATTTTGCGACCAAGAGTTTTAATTGTCTATATTATCTTGGTTCCTAGTTCTCACTCCCTTAGCCACTAGTTTAGTTTATTACCGTTTAGAACTTAACAATTTTCTAAAGATAGAAATCGGAAGTTATCATCAAGCAGTTGCCTCCATTAGTTTGGGTATCATTTCCTTCATCTATTTATCTAGACCCATCTTCTGGAGAAAGAGAATGAGCACCCTAAAAATTACTCCATCCTCTGTTCCTTTTTCTCCGGTTTCGTCTACTTCATGTTTCTACTATATTAGCTATCACTTCAAAGTTTAATAAGTGTTCCATCCTTCGCTTGGTACCCAAGCTGAGTAAGGAAGATTAGAGTCTAGGCATTGCATCTTAGGGATAGGATTTCCATCGAAACCGACTGCATTAGACCACGAATCCTATGAAGGAAAATCATTGTCTTTAGGATAGTATCGTTGACATGCCTTCCCCGAAAATTTCTTGTTTTTCTTTGGACTACCACAACAATTCAAAGACAGTTTATTCCATGGCAGCTCACATGGTGAAAATCCCCAGGGATGTCAGGAAGGTTGAGTATATTGTGCCGCTTTCCAAAGATGGTTTCTGAAAAACTATTTTGCTCAGACGATCAATAAGGTGGCCAATGGTGGCTCCGGCGAGCGTGGCGGCAGCGATTAGGTTGTAGGTCCATTAGGGAGGGCAAAAGGGGTGGGGAGACAGAGAATTTATATTTTAGTTGGTGTGGGTGATATTTTTGGCGAAACATGAGAGCATTTTAGTAAAATCAAAGAAGTTTTTATAGTGTAGCTAAATTTTGGTCTAGTTGGATAAAACTAAGTGCTGAAAAGTTATGTCTTGAATATTGAGGGTTAAAGTTCAAATGCTGAAAAATGGAAATAAATTAGCATATGTTAATTTATGAAGATTAAATACCAAATTTAGTCAGTTTCTTACCAAACATTGAATAATGAGCATTATTGGACAATATTAACAAAAAAATTGCTAATCTTTTAATTTATTGAATATATTTCATCACTTAACTAAGCAAGTCTTTCTTTACTTACCATATTAAGTGAATTTTTTACTTAAAACAATCAGTGGCCATCAAATGCGCTTAATACTATTAATTGGAGGTATGTAAATTATTTAGGGTTAATACCCCGAAAAACCCCAAACTGGTACATTTATAACAAATTTACCCCAAACTATTTTTTTGATTGCCAAAAACCCTAAACTGGTATACCTTTGACAAATTTACCCCAAACCGATACACTTGTGACAAATTTACCCTCTGTTAGTTTTTATTAAATTTTATTCTCAAATTATTTAGTTAAATGACACGTGACAGTTGACCAGTATACCAATTTAGGATTTTGTGCTCTGTTTATCACAGTTTACAATTTTTGTGATTTTTTTTGTGGTATTAATCCAATTTAGCAAGGGGTATATTTGTCACAAATATATCATTTTGGGGTTTTTTGCAATCGAATAAATTAGTTTAGGGTAAATTTGTCATAAATGTACCAGTTTAGGGTTTTTTATAGTCAGTCGGGGTAAATTTGTCACAAATATACCAATTTGGGGTTTTTCATGGTCAAAAAAATAGTTTTTGGTAAATTTGTCACAAGTGTACCAGTTTGGGGTTTTTCAGGGTATTAACCCAATTATTTAAGGGAGTAAACTTCCAATAGAAGTACACTTCTTATCAAACATTGAATATTGAATATTAATATTCAAATACCAAAAAAGTGGAATAAATACTATGAAGGTTAAATATCAAATTTAATTAGTTTCTCACCAAACATTGAATGATGAGCATTATGAAGGTTTGCCTCCCCACATGATCACTTACATGTTAGAGAAGTAAATTAAAAGTAATTCAAGCTGCTTGCAAAATATTTTTTCAAAATAAAAGAGAAATGTACCAAAATGGTGTTAAAGAAATCTAGCATAACCAAATCTCTAAAATCACAATCTTTGATTCGCAAGAGTAAAGTAAATCTCTCGTTACTTGACTTGGGTTTTTAATCGACCCACCAAAAATAGATTAGTGGCGACTCCTAATTGAAAAATCAATCATATGTTAAGAACTTGAATATAAGTCGTGAATTGGTATGGGCTTAGGAGAGTCCAAGCTAAGTTTAGGCTTAGTAATCCATTAGCTAAACCCTAGGTGGTTCACTCGAGGTTAGGTCAAGACACTTTAAAAAAAATATTATATATGTATTCGAATTTTTTAGTATTATTGTTAAAATTTATATTTAAAAAGTTGCATACATTATTTTTTTCAAATTTAAACAACTAAAAATTTAAAAATTCTATTGAAGAGTTTAGTCTTTTTAAAAAATATATATATGTGTATTTGATTTTTTTTTGCATTATTTTCAAATTTATATTTAAAAAGTTGCTACATTATTTTTTTCAATTTTCAACAAATAAAAATTAAAAAATTTCGAGGAAGGATTTGGTCTTTTTTTTAATTATATATATGTTCAAAATTTATATTAAGAAGTTGCATACATTATTATTTCAATTTTAAATAAATAAAATTAAAAAAAATATTAATCGCCCAAAGAGCTTTTCAAATGTATTTTCTACCAAACAGCATTTCTCTCAAAATTGCTTATTAAAACATAGTTTACTAAACGGCCTTTACATTTGCCTAAAGTTCTTTAAGCTAAACTGCTTTACATTTTCTCAATGGGCTTTCAAGATATTGAATCAAACACAGCCATTAAGGGTTAAATTTTAAATACTGAAAAATGGAAATAAATTAGCATATGTTAATTTATGAAGATTAAATACCAAATTTAGTCAGTTTCTTACCAAACATTGAATAATGAGCATTATTGGAAGATATTAACAAAAAAATTGCTAATATTTTAATTTATTAAATATATTTCATCGCTTAACTTCTTTACTTACCATATTAAATGAATTTTTCACTTAAAACAATCTGTGGCCATCAAACGCGCTTATTAATATTAACTGATGGTATGTTAATTATTTAAGGGAGTAAACTTCCAATAGAAGTACATTTCTTATCAAAAATTGAATATTGAATACTAATATTGAAATACCAAAAAAGTGGAAATAAATAAGCGTTTATCAAATTATGAAGGTTAAATATCAAATCTAATGAGTTACTTACCAAACATTGAATGATGAGCATTATTGGAAGATGTTAACCAAACGATCTTTAACATTTTAATTTTCTTTTAATAAATTTTATCACTTAACTAACTAAGTCTTTTTTCTGACCAAAAAAAAAAAAAAAAACTAAGTCTTTCGTTACTTACCATATTAAGTTAATTTTTTACTAAAAAAATCATCGGTCATCAAACGCACTTAATAATATTAACTGCCATTATATTAATCATTCAAGGGAGTAAACTTCCAATTGAAGTATATTTCTTATATTAGAGGATTTCAATTATTAAAAAAGAAATGTAGGGTAACCTTAGGCTAGTTTAGTAAAATAAGCACTGGTTAAGTATAGATTCAATCCTTGAAATTTGAACGTATGTGCAACTGGGACCTCTAATTTTTGCCACCACCACCTTCCCGAAGGAATATGTGAGATTTGTGCAATTTGGTCCTATAGGCTTAGTTTGTACAATCAAGTCCTCTAATTTTCTTGATTTGTGCTTTCAGATATTTTATTTACATTATAACTAATACTGTCAAATTAAAGTTTCTTTTTCTTTTTCTTTTTCTTTTTCGTGTTTGTCTTATGTGAATTTGTCACTCATTCGACACTACATTAGCCTCACATTTCGACTTCTACGGCATCAATAGCATTATGTCGTTACTTAATTTGATGATTTACTTGGAGTGATTCGTCAAAGGATTTGATTGCACATTCAAGAAAGTTAAGAGTACTTAAATGCAAAAAAAAAAAAAAAAATCAAATCACACAAATACAAAAAGGCAAAGGGCTTATCAAAAAAAATAAACGAAGTGATAACATCGTAAGTATTTGAACTTTACCCCCTTGTTTTCAAAATCAACCTCCTAAACATTTTTTCCATCAAATATCTCAACTTCTCGTATGTGGCTCACATTCCTCGATTCAAACTATGGATGAAATATGTCCATGTTGATGCCAAAGCTATTAAATAGCCTTTGATTATCCACATTGTCGGCTATGACCTCTTTGATATGATGTTGCGTCAACAAAGACATATTGAATGCCTAAGATTGTCCAAGTCATCAAACACCTAAGATCATCCACCTATCTCTCTCTCCCTCACACCTAAATTATGTTAAAGAAGCGAGGCCACGCCAACAATTGCTTTTACTTTTGCTAGGTAAGCGAGCTAAGTCAACAAAATTTAATGTCAAGCGAATCGGTGGAGTGTGGCTCGTGAGGGGCTTATGTTGGTTGAGCGGTGTTGGTCACTTACCCAGCCAACTCGTGCACATGGAAAGGTAGGAGAGAGGTGCAGTCCCATGCACTCAAACGTCCTCGCCGTTCACCTAAATTCTGCGCACCCTCATCTTCTGAATCCGGCGGTTGCAAGGTTGCTGACCAGCGACCACGAGACCAGCGTCCGGCCGAATCTACTCTTGATTTAGTCGACCGACCGCCCCAGCAGAAATATATATGTCGTGATGGCACGATAGTTTTTATATGAAGATTGCCATATTCCAAATGGGTTTCTTTTTTTTTTTTTTTTTTGACATTTGGAGGGAAGAATGCTGCGTCTAATGTGGGCCCAGGAAGGGCCCAAATCGAACCCGGGAACTTACATTTGACCCGCCCGGTCAACTTTTCCGAGCCTTTTGTAGAACTGTCAAACTGTCAAAGGTCAAGGAACCGACCTCGTGGGGAATCCGTACACCATGGTCACATCTCGCAAGGCATTGTCCGAGACTGAAAGGACGAGTCAAACGAGAAGACCGGGCCTTTTGAGTCCAATTTCACCGGCACGTGCTCATCCCACGTGACCGGGTAAAATTACTTTTACCATTTACAACCCCTTAAATGATGACTAGATACAATCAAAAATAATAATAATAATAATGACTAGACCATCAAGTCAAAAGTAAAGGCCCAATATTTGACCTTTTATAGATAGTATGGAGAGAGCCCAAGTGAAAGTCCACTATGACCAAACTGCTTTCCCCTTTGATCTCTAGGATAATTTCATGGAATCAAAAATCAAACCGATAACATTAGTAACCGACCAGAATTCGAAACTGGCCAATTTGATATGGTCGGGCAGTTCCTTTTGCTCACCTCGACTCTTCACACCTTCCATCTTCTCTTAAGTTAGTGCTTGCTTAAAAGACTATTTATTTCACAAAAAATAAATATTTTCGTAAAAATAATTGCTTGCATTACTAGACATAATTAATTAATGAAAAACATTTTCATTATCAACAACAATTTATATTCAGACATTTTCATGGACAGTGAAAATATTTTTCGTTTATTTATTTTTTATAAGTAATACAATGGATCTTTTTTAGGAAAATACATTCCCAATTATTCATATATTACGAAACAAACAAAGCCTGGAGTGTTCTTTCAAGAAAATGTTTGAAGGCATGATTATATGAATCATACTGTTTTTGACTCGATCACTTTTCAAACGAGATGGACAAGACTTTTGGTCCACTTTTCCCATCTGTAAGATTTTGTGAAACTACTATTAACGATTCTAAATACTTAAGTTGTTAAATTAAAGTGTGTTTTAATATTTAATTATTCTAGCACTCCCCCTCACGCTTAATTTGATTTTTTTTTTTTCTAGTACTAAGAATGGACATATATAATCGAGAAGACAAATAAAACCTAAAACAATTCGAACTTAAGACCTCCAACTCTGATATCGTGGTAGAAAGCAAAAAAAAAAAAAAAAGAAATTTTGTATATTTCTATGTGTATATATCAATGATTATCAATGATATAAGATACTATTTAAATTGTTCTAGACAACTATTTAAAATAATAAAATATTACAATATCAAATAAAAGCAATTCGAATTAAATCAGGAAAGACCACTATCTCTAACATCAAAGAGCACGGACCACCCAAAACGCCACTCTCTAGCTATGTAAATAACCATTCTGTCTCTTTCATTTGTAAAACACGAAATTATTGTCATCGATTTCTAGGAAGCCAAACTTGACCACACGATCATGAGCACAAGTGGCCGGGCATGATTCTGTCACCGGAATGAAAAACTCAAACGAAAAAGGGAAAAAGTATTTTTTTTTTTTAAATCTATTGTAATTATGATAATTTAGTATTAAACTTTTCAATTGTACCAATTTAATTATAAATTTTCTTATATTTTACCAATTGTATCTTTCCGGCTAATATTAATTGGAAATTGCTAATATGGACGCCACTCATTCTATGTGGCACAATCAGCGTTGACTTAATGTAAGTACTTTTAATGATATTTTAATATTATTTTGTGCTTTCTTTTCTTTTTTATAATGTCATTTTTTTCCTTTCTATCTTTCTTCCTTTCATTTTGGTTGACAAAATGGGGCGAGGGCCAAGTCCTCACCAACTGTTGGCGAGGGTCATGACCCTGACCAAAGACCTAGCTAAATTTAAGCGAGGACCTTCACGCCCTTATTTGCGATTGGAGGGGCCATGAAGGCCCCTTGGTGAGGGCTTACTAACCTTCACAAGCCAAGATGAAAGGGAAAAAAAGAAAAATAATAATAAATAATAAAATTGTAAAAATCATCAACGTCAATACAAGCCTTGCCACATGGACGATCATTATTCATGTCAGCAATTTCTGGTCAAATTTGGCAAGAAAGACTTGGTAAATTGTGAAAATATTTATCACTAAATTTATATAATTGAAAGATTTATGATTAAATTGACATGAGTGAAATAGATTGAAATTTTATTGTTTAGGTACTTTTTTTCCGACAAAAAGGAAAGAAATCGATCGAGTCTATGCAAGAGGGGCGGCGAATCATCTCAAATGGGTCTATCTAGGACTTGCACGGGTGGGGTCCGAATTGGATCATTTCAGTCAATCGCAACCCGAGCCCGCTCACCTAATTTGAACACCTTTCCCACATCAAGTCTTTCCATTCTCCGGTTCCCATATTATTAGATTGTGTTAGATTTCATCGCTTTTAATCGCTTTTCATCTCTTCTTAATGATGTAGGATGACATTAAATAAAGTTAAGTCATCTTCATGGGGGTTTGAGTAATTCTTGTCGGATCGATTGAATTACCCAAGCACAAAAAACCGCGAATCGACCGAACCCTAAGCCTTTGCTCTAATGTCGATTATTGTGTAGTAGAACAGCGTAATCCACCATAGTTACAACATGAACAGAGAAATTAATAAGAAATGGAGAAGACAGCACATAAAAATGTATGTAATTAGGTCCAAAATTGAAACTCGCATTCATAGAGAGAGCGGTAATAACAATTCCATTATGAACAACATAGATTACAAGCTTAGAAATATGGTTTTCTCAATCGCAGGCCGTAATTACATCCTATCGATGTTATCCTCTCAAAACTCTCAACGAAACCCTAAAAACACCCTCAAGAGACAAATACGAGTTTTCCTCTAAAATGAGTTCTAATCAAATGACTACTATCTAGAATGGGTCTGTTCACATTTGCACGAGTAGGGGCCAAAATTGGGTGTTTTAATGAATGACAACCAATACGTCCCTTCTCTGCAATGGAGATTTCCCCCTACCGCCGGTGTAGCCCCCTCCTACCTTACGGGTAGGTTTCCCCAGATCTCAATCAAACCCTCGACACTCACCTTCACCACACCATACCATCTTTCTCCCTCGTCTCTCAGTACAACAGTTTCATCGTGGACGAGTCGAGAAACCCTAAACTCAGTCCACTGTCGCCCATACGAATCCCACCCCCTCTCCGCTCAATCCCGCTTTAACGCGCTTTATCTCCATTCACCGGGCAAAGTTCCCTTCAGTTGGAGCTGAGGGCTCGATTCTCTTGGCCGATTGAACCAGACCTCCCTTCAATCGCAAAGTTCATCATCTTGATTTTCGCGCTCTCAATCCCCCCTCAGGTCAGTCCCGAAACCCCACTGCTACTCTGTTCCTGCAATAGAAACATGGCAAACCCATTTGAGGAAGACAGGCGAGTGGCTGCTCTCTGCAAGAGCCTGGGTAATCTGTGGTCAGATGAAGATGCCGTAGAAATCAATGGTGATGTCCCCGAAGAAAATTTACAGACCCGCGAAACTCGTTTGGAAAATTCTTCACTAAGACCAACATCAACTTCACTGGATTTATGGCCACAATGAAGAGAGCATGGCGAAATGAAACTTTTACTTGCGCTGCCATTGAACCAGGTTATTTCCAATTTTCTTTCCAATCAGAGGACGAAAAACAGCGAATCCTTGACTCAGGGCCGTGGTCTTTCGGGCATAATCTGTTAGTGCTCAAGCATTGTGACCCCGACACCCCCGACATCTGTTATGACTTTAATAAGTGTGAGTTCTGGGTGAATTTATTCGGTTTACCCATTGGGAGAGTTTCGAAGAAGTTGTCAGAAACATAGCCGCAAAAATTGGAGATGTAGTCGATGTCAAATTAGTGGCTAAAGGGAACAGTAACTACAAAGTGGGTAGGGCTCGAGTTAAGTTGAATTTGGAAGTTCCTCTCAAAACGGGTGTTCTGGTGAATTTTGACAGGAAAAAACTGTGGATTGAATTTAAGTATGAACGACTCCCGAGTTACTGTTATTCATGTGGGAAGATTGGGCATTATGCGACTAACTGTCCAGAAATTCCATATGAAGAAACGGGGTTAGCAAGGAACTTACCAGGAAGGTTTGGGCACTGGCTACGTGCAGAGGCTCGCGAACTCAGTCCATATGGCAAAATTTTCTATGGCAAGCAAGAAATGCAGCTAGAAGAGGAGGAAAGTGTGCCAGAGACTCCCCATCAGCCAACCCCTGAACCAGACCAACATCTGAATGAAATGCAGCAAACTCACCCACTTGGCAATTTAGGCAATGATGAAAGTCTCAACTTACCAGAACATCAGCACTCAACACCTTCACAGGAACTAGTTCTTTTTGTAGAAAAGAGCCCTCAAAAACGAGGTAGCAGCTGTCTCGATGATGAATCTGAAATGGTAATTTATCAGGAACAATTAAAAGAGGCTGAAGTAGATACGATGGTGAAGTTAGCTGGGGAAAAAGGCTTAACACGAGAGAAAGCAAGAAGCACCAAGCTCTCCTCCTCTAAAAAAGGGAAACGATTCTGTCCCTATGGTGCTCAATCCTCAAAGTCAGCAATGGTCGACTCTACCCAGCTGGTTGAAACTCCCGTTCGTGTGGCAACAAAGTCAGCTCAGTGGGCTCTGGTGGCTAGCCCTAATAAGCCACCAACTCATCCATGAAGCTTCTAAGCTGGAACTGTCAAGGGCTGGGTACCCCCTTGACAGTTCAAGCACTTCGAGTCTTAACGACTCAAGAAAGGCCCAACATTATCTTTATTATGGAAACTAAAAATCAGGAGCGGAAGGTGTTAAATTTGAGGAGAAGACTTCGTTATCAGCATAGCTTCATAGTAAATCCAGTGGGAACAGCAGGGGGACTAGCAATATTTTGGGACGAAGAGGTAACCCTAACTATCGACTCCTTCACAGAACATGCTATTCTTACCCAATGTAATCTGTCCAACAGTAATCAGCGAATGCATATCTCCTTTATTCATGCACCGACTGATTTTAGAGAGCGAATACTGCTATGGGAGTACATTTATAGAGAGAGCACTCATTTTCATCTGCCATGGTTGTGTATTGGGGACTTTAACGAACTGTTATATCAATGGGAAAAAGTGGGCAAGAAAAGAGCTGAGAATTACCGGATTGCAGCTTTTAGGGACTTTCTAAATCACTGTTCTCTGCTGGATATGGAATGCAAGGGGTGCGCATACACCTGGACAAACAAGAGACATGACGAAAACCTGATTAAAGAACGACTGGATAGAGCTTTATGTAACTCAGATTGGCGAATCAGATATCCAAATGCCGAATGTACAGCCATACCAGCAGTCGGCTCTGATCATACGCCACTCATCCTCGCCATTAGTCCACCAAAAAAACGAAAGAGGAAGACCTTTACATATGAAGCCTTTTGGGCTGAGGAGGAGGAATGCAAAAGTCTGGTGAGAAACACCTGGATTGATCCTGATTCCTTCCAACTTAACGTCACTGAGAAACTGCAGAATGTGGCAAAGGAATTGGTCAAATGGAGCAAAGGTAAATTCACTAATGCAAAGAAGAGGCTAACTTGGTTAACTAGTGAATTGCAGAAACTCATGAATGGTGCAGGGGTCTCCAATGAAAGCAAGGCAGCAAAGGAAATCACAAACGAAATCGAACAGCTATGGCGACAAGAAGAAATGTACTGGGGAATGCGCTCCAGAATTAAATGGTTAGCGTGGGGAGACAAAAATACTAAGTTCTTCCATGCTACTACCATTCAAAGACGAAACAGAAATCAGATTTCAATGCTGAAAAATCCAGAAGATGAATGGGTGAGAAATGAACAGCAACTGAAAGAAATGACAACTACATACTTCACCAAGTTATATGAATCAACTGGTCCACGCAACTTTCAGCCCCTTTTACAACAAATACCAGTTTCAGTGAATGCTGGAATGAATCATCGACTAACAGAACCTGTTACTTTGGAAGAAATTGAACAAGCTATGCAACAATTAGGAGCACACAAAGCTCCAGGACCGGATGGCATGCATGGCCTCTTTTTCAAAACTCATTGGCCAGACATCTCTCAAGATATTTTCACAGAGATACAAGATTTTTTCAACACGGGTTACCTCAATCCAGCTATGAACAGCACATTGATCACCTTAATCCCCAAAGTTCCAAATCCAGAAAAGTTGGAAAACTTTCGTCCCATTAGTCTGTGTAACTTCATTTACAAGATTATATCCAAAGTGCTGACAAATAGATTAAAACCCCTGCTACCAAAGCTCATTGCTATGGAGCAGAGTGCATTTGTTGAAGGAAGGCTGATACAAGATAATATACTGCTGGTACAGGAAGTTATCCACAGACTACGAACCCGGGAGAGAAAAAAGAAGTTCCAGGCACTCCTAAAGCTAGACATGCAAAAGGCGTATGACAGGATTGAATGGGATTTTCTTAGTGCTTGCCTAACCAAAATGGGATTTTGCGCACAATGGGTACAATGGGTGATGCAATGCGTTTCAACTGTTACTTTCAGTGTGAATTTTAATGGAGAGGCTCTACCCTATTTCAAGCCCACACGAGGAATACGCCAAGGTGATCCCCTCTCTCCATATCTGTTCATATTAGTTGCTAATGTTCTATCCTACATGATGAACAAAGCAGTTGAAGATGGTACGATTAGAGGAATCCAACTGAATAGTAGATGTCCCACCCTATCTCATTTACTGTTTGCGGATGATTCTATCTTTTTTCTCCATGGATCAATCCTAGAGTGTCAAAACTTGGCTACAATCCTACATGAATACTGTTATGCTTCTGGCCAGGCCATCAACCTCAACAAATCTGGCATATACTTCAGCAAAAACTGTCCACTGACCCTGAGGTGCAATATGGCAAATGCACTGAGAGTGCCACAAATTGAAAAAACTGGGAAATATTTGGGGATTCCAACGGATTGGGGCTGCTCTAAAAAAGATATGTTCGCGTGGATACTTGCAAGGATAAACACAAAACTCGAAAGTTGGAAAGAACAGTTATTATCAAAAGCAGGAAAGGAAATTTTGATAAAATCAGTTGTGCAGGCCATCCCTCAATATGCTATGGCTATATTCAAAATTCCTGTCTCTATATGTAAGGCTATCGAGAGGAGGATTGCAAGCTTTTGGTGGAAAACAAACAGCAAATATGCTGGAATTCACTGGAAGGGCTGGGAAACTTTGAAAACCACAAAGAAAGAAGGTGGATTAGGTTTTAAAGACCTAATTTCTTTCAATACAGCTATGCTGGGCAAACAAGCGTGGCGCATCTCACAAGACACTAAATCTTTATTGAGCAAAGTGATGCAGGGCCTATACTATCCTAATGGAGACTTCTGGAAAGCTGGCCATGGATCCCGACCCTCATGGGGTTGGCAGAGCATAATTCGGGGTAGGGATTCCATTTGGCCACACACCATGTTCTCAGTGGGGAATGGTAGAAACCTGTCAATCAGAACGGATAAATGGATACCAAGTGGTCCAATCGGAGGTCCGGCAACAAGAAACGAACCGGAACATGTGGCGGATCTAATTGAACCCGAAAATAGCACATGGAAAACCCAGCTAGTTGAATCGCTGTTCGACGACAGAATTGCCAAAGAAGTACTTGCCACACCTATTGGAGGACCACACAAGACCGACAAACTAGTTTGGATACATAACAAATCCGGTCTCTACTCGGTGAAAAGCGGCTATCACGCGGTCAGAGAACATCCAGCAAACACAGACCAATCAGCAACCACATCGCACCATATAAACCCAGATCTATGGAAATTGATATGGCAAATTAAAACTCTCCCAAAAATCAGGTTTTTTCTCTGGCAAGCCACCCATAATGCTCTACCTACTCGGGAAAATCTATACCGGAAAAAGATTGTACCGGATCCCATTTGCTCTCTCTGCAGAACGGAGGCGGAAACTGTTGAACACCTCCTCCTTCTTTGCCCATGGACAAACCAGATCTGGAGTGCCGCACCTCTGCAGATCAAGATCTCAAGATATGGGTTATCTCGACTAGATGATTGGCTGGTCAATTGCAACAGCAACCCTCAACTCACCAAGAAACTCGAACTAATAGTAGCCGTCCTCTGGAGCATCTGGAAGGGGCGCAACCAGTCCCTATTTGAGCGGCGTCCCCTGCATCCACAACAAGCCATGCTTCAGGCGCAAACCCTCCATGCGACAGTCAACTCCGTGAATCACCAAAAGCAGAAAGCAAGGAGGCTTACCGTAAGACCTGACCGCTGGTCACCGCCACTTCCCCATCAGCTGAAGGTAAACTTTGACGCCTCTTTTGTTGACTCCGAAGCTGTGGAAGCAGGGACCAGAGGACTACCGCAAAACAGAGCAGCTGTGGCGTGCATCTGTAGGGACTCTCGCGGATGCCTGGTGGATGGTTTTGCGAGAGTGGTGGAGGCGCAATCAGCGGAGCAGGCAGAAACCTTGGCCTTGCTTCAAACCCTAGATCTGTTGGCACCCCGTGCGGACCTCTCGCTGGAAGTACACTCCGACTGCTCCTCACTCGTGCAAGCTTTAACCACTTCGACGGATGTGAACTGGAGACTTCAACCTCTCTTGGACCGGGCCCGAACAAAACTGCAGGGATTCCGCGACCTCTCTCTGGCCCATTGTGATCGAGCAACTAACCGGCCCGCTGATTGGCTTGCCAAGGCCTGCCGGTCTAATTTTCTCCCTTCCAATTGGTTGTCCCACCCCCCGACTGCTTTTCTAGACCTATTATGCTATGACGCTCTTGATGTAACTCGCCTAAACAGTGGCTAAGTATTTAATCGGATAGCGTATTCTCTTGCTCAAAAAAAAAATGAATGACAACCAAAGCCCGGTCATCCAATTTTGAACACCTCTCCCACTTCCAAGTTTTCATGCTTGTTGGGTCCTACATGACTGGAATATCAATCATTCCTTCTTCTTCTTTTCCTTTTGATCAGTGTTGATTTGTCCTTCTTCTAGCATAGGATGAGATTACTTAAAGTTGATTCATCTTTGGGTTTTTGAATATGTCTTTTCCTGCCACTGACTGAACATTAAAGGTTTATAAAGGTCATCAAAATCGTGATAGGGGGATTTGATCTCGAGGTCCCTTAACCTTGCGGGAGGGTCAACACGAGGCAGAACTAACATCTTAGGTGGTTGGGATGAAATAAAGGGTGCACGAAATAAGGAGTGGACAATCTCAACAGACTTGAATATTAGGTGGCGGACCATGAATGACGAGTCATTGATGGTGAATTTTTGAGTGGTTCGCTGTTGAGATCAATGGCGTTTTTAAGTTTGAAAAAAGTCACCTTCAGGAATGGAATGAAGAGGTATTTTGTAGTGAGAGGAGGACCAAAGAGATTCGTTTACAAATTGTACCCCGTAGCAATCTACACATAAAGAATCGACGGTGAACAAACCGTCACGTGTTAAGGGGGACACAAGTCAATCATGGGCCGCCTGTGGTCGGAGGACACAAGCCAACACCCAACTCACTACGAATAAAATTGACCTTCCTTAATGAGCTTCACTCCCACCAAGCAAATGCTTTGATCATTTTCTTAAATCTTAGTCTTATATTATGATGTCTCTTTAGAATTTTCTTTAAAGTGTATTATACTCTTCATAGAAGCACATCTCATCTTAGACCGTTCAAAAATTATCATCTTAGACAATCTTCATTTAATTCGTATCCTCGAAGCCACTTTGAAATCTTTTTAATATCAATATACTTCATTTGGCTTAGAAAAAATTGATGAATTCATCACATTAAAGTTCGCACATTATAGAATTGCAAAATTAATTATCTAAATCTAAACCCAAACTATCTGAACCGAGTAGACTAATAATCGGGCGGTAGCAAAACTGAACCTAACCCTATCTAAGTGGGGAGACATTGAAAATGACGCCAAACTCAAATCATTCAAATCAGATCCACTCAAAATGGAGAAGGTGGAATCCATCAAAATTCAAAACGTTAATGTCCTGTCACCGCCCATTCGCCACACAAAATGCTAGTTCTCCACCCCCGCCCCCTCTCCCCCCCCCCCCCCAACCTTCAACCAATACTTTCAATTGATCTCCTAGGGCGGGTTTAATAACGTTTTTGTTCAAAAATTATTTCATGGAGCGAAATAGAAAAAAATTATTTCTGCTTTAATTTTTGAATAGGAGAAAACGTTTGGTAAACTTGTTCCGAGAATAAAAAATGAACGAAGCGTGTTTGGTAAATTTGTATTCTTTTTTGTTTCTTTTAATTTTTTGATATTTTTATTTTATTTTTCTTATTTTTCTTTCTTTTTTTCTTTTTTCTTCTTTTGGCCGGTCGCCGGCCTTGGCCATGGCCGACGACCTTGCCTAGCCACGGCGAGGCTCACCGGCCCTCGGCGAGTCCGAGCCTTGCCGTGCTTAGGCAAGACTCGGCCTCGCCTTAACTAGGCAAGTTCGGGCTCGCCCAAATCCGGCGAGCCCGAGCTCGCCCATATCCAACGAGCCCGAGCTTGCCCGGCCTTGCACCGCACCGACGAGGCTCGACAGGGGCAAGGCTGGGCGAGCTCGGGCTTGCTAGATCTGGGCAAGCCCGAGCTTGCCTAGCCATTGGCGAGGCTCGGCCTCGCCAGGGGCTAGCAACACTCGGCCTCGCTGGGGGCCAGCAGGGGCCGGTAGCACTCCGGCGAGGACGCCAACCCTCGACGGCCAGTCGCTGGCCATGGTTGAGGCCGGCGACCGACCAAAGAAAAAAGAAAAAGAAAAGAAGAAAAAAAAGAGAGGAGAGAGAAAATTTATTCTTAAAAATTGTTCTAGAAACAAAAAACATGTTTTTCTTGTTTCTTGTTTTTGTTTCAAATGTGTTCTTAGGAACAAAAAAAAGATTTTTGAACAACAATGTAAACAAACGCGTTTTCTGTTATTTTTTTGTTCCCTAAAACAAAAAACAGAAATTTTGTTCAAAAACGGAACAAAAAAAAGAATGAAAACAAACAGCCCCTATTTACTGCTTCTTACCAAAGATCCTCCCACCAAAACCATTCATTAAAGACTCCCGAAACTCTTCTCGCCTTATAATCTACGACATCGACTTGACCTTTCTTGGGTGACAATATGTAATTGAATCATGCATGCCTAGTTACAATAACAATAACTCGAATTTTACACAAGCCCTAGAAATGTTTGGGCGCGATTGGGATCCAAACCTCGGAAAATGAACAACATTTGGTCTCAATCAAAAAAGAAAAAGGAAATAGAACCTTCATATGGGAACAAGTTGATGAACCAACCTTTGGAAACTTTGGGAATGGAATTTCTTTTGTGCAAGGTGAATGCACATTGGGTCTCAACCGAAAGAAGAAATAAGTCCATTCCCACGACCCCAAAGCATTTATAAATCAAGGGCCCCCATGTCTGGCTGGCTTGCAGGATATCTTTTCTAGAAGCCCGGAAACGAAAGTACTCGATCCTGTCCCATATATAATATATATTGCAGCTTTTTCTAGAAAGATTGAAATTTCTTTTCCCACCAAAATCCATTAAATAATTTACAAATCTCCTGATCTGCTAAAATGGAAGTTGCTTAAAATTCCGGAATGAGTAGTCCCGAAGCTTTTGATACGTGAAACTAAATCCTAGAAGTTGTGAATATAATATAATCAAGTATTCTCCCTAGAGATGCTACTTCCATACCACAAAAAAAAAAAAAAAAAGCAGCAAGATCCTTGTTGGTGGCCTCCCCATCACCCCTCCACTTCTCTCCTTTCGGTTCTCTCTATATCGCCGGGCTTACTATTAATTTTGAAATTCTTAGTGCAATTTCTTTCACCATTGAACAGAATCTGTCCCTATTGATGTGGAAATGCACCTGCACATGCGTTGCATTAAAAAAAACACTGAATTTTTTATCGACATCTAACTTTCAGTTTAAATTAAATACATCTATCAACTATAAGATGATCTTTTGAGATAAATTCAAGAGTGGGGGTGATTTGTGAAAATGCACTCACGATAGGAGGTTAGTTGAAATTTTTTAATTGAATAATTGAATAGATAAACAATATCGACAATTATCTAGCAATTAAATATTTAATTACCAGTTTCAATTTAGGCATCCGTTCTACCACTTGTCCTGGTGTGAAATTACACGTCGGCCCTTCCGCCAATTTTGAATTCCTGCGGAGACCGGCAAGATAAGAAAAAAGAAAAATATCTGAAGCCGCAGTAAATTTTAAAAAAAAAAAAGGCGTGTCTCGCGGGCCAAAGGTGAAAAGACGCTGGCCAATAGAAAAGCAAGGAGAGTCAACAAAGTCAACCGGGAAGACACGTGGCGCGAATCGCACCGTCCAAATTGCGTTTGATCTCCTCCCACTGGCCTGTGCCTCTTATATAATGCGGAATCTCAGAGCCCCCGAAATGAAGTGAGATCGACGGGAGGCGGGAGAGGCCGGGAAGAAGAGTGAAGCCACATCCGCCGGAGCGCTCGCCGGAACGTCATCCGCTCCAATCACCGGCGGGAAGCGCCGAGCTCGAGCCCGGAGGCAAATGAGCGGTCGGCATCGCCGGCAGCAGCCGAATCGCCGTCGCCGGAGCGAAGCTGATATGGAGACCGAGCGGCTCAAGGCGGGGGAGAAGGAGGGCGGCGCCGCCGCGACGCCGGCCGCGGAGGAGGCGGCGGCTGCGGCGGGGGCGAGGAGGGAGAAGAGGTTCGAGAGGAGGCTCGTGAAGTTCGACGAGTTGCCGGAGTACATGAAGGACAACGAGTACATACTGGACCATTACCGGTGCGAGTGGCCGTTGAAGGACGCGATCCTGAGCGCCTTCGCCTGGCACAACGAGACGCTCAACGTGTGGACGTGCGTGGCAAAAACTTCGCGGCGAGCCTTTTCCGATTCCGCGAATCGATGATTTTTCTCAATACGTCGATGATGATGCGATCATTCGATCGATCGATGGATTGACCTTGTTCGTGTTTGTGATTTTTGCGTGTGTGACAGGCATTTGGCGGGGTTCATCATCTTCGTGGCGCTGACGGTGATGAGCTTGATGGAGAAGACGGGGATGCGAGGCTTGCTCGGCGATTTCTCCAGGTGCGTCGTTGATGATCGATCGATTGCTCCCGTCGTCTCTTCTCTTCTCTCGGTTCGCGTGCTCTTCCCCCTGTTTTGAGTTTCTCCATGCATTGCTTAGCGACGCTTCTGGCCGGAGATTCGGTTTGCAGAAGATGTACTATTTACAATTTCTGCCACTGCCTAAATTAACAATAAACATAGATGCTGCCTTTAGAGCCGGAGGCATTTGTTAACGAGGTCCAATTCCCAATTAGCGCACGCCATTAGCGACTCCACACCGAGCCTTCCCACTTTAGTAACCAAAATTCGAATGACCATTTTTTGTTTTTTTCGTGAATTTTGATAATCCAAGGGCGCGAATTCAAGTTCTGTTGAACGATGATGTACGCATGTGCAGTTGTCGTTCAAGATTGAGCTTGGAGATAATGCTTTGTTTGCTCATTAAATCCGTTGTGTTTCTGGGTGCGGATTACAGGGCCACCGTCCCGGCACATTCGACGACGGCGATCAAGAACGCGAGCGCCTCCGCCAATGCAGTAAATGTACGTCCTCTCTCCGGCCACCCCCTTTTTTCTCATTCCAACGCATGTCATTGGGCCTATTACTATGAAGTCTCTTTTGTGCTTGTTTATCGTGATTCAAATCCAAACCCCCTCCCCCCCTCTCTGTTCGAACCCAGATTTTCTTTTGTCCGATTTTCAAACTCTGAAAGAGAACAAAACAAAAGAAAAAGGGGGAAAAAAAGGTAAAAAATTTGTTGAGTATAGGAAAAAGTCCTGCCAATTTTACCGACCACTTTATAAAGAGCGACGGAGACAACGAGACATGAACATTACGTGGGATAAAAAGAAAGGTGAGTGACACGTGAGAAAGCGACGCTGGATTTGATCGGTGTTGGACCCCGTGACTTTATCATAAGCCAATATCGAAAATTGCTGTACTAGTCTATCTACATTTGTTAGGGTTGCTGATACTCTTGAAATGTCCCACTAGTACTACTAGTTGTCACGCACGTCCTTTCAAGTGTAAAAAATAAAATTAATAATATAAGTAGTCTATGGTAGAGGATGAAAAATTTAAGACTTATGCTGAAAAGGTAGAGGAGGTGACGTGTACAAGTGGCTAATCATAGGTTTCGTAAACAGAGTGATGCGTGAAATGATAATTTTAACATTTCATTGGTTCATCTATAGGTAGTCCTATACATAAGTAAGTCCTTGTAAGTTTAATCTTTTTTTTTTCCGGTACATTTTTATAATTTCTTTATTTTAAAGTCGTTGTAGTCGATGCAAAGAAAATCCTCTTTTGGAAATTTATTTTTGTCAAAATTTCTCTGAAATTTTGTAAGAACTCTACTGGTTGTTCTAAAAATACATGTTTTAAATATTTGAATGTTCTAATACTTTCCTTTACATTCCTTTACATATAGCCTGGATTTAAACCAATAATAAAAGCTTGAGACACATAATAAGGGAGGTAAACGAGGTTTTAAAAATTTTTGAATTTGAAATTTCCTATATTAATATCATGAAAGATTTTGTGGATTTATTGTCCATTGTTTAAAAAGCTTAAGTTGTTAGGTAAAAGTGTGGATTAATATATACGAAGATTTTAACGTACTCTCCAACTCTAATTTTGATTGGCGAGTTACCAAATACGGACAGATCCCATAACCAAGCTCAACTAATATTAGAAGCGGGCGATGTACGTGTTTGTATCCTCTATGAGAAGTATGGGAAAAAGATAAATTCTTTTAATCATTAGATATGGGGCAAACATGGTTAGATTTTTTTCAATTCACGTGGTTATGATACTTTTTGAAGATGCCACCTCTCCTTTGGATTGGAAACTTGGCAGCCTTGTCGGTGATGAAAGTGGGAATATATAAAAAAAGATAACCAGCTTTATTCCTCGATGTCCTCATTTCACGTGATGCCCTCTCTCTCTCTCTCTCTGTTTTGTAGTCTTCCTTCGCCGTGCAAGTTTATCTCTCATTGTAATAATTCTTCTTGGTTCGTTCGATTCCGATTCGAGTCAATTTCGCAATGCAATCAAGAAGGAACATGGGTATATAGTTTGCTTTGTACCATTTCGACTGCGTCAGGATTTTCATGTTGGCAAAACTTCAACCATGTGGGTCGTCGGTACTTTTTCTTTGTTCGTATTCACCAACCTAGAACGAGCGTTTTTTTTTTTTTTTATGTAAACAATGGTAGTCCAACAAAATCCCATGTTGGAAGCGTATTTTTTTCCCTTGCTTAGCCAAGACAAGAAGTTGTCGAAAAATTAAGTTTCTGTTGTTTCATATGATAGAAGGTTCATGCGGTGTGGTCGTGTTACGACCGTTGTCGGGGAAAAATGACTCGAATCTGTCAAATTAATATTTTACATTTGTCAAGTTCTAGTTTGTCTCCATTTTTTTGGAATTTATACCCTGGATAAAGAAATCCTCATTCTTCCCCATCTTTTTCTTTCTCCTGGAAAAGAAGATTTCGTTTTCATTCCCTTTTCAAGAAAATTAGGAGGGGCTAATTCATACTTCGAAGCCTTCACAACCTGTTGCTTTTACGTCCAGCAGTTCTTAGTCCGAGAATCCAAGTTTGGTTTCCGTGTAAAAGCGAAATTAGCAGAGCCCTACTCAATCAACTATCATTGTGTCCCTACAAAATTTTAATTCCAATAAATTAGTTTTTGCACGTTTCGTCAAGAAACTGTGACTGGGTTTCATATTTTGACTTTCTTTCGATGCCGTGTGCTTCCCTATTTCTAGATGAATAGTCTGAATTCTTTGGTTGCCTACATTTTCTTGGTCGTTTGCCAACAAAACTAAACTACCAACCTAAGAACAAGAAAAGATAAAAATCAAGCAATCTTTATCTCATCATTATCATTCTATAGTAGAGTTAAATTTGACAAGTAAATTACGTCATTAGCTACAAACAAGAAGAAACAGAACCGGCCAAGGCAATCCATCAATCTTTTTTCTAGGATTTCTTCTGTACATGTGTTACTTGATGGAGACTATCATCTGAATAGGTCGTTCCCTTTGATGGTGAATGTAGATCTGTTCTTCACAAGATGACAAGCTTATACCCTTTCGGTTGCAGAATTGCAAACTTGTAATTTTGTGTTGTTAGCACTGCCTCAGAATTAGCTGCAGATTGTTTCTCCAGTTTCGCCTCCAGGAGACTTTCATGAACCAGGGGGCTTTGCTTTGCTTTGCGTTGCCACTGCTATTGCGCATCGAGAAATATGCCAATTAGGAATTTGCAACATTTACCGAATCGGAATTATGTGTCAAATAGTAATGATGGCTTACATAAGTGTTGTTCTGTACTACCATAAAGCATTCAATCGATATGAACGCGAGCTCAAGTGAAAGCAGCATAGGTTGTACACATCTCTGTTGAAATCTGACTTAAAGAAGAAATCTAATTCCTTAATGATTATGAAATCATTTACAGGATGGACTGACAGAACAAACATATTCTGGTTTTATCTGCAGGATTCGCATTTAGGACAGATACAACATTCGTCGATCCTCGATGCCCTCGAGTCCAACCATGAGAACATCCCCGGATGGCCTTGGTTCGTCTTCCTAGCCGGGGCCATGTGCTGCTTAATCTGTAGCTCCCTCTCCCACCTCCTGGCCTCCCATTCCAGAAAGTTCTACTTCTTCTTCTGGCGGCTCGATTATGCCGGGATCTCTGTCATGATCGTGTGCTCCTTCTTCGCCCCGATCTACTACGCCTTCTATTGCCACCCCTATTCTTGCTTCTTCTACCTCGGCACCATAAGCGTCCTCGGCACGCTCGTCATAATCACTCTTCTCTCGCCCAGCCTCTCGTCTTCAAAGTACCGTCTCTTCCGGACCACCCTCTTTCTCGCCATGGGCTTCTCTGGAGTGATTCCCGCAGCTCACGCCATCGTTATTTATTGGGGACACCCGCACATTTTCGTCGCTCTGGGGTATGAGCTCCTGATGGGTATATTGTACGCCTCTGGAGCGTGGTTTTATGTTACCAGGATACCCGAGAAGTGGAAACCTGGAGCATTCGATATCGCCGGGCATAGCCACCAAATCTTCCACGTGCTTGTGGTTGCGGCTGCATTGGCTCACTGCGCTGCAACGTTGGTGGTCATGGATTTCCGTCAAAGAACACCAACTTGCGCGTCGTAGGGCTTAGCTACACAACACTCAGATTTGCGAGATTGTCTTGCGATTACCATGGTGCAATAGCCATTCTAATGCAATGCAGCTTGTTGGTCCCGAATGATGCAGCTTCTCTCAGAACATAGCAAGGAATTGTGTAGGGTGAAATGGAGGGAGAGCAGCTCAAGAAAGTGTGCACTAGTGTTGTTGTATGCGAGCTTTTACACGATTGTATGCAAAACTAATATATTGGCAGAAAGATTGCTGCTCATGGCTTGCCCAAGGCTCCTGTTGAATGTGTGATTAAACGCGGCAAAGGCTTGTTTTCCTCGTACCTCCACATGAAGCCTCACAACACGATTCGAGCATTTTGTAGGCGCCAAAAAAGCAATATACCAGAACATGGAAGATCCTTGGTCTTGTGGAGATGAGTCTAGCTCATTTGCTATGTGACCGAGATCATAACAAATTTTCTTAAATTGATACGTGAATCGCAATACCAAAGCTTATGCGACAAACTGGCACGCCACTGCCATGTTACAAGTAGAGAGTGATTTTGTCTGGTGTCGGGTGAAATTGATTCTGCATTCATTCTCTTTCACTCGCAAAACAGAGTGCATTCTCTAATTCTTCCGTCACGTTTGCAGCTTTGGTTCAATGCATCCAAAAACAGTTGCAAGTCGCAAGCAGAAACAAAGTAAAGCCATATCAACCTCACAGCCTCACACTCCTAGCACTGGTATAGTCTTCTTGATGCCAGAGAAGCTAAAAACACATAATTAACTCAAACCAACATTCCCTCAAGATTCTGAATCCTTGGAGACAGAAAAAATGGCAAAAATGCACAGAGGCACAACAACGAAGGCGGCAATCTTGAGCAAGTCCTCGCCCTCCTTCGAGATTGCGCCAATTCTCGACCAGTCTCCGCTGTATCTGCACCACACAATGGCTGCATCAGACCCCATGAACATGGCTTCAAAGGGAACATAGTTACATCGAAGAAGAAGAGAGCTTTACCCGGCGTCGATAAAGCCCAGTCCGAACACTGCAATGGCAGCTTTTGTTAGGAGCGGGTTCGAAACTCTCAGCGCAAAACCCGGTGGTCGCTGGGTTTTCGAGCTACGGTCAGTGAGATCTCCCTTCTTAGCCAGTATGGCACCGGGCTTTCTGCCATTGATAGGTGGATGAGCAGGGACTTTGGTAAAGATAAAGCTCGTTCGTGTGATCACCATTCGCCTCTTATACTTGGACCTCTTCTAATGAAGGATTTCCCACACCACAAACTCAAAGCCCTTTAATACCACAAAGCCGGAGGGAGGGTACCAGAAGTCCCGAAAGACGGAAAAATCTTCACCGTCCGATTGATACGACTGAATGTCGACCGTCGGATAATATTTAATGCCGAGCATCTAATGAGGCCCTCATAAATTAGTGGGAGAATTCTAAATAAAGGCCCGAAGTGCCTTTATCTATATAAATAATTACTTGAAGTGGATCTTATTTTAAATGATAGCTTGAAGTGGATATATTAATTTCAAAGAAGAGTCTAAAGTGATTATGGCTATTTCAAATTCAAGCCTAATCTTGTCGACCAGCAAAAAATTCCGATCAATTCGGAATATTTTCGTCCAAATTCAATTTTATTAAATTAGATTATAAATTAAAAAGTTTAAAATTACAAAAAAAAAAAAAAAAATCAAAAGTAAAGGTGGGAGGGCTCCTTGCCACCCCATTGTCGGTGGGGGAGTAGTGATAGCTAGAAAGGTCGTCATGCCTAGGCAAGGCCGGTGACCCTCACCAAAGACGAGACCAAGCGTTGCCCTCGCCTAGATCTAGGCAAGGGTCACCTGCCCTCGCCTCGGCCTAGCGGCCCTTGCCCAATGCCCCTGGATGTTGCCATTCAAGTTATGGTTCACTTTAGGTTATTAGTTAAGAAAATAATGACATTTCAAACCTTTATTAAAAAAAAAAAAGGAGAACATTTTAGGTCCTTAGTTAGAATTTTCCCTAAATTCATCTATTCTAAATAAATTTTTGAAATCAAGAATAAAGTGAGGAATCGAACCTGTGGCAGCAGCTATAAGTGAAATCTCAATTAGGTCTTCACATAAAATTAAAAATTTACCTTACTCGAATTTTCAAATTAAAAGATGAACTATATACTTAAGAAATGAAAATAAAATCAAAATATTGACGACCTCGCAGACTGACCCCTCTGTTATCCACATATTCACCTCCACTCCATCGTCCTTCACAAAACCTCATCGCGGAATACAGAAGCAGAACGAGAAAGCAAATGGCTTCCTTGACCATGGCTTCCTTCGCTCTGAGACTCCCCCATCGTCCTCCCTCGCGCCTCGAGGGTCGGTCCGCCTCGCGCCGCTCAATGCGGCGGCCAGCTCGCTGAAGCTCGGCTCCGTCCGACGCATCTCCGGGTTCCCCTTGCTCCAGTCCCGCGTAGTCGCCGCGGCCTCTCCCGTCGCTCGGAGCCCGAGGCCCCTCACCGTCGTCTCCGCGAAAGGCTACAAGATGAAGACCCACAAGGTGGTTTTTGATTTTCCTAGTTTCTTTCGGTCTTCCTGTTGATGGGTCTTTCTTGTTCGAGCTTATCTTGTTAAAATGAATGGCTGGTTGGAGCGTGAATGGGGAATTCTGTGGATAGGCTTCGGCGAAGCGGTTCAGAGTGACGGGGAGAGGGAAGATTGTGCGGAGGAGAGCTGGGAAGCAGCATCTGCTGCAGAAGAAGAACACCAAGAGGAAGTTGCGGTTGTCGAAGTTGGTGGGTTCTTTTTTTTTTTTTTTTTTCTTTTGTGCAATTCTTGCTGTCGTTGTTGCTATTGCTGGTTTTGTTGCTGCTGCTGTTGTTAATTTGATATCTTGCTGCTAGTTTCTGCTAGAAATGCATGTTCGTTGCAGAATTTGATTGGAACCAGAGCACTTTTCTTGATGATTATTTTCGATAGGGACAGGTTGCATAAAACGATCGCTGAATTTTGCTGAAACTGTGTTTTGAGTACCAGTTACTGACTGTAGGATCATCTGTAGATTAATAGACAAGCCGGTGCACTCACTTCTTTCTCATCATCCACCTTCTTATGTGATCCGGTCATGGACTTGCTTCTTTAGCATTCTATGTGCGGAGTGATGCTTTTTGCTTTGCTGGATTGTTTGCCTGGAGGATTAAGATGCTGATGTCCTGCCTCATGCTATTTTGAAGAAGACTCTGACTGTTTGTACTGTGGTTAAATTCTTCATCGGGGTCTTTCTTTCTTCTACTAGGTTCAGATACCTACTAAAAAGTTTTATATTTTTGAGTCATATCTAGTAGTACACACTTTGCAAATTTGCATCAGCAGTAATTCAACTTGGTTTTGAGATACCTTTTATTTATCTTTCTTCACATCACTGTTTGCTAAGGTAACCTAAATAAATGCTCACAGGAAGTTAAATCAACTATACACTGCTAGTATATGAAAGGAACTCTTGGTAGTGCATGTGGAACAAATGTAGTGGGTTGGAATTCGTAATTTTAGTGTTTTGCTGTTGATGTGCATTTTGTAGTATTAATTTTGGATCAGTTGGAACATAGGCGGTGATGTTCTGGCTTTTTGGAAAAGAGTAAGTTGGTTTTATGTGGATAGATGGAACTTTTGTAGAGTGAATAATGCTTTAAAATGGTTGTTCTTGATGACATTAATATTCAATCGAGTAAAAGCACTGGCTATCTGCTATCCGATGCACCTCGTTCTCCTTTGACTAAGCTTAGGAACTGCATGTTATATTTATCCATGAGTACACAATATGCGCCTGAAAAATCTGTTGTAAATTGGGTAATTGACCTCCAGTGGTTTTTTAGTTGAAGATACCAATTTAATCAAATGTTAACATGCAAGTATAAGATCATGCTCTTGCATCTAACATTGTTTGCATTGTCATCATGAAACATATAGTTGTCCATGAGAGCATGAATTGTTGCCCTTGTGTGCAGAATCAATGACAATAACAGATGCTCCATAATTTGATTTCCTTAATGTAGAACTGGTAATGTTTATTTAAATGATAATCTTTTCCAATACCTTTGAGCTAGGTCCATTGACAAGATAATTTTTCTTTTTTTTTTTTTTTTTTTTTTTTTTCTGAGGGCTAACTAACTTTCATGTGGGCAATAGCTTCTCAACTTTCTTTGATATTATTTGTGGTAAATGAACTCAATGGCAGAACTTCGTACTTCATTGAGATTGCAATGTAACTTCGTGAATGCTAACATGTGCGCTTGAGCTACTTTGATGTAGTCATAATTTGGGATGTGCTCTTATGCGCTCTTACAAGAGTTCATTTGTTGTCAATGCAGCACCCTGTCAGCCGGAGTGACTATGACAACGTCATTGGTGCCTTGCCATATCTGAAAGTCAATAGACTGGCAAAGTAGAGGAATTTTTCTTTTTCTGATGAAGGCACTTTTGGTTTGTCTCCTGTAATTGCTTCATTCATGCGGAACACAACTGCTTTCTGATTGTTCCATTACAGATCAAAGCCTAATGAAGTTTAGTTTTTTTGATTTATAACATGTTATGCACCTTCGTAAAAAAAACATGTTATGCACCTAAGAGGATGAACTTCACAGATGGCAGCTTGTATAAATGAGTATCCTAATTCTTCCCATTTGAGTTGGGTTTGCTTGGTTCTTTCACAACTTTGTGCCTGGAAGTGTGCATCGACACTCTTGAACCTGAAGAACCTCAGCGTCGACACAAGACTCCTGTTGTCCCTGCCATTCAATTCTGGATGCTCAATTGCCCCTCCTGGCTGCATCTTCAAGACTTCGGTTTGCCCAGCCACATCAAAAGTTGCTTACTCGAATGTGACATGATCCATGGTAAAATCAAGAAAAGGCTGGACAAGTATTCACAGCTTTCGGACGCAACCGAAGGAAGAGTAGCCTGGTGCCATCAAACGGTTGTGTGGAAGGAAGAGAGAGAGAGAGAGATAGAGTAGACCTCAGTTAAAAAAGACAAAGAAAGGCATGAAGTAAGCAAAGTTTGCCTATTTTCACTTCAAATCACGTTGGCCTAGTCCAGCTGGCAATGCTCCCTAAATTTGATTAGAAAGCAACCTACGGATCGAAAGTCGGTACCGTAACGGAGCAAGCATACTTGTCGTCAGTAACGTAGTCGCCACTTCCCTAACTAATAATCTTCAATCCAACTAACGTTCCAAAAAGTTCAGGAGCGCAGTCAACTCCATGACAGCTTTTTCCTTCCGCTTCTCTATTTACAGGGTAAATTCTTCTGGCCGGCAGAAGCCATTTCCGTAACATTTGACACGAAAATGGAATGACAGCTGCCCACAACATTGCAGATTTTCACGAAGCTAAACCAAGAAAAAGACATCTCCTTCCCATGCCTTGGGGGACTGTCCGAACAACCCATCCTCGCGAATCGATAGCTCTCACGTTCTGTCTCTGATTCCTTGGCCAGAGACATGGCGTCGCAGACATTATTATTGCAGTCGCTTCCGTTTGTCCATTAGCGAAGCAAGCCCCGCAATAACACCGCCTGCTCCTCCTTAAAAATCGTTCCTTATTCTCCCCCCGTCCCTCCAACATATTCAACGACGTCTCGAGGGGGAAAAATATGGCCAATCCCAAATGGGGTTCTCTCCTCCTTGTTCAGGCCATCTTCGTCGTGGTCTTCCTCGTCAATCCCCAACTGGGTTTCTCCGAGGAAGACCCGCTCGTCCAGCAGGAGCTGGACAGGGTTCTTGAGCTCCCGGGTCAGAGCTTCAACATCAGCTTCCCCCACTACTCGGGCTACGCCACGGTCAATGAAGAATCGGGGCGGTCCTTGTTCTACTGGTTCACCGAGGCCGCCGAGGACCCTGATTCTAAGCCCCTCGTGCTCTGGCTCAATGGAGGTGAAAAACCATTCCACGGCTTTTTGCATCATTTCTGACTTTTGGGTATTGAATATCATTTGGCTTTTTGCTGCTTTTGATGAATCGGTTACGAATCCTTTGGACTCGACTAATTCCGGCGGGTTTTTTGCTGTTTCGGTTGTTTCGGTTTTGTTTTAGTACGGTATATGAAATGATTGTTTGCTTTGCTTCCTTTTCACTGATTCTCTTTTTGGTTTCTGATTGATACTGTACTGTTTTTCTTTGTTTTTGACCTTTACTCTTTTCCGTAGATGTTAGCTTTAGTTATTGATATGAGAAAATTCCGCTTTTCTTTTGATGCTTTTGTTCTTATGGGCTACGCTTTGCATCTTACCAGTGATTTAATAAGCTTCTTTTTCACCTGACGTGCTGTTTTTATTGTACTGTTTGAGTCTTTTGTTATTTTTGGCTTTCTCTTCTAAGCTTCAGATGGGTCATTGCAGGGCCGGGGTGCTCGTCCATCGCTTATGGGATGGCGGAGGAAATAGGCCCTTTTCATATCCGGCCGGATATGAGCCTCTATCTCAATCCTTACTCCTGGAATCTAGGTAGCTAATATCTCGTCTTTATGCTAAATTTGTTCGGTTATGACTTATGAGTTTCTACTTAACTTTTGTTTGTTGTTCCATTTTACCTATTATGAACAGGGTTCACAATTCCCAATATGCTTCCTCAATTTTTTATTTTTATTTTTGTGTTGTCTCATTATTTGATTGTTATGGTGTTTGAATTTTAGTTATTCAATTGGCTAATCGTGTCCACATTTTTGGAGTCACAAATTTCTGTGTGCTCTTTTTGTACTTCAGAAATCAATTATCTCCTTCTGTAGGAAGCCAATGAACTTAATTTTCTGCTTCTATCTCCTTTTTTAACATCTTCTGTCTCCTTTTTTCTTGTATAATTTTGTGGGTGAAATATCACGTGGATAAACTGTCTAAATAAAAGTCTGGCAGAAAAATAGAAAAAGAAATGGCCAACTAGTCATTATATGTCCAGTATATATTTTGATGTGGTGGAACTCAAATGCAAATTAGTTCACAACCTCATCTGACTACATTACCATACCTGCAGTTGCCAACTTGTTGTTTATTGATTCACCCGTTGGTGTTGGTTTTTCCTACTCCAATACGTCCTCAGACTTGCTGAACAATGGAGACAAAAGGACTGGTACTATAATAGTTCTTTTCCAGTAATTGTTTTCCGACCTTCTTGTTCTTGCCTGTGACTTCCTCACATGTCCTTGTGTTGACATCACCTTATTTTCAGCTGAGGATTCACTGGCATTTCTACTCAAGTGGTTTGAGCGCTTTCCACAGTTTAAAGGGAGGGAATTTTATATCACTGGAGAAAGCTATGGAGGTACCAATTGTGCTTATTGCTGTGTCAATATAATGCTGATTAGCCAAAAACGTCTTCTTTAGACAATTTGGATAAAAACTTGGCTTTTCAATTAGCTTTTTTTCTTTTTATGGAGCATATTTTATCTGAATGAGATGAACTAGGGCTTTTATCATGGCTTACGACATTGCTATTTTCTATGGTTAGTGAAATTCTGCTGTGCTCTTTGCTGTATTAAATGAATCAATCCAATTCTCTGACTTTCGGCTTGAACCGAGTATACCATGTGTCTCAGAGAGTCCTATTTGACCTTTAATATAGGTATGTCCCCATGCGTGCTTGGTTGCACTCGCAGATTTTATCCAAGCTCTTTCAATATTCTTTCTTCTGGCTTCCTATTGTGTAGAAAAACTCATGTATGGGTTTTTATCTCCTTCTACTGCCCATTTAGAAGGATGAAATGTCCTTCAATTATTATCTGAATGTTGTGGCTTCTGCATTCAGAGGCATATTGCCAGTCAGATACACCTTATCGTTAAAGTGGAGGTTTTCCTTTTCTATTGTACTTTGATATGTCATGAAGATGCAGAAACACTGACTGGCCAGAATTGCAGGTCACTATGTTCCTCAATTGAGTAAAGCCATTGTAAAGTACAACAAAGCATCCGGTGAAAATGTAATCAATCTGAAGGGCTATATGGTATGTGCCAGTCTTTCAGGAGGAAAATGTTACTGTATGTTTGGTGCTCATTAACTGAGAATATATGTCCATAATGCAGGTTGGAAATGCTCTAACTGATGATTACCATGATCATCTCGGGCTCTTTCAATTTATGTGGTCAGCTGGTTTGATTTCTGATCAGACATTCAAGCTGCTGAATGTTCTCTGTGATTTCCAGTCTTTTATACACACCTCAAGTGCTTGTGATAAAGTTCTAGATATAGCTAGTGACGAGCTCGGAGATATTGATCCATACAGTATATATACTCCTCTTTGCCCTGTTAATGGTAGCCAGTCAAACCGCCTTCGCAAAAGAATGAAAGTGAGTTCATGTTCCTTTAATAAAGGCAAACTTTACCTGTTCTTTCAATGTCCCTGATATGTCTGTAAATCCAAGTTCTAGACCAGACCTTAATCCATGGCTCTTGCAGTAACAATGGTAGTATTCGTAGTATTTATTTAAACCAGTCAGTTGACTGGTTCTCTCACCTCGCCAGTTTTTAAGCACTGGTTATTCCGTATTGGTTTGGTGGATTAGCATAGTTGCTTGGTTGGTTTACAATGGTTCCTGGCTTGGGAGGGAACCTATTGTATAGAATTGGACAGTCTTGCCGGTAGGAACTAATACTATACTATAACAGCATGAGCTCTTGCTCTCCTACTGCTTCTCTATATTACCTTAATTTGACACTTCTAGATGATTGCTAAATATAAGAAGTAGGGTGCTTCCAAAAGAGATACTATAGCATGTGATTGTTCCCATGATTCTTCTAGGGGAAGATTCCCCAAACTCTTGTTTTGAAGATTATCTGGACTAGCGCTTGCAAATGATAAAGACCAAATTTCTCTTTGTGAAATTTTCACCTATCTATAAAAGTGGGAAAGAGCTAGCTGAGATTCTCTGGAGCCGCTTTATTCAACATGTGATCAAGTGTCGTGTTCAGTTGGCAACAGCAAGTCTCTTGTTATCCACTGACTACTTAGTTGCGACAATCATGCAAAGCTAATATATCCTAGAATTGTCTCCTTTTAATTATTGTTAAAAAAAAAAAAAAAATAAAAATAAAAAGTGGTTGTTTGTTCCTGGATATCTACTCAGTAATAACTCAACTTTGTATCTGTCCTAAGTGGCACTTTGGACTATCTGAAGTTTGACTAACCACAGAATTTGTCACATGATTTCAGCTCTCCACACTTTCTTTCCTTGGTTTAGACAGAAGAATCAGGGTTACAATGGAGCAACAAACTCTAGTTTGCGTTTTCACTTGCATTTTCATGGGGAATGCAATCTATTGCTTTTGTCTGAAGTTCGACTTACACACATCACATTCACCTTGTAATCCTTACGATTGTTCAAGCTTTTGTGAAGATAACTCTATCCTATTTTGTGTTGTCTTGAAATGCACAGTATAACCAGTTTGCCCAGTGTACTCTCACGCTTCACACAATCATTTTACTGCCTTGTGGAGCTGAAATGGTTCTCAATAGTGCAAGTTGAATAGAAAGATAGTACTGTGCTCTCAAAAAGAATTATGTTTTCTATATGTCTTGTGGGTGTTCTTGAAAAATAACGTCTTCCAGGTCATAGGCCATGTCAATGAGAAATATGATCCCTGCACGGAGGAGCACTCAGTTAAATATTTCAACCGTGCTGAGGTACAGACAGCACTTCATGTAAACAAGGCATTTGCGCCAGCTAAATGGGACACTTGCAGGTACACATCATTCAGTGCAACTCATAAATACTTAGGCTTGGTACGTGGATTGAATTTTCATTTGTGTGTTCAAGCATGAGTTCCAGTGAATAATCAACCTCATAGCTTCTGGTTGGTAAATCAATGGCAAGAAATTAATCTTCTCCTCCCTAAAGGACTGACAATGATCTTAGTTAGAAAATGTTATGGAATAGAATCTGCGGCCATTAGCCCATTAACCATTGTAAGTGATCAAGGAAACATAAGGAGCTAAAGAAGGTAGAACAATGGGCCAGGTATACAGGGTTTGTTGTTGTTCTATCCTTCAGATGCATAATTCTAGATTACATTTGCTGAGAGTACTAGTTCAAGATCTCCAATGCAGTGACATATGCATGCATCATTTTGACGCATCTTCAGTTGTGCATGATCTCCTTTACAGAACTGAACACAAGCATCAGTGTTGCAAAGTTGTACTTTCCTTACCTCTGCAAAGGGGTCATGCATAATTTGCAACCATTCGAAACAATAAATTATGGTACTGATTTGAGGTCCTAGCAGAACTGTCTTTTAAAGTAGGTTCTTATGGGAATTAAAGGTTGGTCATGGTCCACCCTGAGCGAGATCAAAGAAGTTACAGATATTTTTCCCACCTTGCCCTCCACGTAATAGCCCAGTCTAATAAAAAGAAGTCTTTCAGTCAATTCTAAACTTTGTTTCATACACGTGACATGCACCACTATCGAGCCATCCTTTTGTCTCTCCCTTTTGCTTCATTTTGCTTGGAGGTTATGGGGTATTGCAATCTTTTACCGCATTCCAATTTGTGATCTGCAGTGACTTAGTAAATGAAAATTGGAAGGATGCTCCTCGTACGGTGCTGGACATCTACCGTGAGCTTATGCACGAAGGACTTCGCATCTGGATGTTCAGGTATCTCTGGAAGAACGAATGTATTTCTTTCAAATTGACAAAGTGTTAAATTCAAGTTTTCTAGGAGTTGTATATAACTTAAAACAGCAGCAGTCTTTTTCTTTATTGTGGCTATAGCAAGAGCAGTCCATTTGAATATGCTTTCCCAGATATATGTGGGTGTAGGATCCCTTCATGAGGCAAATGTAGGAATTGATCAATTATGTACCTTACGATACAACCGTAGAGAAGGGAAAATCTAGCTTCCCTTAGATTTGTGGGTACAAATTTAGTGTTGGGCCATTCATAAAATTAATTGTAACCTCGGAGCTGTTGGTACAAGGATGTTCAGACAATGGCTTTAGTGCAGTATTAATGGGGGATCATGTTCATTCTGAGATCACATTTTAATTCACTGGTCTATCATTGTGGTCACATCCTGATGATACCAGGTTTTGTCATATTGCACATTATATAAGATTAGTGACAATCTTGTTTTCTTACTTCATCCATCTCTTTCCCTATGACAGCGGTGATACGGATGCTGTCATCCCTGTCACATCCACCCGGTACACGATAGATTCTTTAAAGCTTCCAACAGTGAAGCCTTTTTGCGCTTGGTATGATGATGGGACGGTATGGTGCTCTCTCTCTCTCTCTCTCTCTCTCTGGTATGTTCTTGCTAAATCAGGAAGCATGTTTGCCATTTATTGAAAGGAAAAATTTGAGAGCTGCATTGTTGCACTTCGTAAATTGCAGATTACCGTTTATTAGAAGGCAAATGATTTGCCCCGCTCAAAATTCGCTTATTCCTCATTCCAAGGGGAACTGATAGGGCATTTTATTGTCAGCAACCAAATTTTAGGTTTTTTCAGACTGGGGCGATGCCTACTTAACATAATTTTCGTGAAAGATGTTGGATTAATTAAGCATCTGTGTAAGCAATAGCAAAGCTGTAATCTTGGGTTAATACATGATTTGTTCTTGCAGGTGGGTGGATGGACTCAGGAGTACGCAGGACTCACCTTCGTATCCGTGAGAGGAGCAGGTCATGAAGTCCCTCTTCACAGACCAAAGCTAGCGCTTGCACTCATCAAAGCCTTCTTAGCAGGAACCTCGATGCCGTCACTCCAACTAGTGAGCGATTCTTGAAAGCTTTTTGTGTTACTCGCAAGTGCAGTTTTCCAGAGCAAAGTTCTCTATGGGGCTGTAAGTCATTCGATATTCCTGATGAATAAAAGCATTCATGTGGGACTTGAAACGAGACCCGAACTGTAAATAAAAAAGGATTTCAGGTTGCCCAGTTTCTTTCCCTCTTTAATGTTTTAAGAACATTCAGGTTGTTGCCATAAGTAGAAGATTATCGCGTTGATTTCGACATTGGGTGTGATGGCTTTTCGCAGCATTGAGGATTGACTTTTGTTACCATTTAGTCTAGCAGAAAAGCTTTGCTATGCTTTGCCATCATAAGGATTGTCCTCAGCATAGATGATAGCCTCATCATCGTCACCGTCGAGTTTCGGCAACTTCTATGTCTGGAGAATTTCCCTTAGAAGTTTTACAGGAAAGAATCACTAGGTTTTCGCATGTCTTTGGGAGTTCTGGAGTTCATAACTATACTTGATTAGTCACTAAAAGGCTTAAAGAGCAGGACACTCCATTGTTAACCAGCGTACATCAGATTCTTTCAGAATGGCTATTTGCCACGGCTATTCCATCGAATAATCAAACTTGCCACACTATTACGATGAACATGGCTATATGACTTATTTCTTCTTAAAAGCTTCTTAAATTGTATTAAATCTCTTCATTTTAATCTTTTAATTAAGAGCACAACGGTTTTTATTAATACACGTGTTTAGTAATGATTTTGTTATTAGGAACAATTTCTAATTAGAAAAAAATTATTCAAAGTTGAAAACAATTTCTAAATATTTTAGATCGTTTAAGCTTTGCATCTAATTTAATTAAATGTGTTTTTAATATAATTTTTAAAATTTATACTAAATCATTTTTTTTATTTTTAAATAATTTTATTACTTTTTTCATTTTTTTTTTTTTTTTTTTCCTTTATCTCTCTTATTCTTCTTCTTCAAGTAGTTGATCGTTAGTCCAATATTGGCCAGACGATTTCCGGCAACCTCATCGATAATTGTCGGCCTTTGGTGAAAACCCTCATACCCCAAAGCATCGCATTCTCCCAAAAGGCTCATCCGGCCTCGCCGGTGAACCAAACGGGCCTCGTCGGGGCGAGTGAGGCCCATAGAAGTTTTACATCGAAAGAATCGGCCTTGCCGGATCTAGTGAGTCTTTGGGGGTTGACTCCAACGAGCTCATAACTATACTTGATTAGCCAGCAAGCCTCCGAAGAGCGATCACCCATTGTTGAGCGGTGGGCAAATTCTTTCAAAATGGCAATGGATGAAGAAGAAAAAAAGGGAAGAAAAAGAGAAAATGTGGGCTTGATTCTAGAATTATTACGATGAACATTGACTTTTTTTTTTGGGTTCTAAATTTACTTATTTGTTTCTAGGAATAAAAATTTTACTAAATTGTATTAAATCTACTTCCTTGCAAAAGAATATAATTTGGACGCACACCAAACAAGCCCTAAAATTGTTCATGAACTGTTTGATTTAATGCCACAACCTAAATGAATTGTCTATACTAATCTCTCAAATATAATAAACATGCCAGTATATCATTCTACATGACTGTTTTCAGCAGCTTTCTTGGATTCACATGCTATATCTGCAAAGGTATGCAGCATATTCTCGATGTACAGAGAGACCCTCCTTCGAAAACGTGATAGACAGCCTAGATTAAACGTGGACTTGACACATGATCATCTGGCATTCCTTAATCATACAAACATAGGTAATTCGCAAAATAAGCGACTGATTGTTTAGGAGGGAGTTCCTTTATAAATGGTTAGCTATCTCAACCATTTTTCCTTTCTAATAAAAATTTAAGGATCTAATTTACTTTCTAATGCTGTTTTTATGTTGAGTTGCTAATCGCGGTCATTTGAAGTCTGAAGGCATTGGGGAGGATTTGAAGTCAAGCTTTAGTTCACATTATCAAGTACTTCAAACTCCAATATTCTTTTTGCGTTCGGATCATTTTTGTCACACATTTGATGCATAATCAAGGAAAAAATTCATTAACCAGCAACAAAATCATTGATGTTATGCCTAACCAAGCAAATCCAACAAACTTAATTCAGAGCAAATATAATTGTTGAATTTACTTTAAATTTTCATTGTATCATTCAATTCCTTGCATTTACTTCTTCATAATTTCAATTCCGGTCATGTTGTTTTCTTTTCTTTTCAATATATTTCAGCTCTAAGAATTTTAATTTCATGTGATCTCAATTCCAATGTGCTTACTCTCCATCACACTTAGTTTTGAGTAAAATTCGCACTCCACCAAGCCCCATTCGCACGCCGTGCTCAAGCGTGGAACTATATAGTGATCCCGATCGCTCTCTAATTGTTTGCAATAGGATCACTCCGCCACATGTCAATTTTAAACAATATCTATTTGGTATGCCACATATTGATTATAGCTGCTCCTCCACTAATAAGTACAAAATTTGTTATGGGTGTACTGAAACAATGACGCTTACACAACATTTGGACTCCCGTGAAAATATTAAAGGAGTTCAAATTTCTGTCGGGCGGTTCATTGAAATGAAATGGAATGAGACAATTGGCTTCCAAATTATTTATTAGGTAAATCGTAGGAAGGAATGGTGATCATTTTATTTGAGTATAAAAATATATTGAGGTAATGGATTCAAAAACAATTTTATAACTAAGTGAGAAACCATTTTCATCATTCTATAAATATAGAGGAGTGAACAAAAATCAATTAAATTATAAATCAACGCGATTTATTTGATTCAAGGCTCTTCAAACTGATCAACAGAATGTTGAGGTTTGAGACATTGATGGATTAATAATGCAATGTGAAGAAGTTGGGGCTAATGTGCCTACTATCTTCTTATTAAGGGTGTGCAAAAAAACTGAGAACCATCCGAAACTGGATCGAACCAACCCAGAACCAGCGGTTCTCATAGGAACTAGTCCGATTCCCAATTTCAAGTATAAAACTATCCACCTAGGCTGGACTAGTATATATATAATTTTTTATTTTATTTTTATGCGGAGCATTTGTGTGCACTTGAGTTCGGCACATTTGAGGTTGGAGGTGACTAGCCTAGGGGCTTTTTTAGCAAGTGTGATTCTATGGGCCAAATGAACAAAACAGTGGGCAAATAACTTGGGTGCCAGTTGCATCTCTAGTCCAACATTCTTGGAAACCTAAAAGGAGATGATGGACCAAGGAATTGTTCACCATAGGTGCTTGAGGAGGATTGGTTCGTGATCCGAAGCAATTGCAATAAGGTGGGTGACAATGACTTTTAAAAGCTACACCAATTTGGGTTGGAGTTGAACCTATCAACTTCTCAAAACATCCGAAAATGAATTTGTTAGGAATATTTCAATCGGATCCCAAGAAGATCCATGGAACCATTAGGCAGTTTGGAACCATCCTTTGTGGGCAATTCCCAATTTTAGGGTGGGAACCGATCATCCCTTCTTCGAGTGCTGGCTTTCTTTACTGTCCTGTGTTAAAGCAAGTGAAAGTGTACGATGTGAGCGACACTAATTCCCCCAAGAGTCCAAACCTTCATTTCTCTTGCACGTGGTTGGCAAATCAGCCACACGGTAAGCTTGATGATTAATTCATTTAAATATGTAAAACTAATTTAACCTTATATGGCATACTCATTATTGTAATTATTACATTAAATACAGTTTTGTAATTTGCATAATTGACATTTAACCTTCAAAGTAATGAATGTTCATCACGATGGTAAATATCACGACATTGGAATTTTTTTATATTTAGATTATTAGTTTTTCTTAGAATAAAGAAAGAGTAGATCTTCGATGTCTATCGAAGCAAAGACAGGCAGCCTTTGGATTCGGTTCCTTCATAAAGGAAGAGGATGAGATGATCATTAATCTCTTATCTCTTATGGTAGACGGTGATTAATATTGAATTATGGAGCAATAAATTATGAGTTTAAAAGGTATAAAATCACGATTCTTCTGCCTAAGCAGAGGACTAATGATTTCTTCTAGTGATAGAATAGCTCATTTTACCTCAAACCTTTTACAAGGTTAAAGTAAACATCTTCGAACTACAACATAACGATTGACAATTGCAAAAGTGTTCCACAATGTTGTCGTTGCGCAGATGTATCGAACCGAGATATTTTTCTAGACTGCAAATTGCATGGCAATAAAATGAAGCAAGTTAAAAATTCTGGGGGTAAAACTAAAAATTGAAACAGAATGTATAGGAGAAAAAAAGGAATTTGTGCTAATCATCATCATCATTATTTCTTTTGCGCGCTCTTTTCTTGTGAGAGCTGTTTAATAATTATTAAGCTTAAATAAATATCAAGGTCACTTGGATGACAAGAGAATTTGCTTCAATGAGTAAAATCTTAAAAGCACCATGCATGATGTGCTCCCTCAAGTCCTCTAGTAGATGCGCAAAAACTAGCTTGGTAATAATAATAATTGGTATTATTTCTTTTGCTCTCACTTTTCTCGTGACAGTTGTTTAATAATTACTTAACTTAAGCAAATATCGAACAACAATAGAGTTTGCTCCAACATCATGTTTGCACAAGGAGTGCTTCCTAAAGTCCTTTAACTAGTGTGGGGATGATTAATTTCAAGTGTGAGGTTTGCATCAAGGGTGAGCAGTTTTAAGTTTCTTATAGGTTCGTTTAGAACCTAAAATTTACTCTCGGGTAGAAGTTCCTCATTTTTTTGAATTTGGAACCTACCCATTAGAACCTGAAACCTAAAACCTACCCTATCATAAGTTTTAGGATCGGTTCCAAGGTCTAACGGGTTTTTTTTTTTTTTTTTTTTTTTTTTGCATTTTTAGTTAAACAAAACGAAAGTGAACTCAATAATAATAAACAAACTTGTTATTCATAAAAGAGAATACAAAATGAACAAAACTATCAATATAAGAAAATGAAATTTTTAGCAAGGAATTTAACTAGATAGAAGTAGAAATGAACAAATATAAGTTTCGTACAAGTTCCATTTGGAACTTGGAACCTACCTCGTTGAAATAGGTTCCTCATTTTTTTGAAACTTGAAACTTACCTTACATATTTTAAAACTTAGAATATATTATGTCATAAGTTTCAAGGTCTACCAATGTCCCACTTATATTATTATATGAACAATTACAATTCACTAATCATAACTTATATTTAGATACACGAAAAATATTAACACTAATAAAATAAAAATCTTAGCCATAAAATAGAAACTCGAATTAGTGCTTTCAGATTATACATTTATCATTGAATAACATGGAATATTAGAAGATCGCATGGAAACATAGATCAAGAAAAATATTAAGATTTTGTTTCAGATTATAGGTTCTAAGTTTCAAGTTTCAAGTTCCAAGTTTCTCCAATTAAGAATTTGGAATATATTTATTAAAACAGATTTTTCATTTTTTGGAATCTAAAACCTATCTTCCATACTTTAAAATCTGAAACCTAAAGATTCATACCGGTCTAGTTCTTAAGTTTCGGTTTTACTATGAAATCATGCTCATCCTAGTTTGGACTTCCATGTCCATAAAGTGATAAAATAAAAATTTAAAAGTAAGTTGAGAGTTGGAATAAGACAGATAAATAAAGGGTAAAAATAAAATTTATGAAGTGAAAATAGTTTCTTCTTCTTTTCTTCTTCGATTTTAGCCCATGAAGGTCATCGTTGGACAGGAAAATCCGCTGATTTCACTGTCGGCGCCTCTCTAACGCTCCCCACCTTGGACTTCAGCTCCGGTAAGACACTGTTTCTTCCTCCAATCACCGCCCACTCTTGTTCTTCGTGCTGTTTCTTTGTTTTTTTTTTCACTGGTTTCTTTACCCGATTTCGTTTCCCCATTACATATCTCTGCGCTTCATGAATGTACAATTTCTTGATGTTCTCTTCATTCTTTTGTTTTCTGGGTGATATCAAGACGAGGGCGAGTTCTTGATTTTGATCATTTTGGGGGGCACAAGATGGCCGTAACGAGCTGCGTGTTTCTTAACGGGTTCAGGGGATTTTTGGGGTATAGCGAAATTGGGTATTGCCCTCTTTGTGTTTGATTATATGTCTCAAAGGTCGATACTTTAGTTCGGGGTGCACCTTGCATCTCCACTTTGACAGAGGCTCTCTTTTATGGAGAAGAAGAGTTTTCCCGTAATGCCCAATCCATACGTGGGTAAGAAGAAGAGAATTCATTCGAGTTTCTCTTGTAGTCCTTTTTTGGCCCTTTTTCCTAAGATGATGATGGGATACGGATCCCATTAATTTGCCAGGAGTTTAATTTCAGGATTCGGGTTTTTGTTATACTGTGCTACGGATTGAATGGAAGCTTTGAGGAATGTGTTGTGGCTCATCATAGAACTATCTTCAAAGCATAGCAGAAGCTCTTTTTAATTTGGTTGCTGATGTCTGTTTTTCGGTAGTTCTCGTGTTCTCTGCTGAAAAAGAGTCATTTTTCCATCCGTGTCTCCTGCATCTTATTCTTATGTCTAGCACTGTGTCTAACTAATTTTATGCGTCATTTGTGCAGCTATCTCCAAAGAGTAATCTGTCGATTCCGTGGACAAGATCCACAGCTGCTTCTTGAGGTCATGCTATATCGGTATGAGCAGATACTCGAGCATGTGTATTTTGTGTATGCATCTTTTTACATAGTTGACTCATTAGTCTCGTGGATCATTAGATAGGAACCAGCTTAAGGTCAGTTGAGAGGACTTCAACCAATGGTAGTTCCTAGCAGTAACCCCCACAACAGGGAAATGGCCATTAGGAGGAGGATGGCCAGCATGTAAGTCTCTCACTCTCTCTCCCCACCTCCCTAACATCCATCCACCACAAAGTCCAGGCGGTGCACGCTAGTATATAGATTTTACTCCAAAAATGCAGGCATGGTGTATTACTAGTTAATTGTAGTTGTTACTCATTGCACAAATTAAAGCATTCAGATATCACTTACACAAAGGCTATCTTTTTTCTATTTTTGGTGTCTTTATGTCTAAAGGTAAATTCTAACTGTCATTCTTTCTGCTACCTTCACAATTTCTTGATCTCCTGGCAAGGTTTTTTAGATACATTACGCTATGTGTGTCGTAGACTTTGATTACTTTTCAGAAATTTCCTGACTGACGTGGAAGAGAAAAATGAAACAAATGTCCATTTGGGAAGGAAAAAAGCCAAAGAAAAGTCTGTGCAATTGGGCAACTTCAACGTAGGGCCAAATGAATTTACTTTGCCTCATTTGCTTTCACTTACAGATACAATAAAAGAGAAGATGATTTTCCATCCTTGAGAGAGTACAATGACTACTTGGAAGAAGTGGAGGAAATGAGTGAGTTTGTGAATGTTTTTAATTGGATTTTCTTCATTCTGTTTCATTTCTGAGTCTGACGATGATACTTTGCAGCATTCAATCTGATTGAAGGAGTGGATGTGCCGACTATTGAAGCAAAGATTGCAAAGTACCAGGAAGAAAATGCTGAGCAGATTATGATTAATCGTGCGAAGAAGGTGGCTGTCTCTTCTATATACGATATATTGTCTTGGCCACATTAGTACAATAGTAATTCAGCTGTTTTGATGCTTTCTTTGAGTTTATGGCTTTAATTCCTAATAGTCAAGGTGTCATGACTTTGCATTTTGGTATTTACTGTTGCTATTGTCTAATAGGCTGAAGAGTTTGCTGCGGCATTGGCTGCAAGCAAGGGGCTGCCTCCTCAAACTGATGCAGATGGGGTAAGAAAAACGAAAATCTATTGATCACTTGATTATTGTTGGATTTCACTATTATTGTGGAGCCTTTCTGAAGTTAGTCAATGTCATCTTTTACTTACTCCATGTGTATCCTGTATCTTTACATTCATTATATTAGAAAATTGTTGTCTTTTTTATATTTTTGTGAATGATTATCTGGAGTAACTATCAACTCAAAGTTCTTTCACTTGCTGTGGTGCAAAAACTTACATACACAGTCTATAAGGAAAGTGACCTCGGTGCTTCGAATTCTCCCTTGATGACATTTTCATTTGTCATATTGTCCTTGAGGCCAGGGTTTAAGAAATGATAATGCCCAAGTTGCTAGGAATGATCAGATGAGTTGATTATTCCTTAACCGTTAAAGAGAAAATATGATGCCATGCTTTGTGAGTATCATTAATCAGGAGTCTTCCAATTTATTTCTTAGTATTGTCATATAATACTGCATGATGTGTGATCCTGGGATGATAATCTGCAAGATCACAAGTTAGAGGCATAGAAAGGCTACAAAGTTGGAGAAGCCTTATCTCTAGTGTGTCTCCTTTTGTACGGCCCAAGCATATGGATCTGACTTTTGCATGGTATCATCATGGCCATCACTATTCTCAACATTCTTTTGTTTTTCTTTTTGTTCTTTATGATGTTGTCACAGTATCACGCAAGAAAGCAAGAACACGTAATCAGGTTTCCATTTAACCAGATGTTGGAACCATTAGAGTTAGCATGAATTGTACTGGGATTGCCTTCCAGTTGTTCTTCTTATTCTTATTTTTGTGGTAGTGCATAATTTGGGCATTTTATTCATCCACTTTTGGTTCCATTTTTCAAGAGTTCTATAGGATGAGTTTCAGTGTACGCAGATAAATGCATGTGCACATTGATACATACTTTAATTATGGGGATCGAGAATGTCACCAAGTACGTATGCATTAAGCCAAATCAGAGACTGAAGTGATCTAAAGGAATATGATAGTGAGTTGAGGCTATGAATTTAACACCTTCCAAAAGAAGAGTGATAATGCACAGCTCTATCCAAGTGGTTGGTCGAAGCACTTGGAGAGAGGATGCAAAAATGGCATGCGCATGGTATTCATAAATCTTAAGAAAGCATTTGATATGGTCCTTAGAGAAGTTTTTATGATCATTGGCTTATTCTCTTAGAATTCCTTTGTTAGTAGACTATAGCAGACACCATTGATTAGATAGTCAATAATCTAAATAACCTAGATTACCTTCTGTAGGTATTCTGGTTTTCTTCAAATTTCAGTTATGTTTTGCCATGAATAATTAGTTGCAGCTCATATTGTTCGCTTTCTCACGTCTTTAGCCTTCATTCAGGCTCTTAACTCTCAAGCAGGATTGAGTGTTGGTACACAGGGACAATACGCTCCTGCAATTGCTGGAGGACAGCCACGGCCAACAGGCATGGCTCCGCAGCCAGTGCCACTTGGGACTGGCCTCGACATCCATGGATATGATGATGAAGAAATGATTAAGCTCCGAGCTGAAAGAGGAGGCAGAGCGGGAGGGTGGAGCATAGAGCTAAGCAAGAAAAGGGCTATTGAAGAAGCATTTGGAAGCCTTTGGTTATAATTCAGTTAGTTGTAGCACTGTTTGTGGGTGGGAGCATTCTGAGATGGTTCTTAAGGGGGGAAGCGAGAATTGCAATTGTTATGATTGGTCAGACTAAGAAAGTGTTTGCAATTATCTGCGTGAAGATCATGTCTTTCTGGTTCTTGCAATGGAGAGCATTTGGAGCAGCAGCAGCCTTGCTGCTCGCTGGCAATTTTAATGTGACATTGAAGGTGTAAAATTGTTACCTCTAATACGATCATACTTGGAATAGTAATGGTAACTGAATCTCTCTCTCTCTCTCTCTCTCTCTCTCTCTCTCTCTCTCTCTCATTGGAGCAAACCCTCGTCTCTCTCAATTAATCAAAAGTTCAAGGCTTTAGCTTGTCCCTAGTTTATTATTGGTGAGATTGTTGATGTAGTCGAAGACTGGGGAGTAATTCAAGTGCTTTCCTTGCGGAGGGAAGAGGTAGTTCTAGGGCTTTGTAGGTGAACTTTAAGGTGATTCTATATCTCGGCCGCTCATCGCATGCCGTCATGCTTTTAACTTTGTATCACTGTAAAAAGCAAATGTAGCGAAAAACAAATGTGAGCATTGAAGTATGGGTGCTCTAAGAAGGAATGCGATGAAACTCAAGAAGTCAGAGCATGTCTGTATGGTTGATTGCAAAATTGAGTGAGTTGATTTTCCTGAATAATTTCCCTCATACTTCTGTCATGCCTTCCTAAGTTACCTGCCCATGACTATATACCGAATGCTTTCCAATGGGCATACCAATTGGTGAACTTTTGACCAGTTTTCGACCCAAAAAACAAAAACTTTTGACGAGTAGTACGCACCTATATCTGTTAGGACAAGCGAGTAAGCCCAATGATCAGGATGTCTACATGACAAGAGACACCGTCAATGCCCGATAATTACCATGACAAGAGACACCTGGTTGTTTAAGAAAATTATCTTCGCTCAAGCTTAAAACGCATAGAAGTCCATTTCCTAATAATATTTTCTTGACATTGGATATAATTTAACTCAGAAGAGTCTTGAGGTAACCAATGAGGTTATGGAATACCAGAAGCTCTTAGCAGGAAACTCACGTACCAAGGTTGATGACAGATGACCATTCTTCATGCGGTATTCGGTTAACTTAAGACTCATCCCACCCCGGAACTTTGACCGGACTTGCCTGAACATCAGTCTCTTTTGAGAGGTCATAACAAAATGGGATTTTAGCTCAGCAAGTTGGATTTTTCACCCATTGAGACAGAAGAGAAGGCAAATATGTATGAGGCAATGCAGCTCCATAATAGCACTGAAACCTCAAATTACAATAGCACAATGATTTGTAAAAAGCAGTGTGCAGCCAAAAAATTACATACAACTGCCAGCACGTTTAAGACCATTTGTGCTCCTTGTCCTATGTCAATTATATTCACCCTACTTTATTTCACAGCTATCGTGACTTGGTCTCTATGTGAAAGTATCATCCATCCATCTTATCCATCAAATCTGCCAGTGGTCGACCTCCTTTTTGTGTCGCCACCTTCTGTGTGAAAATCAAACTCAAAATAGGACCAGCTGCTTGCAGTTCTCCTCAAAGGAATCAAACAACAGGACAAGCACGAGCTCCAATCAACTCCAGCATGTAGACAGTGTCGCTGCAAGAGTTCTATCTTCCGCAAGAATCCCTAGCATCCATGAAAGATCTTGGGAGATAGTTTTTGACAATCGTAGTTGAGATCCCTAACTTCTCTGTACCAGGAAAAGATGGTTGTGCAGCCACCCTGTGTAAAACTGTGAGCTGCTCCGCTCCGCTTGTCAATATATTCAAAAAGCATTATCTTCCGAGGAATTGCCACTTTGTTGCAACACTGGTAATATTTCTTTTTTGCCATTTGCAACTTGAATGTGTGCAACTCAGTGGTTCCTTTCAGGCTCCAGCTACCAGCTGGTAGAAAACAAGATTCTTGCTTCGAGAATTTGATGCTTTTGATCACTTGGAATAAGTTTCTACTCTAGCCATATGTTAGATCAGTTGAAGAAGTAAGGGGATTTGAGGACTTCCCGTAAGTCAAAGTTGCCTCTATCAGGTAGGGAAGGAAACGTCAGTGCTGGATATGATGTCTGGAAACTTTCGAGCAACTGCATAAACACAAGACGAATTAAGCCCAAGTGAAACCTTGCTCCTAAAAAGAGTAGAGAAATACACAACATAGTGTATACATTATGAGTCTTACACCAAAAGTTGGCTTTGATCCACATTTCATTTGGCAGTTGAATAGAGGATTATTTTGGAATCCATGAGATCTCTAAATTATCTATTAGCCTAGCAATTATAACATAGTGACTCGAAACACACTGAAGCATACAAAACCATAGTCATCACCTCATCAATCTTTTTCTCAATAATTTATCTGAGAAACATGCAAAAGATTCGAACTAAGGCTTCGAAGCTGTACATAAGAATCAGATACTTACATTTTCAAGGATAGGCATATCATATAATTCGACAAATTTTTCCCGTAGAATCCAGTTCATCTGGTCCACATCACAAGCATGTGTCCAGAATGAGTCATGCACCCCTGCAGTTTATTCATATGAGAATGTATGTGAGTTTCACGCCAAACAGGAGCAAGTTGCCCTTGAGTATACTTCAAAGACTAGTTTCCTATGTCCAATCGTAAGTACACTTCAGCAGTTTAGCTTAGAATTTTCCGTGTTCCAAAGGAATGATATTCATGTAGACCTATCGGGGAAGACCAAGCCAGACCAATATGTCAAATGATCTTCTTAGCTAGGATGCAGAAGATCCATAAGAGCAGGATTGTCCTTGGGAAACTAATAAATTTTCGCAAACATGGGAATGTACAAAAACCTGAACCAATACACACAGCAAGCAAACCTAACAGAACTTTTTATGGTGGTAGGTTAATGTGTATCTAGTATTTGCCTGTATCAGGCTCAAGATCCAAATGAGTTCTTGCAAATATAGTGGCTTGAGAGAAACCTGCAAAACGTAGACCAGCCTCACTGCAGGCAACAGCAGTCATCATCATGTGTGAGCCATCAAGTGAGTGAACATAGTTGGGAGGAAATGCTGTTCTCTGTCTTCTAACATCAACCTGAAATTCATACAAAATTTAAGCTTTCATGTCAGCATATTCAGTATCACAGGATATAACCTACTGAATTTTCCAAACATAACCTACCAAGTCACTCTCCCGCTGCAAGGCCAAAATCTGAAGGGTTGTTCTTATCTGCATTACAAAACTAATTCAGGATTTTCAAATAGAAAATCAAGCAATACAGAAATTCTGAAGGGTTGTTTCTATCTGCATTACAAAACTCATTAAGGATTTTCAATACGGTAGCACAAGACACAAATTCACACATCCTTCATGCAATCCCCTCCCTAATGAGGTCTATGTCAAAAAGCCCAGTCATTCTTGTATCTTCATCATCCTTCTCGAGAACAAAATGCATAGCATTTGATGAAACAAGTAGAATGCATTAAGACACAGTTGTTTACAAATGACAGCCTCATGAAAGGTGCACGGTATAATCGAGGAAACCATGCATAGCATTAAAAGTAAACAATTAAGTAGAATCTGTGAAGACGGTGGATGATGATTAATAAATGACATGCTCCTCCAGTAGCATCACATGGCACAACCCACTTGAGTGCATTACCACTTGCAAAATCAGCAAACATCATCCTTCAAGTAAAAGAAACTCAAGAAAATTCAGTATAATTATTAAACTTTAATGAGACTCCACATTAGATGTAACAACCAAAAGAAAGACACAATTGAATATGTGATGATTACATTGAAGGACCTAAAAGCTCTCTTTGTTTATATGTTTATACAAGACTAATTGCAAGTTCTTTTTGCACCATTTATAGAGTTGTTTATTATCAGGTCCAAAAATTTTACTGTATGTTCAGATCATCCACATCTTCTAATCGTAGCGCTTTTGGCACCAGAAGGCATGCAATCATTGGTTTGTTAACCAAATGTATAAGTCACGTCAGACATGATAAAAATAGAAATGCCCCTCACAACACATTTCGGGCAGTAGATTATATAAAGCTCAGGCTGTGACATGTCTAAACCAGTAAGCACAACTGAAACACTCACAAGATGGCGTTTATTCTTATAGTAAGGTTGTACGACAGGAAGACCAAGGGGAGTAGTCCACCGCACTGGTTGATTATCTGCGGCAATAATCTGAAAAAGGCAAAATTAAAAACATATTGCATAAATCCATCACGATTGAGGATAGATAAATTTCATTGCATTACAGAAATTGTACTTTTGCACAGTCACCAAGCCAACCCATTATTCCGCGCGCAGCTTCAAATATCTCTCCAAGGGCGGTCAGTGTTACCTGCAGACAGTTACCTAACTTCAATGCATATTGTAACATGAAAACCCAAAAAAAAAAAAAAAACGATACTCAAACTGAAGCAGAGTGCATGAGTCTTTTTTAGAATATTCAGGAATTTGGATTGCACAACTGAGAACGATTCTACAGCAGAATGAAATGCACGAGTCCACTCTGCTTGATTCAGCATTTCCAATCGAGAAAGATACCAATAAAGGATATATTATCAGAGAAAGCCAGTGCAATGCCAGCTCAAGCCACATTATCATACACAAGTGTCATGCAACCAAAGATACTGGTGAACATCCCAAAGACATTCAAATAAATTCATCCTAAGTTCCTGCATTCTCCTCAAGTAAAATTTATTGTGCTTCTGGCTTTTGATTCAGCTTCTTCACAAGATCGCCCACAATGGCACAACCAACAACTCAAACATGCACTCAACAACATATTCAGATAAAAAAAAAAAAAAAACCCAAGAAACAAATGCAGAGAAAACCATCTTCCATGTACCACAAAAGCAGACTCAATCACATACGTGACCGTGAATGGTATCAGCAATCCACTCATACATGTCGTTACACAGATCTTACCACTACACACAAAGTTCAATTCTAACTAAAAAAAAGGACATGCAAATAATTAAGAACGGAAGAGTACGAAGTCAATTTAGTTTTCCTTTCTAGTTTCTTTTATCATATAGACAACAATAATCTTAGGCAAAGGAAATGCAGAAAGATGAAGTCAACTGAATGAACATTGTAAGAGAACAATATTATTATCTGGAAGGTGTGCAAACTCTGAGTTTGATGAGGAGTCTTAGCAGGCAGCTGAGCTTGTGGAACCTGAAGGTACAGGCTTTGTAGCATTTCACTAAAAGTAACCATATGACTCCATACAGACACCCTACTTCTTGAAAATAGATTTGGCGAAGGCTTACTTTAGCAGCATAGCATGCAGCAGCAAAGAGCAGTCTGTCATCACCAAGTACACCCTTCTCCTCTAGTCTTCTTTTTATCTGCTCACGTGCCCCAACAAAAGTCACTCCATATACTGAGGTCATCACTGTCTGTTTCACTAATTTCCTATCCACCTGAAAGGTTTCAGAAGATAGAACCGTGACTAAAAGTACAAAAGCAATGTACTAAATGAAAAGTTATTTCCAAGAAGGAAAATTCAAGAATAAACTTTGTAAGACCCACAGAAAATGCACCTGACCCAGTAAGACCTTTGCCAATGCAGCATTAGGATGAGTAGCAGGGTCCTTGTTGCTGTCCCTTTTCATCATGTCATGTACCCTAAACCCCAAAAAGAGAAGGTAACCAAGACTTTTCATGTCACATAACTTAAAGTATGCATTAACCTAGAGCATGCACAAAGAGGAAAGAGGGTCTGCACAGCAACAAGGAAATTTGCTAAAGAATAGTATGACCCAACTCTTCTAATAAGCATAATTGAAATAGCAATTCCACCATTACCGAATCCATTTCTTCTGTGGAGTTGGATCCCTAGCGGTGCTAAGAGAACTGTTCTCTTGTTCTAGGAGATATAGGGAAAGGAAGAGTCGCATGATGACAGCAGAGAATATTAGAAGACAGATAACTTCTTTTATCTACACGACTGGAGTGACAGATATCTTGATTCTTTTTATTTTCATATTTGGGAAAGATAGACTAGAATATATGATGCTAGTCTGCTGGGAAGCACATAGTACTCAGTTATTTAACACATATAACTACCTTAGTAACTGTCTGGGCAATAGTATAACTCTTAACATTCACACTGAGAAAAGCAAAGTAATGGTATTTTGCAAGTCTAACAACACCAATAATGTTCCACCATGGCCATGTACCATACCTTGCAGCAATTTCTGAATAAACATCAGCAGGTTTCTCTGCCGCAACTAGATTTACTGCAGCAGCTTCCATCTGGAAAATGAACAGAGTGTTTTGAATGCTCATGAGAAATTAAAATATTAAGTTATACAAAATTTCAGGCTCCAGTTTCATAAAATTAATTTGAATGACATGCGAGACTCTGCTTAACATATGTATTATCATGTCAACAGTTGAGATAACTGATTCATCATCTAGACATTGTCAGAACAGAAACAAAGACCAGCTAGAGATTAGAACTACATTTCCACAACAGAAATTAAGGAGATTAATCAATATGAAGAAAATATCATCTCAGATAAGCCATACAATTCAGATATCTCTCAAGAACTACAACTGGAAAGGGTCCTTATGGACTTTTCTTCTAAAAACCCAATTGGTGTAGCATTTACCGTTCAACGTTGGAGAAAACAAATACGCACTCCGGAGTATTAACCACCTATTATCAACTAAGTACCTAAATCATTTTTCTGCATAACAGCAGCTTTTGGGTCATTCTTTCATTGCAAGCACAGGGACACAGTGTTGTAATTGAAATGAGAAGAAACACTCAGATGGTATAAACCGCAAATGTATTTCTTGACTAAAAAAGATTTAGTTGCCAAGTTTTGTGTACTATGCTGCCAAACAACAACTTTTGGGATGATTCTGTTGCGTAAATGAAAACTAGCTGCAATCTTTCCAAATGATAAGAGGCCTTCAATTGGTCTGGCAAAGAAACTTGAATTTACAAATGCCAACATATTTGTCTACTAGTATAACTAACTGGGTAAGTAAGATTCCAAGATATGCTTCGGGTGTCACAGTTTCTAAAAGTACTGAAAAACAATCAGCTAAACTGCTTGTTACAAGGAGAAAGTACCCACACAGTCTCTTCCCAAGGCAGCATAGTGCTGAAGGCCATTGCAGGAACCATCCTGAAAATAATGCATAGTCACTAATTCAGATGGTAGAATCTCAGGTAAGTAGGGGTGTGGGTGTGTGTGTGTGTGTGTGTGAGAGAGAGAGAGACACACACACACACACACACACACACACACACACACACACAGACAGAAACAGAGACAGACAGAGACAGAGCATACAATCATCTCGGCAGAGAATCCCCCATCCCAGGAAGGAAAAATAAGAGAATAATAAAAGTTCACTTATGATCAACAAGGCCATAGCAGTGAAAACCACCTTGCATAGTTGACTACTGTCATTCAGAGCATATGACTACAATGTAATTCAAGTTTGCTAAAAGGCAACTCATAAAGGTTTTAAATTATCCTAATTCATAATGATCTAAATTTTCCACGTCAACACTAGGCAAAAAAGACTCTTCACATAACTTCCACTGGAAATGGAAGAGGAAAAGCTCTCATGACAAAAGATTTTCTCTGTTAGTCTTGCGACTTTTCTTTGGGTTTCATGAAAAACACCCAATGAACATGTCTATAGCTTATGAAGGAATTTCTTAGCTCCTACTTGCTTTTAGAATGATCACTTAAAAGAACAAATTTAAAGCAAATTATAATATATGTCACGCCCATATAAATCAAAGTGCTCCAATAACTAAGTATAGACTAGCAAAGTAACTAAACCTACCTTTTTCCATATGTGTGTTGCATATGTCCGTGTGAGTACAGATATACAAATTTTCCAGGACAAGGAGCATGATTTCATTCCATTTACACCATTGACACAAGCACCACATATGTTGTGCTGGCCAATTGTTTTCTGGACAATCTGACACTTATCGCTAGATGCAAGATAATTGAACCATCGGTTCTAGTAATCCCCACTAGATAGATCTACCAATATTAGATGGGCGTATAACAGATTGGTTTGAGAACACAAAATCACAGGAAGCATTATACACCTTATCTCCAGTGGGTTATCCAGCTCCTTCAAAACAGAATAACAAGATCATAGATTTAACTTTCTAGAAATCATTTGGCTCGGCGAAGCAAGGCAGGTGAGTTAGACTTTAGGAGTCACTATCCTCCATCCCAACAACCAAGAAGCAATAAAGCAAAATAAAAACCACATTTGAAGTTTTACCAAATCTTGGAAACATACAGTAGTTCTAAACTACCCTGAATTGATCTATCAAACAAGGTAAGTGGTAACATATTACCAATTAAGCCAATAAACAGCAATAATTTGCATCCTTGAGACTAGCTGACATATTTACCTGATGAATTGGAAGATGGGAGATGGCGGTATATGGTGACGAGCTCTTCAACGCTTCCGACAAATTAATACAAGCAGCTAAGCACTGAAAAGGGTCTTCAGCCGTCAACCACCACCTATTCCCATTTATAGGCTTCTCTGCTGAGTCAAATATATCGTCCAGATGGTTTTCTACAAATGCTACGCGTCCATCATGCGAAAGCTTTTCAACACCACCAGAATAGAGGTTTGCCAAATGTATCTTCAACCAACGTAACCCAGACTTCCCTAGCGGTCGTCCTTCAGCAAACTCAGAACTCCTCGACAGAGATCAGAGCTTAAATGATTCAGATGTGAATGCATTGGATATGCACGGCCACGGAAATCCAAATTGTGAGGATAATAAAAACCTTCCTCTTCTTTCATCTTCCGGGCCACCTGTTCCATGAAGAATTTGTGCAAGAGTGAGGATCGAGAAAACTTTCTTCAAATGCATGGAGACAAAACTTTATGCAAGGACATGGACTTCTACGCAAGCAAAAGTCTCAGCACTGATTGCATAGTAATAAAAGTTACCAAAACTGGGATAATGACAGAAAGTGACAAAGGGATTGCCGATCTTTAACAAAGAGACAGTGCAGCAGGAAAACAGGAGATAATTATCTAACAGTCTAAGGAAACCACTATCCTCTGAGTCACAGAGAGAGAGAGAGAGCTTACAGAGAGTTTAAGCTCAATGTCGCATCGCTGAGCATGCCTCTCTCTGTTAACCTTCTTTGCTTTCCGTACCCTCCACTTCCACAGTTCAAGCTCTTCGCAATCCCAGGAAACATCCTTATCTGGCAAAGGAAGCTGCAATAAAAGAGAGATTGGAAAAAGTTCTGCAAAATGCAATACAAAAATAATGACCAGAACAACAGAGGGACCACATCAAACCAAAACCAGCAAGCTTCCCCATGGCAACCAATATTAAAACAAAAGGACAGTGACAGGCAAAACCTATTCTTACAACACCAGTTGGACATAATTCTTTCTCATTTCCTGTTTCAGATGAGTCAGTCTACATAGTATCAGATCAATTAAAGAAAATGATTGAGAACTCTAGTCAAATCACATTATACTTAGAAGTCATTGCAGTAGGATATCATCGACGTCAACTTTTTCCTGAACAGAAGAACATAGATATACAGCATCAACAATATACTGGTCATACACAACTAAAATAATGCCATTACAGATCAGAATCTTCAGCAGTCATGTTGGAGAAACACGATTTGAAGATAAAGAACAGTAGTTTGTCATGAGCAAGAATCTTGTATGTGCTCACATCATGTCTCTCAACCAAACCCCCAACACTTCCACCTTGAGCCCAGAGGCTCTCCACTGCAGCAAGAACTCTTCGATTAATCCTCCATTTGGTACTTCCCAGTGTGTCCAGGGCCTGCTTACAGATAAGTAAAAAGGTCAAACAAAACAAAAGGAAGTAAACAAGGCATTAAGAGTGCAACAGATAACCTTAGAATTGGCCAGCACACAAAATTAAAGATTAATGCACAAAGAAGAAGTGCATGACATTCTCCACAACAGAAGAAACAAATTTATCACCACACAACAGAAGAAACAAATTTATCACCAGCCACCACATCGTGAAACAAATACACCACTAGTTACTCCCATGCCCCTTACCAAATAGTGCATTTACTTAAGGAGCAAGGTGCTAACCTGATTAGCAGACAGAGTCACAGAAATAATGTGATTATATATATAGAAGAGTATATCCTCTATGTATATCCTCTATGCTGCTAATCATGTTATTGCGTTTAATCAGACAAATTGTGTCGGCATTTTTTTGGATTAGATTGGCAGTTGCAAAATGTAACCAGTTTAATGATGTTGAATACAATGCCCCAACTCTGTTACATGCTAAGCATACAGATAAAACTTGTTTAGGCTACTCTCAACTATATTAATCCATGGATGATACTGCTAATACAAGCAAAAAATGAAAGACGTATCACATTCGTCAACATCACTACCTTATATACATTATGCATTTGTTCCTCAGACACATTCTTCAGAGCATCCTGCTGCTTTCTTGATCCATGAGTACGCATAGCGTAAGAAGGGAGGAAGAAGTACCCACCCTTGTCATACCTATAAAGAATGAAAAGAACTATTAGGATCTGCAATTTCAGACAACTCTCTCTCTCTCTCTCTCTCACACACCAGTACATTGGCAACACCCTTTACTGATAAAAAACCAAACGGCACTTGCTAATTTCCATATAGTTTATACCCTTTCCATTTTCTTGGAGGAACCAGCATAGGCATATAGGGAGCCAACATATGCTTTGCCTGCAGGAAGGGAGAAAAGATATGGCGTTATGGGGAGTTACAACATAGCAAAGACTGTAAACTTAAAGCTTCCACCAAGGAAAATGATTAGTTACATCATTTTAAAAGAAAACACAGTAGATCAGCATTTGAAGGTAACGATGTTATTATGCTAGTACACAAAGATATATCCATATGGCATAGGCTCCAAACTATTGACAAAGGGGGACTATATGTAAAATGGGGAAGCTGCCATAGGTATCACATAATTACTTTTGTTTGCATCAGTTGCCATTCCATTGTTTCCTGATAGCATAATTTTGTTCCTCCAATTATGAAAATGGCACTCCTCAACTGTGTTCTCCACAAGAATTATGAACTTTTCCCCCAATTTATCATTCTACAAAACTTTGATATGGAAATAATTGTAATGACATGTAACCACATGTTACGTAAAGTGCATATTAATAGAGGAAGCCTCCAAACAACAGACGGATGTTCTTCAACCCTGCAAGTTTCATCTCAGTTTTCACATATAGTAGTTCCCACATTCTTTTGTTCCAACTCATTTACAATTTCTGGTGGAATGTACATGAAGAGGTCAAGATGCTCTTCTCTTTATAAAAAATTTTTATGGTTGATATCATTTCATCTTTATGGATACTAAAATGTATTTTTGGCCCATTCCCATCTGAGCAATCACGAAATAAATGCGCAAAAGGACATCAGATCATAGCATGGCACCAATTATCCCTTGCAGTATCCAGTAGTGCATTGCATAGCTCATGCTCAAAGAGGATTTTCAGCTTACATTAACATCCAGCTTTTCAAGAATTAAGGGATCACATTCTATAACGCCATATCTCTTCAAAATCTTCTGCCTACAAGAAAAAAGTTTTGAATAGGTTAAGCAAAAATTGCTTATAAGAATAGGCAAGGTACGTTATCATCAAATAACAAGAGCTGTAAAAGATCACAGAGCCAACACAAAGAACATAATAGACTCGGTATTAAAAAAGTTCAGATACAAGTGAAACCATATCATAAAGGTGACTCAAAAGCCTATGGTCATCATGACTAAACATCAGTTGACTACATAGCCCTGAGTAGTGCATCAACAAAACACATCTGCACGATTTATGAGAAGCAAAGGTAAAAGGAGGCAGGAATATGAACTTTGAATCTACTGAAACATTTGCAACTGTAGGTCATGGCGATAACGAAGCAGATACCTCGACAGAAAGAAAAAAGGAAACAGAGAGGATTTATCGAAACAGGAATTAAGCTATGACCAACCTTATATTCTAGGAAGTCAAACAGAGACAAGATACTAGAACAGAATTTGATAGCTTTCAACTAATGAAATGGATTTTTGAAACCTGCTAAAGACGGAATTCCTCTCTTTCTGCTTATAAATAGAGCGTTAACTGACAACATGAGATCGTTTTAGGTAAAAGCCACAGAAAGAAGAACGAGTATTACCCAGGATCCTTGTTAACCATTTTTAGTTTGTGCCTGAATGCTGGTCGAACATCAGGTGGACCTTCCACTAATTGCTTAACTGGAGGTTGGACAAAAGCTGTTTCAGTTAATAATTCTATCAAACGAGTTCCCAGCTGCACATGTATAAATTCAAAAAGTCAAAAACTAGGCTATCTCAGTAACCGAGATGATCCAGCCATTTCAAGGGGGGGAAAGGAAAAGATAAAAGCCAATCCTCACAAACCTTAGCCTGGGTATCTCGACCCCAAGGTTTAAATTCTTCTTCCTTCACTAGCTTTTTTACTTGGTTAAATCTTTTTCTTTTGATCAAGCCATTAACACGTCTCTGGCGCAGCACCTCATCTTTGCCCAGCTCCACTTCAGGTTCAACCATATTCATTTTCTTCCGATTTCTCTTAGCTTTCTCCAGTAGACTCTGGACCATTACCTGAATAATAATGAGTGGACAGAAGAAGATGATTCAAAGATCTGTTCTGAACAAGTATTGGTGATATGAAAACAAAGAGGAAGAACTTCTTCGCCTCATACATCAACAGAAGTCATAAGATTGCAGATAATAAGAGGCGGGTTGAAACTTATATGACCGTGATGAAGTTTTCAGTATGAAATGCCATCCCAGTTTCATGACAGAGTATTCAGTTTCGAGAGGCCTCACTTGCTCAACGAAACAGACAATTTATGAATGGCTAATGCATGGAAATATCCATCGTGCAGCTGCCAGAACACTAGCTTAGATCAAAATGACAAAGTGAGAAACCTCTAACACTCGAACTAAACGACATCCACGAAATGAAAAGCCGCGTTGGTATTTGAATATGAACATCAGGCTAATAGAATCAATAAAGATTTATTGCTTTTCAATGTGGTTGATCAAACTTGTAACCATTCAACCTATATAGTCCAACAGCTAATACTGAGAAAAATGCAAAAGCCTAAACTTGCCTCCTGCTCGATCGCCATCCCGACATGAACGGCGGCCTGCACAAGTTCAATGCACCCATCCGTGTGCCCCACCATCACCAACCCCATCATCCTGTGCATCAGGATCACCGCCATCTTCTCGGCCGACAGCAAGTCAATGTGCGGCGCGTACGCGGCCTTGTTCTTCTTCGTCCGCTGCGTCCTCTGCTCCCTCTCTATCGCCTCCTTCAGCGGGTCGAACCACCCGAGGAACAGCGCCTTCACGCGGGGCAGGTTGGGCGCCAGCTGCCGGTCCCTCATCTCCCGCTCCAGCTCCCGGTACTCCTCCACCATCCGCTCCCACGCCTCCGTCTCCGCCCGAATCTGCCGCCGCCGCAGCAGGTTGTACTTCCGCCGGTCCGCCTCCTTCAGCTCCAGCTCGGCCTCCCGCCTCGCCTTCCGATACACGTTCTTCAGGAAAATCGGGTATATCCAGGGCGGGTCCTGGATGAATATCTTCGGGCGCGGGTCCCGGTCGCCGGCCGCCTGCTCGGTGGCCGGGCTCGGGAAGTCGGCGGCGGGGGCGGCGGCGGGGAGGTTGTGGAGGACGTCGAGGTAGTTGTCGCGGACGGCGTCGCGCGGCGGCGGGAGGCGGGACGGCGGCGGGGGGTTGAGAGGGAGGGAGTACGGGGGAGGGAATGGGAATGGGGAGCGGAAGAGGAGAGAGCGGGAGAGCTTGACGGGGGAGATGGACGGCTGGTAATGGAGGCGACTCCTCTGGCGAGATTGGATGGCGGATGATTTCGAGGCGTGGAGGCGAGCGGCGGAGGGAGCGGAGAAGGAGGTGGAAGGAGCGGAGGCGGAAGCCATTGCCGTCGGCGGCGGCGAAGGAAGGTGGGAGGAGGAGATAAGCGCCGCGCGCAGAGGAACGGGACGAGGAAGGAGGAAACCTCCCTTAAACCTCGAGAAAATGTTGTGGATAAAAAAAATGATAATTATAATAAAACGAGATTCGGACAAATAAAAGATATTTTTCGAGAAAAATCGTGGAGGATTTCTAAGGTTGAAAGGACAAAAAACAACGAAAGAGGGACCCCATTCCCTCAAAAGAAAAAAAATTATGTCGAATTCAAATGGGTAATTTAGATCATTTTCATATCTACAAATCAAAAAAGATTTTTTTTTAATACGGAAATTGATTTTACGAACACAAGATATAACTTCCATCCAGAAAGATACGTTATGAGGATCATGATTTGTTAGCAATTTTTTAAAAATAACTAATAATTGTCATCAAAGATTAACACATATTGAATATACCATTTACGATTCTCGCTATGTAAAAAAGCATAGTAAAAGCCTGTAAGTGAGGTGAGAGTTAGATAAGATAGACAAAAAAAAAAAATATGCCACTTAAAAGATATTTTTACTCTTTTGAATCTCAATCAAGTATGGTAAATTAATCTTTTTCAAGATCTTAGCGATAATTAACTTACTACCTAAAAAAATACCAAAGTATGAGAAGTAATTTATCTCCTTAAATGGAAATATCACTAGTGTTGAAAAGAAACGACTACACGATAACCTTGGTTACAAGTTGCAGAATATATGTACTTGATTTACCATCAAGGATAATTTGCTAATTGTGAGAATTAATTTACAACCATCATGAAAACGAAATCAGGAAATAGGACCATAATTATTTAACATAAAAGTAATTCACTAATAAAAAACAGAATTTACTATTTTCAGAGGAATCACTCCTTTACTCCTTGCCTTTTATACATGGTAGAGATGGAAGTAATTTAGTGTCTTACATGGGGGTGATTATTTAAAATAATAGAAGTATAATGGAATCTTAGCAATTGCGAGAAATATTTTAGTTATTTATTATAGAAAGAAGAAAATATTTTATCATAAAAAGGATATTGCTACACGAGGACCACGCTAGTGTTGTAACTTTGGTTAAACGTAGAGTTAGCACTTTCCTTATTTTCTCTAAGAATTTAGCTCTAAATTGTGCTATTATGAGAATGCTTAGGCTTGGTAGTTTCCAAATAGAATAGTGCATTAACTCAAACTCATCCCAACTGACCTGATAAATCGGCTAAACTCCTTATAATCATATTACACTTATTGCTAGCAACATTTATCGATTAGAAGTTTATTTTTAGCTCATTTTTCTCAAATAGTCGTATATGGTGATTCATAAGTTAATAATTCCTCTATTGGTGCATCAATGAGAGATTGACACTTGACACAGAGAGGGCACAGATTGAAACCGGTATGGTGGGGCATGAGCTGGATTAACGTGGGTCTTTAGGGAATCGATGGACAAATCTTACCGTGGCACTTAGCTCTCGACCCGACCTAACTAACTTTACTATTGCTGACATTCTCGAAAGGAAATTCTGTGGAGAGGAGCTCTCAAGAATACTCTATTACTCAAATGAGAGTAAATTATACAAGTGAGGGGAGAGCTCCCCTCTTTATACAAGAGTACCTCTAATTATAATAATTCATCTTTGCGTGATCTAATAATATAAGATCTCAATACTCTTCCAATCGATCAGACAGTAAAAATTCACTTGATCTAATGGTGGTGGTTATTAATTCTTGTCAAATTAATCCCACAGTGGACATTAAGGGTGCATTTGACAACTTATCAAACAGTAACAATTTATGTTTTTTTGTTCTCAGAGGTAGATTTAGAACAAAAGTTCATTTGATAAAAATTTTATTCCTCAAAACAAATTTCTATTTTTCATTCTCAAAAGTAGATTTGGAACATAATCAGAAAAAAAAAGTTGATTAGTTGTTCCCGATAACAATTTCTGAATCAAGCTAACCCATTTTTTCTCTTTTCTTTTCTTTCTTTTTGTTCTTCTTCCCTCTCTTCTCTTCTTCAACTGCTGTCACCATGGAAGCCGTCGCCGTGTGCCGCCACCGGTCGCCAGTGACTAGTCTAGCAAGGTTTAGTGATCTCGTCGGAGACTCGTCAAGCTAGGGCGAGGTCTAGCAAGCCTCACCTAACGGGACGAGGCTCGACCTTGCCCAGATCTAGTGAGGTCGAGCCCTGCCAACGATTGGGCGAGGTCGCTCGCCTAGCCAAGGCTTGGCCAAGCCTTTCCCATCTGTCGGCGCGGCCTCGGCGAGGTCAACGACACTCCAACAAGGTCGCCGACCCTCATCGGCCAGTTGTCGGTCATCCCAAGGTCAACGATCGACAACCCTTGAAGAAGAAGAGGAAAAAGGAAAGAAAAAAAGAAAATAAGAAAAAAGTAATACAATTATTTTAAAATTAAAAAAAATGATTTGAAGTAAAAATTTTGAAAACAGTACCAAACACAATTTTATTATGAAAATTAAAATTTTAGACAATTACCAAATGACTTAAAATGCTTAAAAATTGTTCTGAAAAAAAAATCGTTTATGATCAAAAATTCCTAAACGAAGCGTTATCAAATCTTGTCCCTAAATCTATTCAATTTTTGAGCGCATCAATCCTTTTTGAACAAATCTGATGGCAAAAATTGAATCATCTTATTAATCCAATGGCTCTAAGGAACCCCTTTGGATCAATAATGTGGCGATCCTTTGAATAGATGAAGTGACAAATTTTTGTCCTGGCAAATGGGGTCGGGGTCAGGTTGCCAGCCTTCGATAGATTGTTCTAGTGGATGGTTTGCGACCGAGCACGATCCCGAGGTCGGCAGGTTAGAAATGCACAAATTCATACGGGTTCGTGCCATAGCGGCACAAGAAGGCGCATCCAGCATGGTTTCGCGATTTGGAGCAAGTTGGTCACGCATCGCACCGGCGGTTGCCTCGACCAGTCAATGCTTCTGAGGTGGTTATAGGTGACATCATTTTCCACTAGCTAACGGTAGGTCTACTCATTTTCCTTAACTTTGCTTGATCTTGAATCTTACTTCTGCGGTCTGTTTGGGGGCAGGGGAAAGCAAAGTAGGGGGAAAACTGTACAAAATTTCTAGTTCTATATCTGGCCTCTCTCTTGCTTGATGCACTTGTCCGACTTTTTTTTTTTTAATGGAAAGAATACCATTCACTTAAAAAAGTCTAGTGAATACAAGTCTAGAGCTTCGTAGCATAATAAATCAAACAGAGCGGGCGGGAAATTCATAACCCAATTACAAGGTAGGTAATTTGTCCATTGGGCCTTAGCAATGCAATTCACAATCTCATTAGTTTCTCAGCTGCAGTGGGCCAAAGTGAGGCCCCAGTAGTTCCCCAAAGGAGGCGTGAACTTTCCTACTTGAAGACACTCGACCTGCTGGGACCAGCTCGGGCCAAATTGCACATCGTCAATTATTCATGTCGAAACATTGGCTCATGGTTCCGATAATTAGATCAGTAAAACAGTTTGCATAGCAAAAATCAGGGCAAAACTCCCTTGACCTGCAGGCTGAAGTATGTTGGAAAGATCACTGAGAGAGCTTATATCCGTGAGCTGCCAGAAGTCCACATGCTTTCCGGTACCTTCAGAAGTTCTTTCGCAGCAGAGAAGCCTTTATCTGCATTTATCTTGATCTTGAGGTCCCCTGGCTTTTACACTCATTGGTATTGTTCAACTTTTGACAGTGAAAGAAAAAGCTCGGGACTCACCAGACTCGGGCAAGCCTGGTTAAGCACTGTTCCGCCATATAAGTATTAGCCATTCTTAGGCAATTAATATATTTTTTGTAAGTACAATAAGACCCAATCGAGAATCCTAGCTCACCAACGCTGTCCTCAGAGTTTCTTGCATCGTGTAAATACCGTCGGATGCATGTACAGTACAGGTAAGTGTTACATCATGCACGCAATAATAATCTGTCTACTATCTGGCCTAAGCAGAACTCAGTTATGCAATGTTGGACAACCTATGAATCCCTCAACATAAATCATCATCCCGTAACATTCTGTTATAAGAGCATCGCAATGGCAATTTTGAGTTGATAAACAATGAAATACTTGTACTAGATGAATATATGTTTTAATGCTACACTTGCTTGGGTAGTTCAGTAACCTCAATTCTCCTTGTCTGCATAACTCTCATTTTAATAGGACAGAGATACGCCTTCAATGTCACTCGAATGATCTAAAGCCTCAGTGGTCTGCGGCTTCTATGAATCATCAATCAGTTTTTTTCGATAGAAGTCATAGAATTGGCCAGAGAATCAGACAGAACTTCACAGTTGAGCATTCTAATAAGGCTGTTTCATATCCGAATCCTATTCATGTCCTGGATGAGCTTTTAGCTTGCAGATAAAGATAAAGATAAAGAGAAAAGAAGAACGAATTCAAAGTGCAGTGAGCGACCAAAAGGGTCCTCAACAATTATTTTTTCGAGCTCAAACCTTGCGACTCCATTGAAGACCCACATAAAAACCAATATACACTCATGTCAATTTTGAATACATGGAGCATTGTCTGTCATTCACAATTCACAAAACAGGAGCATGAAAATCAATATCCTAGCAAAAGTGAATCATCTGTCTCACATGTATCAATTTACAGATTTCAAACTGAAAATCTCGATTCTGTACATCATCAACCGGAGTAAAAGTCAAAGTAATCTTTCATTACCAACACAGGAAGAGAGGCAAGACGATTTTGTGCAAAGTCCATCAAAAGCACATTCCAAATCCAAGATCATGCAGGGAATATATTGAGGTTAGTTGAAGAGCTGTTGCCATAATTTCTTGCTTGATCAGAGCCAGAAGTGCAACATAGCCTGCTGAAAGAAACATAAAGTCTATGATTCTGATTCATGATAAGCAGAAGATCTGTCGGAAAGCTACTGCAACATGAAAGCAAAAGCAGGCTAATACTAACTTTGGATGCAGGTTTACAAATGGAAACATGCCAAGATAAAGAAAAGTAAGAGAGGCCCGTACTTCTGTTATGGTGAGAAGGGGCAAGTCGTTGAGTTGAGTGTCTTTCTTTCTGTTCTCATGCCTCATCTCATGCTGTATTGAATTCAGTTGTTCTCGTATCTCCTTCAGTAAGTTCATTTCCTCTTCATTTTCATGGACGATTTCATAGCTTCTAGCATTCCTCTCTGTCTCAAGCCGTTCAATTCTTTCACTCAGCTGTTGAAACTCAGACCGCTGTTTGGGTACCCTGGCTTTATGGGCTTCTTGAAACCCATTACAGTCAGCGCTCATCTTCTCTCTCAGTCCAGAGTTAGATGGCATCTTATCATGGTTTAGCGAAAGCAGCATCTTCTTTATCCAGTCAGTTTGATCAGTAACCAAATCCGGCTTCCCGAGCCGATCTTCGCCTTCAGATTCCTTCTTACTCCATTCTTTCACCTGAACGTCATGACATTTACAGCTCACGTCACTCTGTGGTACTTCAAAAATATCTTGGATAGTTGTTGGACTAGCAGAGTTCTCAACTGCTTCCTCTGTGTAGAGATTTTCACAATGGTTCATTTGATCAGACTTTGCATTGTCCCATTCACCTGCAGCATAACAAGGTGGTGCACTCACACAGGAAACAATAGCACAGGACCTAGACACGCCATTAGAGTATTCATTATTATCCTGATTATTGTCCTTATATTCCAATATTTCACTTGCGCGATTCCCTAATCTTCTGATCTGCTCCCAAACTGGACTGAAATCCCCATTTGATGAATTTTTCGATTTGCTCTCGGAATTCAAGCTCTCGCCCATACCTTCCAGATCGGTATTCTCTTCAACTATTCTCGAAACCATGTCTAGATTAGGAAAAACAGATTTTGGCCTTTTCATGATGCCTTTCTGTGGAATAGGATCCTTCAAGCAAATTGGAGGTGAAGAGTTCAATCTCCTCACACTGCCACCATTCAATCCTTTCCCACCATTGGAGACATCTCCTCTTTGCAAAAACAGATTATCCAGAAATCTACTTTCACTGGGTCCCAAATCAGTGTAACCCATGCTCAGAAGCTTATAACGATAAGCTTGGACTTGGAACTCGAGCGAAGCGATCTCCATCTCTTTCTGGTAAATAACATCCTCAAACACTTCCAGGGAGAGGTCGGCATGACACATCTTCTCCTCGGCCATTCTCTTGTACTGGTCGGCCTCCATCTTGACAGCCGCCTTTTCACCCTGCAAGCGCAGTATCATTGACAAGGCCTCGCTGGCCGCGGTAGCAGACGCTTCCCGCTCTTCATCTAGTTCATCGTAGAGTTTCTGCAGGAGTTGCTGCTGAGCAAAGAGCGCTTCTTTAAGGGCAGCAGCATCCGTTTCAGGCATCCCCAAACAAACGCCAATCTCGGCCATGTATCAGCCTGGAATCGAGCCAACCCGCCTCTGAATTGGACAAGAAAGAAGAGATTTTCTTACTCGAATCAACAAGAACCCAGTGTCACAGGCTCAGTGACCAATCTTGACTCTGTCAAAAGATTTTTTATCTATGTCTATCTATGCAGAACTACAGACGAATGGAACCCGAAACGTTCACACCTATTTTTCAACAAATCATGGGAACAAGAAGACAACCAAACGCAAGAAAATTTCAAAACGAGAAAAAGTGAAAAGCGAGGGTGTGGACAATTATACATACCCTTTTCCTTTGGCAGAGAGAAGCTCCCTCTCCCAGTACCGACTTTCCACGAGAACCCCGCCTTCTTTCAAAGGAATGCAGGCGAAAACCCAACACCCACGACGCCCATCTCCTCTGACACCCCCGAGAAGTCCAAGAAACGCAGCCAAGAACACCGCCCGTTAAGCCTCGGCAGAGGAACAAAGGAGGAAAAGGGCCCAACAAGAAAGCAAAAGGAGAGAGCTCGCCGGCGGGAAAGGTGGCGCTTAAAGGCTCGACAAGAAGAGAATGCGAAAAGCGATCGATTTGGCCGTTGGAAGACTCAGTCTTGCAGGCATCAAAGCAGCCCCAGATGGTTGCTTTTTGCGAAGAAGAGGAGGAGAAGAAGAGGAAAAGATCGGATCTTTGCGTTGATTGCAAAGCAGGTTATTCAATGGACGAGAGGGGTCTGACGGAGAAACGAAGATTAGAACTCACGAACTACTTCCGCAAGAACCAACTCACTTTCCCTATCAAGAAACGGTATTGGCGCTGAGAGATGGGGGGAATATGGAATCAATATCTAGAAGAAAAGACAAAAAATAATAAAAACAGGTCGGAAAATGGAATTTTAGTAATTATCGTTTGAGGATTCTGGTGAAGAGAAAAAAAAATTTTTTTTTTAATTAACTTGCCATCCTATAGGATTAGTTAATGCCCTTAAAGGAACTATTGAGACTTGAAGATTTTACTTATATATTAGCTTGTAATCTGAGTTGGGTAATTACTGCTTGCATTATGATGAGATAGTGTTCTCATTTGATGAAGCGACCATTGTCCTACACGTTTTTAGAGCTGAAGATTTCATTTTTAATAACGCTCTATTTTGTTGTGTATAAATGCATTAGGATTTTTTTTTTTAATTTATGAGAAAAAACGAATTAGTTTTTCCAGGGAAATATACCTGGTTTGACTACAGCAAATCAGGTTCTAATTGGCGATAAAATCCAAAAGGGATCTTTACCAAAAAAAAAAAAATCCAAAAGGGATATATATGCCCCTTCGGTCTAATTTTGGAACATTTATCCTTGACTTGCGTTCCATATGTGTTGGCATTGTCGTAATTTGCGTCCCTGAATCCATGATTACCATAAATTACAGTTGGCCCCACCCTTTGCTCTTTCCGTCTTGGAGTTTATCCGTTAAATAAAGGGAAAATTACCCATCGAATTTCGCTCTATTTTAATACAATTCCTAATCACTATTACCCTGAAGTTAAATTAATAAAATGATAAATATTGAACAATTTCACATAGCTCAAGGACAATCAATAGGTTCCCATCTTTCTCACATGAGAAGGAGAAATTAAGGGTTTTAGGAGAAGTTAGGGTGGGAATGATTGTAATTTCAAGTGTGGGTTTTAACTTTTAAGAAAATATAACAAAAAATTTGAGAGTGAAAGTTAAAATAATAATATAATTTTTACTAATAAAAAGAAATAGTTTGAAGATTAAATTGATATGTATAAAAAAATTTAATAATCACATTAAATAAATTAAAAATGCAGGGATCGTATTATATGTTAAGTCAAAATTCTAAAGTCGTATAAGGGGTCACATTACATTTCGAGAGTTGAGGTTTAATAATTATTCATGTCGTTACTCCTTAATTAAATGAGTGTGCGGGGAACGTGAGGACCCCGCACGTGCCGCTCCTTGGCCGCGAGGAGCGTTTAAGAGCCATCAAGTACGCAATATCATTTGATTCCTCCACCTTGCTCGTCCTTTTATTTTTCTTTTTCCGACATCTTTTTTTTCGGTCAAACTTTTCCCGACTTTAAAAAGCAGTTATTATGGCGCTTCCAACGGCTACTAATGGGGTGTCGACCCGCGTGCGGAGCGGGGCCCACCGCCGACCCTTAGGACGATCCGAAAGACGGTGCGAGGAACGGGGCAGCTAACGAGCCCGATGTCGACTTCAATAAAAAAAGAAGACTCAGTCAACTGCGCCACGTGGATAAAATAAATTAATAAATATGCTTTTATTTATTTATTTAAAGAACTTATTGAGGGAAATCGGACCTGGTGAGAATTAAACAAGAGTTCCGCCAAAGAAAATGATAGGATGAGCTGCATTCATGCTTAAATTGGGCGTCAATTTTTCTTTTTAAAATAATCTATCCAATTGACTTTTGAATTTAATATCGATATTTATTCATTTCGACTTTTCAAAAATTGTAATGTTTCCATGTTCTTCCTATTTTTGTGATTTAATGACACGTGGGCTGTAATGAAAGTTTTAAGTTAAGGTGCTCGAACTTATTTATTTTGTTTTTTTTTTCTAGTGAAGAAATTACTTATTTTTGCCGCCAAAATTAAGCTATCGATCCTTCAGAAAAGTTATGCTAACATATGTTATTATTTGTTTGTTTCGAAATATGCAAGCTTTTCCCATTAAATCAAATCCGGAGCTACAAGATTTGTTAAAAAAAGATGTGAAAGGGCAATTAAATATGAAAGTCACTCCAAGCAAACTCGTTTAATATATATTAATCTACTAGTTGAATTTGAGAACTTGTCCATCTACGTCGGTTCGTCCACTAATGATGTACATCATAACTATTTTATTTCTATTCCAAAAATATTTTTCTGTTATGAACTTATTTTTAAAACAGAAATTCATTTAGTAAAATTATTTCATTTTTTCTATTTTCGGAATAGATTTTTACTCCAAAAATAAGTTTGAAATAGAATTAGATTTTACTTATCTATTTTGAAACAAAAATAAGAAATAGTTCCTCTTTTCTACTTCTCACCCAAAGGACTTTCTCCCTAACTCTAATATCATCTCGATGCCTCCCTCACCGAGGGACTCCTTCGTAGCCCTAAACTCTTGACGCCTCGCTTAGCTTGATGCCGTCGTCGACTCCAATGATGTCACCCTCACCATCGACTCCGTCATCCTCGTTGGCGTTGACTTCCTCTCCTCGTTGACCCTCACTTCACAAGGCCTTCATCGTCGTGGACTCCATCCCCCTCACCATCAACTCCATCCTCCTTGCCGGCGTCGACTCCTCCTCCTATACTGTGCAAAGGCCCTGAAGTTTCGCAATTGTCCAAAGGCATCTTCTTGGTTGACGACCATGACCCTCTTCAATCGCTCTCTCTCTCTCTCTCTCTCTCTCTCTCTCTCTCTCTCTCTCTCTCTCATCATTGTTTCACATTTGTCTACAGGTCTGAAGTTCGATTATGCATTTGCATTGCAAGTTCCTCATCAAAATCTCCTCAATACTTCTGTCCTTGCCTCAAGCCCTCCACACTTCTCTGTAGCGAGCCTCTCTCCTTTTGCAACCTGAGACTTTTTGGGAAAAAGTTGTCCTAGGGTTGTTTTTGTCTAGAATAAGTCGGGGTCATTTTTAATCACGCAATTGGGATGCAAGATGGATTAATTGGTGAGGAAAAATACCAATTTGTTAATTGAGGTACTAACGGGATTTATTGAGGTCAAATGAGATTGAATTGAGCAACAAACTAAGTCCAATTGAAGCCAATTGCTTGAAAATTCGTAGCCCCCCCTCCACCACAACATTTGGACCTCCTCAACCTTTTAGATGGGGGCATTTGGGTCTGGAAAATGGTTGATGGAAGATAGCTTTGCAAAGGGATGAGGTTAAGGAGACAAAGGAGAAGAATATTGAACCAAGTGGCCCCCACCAACCTATCTTGTTCCCCTCTCTTTCCTCACCAAGCAACCGGCTAGCCATTCTCCCTCCTCCCCACTTGTTCAACCACCAGCAACCAAGGAAGCCACCGGAGTAGCTAAAGCTGCCCACCGTCGCATGCCTTTGTCGTCGTAGTCGTTCACGCATGCCATCGCCGCGCGCGCTGCTCGCACTCGTCCAACCGCTCCTCCGCCCTCCTCTCACCCTCCCACCGTCCCAACTGAGGTCTCATGTTGTGTAGAGCCAAGTCGAAGTAGCCTCAGCCATTGTGGACTGCCATGCACCCCGCCTCAGCCCGACTGAGCTCCGCCTAGCCGTTACCGGCCTTTGCTCGCCATTTTAGCCACTGAAGCCGCCTCAACCAGCCAAGAACATAAGAGGAAGAAGTGGGTTTTCTAGCTCAATCGAGGCCCGTTTTGAGGTGATCTTGAACCTTGAAACCTAGGCACGTCTTTGGAAAAGTTGAGCCCCGTTGCGTTCCCGACGTTTGGAACCAAACGGATTGCTAAACAAGTAAGTTTTACTCACTAATCCTTACTGGCAATCTGATGAGTGGCAGGGGGCATCGACGGTGGAGGGGGAGCTGCTGGCTGATTCTCTACAACTTCTTGAGCTCTAAAGTGGATGAAAATAGAGAAAGCAAGCTAGAGGAAGAAGATGAAGACAGCTACCCAAGTGGAGGGTCCCTCTTGGCTTCTTCCTATCTCTTTGTCCCCTTGACCATGCCCCACCTCAATTGGCAGACCTCTTTGGCCAATTTTGTGCACACAATTCCCCCTAGAACAAGTTCCATGTGGTCCAAAAGGTTGAGGACCATGGGACCTACGAATTTGCAACCCTTTCCCCCCTAAATTGGATCAATTCTTCTCCAATTTAACTAAAACCGGTCCCTATAAAATCCACCAAGGTATCATCGACCAAATTGACATTTTCCCTTACCAATAGAACCAACTTGCATCCCAAAAAACGTAATAAAAAACGGTCCATTGAATTTTTTGGTCGAAAATGGCTCTATTTTGAATTTTCGCTAAAAATCTCGGTTTGCAGAAAAATCTTCGGAGGATGAGTCAACGTTACTAAAATGACTCGTGACATAACAGAACTTTCAATTTCTGAAATCAAATTCAAATTCGCAGTTAATTTCAATTTAACGTGATTTTAGCGTAACCTAGTCTACTAGGTAATTTTTAGAAATTTTTGATGCAATTGACCCGTGATCAATTTATCTCGAGTAATCGATTCCTAGTCAAATTCTCAAGTCTATTGCATTAAAATCTCTTAATGGCTTCCCCTGATAATCTAGTTATCTCATGAGTAATCAGCTTAAAAAATAGCACTATAAGCGTGTTGATGAAATGCCCTATTTATTTAATTGAAAACATGACTGAAATTTCAGGATGTCACATCAATAATCTTGAGTTTGTTATATCTCCGTTCTTGTCTTGAATTCAGTTTGGATCTTATCAGAGTGGGAAAGACTTCTGAAGTAAAATAGACTTTCACAGCATTTCACGATATAACACAGAAGTCTAGTATCCTTCAGAGGAAGAGTAAGAATAAGAGAAGGAAAGTTTTGTCAACTTTAAAACCTTATAAGAGTTTTCTCAACAACTGTTTCTTCTGCTATACTACGCTACTATAATATTCTTGCTTTTTGTATATTCTTCTCCATTGAAGAGGACTCCTATTTATAAGAGCAAATGCAATCCCAATGGCAGTTGTATTGATAAGAAAATCATGTTAATATATCTCATAATCTCTCGTGATTTTCTAGATGTGGGAAGATCACTTTGATTTGTTTTTTGATCTCTCTTGATTTTCTAGATGTGGAAGATCTTGTTGATTTATCTCCCAATCTCTCTTGATTTTCTTTCCTCCTTTTTTTTTTCTTTCTACTTTTACAGACTCACTACTACATACATTCTACTACAGATATACATAATTGCATTGGCATCTCCAATTGGGAGTGACCTACTCAATAACTTTCATTCCTAATCTAGTTGGTGGGTGTTCAATGTCATAATGAATAAACTTCCCGTCAGTATCCTCTACTGGTTGTGATAGCAAAAGCTTCGACTTGCCTTTCTGCTCTTTTAGGAACATGGTGAAAATGCCGAGTTCAAAAAATTAATATGAAATTTCAGAAAAGCCTAATATTCATTAAAAACGCATTTGAAAGGATAATATAAAAGGTGACCAGTAACTCATTCTTGAACTTACTGTCAACATTAAGAATTTAAAGTTTCGTCTGCATGAACTAGTGGCTCTTTTTTTTGGATTCTATGCAAGCTGGGGCATGCTATGTAAAGAACCTATAGTATTCCGACCTCTTTTTTGTGAACAGATGCATTAGTATAGTTGGTTTACGATGTCCTATGTAATCATTTGACAGGTCTATTCAAAAGAAGTGTGTATGTCATTGATGTAAGTGCGAGCAGGGAAAACCTTCAGATGAATGTAAACAACGCAATATTGGAATCGCTTTTAAGGCTCACTCAGCAGGATTCTTTCAACATAGCTTTCAACAATGAAGTTCATTTATTCTCCTCGTTGATGGAGCTAGCAACACCAGAGGCGATCTCAAATGCGCTCCAATGGATTAGTGCCAACATTACAGCTAATGGTGGCACGTTTCCTCTAGAACAGGCTTGAACATGAACATCCAATGTCACCGGAAGGTGCTTGAATGCTAAATTCATGAAGAACTTTAAAGCCGTTCTCATTTTTTAGTTGCCTTCTCACTTTCACATACTAGTTTAGAATACTGCCTTACCATTCTGACTTATCTACTCAATTGCAGGCAATGAAGTTGTTGGCGGAAACCACTGGTTCAATACCATTCATTTTCCTAGTCACGGATGGGGCTTGTAGGGATTGTCGGATTCCTAAAAACGGATTCGACACTAAATTGAATCTTTAAAATGAATGCGGAAGACGAGCTCTGGAAGAACACGTATCACCGATTCTAAGGTACATCACAACATCGAACGTACCTTGTTAACCACAGATTAAACACCAACGCCGATATGAGGAAGAGAAACTGATCCCATTCGATCCGATGACGTCAATTTGCCTTGAAGGGAAGATGGGTGTTGCCTCTTGCTTACTGTTCTTTCTTTTTGGAGCGTTTTTTAGGGAGAGAGGAATGAGGAACGTACGTTATGCCAAAATGTGTGTTCCTCCCTCTTTATTTTCCCTTTATATACGTCTCCTCCAAAAAGAAACGTGCCCCTTTATCTTGTGGGCCGGGCTTTTAAGCCCAACATGGGCGGACGGGCCAACTTAGGCCCATCACAATAATTAATAAAACCATCATCTCCCACTCGCACATGGTGGACCGAACAGATTCTCTTTACCTCTCTTCAACATTCATACCGGTGAATAATCCATGCGACCAGCATACTTTGAGAGCTCGTTACTATATATCTATTAGGAATATCTAGCAGCTCATAATGGGCATCACACTTTGAGTAGATTTAGTATGCAGTACCTTAGATCGATCAATCACATTTATATCTCTCTTGATCTCTTTTAAACAATGATATATATATTGTATTCACAATTATGATTATCCCAAAGATAGTCATAATTGGTCGACCAGTGAATACAAAACTATAATGTGATTCTCCAAATTCGATCTTCCTCTTTCCTTCAAACTCTCAATTTTAGTTCAGCTTGCTTTTCTAGAAATGTCTCATTAGATCGAATCAACTCATGACTATTGGCAACATCCTAAGATAGCAAATACTAAATAGAAATCTTGAAAATAAGTAAAAGTCATGAAGGCACTAAAATTGATGAACTCTTTTTTCTCAAGAGTTTTACACAGCATAAAAGTTGAGATCAAAGTTTTGCCACTATTATTAGTCGTCTCATGCATATGTAGTATGAAATACGTGTTACGATATTAACTCATTTCCCATGGAGTGTATGTCTACACCTTCAATATCGTACAGATGATAGTTCAGACATACCCAATGTCTAACTTGAGTTCACGTATCTACTCATTCACAAAATTCATCAGAACTCACATTTGGCATCATAGACAGATAAAGTAAAATATGTGGGTTATTTTACTTTCGAACATAGTAAATATTATGTCCTCATCTTAACACCCAGTTAAGGCAATAAATATATTTTAAGCTTGAGCTTTCGATTATCACTTAGATAATAAGCTTAAAAACCGTCTCATCTCTATTTATCACATAGTAAATAGAGGCGATTACCCGTGTGAGTGGGCCAATCTTATATCTGTTCGACATACTTTCTCAACTTAAAGTAATGCACTGAGCATTAAGATGCATAAAGATCAAACAAAGATTCATAGGCATTAATAATGAAAAACACAAGTTCATTAATGTGAACAACTCAGGGAAATTATAATATCAAGTACATCAGACTCTACGTAGTCCTAGAGATTTTACATGACCATAAAACACATCTTAGGTATTGGCTTTGTCATAGGATCTGCTACCATTCTATGCGTAGATATGTACTATAAGTTCACATCCTTTCGTGCAACCATATTTTTGACAAAGTTATACTTGGTATCTATATGTTTGGTCTTGCCATGATATTTTGGATCTTTGGTGTACGTTATAGCTGCTTGGCTATCACAGTTAACCAATAATGGATTTGCAGCTTTCTCAATAACACCTAAATGATCCAAAAATCTCTTAAGCCAAACTCCTTCTTGTACCGCTGCTAATAATGCCACGAACTCAGCTTCCATCGTGGACAAGACTATACACGTTTGCTTCTTATTGCTCCATTATATAGCACCATTGTTCAGTAAGAAAGCAAATCCAGAGGTAGATTTTTTTCATCTAAATCTCCTCTCCAATCAGCATTTGAATAGCATTCAAGCTGCAGATCATTTCCTTGGTAATTCAACTTGTAATCAGCAGTTCCCTTCAGATACCTCAGTATTCTCTTAACGGCCTTCCAATGTGCTTGACTTAGGTTGGATTTATATCTACTTACCATTCCAACTGCAAAACATATATCAGGTTTCGTACACATCATAGCATACATCAAGCTCCCAACAGTACTAGCATAAGAAACATGTTTCATTTATTCCTTTTCTTGTGGAGTCCTTGGACACAGTTTATGGCTCAATCCTTCACCTTTTGCAATAGGAGTGTCTATGGGTTTACAATCTTGCATACGAAATCGTTTAAGAACTTTATTTATATATGTTTCTTGCGAAAGAGATAACGATCTCTTCGAACGATCTCTTGAAATCTTAACTCCAAGAATGTATGCAGCTTCACCCATATCCTTCATCTCAAAGTTGGAAGACAACCAGCTCTTGACAGTATTAACCAGCTCCATATTGCTTTCGGCAATTAGTATATCAACATATAATGATATGATCACAAATTGATCCTTTGATCTTTTGATATATACATAATGATCCTCATCAATCATCGTAAAGTCATATGCCATTATAGCATTATGAAAATATATATACCATTGTCTTGATAACTGCTTGAGGCCATATATAAATCTCAAAAGTCGACATACCTTTTTTTCTTAGCCTTTCATTATGAAACCAGTAGGTTATTCCATATATATTTCTTTCTCTAATTCTCCATTGAGGAAAGCAGTCTTTACATCCATTTGATGTAACTCAAGATCCATACTAGCCACTATTGCCAGAATAATGCAAATCGAGGTAAATCTCACTATAGGAGAAAATGCTTCTTCATAATCAATTCCTTCTTGTTGATTATACCCCTTCGCCACAAGGCGAGCCTTATGCCTTTCTATCGAGCCATCAGTTTTTCGCTTTATTTTGAGAACCCACTTGTTCCCAATAGCTTTGTGTCCTTTTGGAAGATCAACCAGTTCCCAAACTTGGTTTGACTTCATTGACTTAATCTCCTCTTCTATTGCATGAATCCATTTTTTCTTACTAGGGCAATTTAGAGCCTCATTAATATTTTTTGGCTCATCCTCATCTTGCGAAGTAATCATAAAAGTTTCCCTTTCAATGTCAAAACGTCGACGGGGAATACTTTGGCGACTTGTTCGCCATATGGGAGATTATACACTGTGCACATCATTCCCCATTACGCTCCCACTAGGATTAGATAATGATAATGTCATCTCATTATGTGGTTGTAATTTAGAATGAGTTGAATTTAATTCGTCATTTCTCATATTACTCCCACTTGGACGAACTCCATTAATATCATTATCTTGATCCAATGTTTCAAATATGGAGTAATCTTCACCTATTTCGCCATTCTTAGGAAATTTATCCTCTAAGAATGTGACATCCCGTAATTCAAATTCAGTTATACTCTCACTTTCCTACTCACCTATGAACACATACCCTTTCGAGTGTTGGGAGTATCTTATGAAAATACTCTTCTTTCCTCTAGGACCCAATTTCCCAAATTTGTGAGAGGGCTCATGAGTATAGGCAGCACAACCCCATGGCTTAAGAAAACTTAAGTCCGGTTTTCTACCTGTCCATAACTCATATGAAGTGGAAGTAACTGATTTGGAAGGCACCCGGTTAAGTATATTGGCCGCAGTTAACAACACATCACTCCAAAAAGTGATAAGCAAGTTAGCATGCGCCATCATGGACCTAACTATTTCCAGTAGGGTTCTGTTTCTTCTTTCCGCAACACCATTTTGTTGAGGACTATATGGAATAGACAACTGTCTTTCTATTCATTTTTCATCACATAATTTTCTGAACTCATCAGATAAATATTCTCGACCTCGATCGGACCTCAATACTTTTATTTTCTTGTCTAATTGATTTTCTACTAAGTTCATAAACCTTTTGAAACAATTTAAGGCTTCAGATTTGTGAGAAATCAAATAGACATATCCGAACCGAGTATAATCATCTATAAAACTGATGAAATAAACAGCCCCATGCCTTCCTTTCACATTCATTGGACCATAGATGTCAGAATGGATTAAATGTAGAGGAAATTCAGCTCTTTTACCTTTTCCAAATGGTTTCCTTGTCGTTTTCCCTACTAGGCAATGCTCACATATGGACAAATCAACTTTTTCAATGTTGTCCAACAAACCCTCTTTGGCTCGTCTATTCATACGTTGTTGGCCAATATGACCAAGTCTAGCATGCCACAAATTCACATCATTATCATATGAATTAGGAGATGTGAGAAGGGAATAATAAACATTTGCATTAACATAGTCAATATCTAATACAATGAAACCATCTAGAAAATAACCACAACCATAGAAATTTGTATCCAAAAACAAATCAACACCTCTATTATGGAAGTTCATATTAAAACCTAGCTTGACCAACACTAAAACAGACACTAAATTCCGACGAATCTTCAGAGCATTGTAGGAATAAAGTGTGTCCATCACGCATGTTCAGTTGGCAGGTGCCAATTCCTTTTACTTCAACTCTGGAGTTGTTTCCCACATAAACTCATTTAGTTCCAGTTGGTACTTGTCGGAATTCCACGAAGAATCATCTATCCTTCGCTACATGGTCTATCGCTCCTGAATCTACTGTCCATAAAGGATTAGACTCAGTCAAGAATACAGAACTTGATACATAGACAAAGTTCTTAAAAGCACAAAGGGGTGTATACCTTCTTTGGCTCACGACAGTCGCGAGCATAGTGACCCTTCTTGTCACAATTGTAACACTTTACCCTTGTAAGCTTTTTCATTCGAGGACGCTTTCCTCTTTCATGTTAGTTAAGCTTAGGTTTCTTCCCTGAAGGACCTGCTTCTTTGCCTTTCCCTTTATCAAACCAATTAGGACTTTTGCGCTTGGAGCTCGAAGCTCCATGTGAGCTAGAACCAGCATGATAGATTTCAGCTTCCGACTTAGCCGCCAAGAGGCGATCTTCTTCCAGCTCAAGATGATGCACTGCATCCTCAAAGGTTTTGATATTTTCATTATGGGTCAGGTGCACCTTCATATGCTCCCAACTCTGAGGCAAGGAACGAATCACTGCTTGCACTTGCTGCTCATCAGTCAGGACATGACCAGCATCTTTCAGCTCATTTATCATGTTTGACATCTTTCTAAGATGTTGCTTCATGGTCTGACCATAAGACTTCTTATAAGAGTCAAACCTAATAGTGAGCTGCCTCAGTCTGGTCACCGAAGTATGACCAAATTTTGCTGCCAATGCTTCCCATATTTCCTTGGCATTCTCAAAACACCTAAACTCTCGCATGACGTCATTTTCCATACTGCTCAGCAACGTAATGCGAGCAAGAGAGTTCTTTTTTTTCCATGCAGCAAATGCTTCCTTATCTCTCTTGTGCTGTGCAGTGTTTCCTTCTTTAGGTTCTACCATGGTTAGGTCAAGAGCTTCTAGTGCCTCTTGCTCTTCCAGCACATATTGAATTTTTATGTGCCAGATTTCATAGTTGTCACCATTGAGTTTTTTACCTTTATTCAGCTCAGCAACTATGCTCTTTGTGGCTGAAGCCATTGATCTGAACATATCAGATATATTTGCACGAATTATTAATGCCTATCATTTATGCATCCATTTTGCACAGACCCATCATATTAATTAACAATTTCAAGTAAGGTTTCAGAATCAAAAGGTCACTATGTTTCCAATCATCCTCTAAAAATCCTAACTTAAAACTATCATTAATATAATTGTCTTATGCAAAATAAATTCTATGAAGCTATAAAAACTTCTATTAACTACCCATAGTAGTCAACAATAACAGAAAGCAAATAATATTTGATATCCAATAATGCTTTCACATAATGCAACTAACATATCAGTTGCCACACCAACAATAACTAGGTAGAAAAAAATTACATAAGATGTTCACAAAGCACACTAAACAAAGACCAGCCAATACATCTAACACCAAGTCAGTACACAAACTGGGAAATATCCTCTTTTGTTCAATTTCTTGATCTTTTTCCTTGTAACAATATAGTAATAATCATTTATACAATCCATCACAATTTTTCTATATGAAGCGGCTCTGTTGACATCTCATATGCGATACAACACTCCTTGCCATTCTGGTGGAAGAGTGTTCATGAAAAATCGCACCATCTCAGACTGTGGCAAGGGACGACCATTCCATATGACCTTTTGAATTTTCCCGTTGACTTCAAGGACGTGATCAATTAAGTCACCACTCTCTCATTGATAATCAGTCAGCTCAACTATCAACTTAGAAAGCCTTTCCTTTTGTTCATTGGTAATTGCGTGAATAGGTATGCGCAACTTCAGGGGAGGCATTGTTCCTGCAACAAATGCAGAACATATAAAGGATCATATATAATCCACATAAACTTAATTGGAAAAAAATACATTCTTTTCCTCCCTTTTTTTTTTTGGGTCAACGGTCAATGGTCAACGGTCAACCGTCGTCAACAATCAACGGTCATCAATGGTCAACGGTCAATGGTCGTCACTGTCAACAAGTCGAGTCGCCGGGTCGGGTCAGGCCGAACGAGCTGGGCCACACTGGTCGGGCAAACCGACCGGCACGTGCGGCACGCGCAGGCAGCTGATGTCACGATGACGTCAGCTGGCGCGTGCGAGCACGTGCATCGCATGTGCGTGGGCGTGCAATGCACGTGCCTACCCTCGCGAATTGGCGCATGCGTTGCACGTGCCGAAGATGCCAGTTCGTTTCGACTGCGCGTGGGGGCGCATCCGGCGGCCTTTGGCGGCGTTACGCCACTCGTCGCGCTCGTCTCGACGAGACTTTCCATCCAACACCATCAGAAATGGATTTCGACTTATAGAAACTCGAAAAAAATGGATGAACAGTGCTCGGGTGTCGGGATTTTTCCACCCCGATCGGTGTCAGCCGATTAATTTCATGAAAAATTAATAAAAAAAAATCATCCATAAACATGAAAGGGGTCGAGAAAAACATGGAAAATGATTGGGAAACAAGAACTATGGCTCTGATACCAATGTAGGGATTGTCGGATTCCCAAAAACGGATTCGACACTAAATCGAACCCCTAAAATGAATGCGGAAGACGAGCCCGGGAAGAACATGTATCACCGATTCTAAGGCACATCACAGCATCGAACGTACCTTGTTAGCCACAGATTAAACACCGACGCCAATATGAGGAAGAGAAACTGATCCCGTTCAATCCGATGACGTCAATTCGCCTTGAAGGGAAGATGGGTGTCGCCTCTTGCTTACTGTTCTTTCTTTTTGGAGCGTTTTTAAGGGAGAGAGGAATGAGGAATGTACGTTATGCCAAAAGGTGCGTTCCTCCCTCTTTATTTCCCCCTTATATACATCCCCTCCAAAAAGAAACGTGCCCCTTCATCATATCCCTCTATCCATGGACCCTAATCTTGTGGGCCGGGCTTTTAGGCCCAACATGGGCGGATAGGCTAACTTAGGCCCATCACGATAGTTAATAAAACCATCAGGGCTGTTGAAAATGAGCAAGAGATCTGCAATAAAGTGAAAGATTATTGCTCAAGTGGACTAGCAATTTGTCCTCGCATATGCACCTTTGAAATAGGTAAGAGATCTTTAAAAAAGTACAAAATAGTATCGAAGTTGATCACTTTTGCATTGGGTGACATATAAAGCATTGGTTGCAACCTTTCAACTTTCTAGATTAGAGTTGTGTGAAGCACTGCAACAAAAGGAATATAAGTGTTTATGCAATTACACAAGCAAGAAACCTGACGAATGTAGGGTTTGAAATGCATTCATTTGTGGAAACATCGCAAGCCTACCACTACTGTTTACCTTTCCAATGACAATCCATTCATCACTTGGCAATCAAACTATGTAATCAGAAGAGCGACTTATAATGATAACTGTCATTAAGACAATCTATTTATACTTACCCATCAAGGACAATAACTTCAAGCAGTCATTAAGTCTGATATACACGAAGTTGAAAATAGTCAATTTTGAGCTACTATGGTACTTTAAATAATCTAACTTGATGAATGTAGGGATTGGAGTGCATTCATTTGTGGAAACATCCCAAGCCTTTCACTACTTTTTACCTTTCATCGCTTGGTAGTCAAACAATGTAATCAGAAGAGCAACATATAATGACAACTGTCATTAAGACAATCAGTTACTACTCACCGATAAAGGACAACAACTTCAGTGTGATTCCTGGTATGAGTGCAGTCATTAGGTCAGATAAACACGAAATTGAAAAATAGTCAATTTTGAGCTATATCTTAATACTTTAGATATTCTATGGGTGACTACATCAAGAGAAGAGTTTTTAAATGCATTGACTTTATCACAAATTGTCTGCCACGAAATTTTTGATAAAGCTATTTCTATATTATATATATACAGCTTGAATTTGGATCTATAATATGAACCTAGAAAATCATTATTATTGTGAGGTTAGGCTTTGTCTTAAGTTGCAATTTGTGTCAAAGACATACTGCGGTGGAACCATTTAAGGGGGGCTTACCAATTTATGTTAATTACTGCGAACTAATTTTCTTTCCAGGTGCATACTGCAACAATTACTGTCTCCAGATGCTTTCTCAAATTGGAAGGGGTTATCATGATGCTGCCTATTATGCTGGTAACTGACTTTTTTTTTTTGGGGGGGGGGTTTGTGGATTCGAAGTGAATGACGTCTGTTATGGGTTAATATACCTCTGAAAAAATTCAGTTTTATCAGCTAATGTTAGTGGGGTTGGGAACTTTCTTATGTGGAAAAGGCAGGCATATCTGAAAATGCAGAAATTGAGGCCGTCCGGCTCTAGAACAATGGACTTTAATGGACTTTTTACCAACAAGATTTATGACATGAGTTTGTTTTAATCCAGAAGGGCAATAATGGAGCTTGTCTAAAGAGTGTTATGATCTCCAATCTCTGCTTAGTCCAAATAAAGATCTGTGGGTTTTAAAATTGTCAAGTTCTTTAAAGCCAAAAAAATCTAATCTTGTCTTTGTTTGTTCTGTTCCTTTTCGCATAAGCAGAGTTAGTTGAACTTAGAATGAAAAGGTGGCTTGCCAATGCATTGTCAATCATGATGGTTGATATCACAGTGGATGCTATGGAAAATCTTGATTCACTTAAGGTAATAATTTCCTCTCCAAGTTTTACCAAAAAAAATAATTTCCTCTCCAAGCAACAATCATTTCCAAATTCCAATCACCAACAGATATCAAAGCTTTTGAGGAGTGATAATCTTGGAAATTGCAATTTTCTATCTTCATAGAATCACATGTTACTCATTTAAGTGGAGATGTATCCCTGACAGAGTGGTCATATGGTGCTTTCCATTCTATTGACAGATATATCCCTCCTATATTCCAGACCTTTCATTGCGAAGTCAATTAATTGTATCAGGCAGATTTTCTGGGAAATTTCCAGAGCTTGCAAAAGTTAGTGTTGTTTTGGTGGATAGGAGTGTCTGCACTACAGATCTGAAAGTGCAACATGTGAAGAATGTCCCTATTGACAGAGTAATATTTGATCTTGAATACATACTCTTGGATGAATGAAGCTCTTACAAATTCTAAAGTTTGCTATGGATTTTCCTAGAGGATACTGTCAGCCCCACTTACACTTCGAATTGAAAGTCTTAACGTTCTTGATTAATAAGTAGTGACCTTTGATGCAAAGCTCACCACGATGCCTTTCTTTCTCTTACAATCCATATTTTGTCAGATGCTTCTTTCTAATGAAATTGCGGCAGAAATTTTGTTGATGATGCTTCAAATAAGGACTTCTATGATATTTATATTGGTCCTCTTATGCCTCCAAGCTTTACCTGAAATCAATCTAGTTTTAGTGTGTCGCGACCAAATTTTTTGGGGGTGAACCACCTAGGGTTTGGCTAATGGATTGTTAAAGCCTAGACTTAACTCGGGCTCTCCCAAGCTCATACCAATTCGTGACTTTTGTTTAAATTTCTTAACATGCAATTGATTTTTAATTAGGAGTCGCCACTAATCTATTTTTGGTGGGTCGATTAGAAACCAAGTAAAGTAACGGGAGATTCACTTTACTCCTACAAACCAGAGATTTGGGTACGGGGACTTGATTACGCTAGATTTCTCTAACGCCCTTTTGGTACCATTTCTTTTATTTTGAAAAAAAAAGTTTTGCAGGCAGCTTGAATTGATTTTAAATTATCTCCCTAACAAGTGAGGTGTTCATGCAAGTGCGCAAACCACCAATTTAACACCCAAGAAAGCAAAAGCAATTAAATAATGCAAGACTTACCTCAAAGCAACAAAAACATCTGCAGTGTTAAATTAAAATCCACATCAACAACCCTAGATATGGTTTCTAATTAACAAACAATTACTCAATTTTTGTTTTTTCTTTTTCAACAAAAATATAGTCAATATGCAATGCAATACTTCTAATCTAATATAAAATGATATGGCATGACAATATGTCCTAAACTATATGAATGAGATTTTTGTGATATCTTAATGAACATGCAATAATTAAATATGCAATCTAAATTAACCATAATGACTTAATTCTAATGACGTGTAATGCAATGCAATGACGTACAAAATTATTTCAACTAAAATGACAAGCAACATGCAATTTAATATGTGAGCTATATGTCATGCGACATTTATTAAATGACCTAATCTAATTAAATGGACCTAACAACAATCAATAAATGACGTGCATTTCATGAACCTAATTCTATATGACATTGACATTTTTATTTTCCTAACAAAACATGCAAATTATCTAGGAGAGATTATCTACATATAATTGATAAACGTGCAATCCTAACATGCAATGACGTGCAAAGAATGCCCTAATTCAACATGATATATGCATGATGATTTTTTGTGTTTTTATATTAATTTCGAAATTAAAATTTCACATGCATTTCAAATAATGATAAAACTAACATCCAAAATGAATGTGCTTTCTTTTTTTGGTTTTCTTTTCCTTGATTCAAAATAAAATTATTATTCTAAATATAAAAAAAACATAATCCTAATTCAACATTTTTGGATTTTTAAATTTTGAAATAAGATTGCAATTTTAATCCTAAACAAGAAATATTCTAAAGCAAATCTATTCCTAACTCAAATATCTTTTGGATTTTTCTTTTACGAAAATAAGATTGACTCAACCAACTTGACGATAAGAAATCAAACAAGATAAGATTGATATCCAAAATTACAAACCATATCTCGTTTGAGATCGGGTTGGCCAATTTTAAATTAAATCAATCTCACGCTTGAGAATGGATTGTCGATTTTGTAAGGGATTGCGATTCGAATTTTGGGCGCGAAAATCGGACTGTCAATAGCTTGAGGGACTATTTCATAATAGGATATCAATAATATATTAAGGAACAATTCCACTAAAACAGAATATTAAAGAAATAATAAAAAAACATAAAAGAGAAACTACCTAATCTGAATTTTCTTTTTCTCTTTTGTTTTCCTATTTTTCTTTTTCCCTTCCCAAGCACGGATTGCTCGTGGCAGGTCACCTAGGGCAACTGTCGTCGGTCCGACGGGGGCAGCTCCGGGGAAGGGAAGGCACAGTTGGTCGAGGGTCAGGCGGGACAGGGACGGCACGGGCGAAGCAACCGGCGCTCGGGCACCGACAAAAGGGGCGTCGCGGCGTTGCTGGCGTCGAGCGGACCACCGGATATGCAGCAGCGACTGGTGAAGAAGGCTCGGCGGAAAGCTGCTGTGGGTGTCGCTCGGAGAGGGGCGGAACAGAGATAGAAGCGGCGTCATGGGCGAGACCAACTGGGTGGCGATGCAGATCGGCAACAGCTGCGGCTTCACAGGAAAAACAGAGCCGGGTCGTCGAAGCAGAGGCGGAGCGGGGTAGAGGCGCGCGATGCAGGGGCGTCACGGGAGCAGCAGCAACGGTCGTCGGGGGAAGCTCGGAGCCGATGCGATGCAGGCGGTGGGCAGATCTGGCTCGGGTCTGGCCGCGGCAGAGCTTTGGCGAGCCGGAGGGTGCGGTTGAGGTGGGTCGCGGACTACCGGCGTTGCAGAGGGGAGTTCGGAGTGACGGTGGCTGACGGTAGCGACGGCGGGCTTCGTGTGGCGAGGAGGCTCGCGGGTGCTGCGAGTCGCGAGGGAACGAGCGGCGGCTGCGGAGGTGCGGCGGACAGGTCGAACAGAGACGCGATGGCTCAGCAGGCGGGTTGCGGCGGTGGCTGCACGAAGGAGACGATGAACAGCGCTCTCCTTTTTCTTTTTTTACTCCTTTTTTCTTCTGCTGCACACGCTTCTCTCTCACGTCACTCTCACATCTCTCTCACATCTCTCTCTGTTCTGCTTTCGCTTTTTTGCTTTTCGCTTTTTTGCTTTTTCAGCAAAAGTCAAACCTTCACTCTTTTCTTCCCCGTAAACCCTAATGAAACCGAAGCTCTTCGCTCTTTTGGTGTGCTTGATTTTCTTTTTTTTTTTTTTCATCTCCCCCCCACCCGGTACACGATTGCTTTTATAGGTAAAAATAGGTGATCTTCGTAGAATATTTTCTTTCGCTTTTTCAATATACACGAAGATAACCTATAACCTCCCAATCACCCAAAATCCTCTTATTTTTCCTTATCTCCTTAATATTCCTAACGATCTTATCATCTAAAGACTAAAGATAAGATTGCAACCCGATTCCAAAAACCACCGTAATATCGCATAAAATCTCAATTTCTCACGAGATAATTAATTTAATAAAAAAATGGGCTTGGGTCAACTTACTCGCTTCGTGTGCTTAGTCCAACTAATTTGACCTCATCCACATTGGTCCAATAAATAAAATGCCAATTAAAATAAAATGCACTTAAATCTATATGCTATAAAATTAAATCCTAATTTTTAATGCGATAAATGACTAAACGGGCCGTTAAAATTTAGGTGTCAACATAGTAAATGTATATAAATGGAGATATTAGAACGACATTCACTTTTTGAGTTCTTTTGTTGAATATCCTGTCAGGTACTTGCAACGAGACAAATTGATGACCTCACAGCACAGGCTTGGTTTCAAAAGAATACACAGCTTGCGGAGAAGGTTTGTTTCTTACCTCATCAAACTACATTAAATATGTTATAGCATGGAAAGATTTAATCTAGATATTATAGTAGCATCATTCATGTGAGTATCCCAAGGGAAGTTTGACTGGATGACACTTTGCAGGAAGGGGACGTTTTTTGAAAAAAGGTGCCTTAGACAAATTGACCCTTGGATCTTAAGATGCATGAAATCATTCTAAACAGAAAAATCAATTGTTATTTATTAACACCTGTTATGACCAGAATTCTTGCTAAGACAATTTAGTTAATAACATCTGGTCATACAGAAGTTTTCTGACTTGGCCTCCTGTTGGTTAATTCACAATGTAAGTGCATGGAATGTTGCAGTGGGGCGGCAAATCTGGATTGGCATCATGGCCATTTTCATGCTGCTGTTACTTTCAGCTTACTTACATTTTCATGTGCTGTCTAATTATAGGTTGCGAGAATGAGCATACAATTTCGGGTTCCATTGGAGTATGCATGCATGATCTCACTTGAAACTGTTCGCAAGAAAATAGCATCTGATATTATACTAGAGGTATGATCAAGCACTATTTGACCTAGTAGTTTGTACTGTTGACCTATAGGCTTATACAAATCCTGCAGGCCAAAAAGAAGAAAAAATGTTTTTGCTATTGCTGATTTAAATAAGTACGACTCCTGCAGAACTCGTAAGCTTTAACATTTGTTTCTGTAGTCTGTCTAGTCTGTCGTGCATCCTTTTATTTTCTGTTCTTTCTATTAGATAGTTACAGAGTGGTTATCGTCTGGAAAATTTTAACGTCTAGTTTTGCAGTTTTCATGTCCAATGACGACAGAAAGTGGTCAAAATGAATCCAGCTTCCCCTGCTTCTGAATTAAGGCAATACAATGTTGTTCTCTTTGGTTTGCAAGTGGAAGAGGAAGGAAATTGGAATTTCTGGAAAGACTAAATGTTAAAACCTAAATAGGACAAGAAACAGACGAGATTTTCTGTTAATAGTACCAGACATGTTCCAAAAGTGTAAATTAAATAGAAGAAAGAACTGAATACTGTCTTAACTAAATGCACCTTGAGATGCTCCAATCCCATCCGTGTACTTATATGTGGCAAACTTTGGAATTTTTTAGAAGTGATGAAGCTGATTTCAAATCCCTGATTCTCTTCATCAACATAAGGTCATTATCTTCACTTTAAAACAGGTGCCTGAAAAAGTGAATTTCAGGAAGATGCTGGGCTTAAAGGGCCAGAGGGTAATTTTGTTGGGAAGTTTGGGTAAGGGTTTCAGTAACTTGACTACAACAGTGAAGAATATTCCATGGTGCAGCCCGCATTGAAGACCAGCTCTCTTGACCAAGAAGATCGGCCCGCATTCAAGCTTGACAAAACCTCTTTTCGATGAAGTTGTCAATTCAACCGAGAAGCCATATCAATATCTTGAGTCCATCCCGGAAGCTTGAAAGAAGGCACCTTGGGAGCCATGAAGACGTTATGCTTTTATTAGTTTCTAGTTTCTATGCTCTTTACTATTTTTCTAGTTTCAGAGTTCTTTAATGCTTTCAAGTTTCTCGGTTTTACTTTCTAGATTCAATGTTTTCCTAGTTTCAATGCTCTATCTTTATTTCTTTGAAGATATAAGCCATCCAATTCCTTGTATAAGACATACGACTTTTGATGAATGAAAACTTTGCTTTCAAGCAAGTATCGTAAACCTTGCAGAGTTCATATCCTTGAAAATCTAGAAGAGTTTTCTCTCCGTCCTTGAAGAGTCAGAGCTTTTCGAAATATGCATCCTTGAAGAGTTGCAGTCATCGATCTAGAAGAATCGGTGCCCTCTCAACTTCCTTGGAGGCCTAGAAGAGCAACCAACGAAGTTTTTATCTTTTCCTGTTCTATGCATTATTTTTACCCACTTTCAACCCAAATTCGACCATCCTATAGTGCTTATTTCAGAAAACTCAAAACAGAGAAATTGTAGATCTAGAAGTCTTTGTTCATTTGCCATTGGAATTAGATCGAACCGATTTGTATCAACAAAGATGCGACTGTTCTCCTGAGCTTGCAGTGCTGAAATTTCTGCTCGTCCTATTTCTTGTGTGCGAGTCACTCTCCTGATTCTACTGTTTAAGAAAACCTACCCTTGGCTTGCATCATTCCACCAGGAGCTAAAGAGAAGACGTCCAATGCTGTGGATGTCTTGGTCAAGGTAGCTTCGAATTGTTGCGGAAAGCTGATGGATAGCATCTGTTGCATATGCTTCATCTAAACTTGCTCCTATGTGAATGATCGGTGCGTAGTCGCTCTTATGCAACTCTGCACCGGCCTTGCTTGTTTTGGGTGCATCGATTGTTGTTTTGATCTCTGTGAATGTTGTTCTTGTCTCTAGTGATGTTGACCAGTATGTATAGAGATTTGTGTTATGTCATATTGGTGAGTGTTACTCTTGTCTCTTCCTTGTGTGTATCATAGTCGACAGTGACGTATAGTTTCTCAGAGAATACATGGAACCTGAGATGGCCTAATGTTGATGCGTCTATTTTCAAGAATGATAGATCTTAATGACTAATGCAAGTGAAGGTGGAGTAAATATATATTCGAAGTGGAAATACGGCCATCACGGTGGTAATAAACAAAATTTCACCTCATCCCTGACAAAATTGTCACAATTGTCTGTTGAGCCACCCATCGCTTAGCAGTCAATGCTAACCCAGAGCCTTCCTATTGAGCATTTTTCCCACCCTCCTTGGCCATGCCTATGTTTCCAGCCACTTAAGATGCATGTGTCTCATTTCAGGGAATTGGTGTGAGATGGAGCCATTAGTATATCTCAATTAGTCTATAATTCATTGGCTTAAGTTTTTGAGTGAATGTGGATTTGATGGGCTCAAACTTAGTTTTCCTCTTGGTGATCTCTTCAAGTAAAGGTACCGGGGTTGTTTGGTAGCTAGTCCCGATGTTTAGGAATCGAGAGTGATTGGCGGCCACTCTCGATGTATATCGGTGTTTGCTGAATATATCATGGAAAGAAATATATTATTACTTAGGTTTTCTCTTGACGATCTCCCTAGGTGAAGGTATCGAGCCATTGTTGCATACTCCCAACATTCTCAACTATGGCGTTGATAAGGACGGCAATGCCCTCGCCTTGCTAGCCTAGGTTTATAAAAGAAAAAGAAAAGGAAAAAGGGAAAAAATATTATTAACAATTATCAAAGTTAGCGCAGATCGTGCGGTCGGCATCCACATTAGTGATTTCTAGACAAAATTGGCTAGATAGACTTAGTTGACAAAACGTGAAAATGTTTAGGACTTAAATTGACAAAATTAAAAGATTTAATATTAAATTGACAACAGTGCAATAAGTTTAAGATTTTAATGGACAATTTTTCCTTTCTTAGCCATAACTTTAATCAGGAAAGTGTATTCTATATATTTTAAGACAATCTTGCATCCAATGAAAATTCAAGTAGGATTTCCATTCTTGATCATGATTCCAACACGGAGACAATCTTTATTCTAGATTGTGACTTTGACATGGATATAATTTCCGTATTTTTCTGCATATTTTTTTTGAGTTGGATTTTATTACTCAAATTCGAGAGATATTTTCACAATTTCTCTTTTCTTCCTTTATGTTATTTCTTTCTCCATGTCGATGATATACCAACTTCATCTATATCTTCCCTAACTGCTGCCCAATAGGATTATCTTTTGATAATCCGCACCCCTAATGTCATTTGCACTATGATCAAAATGCTTGACAAAATATGCAAGTAGGTGAGAGGTCCCAAAGAGAAGCCAATATATAATAGCTACAGCAATGCAATTGGCTCTCCAAAAGTTATGACAGTGCCCGTGACGCATGGATCTTGAGTATTACTATGATGTTTCCAAGTCAATCCTAGTCAAAAAGCTTTTTTGTTGGTGTTTATACCGATTTAGAAGAATAAAATAAATCAACTGTGGTCCTTGGGAAATCTTAAAGTAAGATCCAGGACAAGGCAATGTATAATTGTCACGTCCCGACCCTCCGAGCACGTGCCCATCCCTGCTTGGTCGATATAATGGCGATATCTCAGGACGCATCGCCGACTCATTCATTTTAATACGCATGCAGAAGCATATAAATAATCCCCAGACAATAAAACAATAGGATAGAAAAGTATGACCAATTTTTCACAATATACATTTTTATAAACATACAGATCTATACACAAAGATTTACAAAGGAATCGGCTCCCTACAAAAGAGAGTTGTCCTACAACTAGCTAGTCTAACATGTCACCGATTCTTTAGGCTTCACCTCATGAACTCTGGCTCCTAGTCCTTCATCAACACCATCTACGGACCTAAAAATGGTTATACAATAACCAATGAGATGATGTTTAAGCGAGTTCTACCCCTTGAGACTCAATTAGGAAGCCAATATGCCCTAAAGGCTATCTAAGCACAACACGGGTCAGAAAACTTACCTTGACCTCAGTCTCCTTCCTACAAGTCAGTACAATTAATATTCTCATCGAGTCACAACAACACATCAAATCATTCACTCAAATCGACTTATCAATTAATCGACCTAATCGATTGCATGTCAATCAACCATTCCCCGGTCATTTTAATCAATAACATACATTTTCTAATATGATATATCTAGTTATCAAGCCCACGTGCATTCTCTAGGATGACATACCAAGTCTCCGAGCCCATGTGCATTCTTCAAGATGACCTATCTAATCACCAAGCCCATGTACATTCTCCCAGATGATATACTTAGTCACGGAGCCCACGTGCATTCATCACCTAATTATCAAGCCCACTTGCATTCTCTAGGATGACATACCAAGTCTCCAAGCCCACGTGCATTCTTCAAGATGACCTATCTAATCACTGAGCCCATGTACATTTTCCAAGATGATATACTTAGTCATGGAGCCCACGTGCATTCTCCAAGGTGATGTACCAACTCAACGAGCCAACAAATCATAACGTCTTTCTCTAAGATTACATACTTAGTCATCGAGCCGACGTAACATAGCGTCTTTCTCCGAGATGACGCACTTAGTCATCGAGCCAATGTAATAAAGCATTCTTTCTCACCTTTTATCATACTCAATAAAACAGCCGTGTGTGGGTACACGGTTGGCTTTAACCAAAAATACACTAATTTCACTTTTTAAACTTTCCATTGGCTTTAGCAATCTAGAAATATAATTTTGGTGCTGTAGACCCACACCCGGTAAATATTCAATTAATTAACAAAATTAATTAATTAAAGATAAATTCCTAATTTCACAATTAAATCAAAATCAACATGATATAAAGCTTAATTAAATAAACAGATCAAACCGCTGCAATCAGCATAATTTTCTGGTCACTGGCCATCCCGGTCTAATTTCTAGAAATTAATTACATAAAATATTAAATAAATGTAATAAATCCAACTTATGCCCGTTATAGCCTAATTGGAAGTTGAAATGAACTCGGAAAATTTCCGAGGTTTGTTCAATAAATATTAGGACCTATTTACTCACTAACTACACTAACCAATTACTTAACATGCATCGGTAAGGCACAGAATTAATTAACCTAATCTAATCTATCCAAATAATTGTACTTCATTAAATCTAATTAGCCATTAAGCATCATTAACCAACTAAGCGAGGTTTAGTGAGTAAAACTCACTTATTTTGTGAAGACCGGATCACTGCGATGGCGGCACGATAGCGGCTGAAATCCAAATTTTCGGCGGTGTTGATGGGCACATGGACCGGGCCAAAAAGCCTCGCAAGCCCACAGCAAATGCTGGGCTTGATCTCGGGCGTGGGCTTGGTTGCGGGCCCAAGAAATCAATTGAAGATGCGTGGGCTGCTGCTTGGAGAGGCGTGGACTGAGACGGGCTTGGGCCAAACTTCACGTGGGCTTCAAGTGGCTCAAGGGCTGCTGCTGGGCTTGTCCAAGAGCCGGCTTTGCTGGCTTCGATCTTCGTGGCACCTGGAGCTTCGTTGGACGCTGCTAGGTCAACAAACCGGTGGGGAGAGTTGCTGGAGTTGACCGGCGTGCTGGCAGCGTGAGGAACGCTCGGTGGAGAGAGAGACCCAAGAAGACACAAGATAGTGGAGGAGGCGGTGGTGTGTGGCTGAGAGGCGGCAGAATGAAGGAAAATAAAAATGAAATGAAAGAAAGGAAGGGCTGCTGGTTTTGGTCAAAGAGCTCGCACGAAGGAGAAGATAACGGAAGAGGGAGGCAGCTGGCGTTTCTTGCTCGAGACGCCGAAGATAAAGGGAGAATGGTCAATACAATTATCCACTCAATTTAAAGCTTTGTCCCCCATTTCTTTGTTGAAAATAATTCCACCATTAAATCCAATTAATGCCCAAAATTGTTGCCACAAAACCAAGCTCCGAATTTCTTAATTTTGACTTCAATTTCTTCATAAAATTTCCCAAATCGATGTCCAATTTCATTGAAAAAAAATCTCATATAATTTTCTGTAAGTCTCCAACACTCAAAGGCTCGGCTTGGAAGTCCATATTTCCTTTAATTTGGCTCGTCCAAATTTCTGTTAATTTTCCGTAACGTCCAAACCGATTTTCTGTAAAAAATCTCGGAGTCTCTGAAAATTCCTCGGAGGATGAGTTGACGTTTCTAAAATAAATCATGACATAACAGAACTTTCGATTTCTAAAATTAGGTTCAAATTTACGGTTAATTTCAATCCAGTACCCTTTAGCGTGACCTAGTCTATCGGGTAACTTTTAGAAATTTTTGGTGCAATTGACTCATAATCGATTTATCTCGAGTCACAATGTACATCTTCAACACATTGGTGACCCTCGGTTGTTGCGAAAATCTCGAGGTATCAATTACGGGCATTGGATACCAAAACGACAAAAAAATCGGTCTAGTACCGATTGACGAGTATTTTGCAATCAAGTGGAATCACCCACACTTTGATCACATATCTCAGTCAAGTTGACCTATCTTCAGTCTTTGGTTGATTTCGACAATGCCGTAATGACCCTTGCAGATTAACACGGTCGAGCAATCGATTCCTAGTCGAATTCTCAAGTCAATTGCATTTAGATTCTTTAATTGCTTCCCCAGATAGACCAATTATCTCGTGAGTGATCAGCTTAGAAAATAGCACTATCGACACGTCGACAAAGGCCCGATTTATTTAATCGAAAGCGAAAGCTGAAAATTCAGGCTGTCACAATAATAGCTATGGTAATGCGATTGGCTCTCCGAAAGTTACGTAATGCCCGTGATGCACGGGTCTTGAGTATTGCTATGATGCTTTGGAGTCAATCTTAGTCATAAAGTTCTTTTGTTAGTGTTTATATCGGTTTAGAAGAATAAAATAAATTAACCGTGGTCCTTGGGAAATCTTAAAGTAAGATCCACGGCAGAGCTTCTTCACTTTATGAAAAGTTGTTCTCGGATTTTCCACGATAAGGCTTCTTCACTTTATAGAAAGTTGTCAGCTTCTTTACTATATATAAAGTTGTCAGCTTCTTCACTATATATAAAGTTTTTCTAGATTTTCCAAGATTGTGTGAAGATTTAACAAAAAGAAAAGAAGTGACATTGTGTGGGGTTTCCTTCTTGTTAAATCCTAACTAGTCTCCTTTTTTTTTTTTAATGTGGAAATTTATATTTCAGGCTTTTTTTCCTGATTCAGAGGAGAGTTAGGCTTCTGCACCTTGACTAGGAATCGCTCTCCAATGTCCATTCCCAATTTGATGCACGAAATAATTAGATACTAGTAATGTTGCGATAAAGCAAATTTTAAGTCAGTTACAATCTTCCTAAATGAGCAATGTTCCTCTAATTTCAGGATGAAGACATGATAGTCTGGAATAAGAAGTTACTATTCTTGGATTCAGCTTTCTTGCGTAGAATCTTTCAAAGGTTAATTTCCGCGCCAGGGGTGGTCCAACAATGGTTTAGTAGAATTAGTCTTGCACAATTCTGGTGATGTAATTAGGTGTATTTGATTTCACAATTAAGGATTGTTCCGATACTTGAAAACATTTCGCATTCTTTACTTCCACGCTGCCAAGGATGAAAGATCACTTGTCTAATAATGGAGACCCTAACTCCAAGCAACTATCGATGGTCCACAAGAAAATACTTGTAATCATGTTTATCTTGTACAGTTTCATTCTCATTTGCATTTAAAAGCCGTTCAATGAAGTCAGATTATTCACGAGAAAATCTGCCGGCAAAATGCATCTCGAGCATTGTTGGTCAATAAATACTTAGAGGATAATAGCAAGCCAAAATCAGTAGCGGTAGAAAAGAACGGCGAAGGAATTAGAGATGGAAGCAAATGGGTCTAGTTGCATTACAAGAAGAAGCGATTTGACCTACTTTGTAATCTTGGTATCACAGCCACTCCTAACTTTACTTGTTCCTTGAGGTGCTGCCGCTTCCAACACGCTGCATGCATGCTTTAATCAAAAGCCGTCTTGATTGGCAGAGACTTTCTTTGAAAATCAAAGGGCATGTCCACATTGCTTAATTAACTGTACAAATGCTTTTCAGACTACACATCTTAAAGGATTTCAGGCGAAACACATGTAAATCAATAGCATGAGCCAGTGCATGTCTTTTGGAATCTCTTTCTTTATCTTTTTCTTTGATTGGTCAAAGGAAGAACAAATCAGCGCCTACCTTGAAATTAGGGGTCTTCCCATATAATTATTATAATCACACGCTCAAAAAAGTCTTGCATAAATAATGTGTGTGATTCCCTATGGACGTTAATCGATAATCTCGTCGGAAAAAGTTATGATAGGATACATGTATAAATTATATCATGGAAACTTTTATTTTCCGTCTTTTTGACTGTTGCTAGTGGCCTATTTTCCTGGTGAAACTTTAACGTTGGGTCCTTATCTTCTTTCTTTTTAATTATATATGAATAGGTTTGAGTAAATTTTGACGGCTTTTTCGGTTGTGATTCCACCAACAAAAAAAGAAAGATAGTGAAGACCTATTTTTTTCCCTATCTTTTAATATACATTTGGTTTGTGGAAAAAAATGAGAATGGAGATATTGAAAATCATTTTGTTTTTTCAGTTTAGGCTAAGAAAGAATGAAAATGAAAAACATTTACATTATGCGAAATTTAATGAACACTCACTTTTCTTATTTTCATTCAGATATTTTTTCCTATTATCTACTTCCTCATCAATGTTTTCTTTTTCTTACATAGCAATGAAGGCGAAAATTTTTACAGACCTCATGGACTAAATATATCTATACTTTATGTTGGTTTCTATTTACAGATTTTCATTAGGATGAACATTTATTAGCCATAGAAAAATAAATCTACATCTAAATGTCTTGTGCAAGTAATATCTATGGGCATTTTTGCCATGTCGAGGGCTAATTCATAATAAAATTATTGGGTTCAATCAAACGCGACTATTGAACCAATAATAATGTTCGTCAATCAACGTCTAATCACCGTTAGTTATTCAACCTCTTTTATAATTTTGCCATGGTTTTTTCCCACGGCCTTGTAGAAAGGCCAAAGGGTCTACTATGGCCGATTTTCCCAAGGAACTTGTGATCCAAATTTCGCAATATATGAACAATATAATCTATGATAATGCATAACTATCATATCTCTCCCCATATATTAAGAACAATAGTTTATCTGGTTTGAGAGAAATAGAGAAATTATACCTCATAAACTAATGTCAATTCCCCAAGGAAAATAAATTATCCAGACCTCATGCGCTGTTACTCCTCATAAAGTTACATGACACGCAAATCCTTTGTTAATCCTGCATCCACATGAATCCATTTTCTGACCCCAAAAAAATGACTCCATTCGTACTAGTCACGATCACGCCAAAAACTAAAAGTCTCTTCCGTTTGTATTCGAAGTCCAACTTTCCTATAGATTCTCCGGTTCACATTTGACTTTTTTTTTTTTTTTTGGCCAATGTTCACATTTGACTTTAAAGCCTTAGAAAGTAGACCTTGGCGTGCAGCACACTATCTCTTCTTTTCTTTTTCTTTAATTGTATCCGTCTCAAAGTAGCCCACAAGCTATTCACTTCTTAATTTAATATTTAATGATTATTTCATCACAAGGAAAAAAAACGACCACAATAGGTGACTAGTATCGCTGTGCTAAACTTATATCGGAAATGATAGACTTCCGGTAATTGGATGCTTAACAAATATATGAACAATATAATCTATGATGATGCATAACTATCATATCTCTCCCCATATATTAAGAACAATATTTTATCTGGTCAATTCCCCAAGGAAAATATATTTATCCAGACCTCATGCGCTGTTACTCCTCATAAAGTTACACGACACGCAAATCCTTTGTTAATCCTGCATCCACATGCATCCATTTTCTGACCCCAAAAAAAGACTCCTTTCGTACTAGTCACGATCACGCCAAAAACTAAAAGTCTCTTCCGTTTGTATTCGAAGTCCAACTTTCCTATATATTCTCCGATTCACATTTGACTTTAAAGACTTAGAAAGTAGACCTTGGCGTGCGGCACACTATCTCTTTTTTTTTTTTTAATTGTATCCATCTCAAAGTAGCCCACAAGCTATTCAATTCTTAATTTAATATTTAATGATTATTTCATTACAAGGAAAAAAAAAACGACCACAATAGGTGACTAGTATCGCTGTGCCAAACTTATATCGGAAATGCTAGACTTCCAGTAATTAAATGCTTATCAAATAGGTATACGGTGTGCGATAAACAACTTCCTAATTAGGACTAATCGGTTTCCGATCTGGTCTGGTTTCGAGGTGAAAATGGGAGGACCGGTTCCCAAATTCCAGGACCTGGAACTAGACCAACCAGTCACTGAAATTGAGAACCGGACAAACTGACCGATCCAGTCCAATGGAACCAATAATTTTTTGTTCAGGGGAAAAAATAAATTGCGAAAAGGAATCTCTCCGCAGATAAATTAGGCAATATTCAAATTAAAAAATACAGGAAACTTGAATCTTAGATTCTGGACCATTGGCGAGGTACTTGGGGCTCAATACAAATGGAAATGAAAACGAAAGTTGTGTCCGGCTGAGCTTACGGCGGAGCTTCGATTTTTTCAGTGGTCGGAAGGTAAAGCGGAAGGCGAAAAGGGAAGGTAAAGCACTAACAGAAAGTAAGAAGGGAAGGACGAAGCAGGGGGAAAACAAAACCTAAGGGCAGAGGGTTTTTCTCAGGTTTTTTTTTTTTTTTTTAATATCAACCGGTTCAGTTCCCACTTTTGAACAAGGAACCAAACTGACTGGCCACCGGTTCCAAGAATGGGAACCGGGAACTAGACCGTTCTCTCTGGCAACCACCCAGTCCGGTTCGGCCCGAACGGTTCCCATCGCACACCCTTATTCCTAATGGCATGTAATGTAACTTTATTATTATTTTTTATTTTCTTTTTGAAGGTTTCATAATAGTAAGAATATACTTTCTGGTCAATTTTATCAATTGCAGTGGCTGTACATTTGCTTTGACAACACATTGTTAAGTCTCTCTCTCTCTCTCTCTTTCTGACTATGATTGCAAATTGCAATTACCTGTTCTGATTATACAGATTGACACTCAAATACAGGAACGTCACGCAGCCATTTGAAGAAACCATTGTAATCTTTTCTCTGCCTTTTTATGATTCTTCTTACTAAATAAATTACAGAGAGTTTGTCCATTTATCTTCTGACCTTATAACAAGTTTACTCTTTTCCATATCAAATGCAGAAAGGAGGCTTGCGATGACAACGGTTGCAGTGAAATTACATAAATCAATTTCTTGAAATTCTATTTGACAGTATTCAACTGCTGATAATTAAGTTCTTATAAAGTTCTGAGTTGCTAAGCTGTTTAAAAGGATGATATTTTTATTTAAAAAAATCCTTTGCAAGGTCCTAAGGTAGAATGAGAGTATAATAAACTTTTTTGATATATTATCTTTATATTTGTATTTTATAAAGAACTGATTTTTTACTGCTTACTTATCCATGGATTATGATGAAAGTGAAAATTAAGGGAGAGGTGTGTATTTTCTGTTCATAAATTCTTTTTTTTTTAATTTAATGGGGATTTGCCCATTTCAGCAAGTAAAAAACGAAAATGACAATTCAGGATTACACATTTTAGAATGCCATAATTTTGTAGTTTTCGAACGACTCATATTGACTTTTTCACACGCTACTTGTCTGTCTTGACCAAATTAATGATGAATGACGTCCAATGAAGAGCAATGTGGAAAGAACAAATTGATGTTGAGGGTGCTTCTGGGTGGCTTCTGGTCATCTCATGCTGCTTTGGAATATGAGTGGTTATGTTTGCTGTGTGCGAAGTACTTTAGATAGGTAGTGAAGATCATAGCATAAATTAACCACGAGGAACTACTTTTAGAGGGTGGATTTTGCCTCTGCTTTGTCCATGGAGCACAGAGATTCATTGGCATAACACTTTCTCACCATGCAAGGTAATTTTTTGGTAATATCTTTGGGATTTATCAAAGCGGCGCTCTTTTGAGTCTCCATTTTATGTCATAAAGCAGAAGTCTCCATTTTAATCCCAACGAGTCAAGATTTTCACACATCTCCACAATTAACATGGGGCCTAATCTTGCTAACATTCCATGAACCGCTTGCAATAATCACTATCAAAATTTGTGGGAATCGCAGATCCATAATTTGTGCATTATTGATAGATTTTTGGACAATACCATGAACACGGCATTATTCGTAGGGTTCAAAGTGCCATCCTTTGTTCCATCATCTTTAGATATTAATTAAAAGGTAAGCGAGGAATTTCTCTTTAATTTGCATGGAGCCAAAGCTTTTTCTCTTTTGTTTTGTTTTTTGGTCGGGGCAAGGGGCAAGAAACCACTGAGTTATGAAAAAGGAAGAAAAGCTAGAATTCCACGCCATCATAAAGGAAAAAGGCTCTTTAATGATCCCTGAGTAAAAAGAAAGAGGAAAAAAAACAAAAAAGCGGTTCCATGACTTCTGAGTCTAAAAGAAAAAAGAAGAAACAAGCGTGTCAAAAATCTGTCTAGAAAAATCGACACATTCTTATAAATCTCTTCACAATTTCCATTAGTACCAAACCTGCATCTCATTTCATTTTGCCTTGCTATCATATTCACTGCTTCCTTCAGCTTTGAGTCATGAAACTCGTAAGCACGAGTTTTGCAAGGTTTCAATCATGCCATTTTCTTCTTGGTATTGCTCTTACGTTGTGCTTTAACCAAGTCTCATCCACCACCAATGAAACAGACAGAGTCGCATTGCTTGCATTTAAGGCCGGCATAACCAGAGATCCTTTCGGTGTGCTCAACTCATGGAATAATAGCATTGGGTTTTGCCAGTGGTATGGCGTTACATGTAGCCGAAGCACCAAAGGGTCACGGCCCTAGACTTATCATCACAAAGACTCTCTGGATCAATCTCTCCTCATATTGGGAATCTCAGCTTCCTAAGGGAAATGCGGCTTGTCAACAATAGTCTCGATCATGAAATCCCTCCACAAGTCGGTCAATTGCGACACCTTCGTCGCTTAAGACTAGACAACAATTCATTGGTCGGCGAAATTCCCAAAAACTTATCGATTTGCTCTAACCTTGTCACCCTCATTCTTCAAGGCAATCGACTAATCGGAGAGATTCCTGGAGAGCTCGGTTCACTATTGAAGCTACAAGCGCTCAGTTTGTCTAGTAATAATTTGACTGGGAGTGTGCCTTCCTCCATTGGAAACTCATCTTCACTGGAGGTTTTTTATGCAGGCCAGAACAACTTGGATGGGAGCATTCCCCAAGTTCTAGGCCACCTTACAAACTTGCGACTCATTAGCCTTGCAACAAATAGATTGTCAGGTACAATTCCATCTTCGTTACTCAATCTCTCTTCGCTAGCTATTTTTGAAGTTGGAGACAACCGAATACTAGGGACTCTTCCTATGGGTATGGGCCTTAAACTCCCAGTTCTTGAACATTTGAGTGTCCACACAAACCAACTTGAGGGCCCAATTCCCCCGTCGATATCAAATTGCACAAAACTAGAGGAACTTCAAATTGAATATAACAAGTTTTCTGGGAATGTACCTTCTTTTGAAATGTTGCATGAGCTTCAGCGGCTTCTAATCTTTAATAATCAGCTTGGAGGTGGAAAACCTGGAGACTTAAGCTTCCTTTGCTCATTGACCAACAACACCAAATTACAGCATGTGTTTATTTCAGATAACAATTTTGGTGGGGTGTTACCAAAATGCATAGGTAATTTATCTACTACTCTCACGAAACTTGCAATAGCGATGACTCAAATATCCGGTGAGATTCCAAAAGAAATCGGGAATCTTGTCAACCTGGATTTATTGCATATGGGTTTCAACCATCTTTCGGGTGGCATGCCTTCAAATTTGGGGAATCTACAAAATCTAGTGCGATTGCTCTTATGCGGTAACAACTTGCAAGGGACTATCCCACCTTCTTTTGGAAATCTAACCAAGTTGAATTTACTGGCTCTTTGTTTGAATAACTTTCAAGGGCAAATTCCTTCCCATCTATCAAACTGCCGGTCTCTTAATCTTCTTGATCTAGCTAATAACAATCTCAGTGGTGCCATACCTCCACAGCTTATGGGTCTCTCATCATTAGCGATCAATTTGGACTTGTCTCATAACTATCTGACTGGGGTTCTACCTAAAGAAATTGGCAACTTAAGAGCTCTAACTGCATTGGACATCTCGAACAATTTGTTGGGAGGTGAAATCCCCGATAGTTTAGGTGATTGCACTTCATTGACAGCATTGTGGATGGGGGGCAACTTCTTCCATGGGTCCATTCCTCAATCAATTAGATCATTAGGAGGCATTGGAGAGATGGATCTTTCATGCAACAATTTGTCGGGTCAGATTCCAGAATTCTTAGTAATATTTCATTCCTTGAAAGTCTTGAATTTGTCATATAATAAATTTGAAGGCATGCTACCATGCGAAGGAGTCTTTAAAAATGCTACTGGTACTTCCATTATTGGGAATAATGAGCTCTGCGGTGGACTACCGGAATTTCACCTCCCCAACTGCATCTCTAAAGGCTCCAAGGGAAGAAAGATTAATATAATGATATTGTCTGTTTCCGTTATTTTTGGAGTTCTTGGAACATCTCTATTTCTTGCTCTTATATGTCTTTTTTGGTTGAAGAAGAAAGTAAATAAACCAGTTTCAAGTTTGACAAACGATTCGCGTCCAAATGTATCTTATGGAACACTCCTAAAAGCAACTGACGGATTTTCACCAATGAGTTTGATCGGTGTTGGAAGCTTTGGTTCTGTATATAGGGGGATACTCGAGAGTGACGGAGCTATTGTTGCCGTGAAGGTGTTTCATTTAGTGCGTCATGGTGCTCTGAAAAGCTTCATAGTCGAGTGTGAGGCACTAAAGAATATCAGACATCGAAATCTTTTGAAGATACTGACAGTTTGCTCGAGTATTGATTATCAAGGAAATGATTTTAAGGCCTTAGTCTATCAATTCATGGACAATGGAAACCTAGAACAGTGGCTACATCCAAATGCAACATCATCTGACAAGAATGAGCTTCCGAAAAAATTGAATTTCATTTGGAGGATAAATATTGCTATTGATGTTGCATCTGCACTAGATTATCTTCATCATAGGTGCCACATCCCCATTGTTCATTGTGATTTAAAACCGAGCAATGTCCTCTTAGATGCTCAGATGGTCGCACATGTGGGTGACTTTGGATTGGTGAAATTTCTCCTTGGATCATCCCTTGATATTGTAGCTAATCAAATGAGCTCAGTGAGTCTTAGAGGGACAATTGGTTATGCTCCACCAGGTAATCTCTATACTTTCTATTCTAATGATATGCACTCCACATTCTTTTTTATGATTGGCACTCCTAATATTATCTTCACTGCGATCTAAATACGTGGTAGAATATGCAATGGGATGCGAGGTCTCAAGAGAAGGAGATGTTTATAGTTACGGTATCCTCTTACTAGAGATGTTCACGGGATTGAGTCCCACCGATGACAAATTCAGGGACAATTTGACTCTCCGTAGTTTTGTCACAGCAGCTTTACCTGAACGAGCCTTGGAAATTATAGATCACATTCTACTTCTAGAAGGAGAGAGTCATTTCAATCCCAATAGTCCTCAACATTGGCTTTCTGAAAGCAATGACATATTTCAAGAGTGTTTGGTTATGCTATATAATATTGGAGTGGCTTGTTCAAATGAAGTGCCGGGAAGACGGATGAACATCGGCAGTGTGACAAATCAACTGCAAAAGATTAGGGAAAAGCTCTTTGCATTGGGTTTCCATGAATAGGATGAACTACCGCAGGTGATATGATAATTTCTTAACGTCTTCCTTGCCTTAAATAATTAGTTTTGCTTATGCTAGTGCAAATATACATTGTAAAATGTTTAGCAGAGTAGAAAATCAATTCTGCATTTTCAATATAAGGTAATAGTTGATTGTCATTCCTCATCTGTATATTTAATAAGCTAGCATATGCCCCATAGTGCAGGAACCTTAAGTAATATCCGTTAAAATTTGTCTTGAGTTTGAGAACATGGACGCAACTCAGCCCTAATCGAAGCATAGGATAGTCAAGCCATATAAAAAAAATTCGGAATTGGACTTTGAAAATGTATTAACTGGAGAGAAGCAGTCGTTTCTGTTAGGAGATAACAATTGATTATCATTCCTCATCTGCACAGATTATTGCACTAGCATATGGCCCATGATGCACAGTCTTGAGCATTGCTATGATATTTTAAAAAATCAGTCTGAAAAAAAAAAATCAATTCTTTTATCAGTATGAAGCTCATTAAGATCAATAAAATTGATTACCATCGGCTATTTTCAATTGATATCCATGATCAACCTTTTCCAATGAATGAACGGTTGCTCTTAGCAATTTATTTTAACGCAGTGACATTGTCTCCTTTTTTAACTGGAAATTTATCTTTTCCCTTTGCAAACCTAAATTTTGTCCAGGCTTTTCTGACTCAGAGGAGTGCTCGGTTTTCTTTCTACAGCTTCCTTAGGAATCACTACGGGTCGCAAAAGTTGCGCGAGACAGTTGGAGATGAGCGATGTTGCTGTCAAGCCAAGTATCTCTTTCAGATTCGGCTTCAATAAGCAAATTTTCTGTTTGCGAAGAAAAATGATAGTCTGGAAATGAATATATAGATTTGTGATTCAGCTTCTTTGTATGCAATAAGTCGAGAGCAGATCCGAATAGATCTGAACGGTTGCTACCAATTCTGATCGTGCAATCTGTGCTAGTTATGTTTCTCTAATGGGGAATGGATCTCCAGAACTGCTAATGCGAAAGTATGCCAGTTTCATTACTCTTGTTATGCCAAAATTTTCCTTCTCTCGTTCATGCATTTCTTTTCACAATAGAACTTGTTCGATTGATAAAAAATGCGTTCTGTCTGCTATTAATTCTAGCCAACCAGAAATCACCGGCATGTACCATCATGTCCTCATCAAGGAGAAGACTAATCGGCTCAAGACGAGAACGAACTTTAGCCGTTTCATTATGACGATATCAGGCGTGTGGCATCGATGGTGATGCTCTCAGTATCTAAAGAGAAAACTCATATTCTTTGTCTCGTCACGTCCCTCATTTCTTATCGAATCCTTCTGCAAGCTTCCAATGACCAAAACTCCATAAACAACCACCTCCAAATCGATGCTAAGATTGTTAACACATACCTGAACAAAGCTCGTCTGAGCATAGTGACCCTGACCAAAATTAACCTTGAAAGTTCATCTGTAGCTTTCAAAAAGGCAGGACATGACTGGAAGAGAAATCTATACCAATGACCACCAACACCATTACTCCTAACGGCATTGTAAAAATTAGGCACCGACCAATTAACAAGTCATGCATTCATTCTCTTCTTGGATAGCTTTCCAGGGACTGCCAGACACCTCTGCCAAAACTTGGCACAAAGGGATATTTAAGTGCCAAAAGTTTGGATAGTAGCATTTAAGTGCCAAAATCGGAGCAAAATAGATCAATTAAGTGCCAACAGCAAGAAAATACGGGCAAATTGCATATGTGTCATTTTCTAGTGTCATGCTTTATCAACGTGGCAAATATTTTTTAAATAAAAAAAAAAAGCACATGTGAACAAGGAAAACAATGTTGCCCTATCCACGCTGGCTTGGCCAAGCTAAACGACGTCATGATGTTGTTTTTCCTTAGTGCTAAACAATGTCATTTAGCTTATTTTTGGTTTAACCAAATCTGGCCATTGCCACTCCTCTTTGTTCACGCTCGTGTTCACACTAGATCTGACGGCCTCTCCATTGCCGTTCATAGGTTGCCGTTCATAGGTTGCCACTCACACTCATTAAGGCGTTCATTGCTCATCATCATTGCTCGCTGTCATCACTCGTCATCGTCGCTCGCCATCATTTCTCGTCATCGTCACTCACTATCATCGCTCATCATTGTCGCTTGCTTGGGTTTGTTCTCTTCTTCCTCTCCCCTATGGTGAAATTAAGGTTTCAACTCATCTATTAGGGCTCTAACTTGAAATTTAGGACTTGGCTAGAAATATAAGGCTTGGATGGTATTTTAATGTGAGATTTAGGGCTCATATGTGGTCTTAGAATCCTATTGAGGGTTTGGATTAGCAATTTAGGGCTCAACCTCAAAATGTAAGGCTCGGTGGTAGGAAAATTAGGGGTCCTATGCTATTGTGATGTGTGATTTAGAACTCGGATGTGGTGTTGTGATGTGCGAGAGTAATTTTTAGGGGTCGAATGTGAAATTGATGTGTGATGATGATTGTTAGGATTCGAAGTAGTTGTCATGGGGACCTCTAGGCATTTTTTTGAATTGAAGGATCAAAGCGGGTTGACCCGAACCACCGCGTACTAATGGCCCAAAAGGAGGAGGAGAAAAACGTGTGCTATTTTCAGCTTCCGCCACGCGGCCCCTAGATTCTGGGCTTAAAATCTGGGCTAAACCCACCAAATTCCTCCAAAATAACAAATCAACCCACCTATTGGGCCTTGGGACTTGGTCCATGGGCCTGTCTCCTTCATCTAAGCCCATCCGCTGGCCTTCCTCCCCGACATCGACCGAATCCCAATTTCTTAAAGTTGTCACGGCAATGGTGTCCATGACTCCATACGATACGCAAGCCGACGACCCGACTGCTCTCTGCTCCCAATTCCCCCGCTCAGGAAGCATCCAGTGTCCCGTACTTTCGCAGCACTCGAGGCGACAACGACATGAAGTCCTTCTAGGTAATGCGTACGTACTTCACCCACTTCTCAGATCGCTCTGCGGGCTTCGAATTTCGCTGCCCTTTTCGTTCTTCTTCGGGATCTTTTCGTCGTTCTTGGTTCCTTTCGACGGGAAGAATTACCGATGGAGTTCGTGGGTATTCGTGGGTGATGGGATTTCTCACTCTGGGCATCTGGGTTCTCGTGGAATGGTGCAGGAGCTCGGAGACGGGAGCGTCGGAAGTGATCGCCTGATTGCTTTGTGTGGGGGCCCTTCAAAATGGTGCGGCTTTAGATATGATGTCTTCTTGGTTGATGATTGGTGTGAATTGTTTGGTTGCGGAGTTTCTGGTTTCGTGCCCGTGACGTTTGAGTTGTTTTCTGGTGCTGGTTCGTGCGCACTTAATGTGGGTGTCTTCTGGCATCATACTTGGACCCTACAATTTCAGTTGATGGGAATTAGAAAATTGAAGTCCAGTAGCACTGCTTTAACATGACATTCTTTGAATATTGTGAATTCCCTTTATATTGTGCATGGTTCCTCAATAGTTGGACACGTCCTCCACCTCCTCATTTACCTTAATAGCCTGAAAACCCTTAGAGCCATTGTTAGTGCTTCTTGTTTTAAGGTTTGTGTACTTCATCGCTCGCTCCGCTGGATCTGCTGCTATTGTTAGGACAGAGTTTGTCGGCTCAAAAGCTGAGAATATGGACTTCATTGTGAATTCCATATGTGGATGAATCTGAATTTAGTTGGAATTGCAGAGTTCAGTCCATAACACTGTTTGGGCCTGATGGGTATGCCCAAGTGGATTGATTCTTGCTCTTGTGCTGGATTTTTTCAACAAAAGATGAAGTTTGTTATTTTAGTATGTCAAGAGGATATTGTGTCAAATTAGATTCATAAAAGGAAAAACATATTTCCTCTTATGGATAGGCAAACATAGTCAGTGCAAAACGGCCGGACTTTGGCAGTTGTCTATCAAATTATCTTCTAGTCTCTTGGGGGAGGTAAGAGCATTTTTGGAAAGAGTAGAGTCAATGCAAAATGGCTGGAATTCGGCAGTTATCTGTCGGAGTAGTATGTCAGGATTATTTGTTGAGTTTTACAGAACTTTGTTCATTTGAAAACATAGGAAAACTATTCTTGTGAAAGAACAATTGCTGGAGTGTTGATGTGTTGAGGGAATTAGAGAGAAACTCATAAAGGTTGAGCCAGAGAACATGTTTCAAAAAATCAATATCGTGCTAGGAACATCGACCATAGAGGGAAGTTTTTCCATTTGAGGGTTTTTTTTTTAGTTGCTCAAAAGACAAAGTAGGTTGACTGTAAGTTCAGTAGAAAAGTTCAGCAACATAGTGATAAAGATTGGAGATCGAGAAGTTTGAAAAAGTGAGCAATAATTAGTGAAACTGATATCGGCTCTCCATATGATGCAAGCAATATGGATAAAGTGGAAAACCATATTAGTGGAATGGAGAAACTGATTTTGGTTGTCCATGTGATACAAGCAATATGAAGAAGTGGAAAAGCATTTTACATTTTACCATGAAATGGAACTTAAATTTAAGGAGACTCTATTGGCAATGAAGCTTAACGGCATGTAATGCAGCGCAGTGAGCAACAGTCTATATACAAAATGAGTTTTGAAATGTGAGAATGCCTGCTAGATGGCTGGGCACTGGAAAAAGGAGAGATATTAGAAATTAGCATATATGAGGGCAACTTTATGTGAGTGTGACTGAAATGGAAATGAGAGAAGCTCGTATATGAGGTGTTATAAACACATTCAATAGTAGCCTCTCTATGCAGCAGGGGAGAAGTGTGTTTTGTGATGGGGATCCTGGTTACCAAAGAAGAAAAAAGTTTTGAAGGGAAACTTTGAGGGAAAATCTTTAATTATTGGATCTTGTGAAATGGAGTAGGAATATTAGCCCTTCCTGCTTTTTGGCATTTTGATCACAGGAGAGGATCACCCCATACATGAAATCAGTCCAACTGATTATGGAAGTAAAATTTTTTAATGGCTTTAGATCTGCCAATTTTATAGATAAAGGTTAACATATGCAGAGTGCCGTCGATATAGAAGGCATTTGGAGACTTTTTTCCCCAAACATCATAGTAAATTGTGGTTGCTCTATTCTTATATTCCATGCCACATAATTTGCTCTTTAGACTGCAACTTTTGATACTTTAGCTGCCCTTTACTTTGGTACTGCTCTGCTGACACTGTAGTTGATCATGCAGAGTATGTACATTCGTGTTAAGCGGAGTAAGACGACTTACTTTATCCAGTGTGAACCAACTGAGACAATTCTTAATATCAAGGAGAAACTGCAAAACCTCATGGACCAACCTGCTACTGATCAACGTTTGATCTTGGTAGGGACTGGGGAAGTGCTGGAGGATTCAAAATCACTAGCAGATCAAAAGGTACTAATTCTTCATGTCAGTTTTTCAGCTCTTCATTGCATCACATTAGTTTATTTTATGCTTAGATAGTCCAAGTTTTTCATAGATAGTAGTACTGGTGAGATGTTTCTTTCTTCACACATCTCACTTATCCAATGATGTCTATTCAGGTTGAAAATGATGCCGTGGTTGCACTGACCTTGAGGAAAGGTTGTTTCTTGTTCTTGATTTTCTCTTAAGATATCAATTTGTATGTTCTCAGCCCCTCTATTTTGCAGATTTATGACTTTTGTAGTGCAGCAGCTCCTTTTTATTTTTGGCTTGGGAATTAGTTAAGTTTTTGCATCCAAGTTCATTCTTTTCGTCTGCGAGTGTTAAAACAAATGTAGTCTCACCAGACATTAATATCATTGGGAAAAACAGATTTTGCCTGTATAGCTTTCTCCACATTTCTATCTAGCCTTTATAACTCCTTTTTTGATTCTCAACTACATCAAACTTTTGCAAATTTTTCAACCGTCTAAAAGTTTTAGGATTTAGATTTGCTTTTTGATATGATCCTACATTGCCAAAAAATTATAATGAAAAACAGTAGCACTAGTTACATGCTTTGAGTTTTGTCTAATACATCCCGACACTCTTTAAAATTACACTGACAGTCTCATTGGAACCAAAATTTATGAGATCTTTCCAAATTTGCATTTTGTGTCTTTTTCTTAATCCAAGTGGACCAGAAATGTGGATGTGAAGTAATCAGTCCGCATAAAAGTCCATAAGAGACCATAGCACTCCCTCATGGAATGGAACCAAATTGAAATAGACTCGACTCCAGCAGAGTAGAAATCATAGTGGGGTGCTTGGTTTAGTCAGGAATTAGATCAAATTGGGTCTGTTTCATTTTGATCCATTTTTGATGAGCTTTCCTGACTATGACGTGGCGCCCCATATAATTATGGTTTGTATATATGGTTGACTTACATTAGTGTTGACATTTTCAGTTTAGTTCAAATAGAAAAGGACACAATTTGTCAAGTAAAAGGGGTTGATCTTTTAATATTTTGGGTCTGACTCGGAGGAATTGGCATAAAGTTCCAAGGGCTGTTAGTGTAAATTTTAGAAATACAAGGGGTGTCGCTACAATGTAATCAGAACTCAGTGGGTGTCACTCTTGTTCATTCAAGATAGCAACCCTTCCAAAATTAAATGGTTGACTACCCCTTCTCCCTGAAGTTTCGAGTTTGTCTCACTATGACCCTTGTTCTTTTTTCTTCTTCTTAGCTCACCTCTTTGACTTCACAATATTGTTCTAATTAACTCTTCTTACTGCCCATAGGAGAATAGCCATAACTTGTCCTTAAGCCTCATTTTGGTCACCTGTTCCCACATGGAATTTGATCATCAGAGTTAACTTTAGATTGACATGCCAGTCAGCAAAATTCAGTTGCATTTGTTAATACCATATCACCAATGCTCTTTGAGTCAATTGAGCATTTAACATTTGTCTATAATGCTTTAGATGGTAAAAAACCTAGCTAATTTGCAGTCAACGCTGATAATATGTTGTATATCAAACAATTCTATGAAATGTAGAGGGCAAATCTGAGCTGCAAAATTAAAACATAAAGGAGGTAATGTGAGACGGACCCAAAGCTTTTGGGGATGAGGCGAAGTCAACCCTAAGTTTTACTTGTGTGATATCACAGTCTGTATATTCTTTTAGCTCCTCTTAGATCAGGATTTATTGAGGAAGGTGCTGTACAGTAAATAAACAAAGGAAATGAGCAATAGCACTGGTTGATGTTTTCCTTTCTGATTGGTTCGTGTTGCACCAATATCATTTTGATCGTTTGTGTATTTATACAACATGTCTCTAAAAGGACACAAATGCAAAGCAAGCAAAAATGCTATGAGTTGAATATTTCAGCCTTCTGAAGCAGTTAAACTGGAGTGTCAATCTCTCTGTTTCCCAAGAAATGACATGTCATTAATGCTGAATGTTAGGTCTCAGTTTGCTTAAGCCTGCATTTGAGCCTATGTACTTTAATTCTTTGTCGTAATTTGCTTAATGTGTAACACTATAAGTTCATGTCATTGACCCTTCTTGAATTTTTCATCCCATCTGCATGTTAAATCTCTAAATTTCTAGCAAACCTTCTCTTAACTTATTGAAGTTCAACTGGAATTCGAACACTTGACATAGTTAAGGGAATCTTTCCGCATACTTGTGTACTGCACGACTTCCAAGATCTGGTCATCGCTGGGCATGTTCTTTAGGATTATCTGTAACAAACTACATCAATTAAGGCTAATTTTTTCTATTCCTCTTATGTTTATTGTTATAATCTATCTATCTGCCTAGCATGGGTTATGCTGCTTATACTGGTTTGTCATTGTCTTCAGACTATTGAGCTCTATCTAATTAACGAATATTTTCCTACCACGTTTGTTACATTGCTTCCTTTAAGTTGAATTTGTGATGTCATCATCTTAGTAATTTGTGTTCCAATCACTGTTGTTTCATTTGATGCTTATATGATAAAGCCCTTCTGGAACCCAATTGAAAACTTGTGACAATCTTGTTGTGTCAATGAATAATAATCAATGGACTTTCAAATGAGGTGTCTGCAGGCTTCTTACTGATTAGTATTGATAAGCACTACCATGTAGGGATGCGAGTTTTGTGTAGCATAACTTGATAGTTGTCTAGTATAAACAGATGATTTATCCCTGGAAGCTTGGCTTTTTTTGTATGATCTCCAGAATTATTTTGTAATACGTAATTATTGGCTTCTTCAGTGGAGTTTTGCTCCCTCCAATCTTATCCATGGACGCATTTTGAACATTGATTTCCTTTACGTCGTCAATTTGGTAACTCATCCTTTTGTGGGCAGATGACAATGAGTTCGAGGAAGTGAACATTGTTCGGCCAAACGATTATTGCCAATCTGTCGATGGAGATGGAAGCAAATGGTGAACGTAGTGGACACTCTCTTCTCTAAGCTCTGTATCAAAAGTTTCCTCACTTATCTGAGGGAATTGTGATAACTTATCTTGAAAAGAAGAGCATGCACTTGAGAGACCTAGGGATCATAAGATGGTAAATAATTGTTTGAAAGTTCGACATGCATTTGATCGTCGGCATGTCAGATAATCATCAGTTGACAATCTGTAGTTCATTGGAATTTTTTATTACTCTGTTGCGGATCGCGCTAGTTCTGTTTGGAGAATGCATGCACCATTAATATGGTTTCACCCCAAACTCCTTTTTTTGCCAGGAAAAGAAACTAAAGACTGTTAAAAGATGAAATGAGCTTAGTCAATCTAAAAGTGACTGTGTTTTAGAGCTCGATGGCTATGATGGATGAGTTGGAGTACTGCACTAAAGGAGTCTGTGAGAATGCTTTAGTCATCTGAGGAAAGGGTTTTGGCACAAAGTTTCTCAATTAAAAGCATTTCTGGTTTCGGGATTCGACAACAAAAGTTGATGACTTTTCAAGTGCATTGTGCTGATTTATCGTCGATCAGACCTTTGACTTTCGACATATATGACTATTTGGTTCGAACATCTTGAAAATCCAGTGTCTACTAGTTTCTCTACCGTTTTGCTCTTGAATTCAAGCGAATCACCCTTTTGGACATCCAAGTGAATTAACCATGGTTTTGCACTCTTATTTATCACCCTGTTTCATTTTTAGTCCATGAGGATCAAACTGTAACAAAATATTACCTCTTTCAATTCGCATTTCAGTAGAGGTTGGACGAATATTAAGGACATTCTGCCTTGACACGGTTGACATTTTTGAGCTGCTGATCAGATATGAAGAGCTGTTCATGGCTTTCCTCTTCGAGGAAGATAATGCACAATGTGTACATGGTACAGACCAACTGAAGACGATGCAGAAGAGCTCTTCCGTAGAACTTTGTGCACATTTAGTTTTTAACCTTTCATTTCAACTTTGATGTTCTGAAACTCGTATCTTTTCTTCCAATTGAGTCTGTTCGAGAATGGAAGGACGGACTCAAAGCTCAAAGTGTAGTGATGTTGCAAGGTCTAGGACTTGATGGACGAAATGAAAATCTTAGAACTTAAAAACGCAAAAAATTGGACTAGTTTTAAGACTTGCCCTTTTTGATTAGTAAAAGTTTGGGGAGGGATGAGCTCCTCTTCTGAGGCCTACCATAAAGATTTCACATCCGTCATGAAATATTTAATTTGAGCCATAACCACTCATTCTATCCGGAAGTGTACATTCCTTTCCCATGGATTGCAGCACTAGATCTTAAACCAAATATATCTGTGCATGTATAGGCTATGTTTACATTCAGAAAATAAAGACATCTCTAATACAATACCAAGACAAGAAGCCCAGTGCTACTATCGGAATTTGCCATGTATCGTACGTCGATTATTCGTTCGATCCACTAATGCGCGTTTTTTTTTTTTTTTAAATATAAAATAAGAAGTTGCGTAAGGGAGTAGAAAGCATATTTATAGTCTAATGGAGTTGGGACGTCGTGTATATATATATATATGCACCTCAAAACCTGCAATTCATTTTTTTTTTCTTTTAATTTTTAAAATCATTTCAAATTCATTTTTTTTTCATTTTTCTTTTATACTGCTCTAAGTAAAGAGAAGGCCCATTTTTCATCATCCTTCTTTTGCTTTTTTGCCTCCTCCTTTTTTTTTTTTTTTTTGCAATTTAATATAAGCTTTTTTCCTTATTTGGTTATTCAAACTATCATTGAACATATTATTGTGCTTTCTATTTCATCTATCAGATTTATTCATCCATGTGTATTTTATGATTCTACAGTTTATTTATGTATTTTTTTTTTTACCTTTTCATTGTTTTCAAAAAAATTGTAATCAAATCCAAATGGCAAATGCAAGTAATTCATTTTATTTTATTTTCCTTAGTTCTACTTGTGAATAAAAAAAGATAGGATATAATGCATGTGTTTTGGTGTCACGGTCAAATGCTATGATACGATATTGTTTATGTTTAACTGGTCTCTACGATGTGTATATGATGTAGAAAGAGAAAACTCACATAATGTCATTTGTTTGAGGGAAACTTCCAAAAAGGACCCGAATTGCCCTTTTTTTTTTTTTCTTCAAATAAGAACCCAAAGTGGACTTTATTTTTAATAAGGATCTGAAGTGCCTTTACTTTCTCAAATAAGGATCTAAAATGAGGACTTGAAGTGGTTATACTTATTTTAAATAATGGCCTAAAGTGACTATATCCATTTCAAATAAGGACTTCACTTTTTGGCTGTTAAGAGTATTTTCGTCATTTGTCATTTTTCCCTTTTATTTTCATTTTTTTCCAATTCTTCTTCCTATTCGTTGGTGGCAACAATGCCCACAAAAGGTTGGACAAGGGTTGCCCTCGCCAACGAGGGCCACCCACCTTGGCTACAGGTGAGGGATGGCCTCACCTTGGCGTGGTGACCCTTGCCCAGGGGCCATTCACAAGGTTGGCCTGAGCCGGCCTTAGGCGAGGCCAACCCTCCCCAGGGGGTGGCCTCGACCACGGCCGGCGAGGGCCATCATCAGCCTCACGGATGGCCCTTGGGCAAGGATCGCCATGCCCAAGTGAGGCCATCCCTTGCCTGTCTCGACATCTGAGGTAGACTTCTTTTATTTTCCTTTTTTTAAAAGAAAAAATATATAACATTTTGTTTTGATTGAGGGATTGTGTTAAATAAAGAAGGTAATCTTGTTGCGCAACATTGATTAGATTTTTGCTATTTCTAATCATATTAAGATGATTTGTTGGTGAATAGAAAAATGATGATGGGCCTCCTTCGGAATTATCTTATTTGGTTTCCCAAGTCTAGCGAGGAGGTGAGAAAATTCACTTTTGGTTTTTCACCTTTGCTTTTGTGATGATATATCTGTTTCCTAATGAGTTCAAAAGTAAATTAATAGTTTTTTTTTAATGCTTTGATTATGAGTGTCTTTAGAATTTTCCAATGGGTTTTCTCACTTTTACAAGTTTTAGCTATTTGATTTTCAAGTGATATTGTTTGGTTCAAAACTCAGCATTTTGTGTGATATAAAAAGAAATTAAACGAGGTAATTTATTGTGCTGATTGGTCTTTGCACTTAGGAAAAATTTCAAAATATGATTATCACTCCATCTACATATGATAAAGATGTGATTTAAAGCAAGACAATTAGATATGCTACTAATGAATATGTGACTACGTTTATATAGTTAAAACTCTATATAATACATACGTTCCCATGTATAGCAACATATATATATATATATATATATATATATATATATATATATTCAATTCAGTAAGAGTACTAGTATAATCTAAGCAAATAATTAAAAAGAAAAAAATAAATTTTATGATTTCAAAACTAGGAATGATCGGTTCTTGGTTCTCAAATATCAAAACCAAGGATTGGATCCGGTTCGGTTTAATGGAACTAATTGCTTATTTTTTCCCACTTTTATTTTTTCCCACTTATATTTTTTCCAACTACTCTGAACCCAATTGAATTGGTTCACATTTTACTAATTTTGTTGAAGAAATAATAAATAAAAAAGGTATATTTAGTTTGCTCAGTCTAGTCTAGTTTGATTCCCTCTTGGAACCAGGAAACAGATCACCTGGACATTGGCTCCACTTTTAGGAATCAGGAATTAGACCGAACAAATAGGTCCAAGTGACTCTCGATTCGAACAATCCATTTTATATAGCCCTATTCAAAACTTAGCAATTCTTTGTATCTTATGACTATAAAATGGATAGTAATCTATTATTTAGGTTCCATTTGTTTCATGAAAGATATGAAATTTTCTTTTCAAAAAATGATTATTTGTATCGCTTAAAAAATAAAAAATAAAAAAATATAAATATTTAAATATAAATTATTGTCGATAGTGAAAATATTTTTATCAGCTAATTATTTCGTATAATATAAATTATCATTTTTAAGAAAATATTTTCCAAATCTCTTATTATTTGCCGAACAAATAGAGCCTTGATTCAATTGTAAAAGACCATTGATTAATTTTATGCTTCCATGTAATTTCCTTCTTAGCGCAAACATCATTTTAGCTTTTAAATGTAAGCCAAATGATTTAATTTTTGGGTAAATTATCCCAATTTCCTTGGATTTTAGTCAAAATTTTTGTATAAAATTATCCAAACTGAAAAAAAAAAAAATTTAAAAAAATCAAGAGAAATAGGAACTCATGGATTCCCTTTTTCCTTTTCCATTAAAATATGGATCATGGAGCCCAAAACCTCCCTTATCCCCTCAACCTCTGCAACTGTAAAAACACAATCCTCTCCCTCTCTCTCTCTCTCTCTCTCTCTCTCTAGCCATGGCGCTTGCTCCCTCCAAGCTCCTTCCTTTCCCCCTCGTCCACCGCTCTCTCTCCCGGAGCTTCCGTCTTCCCCACTCCCGGCTCTCCTCCCCCTCCGCCAACCGCTCCGGGGGGTCCTCTGCGCCAAGAGGACCGGCAAGCAGAGGTACCCTTCCGAGAAGAAGAAGCTCAGGCAGCAGAGACGAGCCCCCGGCGACATCAAGAACAAGTTCGAGGGCACCTGGAGGCTCTCGAGGCTCGCCGTCCCGGTCGCCGACGACCCCGGCGAGGATTTCCTCGGCGTCTCCGATGGGCTGCTCCGAGAAATCGCTGAAGTCCTCGAGTTTCCGGTGAAACTTTGTGATCCTTTTCTCTTTTTTTGTTTGTGGGAATTTTTTTCTGTGGGTTTTTTCAGTTGGGTTCTGTTGGATTGGTGCGCGTGTTGATCGTGTGGGAATGGGTCGGTTTTAGAATTGGCGTTCGGCTATTCATCGAAGAATTTAATTTGTGCTGGTGGTGAAGCCATTTTGCTTTGGTTGACCGAGACTTTTTCTTGTGTTATAAGGTCGCTTCGATGTTGCCCGCAGAAGCTTTTTGTGTGGTGAGGAAATCATTTGATGCGAGAAAGGTACGTGTTTGAAACAGAAGTTGTTGGTCTTCAATTGTTCCATATCATATGTCAAGTACAATATGGTAATATGGCATTCGAGAACCTTTTATAACGTATATGTATGTGTATGTGTGGCATCTGGTTTGTGTTGGAATCTCCTTGGCATACTCCTCATTTGAGATCATTTTGCGCTTTTTAACTCAGTTCTTAATGCATTTCATAAGTTGCTGTCTGGAGAAAGGTATTCTTTTAAGGATCACAAGAAGATTGTTTGCTTATTGGAAAAGACATTACAGTTATAAAATGGTAATAAATATACCAAGATGGTAAGAAACTGAATAGTGCACCAACAGATCAGGAAATGGTTCTTAAAGATGGATGAGTCAGCTGTTTAATCATTCTGCAGAATCAGAAGATACCAACTTGAAAAGGAAAAATAAAATATTATGGTGAATCAAACTGATAATGCTATCTCCAGCAGTGCTTGCGAGACTTGTGCTCAGTCCTGTTCTGTTAGTCTAGCTTTAGGTATGGTTTGAACAATAGTAGCCTGGGACTACTGAATTGAAGAATAAGCTTTCCAAGTTGCATTGTTTTCTGTTTAGAGTAAGAGTTACCAATAAATGACTGCAATGAGCCATACACTATGCAATGCTGTAAAGTGGATCTTTATAATTGCTTAATAATTAATTAAACCTTTCTCCTATTTTTTTTTTTGGTCCCAGATGCTAAAGGAGCCCAAATTTGTGTATACAGTGGATATGGATGCAAATAAGCTTCTGCACCTAGAGCCTCGTACATGGGACTTTATTTCTCGGTTGGAGCCCAAAGTTGGTGTAGTAGAACATATGCTAAATAAAAAGGATACAGGTGATTTGATCAGCATGTTACATGATCAGAAGAAGACCCATGAAGCTACATTGTCAAGAGAGAACGATAATGACCATAATGCTGGATCTAGGAGACATTGCACATACAATTCCGTAAAAGTACCTAAAATTGCTGTGGTGGGTAGTGGGCCATCTGGTCTCTTTGCTTCTCTTGTTCTCGCTGAACTTGGTGCAGATGTTACTTTAATTGAAAGGGCCAGCCTGTTGAGCAAAGGGGGCGTGACATTGGTGCACTCATAGTTCGTCGGATTTTACAGCTAGATAGCAACTTTTGCTTTGGAGAGGTTAAACCTTTGTCCATCTCATTGTTCTGTAGTATGTTTTATGAGGCTATATTTTATGAGCAAAGCAGTTATTTGTTTCAAACTTGCTTTTTCTTGTCTAGAAATTCATTATTATTTTTTCTCTGTTTTGACAATTTGCCTAATTTACTAGATCTAAACATTGTAAAAAGAAATAAAAATAGCTGTCTTAAAGAGTTGTCATTTTTTTATTAATTAAATTTTATTTCTCTTGATAGGATGCTGATGTTTTTAACACTTATTAATTTATACAGCCTAAATAGGGTGTAGTTTTGCAGAGAACATGACCTTTTTGTCCTATCTACCATTTTGAAATTCCTTTTGGCTGCTGAGTTTCTTATACTAGTTCTTATGGTCCATATCTACTGTCTGCTGTTAGAGTCATTTATGTGAGGACTTATGCATGGCAGGGTGGTGCAGGTACCTGGAGTGATGGAAAATTGGTAACTAGAATCGGAAGGAACAGCGAAAGTGTATTAGCGGTAATTATCCATGACCTTATTTCCTCTGCGAAGCTTGTGCATTCATACGCAATATTTTCATAAGTTGCTGTGATATTATATCTCATTACCCTTCCTTGTAATTTGCCAGTGGCATCCTTTTTTTAGAAAACCCCTAACTTGGATGTTAAATGGTGCATCTTCACCCTCTTATCTACTCTTTTAACCTTTCCCTTCCAATCACCTTATCACAGGGTGAATAGGACGGCCGCAATGACCAGAATGTAGTATCTGCTAATCTAGATCATATTACTTCTCTGGAAGCATAATGGCAAGCTCTCATACCATTTATATGTTGCCCTTTCCGGATGTGAGTTTAGGCAACAGATGCATAGTCATTTCCTAGCGCACATTTATTAGTCTTTATTTTTCAGTTAGGTCTGCCTATGTCACTGAACTGAACTGATGTATGTTGATGAAAGCTGCTCCTTCACTTAGAGAAACTTGAGGACTTCTTGATTGACACTAGGATGCTGAGGCAGTCTAAAAAGAAAACCTTGAATCAAATGCTAGAGTTGGTGTAACTGTTTTCATTGCAAGGTAATAGTGAGGTCAACTCAGAGAGGGTCCTTGAATATGCATCTCACTTTTTTTTTTTTTTTTCAGCCTGTGGGAGGAATATTGGTCAATATTAAAGTTTGTTGGCCATGTAATAGTTTATTGGAAGGTGAAAATTTAAATCTTTCTTTTTTTTTATTTTTTATTTTTTATTTTCTTCCAGTTAAAGGATATTTGTTTACCCAGATGCGGAGTTTACAACAGTTACATAAATTTTCTACTTATTAAAAGGCATGATAAATATTAAAATCTATTTTGTCTCAAAATAAGAGTAAGATGTATTTATATCACCACACTTGGGTTTCTTTGTTTTTACTTTTTAACTTTATTCAGGTGGGACTTAAAACTTCAATCCTCATATCACTTCTTTTGAGCTAATTGCTCTTGTGTACTCTATTATGCTGAGTATTGCATCACTAATGTGGAAAGAGGGGAGAAAAAGGTTTAGCTAGCATTTTTCATTTACTTTGTGCCTCCCTCAACATCCTTTAGACCATCCAGTCCTTGTATGATGTTTCACTTGCTTTACAGCACTTTGATAACTGCTCCATCTCAGGTTATGAAAACATTGGTGCATTTTGGAGCTCCCAAAAACATTTTGGTCAATGGAAAGCCTCATTTGGGAACGGATCGGTTGGTTCCTTTGCTTCGGAATTTTCGGCAGTATCTCCAGCAACTTGGTGTAAGTCAGTTTTTATATTTTTTTTATATTTTGGCTATCCTTTGTGCGTGCAATAATGAAATCAATTGCACTAGTTCATTGCTTATTAGCTCATCACTAGTTTCGTGGGTGTTTTTTTTTTTATGATCTTTTAACATAATTTTGCACAGGTTAACATCATGTTTGGGTCGAGAATGGATAATTTGCTAGTAGAGAATGGGCAGGTTGTGGGGATCAAAGTCTCTCAGTCAAGTGACAAATCATTATTTGACAGTGAAAAGCTTACAAGTGATGCAGTTGTCCTTGCTGTTGGCCATTCTGCTCGAGATGTGTACCAGATGCTTCTTTCTCATAATGTGGAGTTGGTTCCTAAAGATTTTGCAGTGAGTAAATTAGCCTGGGCAAATTCATCACTTTTGAATTGCTTTTTTTCCTGAATGTAGTATTATGTCCTTTGTGGTTTGACATCTGGATATTCCGTGCCTTTGATTTCCTGATTAGATGGATGATTTTTTCAAATTGCTATTCTAAGTGGTGAGGGATCACCTTCTAGGTCAATATTGTGCACAGGTTCATCCCTGATAGGATATAGTACCATTAGATATTTTGTTTAACAAGCATGTTGCCCCTCTTGCATTGTTTAAAGCTGTACTGTACCATGTTGACCATTTAAGTTGAATAAACCTGGAGATGGCCGAAGTCCAGTTCTGTTCATTAACATCTAAACACTTACTGAAAAGATAACATTTAAAATTTGAATGATCAAAACCAGTGCTGGATCAGATAAAGATTTTCATTCTGATCCTTCAAAATTGTGATTTTCAATATGCAAATGCTATACACTGTAATGTAAAGGTTTGAGAATTCAATTAATTGTGTCAAACTGGTCCCTCAACATTGTGATTTTCAATATGCAAATGCTATGTGAATGCAAAGATATGAAATTTGATTGATTGCGTCAAGGTACAAGAAGAAGCAATTTGGAAATGAATTTCTCAGCTGTTGTGCTAATATTATCTTCTCATCTTCTTTATAGCGATCATTTCAGTTGTTGCTACAATGATATGACCTTTTTATTCCATTTAATAAAATTAATATTAAATTAAATGTTATATTGTTGCATTGCGATCTTGATCATTACTTCAGCCTTGTTTTAACTTGTGACCCTTGATCTCAAATATATATAGTCAGGTTACTAAAATGTTGGGCATCTTCGGAATCACCTTGTTTGGCAACTCGATCTGTATGCATAATAAGGTCATTCCAAATGTTTGGATACTGGTAATATGAATGAAACTATTAACTGTCGTTTTTCCTTCTATGGTGTCTTGCAGGTAGGTTTGAGGGTTGAACATCCTCAGGAACTAATAAACAGCATACAGGTTGGTGATGCACATCCCTTTGCTAGTGTATCAATCGATTAGTAAGATAAATGGAATAACCACCCATGGTTGTTCTTGATATCTGTAATTTTCTTTCTTTTGCCCCCTAATTTTATGGAAAATCTTGGGGCTATGATATCCCTAATGCCATTGAAAATGGGAATAAATCTCCACTGTCACCTTCTACATTTGTTAGATGGGATAACTGCATCAGAAATATGATCTTTTTTAAGTAGGGTCAAGTGAGCTCTTTAGTTTTGTTAGTTCAATTAGGTTCTCGATGAAGTTACAAATTTGCAATTGAGGTTCTCCAGGTAAATCTGTGAGACTCTTGAAAAAATCCCATGCGTTTTTTTTCGCTCAAGATTAATATACTGCCAGGCCTGGAACAGAATGGTATCCGCATATTCTCTTCTCTCATTCTTTCTTCCCTTTCTTTGTTCTCCAACACTGTTGTGGAATCAGTCACCTCCCAGAATTTGTTAGGCCAGCCATCCCTCCGCTTCCCACACATGCTTCCCTGAAATTGGTCCACTTGGCACTGCCTTGCCCCAGCCCATGCTGCAGTGCTGCTAAACCTTTGACTTCAGCAGGGGCTGGTTAGGCTTGGGCTGGAGTTATTGGGAAGAATGAGGAATGGAGTTTTAATCATTAGAAGATCGTGAGATTGGAGGTTTTTCTGCTTAAGGAAGAGTTGTTTGTGGGAAGGAGATTTTGACAGTAGTGAATCATAGGGAGATGAAGCTAGATGACCCTACCACAGATAGATGGGTGTACAGAAAGCGACGGTGGAGGGCTAGGGAGATTTAGTCTATGTTCAGGGATCTTTTCATCTCTGATCTATGTCTTAGAGACTGCTAAGACCGGAAGCCAACTGGAGAAAAATAACATGAAGAGAGAAGAAATGAGGGATATGGTGTGTGCTTCTTGAAGGATGCTCCTAGTGGATCTAGGTTGTTGAAAGTATATCAGATGTGGGATGAATGAAACAAATCTAGGAGGATGGTGCTGTCAATGAGACCTATATGTGTTGGCAACAATTGTGAAATAAATAAAGGCTCCATTGTTGGGTGTGGTTAACTGTGTGGAGTTATTAATGTACCATGTCGGTACTTTTGTCGCACCACACAATGTTAGTATGATTTTTCTATCTTATGTAACCTTATGCTGGTGGTAGTAGATTTCATTTCCATTTTTTACAATATTTGTAGGAGTAACTTGTATTCCTTGCATAATTTAGTATTTTTAGTGAAACAATTCTTTTTCTTAAGGTTATCATGGAGTTAATTTTTTACTTTACAGTACTCAAAACTGGCATCAGAAGTCCGTGGTGGACGTGGAAAAGTACCAGTGGCAGATTACAAGGTTGCCAAGCATATCAGGGGTGAGGATGTTGATTCTTCCCCAAGTCTAGGGACAAACCATGCTTGCTACTCCTTCTGCATGTGTCCTGGTGGACAGGTATGCCTGATAGACATCTTATTTTTGTTGAAAGCATGGCTTGAAATGCTTTATGGTGGTCCATTAGACTTTCTTTCCTCATTTTAGTATAGGGGACAGTCAGCTTCTGCAGAAGTTAGTGATCATAAGGCTAACTTAATGAGGAGTTACCCTGACAGATTGATAAATCTTTCCAGCAGATTTTCTGACACAAATTGAAGAGCAGCTAGTAGATAGATAGTGTAGTATATTAATGAATCAGTGCAAAAGTTTTTGGACTGGAAGAGCATATTGAAAGCATAGAAAAAAGTTTGCTGGTTTCATGTGTTGGTGTAACTGAAGAACACTTTTCAGGTGGTTCTCACAAGTACTGATCCATCAGAACTTTGTATCAATGGGATGTCTTTTTCCCGGCGTTCATCCAAATGGGCAAATGCTGCTTTAGTTGTGACTGTGTCTGGAATAGAGTTTAATTCATTGAATTGCTCCGGACCCATGGCCGGGGTCTATTTTCAGGTGCTTTCTCATTGCTGTTCTGCTTCCACTGTTATGTTGTTTATTTTCATGTGCTCATTTAAGTCCAAGTTCATTCAAGGTGTTGATGTTTATATTCTTCGCTTACTGATCCTTCAATCTTAAGTCCTTAGATGAATGAAATAGGTCAAACAGAATAGTTTAGTTCAAAATTTAACCTCAATTGAGAGGACTTAATCTCTATTCCTTGTCAGTCTCTAGGAACTGTTCCCATTTTCTGATTCAAATATCTTACTATTTCAGAGGGATCTTGAAAAGAAAGCAGCTATTATGGGTGGGGGAAATTTTGTTGTGCCTGTGCAAACAGTGACTGATTTTCTTGAGAATAAGTTATCAGGTAGTTTCTCATATCATTATCCCACTTGTCTTAGTATAAATTACAATTGAGTTAAGTAATGGAAAGAAACTGTCCATTTGTCATTTAACTTGGGAATATTTAATTTTCTTAGGAACATCCGTGCCACCCTCGAGCTATCGGTTAGGAGTAAAAGCAGCAAATCTTCACAATCTCTTCCCTATCCATATAACAGAGGCTTTGAAGCATTCAATTGTCGCATTTGATCAGGAGGTTGAGTTCTTTCTTAGTTTCATAGTCATCTGTTAACATTTTTCCTTTTAGACTATTCAGTAGATGTGGTGTCACAAAATAACTTTTATGGCCAAATTATTGACTTCCAGTTACCAGGCTTTATCTCCAAGGATGCACTTCTTCATGGGGTAGAGGTAATATACATTTACTACTCTGTTGACCTTTTCATGTTCCAGTTTAATAGTATTCAAGTATCACTATCATCTTTGTTGCCGTCACATCAGGAAAATTACTTCTTGCGGGGATCTGTTTCTGTTTTTGTGCTAGCAATGTTTCTTCAGAGCTTGTTAATCGTTTCCTTCTTTTCTTTTTCTGTAAATTTTCCAGACTAGAACGAGCTCTCCTGTTCAGATTCCACGTTCCTCTGATACTTATGAGAGTGTGTCGCTCAGAGGACTTTATCCAATAGGTGAAGGAGCAGGTTATGCTGGTGGAATTGTTAGTGCTGCAGTTGATGGCATGTATGCTGGTTTAGCTGTCGCTAAAAATTTTGATCTACTCCCTGATGGCATTGAAGCAACTCTGGGGAGGGCTTATGGCACTGGATTTGTTAATTACTAAGATCCCTTTTGGTGTATGAACTAGAAAGTGCAGGCTGTATATACTTTGGCCAATCTTCTTGCTCATCGTAGCTGAGGAAGGTATGAGTTGGTCTTTGGCTTCAGCACTCTACCATGCCTTTCTCCAACCATATGCTTTGTAATTTTCTTGCTTAGAGCCATAGCTTATAATCAATTGTTTCATGTGCTTAATGTCCTTATAATCTATATGATGCACTTACTGCAGATTTATGGGACTTTGCGATGCGATATACTTGGTTATGGGTTGTTGACAAGATTCGGAGGGTGCATTGGAAGAGAAGTCCATGAGACGTTTTGGGCTGTCGATTTTTTATAACAGTTGGATCTAACTTGCTTAATTTTGACCAAGCATCACCAGTATATGGTGATCTTTGGAGCACAGGATGCAAGTGAGCTTATTCTGGTGGGAGAGGAATTGTTTGAGCTGTAATTGGCAAACTTGAAGAATCAGATGCCAGAAAAGTTTACAAGTTTGTTGTCACCTTGAGTGGACACCGTGATCATTTACAGTACAGATTGACTGATGGGAGCTAAAGTTCAACCAAGATTGACTGAAGACCTGCTTTCTGTTATTTCAAGGTATCATGCAAAATTTTGTTACATAGCTTTAAGTTTATGAGGATAAGAATCATCTTAGCTCTCTTGCTTTGTTTGATGTCAGTTTATATTGGACAGCATGATGAATAATGTAACTCTGATGATGTCAGAGCATAACCATTAGAAGGTCATTCAAATATCTGTGTAAAAGATCAATATTTGTCTACAATAGATATGAATCTCAACATAAAAACTCATACGTGGTGCTGGGCTTGGATTCAATTTGTCATGTCTCACATCTGTCCCATAGTTGACATTAGTTAGTATCTCCGTAGTAGGATTAATTGGCTTGTCACAATGATAGCACCGAACTCCACCCCTTTTTATTTGGCGGTTGTCTAGATCCTCCTTAACTACAAATGCCCTTTACACTGACTGACTCTTGCCTATGGAAATGTCTGTCGACCAGATCTTGATTCCATAGTTGCCCCATATCATGTCAAACTCTTTTCTAATCATGATGAAGGATCATTATACTTTTGACCTTGGCATTAGAGATGAAGTCGGATTCCATATATGATATGTTTGGAGTGGTAATGACAGTGGAAGCTACACAGGAAGAATGATAAATCTTTCCAGAGATATAGTTAGGCCGAATGATTGCAAAGTATCAAGACTGGTTTTGTTCTTGAGACTGTCACATTTAATTTTATGTTCTTTGTGATCACCATTAGCATTTGAAGTTCAATGTACTGGAGACTCTCATATCCAATTCGAATCTCACTGTGATCAACCAATGTTCTTGATCACCTTAGTTCAGGAATTTGAAGTCATTGTGTCGTTGAATGTCTGGTTCAAGGACACTACCAGTTCTTGAGTTTTTTAACAAAGTGTAATGTCGTCTTTCAAGTTGGAACTTCTAATCAGTTAAGCTACCTCTTTGAACTATTATACAATGTTCGAATCTGCTCATTTAGTGCCAATGGAAATTTAGGTTGGATGGTCTTTGGGTAAATCAAAATGGCTTTTCTTTAGCACTCCAATTTAGTCTGCCTAGGCTTGTTGAATGGAGGCGTTTTGTTTCAAACCTAAGAACACAGCTCAAGCTCGTTTGGAACTGCATACGGAAATTCCATATATTATCACCAAAAAGGAGGAGAAAAACATAAGCAGTCACCACAGACTAAAGCTCATTCAATCTTAGACCTAATGCTAAACGGCAGGCCGAGATCGGGCATAATGTTGTTACCCCAGTCGGCCTACTTGCTTTCTAGAAAGGCCTAGTGGACTCAAGGATTTTGTGCATCTGAGTGAAAGAAACATTGTCCACGGGCGATGTTTGATCTGTATCATGCATGCCTATGAACTATCCTAAATTGTGCAAACAAACACTTGCTGTCGATCCAACATTGCGCGTGGAAGTGATTTTTTCCCTCTCGCAACATGATCTCACCAAATGTTGCCGGTCATGTGCGGCTTCATCATAGATATGGAGAAATTCTTCCAAAGGACCTAAGTATATGGACCAGGCGCAACCGCACCTGCCAAATAAATTTGAACTGCATGTAGTACGATCCACCCGGTCCTTGACTCGGGCAAGACTTTCTCGAAAGAAGGGAACGCTTGTGGACATTCGGTGCATGAGCTCGTGACATTGACAAGACAATGCCATCGACAAGACCATGCCATCATATGGCCAAAGATCAAATGCATCTGCTGACAGAGAGAGGCCAAAACACCCAGAAATTCTCAGTTCTTGCGGATCTGCAGATCTCCTCACTGTCTCGTGCCATGCCATAAGTCCTTTTGGTGTTTGTCTATGTAGTATGTACCATTTATCTAAGGCATCCAATGTGCCCTAAACCTCAATGCAGAGACAAAAACATGAATCGGCGGGAACAGTGCTGAAACAAAACCATCCCTGAGCCAATTTCCTTGTCCCCCACAATTAATGCCTATGGAGAAAACTCACAGACAGAGACTGAGAGTACTCACAATAGGCGACAAATTTCAATAAAGAACAATACATATACATATACATGTACATGATACATATATTTTTTATTACATAAAATCTGAAGATCTTTCCAAACCTCTAATAAGAAAAGAGAAAATGAATTGTTTGGGAGATGAAGAGCACAGGAAGATGCAATGCCTTTGATTCACCATAATTGGGGTTTGCATTTTTCTTGCACATGATTGCCCATCCTTGGGTCCATTTATAATTGCAAAAAAGGAAAAAAGAGAGAATCGAAAAAAAGAAGAAAAAAGAAGATGGTTGTGAGGGAACCTCCATTTGAGTATTGGGTACTTTATACAAAATCACTGCTCATGCACGCCATAATGCACTTCTCAAATCAGTGTCTAATGTGGAGGGGCATTGCTATTCCATAGGAGCCAAATTGGCCAGAGAACATGACCAAAAAATGATTGTTTTGCTTAATCATTGTATTTGCACGCGCACATGCCCACAGAAATTAGAAATAGATAAAACGTTTGGTTGATTGTATCTTGTGTGGAGTGTGGGAGATTCAATGCCCCTTGAACACGCATTCATAGCGCCCAATCATTTGGCTAGCACAACAAAGTGAAGGTGACAAAAGGTGATCGTTATCCATGATTGAGCATATTTCTTCAAGTGAAAGAATTTTTTGTGCAAGTTAGTTTTATGGTCTTTTGCGCATTTGGTTTGTTGAAAAATGATCAGTTGACGGAAAACTATTTAAGGTTAAAGGAAATATGCATGTTTCAATTTAGGAAAATGGAATTCCCTAACCTAAAAAAGGGAAAATATTTTCTTACATTATGAAGTTTTCCTCAAAGTTTTCCTTGAAACAAAGACACCCTAATATTCAATTTATTTATAGTAGTAACTTTAAGGGAAGCTGATTTCCCAATTTAAGGTGTGTTTATGTCAATGAAAATTTCATGATAAAGGAAAATGTATTGCATGGAAACCAAATAGTGTTTTTCTTGGTTGGAAAAGCAAATAGTTCTTGATAATTGGTATATAGAACATTTCTTTAGATCAACTTTAAAATAAGCAATTTTCAGAGAGAGAGGAAGCAAAGGTGTGAAAGGTTGTTGCAAGAGCTACCAGACCCCAGCTACAATGTTATCGAAGCCGTGACCATAGGCATGGCATTGGTAGGATTGGACAACCCCATGACATCTGACCTGTGAGATTTGACCTAGGTCGCGTGATCTCAACAAATATCCAATCTCGCTTGGGTGGGGCAAGACCTAGACAGCAAGTGGTCAATTGAGGTTGCATGACCCCCGCCTCCAACGAGCAGGTGCCATCGCTTGTCTGTCTCTAGTTCCTTCCCAAATCCACACACAAAAGGGCAGAAGAGGATACATCTTTAGTCGATACATGGGATATTTATAACTGAAAAATAAAAATGCCCATCAAAGGGCATACTTTCTTATCAGGAAATCCGAAATGTCAAATTATTTTTTTGGGCGGGAGGGAGGGGGGTTTGCTTTGAGCATTGAGCTTTGAGCATTGTCAAGGACAGCTTCGAACCCGAACTCTTTCATAAAAGAAGTTACCAAATACTAAATTTTATATTCAAAGAACTTTCGGTGCTTGAAGTTGCTTTGAAAAGCATCCTCGAATGCATATGCATGCATGGATAAATAATATAAAAAGAAGAAGAAGTTGGGGGATCATATTTTTTTATTGTAAACGATCCAAGATACTATGTTCCTATAGTTATGAACTCATGGGTCACCTCATCAAATTTGAACCTACCGAATTTTGCAACAATTGTCATTTTCAGTCGAGCTAACGAGAGGTGGGAAGGGCCATCTCCTTTTTGCCGGAATCAGTTAAACTTCAGCTCAACTCAACGTTTTCCGAGACAGCATATTCACAAATTTCGTTTCTCCCCCCTCGATTAATTAAATGCGAGAAGATGACAATTCGAATTTTCTCTTTAATGATTCGTGATAACTACGTCGCGACGGGTGCAAGAAATCTCCACGAAATAAAAGCTAAATAAAGAAAAATCCGATCGTAGTGTCTTTTGTCATGGAAACGGAAATTCGATTTTATTGGGTATTTTTTTTGCACGTGAAACGAAAAAACAAGTAAATGAATGAATGAGGGAAGCAAAGAGTGTTGGGGGACCAAAGCAGTGATGGGACGAAAAAAAGCTGATGTTGCCCTCGAGTGAGAGGGTCACGTATCGTGCAGCTGTCCAAATCCATTCACATGGCGACATATATCGCAAGAATTATTCACATTCTCTTTGCACTTGTGTTAGGCCTTTAATTAGAGTGTAATGATGGTTTATTAATTGGTCTTAGCCAAAGCGCTTCAAATTGAGTCCAAAAATAAGAATTATTTGAAACTTGGCTTGACTTTCCAATGTAATCTTTCTGGCCTAGAAGTCGTTGATGTACTCGTGTGCCGTGTAGAATGGTTAATCTTAATTAGATTGCTATGTCGGCGATTTCTTGAGAAAATTGATTGAAAGAGTTACAATTGGAATTCTGCACAGAATTTTATGACTAAATTGGCAAGATCGAAAAGTTTAGGACTAAAGAATTGACTTTTGTATAATATGTTTAGGATTGATTGAGTAATTTTTTTGAAACTATTTAATAGAAAATGATTGACTAACGAATTATTAATCTATAATCAATCTTGAACCTGAAAAAATAGTTATTTAAGGAATGAGAAAATCTAAAAAAAATTAGTAATAAGAAGAATGAAGAAGTATCATTATCTAAGACATCCTTACATGTGATTCATGGTATATTGAAAGCAAAAGCACCATAGTATTGCTAGGCATGTGCTCGCGGCATTCCATTCTTGAGTTTAGGTGATGGTGGGTGACCAACTATGAAGTTAACATGGGTGAACTTCTACCATTTGACTTTTGTATCCAACCAAATAAAAAAAATTACATGAAAATTTAAAATTGTAAATTAAGTAGGAGCCTTGTGACAATTTGTGCGAACCCATGATTCAAAAATCTTCAAATTGGAATTTGCATGCGATTAACACGAATATTATGTTGGAAAAGCAAGCTTCGAGGAGCTCATTTTTCATAACAAAACATATATAATCTTCTCCCCGCGGAGCTTCCAATCGTGCGATACGATACGATGTGTCTGAATTCTAATTTAAAGACCACTCGTCTCTTCGAATTTGTCCAACCGAAGACGATTCTCATCATTGATGATGGGGCGAGAGGACCTAATTTCTAGTACCAATTCACTGTAGAAAGGAAGAGGATTACTCAGTGAAAGTAGCTGCCTTACACTAAGGCATCGCTTTCTTGAGCTCAAAAGCAGCCAGCGACCAAATTGCGAAAGCCAGCTTGAAAGGAAAGGGGACCAAATGGCATGAGCATGGATGGAAAACGTCGCCGTTTTGTAACTTGCTTTATGGCTAATTTAACACCATAAATATCCATGCTTTGAGACCAAACTAATCATGTTTATTATATAACACCATATCATTATCCACGTCATTGTACATCCTAGAAAGTCATTTGACCTCTTAACACGATTAGCATCAACAAGTCTCGTGACTCGGCTTCACATTGCTCTAGAAATTCTATGGAGAACTCAGTGAAAAATGAGGTTAAATTAAAGGTTAAAAACACACAAAAAAAAGAACTTAGTGAAAAATGAGGTTAAATTAAATGTTAAAAACACAAAAAAGACAATTTATTTCAAATTAATTTTCATTTTGTGAAAAACTTGAAATGGTACCTCAATCTAAATTTCGTATCACGAAAAAATCTAAACTAGTTCTCTTGACTCAAATAATTCAATATCCTATTAAAATAGATATATAGCAGATGTTTGCAGGACATCTAATGTGTGAATGACAAATCCAACGTGGAAAAAACCATGTACTTGACATTTATGCATTTTAATGAAGGGTGGATTCCAATCAGGAGTCTCGATTTGGAATTTTTTGTGACAAAAAAAAGTTTTAATTTTGTTTTGAGAAAAATTTCATGGTAAAGGAAAATATTTTTTAAGAAATATTTTTTAAAAATATTTTCTTCATTCTCTGTTAGAAAATTCATTTTTCTAACTTTAAGAGTATATATTTTCTTTGACCATGTATAGGATTTCATTGGCCGATTATTTTCAACAAACCAAACGTGTGAAAATTTTAAAAATTAATTTGTGAAATTATTTTCACTCAAATAAACACACCTTCTTGACATAAATGTATCATAAGATACTGATTTGCAATTTTCCGTCCTATATTAAAATCAATTTTTTATTTGGAGGATCCTCTGTTTTTATTCTTTTTTCTTTTTCAGGCTTTCTATGCTGGCACTGCTCCCCTTGGTCTCCCCTTGGTCGACCTTTTGCTTTGCGGAAAGTGTCCTAGGGGCTGCTTTTCGAGCAATTGATTAATTAGTTCGAAGTGACTTTTATTATTGGCTTTGGGCGTATGATGTATTTTTTTTTTTAATGCAATGCCAGAGTTCAAAAAGTTCAATGCGCTGTCGCACGTTTTATTTTCCTTTTTTGCACCTTATTTTCCCCAACAGATTCACTATCACATTAATTCCATGAAATGAAGAATAATGCCTCTTGAGAGGGGGTGACCATAACGAAAAGCCTATATTTTATAAAAAAAAAAAATTGGCCAATTTGCTTGCCCTTATTTGTTATTCTTGACTTCCCCTTTAACAGTATTTTGAGTTCAGGGTGCATTTGTTTAGACGTAAATTGCTTTAATAAAGAATATTTGCAAAAGGTTTAAGTATTTTGAGTTTAGGGTGCACTTGTTTCAAGAAAAATGAATTGTTAAGAAACTATTTTCCTAAAACTATTCACTTGGATCGCTTATAAAATTAAACAAATGAAAACTTTTTTAATCATCCACGATATTATTAAGACATAAATTACTGTTGATAACAAAATATTTTTATTGATTAATTATTTCAAGTGATACGAGTGATTATTTTTTTGGGAAAATACTCTCCAAATCATCTATTTTCTGCAAAATAAATGGAGTCTAAAAAAAAGTTCCATGGTATGAAAGATGATGTGCGTATTGGATCAATACAAAAGAAATCAGCATAAGACTTATAGCTCAACCTCATGCACGTGTGTGTGTTAGTTAAGCAAAACAACAAAATACAAGTGTACCATCAAGTGAAAATCACAAAAAGCATAACAATAAATTTTATTTTTCATGTCTAAAAAATAAAAAAATAATAAAAAAGAAATCAATGAAAGGCTTGCTAAAATCCATCATAGACCTCCCTTAATAACAAGTCTTCAACTTGCTATGATCATTGGGCAATCATTCGAGTGCCTAATTCTCTAAAAATATATCATCTTTATGTCTAATCCCAATTCTATCATGAATTTTTTTGTCAAAAAAATATCTTAACTCTCTCTAATCCTAAATCTGCCCACATGTCAAAAACTTACCACTAGTTGCCACAAAATCACTAACATTGGAGTCAATCTTCATCAATATTCTCAAATTCATATGGAACAAGAGTAACCTCTTGATATTGACAATCTTAAAGAAATTGGTGCCGATTTTTAAAAATGTGAGTGGATTTGAAATTAAAGTAAAAGTTTATGAGCTTTTTTTTTTAAATAAAAAGGTTTGGGATAAAATTGAAATTAGACCTAAAATTGGGCATATGCTATGGAATTGGCCCGTCATTCAAGTTAGAAAGAATTAATGACTCGATGCACACGCTCGAATCCATCCACTAGATGAAAATCCTCCAAATCAAAATCGAAGTCAGCGCTTGATCTGCACGAACTCAATTTGAACTTTCGATTTGTGTACTTTTCTTTTTCGTCCAATTAGAAAATTCAAGTGTGTAGACTCGAACCGAATCAAGAGGTAGGCAGTCACCATCGGATTGACCGAGATCTCCAAAATGCTCACCCCCACGGAACAGGCCGCGCGATAACCGAGGCGTCTTGGAAACGGCCGAAACTGTCCCACCCGTCTCTCGGTCTTTTTACACCGATCTTACGTAACCTCGGATCTCTCTGTCTCTCTCTCTCGACAACGTCCATCAACCTTAAAGTTTCCGAAAAAAAAAAAAAAATAATAATAAGAAAAAGTTAGACCGTTGCAATTTTTTCGGCGGCGATCCCGGGAGTTTGACGAGGTTCCGGAGGAGGATCCTATCCCGGCGGTTTCCGAGGAGACGTGGGGGCCTAATCGGGTGCGGCCGGGTCTACGTTCCGGTCAACCGAACAAAAATCGCGTGCGGAGAAGAGGAGGAAGACTTTTCAGAGCCGCGCGCGGAAAACGAGCTTGCTCTTGCGTTGACCGCATATTCCTCGATCGGCGAGCTCGAGATCCCCCCTGATTGTCCTTGTCTCCTGGATCACGACACGTGTCCTTCTTGATTTAGAACTCAATAGCACCGTGCCGACACGCCTCTCTAGCTATCACGTGGGCGGTGACCCTAAATTTGGTCGAGGAAGTATTTTGTTAGATACATTCTAACGCTCCCTCTTAAGGAAGTAATTAGGATGTGCGTGATAAAAATTTCTAAAATTTTTTTCAATTTTTATTTTATAAATTGAGAAATTAAAAATTTTAGTTTTTGATTTTTTTAAATCTATTTTTTAAATAGAAATTTATTTCAAAAAATAAAAAATCAAATTACGTTATCAAACGGATTTTTGTTCCAAACCCGCTCCGGGAAATAGAAAAATAGAGAAATAGAGAAGTATAAATTTTATCACGCGTGCCCTTAGTGATCTGAAAAATTTCGAATTCAGGTTCTCTAAATTTATGATATTATGTGAGATTTGAAAAGACATTTAAAAACTTAATTTGTTAGATGAAATCATAAATTTATTATTTAAATATTCTAACAAGCATGATCATGAGTTCAAACCTATGGAAAAAATCTCTTTTGGAGCCATCATTTGTAGACCACGGGGCGGGGCAAAGACTAATGTAGGATGATGGGATTAGACGCTCTAAACTGAGATCTTTCATGATTCATGAAGGCACGGCCGCTCGGGCTGGCCTCACGAAAAGTCGCGCATATCAACACTTCGAGATCGCATGGGATTTATCTACTTATGCAACGTTAGTTCGCTCCATTTAATACGCTTTCACAACAGCTCCCCAGCAACGTGTTGGTTCCTTCGCCCTTGCCCTCGCTCCCGGGCTCGCGGATGCATCGACTTCACGGAGTGGTGACGCATCGATGAACGTCACGTGATCAAGTGGTCACCCTCGTTTTCAAAGTGCTCGTCATCCTTGCGATACGAAAATTAGAAGATGAAAATATTAAGTCCTTGTCGCAGCCCTCGACTTGTCTAATGAAGGTTCATTTCTTCGGACTTTAAAAAGAAATACAAAACTAATTTCTTGTTTTCCCGTCGAAATTTAAAATGTCATGATTCGAGTGTTGCGAAAGTTTCAAGGGTTCCAGATTTAAAAGAATTAAAAGCACGCGAGACGTGAGAAGGGCTCGGTCTCTCTATTTTGGCGGGTTGAATGTGTCCGTTCGATTGTTTTCTTGTTAGGTAAAAAACGACATCCACATAATAATTTAATTTTAGCAAAAATGTCCATTAGGGAGGCGACACCAGCCGACAACGTGGGAGGCTGAGGGTCAGGGGGAGAAAGATCAGAGCTAGGGTTAGGGTTTGCTGTGTTGGGTATTCTTGAATGTGTCGATTACTTCCTCTTGTTATGCGACCCGCGGATGAGAGCTCGACTGCGACGTTAATGTCGCCGCTCTGACAGCACCCTAATCTCGTCTTTCTAGAGAGAGAGAGAGAGAGAGAGATTGCCAAGATGTTCGTCGGCTTGTCTTCCGTTCTGCTACCGAGTCTTTCTGCATCGCAATCAGCATCTTTTCTTAGCCATGCAATGCGCCAACGGGGAATATCCATCGTTCGCATCGATAAAAAAACCAGAAGAAAGCGACGAAACAGATGCGTCTGCATGAAACCGTGAACTTTTGTCTGCATTTCATTTGGCCGGCCGGCGTGCGTATCGAACTGTAAGGTCTAGCATCTATGGAGGAATGGTTTCGGCATGGCCGATGCCGATAGCCGTCGTTCCAGAGTTTCAAGAAATATGCAATGCATGGCTTGCTCCATTGTACAGGACCACCGCGAACGAGACGAGACGGAGATCGGATTCATTGGTGGGTTTCTATGCTTTTGAATGCTGCATGTGGGTGAAATTTAATGCTGCGCTTTTCGATAGTATCTCCTCGCCTTTTGCTACCGGTTTGACGCGATACGACGGCGTTATCGAGGTCCCGTTTGTTCCTTGAAAATTAATTAGCAATTTGAAAAATATTTTCCAAACTTTGATAGTTGTTATTGACTAGAAAAAAAAATGAGTCGAGGTGACATGATTTTATCGGACCCTCTAAGCTTGGAGTTCTCAGTTAGACATTGGGTTGACTAAGTATTTTTCAAATGGAGATAGATATGTTGTCAATATAATACCATACTATCTGTTGTAAACAGTAAAATTAAACAGAAATAATAACTTCAAGAAATTTAAAACACAAATTAAATATAGACTTACTTAATTGCTATAAAATTGTAACATAATTAAACATGATATGAGGTATGGATTACCAATTCTTTCTTAAGGTAATTAGTTTTAGCAACAGTGCTTTGTAGATTTATAAACCACGCTTCTCAAGATACAAGACCTTGATCTCGTTTGTATTAGCACTATTTAAACAAGATTCAATCGAACTTTTTCTCAAATTGGTACACTTAGAGATGTTTATAAAGTTGGATAGGATATGATATAAAGAGACATAACTGTTGTAGAAAATTAAAAGGATATGTCCTGAAGAGACATAAGTAATGCAGAAAACTAAAAGGACATGACTCAAAAAGACATAATTGCTATAGAAAACTAAAGGGATATGATCCGAAAAGACATAACTTTAAAGACACTTTTGTTAAGCCATTAACTCATAGTTTAAACTAGATAGATAGATAGATAGATAGATAGATAGATAGATAGATAGATATAAATAATGAGAACAAGGACTAAAGCCATATGTGTACACAAGATTAAAATGAAGAAAATGAGATTGGATCGAGTTGAAGGGGAGAGAGAAGAGATTATAAAAGTAGCGAGATTGTTAGGGGTGAGCGAAAGAGAATAATTTGGATAATTATTCATAATTAACTATCATATTAGCATTTATTTAGAGTGCTTTTTCAATGCATTATTAAATTTTTTTGGTAAATAATAGTGTGCTACAAAAATTTCATGGCGGAATATAGATTAAAAAATAGTCCGTAATTTTTTTAAACCTATCTGGGTTTATCCACCTATTTGTCAATAATCATGTAATAAGATAGTGATTCCCACACTCTTGGGATATCTACTCTTCTCTATTTTGTCTTCTTTTTGGATAAACTATGTTAAAAAAAGCAATTCACAGACGCACAATTATTGTTTGGTTTTAGAATATTAATTGTCATTTGCATTTAAACTATATAAAACATGAAAACTTTGTTGGTTGAGTTGAAAGCCTCAAAAGCAACCGCGTGCGTGGATGGACTAATCTATTTCAATAAAGAAGGGGTTTCTTCATTTTATTAATATTATTATTCCTTTGTTCTTCCTAAATGACCCATTAAAATTTTTAAGTCTATCTATATTATTAAGTCAAAAGTGAGTTTGTTCAATTATTAAGTCCTCTCTAATTTAACTTTACATAAAATAAATAGGAAGTCAAAAAGTGAGGGTCTAATTATAATTGAACACTTTACTAAAGCAACTCAATCTTTCACTTTTTAAAGAAAACTTCCGGAAGGATTTAGAGGAAAAGCCATTTGTAAAGACCAAACTTACTTCGACCCAAAAAAAAAAAAAAAAAAACCAAGCTTACAATAAATGCAAATTAGAAACAATAAAAGAAATCACGCAAAAGGTTTAGAGTTATATGACTATATAAATGTCATAACTTTCTCAAGAATATTAAGTATAACTTTCCATTTGCCAAGAAAAGAAGATACTTTTCTGTTATTTCTCTAAATATTCTTGGTTAAATGTCTTTGAGTTGTATATAATGAGGATAAACGTGTAATAGGAGTATGGCTTTTTCTTGGAAAGAAGTCGACCCACCACTTTTCTACTAAGAAATTCGATAGCTGTATAATTTATTTTGAAAAGATAATTACATAGATTATAAAATTAGACAACATCCGAGCATATGTTTTTGGAAAAATTTAAAATACATTCCTCACTTTTCACCCAATGACTACTTACAATACATTTAACTTTGGAGACCGCTTTGTATCTTTGCATTAATTAAAAATGACATAAATATTAGGAAAAATGACATAAATAGTCTCAAACTTTAATCCTTGAATTTTTAATTTGTTTAATTTGGTATCTAAACTTTCACCCAATGTACAATACTATGCCTAATCTTTTAAGTTATTCAATGTGATATTTGAACTTTTAGTATATTTTTAAATTAGTCCATAAAATATATGAAAATGTTCAATGCCGTTCTAGGATTTAAATTAGTCCATGAAATATATTTTTAACATGTTTGATGACATGAAATTTTTTTGTGATGTGTGTGGTACAATGGATATAATTTAATATAATTTAATATAATATTTTTTTAGTGTTATATGCTCAATGTATAAGTTACGGTCATGACAAGTAACTTTAGCGGTCCTAAGTTTTCATCGTTGTAAAAGGAAGCGTTAGGCCCCCTGTCGAGTTGGCACTTGTGAAAAGTGGGACCCACTTTGGTCCTTTTCAGTCCTTCCTCCTTGAGGGGGCCCGGTCAATATCAAATTGAGTTCCAAATAGAGACGCTAACCACAGGAATAATCGCCGTTTCTCATTAATTTCTTTTTTTTTTTTTTTTTCCTTCGGGGGGGTTGGGAGAATATTCATCATTCACCTTTCCGGTAAAAAACAACAAAATTCGAATTAATTTTATATTGAAAAATTAATTAAATAAATAAATATAAAAAGCCACGTCGATATTGAAGTAAGTGGCGCGAAAACAACGCCCTTCCCTTTTTCTCCTCATTTGGAACCGTTCTCCCTCCCTCCCTCCCTCCCTCCTTCTCTCTCTCTCTCCTCCTCCCTCTCTCTCTCTCCGCCGCCGCCGCCGCCGCCGCCGCCGCCGACGACCGTCCGCTCGGGACTTCCGGTTTCCATCTCCTCCGACGGGCTGGACCGATCGGATCGCCGCCGCCGCCACCGCCGCTGATCGTCGCCGCCCCCACCGCCGCTGATCGTCGCCGCCGAGCTCGCGCTTCTTCCGCAGATTGTCCGGTCGGTTCTCCGGAGGTTTCCGAGGATTCTCGTCGCTTTTTTACGGTCGGATTCCCGCGTGCTCCGTCGATCGAGGTCAGTCGTTTCCCGCGCGGCGGATTTCGGTTTCTTTCCGCGGCCGCTTTTTCGGAGCGGCGAAAAGTTTCTGTCGCCTGATCGCTCGATCATCTCGAAGTCCGGTTGCGATTTCCTGAATTAATCGGGGGAGATTAGCCTCCGGATTTCGTTTCCGATAGTTTCCAAACTATAGGGATTCGGCGTTAGATTAATCGCTCGATTTCTTTCCAAACTATAGGGATTCGGCGTTAGATTAATCGCTCGATTTCGTTGGATCGATTTTGGAATGTATCAGGTTTTCGATGGTTTTTGCTATTTTTAGGAACTCGGACTTTCGATGATAAATATTTCTCTCTTATCTCTCGCTCTGCGCGATGGCCTGAGAGTTTCCTGTTGAGGCGCGCGGAGGCGATTCCCGAACCGCGTTTTGATCGCAGTTCTGGTGTCGTCCTCGATGTCGGAAGCAGGGAATCTGTCCGAGCGCGGACGATTTCGTCTTTCGCTTTGAATTCTCCACCGCGAGCCAAATTTGATTATAAGCTTAAAAAAATAACACCTCGGTTTTGGTTTCGGTTCTGGTTTTGGTTTTGGTTTTGGTTTTGGTTTTGGTTTGATCTTCCTAACCGACAACCGTAATCTCCTCACAAGTTCGTCGGTTCCCGTTCCTTAATTTTGGAGTTACTCCCCACCATTTTTTAACCGTTTTTTTTTTTTTTGTATGCTGGACTCTGCATATTGTGTTGTTTCCCCTGACAATTTTTGTAATGAATCGTTTAGCTTGAAGTTTCTAAAATTCCTGTCTCCCTCTCTCTCTCTCTGTTTTTATTGCTTGAGATTAGACGCTGAATTTCATGGGGATGGGACAATGATCTCTCTCTCTCGCTCGCTCGCTCGCACGTGGGCGGCCATGTCTCTTGCGATACTTCCGAGAACACTAGCACCTGCAGCTTCAAGTCTCCATCTTTAATCGAGGATTAGAATAGTTTCCCGGATACGGACAAAACTTGAACTCATCATTTAGAAATAGTTTACTACGCGCTAACCCATTTTGTGACACGACGTGGTTAAGGAAGGAGGAGACTTTACAGAGAGGCTTCTAGTCTTTTTTCTCCCTTTCTTTCTTTCTTTCTTTCTTTCTTTTTTTTTCCCTTCTTTTCTTTTCGTATGGAAGACGGTGGGGGCTGGAGACATGGCTGAAATCACTTTCAAGAGCGCTGTTTCATTGAAAGTGAGTTTTTTTGAGAGAAAGGAGATGAGAACGAGCCAGGCTTTCGTGCGTTGTTGTTGAGTGGAAGCCCCCCCCCCCCCCCCCCCCCCCCCCAATTCACAGCCCAGCAGACCATGGCACTCCCGTGAGAGGGACAACAGAGTACGGCGTCCCCCCTCAACCCAATCCTGCGCACCCCCGTTTTGTTATCCTGCGCACCCTCCCACCCCCATCCCACATTTTCACCTTGCTCTCTTCTTCCCCCCATGGGCATCCTTGGAGATTGCTCCTCAGCGCAGGTTGTCGATGCGCTGTCGAGAATAGTGCTCCGTAATTACGATTTTGATGACTTTTGCCCATTTGCAGAAGTCGCCTCCTTTGCGTGATCTACTTATTTTGTGGGTACTGGTGATAAAGGATCCGGTACCCAATTCCGCTAATCTCAACCAATTGATAGTGAATCGGAAGAGGGTCTCTGTTTTCAGATTTTGGTCCCTGGTTTTATTCTTTTCTTAGCGGTTCCCCGCTGTGGTATCTTACTTTTTTTCCGTTTGTGCTTTTCTGCCAGACTGGTTGCAGAGGAAAAGGATCTTCTTTTTTGAGCGATTGATGATATGATTCTGTTGCATGTGGGATGCAAGACTGCCTGGTCTGTCAAGTATGGATTAGTATATGGGTGAATTCATCAATGTGGGTTTATTTAGAGGGAGCGAATGGATCTATGTGAATCCCGTCCAGCAATACAGAAGCACACAACCGTGGAGAACCCAAGGCCACCCCTGGTTCCTGCAGAAAGGAACAATGCGGCTGCCGCCGCCGCCGCCGCCGCCGCCGCCGCAGCCGCCGCACGCCGCCCTCGAACAAGGGATGTTAGCTCAAGGTTCAAGTCACCCGCTCCGTCGACCCCTTCGGTTAGGCGTTGCCCATCTCCACACCCCACAAGGACCGCAAGTACGCCCTCTCAATTGGTGCCAAAGAGAGCCCACTCAGCCGAGAGGAACCGCCCATCGACACCAGCCTCACCGTCACGTCCGTCCACGCCCTCTCGTCCGTCCACACCGTCACGTCCATCCACGCCCTCACGTCCGTCCACACCGTCACGTCCATCCACACCTGTACATGATTCATCTGTAGATATGCAATTGGCATCTAGAAAAATTAGCGCCAGTAGATTAGCAGAGAGTCTGTGGCCTTCGACAATGCGAAGTTTGAGTGTTTCCTTCCAGTCCGATTCTATTTCCATTCCTGTTGCCAAGAAGGAGAAATCTGTAAGTAGCACCCCATCGGACCGCACCTTGAGACCCACTTCAAATGGAGTACACAAGCAATCTGAAACGCCAACTATGGTACGAAAGCCTACGCCAGAGAGAAAAAGAAGCCCGCTCAAAGGGAAGAATTTATCTGATCAGTCGGAGAATTCTAAGCCAATTGATGGTATAAATGCTCGTCTGATTGATCAACATAGATGGCCTAGTAGAGCAGGTGGGAAGGTGTCTTTGAATGCCTTAAATAGTAGCTCGGATCAATCCGACAAGATTACTAGAGGTTCTGCTTCGATATCAGGAATTGGGTTATCAACACTTAGGAGAATGCCTTCTTCTGATGTTTCGATGAAACCTCTGCGAAGATCTAGCAGTGATGCTGAAAGGCGACTGTCAACTAATGAATCCAACAGAGGAGAGGCTGAAGGAAATTCATTTGAGGATGATTTGCTCGTTGGCCCAAAAAGGCTTCTCTTATCAAGTTTAACTGACAGAGTGACTTCATCAACTCCTGTAGTTAGATCTCAGTCTTTGCCTGGATCTCGTCAGCCGTCACCGAGTAGAACATCTATCCCATTGTCCTCTGTTTCTAGAGGTGCCAGTCCATCAAGGACAAGGCCATCGACACCCCCTTCTAGAGGAATAAGCCCTCTCGGATAAGACCGGCAAATGTTGGTACTCAATCCAGCAGCTCAACATCTGTTCTTAGTTTTATTGTCGACTTTCGGAAAGGGAAGAAGAGTGCTGGTTTTATAGAAGATGCTCATCATCTCAGGCTAATGCACAATAGATATCTGCAGTGGCGATTTGCTAATGCACGGGCAGAGGCAGTACTTCATGATCAGAAAGCACTAGCAGAGGTAGAACACTTTATTTTTTTCAAAAAGCTACCTTCCAAGAATTTCGCCTCTTGATCAGCTCTATACTTATTTTTGGCTTCATGTTAAGTGGAAGCCTGTTAATATTCCTGTCGAGCATGCATTAGCTTTCATCCCTGGCAAGAGAGCATTTTGCTGTAGAAATTACTGCCACACAGAATTATTACTCAAGACCAGCTTAGATCTGTTTACTTCCAATAGTCGTCATGACAGCCCAAGTGAGATGGTCCCTAAATTTTTGTTATTAGTGATTGGCTGTGATTGAACTTTGGTGCATATGTTCCTTGTGGGATTTATACTATTTCGATGTCTATTGATTCAAAGAGTACGAAAAAAAGTCAGTAAAAAAGCTCTGGGTATTTATTCACTCTTAAAGCTCAAAGTTCTGCCATTCTGTGAACTGCTTAGAATTGACTTTGAACCTACAGCTGCTTTTGCATTGGCAGTTATGATCCTCTCTGGGTATGAAAAGTTAATTTTAATTTAAAAGCTGTCTGTATTACTAGATGATCTACTACTGCATTGAAGATGCTTTATGAGATTCATACTATTTTATTGTCTTTATTGATTCAAAGGATATGAAAAAAATTGATAAAAAAGCTCTGGGTGTTTATTCACTCCTAAAGCTCAAAGTTCCACCATTCTATGAACTGCTTAGAATTGAGTCTGGAAACTAAAGCTGCATTTGTATCGGCAGTTATGATGCTCTCAGGGATGAAAGATTACTTTGAATCAAAATGATATCTGTATTAGTAGATGATCTACTATTGCATTGAAGATATAAGTGATTTTGGCTCATGCAAGCAATGGAAGTGAGAATTTGCAAAGGGGGAAGCTTCTCTTTCCATAGAAAGCTAATATTATTTTTAACACAAGAAATTATCGACAGTGATATTTTATCGTAATACTGAATTTCAGATTGGCTTTTAGAGGGAGAGGGTAGGTTTGATTATTTTTCTGCCCGATTTCCCTCTGCAACTTTAAAGTGACCCTGTTTCTCTGTCTAGCCTACTTGTTTTTGTATATATGCTCAAGATTTTTGCTTGAGATTAGAAAAGAAATGTTTGCAAGTCTGCGCTGAGACGCATGGAACTTTGTTAAAATCAGATAAACATGGAAATGTTTGAATTGGTATGCATATGTAATTTGAGTGAGTGTGCTTGTGTGCATGTGTGTGTAAGTGGTGACTTGTACCTGTACTATATTGTCTGTGAGCGGTATATTTTACGGTCATTTAAGTGTTTACTCTCTACTGTCTCTTGATTACTTTTACTGATTTCCGTAATACTTGACTAACTTCTGCAGAAGACTTTATTCAATGTTTGGGTTGCTATGATTGAGCTCTGGGATTCTGTTATCATGAAGACTATTAGTCTTCAGCAGATGAGGCTAGAGCTCAAGCTGAACTCTATTCTGAGCAATCAAGTAAGAACTTTCTGTTAAAGAAGCTTTCATGCTATGAGCAGCATCGGCTGAGTCTGTTGTTTCACCCATTACTAGCTTTTAGATTTCATTTCCTCATCTGTTTCACGCTTCTATGTTTTTTACTTGTTTATGGCTGAAATATGGTAAGAGCACTTCTGATGTTTTCATGAAAAAGTTGCTGGGGGACTTTTTTGAAGAGAAGCTGCTATGGATTTTTTCTTTTTTCTTTTTAATAACTTTATACTAAATGTAGTCCAGACCTTATGGTCTAAAATAGGATACCACAAAAGAAGTGGTTGGTATAATTGTATTTTGATGAGGTTTATGTTTGATTTCCTTACTATATTGAGAAACGTGTAAAAACTGACAGAAGTCCAAGCTACTTGATCGATTGACAAAATTCTGTTTGATTTTATACCTAGCATCAATTTATAAGGAGGACAACTTCTGTTGCATATAGCTATTCTGATTAATCTTGGTGCACTTTTGTCCGATGAACTTTTATTTTAAATTTTCAGCTTGGAGAAGGAAGTGTAAACACGGCTCTATTTGCACGCCTGTTCAAACATATATTAAGCTTTTCGATTCTAGCTTAAACTTCTGCACTTTTAGAGGAAATTCTTTTTTATGAACTCTTATAGATCAATGTCCAGGATGATACTCTAAATGCTTTGCTTATAATGGCTCTCCTGTATCCTTAATGACCAATTCAGATGACCTACCTCGATGAATGGGCTTTGCTTGAGGAAGATCACATTAGCTCGTTATCTGGAGCTGTAGAAGATTTAGAGGCTAGCACTCTTCGTCTTCCTGTTACTGGAGGAGCAAGAGTAAGTTGGTTTGCAAAGATTATTTTGTTGGTTTGAAAGAATAATTGCTGATCTGTATAATATCTGATCATGGCAAATTTTTATTCACAGGTAGATATAGAATCTTTGAAAGGTGCTCTTTGCTCTGCTGTTGATGTGATGCACGCTACAGGATCCTCTATGTATCCCCTTTTTTCAAAAGTAAGACCTAGTTATTATTATTATTTTTTTCTTTACTCATTTGTAGAGTGTTCTAGGGTCTTCGAGAATGGGATTTGTTGGTAAGGTCTCTTTCCTCAAGAAATTCCATACTGTGATAGTGTAAGGAAGCAAAAAAGTTTTTTACATGTTTGCTTCATTGTAATTGGTTTGACTTATAGCACAATCAGATAGTACTACAGAGGAACCATGTCTTGAGGGAGGGAAATGGCTATTAGTTCATCGCAAACCATTGGTCATTATTCAAAGTTTAGTAGTTCAGATGTTCTGTTGAACAAGTATCTCTGGAGAGGGAAATTGCATTTTGTGGATACTTGCCCGTTGTGCTGTCTTCCATACCCATATACCTTTGGGTTTACAAAATTATATGATGTATATGTTTTATCATAACCCCTTTTTTGACTTAATTGTTACTCAGATTGTTGTCTGATGCTCTTAAAACATGATTGAATATTCTTGCAAGGCCTAACGTCGATTCCCTCTTCTTGTCCCTGAATTTACAGGTTGAGGAAATGAATGAGCTGGTATCCGAACTGGCTCTTGCAGCAGCACGTGAAAGGGCAATGCTCGAACAATGCGAAACTTTATTGGCTTCAACAGCTGCCATGCAGGTGCGAGACATAAATATTACGCTGAAATCTACCTCTATGTTTGCATCAAGTCTGATATGGTCTGCTGCATAATGCTTACAGACTGAAAGTATAATCTCATACACATTTTACTGGTTTGAACGTGTTGTTGAAATCATAGTGGAATCATAATTTAGTGATTTGATCGCAAAATCTAAAGTTCAGTGAAGTTGATAAAGTTACCCTATATCTTCGCCTAGCACATGTCTTAGCACAACATAAGATGCAACCTGTTTGCTTTGTGAAAGATCTTCGTAGTGCATGTCTTAGCACAACATAAGATGCAACCTGTTTGCTTTGTGAAAGATCTTCGTAGTGCATGGCTAGCTAGCTTCAAAAGTGTTTTCTTTGCGTAACATCAATTTGTAGCGTGAGCTCTCTTACTCAGATGTTTGGTTTTTACTTTTGTCAATTCGCAAAGGTGGAGGAGTGCAGCCTCAGGACGCATCTCTCGCAATTGAAGCAGACGCTGGAGAAAGGGAGCACCCTACTCCGGCCGTCAAGATTGCCTTCTTGACTGTCCTTAATATAACACGTTCCACAGATCGACGTAGGTCTGTTCCGGCGTCGACGCTTGTATATTCATACCCCGCCTTTTTTTTCTTCCTTTAATTCTTTTTCTTTTTTTTGTTCCATTCATTTTTTTCGGCTTTCCTCTTCTGCCGTGGTGGCACCACCAGGCCCCACCTTCACAGTGTAATTTTGATCAAACGGTTTGAGTATAATTAGAAAAAGCAATGCAGAGAGAGCAAAGGGATTGAAATGAATGATGTCCAGAGCAAAATTTAGGAATGAGAGAGAGAAGATTTTGTGTATTGCTTGTGGTTTGACAAAGCGAAAGGCAAGCTAGTGATTTGATGAAAATAAAATCTCTGATATTTTTCTTTAGTCGTTCAATCGATTACCTCCTGAAAAATCGCAAGTATCTAATCAGGATAATAATACAAATGATCTAGAACTTTTGCAAAATGCACAATGTAATCATTGAACTTTTAATTTATTCAACGTGATCCATGAACCTTACCTTAATGTGGGACGGCATTCAAATTGTTAATGGTATATGTTCAATTTAATCTTTGAACTATATGAAAATATTCAATGTTGTAACTTGAATTAATAGAAAAAAATATCAGATATTTTCCATATAGTCTATAAACTAAATTTCATATGTATCAAAGATTCATGATCACATTGAATAATTTTAAAGTTTGAAGATGACATTGCACATTGAATTGAAGTTCATGGACCAATTAAACAGACTAAAATCTCAAAAATTATATTACACATTAGGACAAAAGTTAGGGATTATTTATATCATTTTCCATATCCAATCTGCAAGAGCTCTCTAGCAAGCTATGTCCTGGGCCAAATACAATAGCCTCAGATCTCTCCACAAGTCGAAGGATGGTGCGATCTATGGGTCCAAGGTTCGATTTACTTTGATTTAGAGGTATGTTTAGACCGAAATTGAACCTAGTGATTCGGGAAAGTACCAGACCCAAACCAGACCACTGAAGAAGTTTACAATCCAAGCCCAAATCACTTCCTTGACTCTTGTTCTTCGTTTTGCTCCTTTTGATCAAGTCGCCAGAAAATACGGTCGGGCCCCGTTTGGTATATGTGGGAATGAAATAACGGGGACAAGATATAAGAAATCCCAATAGAAATCAAACTTAGAAATTACTAATCTTAATCGTTTGAAATTAATTGTTTCAATTGGCTATACATAAGCTAGACCCATTAAACGGGTGGGTCGAGTTGGGTTTGGGTCGGGTCATAAATGGTCTGACCCAATCGATCCATTTAACCCATTTATGACCCATTTATTGTAGTGCAAATTTTTTGACCCATACTCGATCCGACCCATTCCCGATCCATACCTAACCCATTTAACGAAACCTAAAAAATCTCATATATATATATATATATATATTTTAAAATGGTATTGATAACATGATTTTATACAATACAAATTTAATGGATAATTTTTATAATTTTTAAAATAATAAGAATTATTTTTTAAAAATTAAAATTTAGTTATTTTTATTTTTATTTTTTATTTTTTCTTCTTCCTCTTATTGGCCGACCGTCGGGCGACCGGCCATAGGTGAGCCGCTCGCCCGACTCGCCGACGCCCGGTGAGCTCGAGCTTGCCCTCGCCGGATCTAGCGAGGCCGGAGCCTTGCCCGATGTAGGCGAGTTTGAGTCTCGCTCGATTGGCGAGGCTTGGGCCTCAACGGACGTCGATGAGGCCTCCGCCTTGCTAGATTCGGCGAGCTCGAGGCTCGCTAGATCGGCGAGGCTCGAGCCTCGTTGGATGTTGGCGAGGCCTCCACCTTGCCAAATCCGGCGAGCTCGAGGCTCGCCAAGACGGGTGAGCTCGAGCTTGCCCCTTGCCGATCTAGTGAGGCCGGAGCCTCGCCTCGACGCTGGCGAGCTCGAGTCTTGCCGGATCCAGCGAGGGGCGAGCTCGAGCTTGCCTGATGCCAGCGAGGTCGAGGCTCGCCTGGTCGGTCGCCAGCCATCGCCGTGCCGGCGACTGGAGGAAGAAAAAAGAAAAAAAAAGAAGAAAGAAAAAAGAAAAAAAGAAAAAATAATTGAAATAAAAAATAATTATAATTTCAGTTTTTATAAAAAAAAAATTGTAAAGTTAAAGGGAAAGAGAGAGATTGTGAGGTTTTGAATAAAAATAAATAGATTCATTTTTAATGGGCTGATAAATAGGTCATAAACGAGTCAGAGAACTGACCCATTTAAAACTCATATATCTTAGTCTTGACCTATTAAAACTCATTATGAGTGCTTTATGAGATAAATCTTGACCCATTAATGACCCATTTAACCATAGATGGGTTGCACAACCCATTTAACACCTCTAACATAAGCTTACCACATTAGTTTTCTTTATACAAGGCTTATTTAATAATCCACATATCTACTTGCCTTTTTTTTTTTTTTTAATATATTAACTCACTCCCATTGGTTCTTATTCATTCGCACCTCCCCACCATATTAACGAACATGCTTCGATGCAAATCAATTCATATTTCCATTCTGCATCATTCCAAGTAACCAAACGTGCCAATAAAAAAAAGTACAGGGAATTGGGCTTTCATTATGACCCAAAAGAAAAAGTAACCAAACGTGCCAACAAAGGGAATTGGGCATTCATTCCCATTCTAGTTAGCCTCCATTCCTTTAATAAACATGTCCTTGAGAGTAAAAACAAAGCAGATAGAAGCAGAACTTCCTGGGGAACAAAAATAAATCGAAGTGTGCATGGACTAACACGTGCTTCTTGCTTTGATGTACAAGAGCTCCATTGCCAAGAGATTGCTTCATAACTGTGCTTTTAAGGTAATACACTTCATTGACAAAGTACACTTTGTATTCAACTTAGGACTAGTCCAGCAGGCAAAGTGCTGCTATTTGCTGAACTTGTTTTAAACCTAGTTAGTCAGTTCTCGAAATAGGCTGCGTTGTACACGTTACTGTACACAAGTTACAAAAATTTCCCAATCTAAAAGAAAATTCAATACATTAAGTAAAACAAAAATGGCTTGCGAGTCTTCTACCTCAGCACTTGGCTCTCAGATGCCGGCTGAGACTTCATTGGCAGATGATTTATCTGGTTTCTTTGGTGGGTCTTGACCTTTCTGCAGAAGAGCTTTGTTTGGGACCAAAACGATGGACATGTTCCTTTCTCTAAAGTTCTTGCTCTCCTCGGTTGCAAGCTGTAGGTTCATGTCCATGATTAGCCAAAGTGGAAACTCATAGGAAGGTAGAATATGCAGAATTACTGTTAAGCTTGTGACTGAGATAAGCATTAATCTGTAGAAACGGACAAATAGCTTCTTGAGAGATTTCTTACGTATATGATCACCACTCAAAAGCCACGAGGTTTTAGAAGGACACATGACAAAACATTGAAATATAATTGCCAGATACCAACTGCCTGCAGAAGCTGCACTCCAACTCTTACTTAAACTGACAAAATTGCAACTGGCGATTAAGTGCCGTATGGTCAACATCAAATTAGAATTATTTGGACACACCAAATCACCCAGATTCATGTCAATGTACCTAGTTGTGTCAATAGTGAAAATTGCACATAGTAAAATGGTGGGCCCTATAGGTAACTTCTGGAAAATGACATTGTCATGATGTGTTTTGAATGCTGAGTTAAACTCGATTTTGCTTTAGTTTGACATTTGTGATATTACAAGCTAATTAATATATCACAAAATATAAGGGTGACTCTGTCCCAAGAATAATAATAATAACACTAATAGAATCTTTTGTTTATGTTTTCATCGCCCCTTGGGATTCGCACAAGGCATTGTCCCGGTTTCAGGGCATCAGACAGGAACTTTTCTTCATATTGAACATATACATCCCATTAAGTGCATGTATTAGGAATACCTCTCCAACGTCATTCTGGAAACGTTTGATTAGCTCAATGGCATTATTTCTGAAGTCATTTTCACGGCCTTTTAAGTTCACTATAACTTTAACCTGCAAGAATTATATGAAAGTTTCACACATAGAGGTCCCATTATATTAGTATATAAATAAGCAACATGTGCCAACATCATAAAGAATGATCCAACCAACCTTATCACCATCTTTCAAAAACTTCTGTGCTGCTCTTAAACGTACAGAATAATCATGCTGATCAATGTTGTAACTGTCCACAAAATGCCACACAATTAAAAGACAGACCAGTGCATTCGGGAGACAGACATGGGCAGAATCTCAATAATCACACACGGACTGTCAGTATACATAAGGACTGCAAACACCCGCACTCTGTTTATAATTTTTTTTATACATTTTGAGCTGAAAAGAGTACAAGAAAATTCTTATGTATGTGGAGAGGATTAACCAAATCACTTAATACCTCAGTTTAATTTGCATAGACTAGAGATTGTGAGTTCAACCCACTCCTCACACTCGAAAGTAACATTTAAATTATCAGTAGACTTCCTCTTGAAGAACATTTTAAACACACCAAATAACCTGTAACATATACAGGAAGTCTACCAACTAATAATAACTGGAGATCAAAGGTCGAGATGATGCAAAAAAAGAAAAGAGCATAAAGTTGGGTTATATATCTTGAAATTTCAGAGTAAATCCTTACCCCATTTTCAGCTCCTTCAGATCCATACGACTAGCTAAAAATGCAAAGGATAATTTGATTAGTACACATTATCGTTAATGAAAATCTGCACATGATCACTATAGAACTCTCCTAAAGTTAGGCAAAGCAGACATTCACCAGCACTTTTCCTCTGCTGCTCCCGTTTCTTCTTTTGTTGTTCGTATTTGAATTTCCTGGGAGGATAAAAACATTGACAAGAAAAAACACTAGCCTTAGATTTTCCTTAGATGACAAATAAAGTTGGCTACACTCTTAAACCAATAGGTGAGGTCAGTACAATTATTCGCAGAACTTTTCATAAAGGCAGGGCTTTTCCCGGAATTCTGATAACATAATTTGCCACATGCGACAGCTTTAATCAATCTTCGAATGACAAATTTCCCCGTATAACATTAAATTGGCTTAGAAACATCACTACATCATCACATTAAACCAGAAACTTTAGCGAGCTTAGGTTCTGAAAAAATCATGACAAGACCAAAAGCATTGCAAACTCACTAACAAAGAAACATAAAGACACAAAGGAAGAAAGAGGAATAGGAAAATTAGGGTTGGTTAACGAGATGATCAAACCGTAAAAAAAAAAAAAAAAAAAAAATATGCACAATCGCAAGTTATCACTGATGAGTAAATACAGAAAGGAAGTTCAGTGAGAACACCAAGCAGTACCAACAGAATAATGGGAAAAACAAAAATAAATTTCTTCAATCTTTAGGTATGGAGCAGATTATCAAAAAAATCATGTCTATGCAGATTAATCGCAAGTGTGTCGATTGTATGTCATATTCCATGTCTAATGCACTTCCAGAATATGAAGAGGGATATCTGAGGTCTATACTTGTAATCCATGATTCTGACCACTGGGGGATCCGCATCAGGGGACACTATGACCTGCATTTAAGCAGCCAAAAGAAAGACATTGCTAATTGTTTCCACAAGAAAACTTGGAGGTTGAGACTATGATATTTTAAATGCATCTTTGCAGAAAATGTCAAATTGCTCATGAGCAAACATGCAAATTGCAAAACTCCATCCCTCAATTAATTCGTCAAAAATTACAACCAAGATATTCCAAAGATATGGAGAAGATTATTAAAAAAATCATGTCTATGCAGATTAATACATCTTTAGATAGACCATAGTTGATCTTACGTCCAATGCTCAGTGCCAACCCCGAGGTGCTGACCAAGAAGGAAGAGCTGATGGAGATTATATTGAAATTAGTAGTTTAGGTATCAAGATTCCCCAAAATATGAGTTTTCATCGGTGGAAAAAATTCTGGCAACCTGATACAAATCTTGAAGTCACAAATTCCAAGTTTCCAAGTGCAATCTTCTTTCATCATGTGTCAGTACCGTCATTGAGTACACATTAAAAGTTGACTAACTTCTCATACATCATTCACAACCATTAAAAATAAAATATTGAATTCTTTTGAAAGCTAATTCCCAAACACTATATATGCAAACTGGTGAGCATTATACAATATACTGCTCGTAGTTAGGCATACTTCTCATATGTGATCCCAAGATTTTACATCTTTTGGCAACCCCGACACAAGACGGCATAGGCAGACTTATATTCTCCAAGAACAATTTTCAATTTTGGAGTGTTCCACCCATTTTGTTGTGAGAATAAATCTAAAATATAGTACTTCATGGTATATGCTATCAGCATGAATAGATGGAGAAGCAACACAAGCACAAGACGTTTGTACCGAAATCTAGCATATCTTCCTATTGGATTTCAGATTGAGAAAAGAAAAAGTTCAAGAATTTGACAACTATCATTCATACCAGATCGAGCTCAGCATCCTCGGCCATCTGAATTGCCTCATTTTTAGACACCACCCCAACCTACACCAAGATATAACTCAATAAGCCACAGCTTTAACAAGAACATGCATACAAAAGGAACAGAAACAGTCCCGAACAGCATCCCTAACTAAGTTCAAGCCAAGTGCAGCCATTCAATTTCAAATACAAAACCCCTCAAAGGCTCTTTCTCGTAATACACTGATGAGAACAATGAGTGTTACCTCGATTTCAATCCAAAATGCAGAAACGAAGGAGAAAAGAAGGAAGAAGGAAACCGACTCACCATATTTTGTTTCTGATCAATCAAGCGTACAGTAGCCGACCTGCATCAATCCACCACACGGAGGTCGAACGCCATCATTTTCAAACTCCAACCCGACTAAATCCAAATTTCGCGATACGCTCAAACAAATCATCCAGAGAAGAGAAGCTCGGAGCACGTCACCTGATGGTGGACACGTCGAGCGCTTGGTCGTCCTCGGAATCGCTCTGCCGGGACCGCCTCCAATCTCTGGACCCCGAGTAACGCGATCCTCCGCCTCCGCCGCCGCCGTAACGGCAGGCGACGGAGCCTCCGCGGGGTGCGAGGGCGAGGGAGCATCTGGCGAGGCCCGTCGCCTCGGGGAGGCGGACTCCGAAGAGCTTCGACGACTCGAGCGAGGAGAGGGAGAGAGGCGGAGGCGCCGCCGCCGCCGCCGCCGCCGCCGACGTCGCCGTGGAGCTCGTGAGGACGGGCTTGAAGGCGAAGGTTCCGGTGACGGCAGCCATGGCGGTCGTAGCGAGGGAGCTCTGCGACTGCGAGAGCGAAAATTCGTTGTTCAATTCGACTTCATCTGCATTCGCGCACTCGCCGTTGCAATCATCGTCTTCCTTATCCACAATGACTCGTTTTCGCTGAAGAATCGGGGCTCCGAATGGGCCGGAAGGGGCCCGAGCCCGTTTCTTCATGGGCTTGGACGGGCCCGCTCAGTTGGAATACGGGCCGAAAACCAAAAGATATAAAATGGGAAAATGATACAGATAATTTTGAATTTGATCTTTTTTTTTTGGTCTGAAGATTTTGAATTTGATCAACGTGCAATGTATTTTACAAATTTTAATTTGTTCAATAATCTCTAAACTTTAATTAATGTGATATTTGAAACTTTAATTTGTTTAGTATAATTTTTGAACATTTTTCTTATATTCAATTTAAAATGCTCAATATTATTCTTAATATTGAATTAATAAAACATTTTTATATAGTTTAAGAACTATATTAAATATACAACAAAATTTTCACATTCAATAAATTATGGGGGTAATACTTTGAAAAAGGTGTATTAAATTTACGCCAAACTAATTTTTTGACCATAAAAAACTTTAAATTAGTATATACTTCACAAATTTATTTGATTGATCATAAAAAACTATAAATCGGTATATTTATGACAAATTTATCTCAAACTAATTTATTCAACGGCCAAAAATCCCAAATTGATACATTTATGAAAAATATACCATTCGTTAAGTTAAATTAATATCACGAAAAAACTAAAAAAATTGTATAACTGTAACAAATGAAGAATAAAATTCTAAACTGGTATGTCAGTTAATTGTCACATATTATTCAGCTTAGTAATTTAATTGTCAAATTTAACTAAATTAATAAAAAGTAAATTTTTCATAACTCTACTAGTTTGTAGTAAATTTATCAAATATGTATCGATTGGGGGTTTTTGGTGATCAAAAATTAATTTAGGATAAATTTGTTATAAATGTATCAATTTTGGATTTTTTAGGATATTAATCATAAATTATAAGTTTTGGGATAGTATTAAATATTTTAAGAATATATTAAATTAATTAAAAATTAAAGAATCATGATTGCGTCATTATCTCTTGAAAAAGCGTAGCTAGATATTCTCGAGATCGTCTCCCGCTCTCGCGTCTCGTTCATTTGGGAGCGAGCATGTCTTCTGGTTCGAGCGAACGGCGACATCAACCACCGCCGCCGACGACGGCGGCGGCGGTGGACTCCGACGACCGGCTGAAGCTCGCCGTCGCCATTTCTCTCCTGCGTTCCAAGTTCCTGAAGAACCGCATATCTCCTGCTCCTCCTCCCCCTGAATCCGACGTTCTGCGATGGAAGCGAAAGGTCTCTCTCGTTCTTTCCCTCCTACTTCGCTCCAATCGCCTTCCTCTCATCTTCCTCTCTCACCGGAAGTAATGCTGTCCGTGTCGCTGTCGTTGCCTGTGGTTTTTAAGGCTAGGGAGCGAAAGCAGGAGCTCCTGCGGCTCAGAGAGGATCTCAAGGAAGCAGAAGGTTCGCGTTCTTCGAATCTCTCTCTCTCTCTATCTCTCGCTGCTCGCAATTTTGCCTTTGCTTCTTTATCGGTCGAGTCTCATGATCGGAGGCTCTGTTGTGATCGGTTGTTTCGCGCCAGAAGCATCGCACTCCGCCGCATTCCCTCAGGTCGCGTCCTGCAAGTGCTATTTCTTCGACGACTTGGGGAAGCCGAGCCCCGACCGGCTCGGAGGCGGCTCCGATCATCGATTCAGCGATGTTCTTCGCCGGAGATTTCTCAGACAAGGTTTTCCTCGCATTAATAGCGTGATCATCGTCATGGGACGCCAGTTTGAGTTTCGACGGTCTCAATGACTTAATTTGCTTATCTTACTTTGCAGTGCGATTCCGGGAAAGTAAGAGGAGAAGAGATGATTCGCATCAGCGCCAGCATCTATCAGGTGCTTTCTTTTGGTTGATGTTTATAATTCCAGCATGCTCAAATGTCTATCCATGTACTTCACAAATATCTCGATATTGTCAGTGTTAAGGAGGAATTAGTGAATTTTGATCAGATAGTTCAAATTGTACCACGGTTTGGAATATAATGTCCTTCTGCAGTTGTATTAGTTGTGGAACTTCCGATGTTGCTAGCCTCACTCGTTCCTATGATATAAACTAGACTTCCTGAGGTATTACATCTGCACCTTTCATTTTTTAACTAAGTTGAATGATTGCGCTATTCAGCTTGACATGGTCAGTTTCCACCATTGGTTTCTGGTACTGGTAGTGAATGGACAAGAGTAATGGTGGAGGATTTTGTGTACTTGTTTTTATGTAACGATTGAGAAAAACCCTTAGAATGAATTGGGGATTTGGACTTGAGAGACTGGTGCAATGACTGACTTTGAAAAGCACCAGATGTTTTCCTCTTCCTTACTCTGGCAGAAATGATCTGGATATTTCTTTCACAAGGCCAGTAACCTCCTCTCAAAGGACTTCCAATGTTTCTTCGTATTTGGCCTTTCCCTGTATTAACATAGAATTCTTGTTAGCCCATGAATTCAGCAGTATGAATATGCTATGGCTATATCTGATTTTCTGGAGTCCTTGTACACTTCAATTTCAGATGCAACAACTATAGATGAACTGGAGCATCTTTGTGCTGCTGCTGATTTTCTTGTGGAGCTTTGTGATGCTACTTCATCTGTGAGATTTCTCTCTCTGTATACTCTGTGATTTCATTCTTTTTATCATAAATAATTTGTATCTGAATTGTTTTGTCATAGGTTGAGGAGGATAATTTTGCTAACTGGTCACATCAAGCTGTAGACTTCATCCTAGGTATTAAGCATTTGCATAATTATTCCTGAATTTAAATTTCTGAAAGTTGCATTCACCTTCACTTCTCAATTTCATTATCTGCAATTGCCACTTTCAATTTTGGGTGTTTTCCTTGTAAGCTGTGTTGCTGGTTCATTGATATGTTGATGAAGTCCAGAGAAGAACCTAAACACTCAGTTGTGAAGTCATCAAATAACGTATCAAAAGTAAAAGAGAGATTGTTTATCTTCCATGAACCTTATTAGAGTTTGCACATGGTGGTCTATGTATTGGGATGTCTGCTGCAAGGATGAATGTTATCTACTGCACCAGTGTCATTGTGACAAGTTGAGAGATGTGCCCAAGTAATTTGCCAGCGCCCTTAATTTGAAGCTGTAAATCATTTTTCACACATAGAAATTTTTAGAGTGAACTATTCATGGTTTTGAGCAAGGTGGTTAAGTATGTGGTTAAATCTAAATGGCGCTAGAATTGCAGCAAGTACTTTCTGGAAGTTTTGAGGTCAATGATTTGATGTTAGTTTGTCCAGGTTTCTTGCCAATAGAAATTTATGAAGATGATTGTCTGTGCAATTTGGCATTCCTGCCAAATGCCTTTTTTGGTCCTCTGGTTAATTTTCTAACAATGCTCTCTCCGAAGCTTCATTGAAGAATCTATTATCAGTGAAAGAGAACATGGAAAGCATTGAAGGTATTGTCAACAGTTTGATATTGCGTTTGGTTAGAAGGATGACCTCTCTTTCGGGAAAAGATGGTGGTGAGTCTTTCTGATTCCAATCCTTCTCTTGATTTAATGACACCCTAAATTGTATGATTGATGAGTGACTTATATGTACTGCAATTGTTCACTTTCCTCAGTTACAGTCAATCATTGGTGTTTCCATTTTGTTAGTGACTCATAATACTTATTCCTCTGCTGCATCATTTTGTTTTAGGGCGGGATGATTTTGGCAATGATGTGCAGTTCCATGTTCAGCATTTGATTCGGAAACTAGGAAAGGCGGTCTACCTAGGACAAAGAGCATTAGTTGCAGTTTCTCAAAAGATTCCTGTTGTGGCTGAAAGTATACTCTTTTCAGATCCTTTTGATGATAAATTTCCTGACATGCATCAGTATATGTTCATCTTGTAAGTAAATCAACCATGACTTCTCCTCTAGCAGATCATATGTCATTATGCAGATTCCTGAACTTTTTTTAACCATATGGACTTACGTAACACTAGTTCCAGTCAGACGATCGTTGAATGGGATCTGTAGCAGGCCATATGACTACCTAGATTCCTGAACTTTTTTTTAACCTTATGGACTTACGTAACACATATTCACATCAGATGATTGGTGAAATGAGATCTATTGCCTGCATCCTACTTGGCATAATATAGTGGATGATCGTGTCAGGGCATATGGTCTTTCCTGAATTTCGTCGGCTAAACATGATGCTATCCAGAGCTAAAATCATGCTTTTCCTTTAATGGCCTCATAAAGAGAATGCTTTAACTGATGAGTCTTGGATATCGTTGGTTTCATTGTTTATAATTCATTTGCTGACTCTTGTGCATGCAGAATCCAACTTCTCGAATTCTTGGTATGTGATTACTTGCTAACATGGTCAAGGGATGAAAATTTTGACCAATGTGAGTGTACTTTATCTGTTGCTTGCATTTTATGCTGCTCTTTAACTTCACTTTAGCTCTACAAGACTAAAGCCACAGTTTTTTATTGTTCTGCACAACTAATATCATAAGCATAATAAGCTCTTTGATAAAGTAAGCATTAAGCGTTATTTTGTGCAGTGTTGTTTGAGGAGTGGTTGACATCAATTATCCATGCCCGGAAAGCGCTGGGAGTCTTGGAAAGCAGCAATAGTCTCTACATGCTTTACATGGATCGGGTGGTCGGAGAATTGGCGAGACAATTGGGTCAGATTTCATCGAACCACAAGCTGAATCCAGATGTTCTAACCAACCTGTTCCTCTGACTGCATCTTGCATCATACTGTTGTCACTCTCAACCCCTGTGCTTGCCTCATATTATACTCCTTTGTTGTCGACGACCGGTGTACAGCTTCCATCGATCAGGGTAAGCCTGAAGCTGTCAGTCGCTCATCTATTGTTAACGTCCGCAGTTAATCAGCCTCAACTTAGCCAATCATGATTTGTGATCACATTATTACTCTCTCTCTCTCTTCCCCAACCCTGAAGCCGTCTGCATTTTCTTTTTGCTCGTCCGGATTCAGATTGAAATGTCCTTTGTCAATATAGATCAGCTGTCTTCACGAGGCTCTTGCCTTACTCGCAGGTACTGTTGCTGTTACACCAGGTACATGTTTATGTTAGATAACTTTGGTTGGGAGGAAAATTAAGGGAAGTTAGTGAAAATAGGGGTGGAGAAATTTGGAGTGGAAAAGTTTTCCGAAATATCTAAAATTTCTCTGAGTGCACAGAGCAGGAAAAATTTAATATGGCCACGATCTTCCATTCGCTAATTGAAGGATAATATTGTTGGTGGTAAATAGAATTAGTAGCTTGAGTTTATTGCCTTCTTTTTTTTCTCTCTTTTTTTTTTTTTTTTTGGGGGGGGTTGTTTTCGGAAATTGATGAATTATCTTGGAGGGTGATCGGTTCCATGGTCTATCGAAGAACCTTTTTTCCCCTTTTTTGTTCATTTTTTACAGCAAAATCACAAGAGATTAAAAGCAACAAAACAGTTCAATGTAAAAGATGAACAATAAAAATCCTTATCCACAAAAAAATAACAATCCACAAGATGAACACGGAGTCATGAACATTTATAAATAATAAAAAGTTCAATCACGTAACATAAAACATAAATGGTAAAACTTGACAATATGAGCATGTAATTATGTACAATTATAAACAATAAAAAGTTCAAACACGTAACATAAAATATAAGTTATAAAACTCCAATCCCCATTCATCCATAAAAATTTAGAAGAAGAGGAAAGATTGAGGAAGAGTTCAAAGGAAGGATAAAGGACAAAAGAGTGCTGAGATTAGAATTTATGAGGAAAAAAATTAGGGTTTTGGCTTTTTAGTTTATAAAAATGGTTTCGAAAAGGGTTCCAAAAAAGGACTGTGCAGTTTGGATCCTTGATCACTCGGAACGTTCAACCAGTTCCAAAAATTTGAAACTTGTTCTTGGGCTATTTATAAAACTCCGATCCCCATTCATTCCTCATTCACTCAGAACGTTCAACCGGTTCCAAAAATTTGAAACTTGTTCTTGGGCTAGTTCCAATGGGAATTGAATCTAGAATCTATTTTTAGGCGGTCTGGTTAAGTTCTCGAGTGGAGCCAATTTGGTTGCACTCCCCTATTCAATAATAAACAATGAGATAAAATTTGATAAATAAAAATAAAGAGAAATGTATACGATGTGAGTTTAAAATGAATTAAGCTTCTGTATTTAAATGGTAATAGGCGTGAAACTAAGTAATGAAAATGGAATTAGCCGCTCGCCTAAAAGGCGTTTCGCATTTGTTTGCACGTTTTAGAAAGTCGAGGAAATTCCATTGATCGATAAAAGATATATCATGTAAACAGATCGCATCGGATTCGACAAACCGGCGCATTCGGTCGTACCCCGTCTAATAATTTGTCGCTAACTTGCTCTTCGGACGGTATATAACTTTCGTTTACGCTGTCACATGTACGTCACTTGTTTTACCGTGTCGTTTCGAGGATATGCAAGAGAGTGTTGCCTTAAGAGGTCTGTTCTTTAAATGTATAGATATGTCGCCAGAGAAGCATATATTTTCATGCTTTATTTCCTCTTTTGTATCCGCGGAAAGTTCACGGTATTTTTCGCCAACGCAATGTCACCCCCTCTTATCACATAGAGATTCCCTTCTTCTTCTTCTTCACCCGTCATTCGTACCAGACCCGAAACGACCGAAATCTCCGCCTTTTGCTACGTAAAAATCGCCTTTCTTCTGATGGCGGGGATCAAGTTGGCGCTTGCCCTTTCGTTCGTAATCCTTCTGTCGCTGTCCCGATCTCCTGAGAGCTCTGCTAGTGCTCTCGAGGGTGGCGAGTCCACAGATAAAAAGGGAAAGAGCGGCATCCATGTGAAAAAGATTGGCGGCAGCGGGGGAGGTGGTCGAGGGGGAGGTGGGGGCGGCAGGGGAGGAGGCAGCGGTCGAGGGGGAGGCGGGGTTGGGGGTGACAGCAGCCGAGGGGGAGGAGGCCGTGGTGGACGCGGCGGCCGCAGTCGTGGGGGTGGTGGGGGGCCCGACGGCGGCGGCGATGGTTATGTCTGGCCAGGGGGTGGAGGTAAACCCAACAACAGGACTCGAAGGTCCTCGGCGGCCATCGGATCTCACCCGTCGTCGCTCGCCTCCATCGTTTGCTCCTGCCTTCTCCTCAGTGTTCTGTTGGCTTTCGAATCTCTAGTTTGATCGCCATGAAAGCAGGAGTTAGGCGGTTGTTGGATTTCCTTCGTGGTTTCCGTAGAACCTTCACCTCTATCTGACCACCATTGTCATGGTTTAGTTACAATAACGCTTCATTAAGTTGATCTTCAGCATCCAAAAGCCTTGCATAGTTTTTTTAACATATGATCTCGCATTTCGGTGTCTATAGCTACAGTGCTATGATGAGCCTATGTTTCTCTCCTTATTTAACTTAAACCCAGGTTGATTCTGCAGATTATAAACCTTGCTCGTTCAAGAAGAGCCTTGTCATTAAGACACGGAGATCACATCATTCACTTCTCCACAGATTACTATAATAGTGGCCAATGCATTGTTAGAGCGGTCCCCCATGTGAAAATATCGTTTTCAATGATCCAGATTCAATTCATAACGCGTATCATGTTCATTTAATAAGGAAATCAGGGAGAGAGGATTTTGGTTTTCAAAAGTAAAGGGAGGGAGGCACCGAGCGGTGAACCAGGGTCGCGTCCCCAACCGGCTATGGGGGAATACGACCGGCCACCGTTATGTGGAAATTTATTCCATCACATGAAAATTTAGGATCTGTTTGGTAATGCTTATGTTTGGGGGAATAATTTCTTTTAGAAAGTCTTTTTTTATTTTCATTTCCCAGAACCATTTCTCAGTAAAAGAACATGTTTGGTAATTATACAAAATTTCTATTCTTAGGATGAAAAAAAAAATAGAAATGCGTTTGGTACGATTTGCAAAATTTTTTGTAATGTATAATTTCTTTTAATTTGTTTTTTCTTATTCTTCCTTATTATTGCTGCCAACCACCGTCAACGACCGCCACCGATCACCACCGCCATTGCTTGCCAGGGTTGGTGAGCTGTGATTGGTGGTAGTGGGCAGCATTGGCGGTGGCGGCTTGTCAACAACGGCGGTCACCAGCCGATGAACGGTAGTGGGCGACGGTTGGTGATGGTTGGTCGGCAGATGACAACAAGGGGTGGCGGTTAGCAAAGAAGAAGAAAGAGAAAAAAAAAAAAAAAGAGAATAATTTATTTCTAGAAATTGTTCCTTTGTCTCTGTTTCAAATCTATTCCTTGGTCATTTTTTATCCGGGGAGTAGAAAAATTAATTGACGTTACCAAACGGATTTCTATTATTATTATTATTATTATTATTATTATTATTATTATTATTATTATTATTATTATTATTATTATTATGCTAAAGAACAAAAGAACAAAAATTGGAAGAAATGGAAATGTCACTAAACGGAGCCTTATTCATGTAGTTGAATTACCTATGGTTTAATTATGGAAAACATTGTAATTTTGAATCAATAATTTCGATATTATAGTTTATATTGATAATTTGTGTTTTAATATTTCCTTTTAATTGCCACATATGTTGTTAAACTAGGCATATAAAGAATACACAATAATTTATATTCGAATATATTATATGTACTTATTGTCTACAAAGTTAACTATCAGGGTGAGGCGCTAGGAGCACTCTGTGGGAGCTTTCATGTTGTGTCAGATATTTCGACACATGTCCAACACTCTCAAACACTGTCGGACACTCGATCAATCTGTATCGAAAAATCCAATACCTGGTCAATTTTTTTGACACTCTTTAACATTCGAGTCGGAATTTCGACATGTGAGTTTCTAACACACGATTTTGATATGCGAGGTCAATATTCAAAATTTTCAATAAATGAATGGTCAAAATACATATGTGAAAAAAATAAAAATCAATAATAAATATAACAAATTGAGAAAGAATAAAAACCTAATATTTTTTTCTCTTATCTTTTGACTCTCACTTTCCGTATACACAATTTACCCTCGAGTTTTTTTTTCCCTTTCAACACGTTTTTTGGTCGTCCTACTCTATTCCTACTTTACACTCACTCTCAGACTTTTGCCCTGCTTCTTGCGGGCGTGGGAGTCGAAACCCACTCGTGAAATTTACACGTCCCCATCCCATCCCCCGAGAAGGTGGGGATTTGAATCCCTTATCTCCCCTTCCATGTTGGAAGGGTGGCCACATGAGGCAATTTAGAATGAGAATTTTTCTATCTTTCCAAGTTTTATGGAATTATTGAAATTGAGTTGAATTTGTCAAATTGAAACAATGAATGATATTAATAAATGATGAAATAAAATTTTTAGTCTAAATTTATTACAGGATTTTATTATTATTTATTTATTTTTGAATTTGAATCAGATTAATTTGTTTGAAATAATCATAAAAATAATAATTTATTATTTATATATAAAATAGGCATAAAATACATGTCCCAACGTATAGGAATTCTCTATTTTTTGAGAAACAATGTGTCGGCGTGTTGTGTCATGTTGTGTTGCGTGTCACGTATCCGTGTCGGTGCTACCTAGGTGAGGTGAGCCTACTTACGCCCCTTTCGCGGCAATTTCCCCGCAAACCATTTCTTGGAAAGAAAAAACCGCCCTGTTCTCCAAGTGGAGATTATATAGTCCCACACACCTAAATAAGTTTTGTAGTTGTATGCATATTTAGAAAATCTGACCGATAAGAAATATTATGTCGGCATATCACATGAAATTTCCTCGCAAACCAAGCCACAAACAACATTCATGGTTATATTTTTGAAAGTAAAGAAAATACCACCAAACGCGTTAAATTATGTTCATTGCGACGTTAATATCCCAATTATTTTTTGTGAGTTGTCAAAATCCCGAACTTATGCTGGTGTGGCAAGTGTACCCTCCCTCTATCATTGAAAACCCTAAACTTTATCCAGCATGGCACATATATCTCAATTCTTTTTATTCTTTTTTTTTTGGGTCACCAATAACCGAAATTTGAACCGGTGTGACAGAAAAGTTCGGACATTGGTGTCACCGTGTGCATAGATTATTGTTGCTAATGGTCAAAAGCTTAATCTAAATTTGGACCATTATAAATGACAGGTCCCCACTGTCGTCTTACATGGATTCCATTAAACTCGACCGTCCCGATTTAGTTTAGTACGCGCATTAGGTAAAACTTTCTCGAGAGGAAGCAATGGGGTTTTCAGTTCTAATTTATCCTTGTCCACAGCACATGCTCACGCGAATCTGTTCGCACGACGACCTCGTTTTACCGTGTCGTTTTAACAATGCCGATGTGGAGGAGGTTATTTTCCGAATCGTATCTTCTTGATATAAATATAAGCAGTGAAGCACAAGTTTCCTGCATTAACTCCTTGTTTATATCTGCTGAATATTTACTGTAACGTTCGCCAACACTATATCACCTCTCAATCGCTGAGAGATTTGCTTTTGTTTCCTGAAATATCACGCGGTCCGACTGATATAATTTGTATCTGATCATCCCTACTTTCCTCCTCCTCCTCCTCTTCTTCTTCTTCCTGATGGACCTTCGTCTTTAAATATGTTTGCAGCATCACCATCACTCGTATCCGACCAAACGACAGGAATCTCCACCTTTTTTACTACATAGAAAATCGCCTTTCACGTGAACCAATCGACGGGCACGATTTCCAGGCTTCCATGGCGGGGTTCAAGTTGGGGCTTGCCCTTTCGTTTGTAATTCTTCTGTTGCTGAGCGACGGCGTCTCGTCCGCCTTCCAAACGAGAAAGATTGGAGTCCACGTGAAGAAGTTTGGTGGTGGCGGTCACGCAAGCGGCGGTGGTGGCGGTCACGCAAGTGGTGGCGGCGGCGGCAGCGGTCATGCAGGCGGCGGGGGTTATGTGGGTGGCGGCGGCAGCAATGGCGGTCATGTCTGGCCAGGGGGTGGAGCTAATCCCCACAGAGGGACTCAAAGGTCCTCGGCCATCGGAACTCGCCCATCGTCGCCGCTCGCCTCCGCCGTCTGTTCCTCTCTTCTCCTCGGTCTCCTGTTCTTGCTTCAGCTCTAGTTTGAATGTCATTGAAAGTAGGAGTTTAGGCGGCAGTCGTTGGGCTTCTTTTAGTGGTTTCTGTAGAGTTTTTCTTGATTTTGCTTCGGATACTGCTGAGAGTCGAAAGCCTTCTTTGGCAGGAGTTGATTCTATAAAATCTCTGGTTCAAATTTCTGAATAGCCGCATCTAGGGTTTTGCTGAGAAAGCTTGGATGAACAGCTCAGATTCCTTTTCGGCACTCCCATATAGAATGTACTCCTTCAGTCCAGTGAGAAATACTTCATGAAGTTGATCTTCACCGTCCAAAAACCATGCATAATACCATATGATCTTACACTTTCTATTTATTTCCGGATGAGCTAACGTATAAGGTCATTCATAATCACATGCTATACTTTCAAAGCTTTTTTTCCCCCCCATATGTTCCTATATAAATTATATCAATGCTATATCACATAGTGTATCGATATAATATTACACACCTAAATTAGTTTCTCATTTTAAATGTATGTTAAATGATCACTATAATTAAGAAACATGATTCACCGGCGGTGTTACTGCTATGTCAATATATCCTGTCATGCCTACCCTGAACAATTCTTGGTTTCTATTGCCATGGTGCTATGATGAGCCTATTTTTTTCTCCTTTTCAACTGCATTCATTTATGTAGGGTGAGCGATAAGTCCTTGCATACTTATTGATGTAATCGTAATTAATCCTATTCATAGCATGCACTAAGATGAAGTTGTCCGCACAGAAATCTTGTTTTACCGGGCATTGAATGATGGCGAAATTGATAGACGATGTGGTCTAAGAGATCTGCACATTCATATATTAGCCAGATGGATATAGATATAGACGTATTTATTCGTCCAACCCTGACCCGTATATACCTCGACCCTTGAATTCGTTGAAGTAATCGCGTGAACTCCAGAAGATTCCCTCGCTTACTGATGAGTTCATAATTAGGGTCGAGTCAGATCAGGATCTCCATCAGAGCAGAAATCTAGTTATCCAAAGCCTAGTCTCAAGGCTAATCCTTCATAAAGACTCCTCGTCAGTAGTTCTTGAGGAAGAAAGTTCCTCTCAGCACAGTTCTTCTAAGGGTTTAAACTATATGACGATTACCGATAATTATTCTTTTTACGGAACGTAGATACGCGGTCAAAGAATTATCTAATGATCAATGATTAGCTAGCTGGATGGACACAGTAATGCTTCACAGGCAAAACTAAAACTCCCTCAGCAAGTTGCCATTAAGTTAGCCAACAATGCCCGCGAATGAGAGGAAGAGCAGGAGGAGGATCGTCACCGTGTGGCGGCGGCAGCGTTTCATGCTCCTTCCACATGGGACTAGTTGTGCAACAACAATGTCGGCCCTTTAGTTGAACAAGTCCTCATAACTAAAACTCAAACCTTTCTCTGCCAAGCCAAACCCTGCAATCAAAATGTCATGTCATGGAAAACCATCAAAGCCATTAACATGAGATATCTTCTCGACACGTTATAATGGAATATTAATTGATTTTGCTAATGTAAGTAAATCGAATGTTTGAAGTTTAGGACATCCGAGAATGACTATATTGATAAATCGTCAAAAAGTTTATGAATAAAAAATTGAAAATTTAAGATTAAATTGGTCACCATATAACATTTTAATTTTTTTTTTTGAGACATTTTTCTCAAATTTTGAAATATGTTAAATTTCCATGACTATGAAGAGGAGGGGAAATTTGAAACCGTGGGAATCTTGACGAGGATGTCTTCGGAAATTGATGAGTTATCCAGCAGGAAAATAGGGATATCAATTTTTGGCATGAAAAGACTTGATTCGATATCTTGACGAGGATGGATATTGATAAAATCAAAAAATAAAACATATCTGACATGAGTTTTAAAAAACTTAAGTTTTTGTAACGTAAATGATCATAGACATGCGAATAACTAATGAAAACAAAATTAATTAAGAATTGAAGCACATGGTAGAATGAGATATTTGTTTTTTACGTACATAAACCGTCTAGATTGAGCGGGTATTTTTTGGTAAACTGGAAAGGCATGTGCAAGATGGAAATTTTAGTGAAAATCACGTATCACATAAATGTACCATGGCATAAAATTACTAAGTATTTCGCTATTAGAGGTTCAAAGTTCGATTTCTCATGATGGATGTGATTGAGAAAGAAGTATGCCAAAAACGTTGGTCGGTTTTGAATCGATGAGAACATCTTTTGTCAAAATTCTATATCAAGTGAAACAATACCATACACTCCTAAAGAAGTTTCTGCATTGATAAGAGGTATTATGTCGACATATCACATTAGATTTCACGAACCACCGGCCGAACGTTCGATTGTACCCGCAAGAATTTCCTTTGGGGACTAAACAGTGGAATATTTCTTGTTAATTAATATTGGACGGTATAAGTTTTAATTACGCACCACATTACTTTTATTAGCCAATGACTTTTCAAAAGCAACACAACCCATATGGACAGTAATAGGTGATGGAAATTTCTAGGGGAAATTGTCCAACCGATCACAAAATCTATTGTACAAGTATCAATTCAATTTTTAAATCTTTTAATTTTACCAATCAATCTCAAACATTTGTGTGAAATCCTAATATCATCCTTCTAGCTAAATTTCGTTGAAATTAGCTGATGTGATTGGAGATGACTGGACCGCCATATCAACGATTTTGGCAAAAATTGATTAGAATGACAATATTGACAAAATTAAAAATTTAACTGCATTGGTATTTGCATAATAAATTTAACGGATTAGATAATTTTCCCAGAAATTTTTGTTACATAGCGTGTGTGGTGAAGCCGATCTTGAATGAATGACTCTTACGACAGAGGTATCTACTTTTTTTCCAATTTGGTTTCTATTGCGTTGCCATGATGCTATAACGAGCCTATCTACTTCTTCCCGACGTGGTCTGTTGCATGCCAAATTGAAATCTGGACCATCGTAAACGACACCGGAATCGAGTCTCGTGTATCCGTTGGGTTTGTGCATTACTTTCTCAAGAGAAAGGACTCCCATGTTTTTTCTCCTCACGCTTATTGAGTTCTCATTTAATTAGTCCGTCACACGTGCTCGCCAGAATTTGTTCGTGACAAAACCTCGTTTGCCACAACAACGCGAATGTTTCTAGAGGATGTTGTGGAAGAGGTCTGTTCTTGTTATAGTTACGATTCATAAGGTCATTCTCCTGTTTCCAAAAGTAGTAACGCGGTCCAACTGAAAATCTACCACTGCTTCTTTGTCTAACGAAAATCACCATCGGAATAAGAAGATCTCCAGCCCTTTTCCTATCGAAAAATCATCTTCCACCCCGATCTGATCGAGAAAGCCATCTCGATCTCCAAATGGCAGGGATCAAATTCACCGTGCTTGCCCTTTTGTTTGGAAGCCTTATGTTGCTGTCTCCTTCTCCCGCTTACGGAACTACCAAGCCCACAGATAAGACTGTCAGCTCGGAAACGAGAAAATTTGAAATTCACGTGAAGAAAGGCGGTGGTGGCGGCCGTGGTGGCGGCGGCGGCGGCGGTGGCAGCCGAGGAGGTGGTTACACAGATGGTGGTGGCTCCACAGGCGGTGGTATTGTGTATACGACACATGTGGGTGCCGGCGGAGGGACTCAGAGGTCCGTCGCGGTCGGACCTCCTCCGTCATTGCTCGCCTCCGCTGTTTGTTCCTCCCTCTTCCTCTTTGCTTCAATCCTTATTTGAACGCCAGGAAACGCAACTCGAGAAAACAGAAAAAGAGGAGAACAGCAACCTGAAAAGAGGGGAGTTGTTGGACATTCTTTTGTGCTAATATGTTTATAAGTTTGTTGCTGTAAAATTTCATCCTGACAAGATTACGCCCTTTGTTGCATTTATTTGGTCTACCGTTTTCTCTTTTGTTTTGGTTGGAAATCACTTATGTGGAAAGTTGTCCTACGTGACACAATAATAAATTGATATGAACAATTTTTTATAATATTATTCGAATTATTATTTATTTTTCTTTTCTGTTTTTCCTAACCCTAGGCCGGCAAGGTTGCCTACCAGCCCTCACTGGCCATAAGAGAGGGCTGCTGAGGGCATTGGGTTCTCACTTAGAACTAGGCAAGAGTCGCGACCCTCACTAGTTGGCTGATGAGGGCTGCAATGCAAAAATTTATAATCAAGGCCATCAGATGTTCGACTATGAAACCGGTGATTGTTCGACGGACTACTTTTGCGATGTCTGTCACATGAAGAAGCTCAGCAAGCCTTGCAAGAAGTACACGCTTTACTAATAAATAGGGGCATAGTATTAGTGGTTTGCTGGGTTGGTTTTGCTCTCTACCTTCTCACGGGGGGATGGAAAGAAGAGAGGTCAACTGGAGTGGAAGCCAAACGAGGGGGCCGAGAATCTATGATGATCCGAAGATTTTGTTCCCCCTTTCAACTACCATATCAACCCTCTCCTATGGCCAACAAGGGTTGATTGGAGACCTCGTTGACCTAGGGTTAGAAAAAAGGAAAATAAAAAAAAAAAAAAAAAATAAATAAACAATCAAAAAAATATTACTAAAAATGTTAAAATCAACGTCGATTGTGCCACATAGGATGATTAATATCTATGTTAGTGATTTCCAATCAAAATTGACCGGATGAAAAATTAGCAAGATTTAAATGTTTAAGACTAAATTAGATTTAGGACTTTTTAGATAATTTTCTACTCTATTTTTTTTATATGCTTTCTCCATAAATTTTGTTAAAAATTACTGAAAAAGTCATAAATCTATTATACAAATGCTAATTCAATTTTAAACAATTTGATAAATTTAATTCTAAACATTTTAATTATTAGCTAATATGATCCTTCTGATCAAATTTGACCTTATATTACTAAGTAATGATCCAGTCAATGCTGCTTATTCTACATGGCATGGCTAGTGATCGGTGCTAAAGAAAACTATTTTTGCAATTTTTTTAATTATGAATTTTTTTTTCTCTTTTCTTGTTCTTTTTTAACTATTGCCTTCCATTGCGGTCGCCGAGGCCTTGCCAGCATAGCCAAAATTGGTTGGAAAGACTATGTTAAAAAATCACCAAAAAGTAAGTTTAGAACTAAATTAACATCCGTAGAATAGGTTTATAATTTTATCTATGTCTACCATCTTAAGGTTATACTTCTCATGTTCTTTTACATTCCAAAATATTAACTTCTCATGTTGAATTTTCTTTTTTACATTCCAAAAAATTTGTCACAATCGTATATAATATTTCACGTATAGCTGCCTTTAGTGGATTAACTTATTAATACCACGAAACTAATTTTTTTTTCAATTTATTTTCAGCACAATCAAACACCATATGGTTCGATTTCTTCGAAATTGAATTTTCTGAAGGGAAATCCTAACGAGAGTGATTTTGTCGCCACAATCCGTTGTTAATGTCGTTGCTTAATTTGTCTCTGGAGGACAAACCATTGTTTGGCCGCCTGATTGAGTGCTTGGAATGCTGCTGAGAATGGAAAGCTTGTCTGGCAGGATTTGATTTCCATCTCCCCAACAGATTTCCTATGGGCGCGGATTGTTCTGGGAAAGAATTGGCGGCGTTTTAGGGTTTCTCTGAGAAGCTTGGATGAATAAATTCATCTGTAGTGTCAATATTTTATGTTCTTTAATTGCCATCGATATTATTTAACTAAACATTACAAAACTTAATATAATAATCTATATTTGACTAGGGCAGGGCGGGCCTATGCCCCTGTTCGTCACAATTTTTTACACTGTTGTGACATTTCCAAAGGTGAACCACTTAAAAAAAAAAAAAAAAATGGATAATTAAATGAGAATGAAGATTCCTCTCACAAGACAATCGTTCATGTTTAGTATGGACTCTCCCAAGCCCTACCGATCATAACTTGATACTCATTTTAACATGCAACTATCTTATCTTTGGGAATCGTCACTAATCAGTTAGGGTAGATTAGATTAGACACTTAAGTAAACTGCGGGAGAACATTTCATTTCTGTGAACCAGAGGCTCAATGGATTCTGGAACTTGATCAATCCAGGGGTGTCACACGCATACGATGCTCGCCATCAAGCACATACATTTATGCGGAACATGTACGCATAACGCGGGCCCACGCATTTTGCACATACGGATTCACAATTCATATACATACACTCACTGAAGTTACACACACACTCAGCCATCCACACTTCGTATACTGTCACACTCGGCCATCCCCACTGAACTCTGCACATACCACATTCTCCCACGCTCCCATGAACTGAACACACACATACTCTCCACGACTTGCTCGGAAGGAGGTGGGGAAGGGCCGGCGGCGGCCGGAGCTTCACCAGGCAACCGTGGTTGAACGGCGGGGCGATGGAGTGGTGGCAGTTCAGCCACGGAATGCATGGCAGTGAGCCTCGATTCGAATCTTCTCAGCGCGACCACCATGATTTTCCCGCCTTTGCTCTGAATATCTCTCCCCCTTCTCCCTGGTGACCATCTTGCCGAGGACATCTAGTCCTTCAATGATCGCGCCCGGCGGCGCCAGTGGTCTTCTCTTCGGCCGCGAAAATTGACGATATCAGTGGCCATATCTCCATGTGCCAACGAGAAATTCCCGATCTGTAAAGCTTGAACAAACATTGCCTCTCTGTCCGTCCTTCGTTTTATTTCTTTTTCACATGCGCACACGCGATGCCATTTCTCTTTTTGCCCGCTCGTGCACGTTTTCCCTTTAGCCTCTGTGATCACCTGCTGCACGCCGATTTAAGCATCTGCCCATGCCCCTTTTTTACCTTTTTTTCATAGCTTGCACCCACCCCTCGTCACCCTTCACATACATATTTTAATAATTTTCTTTAGTTTCGATTTTATTATTTTAATATATCTGAGAAAACTAAATTTCGAGAAACTAATACTAAATGCCTAAGTAATCTGTACGGCGAGAATCAGGCATTTAATGACAAAGAGATATATATATATATATAAAATTTTCCGAAAGAACAGGTCTTAAATTTCTTGACGACGCTCTGGTGCCTTCATTTTTACGTGTGGTTCATACACGACCGAAAGAAGGAAGAAGAGTCACAACCTTTCGCTGCGGGAAACTTCATAAGGATCCGATCAACACACATAAAATAGGATCCGATCAACACACAAAAAACAGGATCCTATCAACACACAAAAAACCTCCGGCGGCTTCGATGACCGCGTTCAGATTCGCGCCACTCGCCCTTTTCTTCGCGGTTCTCTTGCTGCTGTCTGGATCTCCCCGGAGCTCGGCTCGCGAGGTCACCGCGTTCACGACGAAACCGTTCGCCAGCGGCAGCAGCAGCAACAGCGACAATCGAGCGACGGCGTCTGGTCCTCCTTCCGAGCGAGAAAGATCGGCGCCCATGTGGTGAAAAGGCTGAGTGGCGGTGGGGGCGGGGGCGGTCGTTCCGGTGGCGGTGGCGGTGGGAGTGCCGGCGGTCGTTCAGGTGGCGGTGGCGGTGGTCGCGCAGGTGGGAGCTGGGGTGTTGTTGGCGGCGGCAGTGACGGTGGCGGCAGCCGCGGCGCCACTCCCATCCGGCGGCCGCCGGGGAGCGTAGTGCGGCCCATTCCCACGGGGACTCATGGGTCGTCAGCCGTCAGGTCTCGCCGGTCGACGACGCTCGGCTCCGCCGTGAGTTTTTCTCTGACCCTCGGTCTTCTGCTTGCTTCTTCCGCCCTTGTTTGAACGTAGCCACCGGAAAATCTGGAGTTCGGCCGGCTGTCGTTGTTGTGCTTTTCTTACTCTTCGTGATTCGATCTGGTGTCGGCCTGCGCTTTTTGCTGGCAGCAGCCGAGTCACATGGTAGCTAGCGGTTCGCCCATAAATGTCCTCCAGAAAATGAAAATTTCCTCGATAAAAATATAAATGATTCTTAGAAAGTTTATCCTATTTTTGTATCTGCTGAAATTTAATGTTTGCATTTACAACAGTCGGAGCTTCCCCCACATCGAGATTGACCTAGTGATTAGGGCTTTCCTGTGTACTCGACGTGGAAAAATTGACCGTCGTAAATCTGATCCCTACCCTGAATTTCTTAGATTTAACTGAGGGGCTCTGATAGTGGGTCGCCGTTCTGATTCCCCTTTAGATAGCTCGCTAATTGAGGCAGTGCTCTTAAATCATCAGAAAGAAAAAGTAGATGAAGCCATGCGTCTCCACGTATTGTATGCCGTTGTCAGGAAAAAATAAAATAAAAAAAAGAACATGAGATTTGCATGATCTTAGTTTAGGGTTATTCGAGGAATAAATTACTGCATTCATATATGTAATGAATTAGCGCGCTTTTCTTCTCTTTAACTGTTTATATTATATGACGATTAGTAATAATTGTTCTCTTTAGGATGTAGATACACAGTCAAAGCATTGTGTGATTAACTCTCAAAGAGACTGGCTCTCGAAGAGACAAATTGAATATAAATCAATGAAAAGATGAACTTGAAGGCTCTTCTGAATCCTCAAATGTGTCCGTTTAGTATCCAACCTATCTTCGAAATGATCATCGATTAGCTGGGTAGACACGTGATGCTTCAGAACCAAAACTTAAGCCCGCCCACCAAGTTCTTCTTCAAAGCCCCCACATGCGGATCATCAAGAATCACTCCATGTTATTTTGAAAAAAATTATGGTGTAGTCCGTATTCCGATAGAACAAGCTCATTCAAACCGTTAATCGAATTGGCCTCACAATAGAACCCTTATGATTAAACTGTCCTGAGGATCTTGATCAAAATTGCCCTTGTCTTTTGCTGCCACCGCAATGTCGTTCTCTCAAGACCTTGGGTCGAGAAAGTGCCATTAAGTTACCCAACGATGCTTATGAATGAGACAAGGAGGAAGGAGGAGAAGGAGGATCATCGCCGGGTGGCGGCGGCGGCGGCAGCAGCAACATTTCGTGTTCCTTCCACATGAGACAAGTAATGCAACAACAATGTCGATTTTATGGTTGAACCAGTCCCCATAACTAAGCCTAGGCCTTTTTCTTGTGAAACCAAACTTCGTGGTCAAATGTCACATCATGTAATTATCAACATGATATATCAATCGACTTTATTAATATAGGTGTAATCAAATATCTCAAGTATTGGATATTTGTAAGAATTATATTAACAAATCATAAAAAAATTTAGAACTTCATCGATAAGCTTAAAAAGTTTAGGATTGAATCGACTATTGCATGATAGGCTTTTTTTTTTTTTTTTTTTATAATTTTCTTAAATTTTGAAATATCTAAATTTTTTTTTTACCTATGGGCTTGGAAGAGAGAGAAGGGGGGGGGGTTGTGGAATTTAAAATCGCGATAAACTTGGCAGGGATGCCTTGGAAATCGATGAGTTATCGAGAAGACAAATAGGGATATCAATTTTTGGCATGAAGGGACTCTTTACGAGGACAGATATTGATTAAATATAAACATGTGAGAATCTCGGCAGGAATGTCTTGGAAATTGATGAGTTACCTGAAGGAAAATAGGTATATCAATTTTTGGCAAGAAAGGACTAGATTCGATATCTTTCAATTAGATAAAAAAAAAAACAATACATATCTAAAATGTTTAAAATTACTTTTAAGTTTTTGTAATGTAAATGATAGTAGACACGTGAATAACTAATGAAAATATCTCATGTTTTGCCTAGTGATAAAATTGGGATTGTAGATTTTAGGTGTTAATTTTTCTTAGTTTTGAATCTCATATTTACCCCAAAAAAAAAAGCTAAGGAAAATAGAATTATTTAAGAATTGAAGCACATAATAGAACATGCTATGTGTTTAATATGTATATAAATCGCCTAGATTAAGTGGGTGTTTTTGGTAAATTTGTGAAAGATGCAAATTTCAGTGAAAATCACGTATCATATATGTACCGTGCATAGAAGTACTAGGTATTTTAAAATTGGAGGTTCAAAGTATGATTTCTCGCGACACGTGCTTGCAATCTAAAAAGAAGTATGCCAATAACTTTGGTCGGTTTTGAATTGATGACAACATCTTTTTGTGAAAATGCCATATCAATTGGAACACTAGTGTACTACCACAACATACCTGAAGAAGCTCTTGCACCAATAAGAGGCATTATGTCAACATATCACATTAGATTCGACCAACCGCGAGGCGAGCATTAGGTCATACCCTACAAGAATTTTCTTTGGGAAATAAACACTAGTAATATTTTTTTGTTAATTAACCCTTCATCAGACGAAACCCTTCATTAGACGATGTTAGTTTTATTTACACATCGCATTAATTTAATTAGCTAGTGACATTTCAGAAGCAATAACAAGTGGGAAATTTCTATGGGAAATTGTTCAATTAGTCCTACTAGACCTATCGATGTGATATTAATTCATTTTCTAAAATTTTCAATTTTGCCAATTTAGTCATAAACCTTTGTGCAAGTCCAATGTTGTCCTTCCAACAAATTGTTGGAAATCGCTGATGTGGCGGTCTAATGTTGTCATTCTGACTAATTTTCTTTGAAAATCATTGACATGGCTGAAATGAGTAGACCGTTGCATAAGCAATTTTCGACAAAAATTCGCTGGAAGAATAACGTTGACATAATTGAAAAGATTTGGATTAAATTGACATTCACACAATAACTTTTGGATTGATGGGATAATTTTCCCGGGATTTTTATTTCATAGCGTGTATTGTGTAGCCAATCTTGAATGAACAATTGTTATGACAGAGCTATGTGCTTTTCCCAATGCTGCTATGAGCCTACATGACCCAACGTTTTCTTCTTCTTGGAGGATCTCCTACTTTTTAAACCATTTTGGCCCTTGTTCTGTGGCCATAATGCTATAACAAGCCTATCTACTTCTTTCCCGACATGGTCCATTGCGTGCCAAATTGAATCCGGACCATCGTGAACGATACCAAAATCGAGTCTTGTATATCTGTTGGGAGTCTTGTATATCTTTTGGGTTTGTGCTGTACTTTCTCTAGAGAAAGGACTTTACTTTTTTTTTTCCGTGCACTTATTGAGTTCCAATTGATTTAGTCCATTACACATGCTTCCACGAATTAGTTCGGAACAAAACCTTATTTTTACTGCGTTGTTTCAAAAATGCCAAGGTTATCCTATTTTTATTCTGCTTAAATTCATAGTAGTAGAAAGGTGAAAGCTGTGGACGTCCTTTCATATATCGTTCTAAAAAAAAAAAAAAGAGAAGAAAAATTTGGATAATCTAAATTTAGGGTTAACTTATGATCAACTTTTGCCTCATCACATCCAATAGATGAATATCGAATGAATTAGTGCTTTCTCCCTCCATGATTTAAATCCACCTGGTATCCAGTGATAGTCATTCCTTTTTAAGGGATTAAATAAAATATGTACAGGCGCTTTGCATGCGCATGAGAAATTGATATTTGGAAGATTAAGTAGAATCACATGTTACGAAGAATTTAAACCATTTAATAACGAAAAGGGATCGCACACGAAATTACATATTATATAGACGTTGTGTAAACGTTAAAGAAAAGGGAAAATGTCTTGAGATTGGAAATATTTTTAGGGAAGTTGTTGTAGTATGAAAGCTAATCAAATTACGAAGATAGAGAAATTGAATAAGCCAATGAAAAGATAGAGTTGGTTTAGGTTCTTTTGGGTGATGACGTCTCCGTCCATTGACCAATCATCAAGTGCCAAGTGTCATTAATTCCATCGGCTTTAAATTTCTTGACCACGCTCTGGTGCCTTCATTTTTACGTGTTCAAATACACGACCGAAAGAAGGAAGAAGAATCACAACCTTTCGCTGTGGGAATCCGATCAACACACAAAGAAAACTCCGGCGGCTTCGATGGCCGCGTTCAAATTCGCGCCGCTCGCCCTTTCCTTCGCGGTTCTCTTGCTGCTGTCACGATCTCCCCAGAGCTCGGCTCGCGAGGTCACCGCGTCCACGGACGAAACCGTTCGCCAGCGGCAGCAGCAGCAACGGCGACAATCGAGCGACGACGTCTGGTCCTCCTTCTGAGCGAGAGAGATCGGCGCCCATGTGGTGAAAAGGCTGAGTGTTGGTGGGGGCGGGGGCGGTCGTTCCGGTGGCGGTGGCGGTGGCGGTGGCGGTGGGGGCGGTCGTTCAGGTGGCGGTAGCGGTGGTGGTGGGCGTGGGGGTGGCGGCAGCCGCGGCGCCACTCCCATCCGGGGGTCGCCAGGGAGCGTAGTGGGGCCTATTCCCACCGGGACTGATGGATCGTCAGCCGTCAGGTCTCGCCAGTCGACGACGCTCGGCTTCGCCGTGAGTTCCTCTCTGACCCTCGGTCTACTGCTTGCTTCTTCCGCCCTTGTTTGAATGTAGCCACCGGAAAATCTGGAGTTCGGCCGGCTGTCGTTGGCCTCATCTTACTTTTCGTGATTTGATTTGGGGTTAGCCTGTGCTTTTACTGGTAGCAGTCGAGTCATATGGTAGCTCTTCGCCCATAAATGTCCTCCCAGAAAAAAAAAAAAATTGCTCGATGAAAATATAAATGTTTCTTAGAAAGTTTGTCCTACTTTTTATCTGCTGAAATATAATGTTTGCATTTACAACAGTCGGAGCTTCACCCACATCGAGATTGACCTAGTGATTAGGGCTTTGCCTTGTTCTCGACGTGGAAAAATCGACGGTTGTAAATCTTGAATGAACGATTGTTATGACAGAGCCATGTGCTTTTCCCATCTTGGTCCCTGTCGCCATTCTACTACGAGCCTATACGACTCAAAAGTTTTTTCCTTCTTCTCGTAGGATCATCCACTTTTTTAACAATTTTGGTCTATGTTCTGTGGCCGTGATGCTATGACAATTACAAACCTACCTACTTCTTTCCCGATGTGGTCCGATGCGTGCCAAATTGAATTTGGACCATCGTAAATAATACCAAAAATGAGTCTCGCATATCTGTTGGGATTCTTGTATATCTGTTGGGTTTTTGCAGTATTTTTTACAAAGAAAGGACTTTTTTTTTTCTGCGCACTTATTGAGTTCTAATTGGTTTAGTCCATTACACGCGCTTGCATGAATTAGTTTGGAACAAAACCTTGTTTTTACTGCGTCGTATCAACAATGCCAAGGTTATCCTATTTTTATTCTGCTTAAATTTAATGCTTAAATTCATAGTAGTAGAAAGGTGAGAATTGTGAACCCCCTTTCATATATCGTTGTCAAAAAAAGAGAAGAAAGATTTGGATAATCAGAATTTAGGGTTAACTTATGATCAACTTTTACCTCATCACATCCAATAGATGAATATCTCCTCCATGATTTAAATCCACATGGTATTTAGTGATAGTTATTCCTTTTAAGGGATTAAAATATGTGCAGGCACCTTGCATGCAAGCGGGAAATTGATATTTGGAAGATTAAGCATAATCACATGTTACTAAGCATTTAAACTATTTAATAATGAAAAGAGAACGCACACGAAATTACACATTATTAAGACATTGTGTAAACGTTAATAAAAAGAGAAAATATCCCGAGATTGGAAATATTTATAGGGAAGCTAATCAAATTACGAAGATAGAGAAATTGAATAAGCCAATGAAAAGATAGATTTTGTTTAGGTTGTTTTGGGTGATGATCTATCCGTCCACTGACCAATCATCAAGTGCCAAGTGTTATCAATTTCATCGGTTTTTCTTCCCCGAAAGAATATATTCTCGTAAAACTTTATCTTGTGGAAATTGGTCAGCTGGTTAGACACTGAAAATCTATCTCTGCAACTTAGATGATAATCCGTATTTCAATAAAACTAGAGATCACCGGCTTCTTAACTTTGCGTTCGGAAAAATCTCAGATTAGGTTCTCCTTTAAAGCCTTCACCTATAAATACGAATAATTCATCATCACGACACTGCACTCTTCCTCTCCAGATCATAGTTCTCATCCAACTTTGCCTTCGCAGCTCGTAAACTTTTGCAGTTCTCATGGCAGTCATCATCAAGTCCGTGCTCCTTCTCTCCCTTCTCAAGGTGGCCTTTTGAGAAGGTGCCTCCCTGTACGTCAAAGGATAAAATCATGACGCTTTATACAGGACAGGCCAAATCCAATAATACCTCACTGAATTAATCCGGAGGTTGTCACACACAGGATGCTCATCGTCTTGCACATACATTTACGCAGACACATATGCATACGCAGGCCCACACGTTATGCACATACGGATTCACAATTTATATACATAGTCTCGCTGAACTTATACACTCAGCCACTCACCATTTGTGTAAGGTCACTCCTCCATCCCACTGAACTCTGCACATACCAGAAAATGAAAATTTGCTCGATAAATATAATATAAATGTTTCTTACTGTGAAAGTTCATCCTATTTTAGTATCTGCTGAAATTTAATGTTTGCATTTACAACTGTTCGAAAGAGGAAGCTACACCCACATCGAGATTGACCTAGCTGCAAGGGCTTTTTCCGTATCTCCGACTTAGAAAATTCGACGGTTGTGGATCTGATTCCTACCCTGATTTACTCAGATTTTAAGTAAGGGGCTCTGACAATTCCCCTTCAGATAGCTGGCTAACTGCGGCCGTGCTATTAAATTATCAAAAAGAAAAAGGAGATGAAGCCACGCAACTCCACATATTTGATATCCTTGTCAGGAAAAAAAATGAAAAAGAAAAAGAACACAAGATTTGGATAATCTCAGTTTAGGGTTATTTGAAGAATTACTTACCGCAATCATATATCAAATGAATTAGCACGCTTTCCTTCTCTTAACGGTTTAAACTTTATGATGATTGGTGATATTTATTCTCTTACGGGATGTAGATATATAGTTAAAGAATTGTGTGATTGTCTCTCAAAGAGACAAATTGAATATAAATCAATGAAAAGATGAACTTTGAGTTTGAGGCTCTCTTGAATCACATAACATAAACATAAATTGTAAAGCTTCTCAATATGAGCATGTAGTCATGTACAATTGTAAACAATAAAAAGTTTAAGCACGTAACAAAAAACATAAGTTATAAAACTCCGTTTACCATTCATCCATAAAAATTTAGAAGAAGAGGAAAGACCGACTAAGAGTTCAGAGGAAGGATAAAGGACAAAAGAGTGCTGAGATTAGAATTTTGTGAAAAAGAAGTTAGGATTTTGGCTTTTTAGTTTATAAAAATCATTTCAAAAATGGCTCCATAATAGGACTGTGCAGTTTGGATCCTTGGTGAGTATTCAATCGGAACGTTCAACCGGTTCCAAAAATTTCGAACTTATCCTTGGGCTAGTTTCAATGGGAATCGATTCAAAAGTTTGTTTTTCGGGTAGTCTTATCCTTGGGCTAGTTCCAATGGGAATCAGTTCTAGAGTTTGTTTTTCAGGTGTTCTGGTTCAGTTTCCAAGTGGAACTAGTTTGGTTAAACACCTCTATTCAATAAGTAAACAGGGAGATAAAAGTTGATAAAAAAAAAAAAAAGAGAAATGTATACTATGCGAGTTTAAAATGAATTAAGTTTCTGTATTTAAATGGTAATAGATGTGAAAATAAGATTCCCTTCTTCTTCTTCACCTGTCATTCGTACCAGACCCGAAACGACGGAAATCTCCGCCTTTTGCTACGTAAAAATCGCCTTTCTTCTGATGGCGGGGATCAAGTTGGCGCTTGCCCTTTCGTTCGTAATCCTTCTGTCGCTGTCCCGATCTCCTGAGAGCCCGGCTAGTGCTCGCGGGGGTGGAGAGTCCACAGATAAAATGGGAAAGAGTGGCATATATGTGAAAAAGATTGGTGGTGACGGGGGAGGTGGTCGAGGGGGAGGCGAGGGCGGCTGGGGAGGAGGCGGCGGTCGAGGGGCAGGCGGGGGTGGGGGCGGCAGCAGCCGAGGGGGAGGAGGCCGTGGTGGACGAGGGGGAGGCGGTGGTGGTGGCAATCGCGGGGGTGGTGGGGGCGGCGGTGGCGGTCATGTCTGGCCAGGGGGTGGAGTTAAGCCCAACAACAGAACTCAAAGGTCCTCGGCGGCCACCGGATCTCACCCGTCGTCGCTTGTCTCCATCGTTTGTTCCTGCCTTCTCCTCAGTGTTCTGTTGGCTTTCAAATCTCTAGTTTGATCGCCATGAATGTAGGAGTTAGGCGGTTGTTGGACTTCTTTCGTGTTTTCCGTCGAACCTTCGGCTCTCTCTGACCACCATTGTCACGGTTTAGTTATAATAATACTTCATGAAGTTGATCTTCAGCATCCAAAAGCCTTGCATAGTTTTTTTAACATATGATCTCGACTTCTATTGATTTCTACATAACCTAATATATAACATCGTTCATAATCATGTGGTATACCTTCAAATTTTTTCTTTCTTTCAAAATGTTCCTAAATCAAGCTATATTGAATGCATGATATATCGAGATAGCTCTACACACCTAAACAGACTTCTCTGTTTTGAATTCATGTGAAACGATCACCATAGTCAAGATGTCATGCCCCGAACCCCGAGCGCGCGCACCTCCCACTATGGTCGATCAAATATGCGACATCCCAGGATACGTCACCGACCCATTCATTTTTATTACACATGCGGAAGCGAAACAAATCCCCTGACAATATTTAACTTGGGATAGAAAAGCAGGCAATCAATCAGCATACCAAACACTCCTTTACAAGCACATAGGCTTAAATACAACTCTGGACTATCTACAAAATAGACCAGCTCAACAAAAGGGAAACCATCCCAAAACCAACTAGCAAGACACGATCACCGATACTTCAATCTCCACCTTTCCAGACTTAGGGCTTCGGGTCCTCCACGACCGCCATCTAGGGACCTGAAATTTTAATCCCACAACCGGGATGAGACGATGTCTCAGCAAGTTCAACCCCCTAAACCCCTATTAGAAAGAAAATACGCCCCGGGCGGCCTAGCCACATCACACAGAAGACTTACCTCGCATTAGCCTTCATCTGCAAGTTAGCACAATTTATATAATTCAACCACGTGCAATTATGATAACCAAACAACCATGGCACAATCACATCATCAGAACAATTCAACCACTTGGATCGTCTCAGCGATCAATCGACTTGGCCGATTACATGTCATTCTAGCAATTCAAACATTACTCTTAATCACGGCCCCACTCGGCAAAACTAGAATCAGTGGCATCACGGCCCCACTCGGCGCAACCTTTATCAGGTGGCAATTCACGGCCTCTCTGGGCACGACCTCTCATAGGTGGTTCATCACGGCCTCACTGGGCACGACCTCTAATAGGTGGTCAATCACGGCCTCATTAGGCACGACCTCTCATAGGTGGTTCATCACGGCCTTATTAGGCACGACCTCTCTTAGGTGGTTCATCACGGCCCTACTAGGCACGACCTCCAATCGGTGGTTAATCACGGCCTCACTAGGCACGACCTCCAATCGGTGGTTAATCACGGCCTCACTAGGCACGACCTCTAATAGGTGGTTAATCACGACCAATCTCCCATCAATCCCCACACTTAGGGTTTTCTAAAGAATTCTCATAAATCGCAATCACACTCAATTCGCCACATTCATTCATCAAATTCAAATTCTAAATGCACAACAGCGATCGACACGAAATTCTGAGCAAATAAGGTCCCATCGAAAATTTTCGAATTTTAATAAATAATTAAATTTATTCCGAAAATTAATTAAATAATAATATTCATATTTTTCACAATCCACATTCAATTTATAATATCAGACCATCGATTTCAAAATCCGAATACACAGCAGCCAACCGGCACGAAATTCGAGAATTTAGGGTCCCGACAAAATTTTCGGAATTTAATAAATAATTAAATTTATTCCGAAAATAATTAAATAATAATATTTTAATAATTTCGAATAATGATATATTATTAAATTATTAAATAATTTCGAAATATTTAAATAAATCAAAAGTAAATTCCTTTATGTCACATCAAGGCTTATATTAATATAAACATTCATTTAGCCTTAAATTAAACTCACTTTAAGCTAATTAAACACATTAATATAATCCACACTTAAATAAATTAAACTAACCACCTAATCACAATTAACATAAACTAAGCACACCTAAAGCGTAATTAACCCTCTAAGCGAGGTTTAGTGAGTTAAACTCACCGGATTAACGAACCAAGCGGACCAAAACGACGGGGACGCCGAGGAGAACAACTTTCCTCAAAGCGGGCCGAGCATCCGGGCTCGGGAAGGCGGCCAAAACGGGCCAAATGTCCGCTGCATACCCATTTTCTGCAGCTGCTGTCCATGGCGGTTTGAGGCCGAGAATGGGCGGATCCGGTGCCGGTTGAGGCGGCCAAGGGCGGCGGAGGCAAGGCGAAGCTCCGACGGGCTAAGGCGGGGGCGCACGGTGGCCTTGGCGGCGGCGGCGGCAGGGACGACGATGCGGGTGACGGTGCTTTGGAGGCTTGGCATAGGCGGAACGGCAAGGCAACGACGCGAGCCGGCGAGCGGGCGAGGGACCGAACGGTGGCGAGCTGCGACGGTGAGGAGCTCCGGCTGGCGGTGCACGACGGCCATGGCTGCTCGGGCTTGCTTCTTCGTCGGGCGTCCGACCGATCTGGAATTTTCGAGCAGCAAACGAAGGGAGAGAAGAAAGGCGGAGGGCGATCGGCGAAGGCGGCGCATCGACGGCGGCGACGGGCGTGCGGCGTCGAGCTCGGCTGGCTTCCGTCGAGCTGCTGCACGCACGAGCTTCCCCCCCCATTTTTGTCGGTTCCGAGCGTGAAGAAGAAGAAGAAGATGCACCAACGGGAGAGGGAGGGGAGAGAAGGAAAGAGAGAGAAGGGGGCCCTTTTCTTTTTTTTTTTTTTTTTTCTTTAATCCACAAAAAGTGGCCCACCATGACATCATCCATGATGTCATCATCCACTAACTCATTTCCTCTACAACATATTTCAATGGGTCCAAATCAATTTCCGCCGGGGTCCATTTCTTGTGCATGAAATTCTTCAATTATAATCAATCCACTTTCAATTGAGTCCAAATTGAAGTCCATAAAATTAATCCAATGTCACCACACTTCAATTCACATATTCACTTGTCCGTAGAACCAACTCATGTCCCAAAAGCACGACCAAATGCGGACCTACTAATTTCTCGAGCTAAAATAGTCATTCTCTGATTATTTTGCTGAAAAACTCGGCTTGCATGGAAAAATCTTCCGAAGATAAGTCCATATTCCTAAAATGATTTGTGACACACCCGGACTTCCAATTTCTGAATTCGATCTCAATTCCACGGTTAATTTCACTTTGGCACGATATTAGCGCGGCCCAACCTACCGGTAGCCTTTAGAAATTTTCATGCATTTGACCTGTGGTTGATCATCTCAAGCCACAATGTACATCTTTGAAACATTGGCGACTTTCGGTTGTCGGGGTAATCTCAAGGTTTCAAATACGAACACAGGGTACCCAATCGATAGAAAAGTCGGTCCAGTGCCGATCGACAAGAATTGTGCGATTTGATGGAATCACCCACGCTCGATCACACACCTCTGTCAAGTCGACCTATCTCCGATCTCTAATCGATTTTTAATTGTGCCGTAATGACCCTTGCAGATTAGCTCGGTCGAAAGATCGCTTCCGGTCAAATTCTCGAGTCGATGCATTAGAAACTCTTAACAGCTTTACCCGATAGACTAGTCTTCACATGAGTGGCCGACTCAAGGAAAAGAACTATATGCGTGCCAACGAAATGCCCGTCTCAATTACTGAAAATAGAATTGGAAAATCGGGATGTCACAACTCTTCCCCTCTTATAAAAATTTCGTCCTCGAAATTTAAACCATTAAAAATTCTTCTTCAAAATGGTGGGGTATTGTCGTCTCATCGATTCTGCCCCTTCATTCTACTTCGTACTGCTATCCAAGATCCTCGGTGCCGACGAAACATTTCCGAATTAACCAGACCAATTCTTGTTTCCCAAAAAGACTAAGCACTTATCCATCTTTACAAAAATAAAGCTGCAAAAATTTTGGTTCTTTTTCTTTTTCTTTTTATTTTTCCACAAAGCGGCTAACTACCGCGTCGGGGATTCGAACTCCCGACTTCGGACCGACGAGCTTCATCTCGGATACCAACTCGGCTAGAGGCGCCGACGGTGTCCCAAGCCGCTTTTTTTTCCATTTAAAGCCAAAATTCTCCTTTGATCTCGGACTCGAAATATTCCGCCATTTAAACAGTTTTCTGCTCTCCTTTCTTAACAATTCGAGATGTCCCTATCCTAGGTGACATCCAAGGATGAACATGATTCTCAATCTAAAAATTCAAAGATTTTCGACACTTTACTGCGTAAATTTTCCCGGCATCTCTGAGCGGTCCTTAATCTGTCACTGATAACTGCAACTGAATCACTAATTTCTGAACCAACTCTAGACCTGCAATTTTCTGATCTCTTACCTCAACTCAACCAACTGAAGTTCTGAATACTCTGCTCGGCATTGATTAAAAAGGAACTATCTGACTGATCTACTGAAACTGAGAACCTCTGGTCAAGATCTGACATAACTCTGACACTGACACTCTATGCAAACAATTATCTGATGCGCAAACACCTCTGCATGCCTAATCCAATCAAGATTCTTCTGCACAACCACAAGGTGGCTAATTTCATCAGTCTGTCAATTACTTCCCAAAACGAAATTATTACCACTGACTCCTCGGTGGGCTTGTCACAAAAATCCGTTGCGACGCGATCCCACTTCCACATGAGGATCTCGAGAGATTACAAAGGTCCTCTCGAATTGCAAAACCGTGCTTTCTCTTGGTAGCACATCTGACACTTGCGACCTGTCGGTGATATCTGTCTTCACAACGGTCTACTAATCCTGTTGACGCAAATTCTGACCCATCTTCGTCCTATCGAGACGACGCTGAAGCTACTACGACGAGCTTCCGATAAGATCTCTTCTCTAATCTTTGTACCATCAGGTACACTCAATCGTCCTCAGAACCTTAGCGTTCTGTTTTTAGAAATTTGAAAGTCAACCTCTCTCTCATATGCATTCTCTTATAGAATCTTCTGAATTTCTGAATCTGTCCACTGAAGCGATTTGATTCTGATCTGTACTCTCGGCTCAATTCTGAGGGTAGTCATAAGATTCAAAGGTGGCTTACCTTAGATTTGAAAATCGAATTTCGAACTTCCTCAAATAAGATCCAATCCTTGAGCACCAACTGTGCAACAAAGGACTCTCGACTCACTGCATCTGCGATTGCTCACCTTACCAGAGTGATACAAAATCTCATAGTCATAATCCTTAATGAGTTCCATCGAGCGATGCTGTCTCATATTCAACTTCGAGGTCTCAACTAACGGGACGCATATGCAACAACCCTATCCCGTTGCATCAACAAGTAACCAAATCCTTCAAACGACGCATCATTGCGGATCTCACAACTTTCGGACCAGATGGAATGGTCAAGCACAGTGCGGTAGTCGCTTCGCTTAAGCTCTTGAAAACTACGCTCGCACTCATCTCGTCCATACAAACTTTTCTTACTTCCTCGCAGTCGAATCACCTGCAACGCTGACACTGAAACCCCTTCCATAAAACTTCTGTAATATCCTGTTAATCCTCAGAAACTTATGATCTCTATCCCTGTAGTCAATATCGACCAACAGATCACTGCTTTAATCTCAGACGAGGCCTATGAAGATTCCTTCTCCTGAAATCACATGACTTAGGAACACAACACGAGTCATCCAAAACTCGCATTTGCTAAACTTATTGTAAAATCCAAAAGTACTCGAAGCCTAAAGTATCATCCCCAAATGTCTCTCGTGCTTCTCAACACTCTTTGAACACACCAGGATAACTTTACTGAGCACGATCACAACTGATTCAAGTACCCTTAAACATCCTACTCATTAGACCCAAACAACCAACTAAGGTGTCCATCAAACCACACGGTATTACAATGAACTCTTAACTGCTATATCGAGTACGAGATGCTAACTTCGGTGGGACCTTTTTCCTTATCCTCAACTGATGATACCCTGACCTCCAGTCGATCTTGAGGAATATCGATACACAACCACAACGAACCGCATTTCTCCTTCGTGTACAAAACTAGTGCTCCCAAAGGTTATGCACTGGAAAGTATGAATCCCCTATCCAACACTTCCTGCATATACACCTTCAGTTATTTTAACTTGGGTAACACCATCCGGTAAGGAGCCTTAGGGACTGGCTCTGTTCCGGGTACTAATTCAATCACGCACTCTATTTCTCTTTCTAAAAGCAGACTTGGCAAATCTTCAGAAAATACTTTAGAAAAATTCTGTACCACAATTATGTTTTTCATATTCGGCCCCTCAACCAACACATCCATTACAATTGCCATGTAGATTCGATAACCAACAACCTGAACCAAGTCATCTTCAGTGACGAATAACAGGGATCGAAGGCCCTTTCTAACTTTCAGTAATTCAAAACTTTCATATGCTAACTGAACAAACTGATTTATATCACTGCCACAATTCATATCAGCATAAAGCTCCTCGAGCCAAACCCTTTTCATGAATGACTTCCAACTCATACATAAGCAAACCTATTAGGTACAACTATATTCAGAGACTCAGCTTTCTATTACTTAATTACAACAACGGAAACTCCACAACCTTCACTCAAAATCTTGTTGCGCTACTCTGATAAAACACCTCAAAACATTCATCCCTTGATTAATGCATAGTCAATCCATTCGTACTCCTTTCGCCATTCTAGTGGCGTTTCATCTGCAGCAACGGTGCTTACACTCTCCAGAACTTATACGGACAGTTCCTAACCTGGCGGCCATGCTGGCCACATTCAAAACATGCTCCCCTTTTACTCTGACACCGGACTAACTCAAGCCTCATTTCCATAAACTCGACACGCAATCAGAGAGTCCTCTACCTCTCATCAAGGAACATCATGCACCCTTCCTTGCACTGAAGTGCATTCCAAGTACCCCACTAAATGTCCCGAAGCATGATTCCTTTGTTCTGTCTTATCAACGGCGGTGACAAAAACAGCTATGATTCCATCTGTCTGTACGGAAATCTTTGATCAGATGACTGTACTGGCAACCCTTGTAACAAATCCTTTCTCTCTTACAGCACGGAACAGATTCCTTTCTTTTCTTACAGACACGACACACATCGACCGAGTCGAGCTCTAGCTTTCCAATTTTACTCTTCCAATTAGGTGAAACAGGGCACCTTTCTCCTGACATTAGCCTTTCTCCTCAATCGACTTCCATCTTTGGCTAAACTGAACCTTGACTCAGATACGGTGGTTTGATCCTCGATCACCACTCCATTGGGTCTCAACAGCATGGCAACGACAACGGTCACAACACCGGGCGGTAGAAACGACAAAGAACATCAACGGCTCGGTCTTGAACTTACGACCCAACAAGCTTCCAAGGAACACTAGCGCCTGAACGATCCTATCAAACCTAGGATCATTCAGTGCTACTACACCCTAAGTACCGACTTGCGGCGGTACTCTCACACTCGCACTGGTCTAAGCCTGCGCTCTACCTCGGGTACCGACTCTTGTCAGCATCCTACCCCGAGGTATAGATCCTATCGACCTCTTCTAAGGAGTCCTCTACTCCTGGTCACTCATCCTACAGGCTCTTAATAGACACTTGTTTTCCGATTCCAACATCAGGTTGAAATTTGAGTGACCCCACAAACAAGCTACCAATCAGCTATCAACCACATGCATCAGTATTTTAAAAGCTTTTCCTACTAACTATCCCATGACTCATCGCACCTTATCACTCCATACACGAGACCATGCTCGATACCACTTAAACGGGGATGTCACGCCCGAACCCCGAGCGCGCACCTCCCACTATGGTCGATCAAATATGCGACATCCCGGATACGTCGCCGACCCATTCATTTTTATTACACATGCGGAAGCGAAACAAATCCCCGACAATATTTAACTTGGGATAGAAAAGCAGGCAATCAATCGGATACCAAACACTCCTTTACAAGCACATAGGCTTAAATACAACTCGGACTATCTACAAAATAGACCAGCTCGACAAAAGGGAAACCATCCCAAAACCAACTAGCAAGACACGATCACCGATACTTCAATCTCCACCTTTCCGCAGACTTAGGGCTTCGGGTCCTCCACGACCGCCATCTAGGGACCTGAAATTTTAATCCCACAACCGGGATGAGATGATGTCTCAGCAAGTTCAACCCCTAAACCTCTATTAGAAAGAAAATACGCCCGGGCGGCCTAGCCACATCACACAAAGACTTACCTCGCATTAGCCTTCATCTCGCAAGTTAGCACAATTTATATAATTCAACCACGTGCAATTATGATAACCAAACAACCATGGCACAATCACATCATCAGAACAATTCAACCACTTGGATCGTCTCAGCGATCAATCGACTTGGCCGATTACATGTCATTCTAGCAATTCAAACATTACTCTTAATCACGGCCCCACTCGGCAAAACTAGAATCAGTGGCATCACGGCCCCACTCGCGCAACCTTTATCGTGTGGCAATTCACGGCCTCTCCGGGCACGACCTCTCATAAGTGGTTCATCACGGCCTCACTGGGCACGACCTCTAATAGGTGGTCAATCACGGCCTCATTAGGCACGACCTCTCATAGGTGGTTCATCACGGCCTTATTAGGCACGACCTCTCTTAGGTGGTTCATCACGGCCCTACTAGGCACGACCTCCAATCGGTGGTTAATCACGGCCTCACTAGGCACGACCTCCAATCGGTGGTTAATCACGGCCTCACTAGGCACGACCTCTAATAGGTGGTTAATCACGACCAATCTCCCATCAATCCCCACACTTAGGGTTTTCTAAAGAATTCTCATAAATCGCAATCACACTCAATTCGCCACATTCATTCATCAAATTCAAATTCTAAATGCACAACAGCGATCGACACGAAATTCTGAGCAAATAAGGTCCCATCGAAAATTTTCGAATTTTAATAAATAATTAAATTTATTCCGAAAATTAATTAAATAATAATATTCATATTTTTCACAATCCACATTCAATTTATAATATCAGACCATCGATTTCAAAATCCGAATACACAGCAGCGACCGCACGAAATTCTGAGAATTTAGGGTCCCGACAAAATTTTCGAATTTAATAAATAATTAAATTTATTCCGAAAATAATTAAATAATAATATTTTAATAATTTCGAATAATGATATATTATTAAATTATTAAATAATTTCGAAATATTTAAATAAATCAAAAGTAAATTCCTTTATGTCACATCAAGGCTTATATTAATATAAACATTCATTTAGCCTTAAATTAAACTCACTTTAAGCTAATTAAACACATTAATATAATCCACACTTAAATAAATTAAACTAACCACCTAATCACAATTAACATAAACTAAGCACACCTAAAGCGTAATTAACCCTCTAAGCGAGGTTTAGTGAGTTAAACTCACCGGATTAACGAACCAAGCGGACCAAAACGACGGGGACGCCGAGGAGAACAACTTTCCTCAAAGCGGGCCGAGCATCCGGGCTCGGGAAGGCGGCCAAAACGGGCCAAACGTCCGCTGCATACCCATTTTCTGCAGCTGCTGTCCATGGCGGTTTGAGGCCGAGAATGGGCGGATCCGGCGCCGATTGAGGCAGCCAAGGGCGGCGGAGGCAAGGCGAAGCTCCGACGGGCTAAGGCGGGGGCGCACGGTGGCCTTGGCGGCGGCGGCAGCAGCTGGACGATGCAGGTGACGGTGCTGGAGGCTTGGCATAGGCGGAACGGCAAGGCAACGACGCGAGCTGGCGAGCGGGCGAGGGACCGAACGGTGGCGAGCTGCGACGGTGAGGAGCTCCGGCTGGCGGTGCACGACGGCCATGGCTGCTCGGGCTTGCTGCTGGGCGTCCGACCAGATCTGGAATTTTCGAGCAGCAAACGAAGGGAGAGAAGAAAGGCGGAGGGCGATCGGCGAAGGCGGCGCATCGACGGCGGCGACGGCGTGCGGCGTCGAGCTCGGCTGGCTTCCGTCGAGCTGCTGCACGCACGAGCTTCCCCCCCCATTTTTGTCGGTTCCAGCGTGAAGAAGAAGAAGAAGATGCACCAACGGGAGAGGGAGGGGAGAGAAGGAAAGAGAGAGAAGGGGGGCCCTTTTCTTTTTTTTTTCTTTTTCTTTAATCCACAAAAAGTGGCCCACCATGACATCATCCATGATGTCATCATCCACTAACTCATTTCCTCTACAACATATTTCAATGGGTCCAAATCAATTTCCGCCGGGGTCCATTTCTTGTGCATGAAATTCTTCAATTATAATCAATCCACTTTCAATTGAGTCCAAATTGAAGTCCATAAAATTAATCCAATGTCACCACACTTCAATTCACATATTCACTTGTCCGTAGAACCAACTCATGTCCCAAAAGCACGACCAAATGCGGACCTACTAATTTCTCGAGCTAAAATAGTCATTCTCTGATTATTTTGCTGAAAAACTCGGCTTGCATGGAAAAATCTTCCGAAGATAAGTCCATATTCCTAAAATGATTTGTGACACACCCAGACTTCCAATTTCTGAATTCGATCTCAATTCCACGGTTAATTTCACTTTGGCACGATATTAGCGCGGCCCAACCTACCGGTAGCCTTTAGAAATTTTCATGCATTTGACCTGTGGTTGATCATCTCAAGCCACAATGTACATCTTTGAAACATTGGCGACTTTCGGTTGTCGGGGTAATCTCAAGGTTTCAAATACGAACACAAAGGGGTACCCAATCGATAGAAAAGTCGGTCCAAGGCCGATCGACAAGAATTGTGCGATTTGATGGAATCACCCACGCTCGATCACACGCCTCTGTCGAGTCGACCTATCTCCGATCTCTAATCGATTTTTAATTGTGCCGTAATGACCCTTGCAGATTAGCTCGGTCGAAAGATCGCTTCCTGGTCAAATTCTCGAGTCTGATGCATTAGAAACTCTTAACAGCTTTACCCGATAGACTAGTCTTCACATGAGTGGCCGACTCAAGGAAAAGAACTATATGCGTGCCAACGAAATGCCCGTCTCAATTACTGAAAATAGAATTGGAAAATCGGGATGTCACACAAGAAGCTTGAACGTCGACATACCTTGCCGCGCTCGCGTAACAATTTCTTACTTCGTGAGCCCAACGATTATTTCGGTTTATGCTATGATGAGCCTTTGTTTCTCTCCTTATTTAACTTTAACCCAGGTTGATTCTGCAGATTATAAACCTTGCTCGTTCAAGAAGAGCCTTATCAGTAACACACGAAGATCACATCATTCACTTCTCCATAGATTACTATAATAGTGGTCCATGCATTGTTAGAGCGGGCCCCCATATGAAAATACCGTCTTCAATGATCCAGATTCAATTCATTACGTGTATTATGTTCATTTAATAAGGAGGAAAGGGAGAGAGGATTTGGGTTTTCAAAAGTAAAGGGATGGGGGCACCGAGCGGTGAACCACGGTCGCGTCCACAACCGGCTATGGGGGAATACAACCGACCACCACTATGCGGAAATTTATTCCATTACATGAAAATTTAAGGTTAGTTTGGTAACGCTTTTGTTTGCAGGAATAATTTCTTTTCAGAAATAATTTTTTTCTATTTCCATTCTTCGGAATAATTTTCCAGCAAAAGAACTCGTTTAGTAATTACACAAAATTTTTATTCCTACAATGAGAAAAATAATAAAAATGCATTTGGTAAGATTTGTAAATATTTTTGTAATGTAAAATTTCTTTTGATTTTTGTTCTTATTCTTCCTTATCATTGGCGCTGACCATTGTTGATCGCCTGCCAGTCGGTGCTGGACGTTGGTTAGGGTTGGTCGGCCGTGGTTGGTGGTGGCGGTTAACGTTGGCGATAGTCGGCTGAGGTTGGCCAGTCGTGATGGTTAGTCGACAATGGCGGTTGGCCAGCCGACAGGTGGGCAGTCTGTGGCAGTTGGCCGATAGCAAGCGATAGAGGGGGTGGCGGCCGGCAAAGAAGAAGAAAAGAGGAAAAGAAAAAAAGAAAAGACAAAATAACTTCTTTCTAGAAATTGTTCATTTGTTTCCGTTTCAAAGTTTCAAAGTTATTTTCTGATCACTTTTCTATTCCGTGGAATAGAAAAATTGATTGACGTTACCAAATGGATTTATATTCTCTTTTTATTTTGAGGACCAAAAGAAAAGAAATTAAAAGAAATAGACATGTCACCAAACGGAGCCTTATTCACGTAGTTAAGTTACCTATAGTTTAATTTTGAAAAACATTGTAATTTTGAATCGATAATTTCAATATTATAGTTTATATTGATAATCCGTGTTTTAATATTTCCTTTTAATTGCCATAGATGTTGTTAAATTAGGCATATAAAGAATACACAATAATCTATATTCGAATATATTATCTTTACTTATTGTCTACAAAGTTAAGTATAAGGGTGAGGCGAGCCTACTTACGCCCCGTTCGCGGCAATTTCCCCGCAAACCATTTTTTGCAAAGAAGAAACCGCCCTCTTCTCAATTCTTTTTTTTTTTTCGTCACCAATAACCGAAATTTGAACCGGTATGACCGAAAAGTTCGGACATTGGTGTCACCGCGTGCATAGATTATTGTTGCTAATGGTCAAAAGCTTAATCTAAATTTGGACCATTATAAATGACAGGTCCTCACTGTCGTCTTACATGGATTCCATTAAACTCGACCGTCCCGATTTAGTTTAGTACGCGCATTACGTAAAACTTTCTCGAGAGGAAGCAATGGTGTTTTTAGTTCTAATTTATCCTTGTCCACAGGTCCACAGCACATGCTCACGCGAATCTGTTCGCACGACGACCTCGTTTTACCGTGTCGTTTTAACAATGCCGATGTGGAGGAGGTTATTTTCCGAACCGTATCTTCTTGATATAAATATAAGCAGTGAAGCAGAAGTTTCCTGCATTAATTCCTTGTTTATATCTGCTGAAGATTTACTGTAATGTTCGCCAACACAATATCACCTCTCAATCGCTGAGAGATTTCCTTTTGTTTCCTGAAATAGTCACGCGGTCCAACTGATATAATTTGTATCTGATCACCCCTACTTTCCTCCTCCTCCTCCTCTTCTTCTTCTTCCTGATGGACCTTCGTCTTTAAATATGTTTGCAGCATCACCATCACTCGTATCCGACCAAACGACAGGAATCTCCACCTTTTTTACTACATAGAAAATCGCCTTTCACGTGAACCAATCGACGGGCACGATTTCCAGGATTCCATGGCAGCGTTCAAGTTGGGGCTTGCCCTTTCGTTTGGAATTCTTCTGTTGCTGAGTGACGGCGTCTCGTCCGCCTTCCAAACGAGAAAGATTGGAGTCCACGTGAAGAAGTTTGGTGGTGGCGGTCACGCAAGCGGCGGCGGCGGTGGCAGCGGTCATGCAGGAGGCAGGGGTTATGTGGGTGGCGGCGGCGGCAGCAATGGCGGTCATGTCTGGCCAGGGGGTGGAGCTAATCCCCACAGAGGGACTCAAAGGTCCTCGGCCATCGGAACTCGCCCATTGTCGCCGCTCGCCTCCGCCGTCTATTCCTCTCTTCTCCTCGGTCTCCTGTTCTTGCTTCAGCTCTAGTTTGAATGTCATTGAAACTAGGAGTTTAGGCGGCAGTCGTTGGGCTTCTTTTAGTGGTTTCTGTAGAGTTTTCCTTGATTTTGCTTCGAATTCTGCTGAGAGTAGAAAGCCTTCTTTGGCAGGAGTTGATCCTATAAAATCTCTCGTTCAAATTTCTGAATAGCCGCATCTAGGGTTTTGCTGAGAAAGCTTGGATGAGAAGCTCAGATTCCTTTTCGGCACTACCATATAGAATGTACTCCTTCAGTCCAGTGAGAAATACTTCATGAAGTTGATCTTCACCATCCAAAAACCATGCATACTAACATATGATCTTACACTTTTTATTTATTTCCGGATGAGCTAAATTCATAATCACATGCTATACTTTCAAAGCTCTTTTTCCCCCCATATATTCCTATATAAGTTATATTAATGCTATATCACATAGTGTATCAATATAATATTACGCACCTAAATTAGTTTCTCGTTTTAAATGTATGTCAAACGATCACTATAATTAAGAAACATGATTCACCGACGGTGTTACTACTATGTCAATATATCCTGTCATGCCTACCCTGAACAATTCTTGGTTTCTATTGCCATGGTGCTATGATGAGCCGATTTTTTCTCCCTTTCAACTGTCATAAAAATATTTTTTAATAAATTACATGTGTGCATTCATTTATGTAGGGTGAGCGATCTGTCGTTGCATACTTATTGATGTAATGGTAATTAATCCTATTCATAGCATGCGCTAAGATGAAGTTGTCCACACAGAAATCTTGTTTTACCGGGCATTTAATGATGGCAAAATTGATAGCCGATGTGGTCTAGTAGATCTGCACATACATAGATTAGCCAGATGGATATAGATATAGACGTATTTATTCGTCCAACTCTGACTGGTATATACCTCTACCCTTGAATTCGTTGAAGTAATCGCGTGAACTCCAGAAGATTTCCTCGCTTATTGATGAGTTCATGATTAGGGTCGAGTCAGATCAGGATCTCTATCAGAGCAGAAATCTACTTATCCAAAGCCTAGTCTCAAGGCTAATCCTTCATAAAGACTCCGTCAGTAGTTCTTGAGGAAGAAAGTTCCTCTCAGCACAGCTCTCACCTGCAGCTAGTTTTGCCAAACGGTAAACCCAATTTCGACCGCCGAATCGGACGGTCCCGCGCGAATCCCGTGGAAGTTCCACAGCAAGTTCTTCTTCGAGACCCTCCGCCTCTAAATACGGACCATCAAGAATCACTCCAAGTTATTTTTGGGAAAAAAAAAAATTATCGCACGGTCCGAGAATCAAAAAAAGATATATATGATTCTCCGTCTGAGAATCAAAAAAAGAATCAAGATAGTAAAAGTCTCATTATTTCCTTCCAAAAACCCGCGATTGTCGTCCACCACCGCCTGCCGTCATCCGCCGCTAGTCGCCGGCCGCCGGTCCGGCGAGCTCGCTGGAGGCTAGCCAGGCTAGGGCGAGGTTCGGCAAGCTTGTCGAAGGCAAGCCCAACCATCGGCAAGGCTCGGCCTCGCCGGCAGGCTGGCGAGGCTCGGCCTCGCCCCCAGATCGAGCAAGGCCGAGCCTCGCGGTGGCCCGGCGGGCCTCACCCAACCCGGCGAGGCTCGCTCGGCCACCGGTGAGGCTCGCCTAGCCCTGCCTGGCCACCGGCAAGGCCGAGCCTCGGTGGGGCTGGTTGAGCCTCGCCTAGCTGCCGGTGAGGCTCGGCCGACAAGGGCCAACCTTGCCGAGGGTCGGCGACACTCGGTGAGCATGGCCGGCCCTCGTCGGCGGTCGCCGCGGTCCGGTGACTAGCCAAATGAAGAAGAAGACGAAGAAGAATAGGAGAAAAGGGAAAAAGAGAAAAGGAAAAAAGAAAAAAAGGAAAAAAGAAAAAAAGAAAAGGAAAAAAAGTAAAAAAGTAAAAAAGTAAAAAAAAGTATTTAAAAGTATTTAAAAATTAAAAGAAATTAATTTGGAACAGAATCAATTAGCATGGTATCAAACGGAATTCTATTCCAGAATAAAAAATTTTGGACAGTTATCAAACGCGTCTTTTTACTCATAATTAGTTCTTGAGAACAGAATAAAAAATAATCATTTCTAGTCAAAATCTGCTCCCGGGAACAGAATCGTTACTAAAAGCGCCCATAGTGTACCATGCATAGAAGTACTAAGTATTTTACCATTAGAGGTTCAAAGTTCGACTTCTCGTGACTCGTGCGATCTAAAAAGAAGTATGCTGATAATGGTGGTTGGTTTTGAAACGATGAGAACATCTTTCGTGCAAATGCTATATCAAGTAGAACACTAGTATACTACCGCAACATACCTAAAGAAAGTTTTTGCACACATAAGAGGTATTATGTCAACATATCACATGAAATTCGAAGGACTGCAAACTGGAAATTAGATTATACCCTACAAGAATTTTCTCTGGGAATTAAACACTAGTAATATTTTCCATTAATTAACTCTATTAGATTGTACTAGTTTTATTTACACACCACATTAATTATATGACATCAAAAACCCTAAATTGTTGTTGGCAGCATAGTCAGACGGTTGCTGTTCGACCATAAATGTCGTCCAGAAAAAGAAAATTTCCTCGATAAATATATAAATGTTTTTTTATTTATTTATAAGAATTCTATCCTATGTTCATTTCTGCTGAAAAATTCAGTGCTGTGGATTTACTACGGTATCGGGGATGGGATTGACCTAGTGATAAGGGCTTTTTGGTACTTCCAACTTAGAAAAACCGATAATTATGGATCCAACTCCAACTCTGTATTACTCGGATTTAAGCAAAGGGTCGTGACATAAGGTTATCCATTCTAGATGGCCTGTGCTCCCCAATTTTCAAGCACTTCCACAGGTTATCCATTCTCGTCACTAGAAAAGTAAAAAACACGAGATTTGGAGATTCTCGGTTTAGGGTTATTTGAGGACCAACTTCTGCAATGAAAGATCATATCTCCCGGCTTTAAAGGACCTCCTTCGTAAAGCTGTCAATGATAGGGCTTTATCATTCCCCAAGGTCCTGGACAACCCCGTAATAGAAGACTTGAACTTAGCTGGGGCATCCCCCTTCCATCTTTGATTGATTTTGCTTATTGGCGCCCTGTTACGGCCTGGATTCCCATCTTGGTGTCTCTCCTTTTCTTCTCTTCTATCCGTCTTTTCCTTGTGCAGGCCATAGTGTTATGTGCTCTTTGCCCTTGGCCGCTGTTTGGCCTTCTTTGCTGCTGCTTTTATCTGCATTGTATCTCTCTTGCAGCTCTTCCCCCCCCTTTCTTTTCCCTTGGCCCCGGCCCCCTTCCACTCGTTTGGATTTGTTGTCCTTCTGAGTGTGAGCTGGTGCCGGGTCCCCTCCCTTTGCTGTACATTTGTATAGCTTTTTGTGCAAAAGTCTATATACCTATTACCTTTTACCAAAAAAAAAAAAAAAAAAAAAAACTCATTGCACTACATACATATATCGAATAAATTAATGTGCTTTTCTTCTTCTAATGGTTTAAACTATATGACAATTAGCGATAATTATTCTTTTTAGGGAATGTAGATAGGCGGTCAAAAGAATTATCTAATGATCAATGATTAGCTAGCTGGATAGACACAGTAATGCTTCACAGGCAAAACTAAAACTCCCTCAGCAAGTTGCCATTAAGTTAGCCAACAATGCCCGCGAATGAGAGGAAGAGAAGGAGGAGGATCGTCACCGTGTGGCGGCGGCAGCATTTCATGCTCCTTCCACGGGAGACAAGTTGTGCAACAACAATGTCGGCCCTTTGGTTGAACAAGTCCTCATAACTAAAACTCAAACCTTTCTCTGCCAAGCCAAACCCTGCAATCAAAATGTCATGTCATGGAAAACCATCAAAGCCATAAACATGAAATATCTTCTCGACACGTTATAATGGAATATTAATTGATTTTGCTAATGTAAGTAGAATTGAATGTCTGAAGTTTAGGACATCCAGAATTACTATTTTGATAAATCGTCAAAAAGTTTATGAATAAAAAAATTGAAAATTTAAGATTAAATTGGTTGCCGTATAACATTTTAATTTTTTTTTTTGAGACATTTTTCTCAAATTTTGAAATATGTTAAATTTCCATGACTATGAAGAGGAGGGGGAATTTGAAACCGTAGGGATATCAATTTTTGGCATGAAAAGACTTGATTCGATATCTTGACGAGGATGGATATTGATAAAATCAAAAGTAAAACATATCTGACACGAGTTTTAAAAAACTTAAGTTTTTGTAACGTAAATGATCATAGACATGCGAATAACTAATGAAAACAAAATTAATTAAGAATTGAAGCACATGGTAGAATGAGATATGTGTTATTTGCGTATATAAACCGTCTATATTGAGTGGGTATTTTTTGGTAAACTGGAAAGGCATGTGCAAGATGGAAATTTTAGTGAAAATCACATATCACATAAATGTACCATGGCATAAAATTACTAAGTATTTCGCTATTAGAGGTTCAAAGTTCGATTTCTCATGATGCATGTGATTGAGAAAGAAGTATGCCAAAAACGTTGGTTAGTTTTGAATCGATGAGAACATATTTTGTCAAAATTCTATATCAAGTGAAACAATACCATACACTCCTAAAGAAGTTTTTGCATTGATAAGAGGTATTATGGGCCCGTTTGGTTCGGCTTTTGGGGAATGCCATTGGGGGAATGCAAATATCTTTGAGAGAAAGAGGCTTTTGGAAATGTTAGACCGTTTGGTAAATTTTAGCATTGAAATGCAACTTAGAATAAACACCGTTTGGCAAAATTTACATTTGGAATTAGCTTTGGTTATTTTTTATTTTTTTTAAATCTGAAATCAAATTCCGGCGGCCGGCCACGCGCCGGCAACCGCCGACCACCGCCCGGACGACGGATCCAGATCGTCGCCGGACCGCCAGATCTGGCCGCCGGAGGTCGCGAATGCCGATCTGGCCGTCCGGCGGCCAGATCTGCCTTCCCGGGCGAATCTGCGCCTTAAGACCGCCAGATCTGGCCGTTCGACGACCAGATCCGCCTCGCTGGTCGCTGCTCGCGAGACCGACGCCGCCGAGGTTGCGCGGACCTCGGCCGGGCGTCGCCCGGTCTCGCGATTAGCGACACCGCTGAGGTCGCGTGACCTCGGCCGGCATCGCCCCCAGTCTCGCGCATGCCAGGCGACGCCGCTTGAGGTCGCCCGACCTCAGGCGAGGCTTCTCGGCGGCTAGATCGCGGCTGAGCGCCGCCTTTGGCAAAGAAGAAGACGAACGGCGAAGAAGAAGGCGAACGGTGGAGGAGACGATGAACGAACGCGATGAACAGTAAATTCGCATATCCGGAATGCCCAATGCTCAAAGCTGGTCCCCCCCGGCATTCAGCTTTCAGCATTCCAAATGCAAACATTTTGCCAAGTAGCATTTGAAAGCTGAACCAAACACCCTCTATGTCAACATATCATATCAGATTTCACGAATCACAAGCCGAACATTCGATTGTACCCGCAAGAATTTCCTTTGGGGACTAAACAATGGAATATTTCTCGTTAATTAATATTGGACGTTATAATTTTTTAATTACGCACCACATTACTTTTATTAGCCAATGACTTTTCAAAAGCAATACAACCCATATGGACAGTAATAGGTTATGGGAATTTCTAGGGGAAGTTGTCCAACCGGTCACAAATCTATTGTATAAGTATCAATTCAATTCTTAAATATTTTAATTTTACCAATTAATCTCAAACATTTGTGCGAAATCCTAATATCGTCCTTCTAGCTAAATTTCGTTGGAAATCGCTGATGTGATTGGAGATGACTGGACCGCCATATCAACGATTTTGACAAAAATTGATCATAATGACAATATTGACAAAATTAAAAATTTAACTGCATTAGTATTTGCATAATAAATTTAACGCGGATTAGATAATTTTCCCGGAATTTTTGTTACATAGCGCGTGTGGTGAAACTGACCTTGAATGAACGACTCTTACGACAGAGGTATCTACTTTTTTTCCAATTTGGTGTTGCCATGATGCTATAACGAGCCTATCTACTTCTTCCGGATGTGGTCTGTCTTGTGCCAAATTGAATCCAGCCCGTCGTAAACAATACCGGAATCGAGTCTCGTATATCCGTTGGGTTTCTGCATTACTTTCTCGAGAGAAAGGACTCCTTGTTTTTTCTCTGCACGCTTATTAAGTTTTCTTTGGTTTAGTCCGTCACACGTTTTTTTTTTTTTTTGGTTGAATAGTCTGTTACACATGCTTGCCCGAATTTGTTCGAGACAAAACCTCGTTTGCCACAACAACGCGAATGTTCTAGAAGAGGTCTGTTCTTGCGATAGTTACGATGGTCATTCTCTTGTTTCCAAAAGTAGTAACGCGGTCCAACTGAAAATCTACTGCTTCTTCTTTGTCTAACGAAAATCACCATCGGAATAAGATCTCCAGCCCTTTTCCTATCGAAAAATCATCTTCCACCCCAATCTGATCGATAAAGCCATCTCGATCTCCAAGATCTGATGGCAGGGATCAAATTCGTCGTGCTCGCCCTTTCGCTTGGAAGCCTTATATTGCTGTCTCCATCTCCCGCTTACGGAACTACCAAGCCCACAGACAAGACTGTCAGCTCGGAAACAAGAAAATTTGAAATTCACGTTAAGAAAGGCGGCGGCGGTAGCCGTGGCGGCGGCGGCGGCGGCGGCGGCAGCCGAGGAGGTGGTTACACAGATGGTGGTGGCTCCACAGGCGGTGGTATGGTATATACGGCCCATGTGGGTGCCGGCGGAGGGACTCAGAGGTCCGTTGCGGTCGGACCTCCTCTGTCATTGCTCGCCTCCGCTGTTTGTTCCTCCCTCTTCCTCTTTGCTTCAATCCTTATTTGAACGCCAGGAAACGCAACTCGGGAAAACGGAGAAGAGGAAAACAGCAACCTGAAAAGTGGGGAGTCGTTGGACATTCTTTTGTGCTAATATGTTTATAAGTTTGTTGCTGTAAAATTTCGTCCTGACAAGATTACGCCCTTTGTTGGCATTTATTTGGTCTACCGTTTGCTCTTATGTTTTCGTCGGAAATCACTTATGTGGACAGTCGTCCTAGGTGACATGGCAATAAATTGATATGGACAATTTTTAATAATATTATTCGAGTTATTATTTTTTTCTTTTATGTTTTTCCTTACCCTAGGCCAGCAAGATTGCCTACCGGCCCTCACTGGCCATAAGAGAGGGCTGTTGAGGGTGTTGGGTTCTCACTTAGAACTAGGCAAGAGTTGCGACCCTCACTAGTTGGCTGACGAGGGCTGCAATGCGAAAATTTATAATCAAGGCCATCAGATGTTCGACTATGAAACCGGTGATCGTTCGATGGACTACTTTTGCGATGTTTGTCACATGAAGAAAATCAACAAGTCTTGCAAGATGTACATGCTTTACTAATAAATAGGGGCATAGTATTAGTGGTTTGCTGGGTTGGTTTTGCTCTCTACCTTCTCACGGGGGGATGGAAAGAAGAGAGGTCAACTGGAGTGGAAGCCAAACGAGGGGGCCGAGAATCTGTGATCGATCCGAAGAACCACTGCCAGATACGATTCTGCTCCCCCTTTCTACTACCATATCAACCCTCTCCTATGGCCAACAATGGTTGATTGGAGACCTCACTGACCTAGGGTTAGAAAAAAGGAAAATAAAAAGGAAAAAAAGAAAAATAAATAAACAATAAAAAAATATTACTAAAAATGTTAAATCAGCGTTGATTGTGCCACATAGGATGATTAATATCCATGTTAGTGATTTCCAATAAAAATTGACCGGATGATTGTGCCACATAGGATGATTAATATCCATGTTAGTGATTTCCAATAAAAATTGACTGGATGAAAAATTAGCAAGATTTAAATGTTTAAGACTGAATTAGATTTAGAACTTTTTAGATAATTTTCTTCTCTATTTTTTTTTATGCTTTCTCCATAAATTTCGTTAAAAATTATTGAAAAAGTCATAAATCTATTATACAAACATTAAACAATTTGATAAATTTAATTCTAAACATTTTAATTATTAGCTATTATGATCCTTCTGATCAAATTTAACCTTATATTACTGAGTAATGATCTAGTCAATGCCAGTTATTCTACATGGCATGGCTAGTGTCGATCGGTGCTAATGTAAACTATTTTTGCAATTTTTTTAATTATGAATTTTTTTTTGTTCTCTTTTCTTGTTCTTTTTTAACTATAGCCTTCCATTGCCATTGTCGAGACCTTGCCAGCATAGCCAAAATTGGTTGGAAAGACTATGTTAAAAAATCACCAAAAAGTAAGTTTAGAACTAAATTGACATCCGTAGAATAGGTTTATAATTTTATCTATGTATACCATCTTAAGGATATACTTCTCATGTCCTTTTTTACATTCCAAAAAGCACAATCGTATATAATATTTCACGTATAGCTGCCTTTAGTGGATTAACTTATTAATACCACGAAACTAATTTTTTTTCAATTTATTTTCAGCACAATCAAACACCATATGGTTCGATTCCTTCGAAATTGAATTTTCTGAAGGGAAATCCTAACGAGAGTGATTTTGTCGCCACAATCCGTTCTTAATGTCGTTGCTTAATTTGTCTCTGGAGGACAAACCATTGTTTGGCCGCCTGATTGAGTGCTTGGAATGCTGCTGAGAATGGAAAACTTGTCTGGCAGGATTTGATTTCCATCTCCCCAACAGATTTCCTATGCGCGTGGATTGTTGTGGGAGAGAATTGGTGGCGTTTTAGGGTTTCTCTGAGAAGCTGGATGAATAAATTCATCTGTAGTGTCAATATTTTATGTTTTTTAATTGCCATCGATATTATTTAACTAAACATTACAAAATATAATAATCTATATTTGACAAGGGCAGGGCAGGCCTATTTATGCCCCTTTTTGTCTCAATTTTTCGCATTGTCGCAACCTTTCCAAAGGTGAACCACTTAAGAAAAAAGTAATGGACAATTAAACGAGAATAAAGGTTCCTCTCATAAGACAATTGTTCATGTTTAGTATGGACTCTCTCAAGTCTTACCGATCGCAGCTTGATACTCAATTTGCCATGCAACTATCTTACCTTTGGGAATCATCACTAATCGGTTAGGGTAGATTAGAGACACTTAAGTAAACTGCCGGATGCTTCATTTCTGCAAACGAGAGAGACTCAATGAATTCTGGGACTTGATCAATCCAGGGGTGTCACACGCATAGGATGCTCACCGCCAAGCACATACATTTACGCGGAACATGTACGCATAACGCGGGGCCACGCATTTTGCACATTCGGATTCACAATTCATGCACATACACTCATTGAACTTACACACACACTCGGCCACCCACACTTCGTACACTGTCACACTCGGCCATACCCACTGAACTCTGCACATACCACACTCTCCCACGCTCCCATGAACTCAACACACACATACTCTCCGCGACTTGCTTGGACAGAGGCGGGGAAGGGCCGGCGGCGGCCAGAGCTTCACCGGGCAACCGTGGTTGAACGGCAGGGTGATGGAGTGCTGGCAGTTCAGCCACGGAATGCATGGCAGTGAGCCTCGATCGAATCTTCTCAGCACGACCACCATGATTTTCCTGCCTTCGCTCTGAATATCTCTCCCCCTTTTCCCTGCTGACCATCTCCAAGACATCTGGTCCTTCAATGATCACGCCCCGGCGGCGCCAGTGGTCTTCTCTTCGGCCGCAAAAATTGACGATATCAGTGGCCATATCTCCATGTGCCAACGAGAAATTCCCGATCTGTAAAGCTTGAACAAACATTGCCTCTCTGTTTGTCCTTCCTTTTATTTATTTTTCACATGCCCACACGCGATGCCATTTCTCTTTTTGCCCGCTCGTGCACGTTTTCCCTTTAGCCTTTGTGATCACCTGCTTGTCGCGACCTCTTTTTTTCGGCGCCCCGCAATCAGGTACGAGCGCCTAAGGAGGCTAATGGCTCGGCTGAAATTGGTTATGCCCGGACTCTCCCAAGTCCACCAATTCACAATTTAATGGTTCAAGTTTTTTTTTACATGTAAATCAAATTTTAAATTGGAGTCGCCACTAACCGATTTGGGGTGGGTTGATTAGAAACCCAAGTGAAGTATCGGGAGAAATACTCACTCCTGCGCAACCAAAGAAATTAGGATCGGGGACTTGATTACACTAGTTAATCACTAATGCCCTTTCGGTACCTAATCTTGTTTAAACTCTGAGGTTTTTTGGATGTTCGAGGGATTTTCCATGCATTTTTGGGAGGTCGGCCTAGCTCGTGACCCGATTTCTCTCTCGCTCACCTTCCTCTCGCTCACTCTTCAACCTCCTCCGAAGTCTCTCGGAGGAAGCTTCCAAGCTCACGATCTTCTGGCATGCCTCGTCGACGACGGAAACGGGGCCTATTTATAGGCGAGGAGGTTCGGTCGACGGAGCTTCAATCGGCGGTCCCTTTCGCGCGCCGAGCGATTCTCCTTGGCTAGACCGGCGTCCCATCAGCGGAGCATGTTCGGCATTGATGGCACCTGAGATCTTATCTTCTTTGGCCGACGTCGGCCTACTCCCCTCGGCCATAGGTTGTCCTTTGTGCGCGCCGTCATCCTCTACGCGTGAACTACAGAGGCAAAGGAAGAAGGAGCGAGGAAGAAGAAGAAGGAAGAAGAAGAAGGGAGAAGAAGGAGAAAAAAAGGGGGGGCCGGGCTAGAGGAGAAATGGGCCGTAAGGGCCCATTCGAGGGCTGCTTCTCCTTTTTTTTTTTCTTGTTTATCATTCGAGAAAAGATAAAAAAAAATTAAAAAAAATAAAACCTAATTGATAAAAAAAATTAAATTTTAGGCGTCAACAGCCTGCCCCTCTTTGAAGGTGAGCTCGCAGAGGTGGCATTCAAAGACAGACCGATGCATAAATTTTGTCCATATATGCGTAGCAGATTATATTTTATTTATGACTTATTATCCTATGTAAAAAGAGCAATATAACATTACATATACTAAGACAGATAAGAATATACCTGTAGTTACTTACCAGGAGTGAGTGAGATAGGGTGTGAACCCCTAGTTTGGCAAGTATCAGGGCGTCATCTTACCTGGTGATATGAAGAGGTTGCTTTTCCAGGGCTCGAACCATTCTTCGGTCATCTATTAGAGCAATAAGATTTGTCTAGGACCCGAACCTTTCTTCGATCGCCTTGACGGGAGACTGCTCCTCCAGGACCCGAATCATTCTTCGGTTGCCTGTTAAAACAATCAATGGTTTGTCTAGGACCCCAACCTTTCCTCGGTCGCCTTGATGGGAGATTGCTCCTCTAGGACCTGAACCATTCTTCAGTCGTCTGTTGGAGTAATCAGTGGTTTGTCTCGGACCCGAACCATTCTTCGGTCGCCGTGACGGGAAATTGCTTCTCCAGGACTCGAATCATTCTTCAGTCGCCTGTTAAAACAATCCTTGATTTGTCTAGGACCCGAACCTTTCTTCGGTCACCTTGACAAGAGATGCACCGACCTTTCTCGGGGCATCTTATTTGTGGGTGCCTGATTTGTATCGAGGACACCAGTTCGTACCCAACCTTTCTCGGGAGATGCGCCAACCTTTCTCAGAGCATCTGTTTGCGGGGTGTCTGACTTCGTCGAAGACACTAGTTGGAACCCGACCTTTCTCGGGAGGATGCGCCGACCTTTCTCAGGGCATCTGTTTGTTGGGAGACAGTACTTGGATGATCACAAGTACAAACTCTTGGAGGATACCTGGATGATCACAAGTATCGAAGGGGCACCTGGACGATCACAGGTACAAACTCTTGGGGATACTTGGATGATCACAAGTATCGAAGGGGTACCTGGACATTCACAGGTACAAACTCTTTGGAGATACTTGGATGATCACAAGTATCGAAGGGGTACCTTGGATATTTGTGAATGTGTCCCACCTCCTGGCAATTGGGAAATATCGAGGGCATACCTAGGATATTAGTGAATGTCTCTCACCTCCTGGTAGTGGGAATATTGAGGATGGATCTCACATATTCGTGAAGGTCTCTCACCTCCTGGTATTATAAACTTGAATGTGGTATGAGGCTTACTTGGATGGCCGTAGGCACTTAAAAGGGCTGGAACACCTGGGTAGGTGTAGGCACACAAAGCAGTGAAATGCTTGAACAACTGCTATTATTTGGGGACAACTCGAGCAAGTTGAGTGTCAAGAAAAGGGAGTATCCGAACGGTGGCCGGTACTTAAAGATAATAGGGATAGAGATATGCTTACCTGGTAATATTTCTGATCTTTAAGAGTATGTTTGCTAATTGCACAATATGTACACATGATTGTATATGCTGTAAATTCATGAGTTCAAATGAGATTCATGCGCAACAATTTTGTCAGTTTCGTATCATTCGAATTCCATTGGGGAAGATTTTGAAAGACAACATTTATTCGAAATATAGATGCTTTGAGCATGCCAGATGAGGGTCTTTCAGTTTGAAAGGACTTTTCGCTCACTCTCATGGAAAAGGCTATCCTGACCATTGATGCAGGATTTATAAGGACCACATTATCTCACTATCATCATGTCAGCAGGGGTCCGAGTATTCTCACAAGCAGTATGACTTTACCAATGTGAGAGGCCTTTGTTGAAACTGTGGTGAAGTCTTGGTCAGCGGTTCATCTAAGGGGACCATCAAGGTCGAGGCTTATGAACGAAGTGCCGCATGATCATCTCCGAGTTTGCAAGTCAAGAATTCTGCGAAAAGAGATAGAATAATCTTGCTCGTACTTCTTCGAGCGATGCTTATGTACACATGAAATCCTATGTTAATTGAAGTGCCCCTAATCTGAAGAGACTTTTAGAATGTAGTCTTGGCTCACATGTAAGAGGGTGAGAGTTGGTGATTGTCTTGGCATTTGTCACTAGTCTTTCTTCACGGTCAAATGGAGGTTATATCAATTGAACAACAATTTCTCTTGGGAATACAAATGGCTGCATTTTTGTTTGAGGCATTGGCCTTGCTTTTACCAGGCACACTGCTTTTTTTCATGCCTCTACTTCTCATCTCAATTTTTCATTCATGGGCATTGACCTTGCTTTTACCAGGTACATTGCTTTTTTATGCCCCGGTTTTTGTTCTTGTTTGCTTGAGGAACTGATCTTGACAAGTTCAAGCAAATGCTTTCGTTAGACTTATTGAGTCTTCTGGTATTTCCGATTATGCTACTTGTCGTGACCAATTTTTTTCGGGTGTGGACCACCTAAAGTTTGGCTAATGAATTGTTAAGCCTAGACTTAACGCGGGCTCTCCCAAGCCCATACCAATTCTCGACTTAGATTCAAGTTTTTAACATGCAATTGATTTTCAATTAAGAGTCACCACTAATCAATTTATGGTAGGTCGATTAGATACCTAAGTAAAATAATGGGAGAATTATTTTACTTCTACAAACCAGAGATTATGGGTACGGGAACTTGGTTATACTAGATTTCTCTAATGCCCTTTCGGTACCATTCTTTTAATTTTAAAAAATGTTTGGCAAGGAGTTTGGATTGATTTTAAACTAATTCCCTAACATGTGAGGTGTTCATGCAGGTGCGCAAACCACCAATTTAACACTCAAGTAAAGCAGAAAATAAATTGCAGGACTTACCTCAAAGCAACGAAAGCATCTGCAATATTAAATTAAAATCCACATCAACAACCCTAGATATGGTTTCTAATTAACACGCAATTTTTGTTTTGTTTTCACTTAATTAATGAGAATCATGCTTTATGCAATGCATGCCACTAATTTAACATGAAATGATATGATATGGCAACATAACTTAGCTATATGACCTAAGCGATATGACATAAATAAGCATGTAGTCTATTCTGAGCATGAGATGATTTATTCTAAATAATTTTTTTATATTTTCTATGGGATTCGAAATTAAGAAATGCAACATTTAAATATGCAATCAAAATTAATCTAATGACTGACAATTTCTAATAGACCTAACAAAAATCACTAAATGACGTGCATTGTATGAGCATAATTCTATATGACGTGCACATGGTTTTTATTCTAAATAAGCATGCAATTTGTTCTAATATGCAATGATGTGCAAAAGATGCATTAATTTTACATGACATATGCATAATGACTTTTTTTTCGTGTTTTTCCCATTTTTCCTTTTTTTTTAAATTTCAAAATTAATAATTGCCAAATAATTAAACATGCAATCCAAATTAAGAAAAGAACTAGCAACCTAAATTAATTGATTTGATTTTTTTTATTTTTGAAAATTCGAAATAAAATTCCTATTATGAACGTGCTGGATAATCCTAAAACAATGAATATTCTAAACGAACCTAATCTAACTCAGATTTTTTTCGGATTTTTCTTTTCTTTTACGGGAGCAATCAAAATAAGACATCAAGATTAGCACGCAACAAATCATGCAAGATATCATCCATGTCCATTTTGGAATAAATTGACGAATCATATCTCATGCATGAGATCGGATTGGCCAATTTCAAATAAAATCGCAAATCGTATCTCGAGCGTGAGATCAGATTAGCGATTTTTCTCCGTGCGATTGCGAGTCGTATTCGAGCGTGAAATCGGACTGTCAATCGTATTCACGTTATGAAATTAGGAAAATTTCCTGATTCACGAGAATGCAAAAGATTTCTTTTGGACATGATAATATCAACTAAACATTCAAACATGGTCGCAATCTACGAATTACGCATAGGATATATGAAACTGAATTAATCAAGATTCTTACCTAATTTGCGGTATGGCTCAGATATTTTTTCTGAATTTGGATGGACAGTCGACCACAAGAATCACAATGAGGAATGTCTGACGATGGCTCGTGGTGGCTGTTCACGACGTTGCTCCGCAAGGATGATCAGGATGATCACGTGTCTTTTGAACGCAGCGAAAGCAAGTTGCTAAACTTCATGCGGTATGCAATTACATGGGAGATTTGAAGTGGACAAACACGCTGGGAAACAAAGAGGCACCACAACAGGTGGTGTTCCACTAATGTGAACCAAGACCAAAGGATTAGTCAACTCTCGCTGACTACGCTGACTTTCACGAAGATGCTCACGGATCAACGTGGGTGGATTGTCAGAAGATCACGGCTTGACCAGGAGACAGAAGCGGCAATGGGAGGAACTCGGCACAGCGGGAGCTTCAACCATTGAAAGGAACCGTAAACGCTTCGTAGAGGTAATCAGCAGGAGGATGTGCTGCAGGCGCAAGGGACAAAGCCAGCCTTCTCGACTTGGACGAGTGTGCTTCCTTTTCCCTTTGTAAAATTGTTCGTCTCTTTTTCTCTAATTGAAGCCGTCTCTCCCAATTTTTGTGTGCGCTGTGCTATGGCCGTATGTATCAATATGTGGCCTCTCCTTCAACTTTGTCCGTACGCGGTCCCTTTTATAAGCCAAAAAATTGGATCTCCGTGGTATATTTTACTTTCTAATTTTGCTCATGCAAAATACCACTGAATATATCGTTGCACCCTGCGCAATATTACCTTTTGTATTTATCGAATATCCCATCCAAAATTTTCCTTTTTGCTTGAAAATATATCCTTTGGTGTATATTGCCTAAATGTGTGAAGAATCTGAACGGAATATGTAAAAAATTTTGCACTCGCCGTCGGTCCAATAAAATAAACAAAAATGTTCCTAAACTATATGCCATGTGATTTTATTTTTTCAGGGATAAAATTAACCCCTAATTTTTTAAATGTCTAAATGGGTTGCCAAAATTTAGGTGTCAACACTACTCGAATGGCGGCAGCTTCTGCTTTGCCTCCATGTGAGGGTGAATTTTACAGACTCAATTGAGTTGTATAATGGATACAAGTGCATAAATAAAGAATTGCTCTTCACGACTCTAGGGCACTTAAATTAACGCGAGTGTTCATATGCAATAAAGACACTCGAAGATTGATGCAAGTGCAAGCAAGAAAATTTCTATCCCCTTTCTCACCTTGTGATGCTGATTTGCTTTCGAATTGCTCCAGTGTGGGGTGGTTCTTTGTCGGGAGTATAGCACAAATTTGTCAGTGTATGGGCCTCAAAGTGAGTGATGGAATGCCTCTCACTGCTTTGATCATCGTACCATTCGCGAGAGAACTCTTTACCCTATAGTCATGGAATCTTCTGCACTCATCTCACAAGTGTATAGATGGGGGGACCGTGTGTAGGATATGGCTTGCCTTTCATCATTCTGACGCGCCTCATCCAACATGCTCGATTAATCTTGTATTCTTCATTTAGTTGTCTATTCTAATAATTCTCAATGGAATCAAAGATTTAGACAGACAAAATCGTCATGCAAAAATCATTTGGAAAAGGCATGCAGCATTTTAAATGTGATGGAGTTTGTACTTCTCAGAACAAATGAATAGTTTTGGCTTAAAAAGACCTTCTTAGTAGCTTTAAGGGCCAATAGAATAGTATTGTTAATTTTTGAACATCAAAAGGGTTATTCACAAAGGGGTGTCAATGGTTATCCCTATTGATTAAGGACATGACACATGAAGGATCAGCCAAGGATTAAGAATTTGATTAAACGTCTTTGTTTTTGCCCCGGGCTTGGATCACTTGGTTTGCTCTATTCTGGCTTTTGAATCCCAATGCCTCCTGTCAATATGAGTTCAGAGAGTGAGTGTCAGAAATGATGCCAAGTTACCTTTCCTCTAGAGTTTATTTGTGCTGTTTCTTAGGGAAGTTGCTGATGGCCCTTTTTACATTTCAATGCTTCCTTCGGCTGGTCTTTCCTACTTGTGGCCACATATGCATAATTGCTGGTCGTTGATTGATTTTCAAAGCTTTCCTTCTGTGGGATTTTTCCTTCCACCTCTGATTATAGCAGCATCAGGCAAAGTCATGTACCTCAAGCTTCTATGGAATTTGAGATGGACAATCAAAACTTCCAATTCTCCAATGGTAATTACTTCTTGCAAGAGCATGTGTCTGGAACAAGAAGTGAGGCCTCCAGATTCTAAGATTATTGACTAGGACTGAAGATTCCTTTTTTGACCAGATAGATTCTTGAATGACGCGTCCCTTACACTGAGCTGGGTGAAATTGACATGGATTACTCTTACGCGTATGCTTGGGTAACGTCGATTTGCTCAAGTTATGACATCGAGTTTGCTACTTGATTTTCGACACTTCCTTAAATGCTGATGATTACCATTCATTTTTCTTCATTGAGTCAACCCAAACACACGGTTTTTTTTTTTTTTTTTTTTTTTTATGATGGTGTAAACACATCACTCATATATAAAGGTACATAGGCATTTTCATTATGATAGAGAAATGCTTGGCAATGCCAGGCAATGAACATCTTTCAAGAGTAGTACTTTTTCACAAAGCATCGAATTAACTGGTTTAGAGAATTCTCGCCCATCCATCTCGCCGAATCAAGGCTCCTCCGGGAAGTATCTTCTTTATTACATAGGGACCCTTGTAATTTGGGGCAAACTTGCCTCCAAGCTCTGGAAAGATTGGCAGTATCTTTCTCAAAACTAGCTCGTTTACCTCAAAGTGCTTGGGTCGCACCTTTTAATTGAACGATCGAGCTACTCTCTGCTGGTAACACTGACCATGACAGAGTGCTTTCAGTCGTTTTTCATCGATCATATTTAGTTGCTCAAACCTTTGTTGTGCCCATTCTTCTTTGGACAATCCTGCCTGGGATAAAATTCGCAAGGAAGGGATTTCTACTTCTACAGGCAAAACCGCCTCCATGCCGTAAACCAAGGAAAAAGGCGTTGCCCCAGTGGAAGTTCGAATCGAAGTTCGATATGCTGTTAGTGCGAAGGGTAACCTTTCATGCCAGTCATGGTAGTTTTCAGCTGTCTTGGATAGGATTCTCTTGATGTTCTTGTTTGTGGCTTCCACGGCTCCATTCATTTGTGGACGATAAGGGGACGAGTTCAGATGTTGGATTTTGAACTCAGAAAACAATTGATCAATCAACTTATTGTTCAGGTTTGACCCATTATCGGTGACGATAGCTTCTGGTACGCCATAACGGGCAATTATGTCACGTCTAATGAATTTCATAACGTTTCGTGCAGTTACGCTTGCATAGGATGCGGCCTCGATCCATTTTGAGAAGTAGTCGATTGCGACCAAAATGAATCGGTGCCCATTTGATGCCTTCGGATTGATTGGGCCAATTACATCAATACCCCACATTGAAAATGGCCACGGCTCAGATAACTGATGCAATTCAGTTGGAGGAATATTTATCTTGTCCCCGTGAATCTAACAACGATGACAGCTTCGCACATGCTGAGCACAATCACTCTCTAAAGGGAACCAGTAATAACCCAATCTCATTATTTTCTTGGCCAACATACGTCCATTCATGTGAGGGCCACACACTTCCCCATGTATTTCTTGCATTATTTGTGTGGCTTCATTTGCATCCACACACCTCAGCAGGACTGAGTTATATGATCTTTTGTACAAATTTTCACCGCTGATGAAGAATCTCGAAACCATTTTCATCAGGTATTTTCGATCAGAGGGAGTGCTTTCTTTAGGAAATTCTTGCTTCTGGACATATTTCATGATGTCATAATACCAGGGTTTCCGTCGGGTTCTTCAATTATAGTCATGCAATGGGCCATCTTGTCGGGACTTCAATCTTCAAAGGCTCTACTTCTAATCCCTTCGTTACTTGCAACATAGATGATAGTGTTGCTAGTGCATCAGCAAACTGGTTATGAATTCTAGGTAGGTATTCAAACGAGACGTCCTGGAATTCTCCTACCAGTTCTTCTAAGTAGTCATGATAAGGCACTAGTTTGGCATCTCTTGTCTTCCATTCACCCACAGTTTGGAGGATAATTAAGGTGGAGTCACCGAACACTTTTAGTTTTGACACTTCCATTTCAATAGCCGCTTGTAGGCCGAGGATGCATGCTTCATATTCGGCTATATTGTTGGTGCACGGAAACATCAACTTTGCAGCCACAGGATAATGTTGTCCATTTGGGGATATCAAGACCACCCCGGTGCCTGAACCTGACAAATTTACAGCTCCGTCAAAGAACATAGTCCATGTGTCCTCTTCTACTGTTGAAATTCGATCGTCTAGGGAATGATCCTCGCATACTTCTTTGGGGCAATTTGCTAACATATCAGCAATCACTCGACCTTTAACTGATTTTTGCGACATCACTTGGATGTCGAATTATGAGATCAGGATTTGCCATTTGGCCAATTTTCCCACCAAGGCCGGGCAATTGAGCAAATACTTGATTGGGTTACTCTCAGTTACAAGGAATGTCTGGTAATGCAAGGTATACTATCGGAGTCTGTGCAATACCCATACTAATGCAGCACATGTTTTTTCTAACTTGGAGTAGTTTTGTTCCGACGTGGTGAACTTTTTACTCATATAGTAAATGGCTCGCTCCTTCCCATCATGGGGTCCTTTCTGTGCTAACATTGCACCTAGGGATTCACTGTTGATGGTAAGGTAGAGGGTCAAAGGGTGTCCTGGAGTTGGGGGTATTAAAACCGGGGGTTTCATCAGGTACTGCTTTAGATGCTCAAACGCTAATTGGCAATCATCATCCCATTTGATTGGTGCATCTTTCTTGAGAAGTTTAAAGAAAGGTTTTGCAGTTTCGGAAAGCTGGGAAATGAATCGTGCAATGTAATTTAATCTTCCTAGGAGACTTCGGACTTCTTTTACAGTCGAGGGAGGAGGCATCTCAAATATCGCTTTTGTTTTTGACGGGTCCACTTCTATCCCTTCACAGCTCACAATGAATCCAAGTAATTTACCAGAAGTTGCCCCGAACACACATTTTGCTGGGTTCAAGCGCAACTTGAATTGGCGAAGTCGATTGAATAATTTTTCCAAAGTCTTCACATGGTCTTCTCCATGCCTGGTTTTGGCAATCATGTCATCGACATATACTTCAATTTCTTTGTGCATCATGTCATGGAAAAGGGTGACCATGGCACGTTGGTAAGTTGCTCCAGCGTTCTTCAGGCCAAAAGGCATGACTTTATAGTGAAAAGTTCCCCATGGAGTAGTGAATGCTGTCTTTTCCTTGTCTTTCTCCTTCATCTTTATTTGGTTGTATCTTGAGAACCCATCCATGAAAGAGAAAAGTTTGAATCCAGCAGTACTATCCACAAGAATGTCTATGTGAGGTAGCGGGAAATCATCCTTTGGGCTTGCTTTGTTCAGATCGCGGTAGTCAACACAAATCCGGATTCGACCGTCTTTCTTCTTCACCGGTACAATGTTTGCTACCAAACTAGGATATTGCGAGACTTCAAGGAAGCCTACTTCCAGGAGCTTCATTACTTCTTCTTCAATCTTTTTTGACATTTCAGGCTTAGCTCTTCTTAGCCGCTGCTTTTTGGAGGCCACATCAGGGTTGGTTGGCAAGCTATGTTCCACGATCGTTGGATCGAGGCTTGGCATATCGGCATATGACCATGCGAATACGTCTTGATACCTTTTTAGGAGGGCAATTAAGCTTGTAGCTTGTTCTTTAGGAAGGTTCGCGCCAATCTTTATCTCCCTTGGATCTTCTATGCTGCCTAAATTGACAATGGCGGTGTCTTCAGTAGTAGGGGGCCTTGTTTCATCATGGCGCTTCCAATTCCGTTGAATTTCGTTGGAATCATCATCATCTGAATCATCAGAATTGCTATCATGGCTACTTACGGTGTTGGTCTGGACCGTTCCCATACCCTCGCTTGCCGCTAGATTATTCCTGTGTCATAGAATAGAGGGGTTAAGGGAACAAATACAGTTAGTAGCATGCATGCTTCTTTCTTTTGAAAATGTGATAAATTGTTTTTAAAGATTAAAGACAAGGAAACATGAGGAGACCCGAGCCTCAGATTTCTTCTTTCATTTGACGGCTGGCTATCATCAACGGGCCGGTTTGGTGTGTCTCCTCATGCCCTCAAAATGTTTTCAACTTTATTTATTAGTAGAAGAATTTATAGGGTGATTTCCAAAAATAGTTCCTTGAGGAGAACTGATGTTGAAAACAAAATAAGCCAGACATTAAAAAATATGTACAAGCTCCCATATAGGGGAGTATGCAGAGGAATTAAAAAGGATTCTACTCGAGCCGGTCTGCACCCATTTCCCCAGACGGTCCTGCGTTGATAGCGCCCACGAAGAAGTCTTCATACCAGTTGCCAGCCATGTCTCCTTGTGCTCCCGGCTTTGTGGATTTTAGATCATCCATGTCTCCCCATCCATCGGGGACGATGTTGTGATGATGATCATAGAAACTTTTGGGGAATTGAATAATTGACATAATAGTCAAATTTACCACTTGGTTGGCCTAAAGTGTCTATGATTGCCTCTCTTTTATGCGCCTCCTTAGCATGCTCAGGGAACATGGTACGAGTGCTGGGTACCACGAGGAGGTGATCATTGCCAAAACACAGCCACGGAGAGCGGAACGTGAATACCCCAGCATCCAAAAGATCTTGAACCTTGTCTCTCAGGATGGTGCAGTCATCTAGCAAGTATCCTAATTCCCCTTAATGGTAATCACATTACTTGGATGGATCATAATCAAGGAAGTACTCGAGGGTAGGATGGTTTAGTTCCTTGCTGATTATTCCTTGCTATAGGAGGATGGGGAAAATAATGGCCATTGATTTAGGAAGAGGCGAATATGGCCGTGTGCTTTTTCGGGATAAGGGTAGCCGCGTCCCTCGCCAAGTCGTGTCAGTAGGGTCTTCTTCATTTACTACCAGCTCCTCATTGTGACGAGAGCAGAATGCACGGGTAGCTTGAGCGAAGTTTTCTGTCAAATGATGTACAGTCTCGCATAATTCTTCGACTTGGTGTTGAAGCTCGATGAACGAGAAGTTATCGCTTGTCTCTTCTAACTGCTCTTCCTCAATGGCACCTATGAAAATGTCCCCGAACATGGAGGTCACATCATCTGGCCCCTCTTTCTTAAGTGAGGGCCAAGTTGTGTCTTCTTGGATCATGGGCAATTTCGCGCTTTCGGGGTTGAACCATTTTGAAGTATTCACTTCCTCTTCCTCATGCATCATCCTGGCTGGGCCTGGGAAAGTTTCCTCGAGACGGGGATATACAAGGCCGATTTTTTTCTTCGCTTTTTTATTTGGGGAATATCCTAAACCGATAGTATAGGGTCTCCTCAAGGCTTCAATGGGCTGACGGATGCCTTGACTTCTCCTACCAAGTCCTTGTCCTGGAATAAAATCATGTCCAACCATGATTTTTCCTACCATGATTGCAGCGCTTGATACCTCGGGGACAAGGGGCAAAGTCCCTCGAGTTTCGTGTATAGTAGACACGAGCTCAAACGATTGATAGCTGGCTTCGTTTTTGTCACTAGGTTCAACATAAGGGATGGCCGTCTCACGGTAGATGCGGTGATCTTCCTCCCCTCGGACTGTGATAAGTTTCCCTCCAACCACGAACTTCACACTTTGGTGGAGGCTCGAAGGTACTGCTCCTGCGACATGGATCCATGGGCACCCTAAGAGGAAATTAAATGCAGTGGGGATATCCATCACTTGGAACAAAATTTTGAATATGGTTAGGCCAATTTGAATGTCGAGCTCGATCTCTCCTATTGTTTCCTTCTTTGTTCCATCAAACGCTCGAACGGAAGTTTTGGGTACCTGGATCCATGATCTCTCTATTTTAAGGCGACAGAGTGTCGCTAGTGGACATATGTTAAGAGCAGATCCGTTGTCAATCAGTACTCAAGCGACGTGAGATGCGTTGCATTTGACTGATATGTAGAGGCCCTTGGTGTGTCCTCTACCCTCCTCAGGAATTTCTTCATCAGAAAATGCCATTTGATCCTTTAAAAGGATGGTACTGACAAATTCCTCAAGTTTGTCATGCTCAATCGTTTCAGGGACATGTACCTCACTTAATACTTTCATGAGGGATTTCTGGTGCTTGACAGATGTCTGAAGCAATTCCAGTAGAGAGATCTGCGCTGGTGATTTTCGTAACTGTTCCACCACATTATATTCGCTGGCCTTAACCACGGCTAATTCATCAGTGACAGGCTTAGCAGACTGAGTATTTGCTTGAGCATAGGTTCGCCCGGTTCTTGTGACTAAACCAACATCAAGGTCATAAGACCATGGTACTGCATTATTGTATTCATATTTGTAAGGCTGGGGAATCTCGATGACTATGGCTGTTTCCGCTGTTGATTCTTGAACAATGGCTCCCTTTCTTTCAAAGATGCTCTCAAGTGAGGTGGAATCCTTCTTCTCATTTTCTGCATTTAGTGCAGCAAATTCTTCATCCCAGTTGATGAGGACTTGTGATATGGTAGAAACTATGCTAGCGTGGCCAGTGTATACGATTATACCGGCCTCTATCATTCTTAGTACCCTTTCCTCCATTATTGCAAAGGGTGCTATTTCATCACTTGGATAATACCCAGTTTCTATTAGCCCTCGATAGATGTCAACAATATGTGCATTGACATTTCTGATTTGACCGGTTTCAGAACTGAATATCATGTTTACTTTGTCAGCATGATCAGGGAGCGAATTGCTTTGCATATTTGGCTTTGCAGTTTGGAATGAGAATGCCTTAATATCCACCAGATTCTGGATTCGATGCTTAAGGACGAAACACTCATCAGTTGAATGACCTACTTCTCCCATATGATAGTCACATTTTTTGGACGGGTCATAACTGGAGAAGTTTTCAGCGTTGGGTCATCTTGGCTCAGTTGAAAGGAGGCTCTTGTTTCGGAGGATTGCCAAAACCTGGGAGGGGGATCCAGGAAACGGAGTGAATTGTCTTCGGTTGTTGTAGCGCTGGGGTGGACGGCTATTGGTCTGTTGTTGGCCTGTGCTTGTTTGAACGGTCGGGAGGTGACCGGTGTTTGCAGTGTAGGTGGCATTGACATCAATCAGGGGTTCTTTATCTTTTTTCATGTTGAGCCTTCTGCGACAGTGCGGGCTCGGTGAACCAGCCATCCCTTAAACCTGTCTCAATCTGCTCTCCCTCTTTGAAATGAGTTGATTGAATGATTCAACGATCATAGTCACCATTCGATTGCGGTATTCGAAAGGGAGGGTCTTGATGAACATTTTTCTTAATTCAAAGTCAGTTGGCTCAGGACTGATCTGGGTGGCGAGATTCCTCCATCTAATAGCATATTCTTTGAAAGATTCCTGTTTTTTCTTTTCCGTGCGATCAAGATCCTCACGAGAAGGGGTAATGTCCATTATGAATTTGTACTGCTTGAGGAATGCTTCACTTGCTTCACTCCATGTCTCGATGAGGTTTATGTTCTTTTTGATGTACCACCTCAAGGCGGGACCTACCAGGCTTGACTGGAACAACTGGATCATTAAAGGTTCATTATTAACGTACTGGGTCATTCGAACCAAGTACATCTGCAAGTGAGCTCTTGGGCAGGTCGTGCCATCGTATTTCTCGAACTCAGGCATTTTGAATTTTTCCGGCATTTTGACCTTAGAGTAGATGGATAGGTCTGTTGGAGTAGGATCTTGAAGGCCCTGCAATTGTTTTAGCCTCTCTTCAAGTTTCTCGAGCCGTTTGTCATGTTCAGTCTTAGACAAATTGTTGGGCTTTGCTTTCTCGACTACGATTTGGTGCGTATCGTCCTCCAATTCGGGCATGTTATCATTGGTATCTCTTCCTTGATCACCTCGGGTAGACGATTATGGTAACAATACTTCAATTGAGGTCAAGCGGGAGCCAATTTGCCTTGGATGGAATCTATCTGCTTTGAGAGTTGTTGAAGCACATTGAAGACTTGCTTCATTTCATTTTCCATAATCTCAACACGGCTTGGTACGTTTTCTTCAGCCATTCTAGCTTTTGGATTTGGCAAATATGACTATGATGTGATTACCTGTCGCACGAAATGAAGAAAACGTAAACAAGGGAAACACATGGAAAAGCGGCTCATAGCAAGGGTCGAGTCATTCTTATTTATATACAGGAGATTTATACAATGCCGAAAGGGCTTTTTACACAAGTTAGATCGACCCTAGATATTCACATTAGAAATATTCACGTCAAAAGTCCTGTGCCCATTTTATATGCGATGGGAAGTTCCAGTCTTGTGGAGCTGCTTGCTTCTTCGTACTAGCTTCGATACGCGTCTTCTGCTGGTCTCCAAGCTCTTTTCAAGAGATTCGATTCGCCCTTGCAGGGTAAGTTTATCAACTACATCGGGGATTACTGGTTGAAGTTCCTTGGGAATTATATGGTTGAGGATGTAGAATGTTGATGCATGATGAAGTTTTTCTTGTCCTTTTAACCTTCTGGGCACGACGATCTTTTCAGTGTGACATCTACTCCATGCGTTCTGAATCATGCGGATCTCCTCCAAGTAGTTGTAGTCTCGTACGGGTGAAAAAGATTCGGAACAATCCTAATTTGAGCGGTGGTGGGATTTCTTGGAGGACCTGTGCGACGAGCCACCCTATATGGATAATATGAGGTAGCTCCGAGAGAGGCCCAAGAACGGGATGGGGTCGTAATAATTAAGCGCAAAGCGCGCCTCTCCGCAAAGAACCACTTAGCTCGCCATAGGAATGTCTCGGGGACAGGGTTTCTTAATAAGTTAATCCATCGAGAATATTCCTCATTGGGAGAGTATTTTTCCAAGCTTTGAAACTTTTGCAATGGGTGTTTGAATTCATTGATTTCAAATATTTGCATGAGGTGCCCGAATCCTTTGATATGAGAAAAGAACCACATTTGTAAAATTTCTGGGGCGGCCCTCATGATTTTTCCTTTTTTTTTTCTTTAAAACGATTAAGGGATAAAAACGTTTCGGCTAAAACCATGTTCACATATCCTGCTCCAAAAATGACTTGATTTACTACCCATGTGATTGAAGGATTTATAGCATTCTTTCAATGGGGAAAAATAATAAAACCAAAGAATGCTAAGAGGAAGATCTTGGCTTTTTGGGTCATTGATTGTTTTTCAAAGCATTTGGTTAAAGATGATAGCGGAAAAGCATTGTTGTTGGCTTGAACAATTTCTCTTACCGAATGATTTTTTAAAACGCGATAGACTAACCACAGGGTTGATGCCGATTGGTGGCGTGGCAAGCTCGCTTCCCAGGGGCATTCCTATGGCGAGACTATACTCTTCTAAAGTCGGAGTCAGTTCAAATCTGCCAAACATGAAGGTGGATGCTTCAGGGCACCAGAAATGTGGTAATGCTTGCATGACCCCAGAGTGGATATTGATTTGGAGCAATGGGAGGAGATGACCGATTCTTGTTTTGACGCACTCTTGGCCAAGTTGATCTAACTGCTTCCACCATCTGAGGAGCTCTCCCTTTGGTGTAGGAATGAACTGGATATCAAATCTTCCCATCGCATATAATAAAGGGAAGTACACAACTTGACCCTATTTTGCCATGAGCCAAAAAGACTGAGTAAAAAAAAATCACTTTGCTTTTAAATAAAATGGCAAGCACAAAGACATACAGATGAGATGTGCGGCTCAATTTCTAACTTAGAAGGCTTGATGAGATTAAAAGAGTATCCGCCCGTCGCAGTCTCGCGTTAGCAGCATACCCCCTTAACCTCGGCTAAGAAATTCGGGGAAAAGAAAGGCAACCTCTACATCACAGTCTCGCGTTCGAGGTCGTATCTTTCTTAACACCATCCTAAAAATCCTATGGCGGCCCAATTCCGGCGGCCGGGTTGTGTGTGCCATGTGTAGTGCCAAAACAGTAAATCATGCATAGCAATTTATAATCACAAGATAATCTATTTTAAGCAAAATTAAAATAAATTTCTAAGCTACTAACCTGTATAAAAAAACAAAAACAAGTCAGTAAATAATTTAAACAAGACAAAAATGGCCTAAGTCTTCAAAGTCCCCAGTGGAGTCGCTAAGCTGTCGCGACCTCTTTTTTTCGGTGCCCCGCGATCGGGTACGAGCGCCTAAGGAGGCTAATGGCTCGGCTGAAATTGGTTATGCCCGGACTCTCCCAAGTCCACCAATTCACGACTTAATGGTTCAAGTTTTTTTTTTTACCTATAAATCAAATTTTAAATTGGAGTCGCCACTAATCGATTTGGGGTGGGTTGATTAGAAACCCAAGTGAAGTATTGGGAGAAATACTCACTCCTGCACAACTAGAGAAATTAGGATCGGGGACTTGATTACACTAGTTAATCACTAATGCCCTTTCGGTACCTAATCTTGTTTAAACCCAGAGGTTTTTTGGATATTCGAGGGATTTTCCATGCATTTTTGGGAGGAAAAACATTTTCTAGGTCTTTTTCTAATTTTTTTTGACACAAAAGGATTTTCTGGTATTTTTTGGAAAAATACAAGTCTTTTTGGCTTTTTCTGAATTTTTTTTTAGCTTTTTCATGAATTTTTGGCTCTTTTTGGATTTTTGACATTTTTTGGAAAATATGAAATATTTTTGATTTTTTTGATTTTTTTGGAAAATAAAATATTTTTTATTATTTTTTTAATTTTTTTTAAATTATATTATATTATAATGTAAAAAAAAAGCGAACCGGGTCGGATCCCCGGGTTGGGTCCAACCCGAGGAAACCCTACGATTTTTTCATTTTTTTGATTTTTTGTTTGAAAATAAAATATTTTTGATTTTTTATTATTTTTTATTAAAATATTATTTTTATTATATATTATAAAAACCCACGCCCGACCCGATCTTTAGCCCGCGGCGACTCGGCTTGCCCATTTTCATAGAAACTTCAGCCCAAAAAGCTGACCCGATTCACGAAACCCTACCGGTTGTCGCGAAACCCTACCCGGTTCGTGGCCCACGTTCGATCTTCGATGACCCAAGGCGACGAACCAGAAAAATCGGGAACCCTAAGGTTCCCGATTTGCGGCGCCAAAGGAGGGGGTCGAGGCGTCCCGGTGGCCGAGGCGATGACGGCAACGGCGTAGAGGAGGGCGACGGTTAGGTCTTGAGAGGGGAAGCAGCAACGGGGATGGCGTGAGTAGGGTTCGGGTGGAAAGGCAATGGCGGCGGTGGTTGATACCTGTTTGTAGAGGGAGCACGGCGCGGGGGCTTTGCTGATCGACGTCGGGGCCGTGGTCGCAGGCGGTTTCGTCGGTGGCGACTGAGCAATGATGATGGCGTCGAGGAGGGATCACAGCATGGTGGTGGACAAATCCGAGCCTCCCCCTTTTGATTTCCCTTCGCTCAGCCCCCTTCTTCGCAGATCTAACCCCTCGCGCTCGGATCTCTCTCACTCTCGACTAGATCTCTCCCCCTTCGGCCAAATCCGAGCCTTTACCGGCCGGATCTGACCTCCTCGAACTCGCTCGCTGGCGGCCTCCCCCGAAGTCTCTTAGTGGGAGGTCGGCCTAGCTCGCGACCCGATTTCTCTCTCGCTCGCCTTCCTCTCACTCGCTCTTCAACCTTTTCCGAAGTCTCTCAGGAGGAAGCTTCCAAGCTCATGATCTTCTGGCATGCCCCGTCGACGATGGAAACGGGGGCCTATTTATAGGTGAGGAGGTCCGGTCGACGGAGCTTCGACCGGCGGTCCCTTTCGCGCACCGAGCGATTCTCCTTGGCTGGACCGGCGTCCCATCAGCGGAGCATGTTCGGCATTGATGGCACCTGAGATCTTATCTTCTCCGGCCGACGTCGGCCTACTCCCCTCGGCCATAGGCCGTCCTTTGCGCGCGTCGTCATCCTTTGCGCGTGAACTACAGAGGCGGAGGAAGAAGGAGCGAGGAAGAAGAAGAAGGAAGAAGAAGAAGGGAGAAGAAGGAGAAAAAAAAGGGGGGGCCGAGCTAGAGGAGAAATGGGCCGTAAGGGCCCATTCAAGGGCTGCTTCTCTTTTTTTTTTTTCTTGTTTATCATTCGAGAAAAGATAAAAAAAAATAAAAAATAAATAAAACCTAATTGATAAAAAAATAAATTTTAGGCGTCAACACTGCTACACGCCGATTTAAGCATCTGCCCATGCCCCTTTTTTACCTTTTTTTCATAGCTTGCACTCACACCTTGTCACCCTTCACATATATATTTTAATAATTTTCTTTAGTTTTGATTATATTATTTTAATATATCTGAGAAAACTAAATTTCGAGAAACTAATACTAAATGCCTAAGTAATCTGTACGGCGAGAATCAGACTATATATATAATTTTCCGAAAGAACAGGTCTTAAATTTCTTGACCACGCTCTGGTGCCTTCATTTTTACGTGTTGTTCATACACGACCGAAAGAAGGACGAACCTTTCGCTGCGGGAAACTTCATAAGGATCCGATCAACGCACAAAAGACAGGATCCGATCAACTCGCAAAAACCTCCGGCGGCTTCGATGACCGCTTTCAGATTCGTGCCACTCGCCCTTTTCTTCGCCGTTCTCTTGCTGTTGTCTGGATCTCCCCGGAGCTCGGCTCGCGAGGTCACCGCGTTCACGGACGAAACCGTTCGCCAGCGGCAACAGCAACAACAGCGACAATCGAGCGACGGCGTCTGGTCCTCCTTCCGAGCGAGAAAGATCGGCGCCCATGTGGTGAAAAGGCTGAGTGGAGGTGGGGGCGGGGGAGGGGGCGGGGGCGGTCGTTCCGGTGGCGGTGGCGGTGGCGGTGGGAGTGCCGGCGGTCGTTCAGGTGGCGGTGGCTGTGGTCGCGCAGGTGGGAGCTGGGGTGTTGGTGGCGGCGGCAGTGACGGTGGCGGCAGCCGCGGCGCCACTCCCATCCGGCGGCCGCCGGGGAGCGTAGTGCGGCCCATTCCCACGGGGACTCATGGGTCGTCAGCCTTCAGGTCTCGCCGGTCGACGACGCTTGGCTCCGCCGTGAGTTTTTCTCTGACCCTCGGTCTTCTGCTTGCTTCTTCCGCCCTTGTTTGAACGTAGCCACCGGAAAATCTGGAGTTCGGCCGGCTGTCGTTGTTGTGCTTTTCTTACTCTTCGTGATTCGATCTGGTGTCGGCCTGCGCTTTTTGCTGGCAGCAGCCGAGTCACATGGTAGCTAGCGGTTCGCCCATAAATGTCCTCCAGAAAATGAAAATTTCCTCGATAAAAATATAAATGATTCTTAGAAAGTTTATCCTTTTTTTGTATCTGCGGAAATTTAATGTTTGCATTTACAACAGTCGGAGCTTCCCCCCATCGAGATTGACCTAGTGATTAGGGCTTTCCCGTGTACTCGACGTGGAAAAATTGACCGTCGTAAATCTGATCCCTACCCTGAATTTCTTAGATTTAACTAAGGTGCTCTGATATTGGGTGGCCTTTCTGATTCCCCTTTAGATAGCTTGCTAATTGAGGCAGTGCTCTTAAATCATCAGAAAGAAAAAGTAGATGAAGCCATGCGTCTCCACGTATTGTATGCCGTTGTCAGGAAAAAATAAAATAAAAAAAAGAACATGAGATTTGCATGATCTTAGTTTAGGGTTATTTGAGGAATAAATTACTGCATTCATATATGTAGAATGAATTATCGCGCTTTTCTTCTCTTTAACTGTTTACATTATATGACGACCAGTAATAATTGTTCTCTTTAGGGATGTAGATACACAGTCAAAGCATTGTGTGATTAACTCTCAAAGAGACTGGCTCTCGAAGAGACAAATTGAATATAAATCAATGAAAAGATGAACTTAAAGAGAACAATTATTACTAACCTATCTTCGAAATGATCATCGATTAGCTGGGTAGACACGTAATGCTTTAGAACCAAAACTTAAGCCCGCCCACCAAGTTCTTCAAAGCCCCCACATGCGGATCATCAAGAATCACTCCATGTTATTTTGAAAAAAAATTATGGTGCAGTCCGTATTCCGATAGGACAAGCTCATTCAAACCGTTAATCGAATTGGCCTCACAGTAGAACCCTTATGATTAAACTGTCCTGACGATCTTGATCAAAATTGCCCTTGTCTTTTGCTGCCACCGCAATGTTGTTCTCTCAAGACCTTGGGTCGAGAAAGTGCCATTAAGTTACCCAACAATGCTTATGAATGAGACAAGGAGGAAGGAGGAGAAGGAGGATCATCACCGGGTGGCGGCGGCGGCAGCGACATTTTGTGTTCCTTCCACATGAGACAAGTAATGCAACAACAATGTCGATCCTATGGTTGAACCAGTCCCCATAACTAAGCTCAGGCCTTTTTCTTGTGAAACCAATCTTCGTAGTCAAAATGTCACATCATGTAATTATCAACATGATATATCAATCGACTTTACTAATATAGGTAGAATCAGATATCTCAAGTATCGGATATTCGCAAGAATTATATTGGCAAATTATAAAAAAATTTAGAACTTCATTGATAAGCTTAAAAAGTTTAGAATCGAATCAACTATTGCATGATAGGCTTAATATAATATATATATATATATATTGATAATTTTCTTAAATTTTGAAATATCTAAATTTTTTCTACCTATGGGCTTGGAAGCGAGAAAAAGAGGTGGGGGGGGGGGGGGGGGGGTTGGGGGTGTGGAATTTAAAACCGCGAGAAACTTGGCAGGGATGTGCCTTGGAAATCGATGGGCTATCGAGAAGACAAATAGGGATATCGATTTTTGGCATGAAGGGACTCTTTACGAGGACAGATATTGATTAAATTAAAACTGTGAGAATCTTGGCAGGAATGTCTTGGAAATTGATGAGTTACCTGAAGGAAAATAGGTATATCAATTTTTGGCAAGAAAGGACTAGATTCGATACCTTTCAATTAGATAAAAAAAAAAAAACAAGACAAATCTAAAATGTTTAAAATTACTTTTAAGTTTTTGTAATGTAAATGATAGTAGACACGTGAATAACTAATGAAAATATCTCATGTTTTGCCTAGTGATAAAATTGGGATGGTAGATTTTATGTGTTAATTTTTCTTAGTTTTGCATCTCATATTTACCCAAAAAAAAAAAGCTAAGGAAAATAGAATTATTTAAGAATTGAAGCACATAATTGAACATGCTATGTGTTTAATATGTGGTAAATTTGTGAAAGATGGAAATTTTAGTGGAAATCATGTGTCATATATGTACTGTGCATAGAAGTACTAGGTATTTTAAAATGGGAGGTTCAAAGTATGATTTCTCACGACATGTGCTTGCAATCTAGAAAGAAGTATGCCAATAATTTTGGTCGGTTTTCAATTGATGACAACATCTTTTTGTGAAAATGCCATATCAATTGGAACACTAGTGTACTATCACAACATACCTGAAGAAGCTCTTGCACAAATAAGAGGTATTATGTCAACATATCACATTAGATTTGACCAACCGCGAGCCGAGCATTAGGTCATACCCTACAAGAATTTTCTTTGGGAAATAAACACTAGTAATATTTTTTGTTAATTAACCCTTCATCAGACGAAACCCTTCACCAGACGATGTTAGTTTTATTTACACATCGCATTAATATAATTAGCTAGTGACATTTCAGAAGCAAAACAAGTGGGAATTTCTATGGAAAAATTGTTCAGTTAGTCCTACTAGACCTATCGTGGTGATATTAATTTATTTTCTAAAATTTTCAATTTTGCCAATTTAGTTATAAACCTTTGTGCAAGTCCAATGTTGTCCTTCCAACCAATTGTTGTTGTTGGCATTCGCTGATGCGGCGGTCTAATGTTGTCATTCTGACCAATTTTCTTCAAAAATTGTTGACATGGCTGGAATTGACTGGATCGTTGCATCAGCAATTTTTGACAAAAATTTGCTGGAAGAATAACATTGACATAATTGAAAAGTTTAGAATTAAATCGGCATTCGCACAATAACTTTTGGAATGGTGGGATAATTTTCCTGGGATTTTTATTTCATAGCGTGTATCGCGTAGCCAATCCTGAATGAACAATTGTTATGAAAGAGCTATGTGCTTTTCCCATCTTGGTCCCTGTCGCCATGCTGCTACGAGTCTACACGACCCAACGTTTTCTTCTACTTCTTGGAGGATCTCCTACTTTTTAAACCATTTTGGCCCCTATCTGTGGCCATGATGCTATAACAAGCCTATCTACTTTTTTCCCAACATGGTCCATTGCGTGCCAAATTGAATCCGGACCATCGTAAAGGATACCAGAATCGAGTCTCGTATATCTGTTGGGAGTCTTGTATATCTTTTGGGTTTGGGCAGTACTTTCTCTAGAGAAAGGACTTCCCTTTTTTTTTTCCATGCACTTATTGAGTTCCAATTGATTTAGTCCATTACACATAGTTCTGCGAATTAGTTCGGAACAAAACCTTATTTTTGCTGCGTCGTTTAAAAAATTGCCAAGGTTATCCTATTTTTATTCTGCTTAAATTCATAGCAGCAGAAAGGTGAAAACTGTGGACGTCCTTTCATATATCGTTCTAAAAAAACATAGAAGAAAAATTTGGATAATCTGGATTTAGGGTTAATTTATGATCAACTTTTTGCCTCATCACATCCAATAGATGAATATCGAATGAATTAGTGCTTTCTCCCTCCATGATTTAAATCCACCCGGTATCCAGTGATAGTCATTCCTTTTAAGGGATCAAAATATGTGCAGGTGCTTTGCATGCACGCGAGAAATTGATATTTGGAAGATTAAGCAGAATCATATATATTTTTTTTTTTTGGTAAAATAAGCAGAATCATATGTTACGAAGCATATAAACCATTTAATAACAAAAAGGGATCGCACACAAAATTACATATTATAAAGATGTTGTGTAAACGTTAAAGATAAGGGAAAATATCCTGAGATTGGAAATATTTTTGGGGAAGTTGTTGTAGTATGAAAGCTAATCAAATTACGAAGATAGAGAAATTGAATACGCCAATGAAAAGATAGAATTTGTTTAGGTTCTTTTGGGTGATGATGTCTCCGTCCATTGACCTATCATCAAGTGCCAAGTGTTATCAATTCCATTGGCTTTAAATTTCTTGACCACGCTCTGGTGCCTTCATTTTTATGTGTAGTCCATACACGACCGAAAGAAGGAAGAAGAATCACAACCTTTCGCTGCGGTAATCCGATCAACACACAAAGAAAACTCCGGCGGCTTCGATGGCCACGTTCAAATTTGCACCGCTTGCCCTTTCCTTCGCGGTTCTCTTGCTGCTGTCTCGATCTCCCCAGAGCTCGGCTCGCGAGGTCACCGCGTCCACGGACGAAACCGTTCGCCAGCGGCAGCAGCAGCAACAGCGACAATCGAGCGATGACGTCTGGTCCTCCTACCGAGCGAGAGAGATCGGCGCCCATGTGGTGAAAAGGCTGAGTGTCGGTGGGGGCGGGGGCGGTCGTTCCGGTGGCGATGGCAGTGGCGGTGGCGGTGGCGGTGGCGGTGGGAGTGGGGGCGGTCGTTCAGGTGGCGGCGGTGGTGGCAGTGGGAGTGGGGGCGGTCGTTCAGGTGGCGGTGGCGGTGGTGGTGGCGGTGGGCGTGGGGGTGGCGGCAGCCGCGGCGCCACTCCCATCCGGCGGCCGCCAGGGAGCGTAGTGCAGCCTATTCCCACCGGGACTGATGGATCGTCAGCCGTCAGGTCTCGCCAGTCGACGACACTCGGCTTCGCCGTGAGTTCCTCTCTGACCCTCGGTCTACTGCTTGCTTCTTCCGCCCTTGTTTGAATGTAGCCACCGGAAAATCTGGAGTTCGGCCGGCTGTCGTTGGCCTCATCTTACTTTTCGTGATTTGATTTGGGGTTAGCCTGTGGTTTTTCTAGTAGCAGTCGAGTCATATGGTAGCTCTTCGCCCATAAATGTCCTCCCAGAAAAAAAAAAAAATTGCTCGATGAAAATATAAATGTTTCTTAGAAAGTTTATCCTACTTTTTTATCTGCTGAAATATAATGTTTGCATTTACAACAGTCGGAGCTTCACCCACATCGAGATTGACCTAGTGATTAGGGCTTTCCCGTGTTCTCGACGTGGAAAAATCGACGGTTGTAAATCTTGAATGAACGATTGTTATGACAGAGCCATGTGCTTTTTCCATCTTGGTCCCTGTCGCCATTCTACTACGAGCCTATACGACTCAAAAGTTTTTTCCTTCTCCTCGGAGGATCATCTACTTTTTTAACAATTTTGGTCTATGTTCTGTGGCCGTGATGCTATGACAATTACAAACCTACCTACTTCTTTCCCGATGTGGTCCGATGCATGCCAAATTGAATCTGGACCATCGTAAATAATACCAGAAACGAGTCTCGCATATCTGTTGGGATTCTTGTATATCTGTTGGGTTTGTGCAGTAGTTTCTGCAAAGAGAGGACTTTTTTTCTGCACACTTGTTGAGTTCTAATTGGTTTAGTCCGTTACACGCACTTGCATGAATTAGTTTGGAACGAAACCTTGTTTTTACTGCGTCGTATCAACAATGCCAAGGTTATCCTATTTTTATTCTGCTTAAATTTAATGCTTAAATTCATAGTAGTAGAAAGGTGAGAACTGTGGACCTCCTTTCATATATCGTTGTCAAAAAAAGAGAAGAAAGATTTGGATAATCAGAATTTAGGGTTAACTTATGATCAACTTTTACCTCATCACATCCAATAGATGAATATCGAATGAATTAGTGCTTTCTCCCTCCATGATTTAAATCCACATGGTATTTAGTGATAGTTATTCCTTTTAAGCAGGCACCTAGCATGCAAGCGGGAAATTTATATTTGGAAGATTAAGTAGAATCACATGTTACTAAGCATTTAAACTATTTAATAATGAAAAGAGAACGCACACGAAATTACACATTATAAAGACATTGTGTAAATGTTAAAGAAAAGATAAAATATCCCGAGATTGGATATATTTTTAGGGAAGTTGTTGTAGTATGAAAGCTAATCAAATTACGAAGATAGAGAAATTGAATAAGCCAAGAAAAAGATAGATTTTGTTCAGGTTGTTTTGGGTGATGACATGTCCATCCACTAACCAATCATCAAGTGCCATTATCAATTCCATTGGTTTTTTGTTCCCAAAAAGAATATATTCTCGTAAAACTTTATCTCGTGGAAATTGGTCAGCTGGGTAGACACTGAAAATCTATCTCTGCAACTTAGATGATAATCCATATTTCAATAAAACTAGAGATCACCAGCTTCTTAACTTTGCGTTCGTAAAAATCTCAGATTAGGTTCTCTTTCAAAGCCTTCACCTTTAAATACGAATAATTCATCATCAAGACACTGCAGTCTTCCTCTCAGATCATAGTTCTCATCCAACTTTGTCTTCGAAGCTCGTAAACTTTTGCAGTTCTCATGGCAGTCATCATCAAGTCCGTGCTCCTTCTCTCCCTTCTCAAGGTGGCCTTTTGAGAAGGTGCCTCCCTGTACGCCATCCCACTGAACTCTGCACATACCAGAAAAAGAAAATTTGCTCGATAAATTTAATATAAATGTTTCTTACTGTGAAAGTTCATCCTATTTTAGTATCTGCTGAAATTTAATGTTCGCATTTACAACAGTTCGAAAGAGGAAGCTACACCCACATCTTGATTGACCTAGTGGCAAGGGCTTTTTCCGTATCTCCGTCTTAGAAAAATCGACGGTTGGGAATCCGATTCCTACCCTGATTTACTCAGATTTTAAGTAAGGGGCTCTGATAATTCCCCTTCAGAAAGCTGGTTAACTGCGGCCGTGCTATTAAATTATCAAAAAGAAAAAAAAGTACATGAAGCCACGCAACTCCACATATTGCATATTTTTGTCGGGAAAAAAAATGAAAAAGAAAAAGAACACAAGATTTGGATAATCTCAGTTTAGGGTTGTTTGAAGAATTACTTACCGCAATCATATATCGAATGAATTAGCATGCTTTCCTTTTTTTAACAGTTTAAACTTTATGATGATTGGTGATATTTATTCTCTTTAGGGATGTAGATATACAGTTAAAGAATTGCGTGATTGGCTCTCAAAAAGACAAATTGAATATAAATCAATGAAAAGATGAACTTTGAGTTTGAGGCTCTTCTGAATCCTCAAACGTGTCCGTTTTTTAATTGACCTATCGTCGAGTGTCAAGCATTATCTAATGCTTCAGAAGCAAAACCTAAGCCCCGCACAGCAAGCTCTCCTTCGAGTCCTTCGCCTCTAAATGCAGACCTTCAAGAATCACTCCATGTTATTTTAAAAAAATATATATATCGTACTGTCCGTACACCGATAGAACAAGCTCACTTGAACCATTAATCGTGTTAGCCTCGCAGTAGGACATGCGTGATTAAAGGGGGCCAAGGGATCTTGATCTGCATGAACGAATTCGCCCTTGTCTTTTGCCGCCACCGCAATGTCAATCTCTTGAGACCTTGGGTTGCGAAAGTGCTATTAAGTTAGACAACAATACTCGCGAATGAGAGGAGGAGGAGGAAGAAGAAATAGGATCGTCACTAAGCGGAGGCGGCAGCGGCCGCGGCATTTTGTGTTCCTTCCACATGAGACAAGTTATGTGACAACAATGTCGACTCTATGGTTGAATGCGTCCTTATAACTAAACCCAAATTTTCTCATGTGAAGCCCCACCTTGCAATCAAAATGTCCCATCATGTAGCCATCAACATGAAATATCAATTGATTTTGCTAATATAAATAGAATCAAATATATCAAGCATAGGACTGTAAGAATTATATCGACAAATCATAAAAAAATCAGAATTAAATTGATAAAATTAAAAAAATTTTGGGATTGAATTGATCAACTTTTTTGGATAATTTTTCAAATTTTGAAGGTGGAATTTGAAATCGTGAGAATCTTGGCAAAGATGTCTTGGAAATCGATAAGTTATCTAGAAGACAGAGGGTTATCATTTTTTGGCATGAAAAGACTACCTCCGACATCTTTGCAACGATGGATATTGATTAAATTAAAATTATGAGAACTTGGCAGGAATGCCTTGGAAATCGATGAGTTATCCAGAATACAAATGGGGATATCAATTTTTGGCAAAAAAGGACTAGATTCGACATCTTTGCGGATATTGATTATTAAAAACAAAACATATCTAACATGTTTAATGTACTTTTAAGTTTTTGAAACGTAAATGATCATGGACAAGTGAATAATTAAAAAAAAAAAAGTTAAGAATTGAAGAACAAAATAGAACATGATACGTGTTTAATATGTATATAAATCGTCTAGATTGAGCAGGTGTTTTTGGTGAATTTGTGAAAGACGGTAATTTTAGTGAAAATCATGTATCATATAGTGTACCTTGTAGAGAAGTACTAAGTATTTTAAATTTAGAGGATCAAAGTTCGATTTCTTGCAACATGTGCGGTCTAAAAAGAAGTATGTCGATGAAGTTGGTCAGTTTTGAACCGATGACAACATCTTTTGTGAAAATGCTATATCAAATGGAACACATATATACCACCACAACATACCTAACGAAGGGTTTGCAAGGATGTGAGGCATCATATCAACATATCACATTGGATTTGGCCAATTGCAAACCGAACATTAGGCTGTACCCTACAGGAATTTTCCTTGGGAACTAAAGAATAGTAATATTTTTCGTTAATTAACTCTTCATCAGATGGTATTACTCTATTTACGCATCAAATTAATTTAGTGAAATTTTCAAAAGCAATACATGATGGAAATTCTTAGGGGAAATTATCCGATCAATTCTACTAAGTCTATTGTGCAGATACCAATTTAATTTCTAAAATTTTCAATTTTACCACTTTACTGCTAAATCTTTAGGTGAATTTAATGTTATCCTATTAGTCAATTGCCAAAAATTGCTGATGTAGCGGTCTCATATTGTCCTTTGGGCGATTTTCGTGGAAATCGTTGACATGCCCAAAGATGATTGAATTACCGTGTCAACAATTTTCGGCCAAAATTCACAAGAAGAACAACGTTGACATAATTGAAAAGTTTAGAACTGGATTGATATTCTCACAATAACTTGAGGACTTTTTTTTTTTGGTCGAAGAAACAGATGGTATTCATTAAAGCGTGATATTACAACCTGAAGATAAAGCATCGGCATATACTATATCAAGCAAAATATACGGGGAAAAAGATTCCAGTTTTGGGCCGAAGTATGGAGATGGGCCTTTGCAGCCCGTCAGCAGCTAGGTTTGCTCCCCTTCTGCAGTGGAGCATCGTTAGGTTAGGAAACTAAGCAACCAAAAAGAACGCTTCATCAAGCACTGATCGCAGCTCCCATGGTGACGATCGCAGACCCTTCGTGATTTCCACAAGATGAAGACAGTCAGATTCGACTTCCAGAGTGACGTTGTGGAGGCCTTGGCTAAGGAGATGTCGAAGTGAAGAGATGAGGGCTTGACACTCCGTTTCAAAGGCTGAGTTCGCAGGGACGCATCTCGAATGCAGATCAGTAAGTATCCCTTTGTGATCTCTGTAAAGACAGGCGATGGATCCAGTGGTGCTACCCGGCTGAAAGCTTCCATCAATATTGCATTTCAGGGTACCCAAGTCGGAGGTCGCCGAGGTGTGTCGGATCAATTGGTTGAAGCGCAGATCTGAACGAGATGCAGGGGAGGAGATCTGTTGTGATTTTAGTTGGGTAATAGCATTCTGGATGGCGAGTGCGGGCATGGGCTTCCGGTTGCGAAAGATAAAATCATTTTGCATCCGCGAAATCTGCCACAGGGTGTTCACAACCAGCTCTAAACTAGGTAAGTACCGAGGTAAGTCCAACCTTTCTATGAGCCAAGAATCAAAGCTGTTGGTGGCAAGTGATGACAACGGAATTTTAATCTGAGGGTTAGTCCAAATAGGGCGCGTCCATGGACAATGGAAAAATAAATGTTCTAGTGATTTAAGAACTTGCTGGTGACATAGAGGGCAAAAAGGGTCGGGGATGATATGTCTGTGGAATAGATTCGCTTTGGTTGCAAGGGCATTGTGGCAGGCTGACCATAGAAACGTCTTAAGTTTCGGTTCTGTCTTCATTGCCCATATTCTTTTCCATAATGCTACAACAATATTTGTTGATGTTGATGCTCTATTACTCGATGAGATTGTATCGATTGCATGACAGCATAATAGTTGCTTCGTACGTATGTTGTCCATCTGTGGTAGCTGACCAAATAAGTTTATCAGTCGAATAAAGAGGTCTGACCGGTATAGAGAGAATTTCAGTAGTAATATGATTTTCAAAGAAACGTTGGATCATATTTTGGTTCCAGTTGTGGTGGATGGGATCAATAAGGTCTCGCCACCAGAACAGGTTCTTCTCGAGCTTTCGGACCATGTAGAACACCCATTGGTAACCATCTATCTCCTCGGATTCTAATGTTATTGCCATTTCCCACTAACCAACAGACATCTGGTAGAATAGCATCCCGTCCCATAAGCATGCTCTGCCATCTCCATGATGGCCGAGATCCCCTAGCAGCATACATGAAATCCGTCGAGTGAAAATATAAGCCTTTAAATAACCGACTCCATAAAGCTTGAGGCTGCTGTAACAAACGCCAAGCCAGTTTTCCGAGCATGGCTCTATTAAATGCAATTAGGTCACGAAAACCCATTCCTCCATTTTCTTTCCTGTTTTTCAGAATCTCCCATTTTAACCAGTGGATACCGACTCTATTCTAATCATTTCTCCACCAAAATCTAGCAATTCGTGATTCAATAGTTTTGCAAATAGAAAGAGGCAACTTGAATATAGACATAGCATAATGAGGAATGGACTGAACAATAGATTTGATAAGAATCTCCTTACCCCCTTTAGAGATAAATTTCTCTTTCCATCCCTCTAATTTAGCAGTAACTCTTGCAAGTATCCAAAAACACATCTCCCTTTTAGAACGGCCCCAGTCAGAAGGTATGCCTAAGTATTTTCCACAGCCTTGTAGGATAGGCGTCCTAAGTTCTCGAGCCATATTCTGTTGAAGAGCTAGGGGGCAATTTTTACTGAAAATCATACCTGATTTATTCCTGTTAACAAGCTGTCCAGTAGCCAAACAATAGAGATTCAAAATATTTGCTAGGTTCTGACTCTCTTGAATGCTACCAGATAGGAAAAAGATTGCATCATCTGCGAAAAAGAGATGGGACAATTTAGGACACCATCTATTTAACCGAATACCTCGAATGTGTCCTATACTAACAACTTGAGTAATAAGGGTTGATAAAACATTGGCCAACAGGATAAAAAGGTATGGCGATAAGGGATCACCTTGGCGTAGACCACGGGATGGGTGAAAATAAGGTAAGAGATCCCCGTTAAACTTCACGCTGAACGTGACCATGGTTATACACTGCATCATCCAGTTAACCCATCTTGGATGAAAACCTAGTTTATGGAAATAATCATTAAGGAAATCCCACTCAACTCTATCGTATGCCTTTGTCATGTCAGTCTTTAGGATTGCATTAAATGTAGAAGTCCTCTTTCTTGATCTAAAATGATGGAGAACTTCTTGCACAATGAGAATGTTATCCTGAATTTGTCTACCCTTCACAAAAGCTGACTGTTCATTTGAGATCAGGACATTCAGCCAAGGTTTGAGACGGTTGGCAAGTACCTTTGAAATGATTTTGTAAGCAAAGTTGCAAAGACTGATGGGACGGTACTGCGCAAGCTTCTCGGGTTGGGTTGTCTTAGGGATCAGTGTTATAGTAGTCTGGTTTAGACCCATAGGCATTACTCCTGACATTAGAAAATTGTTCACTAGAAGGAAGATATCGTCTTTAATAACTTCCCAATGCTGATGATAAAAGAAACCATTCAATCCATCAGGGCCAGGGGCTTTTGAAGTTCCCATTTGAAAAGTTGCTTGCCTTACCTCCTCCATCGTAAGTGCGGCAATCAGCTGGTCATTCATGTCACAGGTTACCACCTGGTTACAATTATCCAATAAGGGTTCATAGTGTCTACCACCAATAGTTGTATATAAGTATGAGAAGAAATTGGTAGTCATCAATTGAAGAGTAGGTATATCCCGGATCCACTGGTTATCATCATTTAGCAATGTAGTAATTCTATTACGCTGCCTTCGTTGGATTGTAGATGCATGGAAAAAACGAGTGTTTTGGTCACCGCACTTCAGCCATAGAATTATGGATCGTAAGGCCCAATAATGCTCTTCTTGTCTCCAACTTCGACGTATTTCCTCTTTTAATTTTGATGCCTCTGCCATATCATACTTGAAATGAGGCTGATTCACCAGATGCTGTAATTGGTCTTGTAAGAGAAGCACATTTTGATGCCCATTAGAGAATTTTGCCCGACTCCATACCTTTAGAGCTGTTGTAACCCTTCTAACTTTTGAGAGAAAACTATGATCTGTTTGATTAGTGCTGTTCCAAGCTCGAGAAATAACTTCATGACATTCTTGATCTTCATTCCAATAGCTCCCAAACATAAAAGGTTTTCTGGTTCGAGGTTGGCATGTTGAAGTCTGAATTAATATAGGGCTGTGGTCAGACCCAATTGCAGGAAAAGCATACACCTCTGCCCCCGGAAACAAGAATCTGCATTCCATAGTGCAAACTACTCGATCCAATTTTTCCTTAACAAGCTCCTCCCCTTGCCTGTTATTCATCCATGTATACTTACATCCATGACTCTCTAACTCAGTAAAAGCACAATCATCAAGGACAGCTTGGAAAGACATCATCCGAGGCTGATTAGCAGGCCGTTTCCCCACCATTTCCCATGGATAAAGAATCTTGTTGAAATCTCCAGCACATAGCCAAGGTAGTTCATTAGTAGCATGTATATGACGGAGGTCATCCCATAGAAGAAGACGCTGCTGGTAATTAGTTGGTGCATGAATACAAGTGATACTAAGTAGTCTGCCTCCCTTCCCCTCTCTACAACTAGTATGAAGCATGTGTGGGGTGGAGCGAAGTGCGTCTAAATAAAGTAGATCATTCCAAAACAGAGCTAGTCCACCAGCAAAACCAGCTGGATTCAGAATATAAGAGTGATAAAACTTTAAGTCACGCTGAATATGACGGAGCCTTACTTCAGGTTGTTTCGTTTCCATTAAGAATACCACATCGGGCTTTTCTTTGGCCGTCATGGCCTTTAGTTCTTGGACTGTCAGGGGATTGCCCAAACCCTGACAGTTCCAGCATATCAGCTTCATTTGTATGTGGGTGGCTGTTTGGGGCTAGCCACCAAAGCCCTAATTCCGGCTTCATCAGATGTAACGATAGGAGTTTCCATTAAGTTGGAGTCATCAGGTTCTGCAATGGTCAAGTTTTTTACTTCATATGGGTTGTATCTTCTTTGTTTCTTGGTCGAACTGAATGCAGGTGTGGAACGGATAGATTTCACTTTCTTTGTGAGCTGGATATCCATAGGTTCAATTTGAATTGCTTTCAACTTTGTGTCTGCAGATATGAGTGCTGTATGGAGGGGGAGTGTGCGTGACCAAGTGCTGCTGCATAGAAAGGTGCTGGTCAGATACATTTGCTGGTGCTAGGCCTGAGTTCTGATGGAGGTGCTGGTGAGTGACTTCGGCTGGTTTCCTGGATGTGTGAGCTAAATTGGATGTATTAATTGCTGGAATCGCTGGTGGTGGGGGCAGCAAGGGAACGGTGGCAATCTGTGATGGCGGAGTTTCAGGTACGTTGTCTTCTGTTTGGTCAGAACTGTTTGGTGGTGCATAAAAGATGCGCCAGTATGGACTATTTTCTTTGACTTCCGCACGAAGCCAGTGACCATATGCCATCTTCTCTCGACCCTCATGTTTGGCCTCATTATAGGGAATGTCCTTACAATACATTGCATGGTGGCCAAGCTTGCCACAAGAATAACAGAAGTGCGGTAGTCGTTCGTATCGTAAATCCAGCCAAAAAGGTTTACCAGCAATCCTGATTAGCTTCCCTATTTGAAGAGGCTCATGTAAGTTTACTTCAACTCTTACTTGACCAGCTCGGGACGAACCTCCATCCGTCGAGTCAACTTTTACTTCTATTACACGACCTAAGAGTTGAACTGCCCTTATTAACATAGGTTCAGAACACCATTCTAACGGCAAGCCGACAACCTGTACCCAAAAGGCACAAGTAGAAAAGTCGTAACAATGTAAAGGTGTGTTTGGAATCCATGGTTTAAATATAACTAGATGGCTCGAGAAGAGCCAAGGGCCCCCTTCAAGAATTCGCTGTTTGACCGTTTGAGATTGAAATTTGGCTACATAGAGATCTACCTCACGCTGTGAAATATCAACCATTTCAGTACGCCAAGCTTTTTTCAGTGTGCTTTTGAAGGTAGGAAGGTTAATGGATGGATTGGAGAGGATTTTATCCAATGATAGTTAACCTGCATTCCTCTAAAGTTTCAGGTGAAGGCTCATCTTCCCGGTCATCTATTATCTGTTCAGTGGTAAGGCGACCCAATCGAGAGCAAAGAGCTGCAAGACGCCCTGTATCTGTCTGGCTACCTGAAGCCATTCGGAAGGAAACAAAAGGTAGTAAAACAAATACTTGCTATGCACTGGAAACACAACACAGAGCTGAATTCTTGAAATCCGATGTATCAGCAGTAGAAAGAAGACCGGACAATTATATATAAGGTGACAACAACCCAAGACTAACAGCTTTCCCCATTTTCCTTACAGATAATGAGAAATGGGATGCATGCAGAATTACCCAAGAAGAAACGGCCGTGCGACCCACAGGAGAAAATCTAAGCAAAAGCTGAATTCCGAAAATCAGAGCATTCGGGAACAAAAAGAAGGCAATCCACCGAAATACCTCTCGAATAACATCGCGTCCACAAAAACCACGATTGAAGCCATAGAGCTAACTAGGGAGAAAACACCGGAGACCAGAAAGATGGAGATAATCAACAACTGGCTATGAAGAGAAAGACGAAGAGGATAAAAGACCAAATGGCCATCAAAGGTGGGAGATTACGGATGAAAGATAGAATTTGGGTGAAAAGAACTACCAGGAGGTAGAGGGAATACTCTGCATAACGAGAGAATATGAGAAAATCAATAACTTGAGGATCGAAAGGGTAATTTACTTGGGTTTTCTATTTCCGAGCGTGCATGGCGTAGCCAACCTCGAATGAATGACTGTCATGACAGAGCCAAGTTTTCTATTTCACAGCGTGCGTGGCGTAGCCAACCTCGAACGAATGACTGTCATGCGGAGCCATGTCCTTTTCCATGTTGATCTCTCTCGCCATGTTGCTATGAGCTTATACGATGCGATGCTTTCTTCTTCTCCTTGGAGGGTCATCTACTTTTTTTCCATTTTGGTCGGCCATGATGCTATATTAAGCCTATCTACTTCTTTCCAACGTGGTTTGTCGCGTGCCAAATTGAATCCGGACCATCGTAAAGAATATCATAATTGAGTCTCGGATATTTATCGGTATTCTCGCATATTTGTTGGGTTTGTGCAGTACTTTTCCTAGAGAAAGGACTTTGTATATATATATTTTTTTTTCCACACACTTATTGAGCTCTAATTGATTTAGTCCGTTCCACACGCTCAACCAAATTTGTTTGGAACTAAACCTTGTTTTACGGTGTCGCATCAACAATGCCGAGGTTTTTATCTTACTTTTATTTCTGCTTAAACTTAGTGCTTGCATTCACAGTAGTTGAAAGGTGAAATTGTGGACCTCCTTTCACATATTGTTGTCAAAAAAAGAGAAGAAAGATTTGGATCATCTGGATTTAGGGTTAACTTATGATCAACTTTTACCTCATCACATCCAATATATGAATATTAAATGAATTAGTGCTTATGTGCATGTGTTTTGCATGCACGTGAGAAATTGATATTTGGAAGATGAAGTAGAGAATCACATGTTACGAAGCATTTAAACCATTAAATAATGCAAAGAAATCGCTCACGAAAGGACACATTATGAAAAGATTGTATAAATGTTAACGAAAAGTGAAAAATATCCCGAGAGTGGAAATATTTTAAGGGAAGTTGTTGTAGTTTGAAAGCTAAATCAAAATACAATCATTCGCAAGATGAAGATTAAAATCCCATAAAAATAGGAGGGGCTCTTCACATCCACAGGACGTTCTACAATGGTTCCCGAAGATAGAGAAATTGAATAAGTCAACGAAAGGATAGATTTTCAGGTTCTTTCAGGTGATGACGTGTCCGTCCATTGAGCAATCATCGAGTGCCGACTGTTAGCTGGGTAGACACTGAAAATCAACCTCTGCAATCTTAAATGATAATCCGTATTTCAGTGAAACTAGAGATCACCGGCTTCTCCACTTTGCGTTCGAAAATATCTCATATTAGCTTCTCCTCGAAAGCCTTCTATGCCTTTAAATACGAATAATTCATCATCAAGACACTGCACTCTTCCTCTCCAGATCATAGTTCTCATCCAACTCTGTCTTCGCAGCTTGTAAACCTTCGCAGTTCTCATGGCGATCATCATCAAGTTCGCCCTCTCCTTTGCGGTCCTTGTGCTGCTGCCCCAATGCCGACCGCTGGAGGTTCCGAACTACCAAGGCGTGGAAGATTGGCCCGAATTGACCGTTGCACGGCGAAACCAGAGAATCATAGAAGAAGATAGGATCGGCGTCAACATGACGAGGTTGAGTGGAGCCACAACTGGAGGTCGAGCCGGAGCCCGAGCCGGAGCTGAGCCTGATCCCGAGCCCGAGCCCGAGCCTGTTCCCAAGCCCCAGCCCCAGCCCAGCCTTGTCCCTGGCGTGAGGCCAAACCCCGCGATCATAATGCCGACGCCAACGCCTGAAGATATTGTTGGAAATACGACGTCCTCGGCCATCAGGTCTCAGCCGTTGCTCAGTTCGGTTGTTTATTCCTCTCTTTTCCTTGGTTGGTTTTCTAGAATCCTAGATTGAATTGAACCCTCGAGAAAGAGCAAGTTAGGGTTGGTTGTAATGTCGTATTTATTTTTCTTATAATCTCTGAATTAATTTGGATTCTTGATGATTTAGTTCTCCCTGCAGTCCTGTTTTGTGTTCCCTTGCCTGTCAACTTCTGTGATACATGTACCCATGCGTGGACAATGCAGTTGGTTGAGACCTCTCCTTCAAAGGAGAGTCAAGAGTTTGAAACCCTGCATTGTTAACGATTAAAGCTGGTGGTGGGTCGCTGGGTTAGTTTCCCCCGAGATATAGTCACTATTGCGCCTCCACTGCAGAGGCCTATGAGACCCCAAATTGGTAAGCCGACAAGGGCGGCTCCGGCGGATCCTCGGTCACCCAAAAAAGAAAAAAACTTCTTTGATACATGTTCATGATGTAGTCAGTAATAACTCTTGCATGGATCGGGTATATATATATATAGGGACATATATATGTGTGTGTATATATTTGTCCTTTAGTGTGTTCTCTTTTTATGGTTGTTTTCGTGAGGCTCGTGAAGGCCGATTTTAGCTGGATGATTCTACCATTCTTGATTTTTCTTTTTATCTGTGGTGGTAGGTTTCTGGTAAACAGTTTGAAAATGTAAAAGAAAAAAAAAACCCTTTTGTGGATAATTAGAATTACATTTTTGAAATTATCAACTTATCACTTATCGGCTACCTTAAACTTACCAACCCTAAATATGGATTTACCAATCTTTGTTTGAGTAAATTACAAATTCTATATTAGATCATTTGGGTCCTCAGATTTGAGTTACTTTTTGATTTTTTAATTTAATTAAGTTTTGTTATCATTTTTCAACTTTTATTTCTTTTTATAGTAAACGCCTCGATCGATTTTTATGCGTGACTTAACAAATTTTCTCCCACCAAAGGACTAATCGTCTTTCACCAGCTCTTATTTGAGTTGATGACCAACGTGTCGATATTTCTATTAAATTAACACCTTTATTTACCTTACTAATAACCCGTTACTATTTTCAGATATTACAAAACATGAATGGAGTGATTACTCTTTGATTAAATTACTAACTTACGGAGCAGAGTTTCTTGATTTTGTTCTAAGTTAGAAACTTCTCTCATCTCCGGCAAAATATTATCATTATTATCTTTCACAAACTTTTGTTTACCTTTCTTACTAACACGTGAGATTACTATTCCTTATTTAAGTGACTTAGCAATTTTTTTTTCTGATTAAATTATCCAATGATTTTGGGTTACTTAGCCAATGTTTTAAGTTGTTTTTTGTTTACCAACGCTAATTTGAGTTGCTTACTGATATTTACTTAATTTTTTCCATAAAGTTACAAAGTCTTTTATTGAGTTACCCAATTTTCAAATTTACCAAGTCTTTTTAAAATTATCAACTTTTCAAACTTGCCAACACTTTCTAAAATTATCAATCTTAATTAGAGTGATTACAAACTTTTCCTGATTAATTTACCAAATAATTTTGTCTTACCAACCAATATAATGAATGCTATTTTTTTTTTTAAACCTAGACTTCTCTTAACTCTTAATGAAAAAAGGTTTTCTGATCGTTTATCAAAATTTACTTTTCTTTCTTAAAAACTATTATATGAAATTAGCAATCTTTATTTCAGTGATTTGCCAAATTTTTGCCTGATCAAGTGACCAAATAGAATTTTTGGTAAGTTAAAAAAATAACTTGGTAAAGAATTAAATGAGAGCCAATAACTTAGAACAAATCGATGGCTTAATCAGAGGAAAGTCAATAGATCATTTAAATTAAATTTATTGATATCATATAAGAGTTAGTAAATTTGACCTATAGTTGAGAAACATAAAAATAAAAGTTTGTAAAGCTAAGAAAATTAGTAATCAAAAGAAAAATGAACAGTAAATAAGAGTTAGTAACTCAAAAGTAGTTGATAAAGTAGAGAAAATTGGTAAATTATTCTAGTTGAGGTTGATAATTTGTAAATAAATGTGGTAAGTTTAAAGCTTTAGTAAGAAATGCAGATAAGCCTTGTAAACTATAAAAACATGGAAAATTAAAGGATAGATAATGGTAAGTAAATGACATGACTTTTGTTAACCCACTACTAAGTGAAATTTAATGGGAAAAAAGTTAGTGAGTTTGCTAATTTGGGTTGGTAATAAGATTGTATTTGTTTAAGGCTAATAAAGATAATAACTCGATAGAAAAGTTGGTAAATGAAAAAAAAAAAAAACATTAAACATTACTAAGTGATTCAAATGAAATTGGTAACTCAAAAGTAGTTGGTAATTTAATTAGACAAAATTTGGTAATTTACTCTAATTGAGATTGTTATTTTCATATAAGAGTTGAAAAAATTGAATTGTTAGTAAGTTATGCAAGTAATATATGGGAGTTAGTACAACAATCGTTCATTAGCCAAAAAAAAAAAAAAAAAGGAAGCCGGTAATTTCATAAAAATATCAATGAGTTACTATCAAGTTACCTAACGCTTATCAACACCTCATTAACATGATGAGGTTGGGTGGAGCCACAGCGGAACCGGAACCCAAACCCGAGCCCGAGCCCAAGCCTGAACTTGTCCCTGGCGTGAAGCCAAACCCTGTTATTATAATGCCAATGCCAACGCCCGAAAATATTTCCGGAATTACGACATCCTCGGCCATCATGTCTCGCCCATTGCTCAGTTCAGTTGTTTGTTCCTCTTTTCCTTGGTTGATTGTCTAAAATCCTAGATTGAATAGAACCTGCAAAAAAGAACAAGTTAGGGTTCGTGGTAGTGTCGTATTTATCTTCCTTTTAACTCCCGAATTAATTTGGATCCTTGATTATTTGGTCCCCCTGCAGTCTTTCGTGTAAACTTCTGTAATACATGTTTATGATGTTTCCAGCAGTCAGTAATAACTTGATTGCGGTGATTACTCTTCGATTAAATTACTAACTTACTGAGCGATGTTTATTGATTGTTTTAAGTTACTGACTTCTCTCATCTCCGACCATATATAATTATTTTTATCTTTCGCAAACTTTTGTTTACCTTTCTTACCACCAAGTTGAGATTATTAATCCATGTTCAAGTGACTTACTAACTTTATTCCTATTAAATTACCCATTAGTTATGGGTTATCAAGCCAACGATTATTTGTTTCTTTCTAAAAGTAGAAACATTCCTATTGGCTTACCACTTTTGCCTGATTTACTTAACATTTTTTTTAAGTAAATGAACTTTTTTTCACTCTATTTAGATTTTGCCAATTTTTCTCCTACTTGACACTTAACGACACTTTATTAAAAATTACCCCCATGGAAAAAAAAAGGTCCATTTTTTTTCCGGAACAATAAAATTTTGCCTTGTAAAGTGAAGAATGGATCCCTCTTATTCAGCCAAAAGGATAAATAGGAAAAAAATCCGTAGGCAGGGCGATGAAGTAATTTGTGCAAAATGAGGGTGGGAATAAGGTTGAAACCATCTACAATACGATAGGACTTTTTGAGTCCTGACTAATCTCTTGTAAAGAAGTTCCCCCGTCTCACGTAAATTGGTTCCTAAGGCAAGCCGAAAACTCATACTCTTAAGGACAACCTTGGAGGAAAAGAAGGATCGATGAGTGGAATCCGTTCTTTGATTGATTAAGTCTACTTTGCGTTGGAGGAACGTTGACCTCCTTAATTGCATTCTTCGCACATATAACATCACTATCAACGTGATCGACACTGCCTCTTCATCTCAGAAGTTCACAAATTGGGCTCTTTATAGATTGAAACATCAGCGAACGAATAATAGAAGAAAGCGTCGAGCTTGAATATAATCTCCATCACGGAATCACCGACGATGCGAGTTATGGAGGGAAAAAGAAGACAGTATTGTTTGGGTGGTAGTGATAGTGGTCGTGCAGGTGGTGGTGGTGGTAATAGCGATAAGGGTGGTCATGCAGGTGACAATGGCGGCCGCCACGCGACCCCAGGTCACCTGAAAATTCGGAGTTACGTATTGTGTTTTGTGAACAGTTTTTGGTGATTTGAGTGCAAATTTGGAGGTAGCATATGATGTTTCTAAGTCATATGGTTGTTGGACCATAAATGTTGCCCCAAATAAATAAAAAAAATAGATGCAGAAATGTTTTGTATGCCTCAAAGAAGAGGGGGGGGGGAGGGGGGTGGACTTATCGTGCCGACTTCAAATTTGATCCATTATCACCAATTACAAAATAAATTACATATTTATCACTTGAAAATTAAGATGTGCAGAAATTCGATTGCATAATTATCTTTAAGTACACATGTCACGCCCGAACCCCGAGCGCGCGCACATCCCACTACGGTCGATCAAATATGCGACATCCCAGGATACGTCGCCGACCCATTCATTTTATTACGCATGCTTAAGTGAAACAAATCCCCTGACAACATTTAACTTGGGATAAAAAGCAGGCAATCAATCACAATACCAAACACTCATTTACAAACACATAGGTTTAAATACAACTCTGGACTGTCTACAAAGTAGACCGGCTCGACAAAAGGGGAACTATCCTAAAACCAACTAGTAGGACACGTTCACCGATACTTCAGTCTCCACTTTTCCAGACTTAGGGCTTCGGGTCCTCCACGACCGCCATCTAGGGACCTGAAATTTTAATCCCACAACCGGGATGAGACGATGTCTCAGCAAGTTCAACCCTCTGAACCCCTATTAGAAAGAAAATACGCCCAAGGGTGGCCTAGCCACATCACAGAAAGAACTTACCTCGCCTCAGTTCCTTCCTGCAGGTTAGCACAATTCAAATCACCCAATCACAGATAGTAATAGGAACTCAAACAATTGGAATGCCATCACTTTCATATAAATCACAATCGCACTTAGTAATCATTTCAATTATTATTCACTGCCACACAAGGACATAGCCTACTCGCAGTTCGGCTATCTACTGGCATATAGCCAGGCATCGCCTCCCCCCATGGAGCGCGGCTTCGTCAGTACATCGACGGCGTTCCCGAAGGAGCATGGGCTCAGAATCAACTGCGACACGCATCCACTGCGTAGGCATCCCATATAGGGGCAAGTCCGGCTCAACAGCTCAGGACGATTCATCTTAATTATCACATAGCCAAAGCATACTCGGCCCTAAGACACTTTATATTTCAATCAATGCTTCCACTTAAAATAGTGATCCCGACCATTTTTCTCCATATTAAAAATATTCTAGAAATTACTCACTTGTGTGGGGACACGCTAATTTCGTATCAAAAAGCCAATATCTAACTTTTTCAAACCCCACTATTTAATATAATAATTAAAATCCAATTTTTGCATCAAAACCCGACACTTGGGTTTTTATGAATAAAATCCATATTTTTCACAATCAACACTCAATTTGCCACATCAATTCATCAAATTCAAATTCTAAATGCACAACAGCGATCAAGACGAAATTCGAGAATTTAGGGTCCAAAAATAATTTTTCGGATTATTAAATAATTAAATGTATTCCGAAAATTAATTAAATAATAATATTCATATTTTTCACAATCCACATTCAATTTATAATATCCAATCATCAATTTCAAAATCTGACTACACAGCAGCGACCGGCACAAAATTCGAGAATTTAGGGTCCCGACAAAATTTTCGAATTTAATAAATAATTAAATTTATTCCGAAAATAATTAAATAATAATATTTTATTAATTTCGAATAAAATATATTATTAAATTATATAATAATTTCGAGACATTTAAATAAATCAAAAGTAAATTCATTTATGTCAAATCAAAGCTTATTTTAAATAAACCTACTTACCATTAATTAAGCACACTTTAAATTAAACCACAACCTTAATCAAATCTACTCTTAATTAACATAAACTAACAACCTAATAATACTTAACATAAACTAAACCTCCCTAAGCATAATTAACCCTCTAAGCGAGGTTTAGTGAGTTAAACTCACTGGATTAGCGAGCCGAGCGAACCAAAACGATGAGGACGACACGAGGATCGACTTTCCTCAAGGCAGGCCAAGCATCCGGGCTTGGGAAGGTGGCCAAAACGGGCCACGAGTAGGCTGCAATACCCATTTTTTCCGCTTCGATTTGGGGCCAAGAAGGGCTGCCGCACGGCGGATCGGGCGCAGGAACGGCGGAGGAGGACCGGCGGGGCTTGGACGGGCGAGGCCTCACGGTGGCCGGAGGGAGCTTTGGCAGCTCCTGAAATACGCGAGCATGGGTAGACGGAGGCGGCGGTCCAGGCGAGGCGCGTGCTGGGCGACGCACGGGCGCGCGGGTGCGGGACGACACGGGCGGCAGCGAGCTCCGGCAAAGGGCGTGCGGTGTCGAGCTCGGCTGGTCTCGGTCGGCTGCAAGAGATCTCGATCTGCTGGGAAATGGGCTAAGGCGGAGCGGCAAGCTAGTCGGCAAGCGAGCGGACGGCGGCGACGAGCGGCGGAGGGGGCGTGCGACGGCGGTGAACGGCGGAGGCGTGCGGCTTCTCCAACTTGCTGGTTGCTGGGTTTTCAAAGAAGAAGGAGATGAAGAAGATGGAGATGGAGGAGTCGCACGGTAGAGAGGAAGAAGAGAGGGAGGAGAGAGAAGGAAGAGAGAGAGAGATGGGACCCTTTTTCTTTTCTCTTTTTCTCATTCTTTTAATCCCACACAATGGCCCACCATGACATCATCAAGTGATGTCATACCCCACTATCTCTAAACCTCCCACAACATTTTCCAATGGTTGCAAATTTTATTTTCCGCCGGGGTCCAATTCTTGTACATCCAATTTCTTCAATTCTCATCAATTCTCTTCCAATTGAGTCCAATTGAAGTCCATAAAATTAATCCAATATCACCACTGTCACGCCCCGAACCCCGAGCACATGCACATCCCACTGCGATCGATCAAATATGCGACATCCCAGGATACGTTGCCGACCCATTCTGTTTATTATTGCGCAAGCGGAACGTATTATAAATCCCCTGACAACATTTAACTTGGGATAGAAGAGCAGGCAATCAATCACAATACCAAACACTCATTTACAAACACATAGGTTTAAATACAACTCTAGACTGTCTACAAAATAGACCGGCTCGACAAAAAGGGGAACCATCCTAAAACCAACTAGCAGGACACGCTCACCAATACTTCAGTTCCTACCTTCCAGACTTAGGGCTTCGGGTCCTCCACGACCGCCATCTAGGGACCTGAAATTTTAATCCCACAACCGGGACGAGACGATGTCTCAGCAAGTTCAACCCCTTGAACCCCTATTAGAAAGAAAATACGCCCAAGGGTGGCCTAGCCACATCACACAAAGAACTTACCTCGCCTCAGTTCCTTCCTGCAGGTTAGCACAATTCAAATCACCCAATCACAGATAGTAATAGGAACTCAAACAATTGGAACGCCATCACTTTCATATAAATCACAATCGCACTTAGCACGCATTCCAATTATTATTCACTGCCACACAAGGGCATAGCCTACTCGCAGTTCGGCTATCTACGGCATATAGCCGGCATCGCCTCCCCATGGAGCGCGGCTTCGTCGAGACATCGACGGCGTCCCCGAAGGAGCATGGGCCCCGAGAATCAACTGCGACTGCATCCACCGCGTGGGCATCCCATATAGGGGCAAGTCCGGCTCAACAGCTTAGGACGATCCATCTTAATTATCACACAGCCAAAGCATACTCGGCCCTAGGACACTTTATATTTCAATCAATGCTTTCACTTAAAATAGTAATCCCGGCCATTTTTCTCCATATTAAAAATATTCCAGAAATTACTCATGTGTGTGGGGACAAGCTAATTTCGAATCAAAAAGCCAATATCTCACTTTTTCAAACCCCACTATTTAATATAATAATTAAAATCCAATTTTTGCATCAAAACCCGACACTTGGGTTTTTATGAATAAAATCCATATTTTTCACAATCAACACTCAATTTGCCACATCAATTCATCAAATTCAAATTCTAAATGCACGCTGACAGCGATCAGCACGAAATTCTGAGAATTTAGGTCCCAAAATAATTTTTCGGATTATTAAATAATTAAATGTATTCCGAAAATTAATTAAATAATAATATTCATATTTTTCACAATCCACATTCAATTTATAATATCCAATCATCAATTTCAAAATCTGACTACACAGCAAATGACCACGATCTAAATTCTGAGAATTTAGGGTTCCGACAAAATTTTCGAATTTAATAAATAATTAAATTTATTCCGAAAATAATTAAATAATAATATTTTATTAATTTCGAATAAAATATATTATTAAATTATATAATAATTTCGAGACATTTAAATAAATCAAAAGTAAATTCCTTTATGTCACATCAATGTTTATATTAATGTAAACATTCCGTTAACCTTAATTTAATCACACTTTAAGTTAATCAAGCACATTAATATAATCTACACTTACATAAATTAAACTAACCACCTAATAACACTTAACATAAACTAAACACACCTAAAGCATCATTAACCCTCTAAGCGAGGTTTAGTGAGTTAAACTCACCCAATTAACGAACCGAGTGGACCAAAACGACGGGGACGACGCGAGGATCGACTTTCCTCAAGGCGGGCCGAGCATCCGGGCTCGGGAAGGCGGCCAAAACGGGCCAAGACCGAGTTAAAATACCCATTTTTCCAGCCACTGATTTGGGCCCGAAAATGGTGGATCCGGCGTCAGAATGGGCGGAGGAACGGCGAAGAAGAGGGGCGGCAGTTTAGGCGGGCAAGGCGGCAGCTCCGGCGACCCTTCGGCGGCGGCGGCGGCAGCTCGAGGCGGCCTAGTCGACGAGCTGGATGCGCGGGTTGAGCGCGAGCTGGCGCGCGGCCGGGTGCGGGCGAGCGCGCGAGGCGTACGCGTGACGGCGGCGAAGGGCAAACGGCGAGACCTCCGGCCGGCGTGCAGCTTCGGACGGGGCTTCTCTGGTTGCTGCTGGGTCTCGAAGCAGCCAAGGGAGATGGAGAAGAGAGACCGCGACAGGAGAGGAAGGGGAAGACGGTGGCGGAGAGGCGAGGCGGACGACGGCGAGCGGACGTGCGACTACACGCGTGAACGGCGGCGACAACGATGGCACCGGCGGCGAGCGACGAAGGAGGCGGACGAAGGCCGGCGTCGGGCTGCTGGTTTTCTTCCCGTTCGGTTCTCTCTGTCCTCCCCCCAATTTCCAACACAACTCCTTGATTCAAGGAAAAAGAAAGGCTTAATGTGAGGGGTGCTTTTTTTTGGGGCAATTGTGCACCCTACACTTGTCCAAATCTCCTCAACTTAGTCCCCACCATGACCTCATGTGACATCACTTCCCACTCACTCAAATCCTCCACAACATTTCTCCAATGGGTCCAAAATGCTTCCTCCGCCGTGGCATACGAATTTTGAAATCTTGTACATCCAATTTTTCAATTCTCTTCTAATTGATTCCAATTGAAGTCTATAAAATTAATCCAATGTCACCACACTTCAATTTACATCTTCACTTGTCCATAGAACCATCTTAGATCTCAAAAGCACAACCAAAGGCGGGCCTACCAATTTTCCAAACCAAATTAACCATACCTTCATGATTTTGCTGAAAACCTCGGCTTGCATGAAAAATCTTCCAAAAATGAGTCAATATTCCTAAAATGATTTGTGACACACCCAGACTTCCAATTTCTAAATTTGATCTCAATTCCACGGTTAATTTCACTTTGGCACGATACTAGCGCGGCCCAACCTACCGGATAACCTTTAGAAATTTTCATGCATTTGACCTGTGGTTGATCATCTCAAGCCACCATGTACATCTTTGAAACATTGCCGACTTTCAGTTGTCGGGGTAATCTCAAGGTTTCAAATACGGGCACAGGATACCCAATCGTCAGAAAAGTCGGCCCAGTGTCGGTCGGCTAGAATTGTGCGATCCGGTGGAATCACCCACACCTGATCACATGCCTCTGTCGAGCCAACCTATTTCTGATCTCTAATCTATTTTTATTTGTGCCGTAATGACCCTTGCAGATTATCTCGGTCGAAAGGTCGCTTATTAATCAAATTCTCGAGTCTTATGCATTAGAATTTCTTAACGGCTTCACTGGATAGACTAGATTTCACATGAGTGGCCGACTCAAGGAAAGGGACTATATGCGTGCCAACGAAATGCTCGTCTAAATTTATTGAAATTAAAATTGGAAAATCGGGCTGTCACAACCACACTTTAATTCACATCTTCACTTGTCTATAGAACCAACTTAAGTCCTAATAGCAATACCAAAGGCGGGTCTACTAATTTCTCAGGTCAAATTAACCATTTTCTGATTTAATTGCTGAAAAACTCGGCTTGCATGAAAAATCTTCCGAAGATTAGTCAATATTCCTAAAATGATTTGTGACACACCCAGACTTCCAATTTCTGAATTCGATCTCAATTCCACGGTTAATTTCACTTTGGCACAATACTAGCGCGGCCTAACCTACCGGATAGCCTTTAGAAATTTTCATGCATTTGACCTGTGGTTGATCATCTCAAGCCACAATGTACATCTTTGAAACATTGGCGACTTTCGGTTGTCGGGGTAATCTCAAGGTTTCAAATACGAACATAAGGTACCCAATCGATAGAAAAGTCGGTCCAGTGCCGATCGACACGAATTGTGCGATTTAGTGGAATCACCCACACCTGATCACATGCCTCTATCGAGTTGACCTATCTCCGATCTCTAATCAATTTTAATTATGCCGTAATGACCCTTGCAGACTAGCTTGGTCGAAAAGTCGCTTCCTGGTCAAATTCTCGAGTCTGATGCATTAGAAACTCTTAACAGCTTCACCCGATAGACTAGTTTTCACATGAGTGGCCGACTCAAGGAAAAGAACTATATGCGTGCCAACGAAATGCCCGTCTCAGTTTATTGAAAATCGGATTGGAAAATCGGGATGTCACAACACACGTGGATCATCTGATTGCAAGTGGCGGAAAATTCGACAATGATATGAGTGCACAAATTTATCTGTGTGTATAAAGTTACAAAAGCGATTGACGCCGTTTAGAGTAAGTTCGACAATAGCTCTTAAGCCGACACATACTGATGCTGGTGAGAGTATACGGTCCTGCAGTTGGACTCGCTGAATTTATTTGTGTACTAAACAAAAGGATTCTCTTTAATATTTTTAAAATAATATTGTTTGTTTTTTCATCTAAACACAGTTATAAAATTCCTTTTATTTCAGAGAGTTTTTTTTTTTTTTTTAATGAAATGCGGTATCAGAGAATTTGGATTAATTTGATTCCGACGCTTTTGTTGTTCATCACAATTTTAAGTCCACCCATGGCTTGTGCTGGCTATTATACTAGGAAACGTACCCGTGCTCTGTTGTGGGACCACAAATAATCAAAGCCGCTGTATGGATAACGAGGTTTATCTTTTAATCATAACTTTGATTTTTATAGTACTTTTGATTAATATTTTTTTAAACAACAAGAATGTTGGCTAAATTATCATTTGTTTTGGCTTACAAAATAAGAAAATAACATACGCGAAATCATTAAAGTTCTCATCAAATCATGACCAATGATTGATTACAAAGAAATTAGAATTATAACATTCAATGATAACATCGAAGTGGTGACCTTTTTCTCTAAGGTATGATAATTTAATTATTTCGAATTTGATTATAAGTAAACTATAAGTGCTTATCTTCTCCATGGGTTTAAACTACATGTTAATTAGAGATAATTATTTTCTTGTTGATGTACATACAGCATCAAAGCATTGTGTCAGTGCTCTCAAGGATACAAATTGAGCATTTACCAATAACTCAGTCTAACGACCAGGTTTTATGCTTCTTCCTGTCAGTGCAACAACACTGTTGATTCAAAAATAATAGCGCCTGCCACCGTCCGATCTTGTTGGTACATATGATGAGAGATTGCATATCATGAATGTATGACCCAATAAATAATGAAAATAAATTATCTATTGATAAAAATGGCAAAGCACAAATAAAAAATTGCATATATATTTATGGAAAGACAATAAAATATCTCCAGATTTGAAATTGCTTTTGGAAAGATGTTTTAGTATCTAAAACATCTAGAATGTAATATTGAAAAAGGCCAAGGATAAAATAAAAATACAAATTTACGCATTTGGTATTTGAAAAAAATAATTGAGATATCATAAAAATAGGAGGAATTCACATGCTATCACTTTGATGAATCATCAATTGCCGAGGGTTATCAATTTCCTCGATTTTTCTTCCAAAACGAATATATTTTCATAAAATTTATCTCGTGGAAATTGTTTAGCTGGATAAACACTGAAATTCAATCTGTCCAATCTAGACGATAATCCTTTTCAAAAAAAAAAAAAAAAAATCTAGATGATAATCCATATTCTAGTGAAACTAGAGATCGCCAGCTTCTCCACTCTGCGTTCGGAAAAATCTCAGAACAGATTCTCCTTCAAAGTCTTCGCCTTTAAATATGAATAGTTCAGCATTAAGACGCTGCACTCTTCTTCTCCACTTTATAGTTCTCATCTAACGTTGTCTTTGCAGCTCGTAGACTTTCACAGTTCCCATGGCGATCGTCATGAAGTTCACGCTTGTCCTCTCCCTCGCGGTCCTCGGGCTGCTGCCGCCGTGCCAACCCCTAGAGGTCTCGAGCTACCAAGGCACGGAAGATTCGCCCGGATTGACCGTTGCCCGGCTAGACAAGAGAATTATTGAAGAAGATAGGACCGGCTTCAACATGACGAGGTTGGGCAGAGCCACAATTGAGTCCGACTCTGAGCCCGAGCCCGAACCCGACGAGCCTGAGATCATAATACCGATCCCAATAACCGAAGATACTGATGGAAGTACGACGTCCTCGGCCATCAGGTCTCCCCCGTTGCTCAGTTCGGTTGTTTGTTCCTCTCTTTTCCTTGGTTGGTTGTCTAGAATCCTAGATTGAATAGAACCCTCAAGCAAGAACAAGTTAGGGTTGGTCGTCGTGTCTCATTTATTTTTCTTATAAATCCTGAAATAAATTTCGGATTCTTAATTAGTTGGTTTCCCCTGCAGTCCTGTTTTGCGTTTCCTTGCGAGTAGATTTCTGTGATAAATGCTCATGATGTTTTTAGCGGTCAGTAATAACTCTTGCATGGATTGGGTATATATATATTCTTGTTTTGGACTATCGCAAAAGAAAATCGAAGATGATCAATCCGGTGCTCGGATTGTATTATTTCGTCCTTTACTAGTTTGTTCTACTTTGATGGTTGATTTCATGAGGCTCGTGAAGGCCGATTTTAGGTGGATGATTCTACCATTTTTTATTTTTTTTATTTTTATCTTGGTGGTAGGTTTGCAATAAAGATTTGTGGATAATTAACAATGCTTTTATGAAATTATCAACTTATCTCTTGTCATCTACGTTAAATTATCGATTCTTAATATGCATTTACCAACCTTTATATGAGTGTATTACCAATTCGATTAGATCATATGGGTCATCAAATTTGAGTTAGTATTTTTTTTCTTAATTTAATTAAGTTTTGTTATCATTGATCAACTTTTATTTCTCCTTCTACTAAACGCCTCATATTTATTGATTCTTACGTGTGAATTATCAATTTTTCTCCTATCAAAGGACTAATTGTAGTTCACCAGCTATCATCAAAGTTGGTGACCAACGTGTCAATATTTCTATTAATTTACCATTTTTATTTACCTTACTAGTAACCATTTCCCAACTCTTTTTCAGAAATTACAAAATTTGATTGGAGTAATTACTCTTTGATTAAATTACTAACTTACTAAGCGATGTTTATTGATGGCGTTAAGTTACCAACTTCTCTCATCTCATATAAAATATAATTATTTTTATCTTTCACAAACTTTTGTTTACCTTTCTTACCAGCAAGTCGAGATTATTAATCCTTATTTGAGTGACTTACTAACTTTCCTATTGGGTTACCACTTTTACATGATTTACTTGACATCTTTTTAAGTAAACCAACTCATTTTACTGTATTTAGATTTTACCAATTTTTCTCCTACTCGACACTTATCGACACTTAATTAAAAATTACCCCCATGGAAAAAATCCGTTTTTCTTTACCGAACAATAAAATTTTGCGACGTAAGTGAGGATTGAACCCCTATTACTTAGCCAAAAGGATATAAATAGGGAAAAATCTGAAGGGAGGGAGACAAAGTAATTTATGCGAATATAGGATGAGGGTGGGAAAATGACTGAAATCATGTACAACATGATAGGACTTTTTGAGTCCCGACTAATCTCTCGTAAAGCAATTCCCCTATCTCACGCACATCAAGTCTTAACACGAGCCGAAACTGATTCTCTTGGGGACAACCTTGGAGAAAAAGAAAGATTGATGAGTGTAATCCGTTCTTTGATCAAGTCTACTTTGCGCCAGAACAACCTTGACCTCCTCAATTGCATTCTTTGTACATCTAATTTCACTGTCCACGTGATCCCCTCTTCGTCTCAAAACAAAGTTTCCCCCATAACTCGCAGAGTAGGTGATTCCATGGTGGAGATTACATTCATGCTCGAACATTTCTGCTGTCATTCGTCTGCTGATGTTTCAATCTATGTAGAGCCCGACTTGCGGAAACATTAATTATGTGACTAGGGCCATCACGTTACATCCTGTCTTCTCTTTCGCTAGAATTAATTGTTATCTCGATACAAAGAAGATGAAGTCGTAAAACCAGTCTTGTCTCCAAGAGTTTGCTTCGAGTATTTCTTTGTGACCCAGGGATTTTCGCAACTCCATGATGGAGATCAAATTCGCGCTCGCCCTTTCCTTCGTGATTCTCATGTTGCTGTCTGATCTCCCAAGAGCTTGGCTCGCGAGATCGCCGAGTCCATGGATAAGACCCTCAGCCAACAGCAGCAGCAGCAACCGTCGACAATGTCTCCTCCTCTTTCCAAGCAAGAAAGATTTGCATGCTGAGTGGGGGTGGGAGTGGAGGTGGTCGTTCGGGTGGCAGTCGTGGTAGCTGGCAGATGGTGGTGGTAATGGCGACCGGACAAAGGAAGATGGAGGAAGGAGCCAAAAAAAAGGACAAATAAAAGAAAAAATTAATAAAATTAAAATATTTTTACAAGTTGTTCACGTCAATGTCGACCGGTTGGCGTTCATGTGAGTGCCGATTAGCCAAATTTGACTGGATGGATTGAAAAATGACTCAGTTGTCCATAAAAATTAATATAAAAATGGATTGGCATAAGTATAGTAGATTTAATTTTTTTTTCCTATGAAATTTGGTACCAAAGAATTTGGATTTAATTTATTTCCAATGCTCTGGTTATTCATTTTAGTTTCTTGAATTTATTATCACAATTTTCTGCATGCTATGATACTAGGAACATACCTGCGCTGTGTCGCGGGACCATTAACAATCAAACTGACTATATAGATAAACAACGTTTCGTCTTTTTATCAAAACTTTGATTTTTCTAGTACTTTTGATACTTTTTCTTTTTTAAATAGCAAGAATATTGGCCAAATTATCGTGTGTTTCAGCTTACAAAATAAGAAAATAACATATGTGGCATCATTATAAGTTCTCATTAAATCTCATTAATGATCGATTATAGAGAAATTAGCAATATAACATTCGATGATAACATCAAAGTGACGACCTTTTTCTCTAAGGTGCAATAACTTAATTATTTCGAATTTGATCTTTAGTAAACTATAAGTGCTTTTCTTGGTAATGTAAATATACTATCAAAGTATTGTGTGATGGCTCTCAAAGATACAAATTGATCAGATACCGATAGCTCAGACTAACAACCATTGATATTTACTCTTCTTTCATTGACCTTGTAATTCACATCTCATAACTCGTGCAATTTTCATGGTGGACATTACATTCGCCCTTGTCCTATGCTGCTACCTCTATGTCAATCTCTCAAGGTCTTGGTTCACGATAGTGCTATCAAGTTAGCCAACAATTCTTGCGAACGAGCAGAGGAGGAGGAGGAGTAGGACCGTCACCGGGCGGCCGCAGGGTTTCCTGCTACTTTCAGTTAGCGAAACAACACCGTTGACCCTACCGTTGACCGGTCTTCATTACTTTGTCCGAACATATCCTAGTAAAGCCAAACCATGCCAAAAAATAATAGCGTTCCCCGATCATGATGAAAAAATCGAATTTTTTAATTATTTTTAAAATTTTGAATTTTTTATTATTATTTCTTTTCTTTTATTACTTCTTTATTTTTCTTTTCTTTTCTTTTTTTCTTCCTTTCTCTTTTCTTTCTTCTTCTTCTTCCTTCTTCTTCTCCCTTGTTCCTCCGTCGGCGGTGATTGACCTAAGCTTGCTAGCTCAAGCTTCGTTGTGGCCGGCGAGCTTGTGGCTTGCCAGATCCAAGCAAGCCTGAGCTCAACCAAGGCCGACGAGCTCGCACTTGAGCTCCGTTGGGGCTAGCGAACCAAGCTAGCTGAGGCCAATGAGCTTGCGGCTCACTAGATCTAGGTGAGCTCTAGCTCCATTGAGGTCAGGGAGCTTGTGGCTTGCTAGATCAAGGCGAGCTCTGGCTTCGCTAAGGTTGGTGAGCAACTAGGTGAGCTTCAACCTTGCTAGCTAGCTTGAGCCTCACCTGGTCGGTTGCCAACCATCGTTGTGCCGACCATCGGATAAGGAAGGAGGAAGAAGAAAGAAAAAAAAAAGAAAAAAAGGAAAAGAATAATGAAATATAAAAAATGATTCTAATTTTGATTTTTATAATTTTTTTTTATAAAGTTAAAGGGGGAAGTTGGGTTGGAAATGAGTTTTTAAGTCTAACTTATTTAGTTAGTCTCTTTAAAATGTAAATGACCTAAATATGATTCATTTCAAGATATAAGTGATCAATATATGATCAATTTATGATTTAAATAGGTTAAATATGGGTCTAAGATCCACTTTGACATCTCTACTGGTGGTTGCCACCATGTGACTCTCGATGGCTACGGCAATGGTCCCATCCGGTTGATGACAAGGAGTGTAGTGAGGCCTATTAATGGTCCTCAACCTTTAGGTCTCACCAGTGGATGCTCAACTCCATCATTAATTTCTCTCTTTGCCTCATCTATTGTTTGCCTCAACCCTAGTTGGAATGTCATGTATGTTTTGTGGACAGTACTTTGGGGATTTGATTTGGCGATTTTAGTGCGAATTGGTGGGTAGCATATGATGTTTCTAAGTCATGATTGTCAAACCATAAATGTTGCCCAAGAAAAAAAAAATAAAATGAAATTGCTTGATAAGTAGAGAATTGTTTTGTATGCCACAACGGAAGGGAGAGACTTATTGAGTTTACTTTAAATTCGATCCATTATCTCCGATTACGAAATTATTTACACATTTAGCATTTGCTAATTGAGATGTTTAGAAATTCGGTTGCATAATTATCTTCAAATACACATTTCAATCATTTGTGTTTGAATATTTAAAAAATAAACAATACTTTCATCTAATAGCTTATCTTCTTTGAACAATTGATAATGATCTTATAAAATCTTCTATGGTGTCAGACCTAGACATTTTGAAGTTTGAATCTTTTCACTCTTAAACTTCAAGTATAGGAATTTATGTGTGTGTCGCCTTACAAAAGCAAATGACATCGTGACACATATTGATGCTAGGGAGAGTATATAGTCTTGCAGTTAACTCTCTGAATTTATGTGTACTAATCAAAAGTTTTCTCTTTAATATTTTTAAATTAACATTGTTTGTTTTTCATCTAACTGCACGTATAAAATTTATTTATATTTCAAACAGTAATTTCATGTGAAATTTGATACTAGATAATTTAGATTTAATATATTTTGGATGCTCTGGTTATTCTTTTTAGTTTCTTGAATTTATTATCACAATTTTGGGTCCGCATGGCTTGTGCTTGCTATTATACTAGGAAACATACCCGCTCTTTGTTGGCAGACCATAAACAATCAAAATCACTGCATATTTTTATCATGACTTTGATTTTTCTAGTACTTCTGATATTTTTTTTAAATAGCAAATATGTTGGCTAAATTATCATATGTTTCAGCTTATATAATAAGAAAATAATATAAGTGGCGTCACTATAAGTTCTCATTAAATCATGATTGATGATTGGTTATAAGAAATTAGCAATACAACATTTGACAATAACATCGAAGTGGCAACCTTTCTCTCTAAGCTATAATAACTTAATTATTTCGAATTTGATTATAAGTAATCTATAAGTGTTTCTCTTTTCTAATGTTTTAAATTACATGGTAAATAGATATAATTATTTTCTTGGTGATGTAGATACACTGTAAAAGTATTGTGTGATGGCTCTAAAAATAAAAATTGAGCATATACCGATAACTTGATCTAGTGACCATCAATATTTACTCTTTTTTTCATCGACCTTGTATTCGCAACCGGGCAGCGATAGGGTTTCATGCTCCATTCGGTCAGTGCAACAACACCGTGGACCCTATCATTGACCAGTCCTCTTTGCTTTGCCCGAACCAATCATGGTAAAGCCAGACCAAGCCCAAAAATAATAGCATTCGTCGGGCGTTGGATCTCGTCGGCACATATGATGAAAGATCGCATGTCACGAATGCATTAACCGATAAATAATGAAAAGAAATTATCTATCGATCAAAGTGGCACAGCATAAAGAAATTGCATAAATATTTTTGGAAATATAAAAAAATATTTCCAGATTTGAAATTGCTTTTGGAAAGATGTTGTAGTATCTAAAACATCTAGAATGTAATACTGAAAAAGGTGAGGGATAAAATAATTTTTTTTACGCATTTGGTATTTGAAAAAAAAAATAATAATTGAGATATCATAAAAATAGGAGGAGCTCACATGTTATCACCTTTGTGACATCCCGATTTTCCGGTTCTATTTTCAATAAATTAAGACGGGCATTTCGTTGGCACGCATATAGTTCTTTTCCTTGAGTCGACCACTCATGTGAAAACTAGTGTATCGGGTGAAGCCGTTAAGAGTTTCTAATGCATCAAACTCGAGAATTTGATCAGGAAGCGACCTTTCGACCGAGCTAATCTGCAAAGGTCATTACGGCACAAATAAAAGTCGATTAGAGACCGGAGATAGGTCGACTCGACGAGGCATGTGATCGTGTGTGGGTGATTCCACCAGATTGCATAATTCTTGTCGATCGGACACTTTGGGCCGACTTTTCTATCGATTGATGCCACTTCGTGTTCGTATTTGAAACCTTAAGAAGTCTGCCGACAACCGATCGCCAATGTTTCAAAGATGTACATTGTGGCTTGAGATAATCAACCACAGGTCAAATGCATGAAAATTTCTAAATGCTACTCGGTAGGTTGGGCCGCGCTAATATCGTGCCAAAGTGAAATTAACCGTGGAATTGAGATCGAATTCGAAATTGGAAGTCAGGTGTGTCACAAAATCATTTCAAGATCATTGAATCATCTTTGGAGGATTTTTCATGCAAGCCGAGCTTTTCAGCAAAATAATCAAGAAAATGGCTAATTTGGCTCGAGAAATTAGTAGGCCCGCTTTTGGCCATACTTTTGGGACTCAAGTTGATTTTATAGACAAGTGAAGATGTGAATTGAAGTGTGGTGACATTGGATTAATTTTATGGACTTCAATTTGATTCAATTGAAAAGAATTGATGAGAAATGAAGAAATTTGATGTCAAAAAATCGGGCCATGCGGAAAATGGAAGTGAACCCATTGGAAGAGGTTGTGGGAGTAAGTGGAGTATGACATCATGCATGAGGTCATGGTGGGCCTTTTGTGGATTAAAGGAAAAGAAAAAGAAAAAGAAAAAGGGCCCCCTCCTCCTTCTCTCTCCTCCCTCTCTTCTTCCTCCTCCCGTGCGATTCCTCCATGGGCGTTTTCTTCATCTTCTTCTTCGGACGCCAGCAGCAAGGGAGATCGTCGAGCAGCCCGCCCGGAGCCACCCGTCACCGCCTCACGCCGCCGCACGCCGTCCTCGCCGTCCGCTCGCTCGCCGACCAGCTCCCCGCTCCGCCTCAGCCCGCATCCCCAGCAGATCTGGGAACCCCGAACCAGCAAGCCGAAGACCAGTTGAAGCCAGCAGCTCCACTCGTCGCCGTCGTCGCCGCCGCCAGCCGGAGCTCCTCGCCGTCGCCGCTCGCCCGCACGGTCGACCCGCTCGCCGCTCCGCCTAGCCGCCTCCGCCTGCCTCTGTCCGCAAGTTCTAAGAGCTGCCGGAGCTCGTCCCGCCACCGTGAGGTCCCGCCGTGAGCCGCCGTTGACTTCCTCCTAGCTCGTCCAAGCTCCGCCAGTCTCTCCTCCGCCGTTCCTCCGCCGAATCGCCGCCGGATCCGCCCCCAACCAGCAGCCACCGGAAGTTGCAGAAAATGGGTATGCAGCGGCTTCGTGGCCCGTTTTGGCCGTCTTCCCGAGCCCGGATGCTCGGCCCGCTTTGAGGAAAGTCGATCCTCGCGTCGTCCCCGTCGTTTTGGTCCGCTCGGTTCGTTAATCCGGTGAGTTTAACTCACTAAATCTTGATTAGAGGGTTAATGATGCCCTAAGTGTGCTTAGTCTAAGTTAAGTAAGATTAGGTTGGTAGATTAGTTTATTTAAATATGGATTAGATTAAGTTGTTTAATTAAAGTTAAACATGTTTAGTTTAAGGGTTAAGTAGGTTTATTTTTAAAATAAACCTTGATGTGACATAAAGGAATTTACTTTTGATTTATTTAAACATTTCGAAATTATTTAATAATTTAATAATATATCATTATTCGAAATTATTAAAATATGATTATTTAATTATTTTCGGAATAAATTTAATTATTTATTAAATTCCGAAAATTTTGTAGGGACCATAAATTCTCAAATTTCGTCGGTCATTAGCGCTGTGTATTCGGATTTTGAAATTGATGGTTGGATATTATAAATTGGGCGTGGATGACGAAAATATGAATTTTCGGAATAAATTTAATTATTTATTAAATTCCGAAAATTTTGTCGGGATCTTGTTCTCTCAGAATTCCGTGCCGATCAGCTGTGTGCATGTAGAATTTGAAATTGATGATTGGTTGTGGCGAATTGAGTGTGATTGCGATTTATGAGGATTCTTTAGAAAACCCTAAGTGTGGGAATTGATGGGAGATTGTAGTGATTAACCACCTATTAGAGGTCGTGCCTAGTGAGGCCGTGATTAACCACCGATTGGAGGTCGTGCCTAGTGAGGCCGTGATGAACCACCTATGAGAGGTCGTGCCTAATAGGGCCGCGATGAACCACCTAAGAGAAGTCGTGCCTAATGGGGCCGTGATTGACCACCTATTAGAGGTCGTGCCCATGTGGTGGTAGTGATGGATCACCTATGAGAGGTCGTGCCCAAGGAGGCCGTGATGGACCACCTATGAGAGGTCGTGCCCGGTGAGGCCGTGATGGACCACCTAATGAAAGGTCGTGCCGAGTGGGGCCGTGATTGCCACTGGTTGTTAAACCTTTCTATAGGGCCGTAATTGAGAGCAATGATTGATTTGCTAGAATGACATGTAATCGACCGAGTCGATTGATCGCTGAGACGATCCCCATGTTTGAGCTGTGCTGATGATGTGATTGTATCTCCGTTGTTGAGTTATTAGAATTGCACGTGGTTGAATTATATAAACTGTGCTAACCTGCAGATGAAGGCTAATGTGAGGTAAGTCTTACGTGTGATGTGGCTAGGCCACACTTTGAGGCGTATTTTCTTTCTAATAGGGGTTTAGGGGTTGAACTTGGCCGAGACATCGTCTCATCCCGGTTGTGGGATTAAAATTTCAGGTCCCTGGTGGACGGAGCGGCTGGATAGCTTTGGTTGGCCTTGAGGGGTTGTGGAGATGAAGTTAGGAGGATTGGAGAACGTGTCCGACTTGTAGGTCGTAGGACAATTCCTTTTTAAGAGCCGGTCATTTGTAGACTTTTGGCCATAGACCTTTGTTTGTAATTCTGTTGAATTATGGAAGTGTTATGTTGTGGTTTTGCTTCCTGCTTTTCTATCCCGCATTTTATTGTCAGGGGTTTTATAATACGTTCCGCTTGCGCATTAATAAATGAATGGGGTCGGCGACACTACCTGGGAATGTCGCATTTGATTGACCGCAATGGGATGTGCGCGTGCTCGGGGTTCGGGCGTGACAACCTTGATCAATCATCAAGTGTCAAGTGTTATCAGTTTTCTCGATTTTTCTCCCAAAAATAACACATTGTTTATCTTGTGGAAATTGTTTAGCTCGATAGGCACTGAAATTTACTCTCTCCAATCTAGATGATAATCCCTATTCTAGTGAAACTAGAGATCACCAGCTTCTCCACTTTGCGTTCGGAAAAATCTCAGAACAAATTCTCCTTCAAAGCCTTTGCCTTAAATACGAATAATTCACCATCAAGACATTGCACTCTTCTTCTCCACTTTATAGTTCTCATCTAACTTTGTCTTCGTAGCTCGTGAACTTTTGCTGTTCCCATGACGGTCATCATCAAGTTCCTGCTTGTCCTCTCCCTTGCGGTCCTCGTGTTGCTGCCACCATGCTGACCCCTGGAGGTCCCGAACTACTGAGGCACGAAAGATTGGCCTGAATTGACTGTTGCCCAGTGACACAAGAGAATCATAGAAGAAGATAGGACTGGCTTCAACATGATGAGGTTAGGCGGAGCCACAATCGAATCCGAGCCCGAATCTGTCCGTGGTGCGAAGCCAAGCCCTGCGATCATAATGCCAAAGCCGACGGTCGAAAATTCTGCTGCAAATAGGACGTCCTCGGCCATCAGGTCTCGCCCATTGCTCAGTTCGGTTGTTTGTTCCTATCTTTTCTTTGGTTGGTTGTCTAGAATCCTAGATTGAATAGAACCCACAAAAAAGAACAAGTTAGGGTTCGTGTTAGTGTCGTATTTATTTTTCTTGTAACTCCTGAATTAATTTGGATATTTTATTATTTGGTCCCTCTACAGTCCTGTTTTGCGTTTCCTTCCGTGTAGACTTCTGTAATACGTGTTCATGATGTTTCTAGCAGTGAGTAATTACTCTTCAATTAAATTACTAGTTTACTGAGCGATGTTGATTGATTGTTTTAAGTTACTGCCTTCTCTCATCTCCAACCAAATATAATTATTTTTATCTTTCACAAACTTTTTCACAAACTTTTGTTTATCTTTCTCGCCAGCAAGTTGAGATTATTAATACGTATTTGAGTGACTTACTAGCTTTATTTAGATTAAATTACCCATTAGTTATGGTTTATTAAAAGTACCAACTTTCCTATTGGGTTACCACTTTTACGTGATTCACTTAACATCTTTTTAAGTAAACCGACTCATTTTACTCTATTTAGATTTTACCAAATTTTCTCCTGCATGACACTTATCAATACTTAATTAAAAATTACCCCCATGGAAAAAAATCCGCTTTTTTTTTTTTTTCTGGAACAATAAAATTTTTCCTCGTAAGGTTAAGATTGAACCTCTACTACTGAGCCAAAAGGATAAATAGGAAAAAAATCCGAAGGCAGGAAGTAATTCGTGTGAATATAGGATGAGGGCGGGAATATGGCTGAAATCATCTACAACATAATAGGACTTTTTGAGTCCCGACTAATCTCTCGTAAAGCAATTCCTCTGTCTCGTGCAAATTGGGTCCTAATGCGAGTTGAAAACTCATGCTCTCAGGGACAACCTTGAAGAAAAAGAAGGATCGATTAGTGTAATCCATTCTTTGATTGATCAAGTCCACTTTGCGCTAGAAAAACCTGACCTCCTCAATTGCAATCTTCGTACATATAACATCACTATCCACGTGATCAACACTCCCTCTTTGCCTCAAAAGTTCGCAAGTTGGGCTCTTTATAGATTGAGACATCAGGGAATGAATAACAGAAGAAAGGGTCGAGCTTGAATGTAATCTCCAACCTGGAATCACCGACGTCGTGAGTTATGGAGGAAAAAGGAAAATAGGATTGTTTGGGTGGCAGTGGTAGTGGTCGTGCAGGCGGTGGTGCTAATAGCAATGAGGGTGGTCATGCAGGTGGCAATGGCGGCCATTGCACGACCCCAGGCTGCCCGGGGCGGCGATCCTGTCCAACGGATGCTAGGGAGGGTAGGGAGGCCTCTGGGTTCCTCAGCCATCAAGTCTAGCCGATCGCTTGGCTCGGTCGTTAGTTTCTCTCTTTTTCTCGTCTATCGTTTGTTTCAACCCTAGTTCGAATGTCTCGGCCACCTGAAAATTCGGAGTTACATATTGTGTTTTATGAACGGTTTTTGGTGATTTGAGCGCGATTTTGGAGGTAGCATATGATGTTTCTAGGGAAAAATGCCAAAAAAGTCGTAAACCTTTTGTCTTTGTGTCGATTTAGTCCTAAACTTTTTTTTTGTGCTAATTTAGTCCTAAACCTTTTTACGTTATACCAATTCAATCTTTTTCGGCCAATTTTAGCCGGATTTTGCTAACTGGACGCCAATCGGCTGACGTGGCATGATTGGTGCTGACGTGGATAACTTTTAATAATATTTTAATTTTTTCGATTTTTTTATTTTCTTTTTCTCTTTTTCTTCTCCTCTTCTCCCTCCAATCGGTCTCTAGACCTCAGCGACCAGCCAGAGATGACAACCGGTGAGATCGAGGTCGACCTCGCCAACCACCTCGCCAGTGGCTGCGAGGGCGGCCTCACTTGCCCAACGCAAGGCCACCCTCGAGGCCTAGGTGGCGAGGCTCACCCTCGCTAGATTTGGCGAGGGTCAAGCCTTGCCCATGGTCAGCGAGGGCAAGCCCCACCAGCTCCGCACGAGGAGGTGGCTCGAGTTGGCGGGGCTCGCCCTCGCCGAGATGATGCTTCCGCAAGAGTTGGATGATGAAACCCCCACAGTAGCATCGTCTCCACTACCGCCGCCTATCCTTCCTCGTCGCAACATCCACCACCACCCGGCAACCTTGCCTTCTCGACCCTCACCAGATCTAGAAGGGTGAGCCTCGCCACTCAGGCCTTGAGGGCGGCCTTGTGGCCACTAGTGAGGTGGCCGGCAATTGGCTGAGGAAAAAGAGGAGAAGAAAAAAAGAAAAAAGAAAAGAAAAAGAGAATAGAAAGAAATTCAAAAAATATTAAAATATTGTTAAAAGTTGTCAACGCTAGCATCAATCAGGCCACATCAACCGGCAGCGTTCAGTCGGCAAAATCCGGCCAAAATTGGTCGAAAATGACTGAATTAGCACAACGTAAAAAGGTTCGGCACCAAAAAAAGGTCTAGAACTAAATTGACACAAAAACAAAATGTTTATGACTTTTTTGGCACTTTTCCCTTGTATAATTTATAGATCACTATAAAATAGTAATGAATTCAAATGAACCGATAAATGTTAAATAAATACAAAAGATAAAATGTGAATGTCATTTTAAACTTATCGTAAAGCCTAAAGAATTTTACCCTAAAATTTCAACAAGTAATGGGCAAGAAAAACGGAAATTATTAGATAGGAATGTAGAAAACTTGGTCTGCATTTTGTTGGCTTAAAAAAATATTTTGGCAAAATGGACATAAATTGGGACTCGAAAAGGTCAAACAAAAAGCGATAATTGCCATTTTTATTGGACACTTTAATATTTCGTCTCCCTTGAATTCTCTCCTATTCGAACACTTGAGTCACGTATTGAAGTTAATTTTAATTGTTGATTAGATGACGTTGTTACATCAAAAAAGAAAAAAAGAGAGTAAGACGTGAAATATACATGTAAAAGATAGAATACGTTTGATTCATTTCAAAGCCAAATCAAAATGCATAAAGGACCACAAAGACCATTTATGAATTTCTTCTTAAATTAAAAAATTCTCTAATTTGTAAACCATTTATAAAACAACTTAGGAAATTAAAGGGAGATGGTCGCGAAGTAAAAGAGCAAAACGAAAGAATATGGTTCATCTAAAAGCCATATTGGAACCGCAAGAAAGGAAAAATTGTCCGAGTGCCACTTAAATTGTCTAAGTGTCACTTAGAACCTTTAGTTCAAATTATCCAAATGTCACCTAAAACTTGTTGCTACGCTAAGTCCTTAAATTATACCTTTTCAACATAAATTTTGGACATAATCGAACCGATTAAAATATTTAGGGCTTAATTATGTGTATGTTTATAAAAATGCAACATCCGATCGAATTAATTAGAAGATTTAAAAGTGCGATTCGATTCTGTACATAAGGGACTAGCCTCATCGTTGACTTGTCCACCAGCTCACTTTGATTAAACAAAGAGGAATAGAGAGAGACTGAGAGCGAAAACCTTGAATGGGAAAATGCTACCTGCACATCACAGTCGTAGACCACACCCGGTCCATTTTGAGCACAAGCCTTTTAACTTTTGATGGGGTCAAATCATGCAACAAAACAAAACATGCTAGGCATAAAACTCCATGTTATTTTCTTTTTAGTACATCCTTAAAGGATGCTCACAAGTCACTGCCTAAGGGTAAAAAAAGAGGGAGCATCGGGGGAGTTTTACTGCAATGGGGCTGGAGTTGCAGCTTTGTTCAAATAGCAAGTTGCTTCCTTTGAGGTAAGTTGTTGTCAAAGCAGGTAAGATTACTAGCAAGGAAGCAAGTCCAATCCATGCCTGCATATTTAAGGTAATTTTTGGTGACGTGGTGCGGTGCCCTTTCTTTCTAGACTCTCCGCTTATTTTCTTGTGAATGGCAGTCTATTGGTCCTTGTTACGTTTCCAATATAAAATTTTACTTCTCTGTAAGAACAATGGAGTCCAATTGATGTTTTTTTAGGAGAAGTATTCGGGAAGCCCTTCATGGTTTAGTTCTTGCTCTACTGTAGGTTTCCCAGCTTAAATTTGATGCAATTTGATAGAAGAAGTAGTCAATTGTTGAACTGTTGGTTTTGGGAACAGATAAGAAAGTGGGACTGGAATGAACATGGTCCAATTTTGAAAGCCAGGCTCAATGCAAAACTATCAATTTATCGAGCCATCGCAATATTCAAGATGAAGAGGTCATCATCTCTTGATTTGGATGGTAAAGCTCTGAAGAAGTTTTGGCTTGAGACTCTTGTAATATTCCTTGATGCAGCTGAGGCATGTTTACTATGCTTCTAGAGAAAATTAAGGATGTGCAAATATCAATTTAGTGCTTTCCTTAATAGGTTGGTTCAAATTGTTGTCACTTAGGGTGCACAGTAGGAACAAGTGCTGCTCATTTGCCACAAGCTATTTGTATTGATTGCATATGCTCAGGCATGTCTAAGAAAGGAATTATGCCTGTTAGCATCATCCATTCGCAATAACTCTGATTGATCTGTTTATTTATATTATTCTGTTTCTAGGACTACAATTGGTAGCAGGCCGATGCGAGGACCAATAGCCATGGAGCCATTATTGAAAGTGTAATGAAGGCAAGCTGTCCAGTGATTGAACATGGCTAAGCAAGTCTGAAGTTGTATACTACCACTTTTTATTGAAAGTTATTGAAGGGGGCAGTGCTTCAATTCATGGCTTACTGCGGATTCTTGTACAGACCTCTACTTTCTACTGCATTTGCTCATATATAATTGGAATATTACCCATGAGTTTGCTTTATAAAATGCAAGGTTCCCACGGGAGTCTAGTTTCTCAAACTTTTCTTCCTCCATTAATTCTTGTCAACATTTCTTTTATAGAAATGGTACGGTTCAGGTTTTTCCCAAAAGCTAAAGTTCGTAGCTAGGATAAAACAGTTAAATTTTCATTGAATTGTGTCTAGAGCTCATTATGTGCATGACAAATGTCTGTCCAAGTTTGACAGAAGATGAAAGATGCATAAACCAAATGAAAGAACAGAGAGCAGCAACTCAGCAAAACTATATCATCTATGAGAAGAAAACACATCGTTCCAGTGTTCCTCATTCATAAAAGAGTACTCCTCAACAAAATTATTCAGTTAATCCAGACATCTAAAGACAAGTTTCATGTTGAGAAGAATTAATGAAGAAATTATAGACATTTAATTATTCCTGATCAATGCTTGGCAAAATTGCAAGTAATGATAGCTTTCCTAGAGCCAGCAATTGGCCACAAGTAAATTTTAAAATAAGTTGCAGACGCCAGTTGTGCACCAACAAGAGACACGCCCTTAGAAACTAGATGGATGAAAACAGCAAGAGATATGTACATATGACGGTCAAGAAGATAATTCCAAGAGCATTCAGAAGGCACTTCACCATTGAAAGCTCCATTTGGCTCCCGATTTAGGAATATATATAGCCTTAGTGTCACGCCCCGAACCCCGAGCGCACACACATCCCACGGCGGTCGATCAAATATGCGACATCCCAGGACATGTCGCCGACCCATTCATTTATTTACGCATGCGGAACGTATTATAAAACCCCGACAATAAAATACGGGATAGAAAAGCAGAAGCAAAACCACCACATATCAATTTCATAATTCAACAAATTACGACGACATTAAGCCTACAACCAAAAGTCTACAAAAGATCGGCTCTTAAAAAGGAACCGTCCTACGACCTACAAGTCAGACACGTTCTCCAATCTTATAACTTCACCTCTGCAACTCCTCAAGGCCAACCAAAGCTATCCGGTCGCTCTGTCCACCAGGGACCTGAAATTTTAATCCCACAATCGGGATGAGACGATGTCTCGGCAAGTTCAACCCCTAAACCCCTATTAGAAAGAAAATACGCCCGGTGGCCTAGCCACATCACACGAAGACTTACCTCGCCTCAGCCTTTATCTCGGTGTTAGCACAAGTTATATAAACCAACCACGTGCAATTATGATAACTAAACAACCATGGCACAATCACATTATCAAACAATTCAACCACTTGGATCGTCTCGCTCGGCCGATTACATGTCATTCTAGCAAATCAATCATTGCTCTCATACCCTTAGAAATTTGAGATGGATCACGGCCCCACTGAACCTTTAACAATTCACGGCCCCAAGAGATATGGCATATCACGGCCTCACATATAGGTGGTTTATCACGTCAACGAAGATTTCACGGCCTCATTCCAGGTAGTTTTTCACGGCCTCATCGGGCACGAGCATTCTTATAGGTGGTTTTTCACGGCCTCATCGGGCACAACCTCTTGTAGGTGGTTTTTCACCATTGAAAGCTCCATTTGGCTCCGATTTAGGAATATATATCAATTTCTACACTTAGGATTTCATAAAGAATCCCTATAAATCGCAATCACACTCCATTCATCACAACCAATCATCAATTTCAAATTCTACTAGCACAACAACGATCAAAGCACGAAATTCGAGAGAATAAGGTTCCCAAATAATTTTCAGAATTTATTAAATAATTAAATTTTATTCCGAAAATTAATTAGATAATAATATTCATATTTTTCGCGATCCACATTTAATTTATAATATCTGACCATCGATTTCAAAATCCGAATACACAGCAGCGACCGGCACGAAATTCTAAGAATTTAGGGTCCCGACAAAATTTTCGGAATTTAATAAATAATTAAATTTTTTCCGAAAATAATTAAATAATAATATTTTAATAATTTCGAATAATGATATATTATTAAATTATTACATAATTTCGAAATATTTAAATAAATCAAAAGTAAATTCCTTTATGTCACATCAAGGCTTATATTAATATAAACCTTCATTTAGCCTTAAATTAAACTCACTTTAAGCTAATTAAACACATTAATATAATCCATACTTAAATAAATTAAACTAACCACCTAATCACAATTAACATAACTAAGCACACCTAAAGCGTAATTAACCCTCTAAGCGAGGTTTAGTAAGTTAAACTCACTGGATTAGCGAACCGAGCGGACCAAAACGACGAGGACGCCAAGGAGAACAACTTTCCTCAAAGCGGGCCAAGCATCCGGGCTCGGGAAGGCGGCCAAACGGCCCACGAAGGGGCTGCTATACCCATTTTCTTCAGCTGCTGTCCATGGCGGTTTGAGGCCGAGGAAGGGTAGATCCGGCGCCGGTTGAAGCGCACAAGGGCCAAGATGGACGGAGGAGACCAAACCGGACCTAGGCGGGGCTTCACGGTGGCCGGAGGTGGGCTGGACGGCTCCGACGAAGCTTCCTCAGATCTGGAATGGCTGCTGGAACAGAGGAGAAGAACCAGCGACTCGGCTTGCTGGAAACGGGCAAAGCGGGGCTTCGGCGGTCCAGGCGGTGGTTCCGGCTGCTGTACGGCGGCGAGACGGCCTTCGGCGAGCTCCACGACGGCCTGAGGAGGCTAGACGACGACCCTGGACGAGCGGACAGAGGCGGACCAGCGGCTGGACTCGTGGCTGCACGAGACTGGACACGACGGGCGAGCTAGCTGGTCCAGCGGCGTGCGATGCTCGGGCGGTTGCAGGGCTGCTCGGCCATCTTCGGCTTGCTGGACTTTTTCGAAGAAGAAGATGAAGAACATGGAGGAATCGCACGGAAGAGAGGAAGAAGAGAGGGAGGAGAGAGAAGAAGGAGAGAGAAGATGGGGGGCTTTTTCTTTTCTTTTTCTTTTTCTTTAATCCACAAAAATGGCCCACCACCATGACATCATGAGTGACATCACACTCCACTCACCCAATCCTCCACAACCTCTTCCAATGGGTCCATTTTATTTTTCCGCCGGGGTCCAATTCTTGTACGTCCCAATTCTTCAATTCTCATCAATTCTCTTCCAATTGAGTCCAATTGAAGTTCATAAAATTAATCCAATGTCACCACACTTCAATTCACATCTTCACTTGTCCATAGAACCAACTTAAGTCCCAAAAGCGCGACCAAAAGCGGCCTACTAATTTCTCGAGCCAAATTAGCCATTTCTTGATTATTTTGCTGAGAAGCTCGGCTTGCATGAAAAATCTTCCGAAAATAAGTCAATGATCCTAAAATGATTTGTGACACACCCAGACTTCCAATTTCTGAATTCGATCTCAATTCCACGGTTAATTTCACTTTGGCACGATACTAGTGCGGCCCAACCTACCGGGTAGCCTTTAGAAATTTTTATGCATTCGACCTGTGGTTGATCATCTCAAGCCACAATGTACATCTTTGAAACATTGGCGACTTTCGGTTGTCGGGGTAATCCCAAGGTTTCAAATACGAACACAGGGTACCCAATCGATAGAAAAGTCGGTCCAGTGTCGATCGACAAGAATTATGCAATCCGGTGGAATCACCCACACTCAATCACATGCCTCTTTCGAGTCGACCTATCTCTGGTCTTTAATCGATATTTATTTGTGTCGTAATGACCCTTGCAGATTAGCTCGGTCGAAAGGTCGCTTCCTGGTCAAATTCTCGAGTCAGATGCATTAGGAACTCTTAACGGCTTCACCCGATAGACTACTTTTCACATGAGTGGCCGACTCAAGGAAAAGAACTATATGCGTGCCAACGAAATGCCCGTCTCAATTTATTGAAAATAGAATCGGAAAATCGGGATGTCACACTTAGAATGGAAGTCCAAGAACATCTGGTCCTTGAAGCAAAATGTGTTCATCAGTTAAGCAATGAATCGTCCATGAAAGATGGACAATGGTACTTGTAGCCAATAGTTGCATCATGAATTGCACTAGAGGAAATAAGCTTACTCAAGTTGGAAGGGATAGTGGAAGGGATAGAAGATAGGACTACTTCACATGTCATTCATATTTTAAATACCTAGTAGGATTACCATTTTTGTCCGTCTTTCCCTCGAACAAGATTTTCCATACTATTTTCTTCTTAATTCAACTCAATATGTAGGGACTACAGTTCAAGAATGTTCTCTTCTTCGGTAATAGAAGAAATCGAGACAATTTCATCCCCAACATCATTCGGGAAAGGAGAAAACAGTAATTTCATCTTCTTCATGTTGAATCTTGAACCCACTGCCTATTAAGATATAGCTTCTCAAGTTCCACATGGAAAAACCGATGAATTTGCTTCAGCATTAGAAACTCCCGACTTGGAGGAATCTTGGGAACCAATGAACAACCTTCACTAGCCATCAACATTTGCTTCTTGGTTATGACTACCGATTAGAAAAGTACTTTTGGATTGATTTATGTGGAAGCTTCGAGGTCAATATTAGAGGTCCCCATCATAAATATAAACCTGCCACTTCCTCAGTCAAAACATATGTAAATATAAGATAACTTGAGTCGAGAGTCACCCGTAATTCCTACAAGCATGTGTCACGGCCAAGAGGTTTTTACAACTAAAGGGCTATGCCTTTCCGTGGAGGACCTCTTGCAGTCGCTAGGGCTGCGCATGACAACACTTCTGTTCCCGGGAAGAGTTTTTTTTTTTAGAAATAGTTCTTTTCTATTTTTGTTCCGGAGAACAATTTATGAGTAAAGGAACCTATTTGGTAACTACACAAAATTTATACTCTTGGAATAGAAAAAGAATAGAAATGCGTTGTTAATGCAATAATTTCTTTTTTGTATTTATTTATTTTTTATTCTTGCTCATGAATCGCCGCCGCCGCCAAACGCCCGCCACCGCGCGTGCACAACCGCCGACCGTCACCATCGACCACCGTTGTTGCCCATCAGCCACCGGCGACCGCCGATCGATGGTCGATGGGCAGCGACAACAGTTGGTGGCTAGTGGTCATGCACACAACAACGGCGGCAGCAATGGCCGGCGACCGACGATGGCAGCGACAGAGGCGGCCAACGATCCGGCGGCGGCAACGGTGGCGGGCGGTGGCTCCAGGCGGTTGACGATAGCCGCAACAAGAAACAGAAATAAAAGAAAAATAAAAAAGAAAATTAGCTTATTTCTAGAAATTGTTCACGGGAACAAGAAATAACTTTTTTTTGCTTCTCGTTTCTGCTCCAAATATATTCATGGGCTAACTTTTTATTCCCGGGAATAGAAAAACAACTTGGCATTATCAAATGGGTTTCTGTTCTTTTTTTTTTTTTTTGTTCCGGGGAATAAAAGAATAGAAACCATGAGAAACAAAATGGTTCTCATGCACTACCTAGGATTCCCAACAAGACTTCTTCCAGAACTTTCCAAGGGCGGGCGATATAGTAATTGAGCCAAAATCTAGAATTCTCCTGTCATTAGAGTCGGTAGTTGGTAGGTTTGGCGGTATGATCTTGTCCGCCGGATGAAAAGATGATCAATGGATATAATCAGAGGGCCTCAAGTATAAGAAGGGGTGTCCTCCCCCTCATTTGTAACCATCCAACCATTCAACAATACAAAGGCTCCTTTTTTTCTAGAGCTTCTCTCTTTAGAAACTTTCTTTCTCTATAATCCGAGTTAGAGAGCGAGTGTGTGATCGATTAAGCAAGGTTTGGCTTAGGCATCCTAACGATCCAAGTCAATCCAAAAGTGCCTAAGTCACCGCACTGTCACGATCACGGTTGATTGGCCCATGACACATGCATAAAACCCTTTTTGTCTTTGGAAGCAACATATTTTTTAGGATTGATAGGCTACTTTCAACAGCATTTTTCTTTTTTTAATACTTTGAACACATTTTTGCTCACTACAGCAAACATTTTAAGCTCAATCCACCAGGCATATGGGGTAAGAGAAATAAACTAAACAAAGCTCATCTATCCATAGGCAAAATAAAAAGATTCATTATCCAGATGCACAACAAGACGCCTAGTTGATATCGGTATAAGATGCTTACGTATATAAACAATACATGAGCCTCTTTGAACAATGAACACATTCACCATTTTGAAACTATGGGAAAATAAAATCACCCATTTCAATGGGAAGATAGGGGTATGTCAAAGGTTTCTCATGATGTGTATGTGTCCCTGCTCTCTACATGACCCTCACACCTAGCACAATCCATAATCAATCATGAACATAATCTCTTTCAAAGAGTAATAGCTTAACAGACATTTATTTTTGCCTAACACTCTTATCTTATAATTACTCTTGCAATTGCGTTTGAGCCACTTGCGTCCCTAGCGTCCTCAGCGGTGTGGACCTATTTCAAGGCTATGTCCCTAGCCACCTACTTCCAATTGATAAATGATCCGAAAAATTGGATCATCTCCTCTAGTGTTAGGCCTCGAGTCTCCAACATTATTTTGTAGAAAAGAAACCATGAGATGCATGACACTACCATGAAGTAGAAGGTAGCCTTGCTGTGGATGATCGCCTTGTCTAGTGGTAAGAATGCCGGAGCAGAAGAATGTCATGTTAAATGCATTTCTATTCTGGTCACCTTCATATGCTTAGAAACTCATTGAGGGAACAAAATTAGAAAAAAAAAAAAAAAACATATCGGACCAGAAATTTTTTCTAATAAGAGAACCTAAATTACGAAAATTTTAGGATTTAAGTGCATTATTATAAAAGTTTTGGAATTTTTGCTTCAATTTTTTTTTTTTAAACCTTAAGTAACTAGTGGCATTATGGCTTGCTAAGCGCAAGAAAGTTAAAAGAATGATTTTCACATGAAAATTACAGAATTCTCTACACAAAAAATTGTAAGATGATAAGGAATAAGATTTCCACGTTTCACATTCCCATGCTTTCACACTCTACAACTTGTTTCTACTCTACATTCGCATATTTCAATTAATTAATTATTCAATAGAAAAGTCTCTTAATTGCTTGATCCTAATCTATTTATTTTGTATTTTGCCAATAAGTTTTTCAAGAATTCAATTGATTAACTATTTTTAATAGCTTGGAAATTCACTACATTAATTACAAAGTACTCATATCACAATAGTTGAGGTATTCAACTAGAGAACTCTTCATTATTAATTAACGCTACTCTTCGTTTCACATATTCACAACCTCTCGAGTATTTGTTCTTATATAGGACGATAACTATATTTAAGAACAGTTTCTCTATGTTAGTGTGTTCTTGAAGCTGGTTGTATCGATATTTTTCTGTTTGTTTTCATTTGACTGAGTACTTTTCTAAACTTAACACTCCTAACAATGAGGTGATTTATTTGTCTAAAAAAAAAGTACTCAATTAAACGTTCCTTCAATTTGAACCATTTTCCAAGAGAGATTTTCTTTTTAGATAATTAGTTGACGAATTTATATATATATATATATATATATATATATATATATATATTCAAGTGTGTGACCGTAATACATGTTATGGTGACTAGAGGAGAAGAACTTAATGAACGCGAATTTTAGTTACAATTAAAGACAAAAGGTACCATCAACCAAATCACATGTTCACATACTACAGAGCAAAATGGGTCGCTAACAATTTGCTTGTAAAAAATTTGGATGTCCATGCTGATTCATTTTGGCATACTTTTGTTATTTTTATGTATTTATTTATATTTAACATTACAAATTCATTTTTGAAAAAATGTCCCCATTCTTACTATCATAACAAAAAATTCTATCACTTAAATATTTTCCCTTCCTCTTTTATATGGATTCATGTAACTTCTTAGAAATAGCATGTAACTCCATTGTAGTCAGAAGAGCCAGCAATTTTAGTACTAAAGCATAATATTAATATTCTCAACCTTTTCTTGCAGCCTAGACACCAATTCAATCATGTTCACCTTCATTTTTTTTTTTTTTTAATATAATATCACATGTTGTAACAGAGTCAAATTTCTAAGAATTGATTAACATTATTATTTTCTCATGCTCAATAAATTAATTTTATTTATTACTTTAAATTTACATGTTTTTAGATGTGATGTTTGTAATTATACTGACATTTTAAAAGGTTCCTCTAAAATATGTCACTCGTAAAGTCAATAGTACTTGTTTTTATCGAGAAATTTTGCTCTAAACTCATTAAAACTAAATGCACATGAGCAAAGAGCACTTTTATTATCATATATTACCCACCGATTTTCCTATACCTTTACTTTTCTCTTGAGAAAGCTTTCAAAATATTATTTGAAAAAGAATAACATTTTCATTTAACAATGAATGAATTTAATGTGCTTAAAGTCAATTTTGGTATGATATATTAGATTTTTAGCCTCTATCAAAAATTCAATAAACTGATTTCAATGAGTGTTTAACTAAAAATACACTTTTAATAATATTATTTAGATTTTTGTATCATAAATATGATCAAAGAAGGTTTATTCTTCTCTATAAACTCGGTGTAGATAGACCCTATGATCGACAAGGCTAGCAAGACTATGATCTAAAAAAGTTGAATCCTTTCCCCCCTTAGAGAGAGTAGAAAGCTATCATGAACAAAGAGAAAATGTTGGGATTTAATAACTTAAAATAATTTGAATATGGAATTTAAAATTAGATAAAATCTAATCCTAATCACTCTACTACGAAGAATTATCCAAAATACTCACCTGCATGGGGCCTTTGCTTCAGAGGATCGATTATAAAAGGGAAGTTCTAAATGGGGTGTTCTCTGGATTGATCATCACTCCACATTGTTGTCAATGCTTTGGCGTCCAACAATCACACAAGAGGAGTGAAGCGGTGAGGTCTGGAATATTATTCAACTTTTATTTCCGCAGCAATTTGACCCCTCATGGTAAGACCTTTGTCAACTATTATTTTGAGCCTGTTTTGATCATGTTTGATAGATTGACAATTGCATTTTTTTTCTTTTTTTTTTTTTCTGATAGATTAAGGCTAGTCTTTGTTAAAATCAGTACTTGCACTTTTGGCAAATCTGTAAAAAACATATACAGCGATGTAATTGTGTGATACACATAGTTTATCAATCAAGTGGCTAGACAAGTAACACGCATGGTTTGGTGGTGCGAGGACAAGTAGCACGTATGGTTTGTTTGATACATACATAGTTTCTCTACAATGAAATAATGTCAATCCTATGTTTTGTGAGTTTGTAATTAATATTTCATTCCTAATCACTTTGTTACTTGTCTAGCCACTTGATTGATAAACTATGCATATCACAAAACATATGATCAACATTATTTCATTGTAGAGAAACTATGTATGTATCAAACAAACCATACGTGCTATTTGTCCTCACACCACCAAACCATGTGTGTTACTTGTCTAGCCACTTGATTGATAAACTATGCGTATTTTTTTTTTTTTTATAGATTTACCAAAAGTGCAAGCAATAATTTTAACAAAAACTAGCCTTAATCTATCAAAAAAAAAAAAGGAAAAAAATGCAATCGTCAATCTATTGAACATGATCAAAACAGGGCTCGAAATAATAGTTGACAAAGATCTTACCATGAGGGGTTGGCTTGCTACGGAAATAAAAGTTGAATAATATTCCAGACCTCACCACTTCACTCCTCTTGCATGATTGTTGGACATCGAAGCAATGACGACAGTGTGGAGCGATGGTCAATCCAAAGAACACCCCATTCAGAACCTCCCTTTTACAATCTATCCTCTCTAAAGCAAGGCCCCGTGCAAGTGAGTATTTTGGATAACTCTTCGTAACATAATGATTGGGATTAGATTTTATCTAATTCTAAATTCCATATTCAAATTATTTTAAGTTACCTAATTCCAACACTTTCTTTTTGTTCATAATAGCTTTCTACTCTCTCTAAGGGGGAAAGGATTCAACTTTTTCAAATCATAGAAAAAATCTCTCGCTAGCCTTGTTGATCATAGGGTCTATCTCCACCGGATTTATCAAAAAGAATAAACCTACTTTGATCGCATTTATAATATGAAAATCTAAATGATATTATTAAAAGTATATTTTTAGTTAAACACTCATTGAAATCAATTTATTGAATTTTTGATAGAGGCTAAAAATCTAATATATCATACCAAAATTGACTTTAAGCACATTAAATTCATTCATTTTTAAATGAAAATGTTCTTCTTTCTCAAATAATATTTTGAAAGCTTTCTCAAGAGAAAAGTAAAAGTATAGGAAAATCGGTGGGTAATATATGATAATAAAAGTGCTCTTTGCTCATTAAATGCATTTAGTTTTAATGAGTTTAGAGCAAAATTTCTCGATAAAAACAAGTACTATTGACTTTACGAGTGACATATTTAAGAGGAACCTTTTAAAATGTCAGTATAATTACAAACATCACATATAAAAACATGTAAATTTAAAGTAATAAATAAAATTAATTTGTCGAGCATGAGAAAATAATAATGTTAATCAATTCTTAGAAATTTGACTCTGTTACGACATGTGATATTATATAAATAGAAAAAAAAATGAAGGTGAACATGATTGAATTGGTGTCTAGCCTGCAAGAAAAGATAGAGAATATTAACATCTTTGCTTTAGTTCTAAAATTGTTGGCTCTTCTGACTATTATGGAGTTACATGCTATTTCTAGGAAGTTACACACATCCAAATTGTCGCAACCTAATTTTCATGTGCACCATCTAAGATTAGGCCAATGGACTACTAAGTCTAACTTAGCTCATGCTCTCCCAAACCCATACCAACTTGCGACTTTGGTTCAAATATCTAGTATGCAAAAGGAAGTCGCCACTAATCAGTTTACGGTAGGTCGATTAGATACCTAAGTAAATAACGGGAGAATTATTTTTTTTTCTACGGACTAGAAACTTTGGGTACGGGGACTTGGTTACACTAGACTTGTTTAATGCCCTTGCGGTACCTTTCTCTTTTTATTTCGAAAAAATGTTTTGCAAGTAGCTTGAATTAATTTTAATTCACTTCCCTAACATGCGAGGTGATCATGCGGGTGCATAAACCACCAATTTAATACTCAAGAAAGCAAATAATAAAAAATAAAATAAAATGCAAAACTCATCTCATAACAATGAAAGCATATGCATTATTAGAAAAAAAATTCACATCATCAGTCCTAGATATGCTTTCTAATTAACACGCAATCACTCAATTTTTTGGATTTTCACTTATTTAATGAGAATCATGCTTTATGCAATGTGTGCTACTAATCTAACATAAAATTATATAGCATGGCAATATGACCTAAACTATATGACATAAATAAAATGCAGTCTATCATTAAGAATAAAATTGATTAATTCTAAGGCAATTTTTGGTATTTTTCATAAAATTCGAAATTAGAAAAATGCGAAAATTATCTACCTAGATTAAGATATCATCCAATTTGTATTAGGAATTAGGTTAAGTCAAATCCTAATTTAAACTAGAACATTATCTTAACTTGGCAATCTCTAACCTAAGATGCAATCTATCTAAAAAATCTATCTAAACTTAAAGTTAAACATGCAATTTTATTCTAATATGCAATGACGTGCAAAGAATGCCCTAATTCCACATGACATATGCATGATAATTTTGGTATTTTTTAATAAAAAATTTGAAAATTTAAAATTGTTAAATAATTAAACATGCAATTTAAAAAAAAAACTAACATGAATGCTTTATTTGCATTTTTATTTTCTCAAAAATTCGAAATAGATAAATTCCCTATGCAAAATAACCCTAAAACAATAAACCTAATCTAACTCAAAAATTTTGGATTTTCTTTTATGAAAACAAAATCAACTCAAACAATACAACAACACATCCATCATGATAAGATTGATATCCATGAATTGACGTATCCGGATTGGCCAATTTTAAACAAAACTGCGAATCGAATCGCGAACGTGAGATCGGATTAGCGATTTTTTGTGCGATTGCGAGTCGGATTTCAAACGCAAAAATCAGACTGTCAATGCTACTCAAATTGCGAATATCAGTTGAGGATTTCAATTATGCATCAAGAGATATCAAATAAGGAAACAGATTTTTTGGAAATTAAATTTTTTTTACCTATTCTGAATATTGGCTTTCAAATTTGGACTTCGAACGGCAATATAGTGATGTTCAGCGAGGCTCGGGTCTTTGCGACTCTCTCGGACGGACCGGATGGTTTGGCATCGGTGCCTCGCTGGAAAACCTGCAGAAAAGAAATCTTCGGCAATTGTGTTCTTCGTGGACGTCTCCTTCTTCGGATGGGTTCTTCTCTTTTGGTACCGAGCGGCGAGCACTACGATCAACCGAGGGCTGTTCTCGTCTTGGGTGCCGTCGTTCTTTTTGTGCGGGCGTTGGCTTCTTCGCCAAGGGAATCTCCACCGCTTCGGCACATCACTCCCCAACTTTTCTCCAATTTTGCCACCAATTGGATTGAGGTGCTTTAGTGAAGTTCTCCACAAATCTATGCACGTCCTCCTGCTGCTGTGTCGACAGAATATGGTCTTAAATTTAGCCCAGAATTTTCAAGGGATTCGTGTAGGCATTCGGAGTGTGCTGCCTGTGTTGGTGTGCTTTCTGCTTGGATTCTCTTTACAAATTCTCTCCCTTTGACTTGATGAAACTTGGGACGTCGTGGAACGCTCGCCGAGTAACCGGCACCTCAACGTAGACAGCGGCAGAGAGGGCTGCAACTCTGGCGTCCGATGCTGAGACGTGTCATGGCACGTTTGCAGTGGGGTCGTCGTCAAGGGGCAGCAGCGGCATCGTGGGTCAGAGCTCGCCGGAGGAAGGGAGACGGACCTCGTCGGATCATCGTTGAGCAGCGCGTCAAGAGTGAATGGCGACGTGTTCGGATTCAGTGGTGCGGCTAAGTCGGGCGGCCTGGGTCTTCACGGGTCAGCAGGCGGGCATAGAGCGGCGGTGGTGCTCGGAGGCTCGGCTGCCGGCGCTGGGTTGCAGGCAGCAGCGTTGCGCAGGGGATCGGCCACGGCGCAGCAGGGCGAGACGAAGAAGATGAACAGCTCCTTTCTTCTCTCTTTTTTTATTTCTTTTTTCTTTCTGCATCACATGTCGCACGACTCCTCTCTCCGTCTCTTCTCTCTGCTGCAAGAACCAAGAAGAAGCCCCCCTTAACGATCGAAAGAAAAAGGGTTTTTTTCTTTTTTTGTATTGAACCTTTCGACCTAGAAACAGTGAGAAAAACCCCCTTTTACCTCATGAATTGTGGCCGTATGTTTCTATTGTGTGGCCTCCCTAAAACCCTATGCAAACAACCCTTTTATAGGCCGAGGCTTAGGGTTTTATTTTCTTCTACAAATCAATATCTACGAAGATTTTTTCCAAATGTAATATTTCTTTTTATTTTCCACATCTCTTATAGATTTCCTTTGCAATAATGAATATTCTCCACTAATTTTTCATAATTGCAATAGGATTTTTTTTCAAATTTGAAATCTCAAAGAGATGAGTTCCTAATATCTCCTCGAGGATACGGGCTTAGGCCGATTTGCTCTTTTTATGTGATTAGATCAACTCATCAAATTAAAGTTATGAACCATCAAGTCGAACCCATATGTCGCCGGTCCAATGCAAATACAATAATAATAAATAAATGCATCAAAAGTTATATGCTATACAATTAATTATTTTTTCAGGGTTAAAATTAACCCATAATTTTCTATACAATAAATAAAAGACTGGATCGTCAAAATTTAGGTGTCAACACAAATAAAAGAGGAAGGGAAAATATTTAAGTGATATAATTTTTTGTTATGATAATAAGAATGGGGATACTTTTTCAAAAAAGGATTTGTAATGTCAAATATAAATAAATATATAAAAATAACATAAGTATGCCAAAATAAATTGGCATGGACATCCAAATTTTTTACAAGCAAATTGTTGGCGACCCATTTTGCTCCGTAGTATGCGTGATTTGGTTGACGGTACCTTTTGTCTTTAATTGTACATTAAATTTGGGTTCATTAAGTTCTTCTCCTCTAGTCACCACAATATGTATTACGGTCACACACTTGAATATATGTATGAATGTCTATATATATATCTCCCTTGGAAAATGGTTCAAACTGAAGGAAAGTTTAATTGAGTACTTTTTTTATAGACAAATAAATCGCCTCATTGTTAGGAGTGCTAAGTTTAGAAAAGTACTAAGTCAAATGAAAACATATAGAAAAATATCAATACAACCAAGTTAAAGAACACACTAATATAGAGAAACTGTTCTTAAATATAGTTATCGTCCTATATAAGAACAAATATTTTAGAGGCCGTAAATGGTAATGTGAAATGAAGAATAGTGTCAATTAATAATGAAGAGTTCTCTAGTTGAATACCTCAACTATTGTAATATGAGTACTTTGTAATTTATGTAGTGAATTTCCAAGCTATTAAAAATAGTTAATCAATTGAATTCTTGAAAAACTTATTGGTAAAATACAAAATAAATAGATTAGGATCAAGCAATCAAGTAGACTTATCTATTGAATAATTAATTAATTGAAATATGCGAATGTAGCGTAGAAACAAGTTGTAGAATGTGAAAGCATGGGAATGCGAAATGGAAATCTTATTCCTTATCATCTTACAATTTTTTGTGTAGAGAATTCTGTAATTTTCATGTGAAAATCATTCTTTTAACTTTCTTGCACTTAGCAAGCCATAAAGCCACTAGTTACTTAAGGTTAAAAAAAAATTGAAGCATAAATTCTAAAAATTTTATAATAATGCACTTGAATCCTAAAATTTTCGTAATTTAGGTTCTCTTATTAGAAAATTTTCTAGTCCAATATTTTTTATTTTTTTTTTTCTGATTTTGTTCCCTCAATGAGTTTCTAAGCATATGAAGGCAACCAAAATAGAAATGCGTTTAACATGACATTATTTTTGCAATTTAGATTTTTATTTTTAAATGATTTTATTACATTTTTTTCTTTTATTTTTCTTCTTCATGTTCTTCCTTTAGTTGGTTGTTGGCCTCAAGCATAGCCAGTGATCGATGAAACCGAACCTCAATGTGGCTGAGCAAGGCTAGGCTAGCCAAGCCATCAACAAGGCCAAGCTAGCCAAGCCACGAGCAAGGCTTGACCTCACCAAGCCACCATGAAGTTGGCCTTGCCTTGGTCAAGTGATGCCAACCTTATGATGGCCCGACAAGGCCGAGCTTGCCCAATCACTAGAGAGGCTCAAGCCGTCAACGATTCAGTGAGGTTGTTGGCTATAGCCAAGGTCGACAACTGGCTAAAGGAAGAAGTAGGAAAAGGAAAAGAATAAAAAAAGGAAGGAAAAGAAAAAAGAAAAGGCTTGATTCTAGAGTTGTTTTAGGGAACAAAGAAATAACTTTTTTTTTTATTTCTTGATTTTGTTTCAAATCAATTTTCAAGAACAAAAAAGTTATTAAATAGATTTTTGTTCATTTTTTATTCTGGGAATAAAATAATAGAATTAGATATTGTTTAGCATGTAAAACAAGTCATTATTGACTAGATTGGTCCTTGCATACATCATTGTCTAGTATTGAAGGAGAATATTACGCGGGCAAATCAAGGGAATGGCTGGGCAGGAGAGAATTCAAACCATCACATCAGCGGTTGAGTTGGCATGTATTTATTTACTTACATCTATTCAGCAATTGACATGTGTTCACATTGCCACTTCAGCAGCTGACGTAGAATCAAATAAAAATTTCACTTTTTTCTTTCTTTGTCTCTTACGTTCTCCTCCATCAGCCTGAGTTTTCTCTGTTTCTTCTCCTCCATCACTCAAGGTTGCAAGCTTCACTTGTCCATGGCTCGTGAGGTGGCTCTGCTTGGACGATGAGGACGCAGTGCAGGTGACTCCATTAGTGGTGACAGCGAAGGAAGGTCTGTAAATCCAACAGAGCAAAGAAGCTTCGGTTGTCAGAATCGTTCATCCATAGACGAGTTTCGGAGCTCGCTGTCAAGGCTGGCGACCATGGACGATCTACGGTCGCCAAATCTATGAATAATGGACAAGCAAACTTGCGGCCATGGATGATGGAGGACCCCTTCCAGAGTTGCTCGCGATCGGCTCGAGCAACCCTTCCAGCTCCATCTTTTTCTATTTTTTCTCCAACCTCTGGATCTAGCATTGCGACCCTCGTCCATGATGTCGTCACCTTCGCTGACATTGCTCTCCAAATCATCAGATCTGGCAATCCATGGCCGAACGTGTTCAGGGATTGTGTCGCTTGTCCATGGCATCATAGGCATTGAGCAACGTTGGGAAGGGGAGGCTCGACTTAGACGTGCAGGATGCGGTGCTCGCGACCTTGCTAGTGGCCATGGCGATGGTGGTGCTGCAAACTTCAACGGAGCGAGAACTTCCTCCATTGCCAAACAGATTTTGGACAAATTTCTATTTTCTTATTTAATTTCATGACAGCATTATACGTGTGTGGACAATGAGCATGATAAAAATTTGATTTTTCACGAAAATTAAGCGGACATAAAGCTCTTTGAAAAGTTTTTTTTTTTTTTTTTTACAGTAAAATAGATAAAACAATAATTTCAGAAGATTAATCTGTCGTATTTTAGGTAATCCAAATTACACAAAAAGGAAATTGGTCAGAGAAGCCATGCTCGGCACCGAGAGATGGTCCGAATAAAAATAAGTACTGGTTAGAATAACAAGAAATAACCGATGCACCTAATGGATTAAGATCATCTGTCAATTAAAAATCGACATTTGCTGGAATCTCACCTAATGATAATGACATTTTAACTTTGTGTCGTTATTCGATTCTCGAGTTCGAAGCTCCCAGTCAGCAGTATTTTGGTCCGGCTCTGTTCCACAGCTTACTCTGCTGAAGAATACCAAGATGGGAATTCTGCAGAGTATCTCTCAGGCAAGAAAGTCATGAATTTCTGCAGCTCGAAAAGTCTAAGAGTAGGTAACTCAAAAAAGATGACTGCAATACTGATTGGAAGACCATCGTACTACTTAAGGGTGAGCGGTTCCAGATTCCTTATAGGTTCCACATAAAACTTGGAACCTACCCTGTCACAGGTTTCAGAGTTCTAGGATCTAACAGGTTCCTTTTTTTTTTTTTTTTAATTTCATTTCATTTTTAGTTAAAAAAACGAAAATAAATCCAACAATAATAGACAAGCTTATCATTCATAAAAGAGAATCTAAAATGATAGTGCTATCAACAAAGGAAAAAAAATTCTTGGCAAAGAATTCAACTAGATAAAAGAGAGGAAATTGAAGAAAAGTTTGCAAAAGAAATTCCTACTATCGGGAATCCCTTGATATATTAACTTCACATATACACAACAATAATATCCTCCTGCAGTTATTTTGGGTGAAAGACCAAGAGTTCATTCTAAGAACTCCAACTTCAAGATTGACTTTAAATGAACTTACTCTCCTTAATTAACATTCGTCAAGATCGTCTTGGATTCTCAGTCAAATTGGCGCTCGCTAGTTCGGGTCTTTTTTCCCATACATTCAATGGCTGAAGCAGAAATATGATAATAGGTATAAATGTCAAATGTACACGTAGAAACATGAAAGCTAAGAGTATGTGGTGGTCCATAAAAAATTGGGTAGAGAGTAGCTATTCCACATAATTAGAATAGAGAAAAAATAGTGCAGGATAGCTATACCACATATTGATTCGTATAATTAAATAACCATTTGAGGAGCATGTTTGGCTTGCAAGATTTAGATAAGAAATAATCGGGAAAAGTGCCAAAAAAGTCCTAAACCTTTTATCTTTGTGCCAATTTAGTCTTAAACCTTTTTTTGGTGCCGATTTAGTTCTAAATCTTTTTACGTTGTGCCAATTCAATCATTTCCAGCCAATTTTGGCTGGATTTTGCTAACTGGATGCTGGCCAGCTAAAGTGGCCTCATCGGCGCTGACGTGGACAACTTTTAATAATATTTTAGTATTTTTGAATTTTTTTGTTTCTTTTTTTTACTCCTCTTCTTCCTCCAACTAGGTTGTCGATCTTGGCGAGGTCAACCTCGACCTCAGGTGATGGTGGCCATGAGGGCGGCGAGGCTCGCCCTCGCCGGATCTACAAGGGTCGAGAAGGCGAGGTTGTCGGGTGGCGGTGGATGTTGCGACAAGGAAAGATAGGCAGCGATAGCGGAGATGATGCTTCGCCGGGGTTTCAACATCCGACTCTCGCAAAAGCATCATATTGGCGAGGGTGAGCCCCGCTAGCTCAAGGCCGCCTCCCTCGCACCGAGTTGGCAAGGCGGGGCTCGCCCTTGCCAACCATGGGCAAGGCTCGACCCTCCCGGATCCAGCGAGGGCGAGCCTCACCGCCCAAGCCTCGAGGGTGGCCTTGCATGTTGGGTGGGCGAGGCCGCCCTCGCAGCCACTGGCGAGGTGGCCGGCGAGGTCAAGGTCAACCTCATCGGTCCGGGTCGGTTGGAGGTCTAGCAATCAATTGGAGGAAGAAGAGGAGAAAAAAAAAGAAAAGAAAATATTAAAATATTAAAATATTATTTAAAGTTGTCTACGTCGCCGATCATGATTTTCTTTAATATTTTTAAAATAATATTGTTTGTTTTTTCATCTAGATGCAGTTATAGAATTCCTTTTATTTCAGAGAGTATCTTTTTAATGAAATTCGGTATCAGAAAATTTGGATTAATTTGATTCTGACGCTTTTGTTGTTCTTTTTAGTTTCTTGAATTTATTATCACAATTTTGAGTCTACACATGGCTTGTGCTTGCTATTATACTAGGAAACGTTCCCGTCCTCTGTTGTGGGACCGCAAACAATCAAAGCCACTGTGTGGATAACGAGGTTTCATCTTTTACTCATAACTTTGATTTTTATAGTACTTTTGATAAATATTTTTTTAAACAACAAGAATGTTGGCTAAATTATCATTTGTTTTGGCTTATAAAATAAAAAAGATAACATACGTGAAATCAATAAAGTTCTCATTAAATCATGATCAATGATCGATTACAAAGAAATTAGTATTATAACATTCAATGAGAAAATCGAAGTGCCGACCTTTTTCTCTAAGGTATGATACTTTAATTATTTCGAATTTGATTATAAGTAAACTGCAAGTGCTTATCTTCTCCATTGGTTTAAACTAAATGTTAATTAGAGACAATTATTTTCCTTGTTGATGTAGATACAGCATCAAAGCATTGTGTTAGGGCTCTCAAGGATACAAATTAAGCATTTACCAATAACTCAGTCTAACGACCATCAACATTTACTTTTTTCATCGATCTTGTATTCGCAACTCATAATTCGCACAATTGTCATGGTGGACTTTACATTTTCCCTTGTCCAATGCCGCCACTTTTATGTCAATATCTCATTGCCTTAGGTTGCGATAGTGCTATTAAGTTAGCCAACAACTCCCACAAATGAGAGGAGGAGTAGGATTATCATTGGACGGCGACCGGGTTTTGTGCTCCTTCCGGTCAGTGCAACAACATTGTTGATAAAAAAATAATAGCACTTGCCACCGTCGGATCTCATCAGTACATATGATGAGAGATCGCATATCATGACTGCATGAACCAATCAATAATGAAAAGAAATTATCTATTGAAAAAAATGGCACAGCACAAAAAAAATAAAAATTGCATAAATATTTATGGAAAGACAATAAAATATCTCCAGATTTGAAATTGCTTTTGGAAAGATGTTTTAGTATCTAAAACATCTAGAATGTAAGATTGAAAAAGGCCAGGGATAAAAAAAAAAATTACGCATTTGGTATTTGAAAAAAATAATTGAGGTATCATAAAAATAGGAGGAGTTCACATGTTATCACTTTGATCAATCATCAATTGCCGAGGGTTATCAATTTCCTCAGATTTTCTCCCAAAAAGAATATATTCTCATAAAATTTTATCTTGTGGAAATTGTTTAGCTGGATAGACACTGAAATTCAATCTGTCCAATCTAGACGATAATCCATATTCTAGTGAAACTAGAGATCGCCAGCTTCTCCACTGCGTTCGGAAAAATCTCAGAACAGATTTTCCTTCAAAGTCTTTGCCTTTAAATATGAATAATTCAGCATTAAGACTTTGCACTCTTCTTCTCCACTCTATAGTTCTCATCTAGCTTTGTCTTTGCAGCTCGTATGCTTTTGCAGTTCCCATGGCGATCGTCATCAAGTTCTCGCTTGTCCTCTCCCTCGTGGTCCTCGTGCTGCTGCCACCGCCATGCCGACCCCTAGAGGTCTCGAACTACCAAGGCACAGAAGATTGGCCCGAATTGACTGTTGCCGGGCTAGACAAGAGAATCATTGAAGAAGATAGGACCGGCTTCAACATGACAAGGTTGGGCAGAGCCACAATCGAGCCCGAACAAGAGTTCCTGCCCGAGCCCGAACCTGAGCCCCTACCCCTGCCTGAGCCCGAACCCGAACCTGAGCCCCTACCCCTGCCCGAGCCTGAACCCGAGCCCCTACCCCTGCCTGAGCCTGAACCCGAGCCCGAGCCTGAGCCTGTCCCTGGCATGAAGCCAAATCCTGCAATCATAACGCCGATCCCAACGCCCGAAAATACCGCCGGAAATACGACGTCCTCGGCCATCAGGTCTCACCCGTTGCTCAGTTCGGTTGTTTGTTCCTCTCTTTTCTTTGGTTGGTTGTCTAGAATCCTAGATTGAATAGAACCCTTAAGAAAGAACAAGTTAGGGTTGGTCGTTTTGCCGTATTTATTTCTCTTGTAAATCCTGAAATAAATTTCGGATTCTTAATTATTTGGTTTCCCCTGCAGTCCTGTTTTGCGTTTTCTTGCAAATAGATTTCTGTGACAAATGCTCATGATGTTTTTAGCGGTCAGTAATAACTCTTGCATGGATTGGGTATATATATATATGTTTTCTTGTTTAGGACTATCGCGAAAGAAAATCGAAGATGATCAATCCGGTTCTCGGATTGTATTATTTCGTCCTTTACTAATTTGTTCTATTTTGATGGTTGATTTCATGAGGCTCGTGGAGGCGATTTTAGGTGGATGATTCTACCATTTTATATCTTATATTTTTATCTTGGTGGTAGGTTTCCAAAAACAGTTTTATAATGTAAAAATAAAAATAAAAAAAACGATTTGTGGATAATTAGCAATGCTTTTATGAAATTATCAACTTATCTCCTATCATCTACCTTAAATTATCGATTCTTAATATGCATTTACCAATCTTTATATGAGTGTATTACCAATTTGATTAGATCATCTGGGTCATCAAATTTGAGTTAGTATTCTTTTTATTAATTTAATTAATTTTTGTTATCATTGATCAACTTTTATTTCTCCTTCTACTAAACGCCTCACATTTATTGATTCTTACGTGTGAATTATCAATTTTTCTCCTATCAAAGGACTAACTGTAGTTCACCAGCTATCGTCTAAGTTAATGACCAACGTGTCAATATTTCTATGAAGTTACCATTTTTATTTACCTTACTAGTAACCATTTCCCAACTCTTTTAAGAAATTACAAAACTTGATTGGAGTAATTACTCTTTGATTAAATTACTATCTTACTAAGCGATGTTTATTGATGTGATTAAGTTACCAACTTCTCTCATCTCGTATAAAATATAATTATTTTTTATCTTTCACAAACTTTTGTTTACCTTTCTTACTAGCAAGTTGAGATTATTAATCCTTATTTGAGTGACTTACTAACTTTATTCCGATTAAATTACCCACTAGTGTTGGGTTCCAAGGCCAATAATTATTTTTTTTTTTTAAATGTACGAACTTTCCTATTGGGTTACCACTTTTACATGATTTACTTGACATCTTTTTAAGTAAACCAACTCCTTTGACTGTATTTAGATTTGACCAATTTTTCTCCTACTTGACACTTATCGACACTTAATTAAAAATTACCCCCATGGAAAAAATCCATTTTTCTTTACAGAACAATAAAATTTTGCCTAGTAAAGTGAGGATTGAACCCCTATTACTTAGCCAAAAGAATATAAATAGAAAAAAATCCAAAGGGAGGGAGACAAATAATTTATGCGAATATAGGATGAGGGTGGGAAAATGACTGAAATCATGTACAACATGATAGGACTTTTTGAGTCCCGACTAATCTCTCGTAAAGCAATTCCCCTATCTCACGCACATCAAGTCTTAACACGAGCCGAAATTGATTCTCTTGGGGACAACCTTGGAGAAAAAGAAAGATTGATAAGTGTAATCCGTTCTTTGATCAAGTCTACTTTGCGCCAGAATAAACTTGACCTCCTTAATTGCATTCTTTGTACATCTAATTTCACTGTCCACGTGATCCCCTCTTCGTCTCAAAACAAAGTTTCCTCCATAACTCGTAGGGTCGGCGATTCCATGGTGGAGATTACATTCATGCTCGAACATTTCTGCTGTCATTCGTCTGATGCTGTTTCAATCTATGTAGAGCCCGACTTACGGAAACATGAATTATGTGACTAGGGCCATCACGTTGCATCCTGTCTTCTCTTTCGCTAGAATTAATTGTAATCTCGATACAAAGAAGATGAAGTGGTAAAACCAGTCTTGTCTCCAGGAGTTTGCTTCGACTATTTCTTTGTGACCCAGAGATTTTCGCAACTCCATGATGGAGATCAAATTCGAACTCGCCCTTTCCTGCGTGATTCTCATGTTGTTGTCTGATCTTTCAAGAGCTTGGCTCGCGAGATTGCCGAGTCCATGGATAAGAACATCAGCCAACAGCAGCAGCAGCAACCGTCGACGATGCCTCCTCCCTTTCCAAGCAAGAAAGATTGGCATGCCGGTGAAGAAACTAAGTGGCGGTGGAGGTGTGCGTGGCGGTGGGGGTGGGGTGGTCGTTCTGGTAGCAGTGGCAGTGGTTGCACAGGTGTTGGTGGTAACGGAGACCGGCGAGAGGAAAAAGGAGGAAGGTGGGAGAAAAAGGGAAAAATAAAATAACAAATAAAAAATAAAAAATCTAATAAAATAAGATATTTTTGAAAAATTGTCAACATCAATGTCGGCCAAACGGTTGGTGCCAGTTGGTATCCACGTGAATGCCGACCAATCAAATTTGATCGGATGGACTGAATTCGCGTAATTATAAAAAAATTATGATTCAATGGTCCAAAAAAAAAATTAAGATTGAATTAGCACAATTATAATAGATTCATATTTTATTTTAGTAATTTTCCCTATTAAATTTGATACAAAAGAATTTGGAATTAATTTGGATGCTCTGGTTATTCTTTTTAGTTTGTTGAATTTATTATCACAATTTTACGCTTGCTATTATACTAGGAAACATACCTGCGCTATGTCGTGGGACTATTAACAATCAAAGTGACTATATAGATAAACGACATTTCGTCTTTTTATCAAAACTTGATTTTTCTAGTACTTTTAATACTTTTTTTTAAAAAAAAAATAGCAAAAATATTGGCTAAATTATCGTGTTTTCCAGCTTACAAAATGAGAAAATAAAACATATATGGTGTCATTATAAGTTCTCATTAAATCTTCATAAATGATCGATTACAAAGAAATCAGAAATCTAACATTCGATGATAACATTGAAGTGGCGACCTTTTTCTCTAAGATACAATAACTTAATTATTTCGAATTTGATCTTTAGTAAACTGTAAGTACTTTTCTTGGTGATATAAATACACTGTCAAAGTATTGTGTGATAGCTCTCAAAGATACAAATTGATCATATACCGATAGCTCAATCTCACGACCATCAATATTTACTCTTTTTTCATCGACCTTGTATTTGCATCTCATAACTCGCGTAATTCTCATGGCGGACATTACATTCACCTTTGTCCTATGCCGCTACCTCTATGTCAATCTCTCAAGGCCTTGGGTGATGATAGTGCTATTAAGTTAGCCAACAATTATCGCGAATGAGCAGAGGAGGAGTAGGATCGTCACCAGGCGGTGGTAGGGTTTCCTGCTACTTCCAGTTAGTGCAACGACATCGTTAACCCTATCGTTGACTGGTCTTCATTGCTTTGCCTGAACCTATCCCAGTAAAGCCAGACCATGCCCGAAAATAATAGCGTTCCTCGGTCATCGGATCTCATCAATACATACGATGAAAAAAATCGTATGTCACGATTGCGTGAACCGATAAATAATGAAAAGAAATTATCCATCGATAAAAGTGGCACGATATGAAAAAATTGCATAAATATTTATGGAAAGGCAAAATAAAATATTTCCAGATTTGAAATTGCTTTTGGAAAGATGTTGTAGCATTTAAAACACCCAGAGTGTAATGTTGAGAAAGGCCAGGGATAAAATTGAAAAACAAATTTACGTATTTGGTATTTGAAAAAAATAATTGAGATATCATAAAAAAAAAAGGAAAAGCTCACATGTCATCACTTTGACTAATTATCAAGTGCCAAGCGTTATCAATTTCCTCAGTTTTTCTTCCCAAAAGAACATATAAAAACTTATCTTGTGGAAATTGTTTAGCTAGATAGACACTAAAATTCAATCTTTCCAATCTATATGAATCCTTATTCTAGCGAAACTAGAGATCACCAACTTCTCCACCTTGCGTTCGGAAAAATCTCATAATAGATTCTCCTTCCAAGCCTTCGCCTTTAAATACGAATAATTCACCATCAAGATATTGCACTCGTCTTCTCCATATCGTAGTTCTCTCGTCTAACTTTGTCTTCGCCGCTCGTAATCTTTTGCAGTTCTCATGGCGGTCGTCATCAAGTTCGCGCTCCTCTCCCTTGCAGTCCTGCTGCTGCTGCTGCTGCTGCTGCCGTGCCAACCCTTGGAGGTCCCGAACTACCAAGGCGCCGAAGATTGGCCCGAATTAACCATCGCCGCCCGACGACACCAGAGAATCATAGAAGAAGAAGAAGATAGGACCGGCTTCAACATGAGGAGGTTAGGCGGACCCGTCACCGAAACCCGAACCCGAACCCGAACCCATCCCTATCACCAAACCGGAGTCGGAACCGGAACCCATCACCGAACCCCAATCCCAGACCCGGACCTGTGCCTTGTGTGAAGGACGGCTTCCGCTGCCATCAGGCCTTAGCAATCGCTCGGTTCGTTCGTATGCTCTTCGCCTGAGGTGGAGGATGTAGAATCCTAGATTGAATAGAATCCACAGGAAAGAACAAGTTAGGGTTGGTTATAGTGTCACAATTTATTTTTTCTTATAACTTCTGAATTAATTTGCATTCTTGGTTATTTGGTTCCCTTTATTTTCATGTAGTCTTGTTTTGTGTTTCTTGAATGCCATAACTTTTTTTTTCTTTGACCAAGGGAGTTTCATAACTTCTAAAAAAGAACATTCATGTGGTATAGTGAGCTCTATACATAAATTTGAATTATCACATTCATGTGGGTCATATGAAAGTTATGATACTTGTGATATTTTTTTCCCTATATATATAAGAAAATATTGGAAGTTCTTTGTTTGGCCTATCCCAAAAGAAAATTGAAGATGATCAATTTATGTGATTGGAAAGCAAATAGGAATCTGAACAAGAAGTTATTCGGTTCTCGCATTGTATTATTTCGTCCTTTACCAGTTTGTTCTATTGTGGTGGTTGATTTCATGAGGCTCGTGAAGGCCGATTTCAGGTTGATGGTTCTACCATTCTTGAGCTGTAGGTTTTTGATAGAACGTTTTTAAATGTTAAAAAAAAAAAAAAAACCGAGTTGTGGATAAATACTGATACTTTTATGAAATTATTAAACTTATATGGATTAGAATATAAGATCATCTCGGTCATCGACTTTAAGTCATTATTTGTTTCTTTAATTTAAATAAGTTTCCTTATGATTTATCAACTTTTATTTCTGTTTCTATTAAACTCCTCATATTTATTAATAATTCTTACCTGCGACTTATCAACTTTTCTCCTAACAAATGACTAAGTAACACCCCGTAGACCATTGTTTCCGGAATGCAAATCAAGCAGCAAATTGGGTGGCAAAGGCTCATTGAAATGACTCTTTTCCAAATTGACTGTCTAGCATCATGTTTTGATTTCAGACAATCTTCTTTAAATCTGCTTAGCAATGAAAGTACAGCTTTTTCCGACCCAAAAAATAAAATGGTATTCTTCGTAATACAACAACGTCACTATCCACACGATCGACACTCATCTTCCTCTCAAAAGTTCATATCGAAACAAAGTTTCCTCGATAAACTCACAGCGTCAGCGATTCCGTGGTGGAAATTACATTCATGGTCAATCTTTTCTGCTGATGTTTTAATCCATAAAGGGCCTGACCTGCGGAAACATGAATTATGGGGCTAGCGCCATTGCGTTACATGTTGCATCATCCTGTCTTCTCTTCTGCTAGAATTACTTGCGTTCTCAATACAATGAAGATGTAGTAAAACCCTACTTGTCTCCAAGAGTTTGCTTCGACTATTTCTTCATGACCCTGAGATTTTCCCAACTCAGTGGTGGAGATCAAGTTCGCGCTCACTCTTTCATCTGCAGTTCATCCGCTGCCATGCCAATCTCACGAGAGATTGGCTCTCAGTTACGCGAATTATGCGGGCAAAAAGTGTTGGACAAAAAGTCCAGCGTAAGAGAGGAGAAGCAGAATCGACGATCCTATGTCTTTCTGGCGCCGTTCATGGCTCGACATGGTGATGATAATTCTTACAGTGTCACAACGATGTCGTCCTCGGCCATCGCATCTCAGTCTGCCGCTCGGTTCTATCGTTTGTTCCTCTCTTTTCCTTGGTTTAGCATTGCCTACGTCGTTCTGCTCGGGAAATTCGGTCGTTCGCTTGAAGAAGGGTTTGCATACGCATTCGAGTCAGAAACATGGAAGCAACATCCTCGACTATCGAAGTCCCAATGTTTTGCTGCATTCTGCTACATTTTATTCTCTCTTTCCATCTGGCTTACTATTGTTCTGAATAGATAACGTCTCTTCAAGACGTCAAAATAAAAAATAAGATAAAAAGAGGACCAAAATGTTGTGGCAATAGGAGATATTTCCAGTAGCGTTGGATCTATAGTTTCTCTGTACTAGTCTGGGATTCTCATCAAATGATTCTGGAACAAATAGCAAGTTCTTTTCAAAGTTATCGGATGCTCATTTAATTCTTTTGCTAAATAGACTGATTGAATTGACTTTTCCTCGATACCGTTCAGCATTCGTGCGAAACCCACTTTCAAAAATTATTGAATGCTCTAATTTCATTACTCCCAATCCTGATTTTGTGATGATTTGGGATTTTTGCAAAGTGAAGAAAAAGTGTTGGCAGAACCAGTTACACATTCACCATCCAGCTGCCTGTTTTTTTTCCTCAAGGATTGCATTTCACAAGAAGCATAGAAGCCAAATAGTAAAGCATAACACAAACTTACCAAAAAATGAGACAGAACAGCAAGAAATAGATGTTCCACTATGATATATATGAACAAGCTAGGGATGCATACAATAATGCAGGACGAAAAGAAAGGATCAACATGTTGATGAAGAAGTATATCACAAGTAATGTTTAAATAAATACACAAGATGAAGTTGCTACATGACTTCATGTGAATAAGTAAAAACACTGCAGATCATCACACACCAGATGCCCTGCAAAGTCATTCAGATTCTGCTAGCTTAGCTCAAGAACCGCTTCCAGCTTGCCTGATCAGATTCGGAAGACATCCGTCTGGAATCGCTCATCATACAACTGCCAGTGGCCATACCGCTCTGTATGGTAAACCGACCGAGGGATGTAGAAATTAGGCTTAATTATGTCCTGCAGATTCTTTGATTTGGATGTTGCATTCACAATATCACGACTAGTCAGGTTTGCACACCCCAACAGGTCCAAGTGCAAAAGATCAATACAACCGTCGCAAATGGAGGTAAGACCTTTCACCGTTAACTTGGAAAAGCGAATCTCGAGGTGCTCCAGTTGAGGCATGTACTTCCCTATAGCGGCAGCTTCTGAATCGCCTTCTTGTGGGCAAGCATTCAAATACTCAGCGGGGACTACACCCGCATGTTGGGAAGGATCTAACCAGTTCACCAGGTTCCTCTTCAAAACTTTAAGATTAGGACAGTTCCTCCCAATCAGAACCAAAGATTTATGAGACACCTCATGGCAATAGCTAATATCGAGCTCTCTGAGGCTGGCGCAACGGGATGCTATCCTGGCCATCGAGGCATCGGTGACACTTTGGCAGCTCTTGATTGAGAGAACCTTAAGATTCGGGCACCTGTAATTCGCCGGTGGCAGATAATCATCATCATCAACAAGACTCAAACTAAATCGAAAGTATCTTCTCAAAGCTGATTGCTGCAATGCTTTAGCATACGGCAAACAACACATACAACAGAAAGGACCAGTCCGCCGGACAGGATGATCGCAATGCGAAGTTCCACAGCAGATAGAATACTACTTTCGATTCAATCCCAATTCGATTGACACCATGTTCAATGATCCGACAGCCGGCCATAATGAGATTCCACACCATTCAAAGAAAGATGTCCACGCCAGAACAACGAAAAAACAACGGCAAATTCGACTCTGTTCCTGCCACAATTCCATGTACGCTCCTACAGAGACTCAGATAAAAGCAAGCTTCGAGCTCGCATCCTTTCAAGGCACGGCATGTCCCAATTCACCTCCGTTTCAAGTAATAAAAACGATAACTTTATTGAAATATGCAATCGAATCGGCGAACCTCTCGGCGACCAAGTCGAGGGAGCGATCGGAGCAATGGCGGGCGCGGATTGCGGCGAGGCCGCCGTCGCTCCAGCCGACGGCCGATCTGAGCATGGCGTCGACCCTCCGCTCAAACTCCGGCGACCACCAGCGGATCGACTCGCGGGACGACTCGAAGCGGGCCTCGAGGTCGAAGGCGGTGTGGAGGGAGGGGTCCGCGGAAGCGCGGAGCCACGACTTGCAGACGAGCATGGGCCCCGTCCAGAGCTGCTCCGCCGTGAGGCGGGCGAAGACGTTGGTGAGGCACTCGTGAGTCAGCTCGGCCCAGTCCGGGCTCGGCCCCGACTCGCCGGAGGAATCGGCCGGCGGCGGCGGCTGCGGCGGCGGCTGCGGCGGCGGTTGCTCGGGGGCGTCCATTGGGGGGGATCAAGGAGCGATGGTTGAGTGCGAAGAGGGGAAATGGATGATAAAACCAGTGGAGGCCGGTGGCGGTGGAGAATTAATTGCAGAATGGACCCTAGACTTTCGATATTTCGCAATTTGACCCGTGGACTTTACTGATATTACCGAGGAACGATGAAACATGGGGAATGAAAATTAAAGTGGTAAATAAGGGAAATGTGATATCATATAAAGAAGGTTTGACCAAAAAATTTAAATATTTCTCATTACTTCTCATCCAAATATTTATGTCGCCCCTAAAATGAGTATTTTGCCTTACATTTTTTCCTTTCTTTTTATTTATTTATTATATGTTCCTAATTTTTATCCTCGTGACATTTTGCCTCATGTATCGTATAACAAATTACCTTCCCACTAGTGAGATTAGAATCCGGTGCACACTAAACATTTTATCTATTGATAAAAAAAAAATCACATCACCAATTTTGAGATAAGTAAAATTGAGAAAATATATTGCTTTTTGAAAGAGGTAAATTTTTATATGGCTATATTTTTTTTCATCAAAATTTGAACAGAAATGCAAAGTCATTTCTCCAAAATTGTTTAACTGAAGGTGCATTTGCTTAAAGCAATTACCTTATGGTAACTATTGAGTTTTATGTTGGGGAACTTAGTGGAGTCAGTTATGATGATCTTGTTATTGTGAAAAAAGAAAAAAAGAAAAAGCTAGACGTGCCCAATTAGGTGAAATTTTTGAATTAGATCATTGACTTCAATGTGTTTTTTGCAAAGTAGCTTCAAAGTTAGGGGAAAAAAAACACAGAGAGTGACTACTCTCGTCACCTCCATTGTGGAACAAACCTAGCGAAGCAAATCTATGGCTAAGAAGGATCAAATTGTCAAAAAGGTGGTCAAGGGAGGTGAATAGAATGATCGAAAAATTTATTGACGGCAGTTTTCACTCCAAAAATCTCTCGATTCCACACAATCGAATTCTAGCATTTCATATCAAAACCTCTACTACCAATCTACCTCAAGCAAACCTCATTGAACCTACAAGATCAAGAACTCAATCAATACTACTAGAATCACTGTTCTCACCATCAGTCCATCAGCCTTCACAAAACTCAGGCCACCACGTCCATGTTTCACCAAATCGTCTAAATCTAGCTCATTAAATCCATCCAAAATCGAAACCTCGTCTCTCACCAACTAAACAAGCCCACAAAATCAATATCCCAACCATCGCTCTCTCGTCGGCGGCCCTCTCACCAACCACGTCAACCCAGGTATCCATAAGCAACCTTGCAGACCAAGACCCGCGTGAACCCATACCCGGTGATTCAGACCCACTATTATCAACGACCCTCAGTGACCCTTTTGGTTCAACATTTGGAAGGGGTGTCTGAGCTTTAAGGGGGTTTGGCTAAATGCAAACATGTTTAGTTCAATATTTTGGAGAACTTTGACAATATAAAATTGCATTTGCAAATGGCTCTAAGGGCCTTTAATCCAAAGAAGCTCCAGAGGTTTTTTGGAAAGTTACATTTTCGAAATACAAATCCCATTATTATTCACGGATACTATTCATTTTCTTTGAAGAAATGAACAGAGACCGACAACCACTACTTGAGGGGTTGCCTGACCTTGGCGACTATTGGTCGAGGGTTGCAAACACATGGCAACCACTGCCTAAGATTGTGTGACCTCATGCGAGGTGGCTTGAGGTCGTGCGACCTCAAGCATGGCCTGAGTCGCGCAACCACCTAAGGTCTGACGATCTCAAGCGATGGTCACCTAGGTTGCAGGACCCCAAACGTTGCTTGAGGTCGAAAACCTCAAGCAAGCCTATCCAACGGCCAGATTTGGCTGCCGAAGGTTGGCTAGATAAATATATATCTATAGAAATTTTAGCAAAAGTCCTAATAGAGTTTTTACCAAAGGCATTTAAATCAAAATTGTTTTACAATGCACTTTAAAATTATAATTTATCAAATGTTATTTGTATTTTGAAAAACTCATTTAGCCCAAAGATATTTGCATTTTACTAATGACATTTTCCTAAAGCCAAATGAAATGGGGGCCAAAAAGGTCTAGAACCTCGCAACACTTGACAAACAAGTTTGGAGTCTACCTTTCCCTCCCAAGCCTTCCCTATTCCTAGGTGAATATCTATCTTCCTCATCTAAGAGGGAAAACTTGCAAATTTTATCTCCCAAAGTTAAGATGAAATAGTTTAAGGACTTACTCAAATCCAATCCAAACACTAAGAACAAGAAAAAAACCCTTTTGAGGTGCCCACTCCGAACATCAAAAATAGCAAAATAACTTGCTCGACTTCCTCAAATTTCAAATTTATCTAAGAATATTCTAATTATCTTGTAAATAAGGAGCATATAAATACAAGACTTGCTTCGCACATATTGCATTAGAATGTAGGGTGAGCATGGTTCCTAGGAGCTCTAGTTCAATTCCCGGTTATAGGGAGGGAGGTTTCAATTCTTGGTTCCTCTTTTTTTTTGAAATCGGTGGTTCTCTATTCCTATAGGAATTGGAATCAAAGTCGGAACAAAAACAGGACTAGGATTCCTCAACCTAAAATTGTTTATGCCTTTTGTTTTTCTTTTTGCCTCTTACAAATGCATTTGGGTTCTTATGGGATTTCCATCATTGAATTCATGGAACATGACGCTAATGGGCTCTATCCATTTGTTTAATTGAGTCATGCATATTTGTGGGTCAATTTGGTGAGCTCTTTGCAAAGAAAAACAAGAGATGAATTTGAGTTTATTTTCCATGATTTATTATGTAATTTGATGAGATACCTGTTGGGTTAAGGAGTAAAATTTGTGTTGTCTTATTGTTACTTTATTATTCCTCCCCAAGCAAGTATTTTCTAAATAAGATATTTGGATAGTTTATAAGGATCTAGATTTATCTTTGTTCTCTTTCCTTTATTCTTTTCATGATTGTGGCTAAAACTACTTATGTTTTCTCTTAAGAGAATGTGGGATGAATGGAATAACCACGGAGAACCCATAGATGAATGATTATCCAAATGCTATAAAAAAAAAAAAAATTGAAGTTGATAGTCAATAGGGTTTATGTATATTTCTTTTAAGAAGTTTTTTTGTTGCTCTTTCATCATTTTTAAGAAGCCAAATATCTCTAAGCTTGTTTATTATTATTGTGTTCATTTTTGTTTTGTTTAACTAAAAATGAAACCAAAAAAATAAAATAAAATAAATAACCTACTTAACTTTGAAACTAACCTTGAAACCTGTAATAGAGTAAATTTCGGGTTTCGAATTTTGACAAATAGATTACAGATTTTAAAAAATAAGAAACTTGTACCTAAGGGTAAATTCCAGATTCAAAGTAAAATCTGTAAGGGATTTAGAACCGTTCATTCCTAATAGATAAGTGAGATTATGCACACATATATAATAAATGTTCGTTTCAACAAGAGCCACAGTTTTGGATGAACGAGATCTAAAATTTTGTTGTGGAGCATAGAAAATTCTCCAGTCCCACCCAATGGTTAACTCCCAATTATTTTAGGCGACTCTTTATGTTTCTGAAATTGATTATTATTGCTTCGAGGACATTGTTGTTGTTGAGTAACTGAACATCTGCTATTCCTTCTAATCATCCATTAATCCATTCATAAACCCCATTTTATTATTTCGTTTAATGACACAAAAGACTGCTGAGAAATTGCAAGGAAGTGCAATAAAAAAGACTATCTGCTGAAATTGTATGGTCTCTGAAACAAGAAAACTCTAATAAAAAACAACTTCCGACGTACCTTGCCTAAGTTCGATTTTGGCGGCCTTAAAACCTATTTACATGTTTTCCACCCCCACCCATAATATCTGTTAAGAGTCTCCTCTCTTTTGATTTCTATGAGCCCCATGTGATACGTTGTGTTCAACCACAATGGATGGATAACCGCTTAATCAGTGAATAGAATTTGGAAGCTTGCATCAATTGATGAGTAAATAAAAATGGCGTGCGATGATAAGGAAGTATTTAATAGAAAAATCATAAAAGATTAAATTCAACAAAGTAGACGTGTGACCGGTTTCTGCTGGTACAGATGGCTTTTGATAGTCTTCCTAAAATGGTCAATCTGGGTCCTTCAAATCGCTTACGAATTAATTACGTTTGTGTTTCCGTGACATAGGAAGGAGTTTCTATCAAAAAGTACCCCGATTGGGCTCAATTAGTTGTATTTAAATCGGGGGGACTAGCAAAGCTGAACTTTTCTTAAGCCCAATACAGCCTGTGGCTCTTGCCTAAGCCCCGTATTTCGAATCATAAGTGGTCTTGGACGAGAGTTCAAGCCCCCTCCCTAGCCTAGCCCGCCTATTATTTATTTATTTATTTTTAACTTTTCCCTAAGCCCATTCGAGCTCGCGAGTCGATCCGAGTCTACTTGCAAAATGCAAATAATGCCATTCCTTCAACGAGATGACAATACAGTAGGGTTGATCATGGTCGAGTGCCTCGCTCGCTCGAGCGTGGAAGTGTGCTATTGCAAAACTCTTCCCATCTAAAGATTCACGACTATCAACGACTTCAGGCTGGAAAAGTTGATTTGTATTCTGTTTTTGTTTAATAGGAAATGAATGGAATTGGATAATGAAGTTACGTCAGACTTGAATCTGAATAGATCGGCCCATGGACGAGTTTAGAATATAGATGAGGCAAGTCCCCAACATGGGCATGGTTGAACTGTTGGCACGCATATTGGAAAATTTTCCCTCTTCTTCCCCTAATAATCTGACCTAACTCCTGCCATCACATTAACATATACCACTTTAGACATGCTAGTAATAAATTGCTGGAACTTTACATTTAGGTTCTTTTATCCAATCAGAATTACCTATTTAACCTCTTGGGAGTTGCATCCTGACAAAATTATTCATCTGCAAGAATCCTATTTGAAGCCATAAATGGCCATTGACATGATGATCCGATATATCAAAACCAATCGATCATATCACTTTTTGCAATATTAAGGAAGAAAAATAGAAATGCAAATGAAAGAAACGTGAAGTATAGAATAAGCTTTGGAATTTAGTTCCGAAGAACAAGACACTTTCAAACAAGGAATTTCCTGACGAAGTCGTTTCAAGCTTAGTTTGATATTCGTTATATCTCCAATTTCTGATGGGATGGCACAGTCAAATCTCCTGTCAATTCAGCACAATCAAGCTTGTTAAATTTTCCATACGCGAATGGATGGGGCAAGTGAGGACATTCAAATTTAGTCTCATATCAATCACGTTCTCGAAATTACCTAATTCCGACGGAGTAGATTCATTGAGTAGTTCTCTTGCAATTAGAAGCACGCCAAGTTCCCCATTTCTATAGGACCAGATCCATTAAATTTTGTTTTCTTGCATATAGAGATATTTCAAGCCCATCAAATTCCATATAAATGATGGAATGAGACCGGCGAAGTTGTTGCGGCTTAAATCAACTTGATTAGAATGCATGAGGTTCCGTATTCTAAGAGGATTTGGATCCGCGTAATTTGTTTGACGTTAAGCCAAGTTAATGCATTGCTAAGTGCATGGAATATGTGATTTTAGTGGGTCAATCTCTTCAGATTGACTTGATTTATGATAAAGTGTCAAGTACACGACGCCTGGTGAGGTTCTCTGGAAAGGAAGGCAGCTCATTGGTGAGACAATTGCAGGACTTATCGTAAATTTCACGATCGATTAATGGTGATTTAATTAGGATTTAAACTGGATTATGTATGGAAGTAGGACACTTTCAAGAAGTCAAGGTCTTGGTCGAGCACCCAACTCAAATGTCTCTTAAGGTCATCGAATTTCATTTTCATGGGAACCTAAGTAGAAGAAACATACTACCTGAAGGTCTGGAATCTATGTCAGAATACTATCCCTCTCAAGGTCAACTTATGTAGAAGAAACATACTGCCTGAAGCCTCGTGTCCCATTTGCAGCTTAGAACCTGAGACGATTCAGCACTTGTTCTTGTTGCGCCCTTGCACTCCGCTGATCTGGGTGAATCCTGCATTGCAAATCATGATTTTACGAGTTGGGCTGTCGAGAATCGAAGAATGGTTGCTGAACTTCCAGGAACAGTAGATCTACCGTCTTTCGAGGTCGTTGCGAGTGTCCTGTGTTTATTTGGGGGGCGAGAAACGACTACATCTTTCGAAAGAAACGCCCAAAACCAGAAATTCTAAATGAAGAGGCACGCAACATGCTCTGTAACTCGTGCAAGTGGAATTAAAAAGAAAGAGAAACAATGTCAGAAGAACACCTACCTCTACGATGGTGCAAGTGCAATTATAGAGATCAAGAAACAATGTCAGAAGAAGAACACCCACCTCTGCGTTGGAAAGCTCCAAAGGAAAGAACTTTGAAGGCCAATTTCGATGGGTCTTACGGGAGCTGTCACCTGTGTTGTTCGAGATGCGTCAGGAGCTTTGGTGGACGGAGTAGCAAGATCGGTACCAACATCGTCTGCGATACAAGTCGAAACCCTAGGTTTGCCCACATCTCTCTCTCTCTCTCTCGAAGCAAAAAAGGAAGAAACCATCGGTCTTGAATCTGACTGCAAGTCTTTAGTTCACATGGTTAATGGCTTAGGTCAGTGTAAATGGAAAACACGTGCTCTTATTACAGAAGCTCGCGAGATCATGAGCCGGTTCAAGCACATCCACTTAGCCTATTACACAAGACAGTCCAATAGAGTGGCAGACAGGATCTGTAAGGCCTATCGACTAAAGACTCTACCTTGTAATTGGGTAGTCCATCCTCTTCAATCCTTTTGAGATCTGCTTTGTTTTGATGCCCCGATCGTGGACTTTTGGGGTTTGAAGTACTTTTATATTTAATGAAGTTTTGTTTGACAAAAAAAAAAACTAATCATGCATTCCGATTTTACAAAAAAGATGAAAAATAAATGACTGTTCGATAAAAACTTTTCACTCCTTAGTAATTGCTACCTGGGGAGATGTTAGCCTAGCTAGTATAAAAAAAGCGACATGACTTAAAATTGCACAAGCCGCATACCTCATGTCCTTAACCACGTTCACCAATTTGCAGCATCATTATACCAACCCACTTTTCACTTGATGAAACTTATTTGCTAGTATTGGGGCAAGTACTTCAGGGTCCTTGCTATTCGTGTAGGCTTGACGAAGTTTCTGTTGATTTGCATGCCCACCATACTCCTCGATTATTTTCTTGAATCAGCGCGATTGAGATTAAGTGGAAGGGCTTGGTCAACGCCAGTTTCGGAGCTAGAAAAGCTTCCGAAGCTTTCTTTTATTTTATTTTATTGCGGATTGTGATTTTGGATCACTACTTAAGCAAGCAAGTGCTAGAGAAATTACTAGAATGATACTTCTTGCGATAGAATTCTCTTTTGGTATTGGCAAGTGCGGGCCCAACATTTGATATAGCATAATATCATCATTAAAGAGTCTCAACAGCATTAAGATGATCTCCCCTATATGCTCATCCGATATTGTTTCCATTGCTATCATCTGAAGTTGTATACATCGCATTTTTCATTGACAACAAATGTGTAAGCAAGTTCTTAAAAAAAATAACAAAAAGTCATAAATTAGATGAGGCTTGAAACTATATATTGATCTGCCTATGTGCCTCCAATAATAACATTCCACAAAAATATATATGATTGTTACTCACCTGGTGTTATACATCCATGAGTGCCTACGATATTTGTAGTGATCTTTCGTTATAGTGGAAACAATGTAGCTTAATTATGATTTTATGCTATACTTCTCTCGAGTGTTTCACTTTATATTGGAAGCTTCGGACAGAAGATGATTCTTTGCTTCAAAATGATACAGTTTCTTCAATGCCACGACTTTCCCACTCGGCAATTGCGCTTTATAGACAATACTGTAACTACCACTCCCAATGCAATATTTGATGTCAAAATTTTATGTTGCATTGATTATATCTTCATATGCAATTCTCCATCATAATTTCATATTGACAAGAAGTTCCATTATTTTCTATGGTCGCTCGTTGCATGCTGTTTGTTCTACGTCAAAATATAAAGCAAGACCCAAGAACTATTATTGATATAGCCATCAACGGTATAGATACCATCATAAGCATAATCTCAGACATTCTTCTGGAACCATTAATCTTTTACAAATCTCATTGGCGTGGAAAGCTCTATAGCGAACATCAGCTAGATTATCTAGAATTTTTCCGGTGAGTTTATTGTATGACAAGTTAATGTAATCCAAGTTGAAAAGCTTTCTAAAACTAGGAACTGAACCATGTAGAGAATTGTTCTCAAGATTGAGATAGCTTAACATGACCAAGTTCTCCAGTTGAAGAGGGACTTTTCCATAAAAGTTGTTTGAGCTAAAATCTGGATGAGTGAGACTCTTTAAGTCTCCTATTTCTGATGGAATGGCACAGTTGAATACATTTCCATGTAAATCTAGAACTGACAAGTTGGTTAAATGGGCTAGAGATGAAGGGAAGGGGCAAGTGAAGAAGTTTGAGCTCAGTCTCAACTCAATCAAGCTCTTCAAATTACCTATTTTTGATGGGATAGATTCACTAAATTTGTTCTTTTCCATACTAAAATATGCTAAGTTAATCTAGTTCCTTATATTCGAAGGAATAGATCCACTGAAGGAGTTTCCTCTCAAATAGAGTTGTGTCAAGTTCCTTAGTTTCGTTGGAGATGAAGGAAAGGGACCGGCAAAGTTGTCCTAATCTAGATCAATGTGATACAAGTTCACGCACTGCCCTATCTCAAAGCGGGACAAAGCCACCTAAGCTATTAAGGGAGAGTGCGAGGTGGCGTAAATTGGACAAGAGACCAAGAGTTGGAGGAATGGCGCCACGAAGCACATTGAAACTATACCTAGGTAAATCAGCCTCTTTAGATTTCCTAATTCGAAAGGGATTGGACCATCGATTTGATTATTATGAATGTCAATAACTTCTAACATGGTGAGGTTTTGGAGACAGTGATGTAACTCACCGGTTAGGTCATTGCGGGACAAGTTAAGGTGCTTGAGCTTCCGGAGTGCACATATTTAGTGGCGAATGAAATTGGAGAGGCCATTATCAGGTAGTCCAAGAGAGGCGAGATCCGGGAGCAAAGAGAAATTCATGCTACTCAAATTACTTGCGACCCAGTAGTCATTGTGGCCTCATTCTAGTATGCTTATTTCGACAACGCTTCCGGAGTTGTCCATGAAATGCCAAGCCACTTGCAATGTGATAAGGAAGTGTCGCTCGTAATAAGGTCTGGCCACCATCCACTAAGAAGAAGGGCATCCGCCTCTATTCCTGTGGCGATGGCAGGATATTTGTGGGAGAGAGTTAGCGTAATAATGATCCATGTAGCTATAGTCATCAGCTTGCGAATATGCAAGCGGACGGGTTTGCTTACAGGATTCAAACGAATCATGTGAAATATTTTCATGCTTTATAGAGAGGGGAGCTTCATAGAAATCATGTGGAAGGCCTAAGATTGCTGTGATGTATAAAGGCAATCCGAAGAAACAAGGCCTTGCCCTTTTTCCCACCTACGTGCATGGTCCCCTACAATGAGCACCTTTGAAACATTATTGCCAAGGTACTTAATTGTTGGATTTGTGCTACTTAGAGTGCACATGACAAAATTTCTGAAATAAAATTCAATTTCTGGCCATGAATTGATTTCTCAATTTTTATTCCATGGATGAGTTTCTGAGTAAAGAAACGCGTTTCATAACAATTCAAAATTCCCATTTCTGAAATAAAAATTTGTTTGATAACAAAATAAAATTTCTATTTCTAGGAGTAGCAACGATTGGCATCTAGTGGCCAGAGTCCAACGTTCGTGACCAACGTTCGGTGTCCAGTGACCATCGGCTAGGGGCTGAAGTCCGATGTCTGACGTTTGGCATCTGGCACCAAGTTCAGCGACCAATGGCGGGTGGCCAAAGTCCAGAGTCCAACACTAGAGTTTGACAACTGGCGTCCAACATTTGGAGTTCGACGATTAACATCCGACATTCGGAGTTTGGCAACAGGAGGCTGGCGGTGAGTGGCTAATGGCCAGAGTCCGGCGGTGGGTGGTGGGTGGCTGACATTCGGCAGCCGATGGCGAGTGGCAAACAGTCGCCGACGAACATCCAGTGGTTGGTGATGAGCCTCTGGCATCCAATGATTGGCGATGAGCAGCCAACAACTAGTGGGCATTCGACATCCGACGACCGGTGATTGGCGACAGGCAATAGAGTGCGGTGGCCAGCGGCTAACATCCAATGGCCAGTGATCAACGACTAGTGGTCAAGGCCAGTGGCTGGTGGGCGGCAACCAGCAGCAGACATCTAGCATCCCATGGGCAACAAGTGGGCGACAAGCGATGACAAGAGTGAACTATGAGAAAAATTGTAATTTCTCATTTTTGTTCCAAAAATAGAAAAGTTAAAAATTTTAACTTCTGATTTTTGCTCCAAATTTATTTATAGAATAGAAATCCATTTCAGAAATAGAAAAATGAAATTGCGTTACCAAATAGATTTATGTTCTAAAATTGTTCCAAGAAACCAAAAAACAGAGAAATAGAGAAACAAAAATTTTGTCATACAACGTCATTTGCCCTCTTGCGGGTACTGTTCACGCGGGTCCTCTCTACTGGTTCCCGTGTTGCTGTTCATCTGTCTGTTGTGTCGCCTATTCCCGGAGATCTAGCCATCCGTTTTGGCTGAAATTTGGAGGGTTGGTTCCTCTAACATCCCTCTTCATTTCCACCGAACGGATTTGTCTGGGTTGGCCTACAACTCGAGATCTAGCAGTTCCTTGGAGTCGTGCATGGGTGGCTTTTCTGGTCTGTTTTCTGTTTGGTGTGGGGTCTTAGCGGATCGTTTTGGCCCGAGCTTTAGAGGGAAGGGTCGTATACCTTACCTCCCCTGCTCCACCAAGCCGCTCCTCCTATCTCAGCCCTCATCTTCGGATCTTTACTGCTCAAGGAGTCGTAAGCTGTTCTGCTCTCCGCTGTGCATTCTAGCTGGTGCGGCTTCGTCCATCATCAGTAGGGCCTTCTTGGAGCAGGAGCATTCCACGTCTTCCCCTCATTCGAGCCGTCGAAGCATCCTGGTACGCATTTCTTTCTTGATGGATGTTATGTAGTAGAGGTTGGGTTGCAGCCCAAATGTTTGTGATATGTCCTCAACCATGTCTGGCACTTCCCGCGAGGCCCACCTTGCTACGATTGCCGTCGAGCGGCGTAATCCTTCGGCTCCAAATCAATCCGGCCCTTCCAAGGCTGGCCTTGCAAATCATAGAGGCAAACAGCAAGTTCCCCTTAGGGCTCCTTCCCGTTCGGGTCATTCTAAGGGGCGGAGTAGGGCTCGATCCTCCTCCAAACGGCCAAATGGCCCTACTCGGCATCCAGGTTACTAGAACCCTTCTCCCTCTCGCACTTGGGCCAATGTGGCCAAGCTTGCAGCGAAGGGATATGATTTTGCATACTCCCCTCCTACTTTTGTGGATGGCAAGCCAATTGTTCATCTCGGGGAGGAAGTATTAGAGGCATTTGATCCGAAGTGGCACGAATGCCTTGTTGGTTATTATGTTGGGAAGAAGCTTCCTTTCAAACTTACGGAACAAACATTGATGCGAACTTGGGGCTCCAAGCTTATAGAAGTAATGGCGGATAATCAAGGCTTTTTTTCTTCCATATCCCGAACCCGGCTTTCCGGCAGAAGATCATCGAAGATAGACCCCTCATAGTGGCGAGGGTTCCTCTCATCTTGCAGCAATGGCAGCCACTTATGGATTTGAAGAAGGACAAGCAAACCGCCATACCGGTTTGGATTAGGTTGAAGAACCTTCCCTTGACTTATGGTCCGCTCGGCCATTGGTGATATTGCAAGTGCGGTTGGGAAACCCCTCTATGTTGACCAACGCACGGAGGAAATGAAGATGCTATCCTTTGCAAGGGTGTGTGTTGAAATCTATGCCGATCAACCTAGATGCTCCACTGTTGATGTGGTTTTGAATGGAGTCTCGTGCTCTATTGCAATTGAATTTGAATGGAAGCCGCTTGAATGTCTTTCATGTGGCACTTTCGGCCATAGATGTGAGGATAATCCCGCCATTCATAGCACGGACAAAGGGAAGCTGCCAGTTCTTCCCACATCCGACCATAACCCCTCTGGCCATCCTAGTCTTGAACCTCCTGCCCCGATTCAGGCTCTCAAACCGGCTCCGGTATTGGAGGAGAATCCCGAAGTGTCGCAACATGGTTGGACCCAGGTGAAAGGGAAAAAAAAGAAGGCCTTGCTCTTGAAGGATGGTTCCCTAGCCCGGATGCCCTTATCCAATGAAGTGGGAAGCTTGTTGAAGTTCAAGGACTCCACTAGTGAGTCGAAGCCGGAGTCTTCTCATCCTAGCCCTATTGAGGAAAGACCTAGCTCGGTACAAGAGGTTCCAACCTCTCATCTTGCGGAGGACAAGGACCAAAACGAAGCTACTAATTTCGGTCATGGTGCTGATACGGATTCAGTGCTTTTGGAGAGCTATGTTAGCTCTGATGATGATTTACTATCGCCTGCCTCGTCACCGAAGGCCCCTACTACTTCTAAGAAGGTGGAGTCCATCCAAGACAAACTCTTGGCCATTGATCCAGCTCTTCCTTTGGTCACAAATCCATCTACTTCGGTGGCCACACGTGGAAGCCGAATAGGCGGAGGTAGGTCTTCCGTTCCTCCTTTGCTGTTTCCGTTAGCTATTATAGCTATATTTATATATATATGTGTGTGTGTATGTATAATTGTGTGTGTGTGTGTGTGTGTGTGTGTGTATTTTGGGTTTTGGAATGTGAGAGGTCTTTGTAACCCCCTGAGACAAGCAGAAGTGAGGAAACTTGTGTATTCTAATGGTCTTAGTCTGATCGGCTTGTTAGAAACCAAGGTTCCGGATTCTCTGTTCGACTCCATATCTGATAGAATGTTGTCGGGGTGGAATTGGGTGGCCAACTATGAATTCTCTCACAGGGGTAGGATTTGAGTTGGCTGGAACCCTTTTGTGGTGAGTTTTGAAGTGATTTCTTCCAACAGCCAAGCAATACATGGTAGTGTGAAGTTTTTTATGTCTAGTATCTGCTGTTGTGTCTCAATGATATATGCGGAACATACCTTTGTAACTCGAAGGCCTTTATGGACAGATCTTGTTCAAAGGAGTGTATTGTGCCGGGATGTGGCTTGGCTTGTGGCGGGGGATTTCAACGCTATCAGGGATCCTTCTGATCGGATTGGAAGCTCTGACAATTGGATTCCTTGCTTTGATGATTTCTATCATTGTCTTATTCAATCTGAGTTAGAGGACCTGAGGTATGTTGGCTTTCGCTTTACTTGGTCTACTTCCTCGGGAGTCAACTGTAAGGCTAGGAAAATTGACCGAGTACTTGTGAATGCTAATTGGAGCCGGGAGTTCTCTTATTCAGAAGCGTCTTTCCTTGCACCGGGCATTTCTGACCATACTCCTATGGTGGTTAGAGTGATGCAGCCGATGTTCACCAGAAGGCCTTTTAAATTCTTTGAGTTTTGAACGAAGCACCCTTCTTTCCATAGCATTGTTTCTCAAGTTTGGGAAAACTCGGGTGAAGGGGTTCCTATGTACAACCTAGTGAGTAAATTGAAGGCCCTTAAAGGCCGCTTAAAGCAACTTAACAAAGAGTCTTTCTCTAATATTTCTGATAGGGTTTATGCAGCAAGAAATGCTCTATCTTTAGCCCAAGTTGGCCTTCAGCAAGATCCTACTAGTGAGATTCTGGCAGATTTGGAGAAGACTCATCGGAGGACTTTTCTAGAGTTAAGGAGTCAGGAGGAGTCCTTCTTCAGGCAGAAGTCCAAGATTAGGTGGCTCAAGGAAGGTGATCAGGATACAAAATTTTTTCACCATTCCGTTAATAGAAGGCAGCTGAGGAACAGAATTCTTTTTGTCATGAATACTTCAGGTACTATTATCTCGGAGCCGAGCTTAGTGCAAAATACTTTTGTCTCCCATTTTCAAGAGCTCTTGGCACCTCACCCCGGTCTTCTAACCCCTCCTTACTGGATATTCGGGAGGTCATACGGTGTCCTCTTAGGGGGGAACAGGTTAGTTTTCTCTCTCGTCCATTCTCTAATGCGGAGATTCATGATACAGTCTTCTCCCTGGCTCAAGGCAAGGTGCCAGGACTTGATGGCTTTGGTGTTGAGTTCTTTAAGCATAATTGGAAGATAGCAGGGCCTTTGGTCATTGAAGTAGTTAAGGACTTTCTTACAATAGGGAGGCTTCTCAAGGAAATCAATAACACCATCCTGGTGTTGATCCCGAAAGTTCCAAATGCAACTTCGGTCAATGATTATAGACCTATAGCCTGTTGTAATACTATTTACAAATGCATTACTAAGATTTTGGCTAATCGGATTGCTGCAATCCTTAGTGACATTATCAGTCCTTATCAGAATGCTTTCATCAAAGGTGGGCGAATTAGAGACAACATCCTTCTTGCCCATGAATTATTTGTTGGATTCCATCTTAACCCATACCAACCCAAGTGTGCAGTTAAGGTGGATTTTCAGAAAGCTTATGACACGGTGGACTGGGACTTTCTTAAGTTAGTTCTTCATGCTTTTGGCTTCGCAGATCATTTTGTTCAGATTGTTATGGTATGTGTCCGTACCCCTAAGTTCTCCATTTCTATAAACGGAGAACTTCATGGGTTTTTTCCTAGTGGCCGTGGTCTTCGCCAAGGGGATCCGATTTCTCCCTACCTATTCACCTTAGTTATGGAGGTCTTTTCTGGGATCCTTAGTGATCAGGCCAGGCAACCGGGATTCAAGTTCTTCTGGAGATGTAAGATGTTGAGCCTTTCCCACCTCTTTTTTGCGGATGACGTCTTTCTATTTTGTGGAGCTGATTTGACTTCGATCTCTCTTTTAAAGAATGGTTTAGACACATTCTATGCGTGAAGTGGACTCAAGCCAAACTCCAATAAAAGTGAGATCTTTCTTGATGGAGGGTCGGCAACCTTGCGTAGCGAGATTCTCCTTGCTTTTGGCTTCATTGAGGGGACATTGCCGGTGTGTTATCTTGGAGTTCCTATTATCTCATCCAGGCTTGGCAAGGCAGATTGTATCTCCCTCGTGGATCGCATAACCAATAGGGTCCAATCGTGGACTCAACGCTTCCTCTCATTTGCTGGTCGTCTTCAGCTTATAAGGTCAATTCTCCATACAATCCAAGCATACTGGGCAAGTGTATTTACTATCCCTGTTGCAGTATTGGATCGCATTGAGCAGATCTTAAGACAGTTTCTCTGGAAGGGCCCTGGATTGGGGAGGGGTGGAGCTAAGGTCTCCTAGAATGATGTGTGCCTTCCTAAGGAGGAAGGAGGGTTAGGTATTCACAATCTAAGGGACTGTAATAAAGCAGCAATGTTGAAACACATATGGATCCTTTTTACAGATAAGGAGTCCTTGTGGTGTAGGTGGATCCATTCGACATTCCTAAAAAGAAAGAGTTTCTGGGTGGTTAATCAACCCACCTCTTTCTCTTGGGCGTGGAAGAGAATTCTCCATCTTAGGTCTGAATTTCGGCTATCTTTTCTCTGGAGGGTTGGAGACGGCCATTCTATCTCTTTCTGGTATGACCATTGGCACCCGAGAGGTCCCCTCAACCTTTTATTTTTTGACTCTTTGATTTATAGCTCCGACTTACCCATACATGCTACGGTGGCTGATCTGTTTTCACCGGTTGGTCAGTCCATGCGAGCAGTGTTAGGATCTTCGGAGTAGCCCCTTCCTTTATTATCTCAATTATTAGATCGTTTTACTTGGTTAGGAGGTGCTTCCGGTTTATTCTCGGTTACTTCGGCATGGCACCTTATAAGGAAGAAGAAGCCTCGGGTCAATTGGGCTTCCTTGATCTGGAACAATGCTATATCTCCAAGATATCAATTCAACCTCTGGCTTATCACCAAGAATCGCCTTCCTACTCAGGCCATGCTTTTGTCTCATGGCAGGATTGCGGATGCGGTGTGTGCCTTTTGCAAGTCGACACCAGATTCTATTGATCATTTGTTTTTTGGATGTAGCACTACAGCCAGGTTAGCATTCCTGTAGGCGGCTAGATGTAACCTCCCTTAGCGTAACAGGAGTTGGGCCGACAACCTTAGTTGGGCTCTGAAATTCCTTCCCGGTAAGGATTTCTATCACTCCATCGCCCGGTTTTCCTTTGGAGCTCTCTGCCACCTTATTTGGAAATACAGGAATGAGATTCTGTTTAGAAATTACACCTTCACAGTTCTAGCTTTGAAGAATCACTTGATTAAAGTGGTTAAGGATAAGGCGCTGACTTTCACTAATATTGAAGACAATCCAAGAAATAGGAGGCTTCAACGCACATAGGGGATTGACCCTTGTATTTTCTATTCCTCCTCTGTACTTCCTTAGCATTCGTGCTATCCGGTTTTTTGTGCTAGGTGCGTTGTTGCTGTGTGTTGTTGCTACCATGGAATCTCTCGTTGCAGCTTGTGGACGGGGTTCTTTAATCCCTGGTTTTGGGCTTCGGTTACCTCTGTTTGGCTGGCTGGTCGCCTTCTTTTGTATTGGTCCTACTGTTGGTTGTGACTGTCATTGTGTGACCGTGCCTTCTTGCTCTTCTGCCTTGTAGGCTTCTGTTTTTCTTCTTTCAATACCCTTCCACTCAGTATGCCTTATTCATTTTGAGTGTAAGCTTTGGTGCCGTTTGCTTGTACATATTGGCTCAGCTTAATACAATTACCTTTCACCAAAAAAAAAAAAAAATTGTCATGCGTGACCTTGATAATCAATATGGAGGAAACCGATTTGCACAATTTCCGACATTGTAGAATTGAGACCTTTTCACACTTAAATTGACTCCTGGATCACCTACCACATTCGTTTGATTACTCGATGTAAACAAATTAGCTCCTATAGCCCGCTAGCTACTCAAACTAGCTTGATAGAAGTTAAATTTTAAGTTCAATCCACAAATTGACATTGTACGAGTAGCGTGGAAAACAAGAAATAATCATTGATGGCTACCAATACAAATATAATCTCGAATCCAATGTTGTGACATCGTTTAAATTTTGTGTCATAACTTTTAATTGATCATCTAAGTCTCCTAATTTTCAAAGGTAGGTCATTTAAGTTATATGGATTATTTTCTTGCCAAAAATTCCTAAATGACATCAAACTTCGAGCTAGCCACCTTGTTGAAAATATGTCTTGAGTTTGAGTCTGTTGAATGAAACCAAATTGATGAGAATATGTGAACTCGACCATATGCGAGTCAAAGCAGTGCATGTGAATTGATCAACCAAAATTGTCAAAAGAAGATTGCATGCGGATTTCATTTATGAGCCGCAAGTGTGAAGAGGCTAATGTCTGGCTTCTTTTGTTGTCTTCTACTCATCTCTGTAGGTTGGACTTTTTGGATGGAGGAAAGTGGACGGTGGCCCACTTGCATGCAAGGATGCATGTTCCCTTTATTGTCTTATGCCAAAGCCATCATTATTGACTCCGAGAGAAGAAGAAAGAAAGGTTCATACGTCCATTTTCTTCTCTCCTTTAATTTCTTGAGTGAAGTTTCACTAGGAATTATGATGGGCTAAACACTGTGTGAGTTATTTGGATATAATTTGGGGTTGGGAAATACTGAGTATGTTTGAGAGCTTGAGTGATTGTAATCTCCGATGTATTACTTGTTTCTATAGTAGAATTTCATACTGCTCTCTTCGTGAATATAGGTTCCGATATTTGGACTGAACCACGTAAATTCGGCGTCCAATTCCCTTTCCTTCATTCCAACTATTTTATTTGATTCGCTTGTCCATATCTTGCAACACACCTTTGGTGATTTGTAATGCTACAATGTTTCAAGCAAATAAAAATGACCGGTGTAACTTAAGCGATGGATTTTTAAAAGTCATGACACTAATTTCCCGGCTAGTAGAATATGTTGCTCATACGAATCTTTAAATTTCGCTGTTTTATGATTCAATAAGAATGTAAATCAGCATGCATGTGTGAATGGAACTTGTGCACATCCATAGAAAAATTCAAGGTTTTTAACGAGTCTGCAATTCAAGTGTAAAGAAGTCGAGTTCTTTTGGGTTTTCACATGTTGGATCAGTACGCGTTACAATAGTTCGTGGAATTGTCATGGTCTTCATGGACTTTTTATTTGTGATGGTTGGCCCTAAAAATTTCTAACTCATCAATAATAGCAACACGCAGTAAATACCTAGCCGATTATAATGACCATATGCACTCCGATCTTACTCCAAAGACAGAAAAATTAAACGACCTTTGTCCTACATAAACTGACTCCTAAACATGGCATGAACAAAGTTTAATACTCTGACTTAAATCGTAGATGCCAAATGATCTTATATCCTCAACCACCTTCACCAAGCTGCAGCATCATATTACCAATCTACCTCGTCACTATTGTTGGGACAATTAGAAAATGACCCCCTTATACATCGATTAGGCTTGACGAAGTTCTAGTTGATCCACCGTCCAACCATGATCTGTTATAACCTTAAAGATAAACTGAGAACATGCATCACTTAAGCAGAAGCCTTGGAATGATTTTCTGCTAGACTTTATTCTGTAGGGGTCGTCAAACTTGTGCAAATCCTTGTTGCCGAAAAAAGTGTTTGTGGGAAAAGCACCCATAAGACTATCTCGTCCAATTGGGCCATTGAGATGATTGTATGATAAGCCAAGTCGGTCTAGTTTGAAAGCTCTTTAAATGAGAGAATTGAGCCCGAAAGAGATGGGAGTTGCACATGTTTAAGAAGTCGAGAAGGTCTTGGTCGAGAACCAAGTTACAAAGTCTAGGTCTTCAGAAGTTTCATTTTCATGTGCATGGGTCGTCTACACGCTCAAGTCTTGGTATTTGGCCGTTTCCGTGATGTCTGATCTTTAGCCAACGTGAAGGAAACGTACATTGCGTGGTTTTCAGTATTTGATTGACCAGCAAACCTTCAACTAAACAGAAACGATCCTTCAAATATGTAGTGAATGTCTTTAACAAGCCAATCATTCGTGCGACAACAATGCATTATCATTCACCGTGCGTCTTAATCTTTGTAAAAAGAGTAAAGATAAACTGTCTTTTGAGTGCTTCTCACTCCTCACCAATTGCTACAGGCAAACTTCTAGCCTACCCAGTATAAGAAAAGTTCGACATGACTGAAATTGCACAAGCTGTATACTTCATATCCGCAAGCACGTTCACCGATTTGCGCTATCTTGGTCGTTGCTCTTGTTGTAGGCTTGACGAAGTTTCTGTTGATCGACCTTCCCACCATGCTCCTCGATTACTTTCTTGGAGCTGCGCAAGTGAGATTGAATGGAAGGGCTTGGCCAATGCTAGTTTTGGAGCTCGAAAAGCTTCAGAAACTTGTTTCATTGTGGGTCGTGACTTTGGGTCACTACTTAAACAAGCAAGCGACAAAGAAACCACGAGAACGATACTTCTTGCAAGAGAATTCTCTCTTGGGATTGACAAGCGATGGTCTAATATTTGATGTAGCATAAGATCTTCTCTGAAGAGTGTCGACAACTTTAGGATGATTTCACCTGGATGCTCACCCATAATTGTTTCCATTGCTATCACTCCAAAGCTGTATACATCACATTTCTCATTGAAGACAAAAGTGTAAGCAAGCTCTGAAAAAAAAAATGAAAAGTTCATAATTAGAACAAGCTCGAAACCAAGTTCTCCATGTTAGCTTGGTGCACTATCAAACGATAAATATGGAGCTGAAGCATCAATGGTGTTGCTTACCACATAGAGTGTCATGTATATCGATCTAGCTACGTGCCTCTAATAATAACATTCTAGAAAAGTGTAAGGATTGCTGCTCACCTGGTGCTATATATCCACTAGTGCCTGCAATATTTGCTGTGAAATTAGATGAGAAATTAGGTTTAAGGAGTCTTGCCGTGCCAAAATCTGATAGGAAAGCCTGCATTTAGTTGTCAAGCAAAATGTTGTTGGTAGATATGTCTCGATGAACAATTGGCCGAGTGCAATCGTGATGCAGGTAAGACAAGGCATGTGCCATGTCCCAAAGAATGTTGAGTCTTTTAGACCAATCTAGTTCCACTGCTTCAACGTCATCTCTCAAAGCACAAAAAAGACTCCCTCTTTCCATGTACTCATAAACCAAAAACATACATCGCTTGTGTAAACAGAAACCATGAAGCTTAATTATGCTTCTATGTCGTACTTCTGTCAAGTATTTCACTTCATTTCGGAAGCTCTTATCAAAAGCTGGATCCTCTGCTTCAAATTGGTGAAGTTTCTTCAATGCCACAATTTTTCCATTTGGTAATCGCACTCTATAGATACTACCATAACCACCACTCCCAATACAATATTTAATGTCAAAATCTTCTGTTGCATTGATTATGTCTTCATATGCAATTCTTCCATCATAATTCCATATTGACAAGAAATCTCCATCTTTTTGTACTGTCTTTGATTGCATGCTCTTCCTTCTATGTCGAAATATGAAGCAAGACCCAAGAACAGTCAATGTTATAGCCATCAGTGGTACAAATACCGTCACAAGCATAACCTTAGACGTTCTTTTGGAACTATCAATCTTTTTCAAACCTTCATTGCCATGGAAAGCTCTATAGCGAACATTGGCCAGATTATCTGGAATTTTTCCCGTGAGATGATTGTACGACAAGTCGATATGGTCCAAGCTGAGAAGCCGTTTGAATTTGGGAATTGAACCATGCAGAGAATTGTTCTCAAGATTGAGATAGCTTAACATGACCAAACTCTCAAGTTCACGAGGGATTTTTCCAAAGAAGTTGTTCGAGCTCAAATCTAGATGAGTGAGACTCTTTAAATCTCCTATTTCAGATGGAATGACGCAATCAAATACATTATCATGTAAATTTAGTACCTTCAAGCTGGTTAAATGGGCTAGAGATGAAGGGATGGGGCAAGTGAAGGAGTTTGAGCTAAGATTCAACTAAATCAAACTCTTTAGATTACCAATTTCTAACGGGATCAATCCGCTGAGTTTGTTCCCTTCCATACTCAGATATGCCAAGTTGGTCAAATTCCCTATTTCCGGAGGAATAGTTCCATTGAAGGAGTTTATTCGCAAAGCAAGACGTGTCAAGTTCCTCAGTTTCAATAGAGACGAGGGAATGGAACCGGTGAATAAGTTTCCATGTAGGTCAACGTGATGCAAGTTCACGCAGTTCCTAATCTCGAGGGGAACGAAGCCATCCAACTTATTATGGCAGAGTATGAGGCTACGTAAATTCAACAAGAGACCAAGACTGGGAGGGATTGTGCCATTAAGCCCATTGTAACTGAGATTCAGGTCGATCAGCCTCTTTAGATTTCCTAATTTGGGAGGGATAGTACTATTGATTCGATTATTATGCATGTCAATAACTTCTAACATGGTGAGGTTTTGGAGACAAAGAGGTAACTCACCTGTAAGCTCATTGTGGGCCAAGTTGAGATGCCTAAGCTTTAGGAGTGCACATATTTGAAGGGGAATGGTACCAACGAGGAAATTATCAGGCAGCAGAAGAGAGTTGAGATTTGGAAGAAGAGAGAAATTCATGCTGCTCAAGTTACTTGCAGCCTGGTAGTTGTAACGGCCTCGTGGTGGCATGTTTATTTTGATGACGCTTCCTGAATCGTCGCATGAAATGCCAAGCCACGCGCAATGGGATAAGGATGCATTGCTCGTAACTGGGTCAGGCCACCACCCACTGTGAAGTAGAGCATCTGCCTCTGTTCCGATGGCAATGGCGGGGTAGTTGTGGGAGAGGGTTAGCCCAATAACGATCCAGGCAGCTGCGGTCATCATCTTGTGAACACGCAAGCGGACGAGTTTGCTTACAGGATTCAATTGAATCATGTGGAATATCTTCACGCTTTATAGAGAGAGGACCTCTTCTTTGGCTGGGAAGTGGAAGGCCCGAGTTTGCTGTGATAATTAAGGGGCCCCGCTTTTCAACAAGCCACGTTGAATTATTCAGCATTGAATTAATGCTGCAAGGGATTTTTAAGTAGGAAAATCGCCGACGTAACTTAGTCGGTCAGTTTTTAAAAGTCATGATATCAACTTTCGGGCAAGCGGACCACTCTGCTCATGCGAATTCCGCGGTTTCAGGTTAAGACCAGCATACCGGCCAAAAGGTAAGAACCAGCGTCAATGTTTGGATGGAAGTTGTAGTCAAATGTCTTCGGGGTTTCGTGCGTTGATTTGTGACCCTAAGAAGATGGAAGTTGTACACTTCCATCAGAGAGTCAAATGTCTTCGGGGTTTCGTGCGTTGATTTGTGACCCTAAGAAGATGGAAGTTGTACACTTCCATCAGAGAGTCAAATGTCTTCGGGCTTTCGTGCGTTGATTTGTGACCCTAAGAAGATAACTACACGATAAGAAAGGTTGTTAAAATATTGCAATGACTTGATTATGGGCTTTATATGTTCTACGATGCCATGATTTTCTTGTTGAGCAGTCTTGCTTTATAGACACTATCGTAACTCTACTATGAATGCAATATTCAATGTCAAAGTCTTCGGTTGCATTGATTGACTTCATATGCCTATTTGGTCCCATGAAATTATTGCAGAATAAGTCAAGGTATTCTAAGAATGAACGTCGTCTAAATTTGGAAATTGGACCCGAAAGAAAATTTGGTCAAGACGTATTAATTTGACCAAACTTTTCAAATTCAACACAGATTTCTCCATATTAACTCATTCCAGCTAAATCTAGAGTAAGACTCTTCAAGTCTCCTATTTCCGATGGAAATGGCACAGTCTATTCCATTTCAAGTGAAGGAGTTTAAGCTGAGCCTCATCTCAGCCAAACTCTGAATTTCAACAGGGATTCTTCCATAGGAGTTGTTAATCTCACTAGATAAGCGAGACTCTTTATATCTCCTATTGATGGAATACCAAAATCGACTCCATTCCAATGCAAATCTAGCATGACCATGATTTTCTTGTTGAGCAATCTTGCTTTATAGACACTATTGTAACTCTACTATGAATGCAATATTCAATGTCAAAGTCTTTGGTTGCATTGATTGACTTCAATGCCTATTTGGTCCCGTGAAATTATTGCATGATAAGTCAAGGTATTCTAAGAATGAACGTCGTCTAAATTTGGGAATTGGGCCCGAAAGAAAATTTGGTGAAGACGTATTAATTTGACCAAACTTTTCAAATTCAACATGGATTTCTCCATATGAACTTGTTCCAGCTAAATCTAGACTAAGACTCTTCAAGTCTCCTATTTCCGATGGAAATGGCACAGTCCATTCCATTTCAAAGTGAAGGAGTTTAAGCTGAGCCTCATCTCAGCCAAACTCTGAATTTCAACAGGGATTCTTCCATAGGAGTTGTTAAATCTCACTAGAAAAGTGAGACTCTTTATATCTCCTATTTTTGATGGACTACCACAATCGACTCCATTCCAATGCAAATCTAGCATGGCCAGGCTTGTCAAGTTGGCCAAAGATGGAGGGATGGGAAAGTTCTAGCATAGCTCATCTCAGTCAAGCTCCTCAAACTGCCTTTTTCTTACGGAATAGATCCATCGAAATTGTTCTTTCCATATTCAGCCGTGCCAAGTTTGTCAACTTTAATTAGAAGTTTATAAAATGTTACTAATTAAAAGAAAATAACTTAATAAGTACTCAAATGAAAGTTGGTAACAAAAAATTTATTTGCAATTTAATCATAGAAAAGCTAGTAAATCACTCTAATTAAAGTTGGTTATTCTAAAAAAGAGTTGGTAAGATTGATCCGTGTCTAAGAAATACAAGCAAAAGTTTTCAAATGATAGAAAAGTAATATGTCGGTATGTAACTTAAATAAGAGTTGATAACCTAATAGTATGTGCTAGTTTAATTGTAGGAAACTTGGTGAGTCGATGCAAATGTAAGTTGTCTTGACACATATACTTTACTTCTTCCAGAAGTATGGAATCTCAGTTCTAGTTTCCGCGTACATACAATCTCTCTAGATCGAGTCCCAGAAAAGTCACTCCTTTCGCTGGATCATCTAGTTTTGACATAGATGTGCTACTTGAGCAGTTTCAGAAAATTCGGAAAACCCTCGCCCTTCAATTTAACCTAACTAATGGCAGTGCATCTCCTCAGTGCATTTGATTATTTAATGCAAACAAATTAATTCTTATATCCCAAGAGGCTCAAACAAGCTTGATTGAAGCCTTATTTGAAGTTTTTATATAAAATCAGCTCTCATTCTATCCAGTGAGTCAGTGACTACACCCATTAATGATAGCGAGCAGCGACTAAATTGATCGATAACTCGAGAGTTGGGTGTCGTGGCGTCACTCAAATTTCTTGATTTCGGCCAATTGTAACCCGATTTCTGATAAAGACGAGAAATTATCGAGCAGTTGCTTAAACTTCACGATGTGATTACACAGTAGAGTATGAACCAGCATTCATTGTGGCGGGTACACAAACATAGAGGTATTCGAGGTCATCATTTTGTGTACACGTTGAAGAGATACGTTTTCGGATCGACAGGACCAACATATCTCCATGATTTTAAGATGGTAAGTTACAAGCTTTGTAAGGGATTAACGAACTTCCAGTGGAATATCAATGGTCCATGTATGTAGAGATGTTCCTCTCAATATAGAAAACTTACTATGAAATATTTAACTCAGAAATATAAGTACGCTTGCTCATTAATGACGGAGCCCCCTTGCAAAATCTTATGCCATTTCGTAATCTGCTATATAATAGGCGGAAGGTTAGAAAATCAGTTTTTGATAGTATGCCACTAATTACTTGACAGGACCAATTATAAAGATCTTGTAGCACTTGGTAATTTACCATCGGATGGTAGATTTCAAGATGGTAAATTTGTCCTTTTGTTGGTAACTGACTAATCAATCGATAGGCCTGCTTGTAATATTCTAAAACATTTAGTAATTTTCTACTGGATGTGAAGATGGTAAAATCACTATATTGTTAGTAGGTGACGGGTAAACTTGTTAAATTTATAGCACATGGTAATCTAGTGCTGGATACTTGATTTGAGAATTATAAATCCATTCTTTCATTGGTAAATTGCAAATAGTTCACCGGACAAAAATCAACTATTATGGGTCGAATTGATTGATTGTTGTAGCTAAGTTGACTTATGACGATTTGAGTCTAGACGAGATGAAATCCATTATCATCCAAAGTAGTGCTGAACTCAATCAATGATGGGTCAGATCTAGATAGTTGTTTCACTGTTTGGAGGAAACGTGTAGATATATGTAGGCAGAGAAGAAACATATGGTTCGATTGTCTTGAGTATCGGTGCATGTGAACTTCTGTGAAAACTCCGTAGTTCCCACAAAAACCATGCACATGGCCTTGTTCCTGAAGGGTTTATCACTTGTATGTATAGCCACAAAAAGTACAGGCAGCTTGAGCAGTACCTTTCCCAACCCAACCAAATAAAAAGAAGAAAAAGAAAAAACTAACCTTTTCGCAAGATAGAATTTATCCCATGTCCTCATTTTTAACTATATTCACGCAACATTTTAGTAGGAAATTGACTCTTGATCGCTATAACTAGAGACTTGTCTTCACCTATTACTGATGTTGTCAATACGGCTGGGGATAGATGCAGAAGTCAAGTCTTGGGAGGGGTAAATCAATCATTCGTCCTTAAGGATCTGACAATAATCCTCACATACCTACTAATTGGTGGGTTGATTAGTTCCCGGTCGGTCCAATTCCAACCACAAAACTAGGAACCAAACCAAAGGGATCAGTTCCTCATTTCGATATCAAGAACTGAATCAAAAAAGGTTGGAACCAGATAAAACTAGACTGATCGATCCAATTCAGCTCCCGAGCGATCCAATAGAACTGACCACACCTCACATAAAAAATATTAAAACTAGACTTAAGCGAAAATTACCCCTAGCTTCATGAAGCTTCTCATGTCACACCCTGAACCTTTACGGCCATGCGATAACTCGTGCTCATCGAACCTTTACTTATCCTTTGGTCATTCGATTGTGACGTCCCAAGAGGCGTTGCCGACACAAATTGTAATAACATTAAAATGCACAAGCAAAAATGTGAGCAAATCTCCAATCATCAAACAACATGGATAGTTAAAAACATATTCATACAAAGCGTTACGAGTCAACGTCTCATACAACACGAGTTCAAGGGTTAATCAACTAGCTTCTTCACTTCCGACATGCCTAACCGCTTTGCCACAACCTCCTTCAAAAAGGGTATGGGGAGATACCTATGCCTTTAATATTACAAGGGTGGTCAAAAAGTGCTAATAGCTTCGCCACTACCTAAGCCTTAATGGCCTCTAGGGTCCAGGCCTCCCATGTGGCGACCAGTGTGAGGTTGATCTTGGGGTCGAACACCTCCCCATCGGGAACGTCCCCATCCTTGACATCCTAACTTATGTTGCCCCCCAATCCTCTGGCACCTGGCAAACTGTTGAAGCCGCGGATGGGATTGTGGCTCTCTTTGCCTACCTAAAAGTACTGAACCACAAATCGGTGTTGCACGAGGTTAGGCAAACCCTCATCGACCCAAATGGTCATAACATATCATGTATGGTGTGCGTTAGCTACTCCCACTACCGCATACTCCGTCACCTCTTGACTATGCTTGATAAGGAGGCCAAAACGAATCTGATAGAATGGTTTAGCCATTTTTAGGGCCTGAAAACATTTTAACAAATAGATATGAGGTAAACTCAATAAGTGAACTTCCTAAACCTCACATATGGAAGTTGTTCACCTCAGAAGCACTCTAAAAGTGCAATTATTTGTCGATAGCGAAACATGGCAACACATGTCTTGCTTTACTCTCATTGATCTCACAACAACTTGTCTACCATACAAGGCATCAAAGTAGATGCATAGGCAATTTCATAACATAGACTTCATGTTCTCGAGCCAAACATAGGAATACGCATTATGATCTAAGTCATACGCTCATGCCATGCAATAATCCGAACCTTATCACATACGAATCTCATGCACTTTCCACACACATTTATCCAGATTATTACGACCACTCAAGACCCAAAGCCAACTTGAAGGTTCGCAAATCATCTAGCATAACTGGGTATCATCTCGCCTTATTGAGCACAGTATCCTGTTGACTTGGGGGCATTCCTATAAGGAGCTTCGTTCTGAAATCCATCTGCCAACGGCATTGTGACACCCCAAACCCTTCGCAGGTCGTCACCAGCGCCGATGTTACACTTTATTACCTTTTCCTATCTTTGTACTTAAAACAAGCGCCGTTAATCACAGGCATTTTTTTTTTTTTATGATCGGTCCCAACGCGACTCATAGCGGAAGCAAATTAAACATCACCATCTATCCCCCTTACTAACCATGATACAAATACACACCAGCTAAACATCAGGATTTTATAAACAACTTCGACACTTTGCTTACATATATATATAGCAAGATGGGATTCCCTTTGGGTCGGTACAAAACAAGGAAAAGCTAGGACTCTGCCACGTCCAGCCTAAAACCTCAAAAAGGAACTCTCGACCCTCAACATCATACGAATACGAGCCCCATCAAAAGTGTCAACTATCTACATCAAAAAGAGATCCAGCTCCTACTCATCGCGCGTTGTGTCTCACACCCAACCCGGTGCATCGGCGGTGGCAGCGGCAACATCCCTCGCATCGCTCCATCCCAACGAACATGCACGAAATGAACTCCCGAATGACGGGACCCCCACCAGGCCCACGTCATACATCACTAGACATCGCACTCGGATAAAAGTCAGTCCGGAACGAGAGGGACAGTCTATCTCAACGCACTCGACCTCTACATCGGATGGTATCCCGTAAAATGTACCCCGCGTGACGGCAGGTAGCGGCATACTTGCTAATCTGAAATGTTATCCCCAAAAGGGGTGAGTACAACCACTCAGCAGATAGGGAAATCCAATAACATCCTAATGCATCATGCATATCATCACACGTTGCAAGCATCACTTACCTTGTAATCATGCGTATCATGCATCATCACATCATATATATCATCATCATCATGGCATATCATATATCATTATCATCATCATGCATTTCATCATGCATATCATACCATGGATGATCATCATGTCACATCACACATCATCATCATGCATCATCATGCATATATTATCATAGGTGATCATCATATCGCATCACATGTCATCATCATCATGCATCATCATGCATATATTATCATAGGTGATCATCATATCACATCACATGCCATCGTCCTCATGCATCATCATGCATATATTATCATAGGTGATCATCATATCACATCACATGTCATCATCATCATGCATCATCATGCATATATTATCATGGGTGATCATCATATCGCATCACATGTCGTCATCATCATGCATCATCATGCATATATTATCATGGGTGATCATCATATCGCATCACATGTCATCATCATCATGCATCATCATGTCGTGAGTTAATTATCTTCTTTATCTTTCAATTTTGATCACCACATCACCCACTTCTCAAATCATCAATCTCATCATCAACCCTTCGGGCGAAACCTCCGACGGGGTTCCCGCAAACTCAGCCATCCCATGGCCACCGGGCTTCCGGCCCCCCACATTCCGGGCATCTCGCATCTCAACTAGCATCACGAGGCATTCCCTTCGGGCGAGAAACCTCCGACGGGGCTTCCGGCCCTTACCCTTCTAGCCGGGCATCCACCGCACCCACATCCCGGCATCGCGAGGCATTCCCTTCGAGCGAAACCTCCGACGGGGCTTCCGGCCCCCACATTCCGGGCATCCTGAATCTCCCGGGGAACCTCTGGAATTACGCCACTAGGCCACCAGACATCATCCTCCACCACAACCTCTTACTCACGTATCATTTTCCACATTCACCATCCTTTTAATCTTATTATTACATGGCATATGATTCACACATGCATCACAATTTATGATCATACATACACCAATGTCATACAACAATGCATAATAAATTCAATGAAATTCATGGCCAATAAAATAATCCCTTATTATTTTATTATTATTATATTATTTTATTATTATTTTATTATATTTATTTATTTTCATAAATAAATATTAAATTTAATATCCATGATTTTCCAAAATCATAATATCCAAACAATCACTAAACAAATCAATAGGATCACAATTTCATACAAAATTCATGGCCAAATTGAATTTCTTATAATTTCACAATTTCCACAAAATAGCACATGATATTCGGAAAATGGCCAGAATTGCACAGTTTCCAAGTAAATTCGATTAAAATACTCATATGGCCTTCAAAAATTACGAAATTTCACAGGGTGATAGCCAACACCTTTTCGTACACTTTTCGTTGAGAACTCTAAGCCAAATTATTTTTAGATTAATTTATACAACCCCACGAAACTTCTGGAACCACTACCGTGACGTCCAGAACACACCCCTCCGAAATTCTTAGTTTTCACCCATCAATTCTCTTTCGTTTCCTCTGAGATTTGAGTATGTTATGTACCAAGGTGTCCTTTACAAGTTTCATGAAGAGATCTAGGTCAAATAACCAAAGTATGGTCACCATTTAAGTCCATGAAGTCTCGGGTGTCTCGAAATATTTCACCAGAACCATTGTTTCCAAGATCTAGCCGATTCACCAAGCTATACTTGTTCTTTTTGCTTCAAATTCGAGTATGTTGTATCTCAAGGTGTTACCTACAACTTTCATGAAGACGTCGAAGTCAAATATTCAACAGAAATCAACATGCAAACAAGAATCTAGCAAGAGGTCAGTGAAAACTTCACAGATCTAGGGTCTCCGTATAATGGAACTTTAACCCCTCATATCTCCATCATTTTCTACGAATTTTTAGTATGTCATAGTACAAGACGTTAGCTTCAACTTTCATGAAGACACCGAAGCCAAAATCGGACTCCAAACACACATGCAAACTCGAACAAGCTACTGACTTCCACAACCCGAACGAGAACAGTCACACGGCTTAAAACAACCATTCCTTACCTCGGTTTTTCGCACAAATCACACCTAAAATCGAACATGCAACCACCAAAACAAACATGCAAGAGAAGTCACGGACTCCACTTGCCTCTAGGATGAGCAAGCGACGACGAACGGCGGACGGACACGGCGATCGGACGGTGAACGAACGGCGGCACCCCTCGGCTCCGCCTCCTCTCCTCTCGGTTTCTCCCTTTCTCTCGAACTCTCTCTCTCTCTCTCACCCTCTCTTTGGACGAAATGAAGCAAAGAACCGGCCACCTCTCTCTCCTCATCCTTTTTATACCCCCTTAATCCCATCATTTGCAATCATTGCTTTGCCTAAAGATTAACCAATGCATGCTCTTGCCATTTGCCACTTGTCTTATTGGGTTTTAATTTAAATTTGCTTGGGCTTGGGCTTAGGCCCATCCGGCCACTCCCCTTGGGCTGGTCGAATTCTCCTCTTGGGCTCTAATGGGCCGACTAGCTTGGCCCACCAAGCTTTAGGCCAATGGGTCCAAGGCCCATTCCAAAAATAACCCTCTTTTTCCTTTTTTTTAAAAAAAAATTCCTTCTATAAATATTTCTAAATTCCAATTTTTTAATCTTGGCCAAAGCCTTGGGATATTTTTGCTCATTGAAATTTAAATCATATGGCCAAGCATAGATTATTAATCTATTAAATTTAAATACACAAATCATCAAATTAAAAGACAAATTGGCTAAGGCATAAGCCAAAAGAAATTCTATCACCTAATTAGGAACTTCAACGCACCTTATGGCTTGTCATTAAATTTGGGATGCCACAGGCATCCATTGACTAGAGGGCATTCGAACTTAATTGGGCATCGTCCTGTGTAAAACGCCTCAAGATGGGTTCACACCGCATGTAAAAAGCATCAAGGTCTTAGGTGATCACATGGGCTCATGTGATATGCAACTTCTCTTGTCAAATGCCAGCGTTCCATACATGTATGTCACTTACATCACACACATATGCACTATTCACTTCCCAAACTCATGACACAATCCACATATCATGTTTAACCGCTAATTCCCATGGCACATATTCCATTTATCATTTTTAACCATTAATCCACATCACACATCATCCAAATAACAAGTTTAACCACTAAAACACATGGCACATCATTCAAATGACATGGATAACCATTAAACTACATAGCACATAACCCAAATAACATGTTTAACCACTAAACCACATGTCATATGACCTAAATAACATGTTTAACCACAAAACCACTTGTCACATGATCCAAACAACATGTTTAACCCCTAAACGACATGGCACATAACCTAAATAACATGAATAATCACAAAACCACATGTCACATAATCCAAACAACATGTTTAACCCCTAAACCACATGGCACCTAACCTAAATAACATCGATAATCACCAAACCACTTGTCACATAAGACAAATAACATGGATAACCATAGAACCACATGACACATAACCTAAATAACATGTTTAACCGTAAATTCACATGGCACATCCCTTAAATCGCATAGATAACCACTAATTTACCCTAAATTACTCCCTAAATGCAACGAAAGCCCTAAACGAAGGCTAGGAAGCCACTCACGAACAACTTGGGCTTCGAAACATGTCACGGGAAGGAACAACAAGACAGGACGGCAGCTAAAGGCCGCTAGTCGTGCGTCCATCGCACATGAGGGAGCTGGACGATGACTGGTTGTTGCTTCGGTGGTGACCCAACGGCGGTCCGACGGCGGTTCAACATTAGTACGGCCTTCGGTGAGGAAAATAAGTGAAGAACAAGCTTGCAAAGAGAGAAAATGGAGGTGTGGGGGTTTGGTTGAGGCTAGGGAGAGGGAGAGAGCGTTTTCAAAATTGGAAGTGAGGAAAATGAGAGAGAGAGAGAGAGAGAGAGAGAGAGAGAGAGAGAGAGAACCGGCGTGATGGGGGGAGAAAGGAGCGGAGAGAGAGTGGTCTTGTCCCTTATTAATGCCTTGCCCTCCAAATCTTCCATATCTCTCAACCCTAGGCTTCCATTGAATAAAGATGTGACATCTTGAAGAGGGAAAACTGAGAGTGAGGGGATGAGGAGAGGTGGCCAGCATGAGGAAGAGAAGGGACAAAGAAAAGAAAGGTCTTGTCTCCATAAATGCCCATAAAATCCCTTGTCTCTTGTCCATCAAGGGTGGCTTGTGAAATAAGTAAATCTTAACATTAAACGGGAGATAGATCACACTCAAGTACATAGGTTAGGTCTAGAGTAGGTTAGGGAAGCCTACGGTGTACCCTTTTGGGCCACCCATTTCATGGGCTTTGGCCCTTGAACCGCCCATTAAGGAGTGGGCCCAATTGGGCCTTGCACCACGATTTTGGGCTTGTTGGGTCGCCCAACGTGGGCTTGGGCCCACTTGGGTCCTTGCTCGTGGCCCGCTTCCACTTCTCTAAGCTTGTATGCCCTTATCAAAGAAAGACCGAGTTTTCGCCCTTAAATGGCCTTTCCCGATGTCCTCGTGGTCAATCAATCCTTAAGACACTCTTGTCCAACGATCACTTGCTAGAATAATTTCATTCTAAAAAACTGGGTCAGAATGAGGATGTCACAACTCTTCCCCTTTTAAAGAAATTCCGTTCTCGAAATTTGCAGGATCGACCACTTCCTCGAACAGATGGGGGTATTGGCTCCTCATAATGTCCTCGCTTTCCCATGTCGCTCCCTCAGTGCCATGATACTGTGAGACGATTTTGACCAAGGGAACGATACTTCCTCGAATAGATGGGGGTATTGGCTCCTCATAATGTCCTCGCTTTCCCATGTCGCTCCCTCGGTGCCGCGATGTTGTGAGACGATTTTGACCAAGGGAATGACCTTGTTGTGCAACACTTGTTCTTTTCTATCTATGATTCACATTGGCTACTCAACGTAAGTCACTTTGTCATCCACCTCAATCTCCTCATTACTCAGCACATGCATCGAGTCTAGGTCATACTTCCTCAACATAGAGACGTGGAACACGTTATGAACTTGGGCAAAATTTGGCTGTAGTGCTAACCGATAGGCTAAAGTCCCAATTCATTCCAGAATTTGAAAAGGTCCTATGAATCTAGGGCTTAGCCTCCCTTTCTTGCCAAAACGAGACATACCTCTCATTAGTGACACCTTGAGGAACACGTGATCGCTAACTTGGAACTCCAAAGGTCCCTGTCATTTGTTTACATAGCTCTTCCAGCAACTTTGGGCTATCTTTAATCTTTCTTGAATGATCTAAACTGCATTCGCAAATTGTTGCACTATTTCATGGCCCATAATTTTTCCTTTTCCTACCTTGTCCCAATATACGGCCGTTCTATAGGCACGTCTATACAATGCCTCAAATGGTGCCATTCCGATGCTTTGTTGATAACTGTTGTTCTATAGGCACATCTAAGTTTATTTCATATGTGCATTTACCATGTTAGTCAAATTCCATGTATCATTTATAATTCGGGTTGCACCTAAGAAAGGTTGTTGAAATATCACAATGACTTGATTATGGGCTTTATATGTTCTACGATGCCATGATTTTCTTGTTGAACAATCTTGCTCTATAGACACTATCATAAATCTACTATGAATGCAATATTCAATGTCAAAGTCTTTGGTTGCATTGATTGTCTTCATATGCCTATTTGGTCCCATGAAATTATTGCATGATAAGTCAAGGTATCTAAGAATGAACGTCGTCTAAATTTGGGAATTGGGCCCAAAAGAAAATTTGGTCAAGACGTATTAGTTTGACCAAACTTTTCTAATTCAACGCGGATTTCTCCATATGAACTCGTTCTGGCTAAATCTAGAGTAAGACTCTTCAAGTCTCCTATTTTCAATGGAAATGTCACTATCCATTCCATTTCAAGTGAAGAAGTTTAAGTTGAGCCTCATCTCAGCCAAACTCTGAATTTCGACGAGGATTCTTACAAAACTAGCATCTTCAGTGCCCTCACCCTCAAGGCCATTTCCCCTCTCTATGTCCAGATCAACTCACTCATTTGCTCTCTATGTCCTGGTTGACTTGCTCTCATATCCCTCCCAAATCACTTTGTGGACTACTTCAAAGTTGAAATCTGCCTACCTCATAAATAATTTTAGAGCTTTCCTTTTGCAAAATGCACAAGAATTTCTCAGCATTAGCCATAGTCAGCCCACAATCTTACTTTCCAAGCTTATCTTCATCAACGTAGTCATCCTGCAATTTCTTTTGCAAATAGAAAGAAAAAATTAGTAGCGCATACATATTGATGGTCTAAAGTTAGCTAAGATAAGGACAAATAAACGAACTTCTTCTTTTAACTCTTATCTTAATTTATTGTTGAGAAAATAAAATCTCTTTTTTTTTTTAGGTGTAAAATGTAAGTATTAGTTATCAGATAAAGCATAGAAGCTTAGGAGCATCCCTTAGCATTACAAATAGAACTAATAATACAAGAAGATGTAGATAGGAAGTCCCTACATAGTAACCAGTACAACACTAGCCTAGGAAGGTCTAATCTTTTTATATAGTGAAGCTCTACCTCTAACAATTTTATGCACCTTAGCTAAAATAATGTGGATATCATTTGACTCATTTTAAAAACATTTGCGGTTATGCTCTATACAAATGTAAAATATTGTTGCTAAGAATGATACCTTGAGGAGCCTTTGCCAAGTCTTTGCCCCTCGTATGACTAGTCATCCATTGAAGTTCATCATTTCACCCTCTTACAATTATGACCGAATCCCATAATGTGCCAAGATATTACGCCAATACTTCCAGTTCAATTGTAGTGGAAAAATACGGATGTCGACCGAAGGCATCTTTGATAATATAATCTATGTTGTTGGAAGCCTGTATCTACAAAACTAAGCTAGTCGATAAAATTATATTTGCTAATACTGCTAGTCCAAAATAGATTATACCAATCCACAATTGGTCCCCTTTGCCATGCACCATCTCATTGAAAATGAAGTGGTTCTTACAAGACAAATACGACATGTTTCAGCTTCAACATTTGATTCTGCCAAAGTCAAGGGTTGATAGTTTTGCAATCTTAGAGTGTGAAAATGGCCTCGTCACTCAATCCTTGTTCTTTGAGGTGGAGCAATTCATAATAAGAAAACATATGAGGAAAACCTAAGTATTTCATAATTACCTTTTGTTAACTAAATTATTTCTTAAGTATGAAAATATTGTTTGCTACGGGCTAAGTAAAGCTACAACTACGTCACCCATGATCTTAATCAATGTCTACATTGCATGGCCATTATTAGGGTTGTCAAAATGGGTCACAAAACCCATAATTTGACTTAAGTTTGTTGAAATGAGTTAGAGATGGGTTATATGAAAGGTGGAATATGATTCATAAATGGGTCCAAAGAGAAAAGCCTATAAACAATATGGGTTTTAAAGTTTGTTGAAATGAGGTAGAGATGGGTTATATGAAAGGTGGAATATGATTCATAAATGGGTCCAAAGAGAAAAGCCTAGAAAAAATATGGGTTTTAATGGATTTATTATGGACCCACTTTCAACCCAAAATACTAGAGTTACATAAAACAATTCTCATGATTCGCTCCTCTCCTCTCTCTCTCTCTCTCTCTCTCTCTCTCTCTCTCTCTGACTACACTACTCCAGACATTCTTCGTCATTAGCAAGCACTCTTCCTCTTCTTTGTCCTTTGCCTCCATGGCCAACAATGCTGGAGGAGCTCATAAAGCTTAGGCTCTCGTGATGACTGTTGCTTTCATTGATGTTGCTACTATCATCGCCACCACTCAGCAAAGTGCAAGCAGCCATGCACATTAATTCTTCGTAGCAAGAAGAGTGTTAGGAGTGCGCAGTAAAAGCTCAATACCTTCACCTAGGGAAATTTCCAAGAGAAAACCCAAGTTCAAGCCCGTCAATATATCCAGTTAGACTCATATTCACTCAAAAGCTTAAGTTAATAAGTTATGAGCCAACTAGGATATAGTAACTGCTCAACACTATATCAATTCTCTGATGTGGAACTTCTCTAACACAATTCACATATGTATCCTACCAATTTCCCTCTCATGTATGAGTTGCTCCTCCTCAATTTGGATATCCTTCTGCATCAACTTATCTTAACTTGAATCTCCAATGCCTAACTTCATCATTGGTCTCTTTTTTCATACTAGACCATGAAGTTTGCCATTAGGTCATGTTGCTACACCACAACGTTCACCTGTCTAGAAATCGAGTTGGTTACCAAATTCCTTCCTTAAGATATTTATCAAGCACCGACACACATTGGGAGCGAGCTACCAATCAACCATCAATTATGATACCATTTGTTGGGAGCATACAGTAGAAACCCAATACCTTCACATGGGGAGATCACCAAGAGGAAATTCAAGTTTGAGCCCATCAACATATCCAATTGGACCTACCTTTACTCAAAGCTTTAACTAATAATTTATAGGTTAACTAAGATATAATAATTGCTCAACACCACACCAATTTTCTGGTGTAGGACTTTTCTAACACAACCCACACATGTATCGTAAAAAAGAGAAACCAATATGAAGGCAAAATGAGGGGGAGAGAGTGGAGAACTTGCGCAGGTGTAATATATGCGTGGAGAGCGAGAGTACAAATGAAGTGCTCAACAAAAGGCAAACATAAATAATAAAACACGGGTTCGGAATTCCTCTCTCTCTCTCTCTCGAGTGTAACAGGCCGAAGAGACCCAACACGGCCTACCTTTTGTGGGGGATTGATTCAGGTATTAAGATAATGAGGAAGCAGGTGAAAGTTATGGCTTTTGAATGGTTCCGTGTTTGCAAAGACCAAGAAGAACAGAGAAGGGAGGCGATGATGGTTGGTAGGGAGGCGTCGGCATTTGAGTGGAGGCATTCGAAACCGCACATCTGTGCTTTAGGAAGCACGTCGAGAGATGGACGTGCTTGTAGGGTTCAAAGTATCAACGACCATTACTAATCTCGAGTGGCACTCCCAACTTTTCATTTCATCGACTGTGCAAATTTGCAAATCGTAAGTAACAAGTGAAAGCTTGAGTCTTGGTTCATAGTTCAATTAATAGTTTTATTCCAATTAAGGGCCAGTTAATTAGCTTGTTCAAGATCCCAATTCTAGACGAAAATTTAGTGCTCATTAGATTAAAGAGGAAGAGAGCTTCGCATTGCATATGCTTTTGATGCCATGGAATCATATTAAATCATAGGTCGCAAGAGGAAAGAATCGTGTTAAGAATTGCTAAAAGTACTTTGCGAAATTCATTCCAATTTGACATGATATGCTGATATTCAAAGAAGGGGTATAATTGGACTACCTTTGTAGTAAATTTTGGCAAAATCATCATCTTGCAATTCTTGCATGCATTAGATAAAGATGATCCAAAATTGCAAAGTGTAATCTGATGGGGTGTGCTCTCGAAAATGCAAAGTACTTTCCTCTCGACTTGCAGAGTTTTTTACCCATGGCTACTCATGGCTTAAAACCCTAATCCCAAATTCCATCCCCACTTTTCATCTACTCTTCATCTAGGGCGGTCTTCTTCTGCTCTCATCCGAATTTTAGTGTTCGTGGACTGTTGCGATCCTTTTCGGAATTGATGGTGGGCCCAGATTCGAAGCAGATGATCCCCTTTGTATCTTCTTCTTCATCCCCAATTTGGTTCGCTTCACTGTGGGTTTATTTTCCCCCATTTTCTTCTACCTCCTGAGTTGTTCGATAGAATCTCCTTTGCATGTGGGGCCTTCGTATATATGCGCCTTTAGCTGACTGTATATCTCAGTGCGATCCAAGTTCGCTTGGCCCTGCTTTATTAAATTGCTAATACCGTCTGAGAAATGGACACCGAAGAACATAGTGACTCTGACCGCCTAGTTGCTCTTTGTTCACGTTTGGGTCGACTCACAATAGAGAAGGAAATAGCATTCTGGGATGAAGAACCCTCACCTGCAAAATTGGCAAAATGTAACTTAATCTTGGTGTGCAGAATTCTGTCAAACCCCACTGTAAATTTCCCTACGTTCCAGAGTACAATTAAGAAAGCTTGGAGGACTGACTGAGTTGAAATTTCACAACGTGAAGATGGCTTCTACGTAGCTAAATTCCATTATATTGCCGATAAACAGCATGTCCTTGAGGGGGGCCCTTGGCTTTTTTCGGGTCACCTACTAATCTTAAAGCCATGGCAGTCTAGTACTCCCTTGCATTGTTATAATTTCTCAAGTTGTGCTTTCTAGGTACAAATATTTGGTCTGCCTTGGGAATGTACTACTGAAAAGATGATTATTAAGGCAGTCAAAGTACGAGTTGATACTAAAGAGGGCATGACTTCGCGGACTGCTAGGGCGAAGGTTGAACTGAAACTACAGGAACCCTTAAGGATACGTAAACTAATTCGTATAGAAGGAAAATTATTATGGATTGACCTTCGCTATGAGCGACTTTCCCATTTATGTTACTTTTGCAGAAGGTTGGGCCATTATGCTATGTATTGTAAAGATATCCCCTATGATGAATCCAAATTTGAAGACATGGATACTATGGCCTATGGTCCATGGCTTAAAGCTGAAGTTAAAGTAGCTAGTCCTTACTGGCAAACTTTTTATAACCCTTTAGACTTCCCGGATCAGTAAGAATAAAGCATACCTGAGACACCTCCTTCCCGACTTCTGATTATCCCTTTTTTGCCCCCACCAATAGCTACTATTGCTGCAATAGAGGCCAGACCAACACTTTCTTCAGATCATGGAGTTAAAGCACCTGCACAATAGAAAAATCCAAAGCCAATCATGGAAGAGACACATCTACATACAGCGCTCATTCCTGCAACAGCTAAAATGAAAGGAATTCAATCATCACTTATGGATTTCAAACAAGTCAAGAAAACAAAGAATTCTAGACTGCCACCAAAGGTGGGTATGGCTAAAAAACATAAACGCTATTCGCCATATGACACAAAGGGTGTCATTTTGCATGACTTGGATGATGAACAATTCCTGGATAACCCTATGCGCGAAGCGGGGGAAGCTGACATTAGGGCTTTGGTAGCTGGCCCTCAATAGCCACCGAGTGAAAAATGAAGATCATAAGTTGAATTGTCAGGGGTTAGGCAATCCCCTGACAGTTCGCACTCTACGGGCCCTCATGGTCCACAAACAGCCCCATTTGGTGTTCTTAATGGAAACAAAGAACCAGAATATAGTACTTATCCAACTCCAACAACGTTTGAAATTCCCTAATTGTCTTATTCAAGATCCTATTGGATTAGCTGGCGAACTGGTGGTTTTTTGGACTGACAAGGCCTCTCTAACTATGGAGCAACAGACAGCAAATTTCATGGATATGGTATACACCGATTTGGCCAATGGGAAATGTATGCGTCTCACCTGTCTTCATGCGCCAACTGTTTACTCGGTAAGACAACACCTCTGGGAAGAATTATGTCACATCAGTTTTAATAATGCTTTACCATGGGCTTGCATTGGGGATTTCGATGAAATCCTTAACTATTGGGAGAAGGATGGAAAGAGACCGTTGGACTGCTATCGTATGCAATATTTTCGAGACTTTCTAAATACTTGCCGCCTTATGGATGTAGATAGTAAGGGCTGCACCTTTATTTGGATCAATAACCGGGAGGGCGAGGAGCTAGTTAAAGAAAGATTGGATCGGGTTGTTTGTACAATTGCCTGGCGTCTAACATTTCCTGAAGCTGAAGTTTATGCTCTACCGCCACTAGGATCTGACCACAGCCCCATCTTGTTGGACACTGATGCTAAGGTTGTTAAGAGAAAGCGAGATTTCATATTTCAGGCCTTTTGGATAAATGACACAGAATGCATATCAGTTATTGCTCATTCTTAGCTTTCCCTACCTAGATCAATCCACTCTATCTCTTCTAAACTACAATTTGTTTCAACAGCTCTAGCATCTTGGAGTCATCGTAAATTTCCTAGGGGTAACCAGCAGATCAACATTTTGACTCAGCAACTCCAAGTCATCTCTAATCAATCCCGCGAGAACTACGACTTAGTGGAGGTTAAACGAATTCAAACTAAAATCCAGACTCTATGGCAGCAAGAAGAGCAATATTGGGTGATGAAATCTCTTGTTAGTTGGCTTAAATGGGGGGACAAGAACACAAAATTCTGCCACAGCACTACTATTCAAAGGAGACACCGGAATTGAATCACTATGCTACAAGATGAAGATCTTACTTGGGTCCGAGATAAAGAAAGATTGAAGAATATGACTAACTTCTTCCAAAGGTTATAACCTCGACAGGTCACTGAGATTATCGACCAATCCTAATGCAATGTCCACCAAAAGTAACAAAGGATATGAACATGGCTCTTATAGCTGATGTTACCCGAGAAGAAGTAAAACAAGCTGTATTTCAATTGGGTTCAACAAAAGCACCAGGACCTGATGGCCTAAATGGGATATTCTACCAGCACCATTGGGATATTCTTCACGAAGACATCTTTAATTCGGTACAGGACTTCTTTCTCTCTGGTGCTATGCATCCTGAACTAAACCGAACTTCCATATCTTTGATTCCCAAAACACCGAACCCAAAATGACTAGATCAATTCCACCCAATTAGTCTTTGTAACTTTATTTACAAAATTATCTCAATGCTTTTGGCGAATCATTTGAAACCTATCCTACCTGATTTAATTTCTATTGAACAATCTGCCTTTGTGAGTGGTAGACAAATTCAGGACAACATCTTAGTCGTTCAAGAGGTCTTGCATCAGCGTAGAATTCGGAAGACAAAGAAATCCTTTCAGGCCATTTTGAAACTGGACATGTAGAAGGCATATGACTGCGTTGAATGGGACTTTTTTCGGGATTATCTCCTACATCTGGGCTTTCACTCGCAATAGGTTAAGTGGATAATGCAATGCATTATCATAGCTTCTCTCGGTGTTAAATTTAATGGTGAAAATCTTCATTATTATAATCCATCAAGAGGTCTTAGACAAGGTGACCCTATTTCTCCTTATCTTTTCATCCTAGTGGCGAATGTGCTGTCAACACTTATCCATCGCGCAGTGGACATGAATAATCATCACGGCATTACTTTAAACGGGTGGTGTCTAACTCTATCCCATCTATTTTTTGCCGATGATGCTATCTTTTTCCTTGATGGGAAAATTCAGGAATGTCAGAATTTGGCCAACATTCTTAATTAATATTGCCTAGCAACGGGTCAGGCGGTAAACAGGAATAAATCTGGTATCCACTTCAATAAAACCTGCCCTGCTCGCCTTCAGGAAAACCTAGCCTGAGAACTCGGGGTACTGGTGTTAACGAAGATTGGCAAATACCTTGGGATTGGGGTAAATCAAAAAAAGGAGATGTTCGCCTGGCTGTTGAGTCGAGTAAATTCAAAACTTGAAGGCTGGAAAGAGCAATTCCTATCTAAAGGGGGCAAGGAGACACTCATTAAATCGGTAATACAGGCAATCCCTCAATATGCAATGTTTATTTTCAAAATTCCTATGTCCTTATGTACATCTATAGAGAAGAAAGTTGCTAGATTTTGGTGGCAGAACAATCATCATCACTCGGGTATCTATTGGAAATGTTGGGATGTACTTAAGGCTAGGAAAGATTTAGGAGGCATTGGTTTTTGTGACCTAATCACTTTTAATAGAGCACTACTAGGAAAACAGGCGTGGCGTCTCTTACAAAACCTGTCATCTTTATGGAGTCAACTCTTTAAGGGTCTATACCATCACTCCATAGAGTTCTGGCATGCCAACAAAGGGTCGAGACCCTCTTGGGGATGGTTGAGTCTACTGAGTGGCCGATATTCAATTATGCAAAATCTATAAAGGTCGATTGGAGATGGGAAACGGATCTCAATCCGTGATGATAAGTGGCTGAATATTGGTCCTATTGGCGGTCCTGCACCAAGAGGAGAACCACTAAGGGTTGCTGATCTTATTAATTTGGAGAGCAACCACTAGAATGAACCCCTACTGCGTAGAAGTTTTGCTGATCAAATAGTCAAAGAAATTCTTACAATCCCCATCCGAACAGATTGTACAGAGGATAGACTTATTTGGAAAGGACCTCATAATGGTTATTATACTATCAAGAATGGATACCATTCCCTACAATCTACTGCAGATGTCAAGGTACAAGATATTGCATCCTCCTCTTACCAGCCACCCCGATAGCTTTGGGACAAGATTTGGCAAATGAAAACCCCCTCGAAGATACGCATCTTTATGTGGTCCTTATGCCAAAACGCTCTATCAACAAAGGACAATCTTTATCATAGGAAAATAATCATTGATCCTACGTGCCAGATTTGTCATCATCACACCCCAAAGACTACGGAACATATCTTTTTACATTGCCCATGGACACGCAAGATTTGGTCTCATTCAGCAGTTAAACTAAATCCAACAGACTTTAACACAAATCACATGGATGCTTGGTTAGCAGATTTGATATGCAAGAAGAATGCCATACCTGATTTGGCTACCCTGGCACATATCCTCTGGCACCTCTAGAAATCCCGAAACCTTTTTGTATTTCACAGGGCTGTTCCCCATCCACAACAGGTTATTTTGGCAGCTTTTGCATCTGCCGAATCTGCTCGTCGATCCCATCAAGTGTGGACGCGCTCTTCCCCCAACCTCCTGACCTCAGAGCACCTATGGAAGCCTCTGGATCCTGCCGAGATAAAGATTAATATAGTGGAGCCTTTTCTTCCACATCAAAGGAGGGATCTGTGGCTTCTATTTGGTGTGATCACTATGGTCGACTAATCAATGGATCTACACAGACTGTTCCAGCAATTATGGCATTGCAAGGAGAAGCTCAAGCCCTTACCGTCACCTTACACGATCTGCTGCAAAAGAAAATGGAAAGGAAGCAACTCACTATGGAATCTGACTGCTGGGTGCTTGTCCATGCTCTGCGGAATCCATGCTCAACGCCATGGGAAGCTCGCTCTCTCATCTCTGAAGCTGCGGCACTCATCCCCTGCTTCTCTAGGTTACGCATAGTGTTCTGCAGGAGGGAAGCAAATAGAGTAGCCCACTAGGCTGCCAAGGCCCATGAACACCGAAGTCTAGCCCATAATTAGTTCTTTTCTCCTCCACCGCCCCTGTTGGATTTTCTTTGTACTAACATTATGCCCTATGGTGGCACTTCTGGTTGATATCAATCTACGGTCCTCTGCTTTCGTCAAAAAAAAAATCCGATGGGGTGTTACTGTAGCGAGAGATGTCTTACTAAATATCACCCTTTGCCTCATCATCGCCATTTTCATGCTTTGGTCCATAATTCTATGTGCAAGCTCGCCAATTGACTTGACGAGCTGGTTCATGGAATCATTGATTCTTGAAAGGATACAATTTAACAAGGAAACTGGAGCTTGGGTCCAATCGGGTTGGATTGGGTATGATTTTTTAAAATTGCACTATGATTAAATGGGTCAGTTTTGGTTGAACTTTTTTTGATTTAATCCAAACCCAAATTATGCATGTGGAGATGAATTATAACAACTTCACTAATCAAATGTTTCTATATTATCATGAGAGATGAAACTCAAAAATTATGATTATGAAATTTCTATTCTTCGCATCATGTCTTGAGACATGTCATTAGAAAAAGATATCATAAGTATCATAACTTTTATCGATGCTCACTTAAGTGTTGTAACTTTTTCTCCATCACTTAAGTACCAAAAGTTATGTACGCCACTCACTTGAATATTATAACTTTTTTTCCTATCATTGAAGTGTCATATAACTTTTCAATCAATCACTTGAATGTCATAACTTTTTTAAAAACGTTCACCACAAGTGTTATACCATGTTGAATTTCCACCACTTGAGCGAACTTTTTTAAAAATTCTTGGTACTTAGGTAATCAATTGAAAGTTATGATATTCAAGTGAATATTTTCTTTTTCTTTTTCTTTTTTTAAAGTTATGGCACTTAGGACCCTATTTGGTAACCAACCAAATAGTGACTATTTTTGCTTTTTTGTTCCTCAAAACAAAAAAGAACAAAACTCCATTTGGTAACATTTTGTTCCTAAGAATAGGTCTAGGATAAAACTAATAAGTAGAAAAAGTTACTTTTTTGTTCCCAAAAACAACTAAAAAATTAAGCCAAACCATTTTCTTTTTTTTCCTCTTTTCCTTTCTTTCTTTTTCTCTTATTCTTCTACTTCTTACTATAGACGGTCACTAGTCATGGTGATGGTTGGCAACCAACCAAATGAGGTCAGGCGACCTTGCTGAGGTCTCGCCATGGCTAAGTGAGGCTCCCCCGAGGCTGGCAATCGATTAAAGGAAGAAAAATAAGAGAAAGGAAAAGTAAAAAATTATTAAAATAAAGAAAAATTTCATAAAATTATTAAAAATTAAAAAAATTCTATGTCACAAAAAAAAAAATTCTAAGGCTGTACCAAAATTTTGTTCTTTTTCTATTTCAAAAATTGAAAATTTGTGCAGTTTTCAAATGCCCTCAAATGATTAGAAACTTGTCCAAGAACAATCGAAAAATTAATTTCTGAATAAAAATTGTTTCTAGAAATAGAATAATTATCAAAACGCATCCTGAGTGGTCAAAAAAAAGTTATGATACTCAATATGTTATATGTTTTCAAGATGCATTCCCACAAATTCTTCACCATCCTCATATGCATCTTCCATGCTTGACATGTAAATTGGTAATTTCCAAAATTCTTCATCGATTTGCACTTGTTAGACTAGATATAGCTTCTCATCTATTTCTCAATTAAAAGTGAATATATTAAAAGAAATCAATTTACACTACAATTAGGACCGTAAATTTATGCTAAGCCGCAACTTACTAGCCAAAAGGAATAATTGTCCATTAAAATCTTATCGAAAATGTTTTGAAGATAACAAATATTATAACTAAAAAATATCTATCTCCACGGAAAAACTCAGGACACCACAGCATGAAATGTTTGGAGTCATACAATATCAGAGTTGAACTTTATAGTTCATAGTACTGTAAAAGAGATTATGCATATACTAAGTAAAGCCAACAAGATAATGCCGAAAACCCTTCAAATCTAGGACTCAACAATGTTCTCAATGTGTTTGAAAATGTTTTTTCGCTCTTATGTTTTTCGTTGATTTTAATATTAATAAAGGTTGAAGCAAACTCCCACAAAGTTCAACATCATTTAGGTGGAAGTCTGAAAAACATACATGAAGGTACGAGTGGGGAGACACAATAAGAGGCAATGACAATTGTGGCATTATCAGATTGTGGTTAATCAATGTAAAAAGAAATTTTCCATTAAAGGTACGTAAGACATTACCATCTTTTCTACTTGACATGGATTTTTCGTTTATACAAGGAAATTGTTAGAAAGATCTAAGCAATTACATAGTATCATGTATGGCTTGAAAATTAAAGTTCATATCCAGTATAGAAAGGAGAAACAAAAGTTTAATATGGTGCGTCAAGAACATGAGGGATTTGGGAATGTATCACATAATTGGTAGTGAGAATCCATCTCCATTTAAAGCTCTCAATCTCAAATACTCCTTTCAAGGAAATATATCAACTAAATTGATAATGAGATTATCATAGTTAATTAGGGAACCAAATTGAGAATATGGAAAAATTTGTTCAGCTTTCAAGTCTAGTACTATAAATATGGCCTGGCTGCTCCTATGGCAAAACACAACCAACACATAAAGATCAATACCTCATACATTCTCATTTGGATAGCGGCCCACAATGATGGAGACGATATCTAGGGACTAGCTCTAGCTTGCCTCTCCCTTCAGATCGCCCATCCCGATATTTGGATGTAAAATGATCGTCGGGTGTTGCCTACCTGTAGCCACGTAGTCTAATCATGTTCTCCAATGGAACCAGATTAAGGTACGAACTATTAGAGCCGACTTCTTATGTCGAAGATGTCCATAGGACTCGAACTACGTTGTTGACATTTAGTGTGCTTCATTTGGACGATTGTCCTCTCACAGAGCACACCATCTTTATTAGGAACAAATAATTGTTACATATGATCATATCCTTTTTTCTTAAGAGCTTTTATGCCACTATGAACAACGTATGCCCACATATATGTAGCTTTTTTTAATTATATTTTGTCATAGTCTGACAATAAATGTTATATTAGAGCCGACTTCTTATGTCGAAGATGTCCATAGGACTCAAACTACGTTGTTGACATTTAATGTGCTTCATTTGGACGATTGTCCTCTCATAGAGCACATCATCTTTGTTAAGAACAAATAATTGTTACATATGATCATATCCTTTTTCTTTAAGAGCTTTTATGCCACTACGAACAACGTATGCCCACATACATGTCGCTTTTTTTATTATATTTTCTCATCGTCTGACAATAAATGTTATATTTATAGGTCTCTACAATCAAAGATAAGGAGAATAACATCAGTTCTTCCTTTAGGATGCAGTAGAATTTCTCCTATGGAGCTTCTTCTCCATGTGAAGCTGGCTCTAGTAATTTGAACCCAAATCATGTTCCACTAGAGGACTTGAATGGGCTACGTGGACACGGATCGGTAACTCCTCCCGATTGATATATTTTTGCGGCAATTGAATGACGGGATCCACGATCAGAAGGGAGTGGCAAGCTAGAGGTCTTCGTCATTGATGGACTGCTATTTGAAGGAGAATGTATGAGATATGTTCCAAAAATGTAATATTGTTATATCTTTATGTGTTTATTGTGTTCCGTCATCAGACTGACGAGGTTGTGTTTATAGTATTAGACTTAAAAAACTCAATAAATGTTTGCAAATCCTCACTTTGATTCCTTAATTACCTATGTTAACCTCATTGGAAATTTAGTCGGTAGATCTCCTTGGAAAGGAGTATTCGAGATTGAGAACTTTAAATTGAGATAAATTTTTACTGCCAATTATGTGAAGCAATTCTCATATCCCTCGTCCTCTTGCTGCCAAAAGAGTATTGCGTCTTTTTAAAGTTTGGATTCTCATTTCTATACCGGATATGAACTTTCTCCATATTATGATAGTATGTAATTGTATAGGCTTTACCTTTTCCTACTTCACAAAAACCACACATGTTTCCAAGATAATCCTATCCTTGTGATACTGCCAAGCGAAGGATATGATTATTTACCCAATATATCCAATATTATAAGGGAAAGTTGTCTAAAAAGTCATAAATCTATTGTACCTCTAATAATTCAGTTCTAAATATTTTACTTATGCTAATTGAATTTCGAACATTCTCACATTCTGCTAATTTAGTTCATCCAACCAATCTTAACCAAAAATGGATGATGTGGACGTCGGTTGTTCTACATAGTATGGATGATAATTTTTAATAATATCTTTGTATATTCATATTAATATTTATATTTATATTCTATTTTTCTTTTCCGTTCTTTACTTTTGTTTTCTTATTTTTATTGTTAAAGGCCATTAAGGGGCCACAAGCCACTTGCGAGGGCCTGTGGCCCTCGTCACTTAAAGCTAGGCAAGAGCTGTGACCCCTGTCCTTGCCCCATGGCTGGCGAGAGCTGATTTGAGTGAGGGTTGAGAACCCTTGTCGACCACCACTACACAAAGGACATGACTCTCACCTAGTGACTAGCGAGGGCTCATTGCCCTTGCACACAACCCTTGCTCAGATGTGAGGCGAGGGCTCACGGCTCTAGCCAACCACGTACAAGGGCAATGAACCCTCGCCGGCCATTGGGTGATGCTAAGCGAGGGTTGTGAGCTCTCATCCAGTTTCGGTGAGCAAGTCGAGCCTTGGCCAATGGCCCCATGAAAGTCCTTAATAATGCAAAAAAAAAAAAAAAGTAAAGAAGGAAAAAAAAAGAAAAGAAAAAGAAAATATATATACAAATTCAAAAAATATTATAATTGTCCAAGTTAGCGCTAGCCATACCATGATGGATGGCTAGTATCCACGTTAGCAATTTATGATCAAAATTGGCTAGATAGATTCAGTTGGCTAAATATAAAAATGTTTAAACTCAATTAGCACAATTAAAATATTTATGATTGAATTGGCAAAAGTGCAATAAGATTAGGATTTTTTGGACAAATTTCTCAATATCGCAGTAAACTACACCCCGTAATTGAAGTATGGTCTTGAAAGACAAATAGATAATAAAGTAACTTCATATCCAACAACAAAGAAAGCTGGGGGTATAGAAAGCAAGAAGGCCAAAGCTATGTTCAACGAATTTTTTCAAACCTAAGAAACAAAGAATACGACAATTGTGCCGAAAAAATGATAAAAATATAAAGGTTATTATTTCTGTATACTTATATTAATCATGATTGTTTCCTTTGTTGCTTTTACATATAATAACATGCTTAACCATGCAAGATTGACTATATAATGACCATTTAGCATTTGAATTGAATCTGTTTATGAAACTTAAATTAATATAGAAGAGGAAGTATATGTATTCAATACAAATTATCAGGATATATATCAAACAAAGTTTGTCTGGTTCTTACCAGACACATATAGAAGCAGGAGTGTACATCAGGATTTGGCTTTGATATTTTTGCAACCTCGGATGTGTGAAGATAGCTTCCTTACTCAATCCTATGGAAACATCTCTAGTGTCTTCTTCGAGGTGGACCAATTCCAAATAAGAAAGCATATGGAGAATACCTAAGTATTTCTTAAACATCACTCCTTAACTAAATTATTTCTCAAGGATTGAAAACATTGCTCGCTCAAGGGCTAAGTAAAGTCACAACTAGATGTCCCTTGATCTTGATCAATGGCTACGTTAATGCCCATTTGGTTTGGTTTTTATAATCTATATTTTCATAAGGGCATCAAATTTTTATATTTGTTTTTTTATCATTAAATCTCCTGCTTTCTCTTTTTCCAAGCAATAGTCTTGTTTTTCTTTTTTTTATTCTACAAATATTGCTTACAGAGATATAGAGATTGTATTTGAAGCATCAATCTCAAGTGTAAATGAATTATGCGATCTAATAGATCGTATATCGCAGAGAACATAGGATATTTTAAATGTAACCATGTTATTTGGATGTTTTAATCTTATTTATTATATTTGACTGTCGAGACAATTACACATGTAAGTTAAACTTATATGATTTATTTCATCTAATCAATGCAATGATCGATCGGCAGCCTTATTTTGTCCTTATTCTCAATATATATATATATATATATATATATATATATATATATGTGTGTGTGTGTGTGTGATATGGACGGATATTAGATAATACAAGATATAGCTTTTATTATGTTCTTTAACGACTCTGCAGTTATTTCCTCACCTTTTACCTTTCCAAATAAGTATTTACATGTATTTATCATTTTTTTTATATGAATGACCGTTTTTCGTAGGTTGGTTTTGAATAAGGTTTAGTTCTGGCTGGTGCTTCTCAGATCAAGTACATATATTCTCATTTTTTTTTCCATATAGTATTATTGCCTTTGTCTATATGCCTTACTAAAGGATCATGGACTGTCTCTACTTCAATGCTTTTAAAGTTTATTCAAACCATTTCATTTGTTTATTATTAAACATCGTTATTTTGAATTTATAACTTAAATATCAAAGGATATTTTGTCACGAATATCAATAGTAAAAAAATCAAATGAAGTTAATTCATTTTCTAACAAGAAAAAGCCATAAAAAAAATCTCAAACTTTACTAATTGTGACACATTTACCCTAGATTTTTTTGTAACATCAAAAACCCATAAACTTATATTCATATGATATATTTACCCAAAACCTTTTTCTATGACATAAAAGACCTCAAATTTGTATCCGTGTGACACATTTACCCCAAAAATTTGGTGTCATAGAAAAAAATTGGGGTTTTAAGTGCCATAAAAAAAAAGTTTGGGATTTTTTGTGTCACTAAGAAAAAAATTTAAGATAAATATATCACATTGTACGAATTTGGGTAAATGTGTCATGTAGATATAAGTTTGTGATTTTTAGTTTCATAAAAAAAAAAAAGTTTGGGGGTAAATTTTTCATGGTGGGTATAATTTAAGATTTTTTTATGGCTTTTACCATTTAAATCCATGACTATTTAATCAATCTTACGAACTAACCTGTTTAAAGAAAAGGTCCTCCATCTCTAAAATGTATATTCAATGCCTTGCAATAAGGCAATGCAAAATTTTGAGAGTGAGTGTTAAAGTAGAAATAGAGTAGAACTGACAAAAAAAAAAATTAGTAAGTTCATTCTATTCCAAAAAACATTCATTAGACATGAGTCACGAAGTAATTCTGAGTAACACACACGAGGGATTTCATATTTTAAATCAATTTGAGTAGTTAAGATAATTTATAAGAATATAATTCGTTATTTTCATCTCAATAACATTTATTCTACCTACGAGTTTTAACAAAATTGTCATCAACAACCAATTTGAAAATTATCATTTTATTATGATACACGGTTAACTATAAGAAATATATTTTGCATGCTATTATAAATGTGAAAATTAGGGAAAAATTTTAGATCCCGTTTCCAAAATTCTCAATTTCAATCCCATATGTGAATATAAATCACTTGTCTTACTCATTCTCTAGTGATAAAATCAGTTAAAAGAATGTATAGGCATCAAAAGAAAAATCTGTAGCATTTGAATTATTTTTTCTTGTTTTATATTCACTACTAAAGCATTTATATTCCAACTTAGCCCCTCCAGTACATTATTAATGGTCATTACATTCTGGATTGATTCACCATTTAGTGACAATATATGCTTTTCCATCAATAATATGATTAATATAATAATCATCTTCCTATCACTGTAATCTTTCTCACTCTTTTTTTTTGGGGGGGGGGGGGGATACCATTCTTTGTTTCTTAGGTTGGAAAGCTTCCGATTCACATAGCTTTGGCTTTCTCATTTTTTATTCATCCAGTTTTGTTTGTTAATAAATTTAAGTTACTTTATCATATATTTATGGTTGAAGACCTTACTTCAGTTATGGCACGTAACTTATTGCAAATAGGACATATTGGTCAAAATAATCATTTTCTCATTCACTAGAAAATATTTTATGTGTTTCCAGGATGATCTTATCCTTTTGCTTGTATTTTGTTCTTAAGAGCTGTTCTATTTATGGCACTATGAGCAGTGTATACCCACGTTATAAATATTTTATTTTTAATCCTCTGACAAAAGGATTTACATATCCAAGTCTCCACGATGAAAGATGAACAGAACAACATCAATTCTTCCTTTAGGACAATGAATCACAACAATGCAATTGACGGAAGTGGCAGTGAAATCGCTGAGCAAAATGTTCTCCCAGGAAGTGCTATGCTTTTGGATGAACATATATTGCAACGGCAAGGGCACTTCATCTCAACTTCTGCTCGAAAAATCGAAACTCCATCGCCACCTATGATTGAGTATCTTATAATTCTAGACTGCCATTGGGTGCTCCGGTAAGCTCCAGCGACGACCCGACTCCGGCAACTGGAATGTCGGGGTGGGGGATTAGAACGGAGAGGCAACCTAGAGCTCGTCCAGGGATATTGTCTCCGTTACTGTGGGCAGCTGTACACAGGAGAATGTATGACTGTGTTCTGAAAAATGTAATATTATTGTATCTTTCCATGGTTATCATATTTCAGCGCAGCAATCGTGAGGTTATATTTATGGAATTGGACTTGAAAACTCGATAAATTTTTGCTATTCTTGGTTTGGTTCCTTGATTAACTATGATAATCTCATTGAAGATTTATGCTCCATTCATTTCATAAAAAATGTGATGTTTCTAAAAAATGTTTTCCATGAAGATATCTTCAAAATATATATATATAAACACTAATATATTTTCAAAAATGTGAACACTAATATATATATATATATATATATATATATATATATATTAGTGTTCAGCTAAAGTCTGAAAATGAATTAAAAAATATTTTTTGCCGTTTGGTAAGGAAAATCTCTTCTTCTGTTCACTCCTTTTAATAATTATTTTATTTTACTTTTATTTAAAATTAATTTATTAAAATCGGTTGCCATTGGGTTTTCAATATTAAGGTTCACCTCGATGGCACCTTTAATTGATTGAAGGTACGGTTAGTTACTAAGGAATATACTCAATGTCACGCCCCGATCCTCGAGCGCATGCCCATCCCTCTCTGGTTGATAAAATCTATGCGACTTCCCAGGACGAGTCGCCGACCCTTTTATTTTATTGCACATGCAAAAGCAAATAACAAATCCCCTAACATTGTGACATCCGATTCTTCAACCCCGTCTTCTCTTCGAATAAATCGGGCATTTCATTAATGCGCCTATAGAGTTATTCTCAGAGCCGATCACTCTCGAGATAACTAGACTATCTGGGGAAATGATTAAGGAATTTTAAGGCAATAGACTTGAGAACTCAATTAGGAATCGGCTTCTTGACCGTGTCCATCTTTAGAGGTCACTACGGCATAGTTAAAAATCGATTTGAAATCAGAGATAGATTGGATCAATAGAGATATGTGACTAATCGTGGTATACCTGTTGAATTAGAAAATTCTCGTCGACACTAGTGATTTTCTTATTGTTTTGGTACCCCGTGTCCGTAATTGAATCCTCGAGATTTTCACGACAATCAAGAGTCGCCATTGAGTTGAGTGGGTTCATAGTGGCTCGAAGAAAATCGACCACGGGTCATTTGCCTTAAAAAGTTAAAACTACCCGATAGTCTGCAGTAACTAAAAACGCATGAATGAAAATTAACTGCCAATTTGAGTCTGATTTGAAATTGAAGTTTTGGCCATGTCACAATAAATTTTAGGAGCATCGATTTCGTCTCAAAAGATTTTTCGGAGATTCGGAAATTTTACGGAAATGGTTGACGTCACGGAAATTTGGCAAAAGTTCGGATTGGCTAAATTAATGGGAAATTTGACTTTCGGGTTGAGCTTTGTGTGTCGGAGATTTATAGAAAATTTCTTGGGATTTTTCTACATCAAAATTGGACCTCAATTTGGAAAGATTGGAATTGAAATTTAGTTCGAACTTAGTTAAAATCGAATCTTAAGATGGGGGTGTGCAACATTGGTATCAATTTGGTTTTTTTTTGGTGGATTCTTGAATGAGGAAAAATGCGAGACGATCAATGAATGATCAATTGAATTTGTGAGAATCAAATTGAGATGGAATCGAGAGAGAATGGTTGTGCGATTTAAGCCCATCTCCCCAAATTCGTGTCCCCCACCTAGCCAAACATTTGACCATTTTGGCCACTCGAAAAGGGGTCATGTTGGATCATTGAAGACCAAGTAATTATACATGGCCTATAATGATCTTTGGAAGATATTTGCAAAATATCAAGCTTAAGGGACCCTCACCTCTCATCACAATCCTCTCTCTCTCTCTCTCTCTCTCTCTCTCTCTCTCTGCCGCTTTTCTTGAGCGAGTCCCTCACGCCATCTACTCATCTCTCTCTCCATTTCTGCTCTCCCTCACACCCTCTCAATCGGCCACATCTCTTCTTGGTTCCTCCATTTCTTTGTGCGAACATAGAGGAAGGAAAATCACGATCAGCCATCCGAAGCTACGTTGTGCTTCGAGTCTTCGTGCAGCCACGCTTGGTCAAAACCTCAACGCTGAAGACCCTGCAGTAGTTTCACGTTGACACCTGCGGCTTCGTGTCTTCTCTCTCTCGCGGCCAGCAAAGCTGAAGCCGCGCGCATCCATCACCTGCAGAGCTCAACCAATTCTTCTCCATCGGTTCACAAGCCGCTGCCACCTGCCCTTCTTCGGTCAACATTGCATCCACCGAAGACCCTGATCTCGCGCTCGCAGCTCCTTAAGCGCGCGCGTCGCCCCTCCACTCACGAAGACTCCACCGAACGCCATCTTCTCTCCATCCGCGGCCAGCTGTCCGCGATTCTGCTTTCCCGGTCAACCGTCGAAGACCACAGCAAGCACCGAAACCATTTTGTTGACTGAAGCTCCTCACCGCTTCGTGCGTCCAGCGAAGCCACAGTCCACCGAGCCTCCAATCCACGTGCCGATTTCCACTTCTCCATCTTTGGCCAGCAAATCAACCGAGACACCAGTCTACAGGATTTTCAATCCAGCGAACTCTTCAGCAGGATTAATCTCGATCGTTGACTGCCAGTGCACTGCCACCGAGTCAGCCGAGTTTGGCCAGCGAAGCAGCGTCCACGAGCAGCTTCCGTCTTCAGTCTTCTCCAGCGGCATGCCCTCAGCCTTCACGAAATTATCGAGGCCCATCTCTGCCTTGTTTGGCCCGTCTTCATCAGCCCAGCAGCTCATTTGAAGCCACCGAACAACCCAGCTTCCAGTTTGCATCTTGCTCAGCCCAGTTCAATTTATTTCAGCTCTCTTGAAGCCCAGCAAGTTTTAGTTTCAGCTTTGGGCCGCAGTTCAAGCCCAATCAATTTCTCACCATCAGCAGCCCATCAGCGGAGTTTTGGTGAGGCCCAATTCCAGCAGTAAAGCCCAGCCTTGCTGAAGTTTGTAGGGCCAAGTCTTAAGCCCGGTCCAAGTCTGCCGATGTTGTTGAAAGTTCAATTTCAGCCGTTGTCGCATCGCCGTTGCGGTGATTCGGTCCCTGCTTTTAATCAAGTGAGTTTTACTCACTAATGCTTTATTAGTTTGTTAATAATGCTTAGGTTTGGTTAGATTTAATTAAGTACAATTAGGTGGTTAGATTAGGTTAGAACAATTAAATTAGTGACTTAATGATGCATGTTAGGTGGTTAGACTTAGTCATTAGCAAGTAGAGAGCCTCTAATATTTATTGAATGTATCTCGGGATTTTTCCCTACCCGTTTCGGGCTCCAATAAGGCAATACGGGCCTAAATTGGATTTTTATTATTTATTTATTTAATTTTCGAAATTTATTATTTAATTAATTATTTTTCCGAAAAATTCAATCGGGATGGCCGATGACCAGAATTTCGTGCGATTGTCGTGGTGCAGTCCGTTTATTTAATTGAGCTTCAATTTTTATGGAATTGATTTAAATTGTGAAATTTGAGGAATTGTCCCAAATTTTTATTATTGAGTATTTGATTGGTAATGGCCGAGCATGGATATATAAGCGCCAAAGATCGTTGATGGGCTGTGTAGTAGGGAGAATGGTGAGAGCTAACTAAGAACATTATTGGTTGAGACCAATCGTGCGATATTATTGGACATCGTGGTTCGGTGATTGGAAGTACCACCTTTGGCTAAAACGGCCTTAAAGAATGCGTGAATGACTTATAGACCAACGTGATTCGATGATTAAGGAAATATCACCTGGTGAAAACGACGCCTTAAAAACTCACGATGTTGTCTATTGCCGATGTCACCTTGGCGAAAACTGTATTACCTAGAAAGGACACGTGGTTCGGTGATCGAGGATATCACTAAGGAAAAGTAGCCTTAAAGAGTGCCGTGTCGATGATCGGTATGTCATTGGCGAAAACGACGCCCGAGAAACACATGTGATTTGGTGAATGAGTACACCACTGGGAAATCGTGGTATGAGTGGGAATGACCTGGAGAAGATCCCGACCGACATGATCGACTTAATCGATTGACCAAGTCTTGATCGGATGTCGTGAATTGTTTGAATATCTCGTATTTAACCTTGAATTGTAGGTTGGGCTTGGAACCGAGGCCAAGGTAAGTCCTCCGACTCGTGTTGTGCTTAGGCAACCGTTTGGCGTATTAGTTTACTAATCGGGTCTTAGGGGGTAGGACTCATGAGACGGCGTGGTCTCACGGTTATTGAATAACCATTTCGAGAGGAGGAGAGCCGAGGAGGAGGAATTTGAAGGGGGAGAAAGACTTTTGAAGAAGAAGATGATCCAGGAGAGGATCTTGAGTGTAACCCGATGTGGATTGAGATCCCATCCCTTTTGTAAACCCCGTCTTAGTGTAGATAGGTATGAAACAAGAATGCTGTGAATAGTATTGTAAATATACTATGAGTTGTGCTGTTAGTAAAAGTGTGGTTGTGAATTTCAATAAGAAAAATATAGCCTGTTTTTCTATCCCATTGTTTTATTGTCTAGGGATTTAAAACTGCTTCCGCATGCGTAATAAAGAAGAAAGGATCGGCGATACTTAGTCCTGGGATATCGCACTTTAAAATTGACCAAGTAGAAGGATGGGCGTGTCCCCGAGGATCGGGTCGTGACAACAGTAACTATCTCAGGATAGAAAAGCAGGACATCACATTCATAAACAAACCACACTTTTATAAACATACTGAGTCTTTTACACAAGTTTATAACCAAAAGACTAGTTCTCAAAAAGAGGCTTGTCCTATCTAACGAGCTCTTCAGGTCTCTTCAACTCAACTCCAAGTCCTCCCTCTACGATCCTGAAAATTTTAAGCCCATGACGGGGTGAGATATAAATCTCAACGAGTTCACAGTCTAAGCTCCGATTATGAGGGAAATACACCTGGAAGTGTCCTAACCACACAACCACTCAATTGGCACAAAGGACTTACCTCGCCTCAGTTTCCTTTCCTACATGTTAGTATAGTTCATATCGCAATGCGTATAACAACTGGAACACCTCATCAATTCAATTAATCATCGAGGTCCTGATTATAAGACCAAACCATTATGACACGTGCCATTCCATGTCACACAGTTTTAGTCTCATAATCAAGTGCATCAAACTCAACAATCATTCGTTCCAATTGTTAATTACCCCCCTCAAGGGTACGGCCAACTCCAATATTGGCGGTCTTCTAGCATTGCCAGGCGTCGTCTCACCTCCTTTGAGCACGGCTACGTCTCTCAATTATACAGCTTCCCCGAAGAGGCGTAGGTCCAGAATCTACTGCAACCCGAGTCCCAATGAATGAGTAACATCTAGCTTAATAGCCCAAGACGGTTTCTCTTAACCAACACACGACCAATCAATCTCGGCCCAGGACAATGTGCATTGCACTCGAATGTCTCTATTAAAATAATGAACATGGCATATTTTCTTCGTATTAGAAATATACGATAAAATAGTCGTGTGTGGATACATGGTCAATTCACACTAGAAAAATTGATATCCTCCATTTGAAAGTCCCACTGGTTTATATAGTACATAAAACAATTTTTGGTGTTAAAACCCGACACTCGGAATTTTCTAAATAAATAATGAATTTCACAATTTTTGGAATTAAATACTCGAATTTTCAATCAACACTCAATTTGCACAAATTAACATCCAATTGCATAAATTGAACACGCCATTGCAATCAGTACAAAATTCCGATCACCGCTATCCCGTCTAATTTCTGGAAAATAATTAATAATTAAATAAATTATCGAAAATTAAATAAATTAAAAATTAAATAAATTTAAAGCATTTAATTGAATTAACCTAAAGTAACTAAACTAAATAATCTAACTAACAATTAAATCTAACCATCCTATTTAATTTAATCTAAGTACATTAACTAAATAAACTAACTAATTCCTAACTAATCCACCTAACTAAATTAATTACACTAACTAAATACTAACTATATACTTAATCTAACTAAGCCATCCTAAGCCTAATCAACATAATTAATCCATAAATTAGCTAACTAACACAACTCTAAGTGTCATTAGCCCACTAATAAAGGATTAGAACACAACTCACCGTTAAGCTCGAAAATCGGCTCACAATGACGGCGGCGCAACGGTGGCCGAGACTTGAACTCACAGTGAGACCAAGGGAGCTCGGACCGGCTGAACTCAACCAACAAGCTCGCTGCTCGAGCTAAAAACTTAAGGGCTCGAGGACGCAGCAACGAAGCTCGGCTTTGAGGAGACCCACGGGCAAGCTAGCGATCAACAAAACTGCAAAGTGAGGCTTCGGTTCGATGAGCTTTGGAGATGGCAGCTTGAGGAATTTCGCTGGTCTTCGGTGGCAAAGAAGCTGCAGGTGAGATCGTTGGTCTTCAACGGGCTATGGGCCGCACAAATGAGGGTCAACGAAAAGAAGCAAAATGAAGAAATGAAGCTGCTTCAATTTTCGGTGGAAATGAAGTTCACAAACGCCAAGAGCGTGGGCTTGCAGGTGTTGGATTTCGTGGCAAAGAAGCAACGGCAATCAACATTAATGGAGGAGAATTTCGTTGGTTGACCGAAGGGGAGGCGTGGCCTGCAGAGGAGAATCGTGAGTGGAGGTGGGTGTATGTGAGTGAAGCAGGGGATGAGTGGCTTCGGTAGATGGCGAGGGAGATGGAGGGGAAATGATCATGGAGCGAGAAGCTTACGGCGTCGCATGAAGAAGCAAAATGGAAAAAGAAGAAAGGCCGCATAGCTGCTCGGTGAAGCGTGGCCCGAAGAGGATAGGAACGGGGAAAGTGTTCGAGAAACTTGGGAAGAAAGAAAAGGAAAAAGTCAACAAGCTATCCAATATATTTAAGGCTTGGTCCCCTAGATATTTATGCATAAATATCCCAACGTTTTCCCCTAATACTTTCTTGTAATAAAAATCCACAAATTATCCCATTTTGATGCCAACATGCAGCCCTCCTCTCTTGATCCGAATTTACTCAACTTTGGCTTCAATTTCATCCTCAAATTCTCAAATTCGAAGTCCAATTTTATCGAAGAAAAATCCCACGCATGTCCATAAATTCCCATCACCCGGTAGCTTTGCTTAGAAGTCGAAATTCCCTTCAAATGAGCTCGTCCGAATTTCCGTTCAATTTCCGAATCGATTTTCCGTAAAAATCTCGGAATCTCCAAAAAAATTTCGAAAAGTGAGTCAACGTTCTTAAAATGAATCGTGACACGGCAGAACTTTCAATTTTTGAAATCGAGCTCAATTTCGCTGTTAATTTCAATTCAACGTGATTTTAGTGCGTCCCAATCTACTAGGTAACTTTTAGGAATTTTTAATGCAATTGACTTGTGGTCGATTATTTTCGAGCCACAATCTACATCTTCGACATATTGGCGACTCTCGATTGTCGTGAAAATCTCAAGGTTTCAAATACGGATACAAAGTACAAAAATGACCAAAAAATCGGTCTAATCACATATATCTATCGAATCGACCTCTATCTCCGATCTCTGATCCATTTTAACGGTGCCGTAATGACCCTTGCAGATTAGCACGATTGAGCAGTTGATTCTTAGTCGAGTTCTCATGCCTATTGCGTTTAGATTCCTTACTTCACCTAATAAACTTGTTAACTCGTGAGTGGCCAACTCAGAGAAAAAAGCTATAAACATATCAATGAAAAGCTCAACTCATCTCATCGAAATCAGACTCGAAAATCAGGATTTCACACTCAAACTTACGGTGCTAATTATGATGTCACTTTTCACCTCCAATTAAATTATCATCCATTCGTGTCTTTATTTCCCTAGCAACACGTTTTAGATGGTTCCTTCATCAATTGGATATCAACAATACATTCTTACTTGGTAATTTACGGTGCGGCTGTTGGCTACAAGCCGGTTCCTCCAGCACCAAAAAAAAAAAAAAAAAACAATGCATTCTTACTTGGTGATTTGGCTAAAGAGATGTATATGAAGCAATCATCGGGGTTTGTTGCTTAGGGAGATAACCTGGTAATAAGCCTTTGCATGGACTCAAGCAATCTCTTTGTGCTTGGTTTGGTGGGTTCAATGATACTGTTATCAAGTTTCGATTAAAACAATGTCAAGCAAATCATTTAGTCTTTAGTTTTGTCTCCTCATTTGGGTGTATTCTTCGGTGATATATGTGGATGGTATTATCATTACTTGTAGTGATTCGATGGTATTCAATGACTTAAACAATTTTTGTGTACACAGTGTAATACTAAGGATATGGAACGTCCGCAGTATATCCTAGATATCGAGGTTGCCTACTCGCATAAATGTATCAATTTAACCCAACAAAAAGATGTACTTGACATTCTTGATGAGGTTGGACTTATTAGAGCAAAAACCAATTGATACTCTCGTAGAACCCCAATGTGAAACTTAATGCATAACATGGAGAATTATTACATGATCCAGTAAAATATCGGAGATTGGTTGGTAAGCTGAATTATCTTACTATCACAAGACTTGATATAATTTTTGCTATCAGTGTTGTAAGTTAATTCATGAGTTTTTCTCGGACTACTCATTGGGATGTTATGCTTTGAATTATCAAATACTTGAAAGAAGCATTGGATAAAGGACTAATTTTCAAGAATTATGGCCATTTGAATATTACGGGTTTCTCTTATGTAGATTAGGCTGAATGTCCTATTAGTAGGAGATCTACATCTAGTTATAGTGTATTTCTTGGATGTATTTTAGTTGCCTAGAAGAGTAATAAATAATATGTGATTTCTCGATCAAGTGCTAAAACAAAATATAGAGTAATGGCACATGTGTCAGGTGAATTGCTTTGGTTGAGAATGTTGTTATCAAAAGTTGGGATATCAACATCAGAACCATCGATATTATATTGTGATAATCAATTGACTATTCATATTGCAAATAATCATGTCTTTCATGTGCGAACTAAACGCATTAAGGTTGATTGTTACTTCAAACGAGAAAAGGTTCAAAAAGGGGAGAATACTCTTCAATATACAAGAACGGAGGATCAAGTTGATGATACATTTACTAAGTCTTTACGGGGGAACAAAGTGGATTTTTTATGTAATGTGTTGGGATCATTTGATATCTATATCTCAACTTGTCAAGAAATAATAATGATAAGAGTAAATAGTCAATAATTATTATATATTGAGAGGGTTACCTATATATATATATATAATTGTTGTAAAATATCGCGTGGCGAATATATAATAGAGAAGAGATTTAAGAAGAGAAAGCAAGTGAACACCAGAAATAGTAGAGAAAGCCAGATATTTCACTATATTGTAATTCTGTGTGATTGTGTATTGTACATCAAAACTAAACTCCTATTTATAGGAGAACAAGAATGTACTTATCATTAATATCAATGTATCGAATGATACATGTACAGGATAAGGAAAACGAGCGTTCATTGTATAGGGAGATGTACTTAGAACATTTGATACAAATGTACCATAATAAGTACATTGGATAAGATGAATATAATGAATATTCATTCATGTATTCTATCCATTCATGTATTTCATAACACTCCCCCTTGAATATTCATCATATTCATTACAAATGTGCATCGAATGATACTGCCTCATTAAAAACCTTAAGCCGGAAAAACCCAAAGGGGATAAAAATCGAACAAAAGGGAAAAAGAGTGCAGAGCACAAATGTTATGATATCTCCCTTTTATGGATGCGTTAATTGCCTCGTTAAAAACTTTAAGCCGGAAAAACCCTATGGGAAAAAATCGGACATAAAGAAAAAAATGCAATGTATATATAGCCACTCCTGGGACTAATCATTATTGCATCTTGTGAACTAGCCGCATATCAATGCTGCAATGCATATTTCATAATATCTCCCCTCAATAGAGCCATATAGCCACTTCGGGGCTAATTAATCTTACATCTTATGAACTCGCCTCATACCAATGCCATATACTAATTTCTCAAAACTTGATGTTGGCAATGATTTGGTAAAAAGATCTGCAAGATTATTTATGGATCGAATCTGTTTAACATCAATTTGTCGACTTTCTTGGAGTTCATGAGTATAGAAAAATTTTGGCGAGATATGCTTGGTCCTATCACCTTTGATATATCCTCCCCTGACTTGTGCAACACAAGCAGCATTATCTTCATAAATTATAGTGGGAGAATTGGTAACCGGTATTAAGCAACAAGAATTATGAATATGTGTTATAACGGATCTTAACCAAACACACTCCCTTCCAGCTTCATATAAAGCAATAATCTCAGAGTGGTTAAAAGATGTAGCTACTAGCGATTGCTTCGTAGAACGCCAAGAAATAGCGGTGCCGTTATAACAAAATAAATACCCGGTTTGAGAGCGAGCCTTATGTGGATCGGATCTATATCTAGCATCGCATATCCAACTAAACCAGAGTTAGTGGAATCCTTGGAATAATATAATCTCAAATCTCTGGTTCCTCAGAGATAACGGAAAATATGTTTAACTCCATTCCAGTGTCTCCGAGTTGGCTTAAAACTAAAACGTGCCAATAAATTTACCGCAAAAGTGATATCTGGTCTCGTACATTGTGCCAAGTATATCAAAGCCTCAATTGCATTGAGATATGGTACTTCAAGACCAAGTATCTCTTCATCAGATTTTTTAGGACGAAATGGGTTATTTTGGGGATCTAGAAACCTCATAACCATAGGAGTGCTCAATGGGTGAGCTTTATCCATATTGAAGTGTTTAAGCAATCTTTCAATGTATGCTGATTGATGGACGATTATTCCATTTGCTTTATGCTCAAGCTCTAGACCAAGACAAAGTTTGGTTTTACCCAAATTTTTAACTTCAAACTCCCTTTTCAAATATTCAGCAGCTTCAGCTAACTCTTCTCTTCGAGTTCCAATTAAATTTATATCGTCGACATAAACCGCTATAATAGCAAATCCAGCTTCGATTTCTTAATAAACACGCATGGGCGATAGGATCATTTTTGTACCTTTCCTTAATTAGGTACTCACTTAGGCGTTGATACCACATGCGACCGGATTGCTTTAACCCGTATTAAGGATCTTTGCAATTTTATTGAGAATAAATTGCGGGAGTGCATGCTTCAGCATTTTAAATCCCTCAGAATTTTCATATAAATATCGAGTCTAATGAGCCATATAGATATGCCGTCACAACGTCCATAAGACGCATTTCCAATCTTTCAAAGATTGCTAGGCTAATGAGAAAACGAAATGTAATCATATCCATCACGTGAATATGTCTCATTATAATCAATCCCAGTCTCGGGAGAATCCTTGGGCAACGAGTCGGGCTTTATACCTAACAACCTCGTTTTTCTCATTTCGCTTTCGGATAAATACCCATTTATATCCAATGGGCTTTACATTATCGAGGATACGAGTTACAAGTCCAAAAACCTCTTGTTTAGTTAGGGAAGCTAATTCAGCTTTAATTGCTTCCTCCCATTTATGCCAATCTTGCCTTTGACAACATTCAATAATAGATTGTGGTTCACAATCATCATCCATAATTTGATGAGCAACGAGAATGCAAAAGCATCATCAATGATAATTTCATTTCGATCCCAAATTTCATTACAATATGTAATGGAATTCTCGCATTCCCTGGGCTAGTGCTCCTTTCATGGGTTTGCGCCTCTTCAGGGGCAATAAGCTCTTTGGGAGTAAGCACAACGCCAGGCTCTTCTGGAGCGGATTCTTGATTCTTTCCCCTTCGTTTTCGAGGAATAATATCTTTTGATCCTATCGATATACCGCACTTCAAGTGCGCAAGTAAATGTGCAAAGATGACATTGCGCGTAGATAATAGGCAAACATGGGACCATCTACAGGATGCGTCCACTAATACCATAAAATATCTAAATGGTCCACTTGGTGGTTGTATTGGTCCACAAATATCACCCTGAATTCTTTGCAAGAATAAAGGAGATTCAAAATTAACCTTTGTTATAGAAGGTTTAATAATGAGCTTTCCTTGTGAGCAAGCCTCACAATTATAATCTTTGGACAATAATACCTTTATATCCTTTAAAGGGTGCCCTTTTGTATTTTGAATTATCCTACGCATCATTGAAGCGCCAGGATGACCAAGGCGATCATGCCACAAATTAAACCGATCGGGCTTACCAATCTCCAAGATGTAGTAGCGTAGGTTTCAACAAACTTTAATCATGACACAATACAAACCCATAGAAGAAGCTTCTAGCTTCGATGGATGGTCTTCAGCCCATCTTATAAGAGGAAATGCCAATGTATTCCTTATCTTGCTCATAAATAGTCTCAATATGGTACCCATTACGGCGTACATCTTTGAAACCGAGCAGATTCCTTTTTGATCGAATGCTTAGAAACGCATTCTCAATATGCAGGATTGTACCATTTGGCAAAATAATTGTAGCATTCCCAAAACCATCAATAATCGAAACAGACCCGATATTGTATGGATTTATGCCTTACGCAATGTCATACTCGAGAAAAAATGTCTACTACAAAATATAGTATGTGTTGTTGCACTATCAAGCAAACAAACATCTTCCTTTTTCTCGGTATTTTCCATTTGCATTTATATTGACAACTTCAGGTGTCAAGTATCATAAAAGTTGCATATTAGTTATATAGTCGAATAAAATTTCAAAGATAAATATTATATAAGGTTCATAAGTATTTCATAAAGAACAATAAAAAAATAATACATTTAAAGCGAAATAACATAAAATTCAAAGTTCAAATTATCATCCACCAATCTGATTCATCAAAGTAATCGTAGGTCCTCAAAGAAATCGAGACATCCAATGATGCATTTGCTACTTCAGAGCAAGAGGAGTCCCACCAACGGAGATATTGTTGGCCTCAACAAAGGGTTATGGCGTAGGGATTGATTTCAATGGCATGAGATTCACCACGCTTGCCCGTATGCTTTAAAGATGCCTGGTATAGGTCAACAAAATGTTTTGGCGTACGACAGGTACGTGACCGCCCAAATCATGCCACGTGATGACAAATACTTTCATTAATCACTTTTTTTGGCTTCTTTTCTTTGCCATGATTCAGGCCAAAGTTTGATTTCTTATGGCAGTTAAATTTCTTGTCATCCCTTCTAGGATTATATTCTTGCCTCGCGCTTATAACCCTTAAAATGGCCGTATTTTTCTCAAAGTTAGCATGTGCTTCAGTGCAATGCTTTTGAGCCAAAGAGTCTAAGATCATGATTTTTTAGCAGCAATTCATTAGTTTGCTCGGCGGTAAAGAAGAAGCACGTAAATTAATTCGGAATATGTGGCAAACCGACGTTGCCGATATTGCTGTTGCAATACAATATTCGAAGCATGAAAGGTGGAGAAAGTTTTCTCAAGCAATTCCGCATCGTGAGTTTGATACCGCATAACTCAAGTCGATAAACGATATCAAATAAAGCAGAATTATAGTCGACACTCGATTTAAAATCTTGCAGTCTGAGATTTTGCCAATCATATTGTGCTTGAGGGAGAATAACGGTTTTTGTATGATCATACTTATCCTTCAACCTCGTCCACAAGATATGCGGGTCTCGAACGGATAAATATTGAGTCTCGCAGCTCTCATGCAAATGACGACGAATAAAAATCAGTGCATTTGCTTTATCCTTTTCATTTGAGGTTCCATCCTCTGTAATTGTATTAGCGAGACCTTGCCCTTGGAGGTGCATTTCCATGTCAAGGTGCCAGGATAGATAATTCTTTCCACTCACTTCCAGGATGTAGAATTTGGGCTTTTCAATATTTGCCATAATCCTTGCAAAAATAAATCCTTAAATTAATTAAAATGATTTCCAAATATCCACCGCTACTTCAGGAGCAGAAGGATACTTTTAGATTTAAAAGTTTGGCTTTGGGCCAAGAAAAATAAAAATGAAGAATTGATAGAAGAAGATGAAGTATAAGTTGATCAATAATAAGAATACCCACCTTGCAAAATTACTTACTCAACCGATAGACCTTCGTGCTTGCAAAAGTTACTTACTCAATCGGTAGATCCTCGTGCTGATAACGTGTTGTAAAATATCGCGTGGCGAATATATAATAGAGAAGAGATTTAAGAAGAGAAAGCAAGTGAACACCGTAAATAGTAGAGAAAGCCGATATTTCACTATATTGTAATTTCGTGTGATTGTGTATTGTACATCAAAACTAAACTCCTATTTATAGGAGAACAAGAATGTACTTATCATTAATATCAATGTATCGAATGATACATGTACGATAAGGGAAACGAGCGTTCATTGTATAGGGAGATGTACTTAGAACATTTGATACAAATGTACCATAATAAGTACATTGGATAAGATGAATATAATGAATATTCATTCATGTATTCTATCCATTCATGTATTTCATAACAATAATATGTATTCTTGTAATCAATTTGATTAAGATAATATAATATGATGTTTTATCTCTTTCAAGACCATTCAAAATCGAAACCTTCTCTATTACTGATCAAGTAAGTTTCTAAGAGGAAGAAAGGCAACTGAAAAAAATATTAATCCTTGTAGAGGGTTTTCCAAAAATGCCGAAAGCCGAAACAAGGGCGCAACCTTTATTCGATCAAATTTACTTTTATAGATGATGAGTTACAAATTATGAAGATCATCATATGCAAACTAATTAATTATAAATAAATCCATCAAAATGGTTATAAACCCATTTCCTAAATCATATGGGTGTTTGATGGGTTACAAATGGATTAATTATATTAAACACAATATAAATATTAAATGGCTTGTAAATGAGTTTACAATTTACTTAAATTCAATTCATTTCTATAACTTACTCTTCAATCTCTCTCATCTTTACTTGACCTTGCAGTTACTCAATTTGCACTTTCATTTTAATTTGGCTATGAACTTTTATAAATTTGATTAAATAATATAGATTGAGCCGAACGTGAGTCTTCTCATTTTGATAAACATGGTTAGCTGGAATAAAAAATATATCCTCCATTATCTTTCATCCTCTCAGTTGAAGACCGGTCGTAAATCAATTTCGTCAACGAGAAGGGATCCCCCCAAAAGATCTCAGTCTACACATGCCACAGACTTCTCCTCGGATATTCTAAATCCATCGTCGAAGGGAAAATATCTGACAGCGAGCTGAGGTGGCAGCTCCTCATTGGCTGAACCGAAGGCGGGATCGATCTCTCTCTCTCTCTCTCGCATTCTCTTTCGCGGAGTGAAAAGTACCGTGTTATTTTTATCCGTCAGGTCGCGTGTCACGATGCCGTTGGTCCGTCACGAAGCTTAGGTGCTGCAATCCGAGGATGAAAGTAGGGGGGAAAAAAAAGAGGGAGCAAAAACCTCGAACGTCCCCAACCCTCTATCTTAACCCTTCTCTCTCTCTCTCGCTCTCTCTCTCTCTCTCTCCCGTCTCTCTCAGCGCGCAGAAGCCATGGCGTCTTCGATGTCTCTGGCTCATCGCTTGCCGAAGCTGTGCCCGCCCCACGACCGGACTCCTTCATCTGTCTCTCTCTGTAAACTCTCTCTCTCTCCTCTCTGTCTCTCTCTGCCTCACTTGCTCGTGTGCCCATTACGTTTACTTTAGGGGATCGAATTGCGTTCCGTCTGCGGAGACGAATTTGCTGCTCTCTTCGATTCGATCAGATTTCGCGACCATTTGTGATGGTGCGAAGTGAGGAATGGGTTTTCGACTGGCAATTGGTGCGGGTTTTTAGCTTTTGCGAGTTGCGCGGTTGATTAGGAAGTCGGTGCCGTTAGAGGATGTGGTTTGAATGGCAATATCAGTCGTCCTCTTCTTTTTTTTTTTTTTTTTTTTTTTTGGTTTTTAGCTTCTCTGCGACGTTCCCTGCTTGATGGGGAGTGACCCTTGATGGTTAATGCCAGTATGACCGTGGGTGTTTGGTGCAGAGTTATGGAATTGAGAAATTTGCTACTAATGCTGCATCTACATATGATCTTGTTTGGGTTATTTTGGATTAGTTGTGGAAGGGGCAGGTGGTCAGTTTAGAAGTGTGAGGGAAAGTGGGGCATATCATGAATGTTCCAAGAGATGAAAAGGTTGAGACTTAATGACAAGTCTAAGCAGTGTCTCTTCTTTCTGGCCATTCATAAATGTTCCAAGAGACAAAAGGTCGACACTTTTGACAAGTCCAAGTAGTGTATCTTTTTGGGTATTGGACATGAAGAGTTTGGCTACCAATATTAGTGCCTTTTTTGCAGCTTACATACTTTTATTGTTTGTCATGTCGATGCAATGCTTAATTTACAGTGAGCAAACAAATTGCCATGCTTCGTTGGGATATGAAACAGGTAGTTGTATTGGTTGGGGAAGAAGCTAGAGGGCTGGGGTGAATTTCTGGGCTGCGTGTTCATGTAAAGTTGTGCACAAGAGCAGATGCTTAATTGTTATGTATCTACAGCCAGTTTGTGATGGACCTACTACACATTGGAACAAACGCCTGTCTGAATACAGCGTTTTGCTTTTGTAGTTTGCTGCTTTGCCTCTTAGGCACGCCCATGGACACACACAGTCAAGTAGAATTGAATGGGGAAGTGACTAAGGTGTCATCTTCCATAAACTCGGGTCTGTGTCAGGCTCTGCTCCTCTTGGTTGAATACTTGTGTGCACGCGTGTGAGAGAGACATTACCAAAATGAAAATTGAATTGGTGGTTGAGGTTCATCTTTTAATTTGGCTATTATTTGGTGAAAGTATCAGGTGGGAGTCAGATTTCAGTAAAATGAAGTTTAAAATGACATTAACCAGTTTATGTGATGGAAAAGATAAAAGATTGCTAGGAAGATCAGTTAAAATGGTTTTTCCATTTCCATTTTCCTGCTGTCACATTTGCTGAAATGCTTTTGCGGTCAGGATCGGACTGATATGTAGGTTTCAGCTTGAAGTTCAAGTACAAAAAATGTAATTAAGAGAGATATAGATTTGAGGGTGCTGAATAAGTGAATTCCTTTGCTAAGTTGTGAGCATTGAATGGGGAAGTGTTTGAATTACTTAATGTCAAGTGTGCATGGCTTTTGTTCATGATCTGAGATTACTTTTTCCCCCAGTTAAACTAGTATTTATTCGGAAATTGCATAAAATGCTGACAACTTTTCCATTGGTCATTTGTGCATTTATGCTCATATTACTTATATAATAATGATTATTTTCCCTTTGTAAAATTGGCATATAAAATGTATTTTCCTAATTAGACTTAAACTTAGGAACTTTGAATTTTTTTTTTTTTTTCCTTTTAAACAATGGACACCTGTTAATTTACAATGGTAAACATGCTCATAATCTATTCAATATTTACCTCTTTATTGTATTGTTACTTAAACTAATATTGCTAGAGTTTGATGCAACTGGATTTCTCTGTAAGTTTGCTGCAAATGTGATGATGGAATTTGCTGGAAGGTTAAGCATAAGCAATGTGTAGATAGATGTTTTATTGCTTTCTGCTTCTGCTCACTCTCCGACCTTTGGAGTGGGCTGTAGTCCACTGATGTTATGTCTGCTTTCCTTCATCACACCAGCTGTTTATTTGTGGTCCTCCTGCTGCTTTTCAGGTAATCTCAACTCAAGCGTGAATATTGTTGGCAGTGGCAGTCAAATTTTGCTCTGGTCTGCTCATAAAAGTGTCAACAAAGGTTATGGAACTCTTCGTGTACATGGCCTATTTGGAGGAAAGAAGGATAACAATGATGATGCTCCTCAAAAGGTTTTCCACTATCTTTTTAAAGGACTGTCCTTAAATATGCTTGTTAATGTACAGTCAAGGCAATGATTTTGGCAGAGTTGCTTTGACCACATTTTGAGTTGTCTTGCCAACTAGTTTGAAATATCTTTGATGTTCTTATCTAGTGCATTGGACATTGTAGGTCTCTTATTGTAGTTTTCTTCAACTTTTCTGCATCTTAATATAATCTCTGCAATTTCCTTGTAGGTGAGATGTTTTCTGCTGTATTAAGTTAAGCTCACTATGAGTAGGTGGACTACATTTGAGTAGATTTAAGCAGCTTAGAACGATAGGCGGATTAGAAGGCTCAGCTCAGCTAAACAGGTTTTTGAATGTAGGAACGTGGGATCCATTATCCTTGTGCAATATATCTGGAGCTTATCAATGCTGATTCAATCTCTAGTTTCCATATATACATGTGTGTGTGTGTGTGTGTGTTGTAGTTTTTGTGATAATTTATGTGCATATTCCTGTGATTTTTAGGCAGGGATTCTTGGGAATATGCAAAATTTGTATGATACAGTAAAAAAGGCACAAATGGTTGTCCAAGTTGAGGCTGTGCGAGTGCAGAAGGAACTTGCAGCGTAAGGTTTTATGTTATTTCCTCTTTATGTTGTCTTATATTATTTTCTTACCTTTGATGTCTTGCTTTTCCGTCATCTAGACTTAACTTATAATATCCTTGAAATTTGTCCATTCTGATATACAGAGCGGAGTTTGATGGTTACTGTGAAGGCGAATTAATAAAGGTACCACTGTTTTCCTCACATGATTTTGTGATGCTCTGTGTTACGATATGCCTATCTTAGATGAAGCAGTCGTGAACACATGTAGGGCCAACAAAGGCCACGCATGGTCTGTATTGCCATGCACCAACAGACCAGGAAGGCACATGTGATGGTCATACATCTGTGCTTATCAGTAAATTATTCTCTTATTAAATACACACAAAAATCTCAAGCAGAATTCAACCAAAGGAGTTCCCAGACGATGAAATTCTCACAACAAAACCAATCTGGATTCCTGGATGTGGAGGTCTTAACTAAGATTTTGTCATACAGAACTGACTAGTGACTAACCAGACTTAATATAGAAAATAGACCTGGGAAGTTTAGTGAATTCCTGATCAAGGTGGTGGAGTAGAGACACAGAAATATGGGGTTAAAGTCATGCGAGAGGAAAAGAGTGTGAGTGAAGAAAGAAAGAAAGAAAGAATGGATGAACAAATGGGTTGTCTAGTTCAAGGTGAACATTAATATCTCTCTCTAGGGGTGAAACTATTGGTTAAGAGAATTGCAGTTAATTGGTGAAAGGCACTTTTGGTAGAGACAGTAAAATATGCAATATTGTGAAATACATTGTTGCTGGGTACAAATGCATTGCCTTACTAGTGAAATTGTTGAGGTGCTATGGATGCCTTGCATGGTTTGGCTGTTCTATATTGAGGTTTTGAACATGTTATTTGCTTTGTCCATGAGAAAAAAGGGGGAAAAAATCTCGGGGAGGTCATATTCTGAGATTGTTGGGAAAGTGAAGACAGAATTTTTTTTGGTTCCAAAATTAGAACTTGCAATTGTGTGAGTATAGAGAAAAGCTTTTCGGACTGATCTGAAATAAGAAGAAAATAAACCAGGACAAGAAATCCAAGGTGCCGGGTTGGATTATGTGTGATTTCTAATGGCAAATAAGGTAAAAAACTAAAAGCGGGAAGATTTTGAATTCGTCGGTGGCCATTGCTCCATTAGTAATTAGTTTTATAGTAATACTTGTTTTGCCAAATTTTGACTTGTATTGTTGATGATGTTATTTGATTACAGTGCTTTCTAATGCTTTTACTACAACATAGAAATGATATGTTTGATTCAGCATTCCCAAGGGGCTTTCAATCTCCAAAGCCCCTTGAGGCAATGCTGGACCATTTAGCAACAATTTTGGGGGAGCTTTCCAGTAGTATTGAGAAGGTTAAAAGCCCAATGCAACATTTGGCCAAATGCTGAAATTCATTTTTTTCTTCTAAAACTACCCTCACAAATTCTTCAAAATTCCAATTTTGTCCCTTGTTATTTTTTTAATCAAAAAAGGACCAAACCTTTTGCCAAACCGGCGAAAGGCTGCGATCGCCAGCAAGCTAGATCTAGCGCCAGTGGTCATTGGTTGAGGTCACCCAAGGTTCGGCAACCTCCGGTGAGGGCCGCACGACCCTAGTGAGGGCCGCTTGAGGTCGCGTGACCTCGGACAACCTAGATGGCGGTCACTTGGGTTGCGTGACCCTCGGCAAGGCTCACCCAACCTCGGGCGGCCTCGACCAATGGGCGCCAATGCCAAGGCTCGCCCAACCTCAGGCAACCTTGATCGATGGCCACCAATGCCAGATTTGGCTTGCCAATGACCGTAGCCTTTTGCTAGACTGGCGAAGGGTTTGGTCTTTTTTTTTAAAAAAAAATTATATATATTTGATTTTTTTAGTATTATTGTCAAAATTTATATTTAAAAGGTTGCATACTTTATATTTTTCAATTTTAAACAAATAGAAATTAAAAAATTAATATTAATCACCCAAAGGGCTTTTTAAATGTGTTTTGCATCAAATGGCATTCCTCTCAAATTGCTTCTCAAAGTGTAGTTTGCCAAACGGCTTTTGCATTTGCCCAAAATCCTTTAAGCTAAACTACTTTGTATTTCTCCAATGGGTTTTCAAAATGCTAAACCAAACACAACCAAATTCTATTCAAAAATTTCTCAAGCAAGCTAATATATTGGTTTCATATAATTTTATGCGTCTGTTTATGTTGTAATTCATACTGCCAAAGCTTTCCATTCTCTGACATATTTAAAGGGCTCAACATAAGAACAATGAAATATAATTAATTTTGTACAGGCTACTTTAACTGGAAACCAGCAACCTGTGCGCGTCGAGATTACTGAGGCAGCAATGGAATTAGGAGCTGAGGTGAGTGCAAAATGTTCTGAAGCTACTGTTCAATTTGTATTGTCGTGACAATCGTTTAGTAGATTGGTTAATGTGGTTTTTTAAGGAGATTTCTCTCAAATGATCACATTGGATTTTGCTGTTCACTAGTTTCACTTCATTAAGTCTATATCAAGCTCCAAGATTTTGTGAAAATTGCACTTGCCATTCAACTTAGTTGTCCTCAGTCTGCTGGGGTTGAGGTCTTGTTTGTTATATAATGGCTGCTTCCATTGGGTCTTGTTAGTTATTCCTTTTTCAAGTACTACTCCGCCTGGGTTCCATCCTTATCATTTAATTAGATTTGAAGAACCGCTTAGGCAAGATTCTGTATTCAGGAATTTTTATGAAGTCTCCGTGGCGCCCTTTCTAGATAGTTACGTAATCTGTCAAGAAAGGCAATTGCTTATGATTACCATCTGCTCTGCCAATTGAAGTTTTTCTGTGACCCCGTTTTATCATCAATACAAGAATACTTGTTTTTTGATAAGGAATCAAATGGGAACAAATCCCACTTTTACTGATCCCATCATGTTGGAAGAGTCACAACATGAGTTTCTTCCATTATTGACATTGATTCTTCATCTATCCTTTCATGCCTTCCAAAAAGGCTCCACTTAGGCAGAAAATATTCTCCTTAGTAGAATTCATATGTCATTAGATATGGATTTTGGATGGTGATTCAATGATGAAGCCATGGGGTTTTCTTTTAATCTTAATTAGTTTTGTGCCCTAGTCAATTCACTCTCCATTCCATTTTGCATTATGTTATTATTACTTCAAGAATATGGCGATTGTTTGTATCAGTTGGGAAAAAAGTCCTAATGTACCATCAAGTCCCGAACTACTAGCCAGATAGTTTCTGTCATCTTTTTTTCTGCTAGCTCTGTCTTTCAATCTCTGCCATCTCATATGCCTATGCAAAACTATTTTACCATATTTCATGGTAAATTTTCCATTAACTAGCTTCATCACTCTTATAATAAAGCAGGTCGAAATTTTTCTATCTATTCATGCAGTTCTCTGGAGTTACTTGGTGTTCAGGCGCTTTTCTTTCCTAAGAAAAGTTTTTCATGATGAACATGTTGACGTTTTTTTTGTGTTTCTAAGATAATAGTGTGCCTTATATTGTTGTCATCCCAAGCTGTGGATGCACCCTGGGATGGCCTACGTAATACTTCCCTTCACAGCTGATAGAATAAACCATCTACTTAGAAATCCTTCCTGGAAGGAAATTGTAGCCATGCAAAACTTGGGTGGTCTTGTCTCTTACATGAGTGGCTTGTGCATGGACATTATGGAAGTTCTCTTTCCTAAACGATGTTGGTGGCTGTAGCTCTTATCCCACATGCTCTATTGCCTCCCACTTCATTTCTTTGCATGAAGTTGTTTCTGACTCCTGTAACTTCAATCCTCTTAACTTCCACCTTTAATCCGGGGCATCAGCTTACTGCTTTTAGAAATGCCGGGGCCTATGGCTAGAGTGGAGGTTTGCTTACTATATAGATTCTGTGCTGCTTGCTGGGCTTTGGACCTTCTTTTAACCTTCTTTTTTGGTCAAAGGCCTTCTTTCGAGTTGAACCGCTGCAACTAAAGGCCAATTCACCAGTATGGCAGAAGCTGCCTTAGCTTTCTTGTATGCCACGTCTATTTTATATTTGACCTTCTATTGATCCTTATGCATTGATTAGGACGTTGGGGAGATAAGCGGGGTGAGATTAAGTTGTATATTTGCTTCTCCACCTAGAGTTTTTGTTACTATCATTACTCTAGTGATAGAGAAATTCTCTTTGCAAAATGTTATTTCACTATAGATATGGAAACTCCCGGTGCATGCGTGCGCATGTGTATGTTTGGGCAAAGGAATTCCCTTTTGAAGAAACATACATCCTATCTTCAGGTGCTGTTCGTCTGTGCATCTGCTTGTACTTTGATGAAATTTAGAGCATGCCATACAGGATTTAGTTTGATATCAGTAAGCCTGATTACCTTGTGGGAAGATACGTATGCAATGTGAACCTGTCTAGCTTCTGCTGTTGAAAAAGGCGATGGACAATTGTAATGCTTACACGCTCAACGTTTTCAAATGCAGAAGCTGTCGGAGTTAGTCAACGAGGCTTACAAAGATGCACACCAGAAGAGCGTCCTGGTGAGAAGAACGAAATTCATATGCACCCACATGAGATGTGATATTATCATCTTCTTAGCTGAATTGTTTGTGTATCTTTTTCAGGCCATGAAGGAGAGAATGAGTGATCTTGCCCAGAGTTTGGGAATGCCACCGGGCATGGGCGAGGGGTTTAAGCAATGATAGCTTCTCTCCTGCCAGGGAGCGGCTCATAGTCGAGTTCCAATTTTGTATACAGTCAAGGCATATTGTTCCAATTTGTACTTTAGCCATAGATTTTGTAACCATTTGAATGCCAGTCGCGGTTTCAATGAAATTAGTGAATTCATTACGCATGCCATAAAACCTGCCGTTGCACCGCTAACTTGTTACGTGTCTCGTGGCTCGTGGGGTCTCGAGGAAAAAGCCAATTCGAAGAATGCTGCTGATTTCGTGTTCATCTTAGGTCAAAAGAATGCAGACTACCTTTGGCTTAAAGGAAAACTACTTTTTTTTTAAATTTTTTTCCTATGCAGGCGATGCTGGCACCCTGCAAAGGCCTCGCTCAAAGTGGGCAAGGGTCGTCACTGGTGGCACCACAAAGGCTTTGGGTGAGGTCATCACGGCCTCGCCAGCCACAGGCAAGGCAATTCTCACCCTTGCCGTGATGCCCTAAGTGAGGCCTTAGCTGCATACCCAGCATTAAAAAAAAAAAAAAATTTAAAAAATATAAAAATAACAAAAAAAAAAAATTGTCAAATAGGTGATGTCATGTAGGACAATTTATGTCTTTATAGTGATTTTTGGCTAAAATTAACTAAATGGATTTAATTGGCAAATTATTGGCTTTTGCTAAAATTGGCCAAATAGGTCAAATTAGCAAATTGTCCAAATGTGTATGACTCAATTAAGGTTTATGATTGAATTAGTTAATATGAAATAAGTTTACCACTTTTCAAACAATTTTCCCCCATCTGCTATGAGATTGGATCTACAACTGATGTTAGTTACGTTCTTCATAGTAGGAGTCGAATAGCAAGAAGTTCCTTTTTCTTTCCTTTTTTGTGACTATCTTTTGTTTATATCTAGATATAATTTAACATATGTTTTAATATTTGATCATGCTTCTAACACATTAACCTTTTTTCCATATTTTGATTAAATTTTTTCTTCCATTTTTTAATCAAGATTAGCTAGATAATTAGATTGGATTTTAATTTTGAACTTTGAAATATAGTTTCTCTCAAAATATTTTATAAAAAGTAGGTAATGTATTGTGTGCTCATAAGCCATCATAAATAGAAATTTGTGATATTCTTTCCATGTAGTTTTTGTGATTAAAAATATGATACCATAAATTGAAATTAATAACCTTATCTAGAGAATGTAATAACAAAATGCGAATAAGATGATATTTTATCGGTGTGTCAGACCACTTGTAATGTGAAACTAATAAGAGAGATAATAGAAATAATACTTTTTTTTTTTATTAGCTGATAAAGAAAAAACAATAAATTGAAAAGACAAAAATAAGGGTATTTTGGTGAGTTAATTGAAAAAATGAGTGTTTTAGCTATGATTTTAGTAAAAATATTGAAATCCTAGCCAAATGTTAATCTTTAATCAATGGCTATCATTAACGAGTGTATGAGGGCAATCTTGTTTCTTCAGTCAAGAGAAACTCGATTTCTTTCTCTTTTTAGGTCGCAAATGAAACATAATTTAAAGGTATTGTTATGAAAATGGGCAAGGAATAGTTATTCGTTCGGCCATTACCAAATGATAATTATAATTTGGATACTACTAAAATTCATTCTCCTCATATATTAAGAGATGGGCAATGGAAAATGGATCCATCTCCTTCTAATTCACGTAAGGAAATAAATCAGAAGTGACAATATTTTAAGTCATAAAAAAGATTCAAAGGAAATCTAAGTACAACTTCTAGATGCAAGATGGATATTCCTTAATTAAATAATGATGACTCTTGATATGATAAGATCCGATTTTCTGTAAAATTTAAAGAAATAAATCTAAACGACGATATACAAGTGCCTTTTTGGCCTTAAAGTTTAATGGACAATTTTAATTAGAGCCGTTAAACGGGTGGGTGGGGTTGGGTTTGGGTCGGGTCATTAATGGTCCGACCCAAATTGATCCATTAACCCATTTATGACCCATTTATGCTTAATGTAAATTTTTCGACCCAAACCCGACCCGACCCATACCTAACCCATACCCGACCCGACCCAACTCATATTAATAAAATGTTTTCATATTTAAAAAATTTAGAAAAACTTATTCATATGTTTTTTTAAAGATTATATTATTAAAATACTTCCAAGCTTTTATATATATTATTTTTTTAAATTGTATTGCTAAAATAGTTTTATACAATACAAATTTAATGGAAAATTTTTATAAACTTTAAAATAATTATTTTAAAAAAAATCGAAATTTAATTATTTTTTAAATTAAATTTTAAATTAATTTTATTTTTAAAATATAATTTTATTTTTCTCTTTTCTTTTTCTCTTTTTTCTTCTCCTTCTTCTTCTTCTTTGGCCGGGCCGCCGGCCACGACGACGGCCAGCGACCGGCCATAGGCGAGACTCGAGCTCACCGGTGTCCACGAGCTCAAGGCTCGCTAGATCTGGCGAGCTCGAGCTTACTCAACGCCGGCGAGCTCGAGGCTCACCGGATCTGGCGAGGCGAAAGCCTCACTGCGTCGGCGAGCTCGAGGCTCGGGCCTCGCCCGATGCCGAGGGCTCGAGCCTCAACGGGCTCGGTGAGGCCTCCGCCTCGCCCGGATCCGGCGAGCCGGAGGTCGCCGACGCCGGCAAGCTTGAGGCTCGCTGGCCGGTCGCCGGCCATCACTGTGCCGGCGACCGGAAGGAGGAAGGAGAAAGAAAAAAAAAAGGGAAAAAAAAAGAAGAAAGATAAAAAAAGGAAGAAAAGAAAAGAGAAAATAAAAAAATTATAATTTCGATTTTTATAAAATTAAAGAGAGAAGGGAGGGATTATAATGTTTTTGTTGAAAATGAGTTTCCAACCCAACCCATTTAAAAACCCACTTAAGACCCACCTATCTTAAACCTTTAATTATGAAACCCATTTAACCATCTTTTGTTATAAACAAGTGACCCATTTATGACCCATTTAAGATTTAAATGGGTCATAAATGGGTTTATGACCCATTTTAACACCTCTAATTTTAATGACGTCAACAATTTCTAAAAATAACTTGCAATTCGTGATTAACTATGCTTTGGTGTTTAATCATCTTATTGGGATGTGAGGAAATGTCCCAAGCGAGAGCTTCAAGATCTATAATTTGTCCAAGGAAACCAATTAGATAAACCAAATGGTTCGATGAAAAATCAACCGTGGAGAATAAATTGTCGTTCAATAATAGGTCGGATTTTCACTTGCAAATTTTTTTCCTGATTAATAGATAAGGGGATATACTCATAACCGAGCAATTTCATCCCAATCAAATTCGACCAAAAAAAAAAATCAAATTAAAAAACGGGTGCTCCTGTTCGCACCTGGCGGCTGGGGAGCCAACCGCGTTGACCGTGGGGAGGGGACTCCCCAACGGTCAGCGGTGTCCCCTTGCTTTTTCCACCCAGCAGTCAAACGTTGACCCTCTCCTCCCCTCCCCTCCCCTCCCCCCTGAAGAACAGTTTCGGACAAAAAAAGGAAAAAAATCGAAATTTTTTTTAAAAAAAAGAAAGTAAATAGAAGAAAAACACGAAGCGGCACATATAAAATGCCCAAGGCACCGTTCCGCGTTTCCCCAGATTTCGATTTCATTTATTTTTTTTTCCCTTTTTCATCACCGTCTTCTTCGCAAAGCCGCGGTTTCTCTCTCTCTCTGTCTCTCTTCCGCGTTCGATCGTCATCAGGTCAGTTCTTCTTCTGTTTCCTCCTTGATCTCTCCGCAGATCTGGTCCGATTCTCCGCCGATCTCGCGATCCCGTCTTCCTTGCCTTGATCTCGAATTTCTAGGGTTTCGGCCGGATCGATCGGTCCGCGAAAGGATCTCATGCGCAATCGGAAAAGCATTCGATCTTGCTCGTTTGTGTTTTGATTGGACGATTGGGGAGTCCGTGATTGTAATGGTGGGGTTTCCCGCATTTTCGTCTCGTTGATTTTGCAGGTAGGGGCGGGTTGGTTTTTTTTTTTTTTAAGGATGTTAGAGCAGCTGTTGATATTCACGAGGGGAGGGTTGATCCTCTGGACGTGTAAGGAGATCGGGAACGCTCTCAAGGGATCGCCGATCGACACCCTGATCAGGTCGTGCCTCTTGGAGGAGCGCTCCGGTTTGGCCTCGTTCAATTACGATGCGCCCGGCGCGGCCTACACGCTCAAGTGGACCTTCCACAACGAGCTTGGCCTCGTGTTCGTGGCCGTTTATCAGCGGATCCTCCATTTGCTGTACGTGGACGATCTGCTCTCCATGGTGAAGCGCGAGTTCGCGGAGATCTACGATCCGAAGAGGACTGTGTACCATGAATTCGACGGGACGTTTAAGCAGCTGAAGATGGAGGCCGAGGCTCGCGCTGAGGAATTGAAGAAATTGAAGCCGGTGGGTAAGCCAGTGAGTAATGGCAAGAGGCAAGGGCATGGGCAGAAGGGTGGGTATGATGGAGGTAACAAGAATAGCAGTGAAGGTGGATTGGCAAAATGATGGGGATGGTGATGGTGATGGTGAAGGGCATAAAGGGAATAAAATGGATAATGGATATGCCAACGGCAATCATGTCGGAGTCAAAGATTCTAAAGTGACTACCGTTGTCAAGGGAAAAGAGAATGCGAGCTCCAACAATGGAGCTTTCGATGTAAATAAACTTCAGAAGCTTAGGTCTAAAGGTGGAAAGAAAACTGACACTGTTGATAACAAGGTTTCCAAGGACACCAAGAAAAAGATAACAAAGAAAAATAGAGTTTGGGACGATAAACCTCCCCCGACGAAGTTGGATTTTACACCAACTGTGGATGCAAATGGGAATGGGAACGACAATGTACATGATGTGGCAGAGGTGCATGGTGAAAGCATGATGGACATTGAGGAGGTTGTGAGCAGTGAAAGTGAATCTGAAGATGATGAGGAGGTGGGAAAGGAGACCAAGCTTGATGCCAAGAAGAAGGGATGGTTTTCATCCATGTTTCAGAGGTACATTCCATGACATGATGTTTACCTGATGTTTCCTTGCTATGTTCCTACCTATGAATCTTTTCGTGAGCTTCTTTACTGATTCTTTCGAGGATGTCTTCATTGAAAGAGATTGCTGACTCAAAGGTTGAAACCGTGAAACTGTTGTATTCTTCTTTGTCATTTTCAACCACTTTTCCATGGGATAATTGTTTGCTTACTGCGCTTTCTTTTCCTGAATATTATCTGTCTGGATACATGATACTATCACGTACTTTGCAAAACACTCTTGAGGACAGTTGGTTTGAACACATTTTGTCATGATTATTGTGTGTTGTCTGTATTGGCTGGTTAATTCAATCAAAAGTTTAACATTGGGATACTCCTTAGACCTTGCATTCCAGTACGGAACATGTTGAAATGGACTATAAGTCACTCCCCAAGTAGATCAGTTCTAATTAATCAAGCCATTCATCAGTCTGGTCGTTTTTTTAAGCTCCTAGTTCCTCCCTACAATTAATCAATCTGTCTACCGAAATATTCATTTTTCCTTTTTGCCCTACCTTTATTATTTTTAGGAATTACATTTCATAAGTGTTACTTTGTCTACTTTATGCCTTCTAGGTTTTATAGTCCTTCCCGGAATACCACAGAATTCTTGTTTTGAAACTTTGTTTTGGTGGCATAATGCCGATCATCGAGGGTGGAGTGAGACTTTCTTCTGAATCTGTTTGAGACTTATTTATATCATGCTTCTTTCTATTTTGACAAGTTAGACGTTACTGTCATTGATCATGGTTATTCTACTTCAGTATTGCAGGAAAGGCTAATCTGGAAAAGGCTGATCTGGAACCAGCTCTGAAAGCTCTTAAAGACAGGCTCATGACCAAGAATGTGGTATGCATTCTTCGTTTGATTAGTCACATGTCTTACTTTCTGTGGACAAAATCCGTGTTATTCTTGAGGAGTTATTCATGCTTGGAGATTTACAGGCTGAGGAGATTGCGGAGAAGTTATGTGAATCTGTGTCGGCAAGTCTTGAAGGGAAAAAACTGGCCTCATTCACCAGGATTTCTTCTACTGTGCAGGTCATGATCATCTCTCAATCTCTCAACATTTACCACCTGTTTTCATTTTTGTAGTCTCTTACCATTTAGTAGGAGGTCAATTTGTTTTACCAGAAGATGCTAAGTTCTTGCGATATAATGGCTACAGGCAGCAATGGAGGAAGCTCTTGTTCGTATTCTAACTCCCAGGCGCTCAATTGACATATTGAGGGATGTCCATGCAGCGAAAGAGCAAAATAAGCCTTATGTTGTTGTTTTTGTTGGTGTTAATGGTGTTGGAAAATCTACTAATCTAGCAAAGGTAAAGCTAATTGTAACTTTTTACGTCTTTTACATATTAAGTGGTGGCATACTAAATTGATTGCCTGTCTCTAAAATGAACATGCAGGTTGCCTACTGGCTCCAACAGCACAAAGTTAGCGTCATGATGGCTGCATGCGATACATTTCGATCTGGAGCTGTTGAACAGCTGCGCACTCATGCTCGTAGACTCCAGGTACTTTATTATATAGTTCTGTGCTTTTGGAAAATGTGCATTATCATTCTATGTGGACAAGTTAATTTGATTAAGGTCTGTGATTGTCTTATTCTCATTCTGTTGCTTTTAGATCCCTATATTTGAGAAAGGATACGAGAAAGATCCTGCAATTGTTGCAAAAGAAGCAATTCAAGAAGCTGCTCGCAATGGTTCTGATGTTGTTCTTGTGGATACTGCCGGTCGAATGCAGGTATAATGCTGATAATTTTGCAAAAGGTCAACTGACATTACCTGGACTGTTGGTGGACGTTAAATTTAATGTTTTTCCCTGTCATATCCTCCCTTATTGCTGGTCCATATTGAGTTGAGGTATAGGAGCGCACAAGTTGCCAGTCACACCAGACTTCTTACCAGTAAAGAAAAAACTCTGAAGTAATCTTCCAGAGTGGAGTCTAAAATTGAAAACCATCACACAAAAATGGCTAAATTCACTGTCATCAGAACTTATCCATTCTGGATCACTGGATTGCTTCCTTCGTTCTTTCTCCATCTATAAATGGTATATTTTTTCCCTCTGTCGGGAAATGCTTGTGTAGCTTTTGGTCTTAAACAATCATTGCTGATTAGCAGTGTAAAGGAGGGAATTTTTTCTTTGAGTGAAAGACAGGGAAGAACTATATAAGTTATTCTGTCCTGTTGAAGTACCAAATTATCTCACTGATTGGATCTAGCAGACAGAAGCTGTTCAGGATTTTACTCGAACTGCATATAGAATAATATGAGCATCAAATCACTACTCATTATTTATCCAATAAAATACTATGCGAGAAGAAACCTTTTCTTTGCCATGGTTGACTCTGATGTTTTCCCCTACCAGATGATGGAGAGGACCTTGTAGTATTTATTATTTCATTCATTTGATGATTCATGTATTTTACTTTTCTGAGCCACTAATTATTAATTATGTGTTTGATATTCGCAGGACAATGAGCCACTAATGAGAGCTCTCTCAAAACTTGTAAACCTCAACGATCCAGATCTGGTTTTGTTCGTGGGTGAAGCATTGGTTGGGAATGATGCTGTTGATCAACTCTCGAAATTTAATCAGGTAGGGTTATTATAGAAGCTTTGATGGCTCTCATTGAATGCTGCGTGAAATGAATGAAGTATGATGAGGAAGGACTATCCCATTAGTCTAACTAGGGATATGACTGCAGGACCTAGGTTAAACGGCTATTAGTTCAAAGGCAAATTTACAGTTTAGTTGAGCTTTTGGAGTTGTTTCCTTGCTTTGTGAGTTGGTAGATCATTCCATGTTTTTACTGATCGGCATTGACTCCTCTTGTCTCTGTTTTTCAGAAATTGGCCGACCTGTCAACTTCTCCTAGCCCCAGATTAATTGATGGAATCCTGCTCACAAAATTCGATACTATTGACGATAAGGTAAAGAATTACTCAACTCCCATTGGTTGCAATCAGTTTCCTTACATGGACTTGTATCCATTCTCTTACCATTTTCATATACTTCTCGCATACGTGTTGCATACTTACTCTTGCGTACTTGCTCTTGGAAAAGGTTGGAGCTGCACTGTCGATGGTCTATGTTTCCGGAGCACCAGTCATGTTCGTGGGCTGTGGACAGTCATACACGGACTTGAAGAAACTCAATGTCAAATCGATCGTTAAGACCCTTCTTGCATGAGAATCTGTGCTTGTCATCTTTCCTCTTTGTTCAGACATGCTTGTCCTATGCTCTGTCCTTCGTGTTTGTGGTAGATTGTGGTCCGACTTCTTCTGGGAGGTGATCAGTCGCTTGCGGCTACTAATTTGTATGGGTTTTATATTGCATCTTTAGTTTTCTTGCTTTACAGAATTAGTCCTCCATGCGCGTGCTTTTCTTACTGTTGCTGAAGTGATTGCATGAGCTCGGGTTTAATCCTGACTCACAGCAGTGCTTTTAGCCTCTGATGGCGACGCTGGGTTAACCACTTCTTTTATTTTATTCTTTTTCAAATAATTTTTTTATCTAGGTAACATGAGTTAAAATTATCCCACACCCAAAGTGAAGAGAGAAACATATGATGGTGTCGTTGATAGGACGATACATATACATGTTAAACGGCAGGACATATGTAGAGGTCCTTGATCCTTGCTGTTCTCGTGGCGATGGTCTCAGCCCTTGCCATAAGCATGATCAGGACCCTTGCCTCAAATCTGGTCCGTCTCACTATCGCTACAGATCTGAGCGAGTGTCGCCCTCACTACGTATCTAAGCGGTGGGAGGGCGGCCCTTACCTAGAAAGGTTTAGGAGGGCTGCAGCCTGCTAGCATCTGGTGAGGTTGCAATGGACCTCATCTAGCACACTTGCGACATGCACGCTCTCTAGTTTTTATGGCGAGTGGTGGAGGTGGTACTGACATTCTTGTCGAATTTGCTTGAGCTCGGCAAGCGACAATGGTCCCTTGCTAGCACATGAGCCACCTCTCCCTTCTCTCTTTTTATTTTTTGGGATATTCAAACCGAAGGCATTAAAATTTATCACAAAAGTACAATTAAATCATAAAACTTGTTAAATTTATTCAATCAAATTCTTCCGTTAATTCTGTCTAATTTGACTAATGGAAAATGTTGACATAACCTTTTGTTATTATGTTTTTCTCCTATGTGGCCATCTCATGGCCAAAAAATATCATTTTGGTCCAAATTTGATTTTTTATATAGAAGATTTATTTAAATTAAACCCAAAATAAACTAAATTAGAGAGAGAAACCCAGTGGTGAGGGCTACAAGCCCTTGCCGCTATTACCCCACCATTGTTGGAACCTAACGACCATCGTCCACTATAGGTGAGGGCCCAAGGCCCTGCCCCAAATCTAGCCGAGTGTCACTAGCCCTTCCTCACTGTTGCCGGCCCTTCCCGTGATGATGGGGCAATATTGATGAGGGCATGCAACCCTCATGACTTGATTTCACCATTTCTTTTTCTTTTTTTTAAAGAAAGTTAGTTTATTTTATAATTTTATTTTAAATAAAATTGATATTGAAAATAAGATTTGGATCAAATTGACATTCTTCTAGTCTTATATTCCATGGATTAGCTACTTCATCACCATGCAGGATAAAATATAAAAATAAAAATTATGTCAGTAATTTTCGTTAGCCAAATTGAACCAAGTTAACAGAAAAAATTGATTGTATAAATATAATAAATTTTAGGATTTAATAGCACTTTCACAAATTTTAAGACTTTTGGTGCACATATATATATAAATTTTTTTTCCATTTTACACCCTCTACTTTATTTGATTTTTCATTTCCCATTAATTTTTGAAAAACAAATTTGTAAAATAACAAATATCCTCGTCACGGATCCCTCTTCGTTTATCCACAGCACACTTCAGCGGCAGCGGGCACGGTGCAGACAAAGATGACCCGCAGCGCAAGATGAACGCCTGAGAATTCCCACTTCGATCGCTGCCCACTTCAGCCGAACTCCTCCAGCTTCTCACCATCTCTGCACAGAAAGAGAGTGAGAGAGAGAGAGAATTTGCTGAGCAGTCGCTGCCATCATGGAGGTCGCTCCTCCCCTCAACTCAGTCCACTGCCGCCTGAGTGAGCACTCTCTCCATCTCCCCTCACCTGTTCTCGTAAGCGTTTCGGTGCTCTTTTGCAATTTCTCATTCTCTCTCTCTCTCCGTGCAGTGCGAATTCCCGGTTGCAGTCATGTGGGGAAAGCGGCTCCCACCTCCGTTCCCGCGGTAACTAACTCTCCCCTCGCTCGGTCCGTCTGCTGTGCCTGTTGGACATATGATGATCGACGTTAATCTCTGTTGGCAATGCTCATGTACCCATTTGATCATTTGCTGCTAATTGCTCGGTGCGACCGGGGCGAGGGTCCCAACGTCGTTCTCCGCGGGGGCTGGGGGGTGGTCGTGTGAAATCGGCTCAATGGGTCGATTTTCCCGCTCTAGCTAAAGAGCCTGCACTTGGATGTGGATATCGACTTGTCAGAATTTTGATTGGGTCCCGTGTAGTCCGAGATGAAGTGGGAGGCATGAGTTGTGGTTGACATGGTTGCACTGAGATGCTTTGTGATTCTATAATGTGCTGTTCTTCTTTCTGGAGAAATTTGAATCTATATTGGTGCATGGAAGTTAAAAACTGAATTTTCCTTTCCAATGGTACAAGGTGCAAGGTTCACAGAGGGAAGTAGCTTTGGTATGTGTGACCCAGTGACTGAATATTTTATAGGAATCCCACGTGATTAGATGGCTCAATCAATGACTTGAGGATTTGAGCTGTAACAAATGTAGAACAATGTTTTACCTTTGGTTCTCCTGCATCCATCTTAGTTGTGTAAAGGTCTTTTTTTTCAATGTTTCATGTGCAGATTTCCTCGTCAACCAAAAGCAGGGGTTTCAGGATCTCCTTTCCTACCAATGCAGATTCTCTTAAAAGTAGTTTCTCTGGTGCTGGTGCACTTGGTTCTTTGAAGGTATGTTTCATCGAAGCTGCTTAGTTGTTTCTTTATGAAGTTGCTGGCTGTTCTAAATATCTGATTCTGCACCATTTGTTTTAGATCTGTATGTAAATCACCTACTCATTGTAGATGTAGTCATTGGGTAAGTATTACGTTCTTGATGATGTGGCCAGCTCATATCTCCATTTATAAGGGCATTGAGCTTCCTATTCATAGGGACAAACTGAGTTTCGAGAACTGATTCAGTTAATTTAAGCACATCACTAGTTTTTAAGAACTAATTTTTGCTTGCATATGACCAAGGTAGTCCTACCAGGTCCTGTAGTTTCCATCCTGTTGTCAATTCTTATTGCTATATATGATCATGCAACATCCACCATCTGTAGTCATCAATCCACCTTTCAGCAAACCAATACCATTATCCAAGTACAACCAGTTGCTTTTAATTTTGGCACCTGCTAGTTACTTTTCTTATCTATCATAATCATTTGACCCTATTTATAACTATATTTGGCTTATTTGGTTACAAAATTGCTTCTAGAAGCAGTCTTCATTAGTTTCTACATTCAGTGAGGAAGTACTTGCCAAAGGCTCAGTGAGTCTAACTAATGGATGTCGATGGTCATGACTCGGTAGTCTTTTGTTTTATATGTACAAATCACTACCAATATCTAGGAGTATGTTTAACATATTGCTTTGTTTATGTAGATTTCTGAGTTCTTTTGCTTAAAGAGCAAGCTGCATTTTAGATGCTATGTGCTTGCCAAAGATCAATCAAAATCTAGTTGTGTAAATGGTTATTTTTCTGAAACAGATGAAACTGACAAACAAGCCCGTGTTGAAACATTATCTTCTCCATTCAGTTGACTTCCTGCAAATCTGTTTCTACCTGAGTGACTTTCTTGATTCTTCTTTTCTAAACTCCCTTTCAAGGGTATATTAGTTTGATTGAGTTTTGAAAAGTCAGTTCAATGAGAACATTTGCCAGAATTAAAAGCTAGGAGAAACAATCGTGTCAAATAAGCTTTGATTGTTGCCTGGTGGGATGATGATCTACTTGAGTAATTTTGGACAGCTAGAATCCTCTTTATGCTTGGTCCATGCGGTTTGTGTCACCACATATGCATAACCTGAATCACTTTTAAGCTCAGATAACATTTGTTCCTTCATCAGACAGAACTTCCACTTTGGGTGCAGCCTTTTCAGGAAACATGTATTAGCTGCTAGTAAGAAGATAAAAGTACCAATTACTGAATCTAGGAGCCATGCCATTCGAAAGTTATTGATCATGTGGTTGTCCCTAACCTTTGTGCCGCTGGTCCTTCAGTGGGGTTGAAACAAAACTGCCGTTAAATTTTGCCTTCATGATTTCTTTTTGATATTTTGCAGCATTACTGTTGGAGATTCTCGATTCCTTCAACATCTTCTCTCTCATCAGATAGGTCAAATCAACAGTATGTGGTGACCATCAGGAATGATCATCCTCAAAATGCAGATTTTCCTCGCACCTACTCAAGAAAAGAGAAGAAACCCTTTAAAGTACCAATTGTTGAGATGAGGCGAGCAGCAAGGGAGAGACTTAAGAAAAGGAAAGATCAGCCCAGAAGACCTGTTCCACCTCCGAAAAATGGGCTGGTTGTTAAAGGCCTTATACCATTGGCTTATAATGTTTTCAATGCAAGGATTACATTAATCAACAATCTCAAGAAACTCTTGAAAGTAGTACCGGTCCATGCTTGTGGGTAATATTCTTGCACATTTAATGGTCTTGAAGATCCTTTTTCTGATGACATAAACTCACGGCATCTGTGGCTATAATCTGTTTTTCACAAGACAATTCAGCCTTCATTTCTTTACATGAAAGGATTATCTTGCCTCGCTTGCCACAATAGTTTCATGTCTGCTTGTAGATAGTCATTAAATGTTCTTCCTGTCCACGAAGTCACATTTCTGACACAAATAGAACCACTATTTTCACTCAAGAATTAGGTGGCATGTTGACTGAGTTTTACATTCTTTTGCACTTTTCAATGTCCTAGTTCATCTTTGTTTTTGGCCCCTAATAGCTGTTGGAGATCCTTTTATGGCTCACAGCAATTTTCTAGATGATTCAGCAATAGCAGTTGCTGTAGATGGTGTTTTTGGTTGGGAGAAACTCTATTGAACTATTTAATAGTTGTTGAAATAAGGCCATATCACTTGATGACTGTAGAAATTGAATGGCTTCACATAATAGTTACTTCTTGCAAGGAAACTGCAGATTTGACTTCTAAGCCTTACAGTTGCATCTGTATGGTCATTGGACTGTGGCACTTTACTGTTAAAGCCATTAAATAGGTCTAGTCCTTGATGAGCCAAGTTATTTATCATGTAGCCTCCATTTCCAGTATTGGTTGACATATCTAATTTTCCTTATGGACTTTTAAATTGGTGAATGTTCCACCATAACCCATGCAGATGGTGCAGTGAAATCCATGTGGGACCTGTTGGGCATCCATTCAAGTCATGTAAAGGTCCAAATTCATCTATGCGCAAGGGCCACCATGAGTGGACAAACGCCACCATTGAAGATATATTGCCACCAGTTGAAGCTTATCACCTATTTGATAGACTTGGGAAGCGTATCTCTCATGATGAGAGGTTTTCAATTCCTCGAATCCCTGCTGTAGTTGAGCTCTGCATCCAAGCTGGTGTTGAAATTCCCGATTTACCTACAAAAAGGAGGAGAAAACCTATAATTCGTATTGGGAAGAAAGAATTTATTGATGCAGACGAAAGCGAGCTCCCTGACCCCATCCCAGAAGCTCCCATAATTCCAATGCTGACTGAACTACCTGATTCTCAGATACTGGCACCATCTGATGATGAAGAAAAGCTCTTGCTGGCAGAGGAAACATTGCAGGCATGGGAGAAGATGAGGCATGGAGCCAAGAAGCTGATGAGGGTGTACCCTGTGAGGGTTTGTGGATACTGTCCGGAAGTGCACGTGGGTCCAACTGGGCACAAGGCGCAGAATTGCGGAGAACACAAGCACCAACAACGGAATGGGCAGCATGGATGGCAATCTGCTGTGCTCGATGACTTGATACCTCCTAGATATGTATGGCATGTTCCCAATGCTGATGGCCGTCCATTACAACGAGAGCTAATAAGCTTCTATGGAAAAGCACCTGTGGTGGTTGAGATATGTGTGCAGGCTGGTGCAAATGTGCCAGAGCAGTACAAACCAACCATGAGATTGGATGTAGGGATTCCCTCGGATGTCAGAGAAGCGGAAATGGTAGTTTGAGGTGATTGCAGTGTGTCCAATAGTTGGAATATCTTACAGCACACACTAGAAGATAGTAGACGGCATAAAGGTCCAGCTCGATGAGAGTTTGTCCTTTCGCCAAACTGTCTGACACCCAATATGACCGAGCTCTAGCTATTCCGTAGTTTTTGCTTAGAACTGTTGTAATCAATGTAGAGTAGAACTATACCTGGAAAGCGATTCATTCATTGAGGTCATTGTTTTTGTATAATAGGGGGTATCCGAACCTTTCATTTCCTCAAGAAGATCTGATGCTTCATATTTTTCTTTGAAGATAAGTTGGATATTTTTTAATTGTTTTTATGTGTGGTTTTCTGTATCTGTAAAAGCATTAGCATCAGTGTACACCTCAGACCTTGCAAGGGAGTATTTACTTGACAGATCAATTCTGCTTAATTTTGTCATTTATCATTTGTGTTGTCATCATTTGGCCAATAGTTGCAGTCTACTATTCATCAACCTTTTTACTGTGTATGCGTAGTCTTTATTGGTGCTTTTTTGGGCAAGTTAAGCTATCTTTTGGGATTCTCATTAGAGTCATTAGACGGGCATAATCATTCTGGCCATAAAATGCTTCCTTCTGGCTTCTCATTCCGCAAAGCCATTTTTCTGGAGTTATCAACTAGATCCCTTCAATGAAGGAAAAATGGAAAGCGGTCAATGATTATGTGATGAAGTCCTTCCCATTCTCCTGCTACAGATGACATGCTGTAGAGATCTTGTGGTGAAACTTCGCTTCAGATTAGCACAGCAGAAATCTGGGATGGAGAATAACCTAAGACTTTCTTCTGAATCTGCTTTCGATTTATTTTGATGGTAGTCTCTCTCTGTTTTAGCAAGTTGGATGCTACGAAGTGACCTTGGACGTTCTTCTCCAGCGTTGCAGAAGCAGCAAATCTGGAGAAGGCTCATCCGCAACCAGCTGTGAAAGCTCTCAAGGGCTGTCTCGTGACCAAGAACACGGTATGCATTTTCATTTGCTTAGTTCCATGTCCTATGAACAACGAGCTGTGCTTTTCAGAATGAGAAATCCATTCTGGGACATTCAGTCTTGAGGTAAAAAAACCGGCCTCATTCCCCAGGTACCTTCTACAATGCATGTTGCGATCATTTTTCAGGAAGTAGTTTTCGGGTCTCTTACCAATTCGTAGGTCTTAATCTGCTTCACCAGAAGATTGCTGAGTTCCCATGAAATAATAGCTCCAGCCAAGCATTGGAGGATGCTCTTCTTGTATTCTAGCTCCTAGATGCTTGACCGAGGAAGGTGTCCATGCAGCCAAAGAGCTTAATGAGCCGTCTGGGATTGTCTTTGTTAGTGCTACTGGTGCTGGAGAAACTGCTAAATCTAGCAAAGGTTTGTGATGAAATTCATGAGCACAAGGCACAGAATTGCGTGGCACACAAGCACCGAAAGCGGACTGGGGAGCACGGTGGCAGGCAGCTCTGCTCGGCGACCTGATAGCTCCCTGATGTTGAGAGCCCCATGCCGCCTGCTCGATATTGGGAGTAAATTCGACACTATTAAATGATAGATTTATCATGGATATATCATTTTAGGATTTTTTTATGATATAAATATTAGTTTTTTGGGCAAATATAATACGGTTGTACTAGTTTCATTTTTTTTTTTTATGATATGAAATTAGTTTAAGACAAATGTAGCATGGATATATCATTCAATTTTCACTTTACTATAGATAAGATATGGCACATGAAGATAAATAAGAGGGATAAGGAAGCAAAACCCTCCATACATACATACTTTTAGCAATAGAAGGAATTATTTAGAATAGAAAATTTTGCATCAAAACAATTTTCTTTGGGGCAACCATATTATCTAATTATTTAACTTTTGAAAATAATTTCTTGTTTCATAAATCACTCATTCATTGTATGTAATTTGGATTGATCATAACAAACCGATTTAAAATACTTTATTAATAAGATCATGTTACGCCAAAGATGATAAATGAATTTATGTTAGATTAATATCTTCATGTGTTATAAACATATACTTATTGCTAGAGTTGAATATCATATAAATAAACAAGGATTACGTTACAAATTAGCTGGGTTATATTTTTATAACATACTTTGTGTGGAAAAAGTAAAATCAAAGTGAGGGGGAAAAAGGGTTTTGAAAATTAAATACATTATCAAGGGGAATAAAAAAAATTGGAAAAAAAAGTGGGAGTGGATATGAAGAAAGTCAGTGCAAGATGCCAGAGATGCCTTGAAATTGGCGAGAAGAATTTGCTCGAGGATCACTCGCTTCAGTCTACCAACTTCATCTCTCTCCCTTGTCGCCGCGCTGACGACACCACCAACTCACAGAGACAGAGACAGAGATCCGCCGAGGCGATCCCGCCGTCCAGCAGAAAGCTTTCCGCCATGGAAGTCGCTTCCTCTTCTTCTCCTCCTCCGCAGCAGCACTCGATACGGCTCTGTCGCAGTGCGCTCTCTCTCTCTCTCTCTCTCTCTCTCTCTTTGTGTGGCGTGCATGTTGCGTCTTCTGTGCTTTCACGCGGGTTTTTGATTTCTCTTTCTCTCGTTCTGTCTCTTGCGAAGTACGGAACTCAGGTTTCGGGGACTCGAGGAGCTTTTCTCCGCCGCCTCTCGTGCCGGTAATCTCTGCCGCCCCCTCTCCCCGTCGTTTGTTCGCGATCGAACCTCCTGGGGGTTCGGAGGCGCCTCTCTCTATTTTCTTTTCTTTTCGTGCTTTCTTCGCGATTGATTTCGGAATCTCCGTTTCGTTTCCTGGAAAACCGAGCAAACTCGGCGCCTCGTTCGATTTTCGAATTTAGTGCGGTCGCTCGTGTTCCTTTCGCGAAGTGCGTTGGATTCAGTCTTGCTTTTTTGCGCCCCTGTACGTTTCGTTCGGAAGAGAGGAGTGTGAAGCTGGGGACTGAGGCGGAGTGTTGGTTGACTGGATTATGAGATGATTTTTTAGAAGCTTTAAATGATTGATGATTTGCCAAATTGCAGAAGGTGTAACAGTAGTGTACATGTAAGATTAAAGTGAAAACATAAGAGGAATAGGGACAGGCTGAGTTCTGAAAAAGGATGAACTGCTGAGCATCTTCTGTTTTGCATCTGTTGCTTGTCAGTTTAGATGAGGTTTATAATGACACCATGCCTGAATTTATTTTTTATGGCCTTTACGTTCTGCTCATCTTTATCGCAGTTGATAATTTTTCTTTTTTTCTGAATCTTTTTGCAGTTTTCTGTGCACAAAGGAGCTAATAGTGGGCACTCTCTTTATAGATGTTCGATTCTTAGAAGTTCCAGTAATTGTAAGTATTCATGTTTTAGCATGTGCAGTGCAAAGAGTGGCAATGAACTACATTATTGGTATCATTATATGAGTTCCATTGAAATGAATGGGTCCATTGTGGTGTTTCATTTCTAGTTTGCTCTTTTATAGATGACCTCCTTAGGGCCTTACCTAGAGAGTGTTGTTTCGTAGACTTTGCCACGATCAGGGTGTTGGAAAGTTACAATCTCAGATTGTTATCTGGTCTGATTGTGTGGTGCCTGTGTCTAGTGCTGCATTTTCAGAAAGGGTGGTTAATCCATGCTTCAGGATTACTAGGAGAGAGGAAAATTAAAGCACTACTCAACATTTATTGACCTCTTTATCTCTCTTTTCTGAATCTTGTTTTGTTCGAGCAACTCAAAGATTTCCTTCCGGGGCCTCCTATTGCTTGTACCTTGCACTCATCATTGGCTATTCCTTTTGGAAACCTCCAGTGAATATGTTTGGGTCTGTTCTAAGAATCACACATATGAGTGATGATTTTGGATGTATTGAAAGGACAATAAACGTGAGAAGTGAGAATGATTTTTGACACTAACTGGGGACAAAGTTTTCTGTCCATGGTACCATAATATCCTTTTTCCTGAAAATATATAAACCTGTGAGGTGGCACTTAGATGGCGGATGGACTTTGAGGAAATGCAATGAAATTGATTGGATAGGATCAGCTAGGTGATTATTATTTTAATTTCTTGAATGACTAAGAAGATGGGTAAGAACATATAGAATGTTATCCATGATGCCACTAAGAAAATGATGTTGCCTTGGCTTTTCTGCAGCAGTCTGTTCTGGAGTGCCGTGCTATCAACTATATCTTCTCATTCTTTCAATTTCAAAAAATGGTTCAACTGTGACTGTTTGGAACTTGAGTAGTTTGTGGGAACATGGTGCCACTGATATGGTAGTGCCTTTTGAAAAGGTGCCATGCCCATAAAAGATTTTGAATTGGCTTAAAATATCTGTTTGCTAGAAGTATCTATCTTTCTAATGAACTTCTGTGGGACAAAATAATTACCCACATGGTCCTTTTTGGTTCAGATGGAAATTCACACAAAGGGAGGAGAAAGGTGAAAACAGCAACCCTATGCCTCTTTGTGTTCAAGTAGATGACACGGAAATCTAAGGGATAAATGGGGCACTATAGAGGAAGGTTTTGAATTTCATTAAAAACCATTTCTTGGACATTAGTGGCTGCTTATATTTTTCTATTTATTTCTTGTATTTAGGATTTTAAGAATTAGAGGTGGTCATGTGACATGATACAACTCAGTAGAGTTGTATGATGAGGACAGTGTATGATGAAAGTACATAGATGGAAGGGAGTATTGACTGCTGATCCTTAGTGTTTATCCAAGGAAAAAAGATGAAGTAAGAGATATTTAATTTTATAGGGACATAAGCCAATTTTTTGAGATTTTTTGAATATCATGTATGCCTTACTAAAGTTAAATTTATTTTAAAATTCCATATTTCTTGAAGATTCAGTGTGAGGTTTGTTTTTTCTTCTGATTGTCAAGTGATGGGGACTAAGAAGAGTAGCATAAAGAGTCTCAGGTTGATGTGGGTGCTGTTTGCATTTTCACATTGTTAGACATCACTTCAATTCTTCATGAGTTTTGTTTACCCCTCAAGACTTAGATTCTTCTTGCATCATTGTAGTAAGCTCTCAAATTCTTTGGTGAGTTTTTCATACTTGTATTGCAGTAAATATGCATACACCTAATTCCCAGCATCTGCTGCTTCTGGTTTCAGTTTCTTCAAAATGCTTTTTCCACCACTCAAAGAAGCAAATCCCTGTTTTACGGCATCATCCTACCCGGAAAGTCAAGTTCAACAGGCCATATTACTATGATAGGTGGTACTCTCAGAGTAGATTTTATAGGTATACTGTTGCAAAATCTGAATTGGCTGAATTTGGGAATTCTGGTGCAGCTCTTCCCTTGCCAGGTCTGTTTGAAGTCTATCATCCATTCCTGCCAGCCCCTTCCCCAACTTGAAAATTACAATCTCAATGCTATTCTGTTTTCCCTGTTGAATCGCAGTGCATGAAGTAATTGGTAAAGTGAGAGGAGTTTGCTTCTACACTGTCACTGCAATTGCCGCAATTATTCTTTTTGAGCTAATGCTGGTGGCACATCCTTTTGTGCTCCTCTTTGACCGATATCAAAGAAAAGCTCAGCACTTCATTGCCAAGATTTGGTCTACATTGAGTGTTGCTCCGTTTGTTAGAATTGAAGTTCAGGGATGGGAGAATCTTCCTCCACCAGACACTCCTGCTGTTTATGTTTCCAACCATCAGAGCTTTTTAGACATTTATACTCTCCTCACCCTAGGGAGAAGCTTTAAGTTCATCAGCAAGACCAGCATATTCCTCTATCCCATTATTGGCTGGGCAATGTATTTGTTGGGTACTATTCCTTTGAAACGAATGGACAGCCGAAGCCAATTGGTAAATTCTCTCGTTTCATTTGTTGATGAAGTGTTCCGTTGTATTATTTGGTTTGTTGGTAACAGTCTTAGACTTGTGGTATGGAATGTTCATCTTGGTTTTATTGTATATCGTTGTTTTAGAATATTTTTCTGTCTTCTGCTCGTAGCAATGCTTTACCTGGTGCATATGTAGGTTTTATGGATAAAAATTGTTCTTTTTCTCAGTTTATTGACAATCTTGGTTCCCTACATGTAGGAATGTTTTAAACGGTGCATGGATCTTGTTAAGAAGGGAGCATCTGTCTTTTTCTTTCCCGAGGGAACACGGAGTAAAGACGGAAAATTAGGTGATTTCAAGGTGATGCCCCGTTGCCTTTCTATAGTCTCAAAATGCTAATTTTATGAGATCAGTTGACGTGAACTGAATTTTGCTTCTATATGAATAAATGGAGACCAAGGTTGTCAAGTCTGTAGGACGATCTTCTATATGTTCTTCAACATGGATATGGGATTTATGTCATTCTTTTTGGTATAAATTGCTTAAGAGATAATGACATTCTGGTTAATACAAGGAAGGAAGAGTAGACTTCTTGACATCTACTAAGATGGAAAAGTATTTTCTGATGCATTGTTTATCTTGACATGTAGAAAGGTGCATTTAGTGTTGCAGCGAAGACCAGAGTGCCTGTGGTACCTATGACCCTGATTGGAACTGGCAAAATCATGCCGGCAGGACACGAGCGCATTGTAAATTCAGGATCTGTGAAAGTGGTTATACATAAGCCAATCGAAGGTGGTGATGCTGAAACCTTGTGCAATGAAGCTAGAAGTACTATAGCAAAAGTTCTGAATTCTCAAGGATGAGGAACTTAGTAAGACAAGTTCAGTTCCTTCTGCAATCTGAGAATTTATTCCATTTTTTTGCACAATGGAGAGATAAAAGGTATGAGTTGCCTATAGTGTTGCTTACTTCCACGACCTACTTACCAAATATATACATATACATATATATACTGGACAATAGTACAGCTTTTAGATGATATGGCTGATCAAATCTTCAAATTGAAATCAAATACTGCGATGCAGATTGCTTATTGACCTAGTTAGTTACTTGTGATTTTCATCATCATTTTCTGTTAAACTTTTGCTGAATGCTGGTGTGCATGGAAGTTCTTCTGTTGATAAGGTAAACAGTGAACAAGCCTGGTTTTGATGGTGCTTCATGTTGGGTAAACATTGATTCCAAATGTCTACTTGTTTCTCTTTTTAGATAATTACTGATTTTATTTTTTCTTCTTATTCTTGTAAAACTTCTATTCCCTCAGCTTTTCCAAATGGCACTTCTTTTTCTACCTATTCCAAGCTTTAAGCTATGTCTTCGCCATACTTGATATCAATAGGATGAGATCCTACCGAGTCATGGGTTGACTGTAGTGGACATGTAAGATTGGAAAGATGGATAACTGCACTCCTACTGCATTTTTGTTGCTGAAGTCTCTCAACATAATGAATTTGTAGTTATTGATGATATGCCTAGGTAAAATAAGTGAACAAAATCCAAATGGTGTTATCATGCATTGTGCCATAGATCTTTCTCCTCGTTAAGTGTTTTGTGCATCCTTTGCTTATAGTATGATGAAATGTCGCCTTTTTCAACTTTTAGGCTGCACTTTGGGAGATCCTATTTGACTCTGGATAGGATAGGTGTTTGGCAGTGGCCTTTTGATGGGATAGAGAGCTAGATAAGCACGGACATAGCCTGTTTATGGATGCCAACTTCAAGGGTCCAGATAAGGCCAGATGGGATTAGCCTATCCAGCAAGAGAGACTCATGATGTGAGAAAGTTACGTGGAAAATTAGAGCACGATTTTCTCCATCATGATATCTACAGAGGCCATACCCATCCAGAGTAGCCAGGCAAGCCCTTGCTGGCAAGTGCCGATGCTAGGGCTTTAACCTCTTTTGTTGTATCTGGCCTTCAATGTGGGGCGAAGTTTAGGAGTTGTCATTTCTGACTTATACCAGTGATTTCCCTTGACTTATTTCGGTTAGCACGCGCGCCTGGGTGTGTATTGCAATCCAAATTCATCTTATTGGAAATTATACATATAAAACCTCATGCAGCCCTAGATTTTGCTATCTTATTAGACCTAATGTATGCATATTCGTTATTTCTGCAGGCGATTGCAGAGGACAGATTGTGCAGTACAAAAATGTAGTTAAAAAAATTCTTCCTGTTTGGCACGATGTTGTGACTCGTTCACCCTACAACCACGAGAGCCAGTTTGATTTAGTCATGAACAGATCACTGACTGCTATAGAAGCTTTCATCCCATCCTTCCCCACCCGGCATGCTCTCCCAACATGGCATGCCCGAGTTTAAATGGTAAAGTTTCTCGAGGTTTAAAAATGATTGCGCACGTGTATTACACGTAATGCATTCCTTGTGAATCGAATTATGGGAGGCTGCCATCACAAACCGTAATTTTTTTTTTTTTTTGGGTATATTGAAAGTGAATGGTAGGGAGGTTCTCTGGAAATTCTGTGATAGAGAATCTGAAAACTATACGAAGGAAAGCAATTGAATGTAATAGTTTCCATTTTGTAATCGTTTTTTTTTTTTTTTTTTTTTTTTTTTTTTTTTTGAGAAGTGGTAATGCTTGTTCGGTTTCTTCGTACATCTCGCAGCAACTGAATCAGGCTTACATACTATAATTGTGCTATACGGTGCAATGAACGGTCGATCTATGCACTGAACTTTCGAACTCACATTCCTGAAGCTCTTCATACCTAATGATACTTCCAACTTCCTCCTGTGTTCGGAACTTGTTCTCCAAAGTCGGACGTGGGGTCTGGATATTCGTGATCGGCTGGACGGACTCGCACTCAATCTCTCTCTCTCTATGGGCCCTAGTCCTGCGAAACACAATCGAGATTGGGCTTACTCGACAAGAATGAAACAGAGTTCTGTCTATATCTTATCCTAACGCTATCCAAGGGAGGAAACTCCCAATGCATCCGGTCCGGGGTGGGGCTTAATCGCCTATCACACGTAACGCTCGATCTCCAGTGATTTGGTAGTTGAGGACTTGTTTTCAAGATTCCCGGTGGCCGCGTTCAGATGAGGACGGAAGCTGCGACTGTTGTGTGAATGTACACTGCCTGAGCCCATCATCTAAGTACGTAAAGATTTATGTACTTGACACGGTCCCAACGAAAGGAATTTCCCTATTCATCATCCCTTGGATCGTTTGGCCGTGCTAATCAATCGCTAGCTAATCAATCACTATACGGCGGTCGGTGGGTGTTGTGCCCTGGAGCCCATCCGAAACGTCAAAATCGACGCATCCCCAACATGCCGGTACCTCATCATGTGGTGAATTGAGAGATTTGTCATGGTGGGTGAGGGCCATTGATGATTTTGTCCGTCTATTTTGAATTTGATAAAGTAATTGGCTACTTCGATGGTTTATTTTGATTTGATTGGCTATATGCTTATTGATCCGTCCGTAAGATAAAAAATAATTAGGTATTGGCCAATAGGGTATTAGCTTAGATAACAAAGGAGTTTGCTCTTCTTCTTATGATCTCAGGTTCAAGCTTTGTAAAGGACACTTCAAGAGTAAAATCATGTATGCATTGGGCCGGTGTGGAAGAATGTGCAAAAATTGGTCCAGACAACGTGTGTTCTTTTTTTTTTTTTTTTTTTCTCTCAGGAAATTGGGAACTAAACGGTCAAGACCAATCAACTAAGATTCTAGTTGAGTGCGCTATCAAGGAGTTGATGGGATGCTAATGATGGACTTAAAATAAAAAGGGTATTTTATCTCCTAGGCGCGTATGCAATAAATCAGATAAGAAAAAAAAAAGGATATAATAGATGAGATGCCCATGATCACATCGAAACGTTCACGTGATAATAAAATTTTTGGGGTTTGGTTGACGAGTTCGGTTGACTTCTTGCTGATCGTATGAGGGTGAAAATAGAGAAGTTTAAGGCCACCTTTTTACTGTTTAGATGCAATTTTGTTAATTAAATTAAAAAAGCCGTTCATCAAGGGCTATGCCTAAAAGATTTTCCTAGGTATATAAATTTTTCATGATAGTCGAAAATGCTTTGCTTCGGAAAGTTTTCGTTTATGGTGAAAAGGTACTTATCAGGCTTTTTCGCCAAAAATGGGAAAAAAAAAAACCCAAGTCCATGAATGAATGAATCAAACAATTTTCCCATGATTCTAAATATAGTGTCGTGTTAAAATGATAATAATGATAAGTCCACCCCTACTTCAAGACCCGATCTACTTCCGCAAATATTTGTCTGAATATTTTCACCATAATAATAAACACGAAAATTTCGAACATTACAAAGACAAACAATGTAGAAAAAGATGCATTAATACAAATTTTGCTTTGCTAATGCCAAAATTCATATCCGAGCTGTCTGGTTTAAACAGTCAACGTTCCATGTAAATTATTTACCCAGTATATGAATATATGTATAGATAGATACATACACAATATAGGCACAAGCCATGTTCACATACGGAGCTTACACATGGTCAAAGGCTCAAATGGACATCACTATCACTTCACATTCACCCTTATCCACGGCGCGTCAATCCCGTGAACAATCCACGCTTTTCCCGATCACAACTCCAAAAGCTAATTATCTTTTCTTTTTTTTTTTTCAATAACAGATATTTATCCGACTACTCAGCATTTCCTCTCTTTTTTTTTTCAAACATAATTGACCTCAGACTCTAGATCGTCATAAAATCAAAGAGAATCTTCTAGATTCACTTCACTTCTTATAAATTCTTTTTTCCTTTTCTGGATTTTGGATTTACACATTTTGACTTCCTAAAATCAAAACATCAGAGACTTTATAGAACAATTATCTAATCCTTCACGATTTTTTGAAGTTAGAATAATATTTTTTACTTGTCGCAGTTACTATTCTTGCCTTCCATTTTCCTATGGCAAAATGTTACAAATAATTTGTGGATATCAATTTAACATCTAATGTCATCATTGAACTTTTTGTACATGTTTAATTTAGTTATACATGAAAATGTTAGACATTGTATGTTAATTTGAATTAGTAGTAAGATAATATTTGAATATTTTCATACAATTTAAGGAATAAATTCAATATTTATAGAAAATTTAAGAATCATATTGAATAAAATTGAAAATTCATGGGAAATATCGCACATTTAAATAAAGTTCAAATCCAAATTAAATAAATTAAAAAATTCATGGATAAATATTATATATCGAACTGAGATTCAGGGATTATTTAATATGATTATTTATTTTCTCTCCTTTTTTGAAAGATTGAAAAAAAGAAAATTACGTTTTTCCTTCTGCAACTGGACAGCGGACACGACAACCTAGCAGGCCCGGCGCAACTTCCACGTCGCAAAGCGACGATCGCGACGGAGGGAGCGCGTGAGGAGTAGCGGCAACCCGGTCTCTCCGTCAACAAACGTCGCTTTCGGCAGTTGGCGCTGACCGCGCGAGTACGCTCCCTTTCGCCGTCCCCCACTCAGGGGCAATCCCGTCATTTCGAGTTACCCACCACACCCCTCCATTTTACCCATTAAAAAAGGACAATAATGCAAGTAACCCTTCAACTTTAACCCAAGCACAATTTAACCAATAAACTCTTAATTAATACAACCACCAGGTGCCCCATTGACTTCTAACACAGAAGGAGGAAGTGAGAGGTTCGAATTCTCACATTCTATAGATCGAGGTAGAGATGATTTAGGGCACGTATGATAAAATTTTAATTATTTATTTCTCTGTTTATTTATTCCTCAGAACAGGTTTGGAATAAAAATCTGTTTGGTAACACAATTTAATTTTTCTGGAGTGGACACGTAAGTTTCGGAGTGGGTTTCGACTCCTGCGCTTTATAAGGCATGCGGCAAAAAATCGAGGTGAGTGTAGAGTAGGAATAGCGTAGGACTGACAAAAAAAAAACATAATTTAATGTTTCTATTTCTAGAATATATTTTTATTACATAAATAGATTTGAAAAAGAAATTAGAATCTAAAATTTTTAACTTCTCAATTTCTGAAATAGAAATTGATTTATGTTTTAAAACTTTTATCATGTGTACACCGGCTTTTTTTTTTTTTGTGAAGGTAGTAGTGCGTACCCTTAGTTTCAGAAGTGAATTTTGACTATCACGCCCTACAAAGAGGCATAACAAAAGTTTAAGAGTAAATGTTAAAGTAAGAGTAGAATATGATTGACAAAAAGAAACTCTTAATTAATACATTAAATATTTTCATACAATTTAAGAATTGAATTCAACACGTATAAATCACATCAAATAACTTAAAAGTTAAAAATCATGTTACATTGAATAAATTAAAAATTTAGGGATTAAATTACAAATTGGATCAAATTAGGGGTATTTGTATAAATTTTCCTAAAAAGCTCATTTTTTTTTTTTTTTGGATTTTCAACTTTTGGCTCTTTTCTTTTTGGCTGCAGTCCCACGTCGTCTCTCTCCTCCTTCCATCGCCAAAATCCGATGGACTGAAAGAAACCCGGCGACAGTTGTTCACTGGTGAGTTCCACCCTCTCTCTCTCTCTCTCCCCCCTGCTCTCGATCTTCTCCGCAGTTCCTCCGCTCGATTCGCCAACTCCGGTGACGCTCTCCTCCTCCTCCTTCTTCCTCCTCGGATTTCGCTGACTCGTGCTGTCGTGTCCGCAGTTTCATCGGCGTTCTCCACTCGATGCTTCTCTTCGCATCGCGTCGCGTCGCGTCGTTTGAATTGTGAACTTTCGGTCAACGCGCGCACGCTCGCTCGTTCGCTCGTCCGTCTCTGATTTCGGAATCGACTCGCTTCTCTCGGCGGTTTCGTTCTGCTGCCGTGGCGAGTTCGCCCGCACTCGCTGGTCAACGCCGAATTCGTTCGCGACGAGGAGGATGGGGGGTTTGTGAAGATTTGTATTTTTTGTGGTGGTGGTAGGCGGCGGCGATGGGCCGTTCGCCGCGATCGTGTTGCGGCGATGGGGCGGCGAAGGATCTGTTCGCGTCTGGTCGGGAGGGGCGGTGTTCATGGGCGTTGCTGTGGAAATTTCTGTCTAGTGTTGTCGCGGATGTTAACGGAAAAAAGACGGATTCGGTTCCGCTATTTCGGGCAAGTTGTGGGGTTCCACTGTCTTAGCAGCTTTTAGCAGTTTCGAGTGATGCACTTGCTTGTCAATTAGGTCCACTGTGTGGATTCGATTCCCCCGAACCATGCGGCCCTTCTATGTTTGGATGACCTACTTGGACTCCTGTTTTACTTGATCATGAAGCCGGGGTTCACTTGTGGTTGTGGTTTACTCTCCATTTGGGATATTGTTTATTTCTTTCCCTTCCGTTAGGGGATGTGGCTGTGCGTATCTTGGCTAACATCTTCTGAAAGGCCTCGAAGGATTTGATTTTCGCTTTAGAGGACAGTATCATGGGATTGGCTCTAGTTTTTAAGAACACGTGATTGTATTGATCTTCAAGGGGTCAATTAGTTGTGCACTAGATTTTTCGAATGTTAGAGCACATCGGCTTGATCGGTCTTTTTTAACTGGTCTAGAAATGGTTTTTCTCTATTCATTTGGTAGTTATCGTCGAAAATTCTTGCATTAAGTGTTTGGAATGAAGTACATGCTGAACATGCTTTTGTGTTGTTGCCTTTGCTGTTGACGAAATTGATGGGTTTTGCTGCATGTTCTTAAGGACGTGCTTCTAGAGCTTGCTGTTTGTCCTGCTACACAGCATGTTTGTATGTGTGCATATTTTAAGTGTCCCTTTGAAATGGATTTAGTTATAGGATGTTCTCATGGCGATGACTGTCAGAGATAAAATTTTATGTATGGCTGGGGAAGTGCCTGTCTAATGCATTATCAATGAAAAAAAGACCTTTTAGGTAATCTTTTGTTTTCTTTTTCCCTTGGTTCTGTCAAATCAAGTGATACCACTTTAGGCCTTCTGAAACTTAAACCACTTTCTTGTTCTTCAGGTGACTTGTATCTGGTTTTGTCTGCATAATGTTCGACTGTGGCTTGAAATCTCACTACATGGGTGGCCAACAAGAGAAGTTTGTAAGGTAGTACACAAAATAGCCATATTTTCCATCTGAATGCAATGTACAGTGAAGGTCCTATGTTGGATGATGGCTAATAGCTTTTTCGTAAGAAAAAATTTAGAAAAGTGGCCAATTTTGAATATATATTGGTGAAGGCTGAGGGTAAATACCTGCATATCAATCAGGCATTTTGTGGAATTTGGTAAATTATGGGCAAACATTTGAGTGCTTATCATTAATTTCTTATTCCTGTAAGTACTAATCGCTGAGGCTCTTCAGAACATTGCTTTATTCTTGTCTTGAATGAAAGTTAACATCGTCAACTTTTCTTTTTGTATGTATGAGCGAGCATATTGTCATTTGGAAAAAAATTGAATGTTGGGCATATTTGATTTCAGCATTCTGAGACAGTTAACCAAAAAAAAAAACTGTGGCTTATTCATCTAGGTTCATATTTTTGCTTTCTGAATTTCGAGGCAATTTTGAAGTGTGATGCTTGCTGAGATTTTTAATTTTAATTTTTACTTCTTTTACTGTTCCATGAAAAGAGTTGGACTGGATGCTTTAAAATGATAATGATTAGTTGGTCTCTTCCATGCTAACACTGTTTTTAAACTTCTAGGCTGGACGATTTGGACTCTAGAGTATCATCATCTTCTGATACAGGAATGAAGAAGTGTGGATTCAACATTGAGGGGTTTAGCCGTGTCAGCCACACAAATAATGCCAAATCTAAGTCCTTTAAGACTGGAATGCAAAAGGGATCTGAAGGACTTAAGTCGATTGGTCGTTCCCTTAGATTTGGAGTTTCTAGGGCAGTGTTCCCTGAAGATCTGAAATCATCGGAGAAAAAGATATTTGATCCTCAAGATAAATTCCTACTGATGTGGAATAAACTCTCTGTCTTATCATGTATCATGGCAATATATGTGGATCCCTTTTTCTTTTATCTTCCTGTTGTTTCGAGTAACTGTATTGGCATAGACAGCAAACTAGCCATCACCGTGACCACACTGAGAACCATTGTGGATGCTTTCTATCTTATCCACATGTTCCTCCAATTCCGAACTGCTTATATTGCTCCATCATCCCGGGTTTTCGGACGCGGTGAACTTGTTATAGATCCTGCCCAAATAGCTAAACGGTACTTGCGGCGGTACTTCATCATTGATTTATTTGCTGTTCTACCCCTGCCTCAGGTTCTTACTGAACTCTTGCTGTGTACTTTTTCTTGGATGTCCCACGAGGCTGCATATACTTTCCCCTGTTACAAACTTTTCTCATCATATGGCACATTTGTTTTGCTGAAAATCAATAACATGAAAATCATTTTCTTAAAAATGATGGCTCATATAGCTTATAAAAATGAATTAACGAAAAATATTTTCATCATAAAAAAATGGTCAAAGCATACTTCATTATTGATAATCAAATACTTCCCATTGACTAATTTACTAAGCAATACAAACAATCATCATCAGGAAAATTTGTTCACATCATTGATTTTCTATAAGAGGAATGCACTAACTATTCTTTACTTTTGATTCCAAAATTTCTAAACTAAGGTTCCTGCTGTGTGTTGAGTTGTTTTGTTTGATTGGTTCCAATATATGGCTCCAGTTTTCTTTTATTTTTTCTTTTTCCAGCCAAACTTGTTTTGTTTTGGCTGATATCTATGTTATTATACACCAAGTAAATTATATTGGATGAAAAACTCTATTGTAGGCTTCACAGATTGTTATTTTGGAAATGGGCATGTAGGGTGCTGTACATTGTTTTCTTTTGTTAAATGCAGATTGTTGTCTGGAGATTCCTTCTGAGATCAAATGGTTCAGATGTATTAGGGACAAAAAGGGCTTTGCTTTTCATCGTGTTTGCACAGTACGTTTTTAGATTTCTTCGCATCTTTCCGTTGACTTCAGAACTAAAAAGGACTGCAGGAGTTTTGGCTGAGACTGCCTGGGCTGGAGCTGCATATTATTTGCTACTGTATATGCTTGCCAGTCATGTGAGTGATTCCAATTCGCTCTTATTTATAATTTTGTTTTCAACTACTTTATTTGATGGATTGTTTTAATGACTTTTCATCTAATCTTGGTCTACCTGCATTCTGCTCTGTCTAGTTTAGGTTTCTTTAGGCTCATTATTATGTATTTCTGTGGCTAACAGTTTCTTTGTTCATTTTGGAGTTTTGAGAATTTGCTAGATGATATTACTGATGAATCTAAAGGAGGTGGCTGGAGAAAAAGGAGGGCCAGCGATTAGGTTTGCTTGCATCTTAGTGAAATGTGGTATACTCGTATGTGAGAAAGGAAACTGATTAGGTCCTGAGGATCAATATGCAGCATGAATCATTTTTAGTTTTCCTTTTTTATTTGTTTCATGGGCTTTTGAAGGAACGCCCTGTGGTGACAACAGGATTCTCTCTCACGCTAAATAGGGAGGCATGCTCATTTTTTGAAACTACACAGATGAGATGCCAATCCTATGTCCCTATCTTCTTTAAAACATGCTAAATAATCCTACTAATTAAAAGAAAAAACATAGTTATGGATTGTTGATTTTTTGAGTGATACTTTTTGGACAATGTCATGAACAGATATGGCTTGCTGTACTTCAGCGAAACTGGCTCATCTCTCATTGTTGGAGTTTATGAATTCATCTATTTTCAAGATTAGCCAGGACTATTTGGTGCATTTTTAGCTTTACTGCTGGCTTTTGCTATTTGAAGTATTTCATATTTCTTCTATGATTTTGTTACTATTTGTGAAAGAAACTTTGACTTGGTAGAAATAATAAACTGTTGCTATGTTATTTGCTTTATATTTCTACCTTTTTTTTGGGTCATCATTCTACCTTCGGTTGAAATTGGTCTTAGTTTGCATGTTATCTGGTTTCCTTATATGTTAACAAAACATCAGTTGGTGGAAATGACTCACTCTCAAAATTTATTCAGATAGTTGGGGCATTATGGTACTTGTTGGCTGTGGAACGAAATGATACATGCTGGCAGCAAAATTGCACTGGAAGCTGCATGAAGGGTTTTCTTTACTGTGGCAATGAAGGAATGCCTGGTTATATTGCCTGGAACAGCAATCATAGCATGCTCACTTCTAGTTGTAAGGTTGACAGCCCATCATTTGATTATGGCATCTACCAATCGGCAATCTCATCAGAAATAGTTTCGCCCATGAATTTTATCTCAAAATACTGTTACTGTTTGTGGTGGGGGCTGCAAAATTTAAGGTACATAATTCTATTTAATTATTGTAACAGATGACTTCCAGTGATCTTATGTTAGAATATGTATCACATATCTTTGTGTTATCATGCAATGTCATTCATTATGGAATTAAAAAGAAGACTTTAAAACGAGGCAATAGTAGTTTTGACTTGTCACAGAAATGATATGCTCATGCCGAGATATTCAATAGGTCTCATTCCTAAGTTGATAGTGTTTCCTTTTTCTATCTAGCCTTTGGCCAATGAAAAGAAATTGGAGGCATCTCTTTATACTGTAGTGTGGTTGTCAGAAAGAGTCATGGGATTAGCCTGTTGTATACATCAGAAAATGACAGCCAAGGAAAAACCAAAGAGACAAAATAAAAGAAATTGAAGAGTAAAAAGACAGAGGAAGCATACTTTGGAAGAAAACATTCCTAACTATGGCAGAATCCGTTTACTAGCAAGTTTAGAGGAAAAATTTTCAACTGTGACATGTCAACTCCAAGTCTTCTAATATTCTCCTGTCTGTTTCAAGTTGTAAAATACGAATAGAAGAACAAGAGATTTAAATGTCTCTTCCTAGACCTAGTTCAGTCAGTTCCAGGAAGCAGTCCTCATATTTAATCCAATCCTATGGTGTAAGATGATGTTAACGTCTCTGGAATTTGTGTACTTAGGAACCATAATGACCACGAGAGATCTGAATCTTGCCTTCCAATAAGAATGGAGAATTTACTGTCATCTCTCTCTCTCTCTCTCTCTCTCCTATCTCTGATGTTGCTCCTTTTTGCATTATGAAATGACCTCTTTGATGTGGCACATAGACTACACAAGAGATCTGGCCATTGAAAGGCCAGCACCATTGTTTTCCAGATTTAAAATATGCACTATCCCGCAGATAGAGATGAATTGGGCAAATTCTGAACTAAGGGATTATGATTTACCATGTCAGTAGCTAAGATTTCTGGTTGATTTCTAGATGCACAGTATTTGTGCAGAGGAATCTTGGGCATCTTGACTTACTTTGTTGATAATAAAGTAAAAATAACTCTACCTGCTGCTATGCCTCCATAGGTTCTGTGGCTTTTTCAGAGGGTGAGCTAGTTTGGAGTTTATCAAAGAACCACTTTCTATTCTGTTATAAGCTGATGGAGAAGATCTATCTTGTATTCCTGATAAAAATTGCCAACATGTATGAAGCTGGTGCATTTAGCCATCAGCATTGGTTAATTGGATTCTGTCAAATATACCGACATTTATTTCCTACTGAGTTTCATATCTTTCATACGAAAGTGTTGTCTGAGAAAGTCAAAGCATTTATCCGTTCTCTGAAGGTCAATTGTATGTATATCTTGTGTAAAATCACCTTTTGATGATGGTCTGTTACTTGCAGTACACTGGGGCAGGGGCTTGAGACTAGTACCTACCCTTGGGAAGTGATATTTTCGATTTCATTAGCAATTCTGGGACTCATCCTATTTGCTCTCCTGATTGGTAACATGCAGGTAAACTCATAATTTCTTTTGTCATTTTTTGAAAGTTGTAACTGTGGATCTTTTGTAACTTGTCTGTTTTGGTAGTAGGTGCTGATCTTAGGCTTTGGTTGGTTCATCTTATCTGTCAGTCTAGATTCCCTATCCTGTTTTTATTAAGGACACTACAGCTACTCATGTGCCTACTGCCTACTAAGGATAAGTAATGGTCTGTTTGATGTGACACTAGCTGGTACATTGGACATTTAAATGACTGCTATAGATTATGCAGTTGAATTTGGTGGCTCTACCTGCATCCTAAAATTACTAGCAAGGTGCTTGTTAATTCTGGAGAAGTGAAAGAGAGAAATGAAGATTTTTTTTTTTTTTTTTTTGAGAAATAATTGACAAGATCTATCTCTGGTTGATGAATCCATACATGGTTTCATATGCACATAAAATCCTTGAACTTTGTTTCCTTTATACCTCTGTTTCTTGTCGTACTAAAAGCTTCACAATTAGCTGAAAAAATGTTAATTGCCTGTTAATATCATACAAGGTGTGATAAAAACAGTAATATATCTCTCTGAGAAGGTGATAGGAGAGCATTACTGGAGGGAACACTGGTAACATGTCCTCCTAGGTACTTCACTTGTCTCAGACCATTAATGCAAAGCTTGATCTGACTTTAGTTGCATTCAAAGTCATGCTATCGTGGTTTACAATTCTTTAAAAATCACTACAAAATTTTTAGATGAAAAATTCTTTAGCTAATTAGTCAAAAGTAGGGTAACACAGCTTGTCTTCTAGTCTTCTAGCTTTTATGCCAGAAACCATGATCCAAAAGATGGAGGCAGAAATCCTCCACCTCTCTAATACACACTAACAATAACCCTCTTTTGTTTATCTGACAGTGTGGAGAGAGTGAGTAATCAGCTCATTTGCCTGAAACAATTCCCTACTTCAGGGCAGAATGGTTTCAATAGCTAAAGAACACTATTGGAATCTTGCAGCTTGTAGGGGCATTGTGGTAATTAGGTTATGATGTCCCATAATGGTACCTAGCATTGGATATAAAGCTTTGGTTATTTTAAGAACAAAGGATGCGGGGATGATTTGAATACACAAGATACAATGTGTATTTTACCTATAGAAGGCAAACTTTAATTTGCAATGCCCAGTAAAGGGCTATGACATATTGACAATTTAACTCATCTTCCTTCCACTAATTCCTGTTATGTGCCAGTACTATATCCACTACGCTCATTTAGGAATATTTCTAAGTCAATCGTGAAAAGAATTGGAAAAGGTCGTTTTCTTCTTGCTTTTCACATAAGAAAAGATAAAAGATATCCTTGCTGAGTTGCTGAACTTGTGCGTAGGAGTATAATCAAGTTGAGTTGAGTTGATACAGTTTAATACTTGAGCTCAATTCAACTTGAATATTCAAGGCTCGATAATCAATTTGAGCTTGATTTTTCAAGCTTGAGCTAGACTGGAGTAAGTTTTCAATGAGTACGAATTCACCTCGACAATTTAACAAGTTTTAGTTGAAGCTCCAATCAAACTCAAACTAGAGCATGTGCTTGATCTTGAATTTTGTATATACACTATGCTTCAAATTAAAAGAGATGACACAAGTGGTTCCTAAACTTTGGCCTAATGTATAATGTGATCCTTGAATTTTAGCCTAATGTGCAATATGGTTTCTGAACTTTTGATTCGTTCAATATGGTCATTGGGCTTTTGGTACATTTTCAAGTTAGTCCTCAAATTATATGAAAATGTACAATGTTGTCTCTGAACTTGAATTAATAGAAGGACAACATTGAACAATTTTATTTAATCTGGGGACTAGATTGCACATATACCAAAAGTTCAAATACCACATTGAATGAATCAAAAGTTTAGGGACCACATTGTATATTGAGTTACAGCTTAGAGACCACAATGAATAAATTAAAAGTTGAGGGACCACATTATATAATGGGCCAAAGTTTAGGGACCATTTATATTTTTTATCATTTTCCCAATATTAAACAATATTTGTTTGTATATAGATCGATGTATTAGGCCATTAAAATATCTAACATACATTTACTCGATTAGGATCGCAAGCTATTCAAGTATTTTAACTTAGAGCTCGAGCTACTTTAACTTGAAAGGAATCGAGCTGAGTTCAGCGCATGAGTAGCATGACTCACGCTTCTACAATTGTGTTGAAGATGCTTATATTTCAAGAAAAATCGGAACTTTGGTGTTGTTTCAAATTCTTCAACATGCTCATATTTTGAGTTGTTTTTATTGTGACAGACCTATCTTCAGTCTCTTACTATCCGGCTTGAAGAGATGAGAGTCAAGAGGCGTGATTCAGAACAGTGGATGCATCATCGACTGCTACCACAAGATCTCAAGGAACGAGTTAGACGCTATGACCAGTATAAGTGGTTGGAGACAAGAGGGGTGGATGAAGAAGCATTGGTTCAAAGTCTACCAAAGGATCTCAGGAGAGATATCAAACGCCATCTTTGTCTGGCTCTAGTTAGGAGGGTAAGATCTTTTTAACTTATTTTGCTACTTCCATTCATATACTCAGTGTGATAATGCATTTAGATGGATGTTGCATTATTTGTTGCTACTAGTGTCTCCAGTTACCAGAACATTTGGGGCTCCAAATATGCTGTATTGCACGTTAAAATTTGTTTTTATGCATTCATGGGTTACAGTTTATTCACCTTACGCAGACTGCACGTAATTTATGGGGCTCCTCACTAGTTTGTATTTGAATGAACCCTGAAATGAGTGGAATTTAAATATTTTCCTGGACGCGTTGTTTAAAAGTGTTCCTGTCATCTTAAATATGTGTTGTTCTTATATCCCCAGTCTTATCTTGGCACATTGCAAATATTACTGCTGGTGCAAGAGACAATATCTTTGGAAAATACATTGATGCTCATTTGGAAACTGTCTTTTACTGTGTCTTTGCCCATCTGCTAATTGCCAAACTATTTCATCATATAGGGTGGCGAAACTTCTAGCCGTGTTTATTTTCATAGTATACATGTGGAATGAATGAAAATTTATCCAATTTGTCTCCTATTGCCATACAATTTATTGCTTTGCCAACTTGTTTAGGTTCCTCTCTTTGAAAATATGGATGAAAGGCTACTTGATGCAATTTGCGAGCGACTCAAGCCCAGCTTATTTACCGAAAGCACATACATAGTTCGGGAGGGGGATCCTGTCGACGAGATGCTCTTCATAATTCGTGGCCGCCTTGAGAGTGTAACTACAGATGGTGGCAGGAGTGGTTTTTTCAATCGCAGCTTGCTTAAAGAAGGGGATTTCTGTGGTGAGGAGTTGCTAACATGGGCCCTAGATCCCAAGTCTGGCTCCAACCTCCCATCCTCCACACGAACTGTCAAGGCAATAACTGAAGTGGAGGCTTTTGCCCTAGTAGCTGAGGAGCTGAAGTTTGTGGCTAGTCAATTTCGTCGGCTCCATAGTAGGCAGGTTCAACACACATTCCGGTTCTATTCACAGCAATGGAGGACTTGGGCCGCTTGCTTTATTCAGGCAGCATGGCGGCGATACTCCAAGAGGAAGAACATGGAACTGCGCCGAAAGGAGGAGGAGGAGGAGGAAGAAGTTGAAGGGTCTGATGGGACACGCAAAAATGCCGGTACTGGTGGTTCTTATAGCATTGGTGCAACCTTCTTAGCTTCCAGATTCGCGGCAAATGCACTCCGCGGGGTTCATCGGAATCGGAACGCCAAGAGTGCAAGGGACTTGGTGAAACTGCAGAAGCCTCCCGAACCTGACTTCACTGCCGAAGATGCAGATTAGATTTGTTGTACTATAACTACTTGATTGAGACGTGATGCTGATTGTGTATCTGATTTTATATGCTCAGAAGGCTTAAGATAACTATGCTTCCATAAGTTATAGCTTGGCATTGTATTTAATGGATTGCCGGTTGAATTTAGGTTCATCCTTTGGTCTTTCGATCTGGAATCAAAGCTTATTATCTGTTTGAGGCTTCATTTCTATCAAAGCCTAAAGAAAATGGGAAGCTTGTTGCCTGTGTGCTATCTTGCGCATGCATTTGCAGAGTTCTGTACTCGAGGTTGGTGCGGGACTTGATTTCATCGTCAGAGTGTGGTCATGACATGACCATCTTTCACACTTGAAATTTTTTAACCAGTTAAAGATCGTGATGCAACATCCAGAAATCGCAATGTCTTGAGCTTGGTGAAACGGTCGACCTTGGCCTGTGTACCTCCTACCCTGTAAGAAAAGAAGTGACGCTTACCTGAGTTCGATGTGTCCGCCATGCGAAATACCACAGCAATCGAAAAACATAAAAAAGCATGAATGGGGAGAGGAGTGAAAAGCATGAATGGGGAGAGGGACAGCCAATTGATCGCGCATATTTCATGCTCAATATCTGTGTAAGTGATTGTGCAGGAGGCTAGGATCTTCTTTTATATGGCCAAAATGTCAACCACTTAAGAGAAATTCGACTTTGTTAGTAATCTTGGGCTTTTCATTTTTGACAAGACTCGATGGAAGTGTTCAATGTATCTGTCCAATCAGCTTTAGTGAGGTGATTTGTGCATTCTTTGCCCTGAGACAACTAACATTTGGAATCATTGCTCTGAATTGTTCCATCTGGGAAATGAGTATGCACAAACGGCTCCTCCTTTTACTAGGGAGTAATTGAAAATGCACGAAAGTGTCCTTCAGATAATCCAGCGGTTTGGGTACACGGATTAAAAGTGATGTTTCGAGTTCATCGTAACCACAATCTCTATGGAGAATCATCATAGAAAATTAGAAATAGCTCATCACCAACTATCACCAACTACCATGGTTCATAAATTGAGATTTTAGAAGATGTTTACAAACGGATCTTTTTGTTCCAGCAATCATGGTTTCTACATAAGGAACCAGGAGCCACGCACATTTCATAGGCTTGCCACTTCCGCCGGCTCCTCCCTAGTTAGATCCTGAAGATCATGCCAAATTCACTGGCAATGAGCGTTGACTACGATTCTACAAGTACCTGGAGAGCTTCCCAACCAAGAATAGCATGTTGTTTGCCCCATCACAAGGTGTTTACTATGTATATAAGGCCATCAGTCCCAGTTATTGAAATTAAGTATGAAAGGAGTTGCAAATGCCTTAAAATCGTCTTGGCATTTCAACTTTTCAATTCATTGGTAACTTTTTTTGGGGTCAAAATTCATTGCTAAATTCAGCAGCCGTTGATGTCATTTACCTTTGTGCAAAACAAAAGTTCTAGCAGTATGTACCTACGATATTGGGGAGTGTTTTAATGAAAATAGACTTTCCAAGTAAGTTCAATAGATGGGATAGACAAGAAAACAACACACATTATCATCTCATGCTCGATTAACTGAGCTATCTACTACAAAGAACTAGAAGTACCATATACATATTAGAGAAATTTGTGGAAATTTCAAATGGAGTTCATTTTAATGACTAGTTTCATCAGCCCTCCAGACAGACTTGTTGCATCTAGCTAGACTTATTAGACATGGCATTTTGTTGTAATATTCACTCTATTCATAAACATCTCTATTTTTGCACTTTTTCTCAAGAGGAGGGAGAAACCACTATGTATCATGGGTGAGTTCAACTTGACAACTTCTAAACAGCTGCCCTGGAGTCAAGTGACTGAAGTTCATCTTTCCCTTTTTCTTAAAAGACTCGCATTCCATCTATTTAAGTCAAAAAGTTCTACAGTCATCTAATTTGACAACTTGGCTGTTCTGATACCCTCTAAATAAACAATGCCGCTGAAGAAATTGGCCTCACCCAAAAATATGACAACAATAATGGAACACAAGAAAGTCAGAAAGGTAAAAACAGATTTCAACCATCGAAGATAGGGACTATGAGTCTTCTTGTGCAGGAGGTTCAAGCATCCTTATATTACGAGGCAGCATAAACTCGGCAAATATGGGATAGTGGGATGATGGATAGCATCCATCAATGTTATCACTGACCACTTCACAAGAAACTGGTATGAGAGATCTACCACGGAAAAGAATCCAGTCTACGTGCAGATCCTGAGTTTGGCGATCCCAGCAGAGGCAGAGCGCCCTGAAAATCAATTTGATGTACTCAAGAGTTCCCTGCTTGTCACCTAATAGGCAAAGATAAAATTAGTTCAAAACATCCACAAACTCACTTGCAGTATACATGGACTATGCCCCATTTTCACTTGAGAACCAAAAATTATACCTCTAAATCCATGGTAAGTGCGAACAAGAGAAACGTTCTTCCGCACTCGTGCGTTAAACCATGCATCCCGCATATCTCCTACCACACCATGCTCTCTGCAGCAAGTAGAAAGAACCCACCAAAAGAAGTCATCGTCATTAAAGGAAACCAAAATTGCACCTATTCAATGTATAGAAGTGTTTGAGGCAAACTATAATGCTACACAAAGAAAATTTTGCTCATTCATATCTGGAGCAGCAAGCATCAGACATATAGCCATCTGTCCACATAAACTCAGAAAATGTATACCACACAAACTATTCTTTTCTTGTAAAAGAAAGCAGAATAATGGGTGCGGACATTTTGACCTCAAAATTACGATTGTTTATTGAGTATTTAGGTTAGGCTTCAGATTGATTAGAATTACATAAAAAAGGCAAAGAAATTTTCCACACAGCGTGTCACTTCTACAATCCTAATGGAGACTTGGAGCTCAGAAGTCAGAAGAGGACAATCAAGGCACTTCTCATTTCTGATAGACACATTACAGCTAGTGCTAGCCATAGCATCAAGCTTTTGCTGTTGACAGAAGTAATGCACATGACAAAGCTTTGCCTAAATCAATGCACCAGATATCAATGGTACCTTGATCTTCCAAGAAGAAAACGCCCCGTAGTTGATTCCTTTTGGGTGTTGAATCCTCCGCAATACACAACTGGCAAGCTAGGAGGTAAAGACGCAATATGTTGCCAAGTGAGCAATGCGCCTCTCCTGCGGGCACGTGGGATCAGTTCATCCATGTTTGTATTTACTATCTGAAACGAAAAACCCGGAGGCTCGACACCTTTCAATTGGAATGTGTGGGGGCATTACGTCAAGGAAACACCTTTCTTCATTCATTCAATAACTTTTGATCTTTCACTTGTCAAGCATATATTAGAGGAGGAAGAAGGCTGACAGTCAAAATAGAAGTTCATTATGAGAAGGATATTGCCCATGTCGCAATACAAGGAACTGCTGAACCCCATGATTTGCTTCCGGGAACAGAAGGCGAATCTGACAACCAAAAAGTTCCACCTTCAAGTAGCTCAACCTTTTGTGATAAAGAAACAGACAGAGAATAAGCTACAACAATCCAAACAATTATGTTTCTAATGGTATGATTAGAAGAGGAAGAAAATAGTACTTTCTCTTTGTCGTAGAAAATGGTGCAGTGCTCATCTATAGTGTCTTGGGACCCTTTCCTTGAGATTCCAAATTGATCATAACCTGTCCATTACATCTGTGAACAGTGCATTCACAAGCAGTCTAGAAGCCTTTTGAATGATGGACTATAACATTAAGATTTTGTAGATGGCAAATTCCAAATACGGAGGGCATGACATGCGCAACTTGGATCATAGTCTATACAACAACCCAGACCATCCACAAATGTTCTCCCATATGGATGCACTTGATTTGTTTCTAAAGCTTGGAGGAATGATTCTAAACATTGAAACTGACAGGTCTACTGGTGACACATGACCATTTTTAAGGGATATATCACCTAAGTTATGCAGAGTATCATATCAAACTATCACCTGGATAGAGTGCGCTCTATCTGTAAAATTAACCAAACATTCAAATCCTTTCTTCCCATACTAAGTCAGGAAAACATCAAAACCTCACATTCTTTAAGCTTTCTGTTGAACCTCCTAGCCCGCCTTCTCCTCCATTAAGGTTTCAGATGTTCAAAGATATTAAAGATCAGTGAAATTGGTAATTTGGGAAAAAAATACATGACCTCATGGAAGTCGACCTTCAGCCAAAACGAGTTCCATAGTTCAGGAAGACATTGAGATAGTGATGCGGAATGTAACCCACAGCTAGCCCAAATTATATCACTTCAGCGGAGCAATTATATCGATAGAATTTTCAGAGAAATTTCGAGAAAACTCATTGTCAAGCTTATTGTTAGTCAACTTAACGGATGTAAGTAACAGCAGAAGATTTGAGCTCGCTCATCTAATATTCTCGAAATAGAGAAGACGCGAAAATTACCAGGCAAGTACTGCTGTAGATAATCAAGCTGCGATTTTACACCTGCAAGATCAATAACCAGAACAGAAATTGAAGAAAAACAAGGAGGGAGAAACAACACTCTGATCCAAAAATAGAAAAAGCAGCTGGCCATTCGATTCTTGGAGCAAAGAACCTCCTCAAAAAGAAGTTAGACAATGTGAAATTTAATCTGCTGCTCGTTCTTGATTTTGTCAAGCAGCCCATTTTACGAACTCCCATGGCGAAGCACATCAAGAAAATGGAAAATCAAATAGACCCAGATCCAACAATCAATAGCCCAACTCAAGATTCACACGCCCCACCGACATACACAGACCTTGCTGGGTGCAGAGGATGATGGGGGAGTAGCTGGTGATGACACTGACGCACATTTCCCTCCTCTTCAGCCATGAATTCGGGCTGTCCTCCCCTTGATCATCCAGCAGATTGAAGGTCATCACCGTGAGGGACGCGCTCATCCTCTCTCCCTCTCTCTCTCTCTCTCTCTCTCTCTCCTCTTCTCTTCTCTTTCTCTCGACCCTTTTCGCTACCCAGTTGCTACATGATGCTGACCGATCCTGGCCCCATCAGTGAGCATCACAGGAGTCGTGCTGCGCAACGAGGAAGCTGTTCATTGCCTTTGCTTCTTGCCCATCTCGCTTGCTTGCGATGTTGAAACTCGTGGGGACTACTCGACAGAGTCGGAGTTGGTGGGAAAGGTGGAAAAAAGAGATAATTACTGCGACGCACGGGGAGGATGTCTTGCGAAGCATTAGATTCGAGGCGAGGTTGTACTACTTTGACCGCCCACGTACGTGCGAGGCCCGACTACCCAGGGAAGAGTATCGCGTGTGCCGAGAGCATCGGAACCCGTTTCGTCTCGGCCGTTGAATCATTTGGATCCGAATCGAACTCACAAGGTTTATTTGATTTAAGATGGAGTTGGTTCACAGGATCGGAGTGCATATAAGAATTTTTCTGCATAAAGATTATGTGACCAAGCTCATCTAAAGCCTTAATTATGTGCATATTGAGGCGTGGCCTATATATGATCAATGGCGAATATAGTGTCAGCCTTAATTATTTGCAAAAATAAATAATTTAAATTGATCGTTTGTATAATTTGAAATAATTAGTTGATGAAAAAAGTTTTTATCATAAATAATAATTCATATCTAAATATTTTTGTGGTGGTAAATATATATTTTTTTTCTATTTTTGCGAGGGGTAAAAGCGATCATTTTCATAAAAGTATATTCAAGATTTTTTGTTTTCTGAGAAGCAAACACACCTTAATGCTCTGTTTATTTTTCCAAAATATTTTCATCAAAATGTTCGTTTGTGTTACATAAAAAATGAATAAACAAAAAATTCGTCCATCAAAATATTTAAATATAAATTGTTGTTGATAATAAAAGCATTTTTCATTGACTAATTATTTTAAGTGATATAAAATATTATTTTTACAAAAACATATTCTTAATAATATATATTTTCCACCAAATAAATGAAGTCTCGAAGAAACCAACTTTTTGTCTCAAATAACTGATGTCGTTCTATGGAAACCGTATTTGGAAAAAAAGATGAATTAAGATTGGAATCTTGCCCTAAGATCTCTCCTCCATTTCAAAAATCTAATAAAATTCCTAATTCTGCCTCCATTTTACGCTAAGATTTTGTTAGATTTGTCATGGGTGTACCTATAGCAATTTAAAATTTCCTATGACATGAAAATTAATTCAACTTTAATGCGGTAGGAGTGTGTCGATTTCAATTTTTTTTTTGGTGATATGAAAATTAATTTAGAATAAATAGAATATGAAGTACTATTTTGAGATATGTGGTGTGATATGCCTTGATTTTGGTTGCTGAATTATAATCCTTAGACAAAGCATATATTTTCCTAAGATGTACAGGGGGAGTGCAAAAGCAAGGAATTGGAAAGTAAATCCTTTTTTTGGAGAAAAAAGTAAGTCCCTTTTAAAAAGAGTTAATATTATGAAAAATCTTAAATTAATATACTTATGAAAAATTTAATTCAAATTATTTTTTTGACCATTAAATATCTTAAAATTATATCGACAAATTTAAAAAACCCAAAAGTGGTACATTTATAAAAAAATTTACCCTCTATTAAATATAATTAATATTACAAAAAACCACAAATCATTACACATGCGACAAATGATGAATAAAATCATAAACTAATATGTCCATCAACTATTATGTATCATCCAACTCACTATTTTGACAGTTTAAGATTTAGCTGTGGTGGCAATTCTCTGATTATTAATATTTGAGGCTACAATGGGCAAATAACATAATAATAAGATTTACTTATTTTTATGGATTTTGAATACAAATGAGACGGAAGCGGCGCCGGTTCCGGAGGGTCTCTTTGTATAATTCTTGAAAATTTGGGGGTTTTTGCCTTTTGGACGTGGCTTCTTGTCCAAGCCAGCCGGCGACGAAAATCTCATCTGCAGCTTCTGCAATCCGGAAGCGAAGAGCAGCAGGCGGAGGCGAGGATGGTGGGGACGGATCTGAAGGCGGAGACGATGAAGCTGATGGAGAAGCGGACCGCCGTCGAGGCCGAGATGAACGTCATCATCGAACGCCTCACCCAGCCCGGCGGCCCCGGTCTCTCCGGCAACCTCGTCGATTCCGAGGTACCCAGAAGAAAGAAACGAAAATTTGAGGCTCGAACGAAGATGGGTTCGAGTGGTTCGGATTCTTCCGGTCTGAATTTATGGGGTTCTCCTCGTGTGCAGGGGTTTCCTCGTACGGATATTGACATCCCGGTGGTGCGAGCGGAGCGTCGCCGTCTCTCCGGTACTGTGTTGGGCTCGCTTTCGATTCGCTCTTTTTTTTGCAGCTTGGGTTGCGAGAGTGAAGTAGATTACTGCGTGTTCGATACGGAAATTTGGGTATCGAAGGTTGAGGTTGATGGGTTCTCGGCAAATTGGTGCTGAAGTTTTCAGTTGGTTTTTGATGAGCCAGTGAGCCCTTGCTTTTGAGGGTTCGCTACAGTTTGGTCGATTATTTTAGGGCTATGGAATTGTAGTTTTGCAGCAGAGTAAGGCTGTTTTGGCATGTGTTTGGGGGGTCCTCGGGGGGTTGTACGTACTGTCTCTTGACTCTCGTTTGTGTGTGGGGGGTTGCGATGATATGATGAGATGTTCTTTTGATTGCAGAGCTTCGGAATAACCATAAAGAGATCACTGATGAACTTAATGAGAATATACAAGTCCTTCATTCGGCTAGGCTTGCTCCCAGATCGGCACTGGCTAAGGGTTCTGGTAGGCTGCTCAAACACTCATGTTACTTACTTCATCTTCTAGCAGGGTCAGACAGTTTACTATCTGTAGTAGTTTACAAATTGCTTTCTCTTGAGAATATGATTTTGGTCACTAACGCTGTGTGTTTGGAAGCTGGTAATGGTAAAAAATCCAGTTTTATGTTTTTCCTTTTGTTTCATGTGTTGTGCCTTCTTCTGCCTTTGCATGCATTGTTTTCTGGCTAGTCTAACTAGTTAAAGCATTTGCTTATTCTGGTGTTAAGACCCTTGGGTGTAAACTTTTAAATTGGGCTGAGAGAACTATAGAGAAAATAAAGAACATTTACAATAGAAGGAACAGTCAATTACTTCTTTGTAAAGAAAGGATTATCTAGATTCGTTTTGAATAGGCCTCTAGGATGAAAAACTATCCGTACTCATTCAATCATGAACTCAATATCAGATGATCCACATCAAATAGATAAATGCATGAGCTTCCTTTAACCCTGCATTTGATCAGGTTATTATGAAAGCATGCACTTTTACCACCTTATCCTTCTTTTACACCTTGAATTATCAAGAGATTTGATTGAGATGACTCTCACTATGTAGGTATTCTTAAATACTGGCTCAACAATAATTCATATAATTGTTCGATGCTTTTGCCATTCAAAATAAACCAAATCGAAAATTCTATTGTGTATATTTTCTCCACCTTTCTTTGACAACACCATTTTGGGATTGTGAACTGATTTTGCATTACTTTAAGTACCATCCATAGCTATGTGGCTTGAATTCACCCTGGCTCTTTCTTATCCTGTCATTTTTATTTGAAGGCGATGCTGTGGGATTGGATCTTAGAAACACATCACATGTTGACGCTACAGGATCAGAATCCTCACGTAATATCATACAAAGAGATACTCCCAGTGACATGGATGTTGATGTGATAGTCAGTAGACCCTTTGCAGTAGTTGATGAAATAGCTGATGGTTCACCAGCAGCAGAGGATGGTTTGCAGCTGGGTGATCAGATTGTGAAATTTGGGAATGTTGAATCTGGGGATGATTTGCTCCAACGACTTTCTTCTGAAGCTCAGGCAAGTCAAGGCCATGCTTTAACTTTGGTCGCTATGAGACAAGGTGCTTTCATCAACTTAACAGTGACTCCCAGAACATGGCATGGCAGAGGCTTACTGGGGTATGTGATTTTCTTTCTTCCAACTCATTTCTTATTGTTTAGTCCAGTCTGTGCAATGCTTTACCTTTGTCTTTTATGGGTATGCTAAGAGTGTCCTGCTCAGTGATTCTGCTGAATAACCTTTGGAATGTTCCTAGCCCCTTTAAGAGAAAAGTAGCTTTATGAAGAATTAACAAGAAATTGATGGATTTGTGATAGGAATAAGCTGTAAATGTGCTTCAAACTTTGAGCTTTGAAGTGACGTGACCATCACAAAGTGGCTTTGAACTGTAAATGTGATTAAAGAGCTTGCATGTTACATGAGATACTGAGCCTTGTGCATTTGTGATAGTTGGGTCACTGACCCAACTATCACAAATGCCACAATGATATCCTTGCCCAGCAAATTTTAGAATAAAAAGAGAGAAATGATAGCTCCTTTAGATGGCTGCTAGGTTGCTTCATATAGTTCCAGGAAAAAAAAAGTTATATGAGGTCTTCTTAGTGATGTCCTTTCATTTGATTTATAGATGGCTTCTAGCTTGCTTCATATAGTTCCAGGAAAAGACGAAGTTGTATGACATTTTCTTTGTGATGTCCTTTCATTTGATTTAAGTAATACATTTTGGAGTGCGTTGTATATGATTTTCCCTGGGAAACATTAGTTCCTATAGTGACTGAAAGATACATATTCTTCAAGTCTCTTTTGGAGTCTGCCTTAGCTATTGGCGTTCTCTGACGCTTTCGTGTGTCAATAGTGTTACTACGAGTACTGTAGGCATTCAGCCATCAATATTCCAAAAGCACCCACACTGCTACCTGAAATTAACATTTATTTGCCTTCATTTTCGCCTATGTTTGCTTTTGAATTCTTAACAAACAATTTTACTTAAGTTGCTGTAACTTATTGGTGAAGGATGAAGCCTTGCAAAGGGTTCACAGATCCCTCAAATCTCATATCTGTGATTGTAAGGGATGCATACCCGATGATTTATTGCGCTTGCACTTCGCTCCATCTATGGAAGCAGATAATGAAGTCACTTGTATATATCTCGGCTGCGCACATTGTAGAAACGCCTTACTTGATTGCAAAATTGCATCACAACCATCTTACTGTCTCCCAAAAGGAATAACACGAACTTTGAATGCTTGCAGGTGCCATTTTCGGATCTTGTGACACTCTTTGTCTGCAAGTACTCCCATAGAGGTATCTAACGAGGTGCAAGGTGCTTCAAAGGATGTTCTGCCATCAAATTCTGTTCTCTTTTTGTTGCCAAAACATTCCATTAACTTATGAAGTTAATGTACTTTTTAATTAATATGATGGACACAGTTCTCTCTGGGATTGTACTGCAGATATTCGACCATTTACTTGTCCAGTTTTGTTCCTGTCGATTCGGTAGGCACTTATTGTCTGCGCTGTGACATTTTTCCTTTGGGGTTTATTTTCCAGAAGCTGAAGCACTTGATTTTGGCTAGTGATGTTCCTTGCCATATGGCTAAGTATTCCTTCTCCACAAAAAGCATCACAAATCTCTTTGTAGAGAGGGATGCGGTGATTTGGAGTTTGAAACTTTGTTGGTTATACAGTATTATATAGGTATTTTCAAAGAATAAGTTTGAAAGCTTGTTAACTTAGTGCTTTTTAAGTAATAATACCCTTCTTTTTGTTAATCTGAGTCCCAAAGGTTTGTACATGAGTTCTTTCCGTCCGTAGATGAAAGGATTTGATTAGACCGAAAGATACAAGTTTTAGGGCTTAAATGTGCAAATAAAGTTTGATAATATACGGACAAAGTTACCGATTTTTAAAACCCGTGAGTACGATATGATATTTAAGCAGGATGACCCATCCTATTTCGATGTTGCGAGGGGGAAATTTCTTGTCCGGAGCTGGATCCACCAAAATGGATCTATCATAACCATGTTCGATTGCGGTTGTTCTGCATTGGCAGCACTTGGGGGTGCCACAAGATCGACAGTCGAGATTGCACCCGGACTTAGATCCGGCATAAGAGCAGGCTGCTTGGCAAACTTACATCGTCTTCATTGTTTCAAGTATTTTCAGGAATTGAATTGTAGGAGACATGGGATCGTGACTTTCATCTTCGACGCAATTTTCTGGAAATAATAATCCACTTTTGCAGCTTTTTTTCATTTGACCAATAAACAAAATTGGACTTTAGATATATAACATCGTTGTATCTGCAACTTTCAAAATTTGATTCATTTTCATTATTTATGGACAATTCAATCATCTTTTCTTACTAGAATAAACGATTTTGTTAGTACAATATGAGATGTATTTGTTAGTCTTTGTCCATTTGTCCATTTTGAAATTACAAAAGTGAGGAAGTCATAGGAAATTTAACGATTATCCCTATTCATGCTCCCTAGACTTTTAGATTAGATTTTCGTTATCTAATAAGCGATAAACTAGAACAAATGCACGCTACACGCGCACCCGTGCATTGCGTTAGTAGAAAGTCCACTTAACTATCAATCAAGCAAAACTTTCCTCATGGCCCTCTTGCATCTCACGCTCGGGCACTAGAATAGTCTCGCCATGACTCTTTAGGTGCCTGCCTCTTACTCATCAATGAACGATGAATAGTCAATTATGATAAACTACCATACGCTTTCGAGACATTGGCGAAGTCAATTATGATGAACTGCTATATGTTCTCTTTCGAGAATTGGCGAAATTCGGGTTTAGTCCCCAATTCGATTTAGAATTAATCCAAGGCAAACAAAGATCATACCTTTCGCCTCCTTTAACACCCAACTGTATAATGCATCTTAACTTGTCTCGATCATGTAGCATTGTGTGCAATCAAATCTTGAAATACACCGAGTTCTCATATCGAGCTTTGTAAAATTTCCATCTATAAGACAAATGCAATCATGCGTGTGCTATTTCTTCATTCGCTAAATGTCATGACTATATGTGCACGCTATCCCTTCTCTATTTAAACAGATTCTATGGGGCATTAAAAGGGAAATATGCAGGCGCCCACCAAGAGACTACAACAGAGAGACATAAATCAAAATACATACAGACTCCAGGGAAAAAAATCGAAAAAAAAATCGAAAAAGACTCAAACCTGGCAATTAATTCTATTCCAGTTCAGAAATCTATTCACTTTTCAACAAGGCTTGATTTCGATTCCGATGCTTAGAAGAGTCCTTGCTGATTCCATTGCCTTCTCACCTCCAAGTTCCATGGCCTCTCCAGTCAATTCACCTCCTGCATCTACTGGCAATTTGGTTGAAGCCTTTCCATTTTGGGCCGCATCAACTTTTTTATGCTGTGCACTGCTCATGGAAGCTGGAGCTGCAGCAGCAACAAGGGGAGCGCTTGGTGGGCTATGCCTCTTTTTGGGAATTGGCATGCCATGGTCATGTACCCCCTTATAAGTGATTATTACCGCATTTGCATTATCTACGGTCGTCTCAATTTGTTTACGAACCGGGCAACCCGCTGAAGTGCATCTGTAGTAATTCCTGAAATTCGCAGACATCATAAATGCCATTACAAACGCTTCAATCTAGAAAGAAATGCTAGATCATGGAACGCAGCGAATAAGTCTTGCATATCATTTAATATTGTCCCTTTCACGTACTCTTAGAACAACGTCAAAAACGACCGCTGCCACCAGTATGACCTAAAACTAGCAAGGCAACACCATGCACACATGCCACCACTACCATAATGAAAAGTATGCAAGCATACTTTCCTTCAATCTAACTGCCCACCAGGCCAGATGAAGAAAACTGGTTCATGCAGATCACTTATTATTGCAATTGTCAGGTGCTTATGACACGGCCCGCAGACGAATTCCAAGGCCGCTGTTATTACTAATATAATCAACTAATTCTCACGAACTTCTAGTTACACTGAGAGAGAAGGAATGGAAAAACATTGAACTTCATTCATACTAAAAAAACAGTCAAGTACAAACTAAATAAGAACCTTTTTTTTTAGAACCGCACACAAACGTGCAAAATAGACTTGTTCCACTTCCTAGAAAATAGCTAACAAACCTCCACTTCCTAGAAAACAAACTTGACTGAATAAAAAAAAAAAAAACTAAAACAATAGAACATCAGCAGCAGTACTGAGACACAGCTCCAACAAACTCCTCCTTGGATCAGTTGCTGTTGCGAACTCTTATTTTCTCTCTTAACAGCTCAAATCTTCCAGTTTGAAGTGGCTTTGTGAACATGTCTGTATTCAGAACTGCAATAGACCAACTTAACTTCACCACTTTGTTGCACTTCACATAGAAAGAAGAATTTAACTTTAAAATGCTTGGTTTTGCCATGGAAAACTGGATTATGTGATATTACTAATGCAGCCTAATTGTCCACATTAACTTCAATGCAATCATCATAATTCAACCACAGATCCTTTATTATCTTCTTTAGCCACAGCTTGATTTGCAGCTGCAATAGTTGCTATAAACTCAGCCTCTGCAATGGACTGAACTACAATCTCTTGCCTTGTAGAACATTAGGAGAAACAAACAAAACCAAGAGTGAAGCAATACCTAGATATACATTTCATGTCATCCACTGAGTTAGCCCAATCACTATCAAAAAAGCCCCGCAACTTAAACTTTTGACCTTTCATAAACTTCACACCAAAGAACAATGTTCCTTTGAGGTATCTCAAGACCCTTTTTATAGCAACCAAATGTAACTGACGAGGACTATTCATGAACTTGGATAGAACACTTACAACAAATAGAATATCTGGTATAATTGCTGTAAGATACATGAGACATCTAATCAAGCTTTTATACATAGAAGCATTTAATGCATCTATTTCATCATTCTTCTACAGCTTCTCCTTAGCAACCATAGGAGTGCTTACACTTCTACAATCTTCAATCTGAAACTTCTTCAAAATTTCCTTCAAGTATTTTTTCTGGCGGATGAAGATCTCATGTGAAGCTTGCTTGACTTCCAGACCCAAGAAATAAGCCATCTTTCCCGAGTCTGACATCTCGAAACCTACAAACAGACTTTGCTTCACCCTCTCTATCAGTTCCACATCATTCCCTGTCACCAATAAATCATCTACATAGAGTGACAAAATTACAACACTGTAATTCACTTTCTTGACATAAAGAGTGAACTCACTCAAGTTTCTTACAAAACCAAAATCCTGCAAATATCGATCTATCTTCCAATACCAAGCTTTTAGAGCCTATTTCAATCCATATAGAGCTTTCATCAATCTGTATACCTTCTCTTCTTGCCCTTTGATCCTAAAGTCTTCAGGTTGTTCAACAAAAATCTCCTCCTCGAGCTCTCAATTCATAAATGCAGACTTGACATCTAACTGAAATATATGCCACCCCTTCTCTGCTGCAATAGCTAATAGTAGTATGATTGTATCAAGCCTTGCAACATGAGCAAATGTCTCAGAATAGTCTACTTCCCATATTTGATCATAGCCTTTCACAACCAATCTGGCTTTGTGTTTATTGACAAAACCATCAGGATTAAATTTTGTTCTGAACACCCACTTAACCCCAATCACATTCTTATTAGATGGTCTGTGAACAAGCTCCCAGGTGTGGTTTTTCTGAATCATTGCAAACTCCTACATTGCTGCAATCCACCTCTGATCCTTCTTAGCTTCCACAAAGTTAGATGGTTCAAGCACTGCCACATTGATTATTTCATAGATTTCAGCAAGTGACCTTGTGCCTCAGACTGGCATATCATCCATACTATCTTCTAATCCATCCACAACTTCATCGACCTCTACAATTGTTGGAGGTTGTTGTTTTACAGATTGCTGTTGTCTTGCATTCTTTTCTTCCATCCAATTTCACTTATCTTCCTCTAGAAAAACAACATCTCTACTTACAGTCATCTTCCTTGTCATAGGCTAAAAAATCCTGTAAGCCTTTGATTGGAGACTATACCCAATGAAGACTCTAAGCTCAGATCTTTGATTCAGCTTGTCCCTCTTGACTTAAGGAACATGAGTATAACACAAACACCCAAAAACCTTCAAATTCTTCACAGAAGGTCTAACATCATACTAGACTTCAAAAGGCATCGACCTCTTTAAGGCCTTTGTGGGAAATTGTTCAACAAGAACACTGCTGTATTAGCTGCCTCAGCCAGAACTTCTTAGGTAACATCTTCTCCTGCATCATACATCTGGCCATCTCCAAAATACTTCTGTTTTTCCTCTCACTGACCCTATTTTGTTGAGGTGAATAGGGAGTAGTGAACTACTGCACAATGCCTACTTGCTCACAGTTTAACTTAAACTTGTGAGTAGTATACTCAGAACCATTATCAGATTTGAGCATTAGAATTTTCTTCCCACTTTGATTCTCAACTAAGGCCTTGAACTTTACAAACACATCATCAACTTCAGACTTGGCTTGTAGAAAATAAATCCAGCTCATCCTAGTCATGTCATCTATGAAAGTAATGAAATACCTGCTACCATTGAGAGATGACTCAGACATAGGTCCACATAAGTTTGTGTGGACTAATTGCATTTTCTCATATGCTCTCCAGTCTCCTCCTTTGAAAGGAAATATGGCTTGCTTGCCAAGAAGACAAGTTCTGCACTGTGAAAATTCCTCCTGCAAACTTGGCAAATCATCTACCAAGCTATTCCTTTGCATAAACAACACGTTCTTCCTGTGAACATGTCCAAGCCTTTTATGCCATAGCTCTACATTTTCTTCTTTGCACTTTAAAGCCATTTGTTGCATCTCTTGTGGCTTGAACATGAAGCTCTTGTCCCTCATTGGCATTCTCAGCACTTTTTTACTATCTGCATTATCAATAAGGCATTCCTTCCCTTCAAACTTCACCTCATAGCCCTTCTCAACTAATTGACCAATACTCAACAGATTCTGGTCAACTTTTGGCACAAAGAGAACATCATTGATCAGCTTCGCTTCCTGATTTCCTTCAATAGCCACTGTACCCTTCCCTTGCATTTCGATATACTGTCCATTGCCAATTTTGACTCTGGACCTGACAAACTTGTCTAGACTTCTAAACAGCTTCAAATTGCCAGTCATATGATTGGTACAGCCACTATCCACCAACCATGCATCATTCTCAATAGAAAAGCCAGAATAGGAAGCTACAAACAAGTGTTCTTCCTCAGTCTCATTCATTGCTATCTATACTTCTCCTGCTTGCTAGTGATTGTTCTCTTTGCCGATAGCTTCCATGTGACCAACCTTGAGACATCTTCTGCATTTAGCATCAAGCTTCCTCCAGCATCTAAAGAACTGATGATTATTTCTACCACAGTGTTGTTCTTCTTCCATTTGCCAGACCTACTAGAACTTCCTTCTTTTGCTGCAAACTTGGAGTCACTTGCATTTCCTTTGGACTGATTCCATTTCTTCCCTTTGCCTCAATCATTGGACTTCACTTTAACTTGCGTGCACCCTCTACGAGCTCTTCTCTTCTCATCAGTCTTCTAAGCTCCTGTGCCTGCAGGGCACTTAACAATTTTGCAAGCTTTATGTCATCTAAGTCTCTTGTATTTTCTAGAGAAGCTATGGAGGCTTCAAACTTCTCTAGAAGAAACACCGGGATCTTCTGAACCAGCCTTTCATCCTTCAAGTCAGTCTTTAAGACTTTGATTTTTTCAGCTATCTCAATCAGCCTATCAGAATATTCATTTACTGACTCTGAATCCTTCATCTGCTGTTTCTCAAACTCCAAGAGATTTAGCACCTTCATGCTCCTTATCTTCTCATCTCCCTCGTATTCATCCTTCAAGAAATCCCATATTGCCTTTGCAGAATCACATCTCATGATCCTTGTGAAGATAGGGGGTGAGACAGCAGCATACATGCAAGACTTTGCCTTGGCCTTCCTTGTGATTATCTCTTTATGGTACTTTATCTGATTTAAGGTCAGATTGTTTGGAAGTGGAGCAACCTCATAATCATTCTCCACAGCCTCCCATAGATCATGACCCTCCAAGAATGCTGTCATCTTGATAGCCCAAACCTAAGACAATTTATGGTTTTCAGATATTTTCATTCCAAGCCATTTTCATAGTCTTCCAGTTTTATACTTGTGATTTGAAAAATGTAGTTGAAGATACATAGAGAAGTATCAAAATGTGCAAATGTTTAGGTACTCGTATTTAGTAATATTTTTAGCTTTTGTTTAGGTGCTTGAATTTATTCATGTTTTTGACTCTTTATACATATACTGCCGTTTTGAGGCATTGTAGATCAATTTGGCTATCTGTCTCATGTCGCATTGTTTTCTAATTGTGGGAGACTCCTTCCTTTATGTGAACTTTGGTTTAAGCCCAATAACCTCAAGAGCCAAAGGTAGTCCACTAGCTTTGCAAACAATATTGCGAGATATTTAACTGTAGTCATGTGGAGGGGAATCCAATTTGAAAGCGTGTTTGCTAAAAAGATGAAGAGCATGGTGGTGGCGCAATTCACTCATGTCATAGATTTCAAAAACTTCAAGACATGTTTGAACAGTATTTTCTTAATTCTCCTCTTCGATCGACAAAAAGTTGTGCCTCTTGTTGTCATAATAATTTGGGAAAAAGCCACGAAAAACCCTAAACTTTGCCCAAAGTGACACATTTACCCCAAACTTTTTTTTTTGTCACGTGAAAAACCCCAAACTTTGCCAACCGTGACACATTTACCCCAAACTTTTTTTGTGATAAAAAATCATGAACTTTCGTTATATGACACATTTACCCCAAAATTAGAGAGCATTTTGGTCTTTTCATCTTTAAAAATTTTTTAGAAATTTTTTTAATTTTTTTTTTCTTTTCTCTTCCCTCCACCGGCTGGCCGGCAAAGGGAAGCCGGCGTTCGGCGAGGGCTGCCCTTGCCGGTGTCGGCGAGGGTCACCCTCGCTGGCCTCGGGCTAGGGCGGCCCTCGTCGGCGTCGGCGAGGGCCGCCCTTGCCTGTGTCGGGCGAGGGGTGCCCTCGCCAGATCTAGCAAGGGCCATCCTCGCCCAACACCGGCGAGGGCCGCCCTCGCCTTCGTCGGGTGAGGGGTGCCCTCGCCAAATCTAGCAAGGGCTGTCCTCCCCCGATGCCGGCAAGGGCTGCCCTCGCCACGCATTAGGCGAGGACGGCCCTTGCTTGCGTCGAGCGAGGGTGTCCCTGCCCTCGCCGCAGATCTAGCGAGGGCTGTCCTTGCCCGTCGTCGGCAAGGGCTGCCCTCACCGCATCGGGCGAGGGCCGCCCTTGCCCGTGTCCGGCGAGGGTGTCCCCGCCCTCGCTTGATTTGGCGAGGGCCGCCCTTGCTTGCGTCGGGCAAGAGTGTCCTCGCCCTCGCCGGTGACGGGCGAGGGTGTCCCTGCCCTCGCTCGACGCCGGCGAGGTCGCGGGACGCCGGCTTCCCTCCGCCGGCTCCACCATGGCCGGCGGAGGGAAGAAGAAGAAAAAAAAAAAAGAAAAAGGAAAAAACATAATAAAAAGATAAAAATGCCATTGATGGGGTAAATGTGCCATAGTTTGAAAAGTTTGGGGTTTTTCACGTTACAAAAAAAAAGTTTGGGGTAAATGTGTCACTTTGGGCAAAGTTCAGGGTTTTTCGTTGCTTTATCCCTAATAATTTTGCTCCCAGGATCAAACCAATTCTACTTTTCTGCAAGTTTTGAGAGTTGGTCCCACTAATCTAAGATCGTAAAAAATGATGAGGACTTTCTTGTCATGGAATCTCCTATTAATTTGGTTAACTGCATCAAAGTCATAAATATTCACCAATTTGAAATTGAGAATTTTTGCAGTAATTGTTTTTGCAATCGAACTACCTTGCTGCCCTTTAAAGCTTCTTGAACACCCGAAAAAAGGCTACACCCATGGAACCAACTAGAAATTAGGTTAAAGACAACCATGGCAAGAGTTGTCTTCTGAGACCTCCTAGACCGTGGATTACTATATAACATACATAAGGAGAACCTTCATCTAACAAGTGTACGGCGTCTTCAACACGATCTTGAATTCCGACTAAATGTTCGGGGAGATTTTTTCTCTTTTATTCAGCTTGATCAAGACTTCAGCAATAATTAATCTAATGAGTTCACCTTGACTGTTATATTGGATACAAAAAGGTCTAGTTAGAAAAATCACAATTAACTTATCTAGTTCAGGAATATTGTAAATTAAACACAAACCGGCCATAGAAGGAGGGGGTCAAGGAGGGGCGGCTGCTTCCCTCCCAAAAAACTTCCTGCATATCCTTTGCTAATACGTAGGAAAAAGTTCAACTACAAGTTAATTAACAACTGTCGCGACCTCTTTTCCGGGCGCCCACATATGCGTGTGCTTGTGGAGGCTAATGGCTTGACTAGGTCTATTAGGGCTTAGCCCGAGCTCTCTCAAGCCCACCAATTCATGACTTATGGTCAAAGTTTTTAATCTGTAAGTTGATTTTAAATAGGAGTCGCCACCGATCGATTTGCGGCAGTCGATTAGAAATCCGAGTGGAATATTGTGAGAATTTTTTTTTTTTTTTTTTGGTAAGGAATATTGTGAGAAATATTTCACTTCTGCACAATTAATGCCATTCCGGTACCTACTCTTGTTTAAACCCTAAGGCTTTTTGGATTCTCAAGGATTTTTTCATGCATTTGTGGAGAAAAACATATTTTTGGTCTTTTTTCTATTTTTTTGAATATGAAATTTTTTTTTTGGATTTTTTGATCCTTTTTTGAAAATATAAATTATTTTTGAATTTTTCTGGTTTTTTTGGGGGAAAAATGAACTATTTTGGATTTTTTTATTTTTGAAAAATAAATTATTTTTATTATTTTTTGGTTTTTATTTTTATTTTTTATTATAATATTATTATAATATAATATTATAAAAACAACCTGGGTCGAATTCCCGGGTTGAGATGACCTAGTTCGTTAAAACTAGCATCTTGGGTTGGGCTTGAAGTGCGAGCCCGGCTAGGTGTAAAAACGACCTGGGTCGAATTCCCTGGTTGAGATCGACCTAGTTCGTTAAAACTAGCATCTCGGGTTGGGCTTGAAGTACGGGCCCGGCTCGGTGTACCACTTCTTTTAAAAAAACAAGCCCATTATCATTAAGGAAAAGCTCGACCCGGAATCAACTAGCCCCGACCCGGCTCTAACCCGACTTGCGCCTCTCTTCCTCTCTCGCTTCTTCACGGCGCTAAGGAGGGTGGTTGTGATGAGCGGCACTGGTAGTCATTGGGGAGATGCCGTGGGTCAGCGACTAGCCAAGAACTCCGGCGATGAGCTGCAGCTCAGCGGGGACGCGTCTAGAGGTGTGGTATGGCAGTGAGATAGGTAACATGCATTGAGCCAGCGAGGAACGAGATGCAGGGGACGGCGGCGACTCGGGGTGACACCGATGGAGAACCTGAAAAGTACCCCCACATACTTTGGAACCTAAAACCGTATTTAGGAACTTGTCCAGTTCTCTAATTCTAGGTTGTCCTAAAACCATACTCACCAATAATTTGCTACTATGATCCACTTACCATAATTTATATTTAGACGCGTGAAAAATATGAAATATTAATAAAGTAAAAGTCTCAGTTATAAAATAGAAATTTAGACTAGTGGTTCCAAATCATACATTTATTATCAAATATCATTAAATATTGCAAGATTGTATGAAGACATAAACTAAGAAAAACACGAGAACTTAATTCAAGTTTCGATTCTAAGTTTCACCTACCTAAAACTTGGAACCTACCCATCAATTATATTTTTTGGGAATTAGTTGGAACGTGTTCTTAAGAGAGATTCTCCAATTTTTGCAATTTGTAACTTATCCTACATACATCGGAATCTAGAAATGGACAAGTCCCATTAATCTAGTTATTCAGAACCTGCTCACTCCTAAGATCAATCCACAAGACTTTACCACATTGAAGCACACCACATGTCATCAAAGTGCACATATATATAGATGTGTGGCTGGTGGTTGGTGCCCATTTTTGGGTCAATTTATAGGGCAAATTCAAATAAAAATGCCAGAATCCTTGGATTAGCCTAATTTCCTTAAAAAAAAAAAAACTCCAAATTTTAGGTCTAGTCTTAATTTTGTCCTGAACTTTGTCTTAGAAAAATTTCAAACTTTAGGTCTAGTTAGAAATCTTCCCCAAATTTTTTTGTCTCATAAAAAACCCCAAAATTTATGTCCAATCTTAAATCCATCCCAAACATTTTCTCCTCGAAAAGAAATATCATCGATTTTTACTCTAGTCCTAAATCTACCTCTATTAGTCATCCCTAATTTTTACATCCTAGAGCGATTTTAATTTGAAGATAATTTTCCATGTCACCTTACTGATGTGGATTTGTTGTCGATGTGGAGATGCCACATCAAATTAGTATTGAACCACAAGGTAGATTTAAGGATAGATTAAAAGTTGGTGTTTTTTTTTTTAGGCAAAACAAAATTCAGGACAAATTTGGGACTAAACCTAAAATTTGGGATACAGTTGGGACTAGATCTAAAATTGGATTTTTTCTAAAATAAAAAAAAAATTGGAGTAGAATTAAGACTATACTTAAAATTTGGGGGTTTTTTTTTTTTAATTTACGTCTCTTTGGATTAAAATTGGCCTAAACTATACAGCATTGCAGAAGAAGGCATCATTGTTCCATGTCTGGATCAAACTAAGTAGGCGCTTAACTTTGAAGAAAGTGATCACATTTTCATTTCTTGGAAACTGGAGAGAGAGAGATGGAACAACCTATCGAATCTTGTGGTATCTTTAGGTGTTTTTAGTAACGCTCTCGGAAATATGTGTGTATGTTTTTTTGTTCTCTGGAATATAAATAGAACAGAAACATGTATGATAATTTTTTTGTTCTCCAGAGCATAAATAATAAACAAAAAAAAAAAAAAAAGTAGTTTTTTGTCTCAGGATAAACTCAAGAAATGAACATTTTTTTTTCTTTTCTTTTCTTCTTTTTCTCTTCCTCTCTTCTTCCTTTTGGCGACTGGCTGGACAAGGCCCAATGACCTCGTCGAAGCCTCATTGACCCTTGGAAAGGTGGCCTCGAGCTCGCTAGCCTCTAGTAAGGTCCCCCAAGCCTCACTCGGCCACTAGAGAGGCTCAACCTTGCTCGGCCACGGCGAGGTTGACCCAACAAGGTCCGAGCAAGGTCGAGCCTCACTAGTGGTCGGGCAAGGTTGCTAGTGGCCGACAAGGCTTTCTTGAGGCTGGCAACCTCACCAACCCTCGGCCAGCCATGGCCAAGGTCGGTGACTAGCTAAAGAAAGGAGAAGACAAAGAAAAAAGAAAAGAAAAAAGAAAAAGTAATAAAATTATTAATAAATAAAAGAAATTCTAAGTCACAAAAATATTTGAGGTCGTATCAAATACATTTTTATTCCGGAAATAAAAATTGTGTAGTTATCAAATATCGTAAAATGCTCAAAAATTGTTCCCGAAAACAGTAATAGAAAAAAATGTTTCTAAATAAAAATTGTTTCATGTATGCTGGCTATGCTTCAGACCATTATTGCACTCAAGGCCTATGGTGGGTTCTTCATTGATTTTTCAAAAAGGGCATAAGAGAATGTCGCTTACTCCTTACAACATAACCCAAGTCAAATTGATCCCATGCATGACTTTGGCTTGGACTCCATTTTTTCTTTTTCACACTTGTATTTACTAGGTTAAAATATTGGATTCCTCCCTAGCTATAATATGTAACTTCTCGGTCTTCATCAAAATAATTGAACACGATTATATAAAAGGATTAGAAAGACTCATTTATCGACAAAATATTTTAAGATTGAAAGGAAAAAGGCTTTGGTATCGAATTGGAGATGAGTGAGCATGGTCCGAGTTGGGTAGGTCCACCCTCTAACCTAAGAACCAACTTGTACGGTGTTGGTTCTCAATTTTTGAGATCGAGAATCAGACTGACACAATATGTTCAGTTCGGTTCCAAGGTTAACCCAGGACCAACCAATACTTTTTTATTTTATTTTTTGTACTCCTTGAAATGGTGACTGAGGACTAGATCAACCTAATGAGTTCGACGACAAGCAAAGTCAACGAAGAGAGGTGAGTAGTGTGAGCGGCAAGCATCAAATGGGGTGAGCGTTGAATGGCGAGTAGGGCAAGTGGCGAGCAACAAGGGAGGTGAGCAACAAGGGAGGCAAGCGGTGAGCGGCGTGAGCGACAGAAGTGAGTGAGGCAAGTGTCGAGTGGCAAGTAGGGAAGCTGTTTGTTTCAATTTTGGCAAATTGAAGACTAAACAGACAAAGAAGACAAAAGAGAATAAGTACTAAAGGAGGATATCGTGAGAAGCTATTTACATTGTTTTAGATGCTATGAGAACTCCTCACACAGATTTTTTCCTTTTTTGTAAATTATGGTTGTTGATGTTGTAAAAAACATTAGAAGTCTAAGTTATTAAATAATAATGTAAAATTACTTAGACTCCTCACTAAGGAGCCTTTTAATGTTGTTGACGCCATGTAACTTAGGGTTTTCTCTATATAAAAAAAATTATAAATAATATATTAAATATATATTTTAGATATATTGTATATAATATATACAATCATGATTAGTCCGAGTTGAACTGACTCTAAACTCCTAGAACCGATGATCAACCCGCCCAATACTATTCCAAGCATCTTAAGACCAATGACCAATCCACTTCTCTCGGGAACCAAATCAGGACCGATTGGGTTGGGTTGATTTAAGATTAGTCCAAGGTTGACCCTAAACCGATGCTTATCCCTAAACTTGGAAAGAGAATAATTATTGCTTCAAGGACTCGTTTCTTTCCTGTTTCATTAGAGAGTTTTCAACCTCCAAGATTTGTTTGAATATCTGGAACTCGCAAGAAATCTAAGATTAGATTCAGCTTAAGAAAATAGTCATCAAATTCACTCTATCTTAAAGCAGATTGTTCCCAAATTGTGGAATGACTCTTTGTCTCCTCCTCTAGGTCGATAGATTCTATAGATAGTCAAGTATGAAATTCAATAATCCTATAGTTGGATCCCTACCAGTTCCATGATCTAAACGCAAAAATTGTGAATTATAGCAATCAATCATCGAAGGCTCATGCTATGTGCTCTCAATTCTTCACTGCTAACTGGAAATTATCTTGTGTTTTTTGGATTGACTCTATCTTAGGAGTGATTGGGTTCGGGTTGTTGGGATAATAAGACAATATAAAGGGAGCTGAATAAGTTGTTTTAGAAAACTTGACAATTTTTTCGAAAATTAGCTAGTGCTTAGTTAAGATCAAGTCAACGTGATGTTTCATAGCTTGTGATGGAACCATATGCTAGTAAGAGTGAAGTATAGTGGTCCGACTTCCTCCCAAAACCCTATCCACTCTTGTAGATTGCACTAGTGATTCGCTAAGAAAGTTACAATCAGTCAACATTGATCCTTGCATAAGATGGATCACATTATAAGAATTTAGTTGCTACTCTTACTCTTGTACACTTAATCTTAAGCACAATTACTTAAACATGACGAATACAATGCTCAGAGAAACAATCAAAAGAGAGCGTATTGCTTGGAACACAGCTAGTAACAAATCTTTAGATCTTGATATGTTGCTCTCTATAACATTTGGTTTCTAAGGTCTTCTCTTTTATAACCATCTTTCGAAAGTGGATTGGAGAAGCAAAGAGCCGTTGGAGTAACTGTTGAATTATTGTCCAGAGATAAAACTGTCCATATAATCTTTTTCCCTGAGCATTTGCAAGCTACCTACAAATAGCATATGTTGCTATTCTTTCGTTGCAGTCTTTGAAAAATCTTTCAGACAACACAGTTTCTCGATTATTGGTTTCATCTGGATTTTACTATTGTGCGATTTTAGAGCCATGAGTTCATGTTGAGAATTTTGAATAAAGACAAAAAAAAGGATAAACAAATCAAAACTCCATCGCTATTAAACGTGTGCATATCCATTTAGAGGCCTAATTTCCTAAAAAAGAAAAAGAAAAAAAAGAAATATCAACTTCAAGTTCAATTTCAAAAAGGGAGTTAATTTCTTCAAAATTATCAATATCAGAAGGTTGTTGTTCTCGACAAGAGTAAAAGTATCGGTGGAGATGTAGGTTAAAATAATGAACCTTTCAATGATCATTATATTAATAATTTTGAAAAAATCAATAGTGATATCTGGATGTGGTGGTGGATTTGAGATGGTGATAATTTCCATTCGCACCACCCCCCCCCCCCCCAAAGGCACTTTTGTCGTGGAGAAAGGCACTTTTGTCTCCAGCCCCCGCCCCCGTGGTGGTGGATTTGAGATGGTGATAATTTCTATTCTGATATAGCTAGTATGAGTACCTAGAGGGGGGCTGAATAGGTATATAAAAATTTTTCTTGATGATTGCACAATACTTAGACAATTGAAAGATTTGCAACAATTAAAAATTAATCGTAAAACTGAGTAAAGGAAAGAGAGAATTGAACACGCAGTTTATAGTGGTTTGGCTTGATTCAAGCCTACGTCCACTCTTCTGCACTGACAGCCTATTGGCTGGATTCCACTATGAACAAAGAGATGTTACAATGTTGATCTTCCTTGATTTCTAGGAGTAGATGATCTACCACACTCGCTCAAGGTATCACCAAGTATAAACACTCTCTGTGTATACAATTTCGCTCGAACTGTATCGACTAATAATCAAGGTGCTTCGTTTTGGAATTTCTCTATCGTTCACGTTTTTAAAACAACTAGAATGTCTTCCTTTTATACTCCTTTATGCTATCATAGCCGTTGGCACTTACCAAAGGAATTCTTCCAATCTACCCATTGGACAGAATCAATCAAGAAGATCATTCGAGCTATTTAAGGAACCTGATGATAGCCCATCAATCCTGTTCGCCCATACAATCAGGATCTTGGTTTTCAAGAATAGAACATTCCAAGAATATTTCATTGACCATCGGACCTTTTATCGATCTTAGATAAGAATAAAAGAATCCGAAATATTTATCCAACCAAGGGATCTTCTCCAGAGGATAGGATCGAATCCTCAACCATATACTTTGGCTCTGGATTTCCTTCGTCACTGGATTAGAAAGACATCGGTGAGAATAGTTTTGAGTCTTGAGTCTTGAGTCTTGAGTTTTGAGTTTTGAGTCGTAATCATAGAGTCTTCGACTTTAAACTTTGGTCTCGCAAATATCAAGACTAGACCGATAAACGTTTTGTCGCCTTCCAAAATATTCTGGAAAGATTTCTCCAACACATTCGCACCACCCACCCCCCTAATGATCATTATATTAATAATTTTGAAAAAAATAATAGCGATATCTAGATGAGGTGGTGGATTTGAGATGGTGATAATTTCCATTCGCACCACCTGTCGCCCCCCCCCCTCCCCCAATGATCATTATTTAATAATTTTGAGGGGTGAGTTTGTTTGGTTTGAATAGAGGCTCAAACATGATTTGAAGGCACTTTTGTCGTGGAGATTCTTTATATATATAAAAAAAAAGCACTTTTGTCGTGGAGATTCTTTCATGTTTGGAGGAGGACAAAATGATTTTTTCATTTGCGGAGGACCCCAACGCACAGGGCAGCATCATTTGCTTCCTGCTGTTTCACTTTGACAATTTTGGCCTCTTGCAATCATATCATCCACTGGACGACCTGCGCGTAGACGAAATTTAGAAATGACCAAGACCGAGGGCGATGAAAAGATCTTCATAGATTGCTCCTCAGTCTTCGTGGGGTCTTTAACCATGTCTATCTTCCTTTTCTTTGCCTTCATTCTATTATGAATTGGCCGATCGAGAAGAAATAAAGAACAAAAACGAGTTAAAGAAAAAATTGAGACACCAAAATTTTTATCCTAATTCCATTATAATTAACAGGACTAAGTGCAATAGAAGTCTTAAAACTTGTTACGAAAATGTAATTGAGTCCTAAAACTTATAAAAAGTACGATTAAATTTTAAAATTTATCAAATTTGTTTAATTGAGTCCTAAGATTAACACTGTCAGACTTACTAATGGAAAATACTCGACGTGACGCGAGACGTGACATTTTAAATGATTTTTTTATTATCTATGTGGCTTTTTTAAAATTATTTTTTTAAAAATAGATTTAAAAGCTAAAATTTAATTTTAAAAAAACTGTAAAAAATGGGTGGTAGTGGCCACGGTGGAGGAGCTGTCATTTTCTCTTCTTCTTTTTTATTAACAGTTCTTTTAAATAAATTTTAACTTTTCTTTTTTAGTTTTTAAATCTAATTTTGAATAAAAATAATTTTACAAAGCCATGTGGAAAATAAAAAAGTTATTTAAAATGTCACGCCTACACCACGACAGTATTTTGCATTAGCAAGTCTGATGGTGTTAACTTTAGAACTTAGTTGAATTAATTTGATAAATTTTAAGACTTGATTGCACTTTTTGTAAATTTTAGGACTCAATTGTATTTTTCATAATAAATTTTAGAACTTTTATTGCACTTATTTCTTAAATTTATGGTATAGTTCTGCGAAGTGCGAAGAAAAATCCATCTCAAGCACTCAGTCAAAGCGGCGCTCCAAGACTTTTTTCTTTCTCTAGACACGAATGGAACGAAGGCCACTCTATGACTCCTTGGCATCCAACTAAGAGGAGATATTTATTTCTATATGAAAATTTGTAAAATATCTTGGTCAAAGTCGGACCGATATTTCCTTATTTAAGTCCTTTTCATGCACAGAGTCCAACAAGAAGTCAGAATAGGAATCTTAGTGTAAAATATATTCTCTTTCTTTCGCTAACTTAATATCCCAATTCGATTATTGGGTGCTCCTTTTATTTCTATTTTATATACTTTTAAAATTTAGATTTTTGCTTCCGCCTTAAACTCGAGACTTATAAACTTATTTTGTGCCAGCTTTCGAATAAAAGGTCCTCCATATACTGGTTTCTTTATTCTGTCTTGCATTTCTTCATATATGCAATCGGTCCCTCCAATTTGTTCTACTGATACGATTAGCGCTTCTGCCCTGTGCTTCATTTCACCAATTCGTCGATGTGCGTATAATTGATTGCTGTGAACGGCTCACACTTAAATCCCGCTCTAAGAGCAAGGGCAAAAGCACAAAGATCCCTATTAAGATATAATACGCAGAAACAACAGGACCTTACAATTTACGTTAACGCAAAATCTCCAGAGAAATAAACGAGAAAATCAGGACACCATAAATTTACGTGGTTCGATCTGAATATCGATACCTATATTCACGAGGAGAGCCAATAGCAAATAATCCACTATAATCGAAGTATCAGAGTTTATAATTGCTTAATTGCTCAAGTATTTCCTGCACCTAAATTTAACTTCAAATTCAAAATATTTATAAATAAACAATTTCAAAGGTATACAATCACGGCACAAAATTATTGCGTATTCAAAGTTCAAACGAAACGCTTTATATACGTCAAACAAGAACAACGTGTTTACGTACGTATCCACTTCGTAGGGCTTCTGCAAGCGGCGCGGAATTGCAGCTTCTTGCTTCGCGCGGCTCCTCTTTCTTCTCGGCGGCGTGCTACTTCTCACTTTCGTAGGTTTTCTTTCATCCGTGTCCCAAGGTCAAAAGTTTGACCTTGGGCCCACCAATTTCTGTTTTGTGCAGAGGGACTTCACGCCAAAAGGGTTTCAGCGGTGGAAGGAAAAAATAAACAAGAGACCTGGGTCCACTTCTATTTTATACGCGTGCATCTTCACGCCAGTGAACCCCCACGATTTGATTTCCTTCGATTCCGCAGGCTTGGCATCAAACAAAAACTTTCCTAAAGAGTCTAGGGAGTTCAAACTCGAGTCATAATTTAACAGTCCCAAAAGGGGTTACAAAGAGAGCCTAAGAGAGTATCTTTTGGAAATGAAAGTAGTGCAGTGGCTTCTACCGGTGGCTGTGGCCTGGTGGTTGCGACAAGGCGGTGCTCCCACCGTGGCCGGAGAGTGTGCAACCAAGTGTGGGGACGTGGACGTACCTTATCCGTTCGGGCTCGAACTCGAGTGTGCAAGGTCCCAAGATTTTTTCCTCAATTGCACCTCTGAAGGGAACCATACACAACTACTTCTTGCCGACAGGGGGAATTGTCCAATACGCAATATCTCGGTCGAGGATGCAACCATGGTCATGAGTCTCCCCGAAGTATACACCTGTTACGACCCAGACGGCCAGATAAGAAACTTGAGAGGAACCATCGACCTAATTCCATATTCACCGTTCAGATTTTCGTACACCCGGAACAAGCTCACCGTCCTCGGCTGCAACACCTATGCGGTCATGTCCGACCCAAATGGGACGTTTGGGAGCGGGTGCCCCTCCTACTGCCGCGACAGGATCGACTGGGCTAATGAGACCACTTGCTTAGGTCTCGGTTGCTGTCAAACATCCATCCCGAAGGGGCTTAAGAAGCTTAACATTAGCATCGAGCCCCTCGACAAGGAAGCCTGTGGACTGGCCTTCGTGGTGGACGATAGGTCATTCAATATATCCAACAGGAAATTACCGACCTGGAAGGAAGTAGGAAAAAGGTCGGACCTGGTTCTGGACTGGATGGTCGAATGGGACGTGACTTGCAAAAAGGCCAGCTTGAACCAGTCGGGCTATGCCTGTGGCAACAACACGGACTGCCATGACTTCGCGAATGGACCGGGTTATCGCTGCTTTTGCAAGCCTGGGTACAACGGGAATCCCTATAATCGCTCTCGCGGTTGTCAAGGTAATAAACACATATTGACTCCTCATGCATTGTTGCCCTCGAATATATTGTGTGGATTATTAACTAATTAATCACCAAGCAAGAACCGGAGAGAAGACTACTATATGATTCCATCTAGTTTTACCCATTTAATTAACCGCGGGTAGATTTGTGCACCTTTCTCTCTCTATCTCTCCTCATCCTCTACCTCCACCCTCCGGTTTGACCCTCATGCCACTGCCATGGCCACCATCATTCGGCCACCACCTTAGGTGAGCCCACCCTCCCCTCTCCTCCACCGACAACAGCACCCCCACTGAGGAGATGACAACAAGTGCCGTCACCACCACAGGCAACGACCTCTCTTTCTCTCTCTCTCTCTCTCTCTCTCTCTCTCTCTCTCTCTCTCCTGTCTTAGTGAGTCTGGCTTTTACCTCATCTCGGTTGTGACAAGTCCCCGGTACCATCTCCTCCGCCATGAAGGAGATGAGATTTGATTGATAGTCTCTTCCACGAAAGGGGAGATCATATCTATAGGTCTCCTCCGTCGACGGACGAGGCAACGTTGTGTGGTGTTGAAGACGTGTCCTTAACTCATCTGTACATCAATCCGGACGATGAGAGGATGAAACCGTGACTCGACGGTGGCGGGGATGATGATGCGATGGTCAGTGTCATGGTTGGGCTGGGCCATGTGGTGGTGTAGGAGAAAATATTAGGGAGTCTCGTTCCGCCGTGATAGCGTAGTCCCGGGCTACTCAGTAATCACCAGAGCGTAGTCTCGTTCCTTTTCCCTCTCTCAACTATTCATCTTCCCCACCACCTACTTTTTGTCACCGTAAAACACAATAACTCGTCATTTGACAAGATAATCAGATCTGAGAAAAAGGAAGGAAAAGAAAAAGGAAATTAGGGGAAAATTGATGGAAGATAGCGAGGCTCAAGTTCGTCTTAAATGAAATAACTGAAAGGAGCCGCACCACGGCTGCAACCAGTTCTGGCCGCCCCGCCAATAAAGGTCCGGTTGTCAGTGCCTGCCCGATTTCATTGTCTCTCTCCTCCGTAAACGTGTGAATCATCTCAGCCTCCTCTTTTTTATTTTCACGCTTTCTAATTTCTTTTTTCATAGTCATTGGTGGAGGAGGAGGATATTGGTGATGAATTTCTGGGAAGCTGTCGATCAAAATGATAACGATGAAGACTACGCGGAAGTTTAAAGCGAAGCACAAGGATTTCTTCGTCTTCTTCTTTTCCTTTCTTTTTCTTTTGATTTTGTTTGGCGTTGGAGGAGAAATTGTTCATAGATATATGGATACAGGTAGGTCTCCGTTTAGGGGTGATGAAATCATCGGCTCCGCCATCGACCCGAGCGGGGGGTGACCATCGCGGATGGCAGGTCACCCGGTGCCCTCTCATGGGCAAGGCCTTCGGTGACCATCCGGGTCACCCATGAACAGTGGAGAGAAAGGGGGAGAGAGGCTTCATCTGTGGGTCCAATCCACGCCGCATGGTGCCATGTGTCGACCACCGAGTGGCCCAGGACTAAGCTAGTGTGGTGAAAGGAATGTTGGTTGAGTGGAAAGTGATAGTGGGGAGAGAGAGAAAATGCTTTTTCCTAATTTATTTGATGCATACTACCTCATACTATAATTATAATAGAAGGCCTGTGATGGAATTTTCCTTGGACTCGAGTCCATCTCTGGCATGATCATCGGACCCACCATTATCAATAGTTACCATAGACCCAATTGAGTCAATTCGGGTTTGAGCAAGTATTTCTTCTAATGTTCCAATTTTTGCTTGATGGAATAAGTTAACGCGGTTGCCACCACCTTGCCATTGTCGTCAACATCATTTCTAGCGCAATCACAATCTTGTCTTCTCCTTTGAATCCTTGTACTCCATCTTTTATAAATTTTCATTAAACATGATAGGCATACTAAAATGTATTTAGATGGTTAGATCTAACGAGCACGTCATATTTAATGATGCATAGTAACATGTCCATCTCATTCATTGAATGATGGCCCATATTATTTATGCAAAGGTCAATGTCCTCCCTCCTAGGCTCAGTTGTTGTTCCTAGTGAGCATATCTAAAATGGCGACACCCCCTCTGCCTTGCTTTGGAAACGTAAGGTTCATGTGCATTGCAAAAGCTCCATTTCCACAAGTTTTTTATGCTGGATCCTGTCCGAGCTCCTATGTGAGAGTGCTAGTATGAACAAAATAAAGGAGTTAGGGAAGAGAATAAGAACACAAGATTTATAGTGGTTCGGCTTAATCCAAGCCTACGTCCACTCTCCCACGCTAATGACCTTCTTGGCTGGATTCCACTATGCAATCAATAAGAGATTACAACTTTGAGCGCACACACTTAGTAGTAGATCACACTATCTCACTAAGTCACTCTTTTGGTATTTCTCTCACGATTACAAACGTTTAAGCTCTCCAAAGACAAGTGTATAATCGAAGGTCGCTCGTACTTTGGAATTATAAATTCTACGCTTCGTCTCTTACTTGCTCATCGGTCCATGATCTCCTTAAATACTCCTCCACTTCCAAACTAGCCGTTGGATAGTATCCCGGAGAATCGTCTTCCAATATACTCATTGGACAGCTCTGTATCTAGAAGATTTGGTAGCCGTTGAGTGACAAAGGTAGAATCCCAAATTGATTTCGATTGCCCATACAAACGAAATCTTGGTTTCCATAAGTAAATCTTCTTCGTATAGAAAGTTCTTGTCTTCAAGATCCAATCGTCAATCAAATCAATCTTGATGTGGAATCCAAACCAGATCACTAGCCGTTATATGATTGGGCTTGAGTTACGATTCATCGAATTTGGATGTAAAGTCGAGTCGTAGACTTTACAATATGGGTCTCGTAGACTTTACAATGCTGGTCGAACATATCTGTTTCTCGAATGCATTTAGCTTTAAGGTCTGCACCGGTTCGCTTTCAACGCAAGATAGAGTCTCGTTTTCCGGTTCAGCTTTCGCATAGAGTCTCGTCGGTTCATCATTCACGTTCGGTTTAGAATTAGTCGAGTTGACGGACTTCGATGTAGAATGACTTTGACACTAAAGTCTGGCGCGTCTTCGACTTTGAGTCTTGAGTCTCGGCAATCTTCGACTTTGACACGAAGTCTGGAAATCTTCGAGAATATACTTTGGACAAGTGTTACGTTCAGTCTTACGTCGTCTTCACACTTTGACAATATCCTTTACATGTTCTATCATCTGCATGGTCTATTACTCAACCATCAAACATGTTAGTAGCCTTTGATTTATTTTGTCATCTTCAAAACATCATAAGAGATTTCCCTAACACTATGTCATTAAGGGGTCTTGTATAAAGTTCGAGGCAGCTTTGATCTCCGCCAGTGGCAAAACACAACACCATTGTTGAGCTCAAAGTTGACACAGAGAGAGCATGGAGTAAATAAAGAAGAAATATCTTAAGAGACGATAGACATGTGTTGTGAAACTATAACCAAAACCTAAATTGGATAGCATTATGTATACAGTAATCCATGTTCCCATTTGTTTAATTTGTTTTTGCAATTGATTGAGATAATGGTTCAATTTGTCTGCTACATAATTTAGACATCAATGAGTGCAAGGAGCCACAAATATACCCATGTCATGGAAAGTGTAGGAATAAGCTTGGGAACTACACATGCGATTGCTCATTCGGAAAGCTGGGCGATGGTAAAGTCAGTTGCCAGATTGCTCGGTGGGTTGTGCTTGTTGCAGGTACTTTCGTACATATCCTCAAATCATCCACTAGTATTCATATTATATCAATTTATTCTAGATTTTGCAGTTAGCTTTACGATACAAATAGTTCATGAACTTTGATTTAAAGTGCAAAATCATCCCTAAACTTTTAATTTGTATAATGTAATCCCTAAACTTTAGCCTATTAGACAAAATCGTCCATAGACTTTTAATTTATTCAATGTGGTCTATGAAGTATTGGTAAATGTTCAATTTAATCCATAAACTATTGATAAATGTTCAATTAAATCCTTACATTTGAGGCAATTTCATATAATATAGGGATTAAATTAAACATTTACTAATAAGTTTAGAAACCACATTCAATCAATTAAAAATCCAAGAATAGTATTGTACACTGGGTCAAGTTCAAGGACCATTGAACAAATAAAAAGTTTGAGGACCTCTTCCATTTTAGACACTAAAGTTCTTCCTGAAAAATATTGGACTTCTTGTGTCCAATACTTCAATTTTGCTTCATAACTCAAATTTCTCAACTTCGCATCAATCCTGGAAAAGGTCTTAAGTATAAAGATCAATTTTCTGAATTTGTTAACATCGAAAGACTTTTTTCCATCCAAATGAGTCTATTGGATCTGATTATGCAAAATTTATTAGAATCTTGTTCGGAATCTCATTCTGAGTTCACCTAGAAGTATTCCCATCCTTTATGGAAAAATCCATAATTCTTTGTTCGCTTTCCTTTAAGAAAGAATGAAGATATCAATCCAACTAAGGCGATTCATATGGGAATGAATCCAGAACATCTGATTTTGGCTCAAAGGGAATGCTCAAAACTGCTGAACAGGCCTTATTGATGTCTCACATTCTCAATGGGCATGTGAAGCTTTTTATGTTAACAAGTGTGCAGAACAAAATTGAGGAAAAATGAGATTGGTAATCAATTACCAATCCCATTAACCTTTTCCTTCAAAATGATAAATTCCATCTACCTTCCCAAAACTCTCTTTTTGCTGGACTATCCAAGGCCCAAATTTATTCCAAATTTGATCTTAAAACCGGATTTTGGCAATTGGGCATTCACCCTGAAGACAGACCCAAGACAAGGTTCTATATTCCAAATCAACACTTTCAATGGAAAGTCTTTGCTTTTGGTTTAAAGGTTGCACCATCTCTTTTTTCAAAAGGCGATGTGTCGGATCTTCCAGCCAATACTCTCAAGTGCAGTAATATACATTGATGATATCTTCTGTTGGGAACAGAATTTAGTCTGTTGGAATAACAGGATCAATTTGGGGTGGAGGTTGTGGAATAGTAGGATCGGGATCAAGTCGTGGCTCCTGATTCCCCAAATCTTTTAAAAAGGATTCCAATGGATTTGACAACATCATTTGATCAAGCTCTCTTATGATAAGAGAGGATTTTTCTAGCATCTTTTCTTTTGCTTTTTCTTTCCTTATGCAATCAAGTTCTCTGAGGCGATTTCTCATTTCAGCCACATCTGTCCTATCTTGTCTGACAGGTGTGTTTTTAATAGCAGCAAAGACAGACTTCTAGGGTGGTGGAGGAGGGAGAGGATCTGCTCGTAGAATAGTTGGAAATTGATTGAGCCTTTCTTCCTCAAGGATCTGGATTTGCCTTTTAAGTTTTTCTATTTCTGCTCTAGGACTTTCAAGATGATGATATCCTAGAAGTTGTCCAGTTCTAAGGCATGAAGCCTCTTCTTGACATTTGAAAGCATCTTCTTGGTGGTTTCATCATATCTCCCCAAATCTTGTTGTACATGCCCAATCATAGAATCAATTGCTTTAAAAACATTGTTGTGTGCCAGGAGGGTCTCCGATTGCCAATTTAAGACAACTTCAGCGACAAAAATTCTTTTTTGTCTTCCATGCGCGTCCACATCAGTTGGAGCAGGTATCTTAGGAACATGCCTATATCTGCCTTGTGGATCAATAAATTCTTATGAAACAGGAAAAGAGAGTTTAGAACTTTCCCGAACAAAAGGAGGAAAGTCTGTTTCTTGGAACATGGCAATGGAAGAACTGGGTGGTGCTTAGGTGGAACTTCGAGTGGGTATGAATGTTTCTTGGCCCATTTTACAAATGGTTTATAAAATGGGAAAATGGCTGGTTTTTTCTGAGGAGGAGATGGAGGAGGTGATTGTGGTGGATCTTGTGGTATTGAAGAGGAAGCAGTGAACTCTGGTGGTGGTGCTGGTGCATATGATACCATAAATTGATATTTATCACACTCACCAAGAGTATCAACGGAGGGGTCTCTATTCAAGTGCCTTTGATACACAAGGTTTTTTGGCTTTTTTCTCCAAGGCGGAGATTTTGCAAATGGATCTACCTCATCAGGAGAATGTGTACAATAAGAACATCGGCAGAAAGGATCCCAAAAACAATGGTCATACTGGTCTTTATAGTAATGGACAGGATGTCCATCACTGTTAAAGTGTTGAACAAGCTTTTTTGGATCTGATTTGGAAATAGACTCAGGAACACATGGTTCAATCATAAAAAGAGTTTAGAAGATAGAATGACTTTCTTCATTTTCCTTGCCAAATTTGATGGAAATAGTTCCATCCCTTTTTCACGAATTCGGGAATCGATTGCGAAAAGGCTTGTTGCTTTGGTGAAGCTTTTCACAGTTGGTAATCCACATCTCTGGAAGGAGCGTGACCAACTTTTCTTTTGGGATTTGTTTAGGGACATGAATGCATGATGCTTGATCATTTTGTATGGAAATGAACAAAGCATCTTCATTTCCATTGAGAAAATTTAAATCAAGAGCATGGTTCTACACTCTGTAGACCATTTGGTAATGCAAAGTTGCTTCTATAGAATCAGCAGTCTAAGGTGCTCTAGTGAGCTGGATCTAGACTTTTAAAAAAGAGAGTAACTAGGGGTCTGAAAGGGCAATATTGAAATTTGGATACAATGTCACGAAGACTGTTCCAGCATTTAAAGTGGTCTAAACAGTACCTATGCAAGCATGCTGGTACTCTAAAAACCTGGTATCTAACAGCGCAATTCTTGCCACAACTAGCAAACCTTTTCGGCCATGAAAAGTAAGAGTAAGACGAACAACTCTATAATGAACATGGGAATATCCTTGCTAGATCCATTGGCGTGGAAACTCTGGAGGGATGTGAAGAGTAACAAAGTACTCCTTTTCAGTGGCAAGAATGGGGTGCTGGTCGAACTTGGAGGATTGAACATATTCCTTTACTTCCTTTGGAGTCTAACAAATGAGTTGGCGAATAGAGCAAATAGGCGAAAATGATGAAGTGGATTTAGCAAAAGCTGAATAAGGGTTCATCAAAGGGAGCTAGGTTTTAGAGATCTTAGTTTTGTCACTAAGAGAGACTTCATATAGATAGTCTATCTTAGAAGCATTTGAAATACGGAAATCTGAAGGGGTTGAGGATGATGGGGTTGTAGCAAGAGAAACAGGTGCTTCAAGAATTTCTGGTTCTGTAGAGATGGTATACAAAGATCTTCTCAGCACTGGATTCACCTACTAAGCGCATGGAATAAATATCATTAGAAATAAAACCATGGCTCCGATACCATTGAATGGACCTAGCCTTAGAACCAGAGAGGACCAAGTCAGTTTTTTGCAGGTATGCGTTCCCGCAATGGGCGAACAACCCAGTTCAAGCCCTTCAGGGATAGCCTTTTAGCAAAAAAAACCACTTTGCCCTTTAGTTCAGAGCCTAAAGACACTCGGATAGAACCAGGATGGTAACATTTCTAACTATCCGAGCTGCATTTCTTAAAGGATCCTACCAGGCTGGAGAAGAAGAAGGAGCTTAGAAAGCCATGAGAGAATTTTACAAAACACTCACTTTACTTTAAGAGACTCTGATGATGTTACCATTATTAGTGAGAAAAGCCCATGGTCTTTGGAAAAACAGGATGATACAAACTTCAAGATCAAGCTGTGTAGTTCTCAATTCTTTCTCTAAGAGCCATTTCCAGTGAGTTAGAGGATAAAACCAATTAAGAAAATCTAAAAGATTTTTTTCATTCTCATTTTCAATCTTACCTCTATCGAGTCTAAATATCCTAGTGAGGTTAGCAATGAATTTTCTGGTAGGAATTTCAATAGCTATTAAGTACTTATTGGTTAAGTACCATAATAACCATCGAAGTTGATCAGGAAAATCATTTTCTTTCCAAATCAAAGGATGTATGACGGATAATCTACATTTAATCCAAAAGGATAAAGAATCGAATATCCATTGAGTCTGAACAAGTCTACATGGCATTGCCACATGAGTTTATCCAGATTTTCAGTAAGACTGTCTTTCTAGATTTGTTCAATGATCTCCGGAAGATATCGCCAACTTGGCCAGTCTTTAACTTTCTCAATTGTGTACTTCTCATTGTGATGAGTAGTAAAGACATGCCTCATAATATACATGTTGATTTTTGCTGGGGCTTTTGGTCTTGACAAAAAGTCAGTAGGCATATTTTTCTTTCAAAAAATGTGTTTGGTTTCAAAAGAATATTTTGAAAACCATTCAGCCCATCAAAGCAGCTAGGAGTTTGGAATCTGCTTTTGTTTGAATTTGGTCATCTAAGGGAAAGATGCCATATCTAATTCTATTAGGAAGTGATGGCCAATGAGATGAAACTCAAAGTTTTTTATGCCATTTTTCACCGCCAAGATTTCTTTGAAAATGGAATGATAATGCATTTTAGCTTGAGAAAATTTTCTACTTTTGTAAGCACATAAATGTCTTTGACCCTCCATTTCTTCGAATAGGATGACGGCCCAGTATTCATCACTAGTGCCAGTCTGGAGAATTCTTTTCCCAGTTGATGGGATTTGTAATGGAGGAAGAGACTGCATAATCTCTTTACGTTCAGCAACTGCAGTAGTCTGAGATTTTCCGTAAGATGGGGGTTTCTTTTTCAGCATCATTTGCAATGGGATTAGCAGATTTGCAAGATTTGGAACAAAATCTCTAAGATAGTTAATTATCCCATGAAATTGTTGGACTTGTTTTGTTGTGAAGTTTTCTTCAAGATATTTAAACAATTCCTGGGCAATATGTAGCCTTGGATAGTATGTTCCCTTGTTAAGGTGCATACCAAGAAATTCAATTTCTGTTTAGTTTTCCAAACATTTTTGACACTGAATCAAACTCTGTATCTTTATCATCCTCATCATCATTTTCAATCCCTACCATTGATTCATTTCCTATAGCACCAGTAACTTCATCAATATTCATAGCCGATCCCCCAGATTATGATATGGAATCAAATCCTTCTGAACCAGAGATTATTCAGCCAAACAGTCACACTTAGAGTATGTTTACATCATCAAAACATTTTTTTACCATTGATGACATACCTTACCACAAATAGCCAGAAAGACTTGAGGAATTTCATACTTGGCTGAATACCTAAGCTATTACCAACCAGGACAAGTATGACATTCTTTTCAACTTTGTCGCAAGATTCACAGGTAGTCTCGAACTTTGGTGGCAATCTTTAGTAGAACAAGATCAAATACATTTTTTTGCTCTCGCCGGACTTTGGCCATGCCATTACCCTTTTATATCACTTCTTTGTGGGAAAACCTGTTGATCTCATAGAACTCAAAAGAAGAGAATTTTTCGAGAGAAGATGTTGTTTTCTTCAGAAAAAACATCTTGATAAGCATTATCAAGAAATGCTTAAGCTCTTTTATCAAATTGGAGCTGATGCAAACTTGAAACATGTTTTCTTGACCTCCATCCCCAGACAGTAGAAAGAACCTTTCTATCCAAACAGAGAAGGATTCAAAATGTTCCTTTAGGAGAAATTTAACAAGAAATTCAATTTCTGTCTGGGTAATTTAAAAATCATTTGCATCATTTCTCTATACATTATTACACTGCACTTGGTGTAAACCCTGACAAAATAAGCAACAAGCCACAAGCTGCCACGTGTCCCTTTACAATCCCAGGCTCATGTTAATAACATCTTTCCTTTGTTTTTATTTTACCTCCCTTTTCGCCTTTTTCTGTTTATTTGAAGCTAACATCTTTTTAACTACATTCATGGGAGGATACTCTACAAATTTAAGTGAAACAGAGAAATAGAAAAATAAAGAAAGAAAGAATGAGTAGAAACAGATAAATAGAGTTTTTGAGAGTAAACATAAGCAAAAATGACATAAATGGTCCATAAATTTTGATCTAATGTATAATATAATCCTTGAACTTTTAATTTATTCAATGTAATCCTTAAACATTAATTTAATGTGCAATGTGGTCCCCGAAATTTTATTTTTTTCAATATAGTCTCTAAACTTTTAGTAGATGTTTAAATTAGTTCCTAAACTATATGAAAGTATTCAATATTGTCATTGATCTTGAATTAATAGAAAGACTATATTGAATAATTTCATATAGTTCAAGGAATACATTGAATATGTATCAAAATTTCAGGAATCACAATAAATAAATTAAAACTTCATGGACCACATTAAACATTAGGTAAAAGTTCAGGGATTACACTGAATAAATTAAAAGTTCATAAATCACATTATATATTAGGCCAAAGTTCAATGACTATTCGTTTCATTTTCCCTAAATGAAATGAAGCTATTGAACATGTGGCAGATCATAGTACACTATTTGTGTAATTTGGAATTATGCAGTATAATAATCCATATAATAATTGGGATTTTGCGGTGGATGTATTAGTTTTTCCCAATGTATAAAAATACATTTTCCCATCTACTAAGATTTTTAAAGTTGGTGAAATTAAACCTATATATTTAGACATTAGCTACAAAAAGGGATAGATTTGTAACTTTAAGCTTGTGGGAGCGGGTTTCTTAAAACAGAGAATGGGCATCTCCTCGAACGGGGCAAATTTCCCGCAAAAAAAATGCCCGGCAAGTCATTAGGCTGCCTGATGCCTAGCGAATCCGCCCTGCAAGGCATTAGCGCTGCCTCGGCAGGCGAATCTAACCTCTCTACACTTTTAAGAAATTCTTTTATCTTTTATTTGACTTGTAATATTTGTTCTAAAGATATGAAATAACAATAACGAAACCCCAAGAACAACCACTTCTCCTTATAAGTCTTGCTTTTACAGAATATGAAAGCTTTTAAAGTTCTTCAGGTAAGCAATGTGGTAAAATTGTTTTCCATGTATTTAATCTTCACATTTTCCCACATTAACTAATTTATGCGTGTTGGAATTTGTTTGGCTCTTTAAAACCAACCAATAAGGCCACTCTGCTTGTATAAATCCGGCCCTCTGGCCATTTTGTTTTTATAAAGATAGTAAAAAATACAGAAAAATGTCAAAAGGCCATCTAGTGAGTGGATTAGCTCTTTTTGAGAAGCATGATTAATTCTATGGCGGTGGCCTGCACGGGGCTGTGGCGGGCAAGTTTTCATTTCAAGGGACGAGGGATGTCATCCTAGTCCTTGCCTTCACATCCCAATTTAAAACTAGTTTTAGAGAAACAATTAACTTTTAGATAAAATGGTTATATTTTCTTTCTTCTCTCGCTAGAAGAAATCTCTTTCAATCATGTTTTTGATTGGCGGATTATACATTATAAACATCACACTTGCAAATTTGCTTAATACAATTTTGGATATTATCTATGTTCGTAACGCCACCTGTTAGAGTTTCCTCCAATAGGATGGATGAAAACATTCAATCATCATAATCATAACATGCATAATTGGTAAAAAAAAAAAAAAAAATTCCACTCGGTTTCGTACCATTTGTAAATGAACACAGCTAAAATAATGTGACGTGAATGCTTTCCTATTTTCTTCTGTTTATCACAAACCTTCTCCATTATAATCAAGGAAAGACACTTGGAGGAGTTATGGAAGATGCAGGTAGTATGTATTTCGGTCGAGTTCAATATAAGGATTGTTACATAATATGTGTAGCCTATTTATTACAGAAATCATTTCTATCACTATTAAATTGAGCAGTTATATTTTGAAAGATAGACAAATCATGCAAAATGGATAGTCTTTTTAAAATTAATTTCTTTTATGAACTATGTGGACCGTATAAGGATTACATGCTTGAATCATTAATGTAAGATATATTCTTTGGCAGTGATTATTATGGTCTTCTTCTTCATAACAATTAGTGCTTTAGTCTTTGACACGTGGAGGAGGAGAAGCAAACAGAAAAACTTCAGGCGAAATGGGGGAGAGCTCTTGAAACACCACAGAGTTCAAATTTTTATGGAGGCAGAATTGGCAAAAGCAACCAACAACTATAATGATAGCAATAAGCTTGGTGAGGGCGGTTTTGGTTCTGTCTATAGAGCAAGAGTAGCAGGGGGAACCATGGTCGCAGTCAAGAAGCCTAAAGAACTGCACAAGTCTCTAGTAAAGGGAGATTTCCAGCATGAACTTGAAATTGTGATGCAAATAAACCACAAAAACGTGGTGAGGCTCCATGGCATTTGTTTGGAGACTAGAATACCATTGCTGGTTTATGAATACATTTCAAATGGTACCCTCTTTCAACACATCCATCAGAATGCGTCGACCATCTTAAGATCATGGAAAAACCGGCTTAGAATAGCCATTGAAGTTGCTATTGCACTCGCGTATATGCATTCCTGCGCAGAACCCCCAATCATTCACGGTGACATCAAGTCGGTGAACATACTTCTAGATCAAAATCACTCAGTAAAAGTGTCTGATTTTGGAACTTCAGAGCTTATATCACCAGAGAGCATAGTCATATAATAGCCACTGAAATTCAAGGCACACTGGGCTACATCGATCCTGAATATTTAACCACTGGTATGCTAACAATTAAGAGTGATGTATACAGTTTTGGAGTTGTTGTCGTGGAGTTGCTCACAGGAAAGAAGCCTACAAGTTTTATTACTAAGTCCGGAGAGTCAATTAATATTATCTATTATTTCATCTCTTCCGTGAAGGATAAGACACTCTCTGATGTCATAAACTTCGAGGCAGCTAGTGAAGATGAAATGGAGAGAGTAGGAATGGCTGCTGAGATTGCAGTGAAATGCTTGGACCAAAGCGGTGCGAAGAGGCCAGTAATGATGGAAGTGGCTGAGCAACTCACGAGGATTAACCAAGAGCTCGACAACTCAACAGTTGAAGAAGAAAATAAAGAGACGGAAAGCGAGGTGGATAAAGAAAACCTCTACTCCCAAGCGACTTCAATTACTGACAGCATGAGCCAACATGGGACTTCGGGCTCTCTTTCTATTCAGTAGGTTCCAGCATCTGATCGTCGTTTACTAGAATGACATGTCTATTAATTGTGCATAATGACTTCTAGGGTTGATTGTGTATTCTCTATGCGTGTGTTATTATTGCCATTTGTTTTGGACTTAAAGTTGCGCAAGCATTCATGTAAGTTTGTCACAATCTGTATGATATATGTGCAGCTTTGCACGAGACTTATATAAGGCCAGCATGTGGCCATTTTGACATTATCAGAATCTCTCTTTCCCTTTTTATCTTTTCTTCTGTCTTCTTTTCCTTACATATAATAATAATAGGTCAGGAAAAAAACAATCTACTCACTTGTTTTTATCTTATTTTGTCCTTAGTATAATCCCAATTAACTTTTGTGGCAAGTAAAAATCTCCCTTGACTTCCGGTCTTTACCTTTCCCTCATTATGTTGCACTTAATCCTAATATAATATCCATATCCAGACAAAGGTAATAACTGTTGGCCAAAAAGACAATAATAGGGCCAGAAAAAAGTATCTACTTACACTATTGCTTCCATTTTTTTAAATAAATTTGATCTTAATTTGAAAAAATAAATCCCAATTTAATTTATTTTCTCTTTATTTGTAGTTCATTTAATCTAATTTTAGTTTGGATGTTAAATCGGGGGTGAGAGTGGGAAAAATGTGACATCCTGAAATTCGACCCGTTTCGATAAAGTGAAATGGGCATTTCGTCGGCGTGCCTATGGCCTTTTCTCTCGAAATGATCACTCACGAGTTAACTAACCTATTGGGTGAAGCCGTTAAGGGATGTATCAGCTGTAAAATCCCTAAAAGCTACCTAATTGGTTGGATTGAGCTAAAATCACGTCCGATCGATTTTTAACCACGAAATTGAACTCGATTTCGGGAATCGAATTTTAGGCGCGTCATAATTCTTATTTTTAGGATCCTGTCTCATCGCTCGTCAATTTATTGACGGTTCCGAAATTTCAATAAAGAAATTATCGGAAGAATAATTTGAAGTCCAAAAGGAAATTAGAAAGGAAAAGGAAAAGAGAAAAAATTGGGTATTTCCTTTTTCTTTTCCTTTTTCCTCTCTCTCTCCCCCTCTCTTTTCTTTTCTTTCTTTTCTTTCCTTTTTCTCTCTTTTCTTTCTCTCTCCTCTCCCCCCATCCGTGCGAATCCCCCACCACTCATCTTTTTCTCTCTTTTTTTTTCTCTCTCTCTCTCTCTTCTCTCTCCTCTCTCTTCCTTCTTCCCCCACACGGCCGACCCCTCCTTTCTTCTTTCTTCTTCGCGGAAGCCAGGAGCCCGAACCAGAAGCTGCAGCTCCGTCGCCGCCCGTCGCCGCCACGCCGGAGTCGCACCGCCGCACCGCCGCGCCGCGCTCGTGCGCCCGCTGCCGTCCCGCCGTCCGTGTGCGCCTAAACCGAGCGAACCAGCCCTGTTCCGCCTCTGTTCTGCACCGACCAGCCCATCTCCGGCCGCCTCCGGCCACCGCCAACCTGGACCATCCCCGCGACCCCTCGCCCTCCGCCGGCCTTCCTCGCCGCCCTAGCCGCCGGAGCTGCCCCGATCAGCCGCGACCAGCATACCCACGAAGTGGGTTTCAGCCACTTCGGGCCCGCTTTTGGGCCGTTTCCCGGCCCCGGATCCGCGAGTCGCTTTGGGAACAATCGTTCCTCGCGTCGCCGCCATCGGATTGATCCGATTTGCGCGCAATTTGGTGAGTAATCTCACTAATCTTGGATTAGTTGGCTAATTATGCTTAAGGTTGGTTTAGTTTTAATTAATTATGTTTAGGTTGCTAGATTAGAATTGATTAGCAATTATTAGTCAATTGTGATGTAATTTAGATAAATTGATTGTGTAATTAGCAAGTAGACGTGGTCTACTAATTATTGGAAGTACCTCGGGATTTTTCCCGACCCTTAGTGGGCTCCAATTAGGCTTTTCGGGCCTAAGTGGATTTTTTAGTATTTAAATATTAATTTTCGGAATTAAATTAAATAATTATTTATTTTCCGAAAATTCAAGGGAGATGGTCTAGAACCAGAAAATTTTGCTGATGATCGTGGCGAAGTCCGTTTATTTAATCGGACTTTATGTTAAGCTAAATTGAATTTTTAATATTAATTAATTTTCGAAATTAATTAAATAATTATTTATTTTCCGAAAATTCAACTGGGATGGCCCGTGACCGGAAAATTATGCTGATGACCGTGGTGAAGTCCGTTTATTGAATCGGGCTTTATTTGGAGCTAAATTGAATTTTAAATAATTAATTAATTAATTTTCTAAATTAATAATTAATTATTTATTTTTCGAAATTAAGATTTTGATGGCCGACGACCGAAATCTCGTGCTGATCGTCATGGCGCAGTTCGTTTATTTATTTGAGCTCTACGTTGTATGAAATTAATTAAATTGTGATATTTTAGGGATTTACCCTAAATTGATGGAATTGATTGTGATTGAATTGTTGATTGGTAACGGCCAAGTATGTTATTCAGTATTTTAATGCTTTATTGAGTTGATTTAATTATTTGATTGAGAAATCGTTGGGCATTGGTTATCGGTATTGAAAGTAGGTTGGTAATCTCTTGAAAGAGGACACGTGTGCTTGGTGACTTGGAGTGTCACCTGGAAAATGCACCTGAGAGAATGCACGTGGGGCCGGGCATCTAAAAGGGCACGTGGGCTCGGCGACTTGATGCATCGCTTTGGTGAAATGCACCTGAGAGAATGCACGTGGGCCCGGGCATCTAAAGGGCACGTGGGCTCGGCGACTTGATGCATCGCTTTGGTGAAATGCACCGAGAGAATGCACGTGGGCCGGGCATCTAAAAGGGCACGTGGGCTCGGCGACTTGATGCATCGCTTTGGTGAAATGCACCGAGAGAATGCACGTGAGCCCGTGGCATCTAAAAGGGCACGTGGGCTCGGTGACTTGATGCATCACTTTGGCGAAAAGGTCGCTGAGAGAATGCACGTGGGCCCAAGGTTCGAGGCACGTGAACTCGGAGACTTGGAAGGTCGTCCTGGAGAATGCACGTGGCCTAGCTTTTAAGTATCCCACAGTGAGGATTGATTCGTATGACATGTAATCGACTGGTTCGATTTGTTCGAAGTGAATGAGTGTTTATTGTGAATCGTACTGACTTGCAGGTGGGATCTGAGGCCAAGGTAAGTCCTCTGCCCTGTGCGTGTTTAGGCAGCCTTTAGTATAGTAGTTTACTAATCGGGCTTAGTGGGGTAGAACTCGCTGAGACGTAGTCTCATCCCAGTTTGGGGAAAACCATTTCAGGACCCCGCTGAAGAGCTGAGGAGGAGGAATCCGAGAAGGAGAACTCGGAGGTGAGATCTGAAGAGAAAGATTTTTGGAAGAAGAAGACAATTCTGAGAGGGGCCTTGAGTTCGGCCCAGTTCGTCTAAGTTTGTGTCTTCTTTCGAAATCTCCGTTTTGATGTTAATAGTTATGAAGTGATTTGTGGTTTGTATAAAAGTGTGGTTATAAATTTCAATATGAAAAATATGGCCCTGCTTTTCTATCCCATTGTTTTATTGTCTGGGATTTTAACGCTTCCGCATGTGCTTAAAAATGAAAGGGTCGGCGATATATTGTCCTGGGATATCGCATTATAAAATCGACCAAACGAGATGGATGTGTGCGTGCACGAGGATCGGGGCGTGACAAAAACAAGCCGATTCAGAAATTAAAAAATATATATATATATATATATATATATATATATATATATATATATATATACCATATCTTCCAACCATGATATGATTATTTATAAATATGACAAAGGCATCCCATGTGTGCTTCGGCTGGATGCTTTTTTCTACTAGGTTTTCTTGTAATGCATTTTTGCCTATTCCTATTGCTTTCTTACATACCACGTATTATTTTGAAGCTGAAGTCACAGTAATGGACTTGATGGATGATGGAATCACCTTCCACATGTGGCCTTCCCATACTCCTCACGTTCCAGAGTACCTAGGCTTGTCCGGCGCACGCACAGATAAAATCAGAGCGATAGTCACTGCCACCGTGCTTCGTCGAGAAGGTTCTTGGACAAAATATCTTTCACCAAAGGATTGGTCTTTGATTTTTTGTTTATATAGAGCCCCTTGTCGATTCGGAAAGGAAGTTACGGATTCTAATCATAATTATGATGAATAAATGATAAATTTAAAGCAATTGAAAGTAAATGCAAAACTAAAATAAGTAAAGAACGATAGTAGAAACTGAGTATATTGAGGTTTCTTGTTCAATTGGGCTATCCCTTTACAATGGTGACTACTTGGCTATTTATATCAAAGTATTGTGAATAACCGTATTCTAACTATTAGGGGTTTGTTTGTTAAAACAAACAGAGTGTTTTCTTTTGTCCCACATGGGAAAAATGGGAGGGAGTGGGCTAATTTAAAAGCATGGGTTTTCTTTATGTACTTAAAGAATGATTGGGTGGGGCTAGACCCCACCATACCCGCCTGCGGGTGCGCGATTAATTGGCGCACTTAGCACTTGGCGGTTTAATTAACACTAATCCCTTTGTCATTTATTCTAATTTTTATTTCTTTGTTATTAATTTTTTAGTAAACTCAAAGGTTGTCTTTTATTTTTAGAATTTCGGAAATAAAATATATAGAATGAAAATTCGAAATTCTATTAAAAAATTTAATTATTCCGAATTTTGTTTGTGTCTTTTCAAGATAACCTTTGAAAAAATTACTTATTCGGTTTTAACTTTTCCCGAAGGGTTGCAATCGTTCGTTTTCGACTTCTTCCGAAGAGTCGCATTTGTTTATTCGAACAATTTTCTAAAGACGTGTTTGTTCGCAATTTTCACGAAGAGTTGCAAGACTGTTTCATATATATATACTTGTCATTTTCGGAAAGAATATGTGTGATCATTTTCGAGTCTTCTTTCTGAAAAAAAACAGCAGCCAATCTTTTGATTGTTTTCCTAGAGAGACCCTGGAGAAATACTAGAATTGCTATCTAGCATTCTCATTCGAGACTTTGTTGTATCCTTGAGGATTTTTGCCGGTGACCATTAGCAACGTTGTGGGGCAAATAAATTCTTAAAGAAAGTGATATCACGCCTCAAAGTCCGAGTTGTTTTACTCGATCCGATTTCATTGTTCAAACCATTTCGAAACCATATATTTACAACACTAACGATTATCATTTCAATTTTAAGTTTCCTAGAATCTTCGGTACTGTAGTAATAACTGCATTGTTTTATCCGTGAAGTCGTCGATATCAAGCGCTCCAGTAATTGCCTTCATCCTTATCCTCCTGTTCTTGAGTGATAATCGGCACTGAAGTGATGATGATCTCACCTAGATCTTAATGGACTCGCTTCACAAATCTCAGACCTATGGGCCTTATTTTTCATCCATGGCTCGTTGAGCCATTTTTGGTATTAATAAATGCCCCCTTTAAAAAGGATATATCTATAATTCTTTTAACTCGATTCTCGTACTTGATCACACTTATCTGTTGGATTCCCGCGATGAATCGCTTTGGGTTTAAGTCTTTCAATAAATCACGATCCAAAGACTTCTTGGGTTTCGTGCCGTCCATCCCCAGAGGATCCTGCGGGACTATTCCTTCTTTTAGCGATCCGTGGCGTTTGACCTTCTTCTTCTTCTTGCCTTTTCTTACATTCGCTCAAAGATTCAATTTTTACCTTTTTGCTCTCGGCATCTTCTCTCTTGGCGCTTTTCTTCAGTCCTACCGTGTCTCGTTCCTATGATCCTTCAACTTTCTTGGTTCGCATGGGTCATCTTCGACTGCTTGAATACGAAGATAATGTTTTTTTTTTTTTTTTTGTGAAACCCATAATTTTCTATTAGAATGATGTCTCATAATCAAAATCTAGCAGGTATAGTACTTGTAATACAATGTTGACGATAGATCAATAGAAAACTTATTACTATACCTTGACTACATGTTGATGTCCACTATATTATACTTCAATGCATGCTTACCTTCAGCTAATCAATAAAAACATCAACATATCATACTTATGTGTAAACCGACAAGTATAAAAGATTCATTAACTTCGTTTTGGGTCAAACAGGCCCTCTTGGTTCAATCAAGGCTTTTAGCTTTATGCTAAGCTTCCTAGCTCGACCAGAGCATCTTGGCTCAACCAAGACTTCTCGGGACTAACTTCTCGAGATTGCTGGGCTCAAACCTAGGCATCCTAACTCAATCGGAGCATCTCGTTCTAATGAACGAGGCATCCCATTGGTGTAGGGGTATCGTCGCCACCTCATGTGGCAAGGGTTCTCATTTTTTTCATTACATGATCGGACATGGTGCATCACACAAGCTGATTATTCATATTTCATCTTAACCAATGCATACAAAGGCGCAATGGCATGTTCATTAAAGTATGTGTACCATGACTTTCATTATCATACTATACAACATGCTGGACACGATTCTTGGCTCATGGCTTGAATTGCATGCGTAGTTGATCCACATACCAAGCAAGATTTGGAAGTGGCACACCTTAATGCCATACAAAGACCATTTGGAACCGGCACACCTTAATGCCGTACCAAGACCTTGTAGGTTTGGGCGATCCTTGTATCGAACAAGATTAGGCCTCAATACCGATTTAAAGCCTCGCGACCTTGGGTGATCGCCATGCCACACAAGACTTGAATTCGGCACATCTCGATACTGATTTTAAGGTCTCGCGAGCTTATGCCATCACGGATTAATATTGTTCCAAGCCAAACGAACCTTGACCTTATCTCGAGATGTGAATGCATGCATACATGTAAGCTTGAGCAAACCATACAAAATATTTCACTTCATACCCATAGCTTGAACGAGTGAGCACTTGACTAGACTCAACAATGTAGCCTATCAACCTAGAGAAGAGTTAGGAATCCCACTAACATACAAAGGCATAAGGAAAAGGTCACACATCTAAGGCCCTAGAAGAACACTTGCTATCTTCTTATTAGACCACCAATTCCATGCTATAATGACTTAGCCTACCTGTTTTCTAAGGAGAGTCTAAGTGTAATGATGACCAAATCTCTATAGGGACATCTGAGTTAGTGACTAAGCTTCTTCCATTTAGTGATTATATTTTGTGTAATTATTATGTTTAGATATTCATCAGATGGCTTAATCAAGACTTGCTTTCTAAGTTTTTAGCATTTTAGAATCTTCATGAAATACCTAAGCATGATTCACTAACTTATTCTCTAAGGGAAATCTTTTAGCCATCATTACATAATCTTAAGATGGACATCCAAGATGATGACAAGGCTTCTTGTCATCATTAGATTTGGATGTTCCCCATATGGCCTATTTCAAAACTTGCTCACCAATTCGAGTTCTTTTAGAATCTTCTATTTTGTCCTTTTCTAAGGAACACGACAAACATGGAAATAAGGCCATTGGAACTGCTAACGGCGTTGAGTGAGGGCTCTTCATATTCATCCATGATCGACCATTCCAACTGAATCGAGGTTCGAGGCCGAATCACCATCGAGCGAGGCAAATTTGTGATTGAACTCTCCTCAAGTGGCTAGGTCAATGGCCATCTCGTGGGCTCAGTGGTTGGCCCCATGGTCGGCACTGGCCAAGCAAACAGGGCCCATGACTGGCTTGGAGCCTAATGTAGGGCCGGGCGTAGGGCCTGGCTCACGGTCGATCTCTTAGCTTGGTCCAAAGATGATCCATGGCCTAGTACTAGGTTGGGCTCATGGATTGGCACAAGGGTTAATGGGAAGGTCAATGGACCAATCCAAGACTTATCTAGGACTGGTCCATGATACATCGCAAAGGGCCCATAGTCAGTTCTCAACTGGTCCATGGCCGAGCATACTTGGTTCGTGATTGGCTCTCGATTATCATGTGATTGCATGGGATTGGTCGATCCATGATTGACACACGATTCCGGAGGATCGACTCATGGTTGACCACCACGGGTTCATGACCGAGTGGAATCACCCGCGATTGGAACATGATTGCTCAGGATTGATTCATGATCATCTACCGATTCACGGTGGTACATGACCGTGCCATGACCAACCCTTATGGTCAAGCATTTGTTCCATGGCCGAGTGGCTTGGGTCCACTTGCATGGTTAGTGGATTGTTCATGGCCGGTTCCTCAATTAGTCCATGGCCAATCCTTCGATCGGACCATGGCTAATCCCTTGGTTACCCTTTCGATTAAGCTGATCAATCCATGACTGATCCTTGTAATGTTTCACGGTCGATCCTCACCATTGACACACCAACCGTATAGCCAATCCTCATAGGTAGGAATAATGGATGTTACAATAAATTTCATAACCATCATGATTGTGAATTGACAACATTATCACAACACAAGTGAAGAATAATTGGATCAAAACATTCAGCGAGCCTATGATATGATGGGTCAACATGTTTCTTTCTATTCGTTTGCGTGTGCATATCATTGTTTTAAATAGAACTGTTTATAGATTATTTATATTAATAACCCTATTCCATGATTTTATTAATTGATTGGTGGGGTCAATATCCTATAGATTTCTTCTTCTTTTTTTAACACCCAAAATCTCTAGAACATGTTTTAGTAATAAATTTATTTCAAAGAAGATTTTATAGAAATTTTTTTTTTGTACTGTATATGAGATCAGCTGGCTGTTTTCTATATAGTCGATCGTGATAGCCATCTAGTGGTCGGAGAGGCGCAAATAGCCATGTTCATGATTGTTTCTCTAATTCATGTCATTGGTGGGTAGTTTCAAAAATAATTATCGCAGGGCAATTATTGGCTTCTTCGATATGCCCAAGCCTAATTCTCCTTCAAATGTGGCAATAAACAGCATGGTATGCTTACGTGCCTTTCGGGCACGAAAATATAGAACGGAATTCGACCGTATAATTAATGTCATATGTACTCGTGAGTTATTTTGGTTTCTATCGGATACGTTCATAATTAGTGGTAATTATGAGAAGTGGTAAAACGGTAATAGTGACCGAAGGAAGTTGCACTAAAAGAATGAGATCATTTTATCCTCTTATATTTATGTGAGTAGTTTTCGAGTCAAATTGAATTTGGAGTGCTATGATTTCTTTCCCTCGAAGATAAGATAGAACTTCTCTAGAGAACTGCAGGAAACTTTGTGTGAAACTACTTATTTGTAAGAAGCTTGTATAGACAAACACCTTTGTCCATTCTGGAGCAGACGAGGCTAGTCATGCAATTCTCTATTTTGTTTTGCACTTTGAATTGAACTAACGCATTCAATACAGACATCCACGTATATCAATATAAATTGTGAGGAAACAAAGCTTTCACATTGATGCAGTTCCTGTCAAAATAATATTTATTTTTCTTTTCTACAGTGATGATTGACATGCAAACAGAATTGGGGGAGGAGAACAAAGTTTGGACCAGCATATTTTAATTTCCCCAAAATGAAGCAAAGTCGACCGATGTCTTGGACAGTCACAGAACGAAATGACTTGCTAAACGCATCCGAATTGGTCTATCTTGCAATTATATGTAAGTTACTACAGAGACTTAAAGTGCGACATCTTGGGGTGGTGCCACTGGAGTCGATTCAATTTTAAATCTTTCAATTGAATTAATTTAATCATAAACATTTATCACACTTGTAGAAATTCAGTTAATCAGGCAAATTTAAGCTGAAAATCACTAACGTGAACGCTGGTCATTTTATATAGCATGATTGATGCAGACATGGACTTTGTAAATAATTTTTTATTTTTTTATTTTTTTTTCACCTTCCCATTTCTCATTGCTGGTGTCGGCTATCAGGCGAGGTTCGACCTCACGGAATGGTAACTTGGCAAGGGCGAGCGCGAGTGAGGCCCCCCTTGCTGGAGCCTCGCCCTAGCTTGGGGGAGCACTGCTTTTACATGACGGCCACCACCTCACGTTGCTCTCGATCACCCTTGCTCTCGATCACCATCTTCAGTTTCATCTAACATAAAGATCTCACGGTACCTCTTGAAGAAGTCCCCTCGCTCGTAGGTCAAGCTCAGAACGCAAGAAAACGTGTCCCGCTGACGGATTTACGGCAGAACTGAAAAATAATTTCTCCGAACCGATTTCGATTCTCCGTTTTTCTGGTTCAGACACTGTCCATTTTTCTGTTTCGACTCTCGGTCACATTCTTAGGATGAAAACAGAAACTGAGATTTTCTGCATTGCCAATCTAAAATCCGGAATGATCCGGGCTGAGTCGATGATTCAGGTCCTGCTATCGCCTATCGTGATGGAATGAATTGAATCATTGCATTGAACTCATATATTAAATCAGCGTGTAAACTGTCCATCATATACTTGGCAAGATGCCCAAAACAAAACCATATAGATAAGTCCATGATCTCAACTGAGACTGATCGGTTCCCAATTCGATTCGTTTCCCATATTCCAAGATCGGGAATCGGACCAACCAATCCTAAATCCGAGAACTAGACCAACTAATCAGTTTGGTCCAGTGGAACTGGTAAATTTGTTGTTTTGGGCCAAAATAAAATGAAAAATATGAGAAATTAGGAGGAATTATGATTTGTTTTTTAAGAAATTTAAAAATATTATATATATATATATATATATATATATATAATTAACCAGTTCAATTCGCACCTTGGAACTGAGAACCGGATTGACCAGCCACAGTTCCAATGTTTTCAATTTATCAAATTGGGAACAATTTTGAAAAATTATATTCATGCGATCTTTTTGCACAAATTTGATCAAATTTTGACCGGGCATAACTTTTCTGTCAAACTTCCCATTAATCAATTTTTGCACCAACGAAAAAACTGTCACCCAATGTTTTCAATCCACCACATTGGGAAGACTTTTGAAAAATTATGTTCATGTGACTTTTCACAAATTTGGGCAAACTTTAACAAAGCATAATTTTTCTGTCCTGCATCTTATTGACTTGATTTTTGCACCTTCAGAAAGCTCTATAGTGTCACACTATTTCCTAGGCACGTTCAAATCTCAACATGTGTTCACAAAGCGAAACTAACTCAATAACATGAAATCGCACACAAGATACAGGAAATTATAAAAGCAGACTTTTGTTTCTGGAAATCCATTGAACGCTAAGCTTTGTACAATATTCTTCTAAAGTTAGATGTGATGGGCTAATTTATGGTTAGAAAAAAACGTTCAAATATTAGTGCATGTATACTGTATGTTGAAATGCATTGATGAAATTATAACGCACGTGCTTAAGAAGGAGTTGCTTAAGTTTGTGTAGCAAAGTGTTCATCACATGTTCAAATCATAATATGAACCTTCGATTCATACATATCGTTAATGTTTCATGAGATCTGAATCTGAAACCGAGAATAACACAAGGACTTTTGGTGTTTCTTTGTTCAATGCGATATATTTCCATGGTGTTCATTGATGGTCACCGGCGCACTGTTTCGTTTGTCACGTCCCTTTCTCTCTATATGTTTTGGTTGTGATGCGGTTGTTGCGTGGTACTGGTGATATGGCGGTGGTCAGTGAGGTGTTGTTGGGTAGAGATAGGAAGTTTACAAAGGGTAGCCGGCGGTTGCCATCAACATGGTGGCGGCCATGTCAACTGACGACTGAAAGGGTAGCCGGCGGTTGCCATTAACATGGTTGTTTGGTAGAGATAGGAAATTTAGCGATTATCCCTTTTCATGCTCCTTAGACTTTTAGATTCGATTTTCATTACTAATAAGAGATAAACTAGAACAAATGCACTTATTCACCAAAAAAAAAAGAAAAAGAAAAAAAATAGAACAAATGCACGCTACACGCGCACCCGCGCATTGCGTCAGTAAAAAGTCCACTCAACTATCAATCAAGCAAATCCTCCTCATGGCACTCTTGCATCTCACGCTTGGACACTAAAATAGTCTCGCTATGATTCTTTAGGTGCCTACCTCTTACTCACCAATGAACAATGAATAGTCAATTATGATAAACTGCTATACGCTTTCGAGATATTGGCGAAGTCAATTATGATAAACTGCTGTACGTTCTCTTTCGAGAATTGGCGAAATTCGGGTTTAGTCCCCAATTCGATTTAGAATTAATCCAAGGCGAACAAAGATCATACCTTTCACCTCCTTTAACACCCAGATGTATAATGCATCCTAACTTGTCTCGATCATGTAGCATTCGGCGTGCAATCAAATCTTGAAATACACCGAGTTCTCATGTGCAATCAAATCTTGAAATACACTGAGTTCTCATATCGAGCTTTGTAAAATTTCCATCTATAAGACAAATGCAATCATGTGTGCGTTATTTCTTCATTCGCTAAATGTCATGACTATATGGGCACACTATCCCTTATCTATTTAAACAGATTCTACGGGGCATTAAAAGGGAAATATACAGGCGCCCACCAAGAGACTACAACAGTGAGACATAAATCAAAATACATACAGACTCAAGGGAAAAAATGTAAGAATTATTGTGGCCCACATGATATGATTTAATATGGTTTAATAATAGTTAAAATGCTATATTGGTTATGAGAAGTTGCGACTCTAATAAAACAAAGAGGTATGAAGTTGAAAAGGCGCTTTGATGGAAGGCACCTATTGAAAGAACGTATAAATAGAGTCCGGTCCTCTCTCCACCCATAGACGAACAACAATAACAAAGAACTCGGTATTCTCTCGTCCATCGATTGAATACAGTAAGGAATAGTGGGTTGAGGGAGAGAAATCGAATTTCTTCATTTGATTCGAGTTTTACAGTAACGCTATGGATAAAGGTACGTCTTCATCTATTTGTGAAAATCATGAAGATCAAATATCACTGTTTTATGATGAATTTCTGCATTAAAGAATTATATGAATTGTCTAACAGTTGATATCAGAGCATGGTTTATGATATCATGATTTTTTTGTTTATAAAAATATTATGATCCTGTTCGTACTGTTGTTGTTGTTGAAAATGTTTTTGGATGATTTTGTTAATTAAAAAAAATTAAAAATTTCGAATGAAAAAGGACGAAAAATGGAGGAATTCGTAGTTTTGAGGCCAAGTGAGGAATTCACCGATTCCGGGAAAAATCCGGCGAACCACCACTTGATTTTGGACCCATACAGTCACACTTCCATCAGGAACATTAGCCATGAGTTTTTCTGGTATATCGGTGTTCGTCGGAGGCTAATCAGGCGGTAGAAGTCGCGGTCGTTAAAGGATTGTGTCGGGAGAAATTTTGCTTTGATTTGGGGCCAATTTCTTGGTAATTTTCTCTGAAACTTGGACCCATGTGGTCATGCCGGCATGCTCTTCAAAACCCATTATTTATTTGTGTCTGCGGGATGGGCTGCCGGAGAAGAAACAGCCGGCGAAATCGTGGCGGAACGGTGAAAAATGGCGAAGAAATGTGTTTTGGGCGCGAGGAATATTCGCATGGGCCTCACGCAAGTGCTGCAATTGTAGGCGCGTGGACCCACGTGCCACGCACTCTCACGCGCGCTTAATCGTTGCACGCGTGGGATCCACGCGCACGACAGGTTGCCGGCGCGTGCACACGCCTGACATACCGCGGAGCCTTTTAATTTAATTTAATTTAATTTAATTTAATTTTTTACCCCTGTTTATTTATTATTACAATTCTGCCCTTGCTGATTATTTACCATTTTGCCATTGGATTATAAATTTATGGTTCTGCCCTTATGGAATTATGATTTTATGATTTTGCCCTTATACTTTGATTACGTTTTTGTCCTTATGTGCAATTTGGTAAATATTTGTATTTTACAATATTAAAAATTCATATTATGAATGGTTTGTTAGTCACCTAAGTGGCCAAACCTTGAAGTCTTTTGAATTTTTGATATTGTAAATTGTTTTATTCAATTACCCATGATTAATTAATGCTATATATGGAATTGATATGTTTCATATCATTATTGGTGCTATGGATATATTGAAGTTCATTTATTATAAGAACTTAGAGATTAACCCAAAGGTTAATTATTTTCTTATAATTCATGAACATGATAGTTGATAATTAATATGACTTGTTAAATTTATTTGTATATCTAAAGATAGCAAATAAATTTTAATAAGATATATTTACAATTACCAAATAAAAGTTATTAGCATCATTATGGTTTATACATATTTGCATATCATAGGATCGCCCAAAGGAGAATTATGATGTGCATGTGTAGTTTAGTTTGAATCAAATTAGATGATATTCTTAAGGCATTAATCTATGAGTATTTTCTTGCATATTTCCAGTATCTATACCTGTTTCACTCCATTCGCATGCCTCATCTATTCCCTTATTCAATGGGATGAATTTTCCTGATTGGAGTGAACAAGTCCAGTTTCATTTAGGTGTCCTGGATCTTGATTTAGCGCTTCAAGTTGAGAAACTAGCTGCTATTATTGATAAAAGTAGCGATGATGAAAAGTATCTCCATAAAGCTTGGGAAAGATCAAGCAGACTGAGCTTAATGTTCATGCGAATGACAGTTGCAAACAACTTAAAAACTTATCTTCCCAAAACTGATAATGCTAAGGAATTTATGAGATCTGTGGAAGAGCATTTTCAAACTGTTGATAAGTCACTTGCTGGTACGTTGATGAGCACACTGACCACCATGAAATATGATGATTCACGTATCATGCATGAACATATACTTGAGATGATGAATTTGGCAACAAAGTTAAGGACCTTAGGAATAAACGTGGATGAGTATTTTTTAGTACAGTTTATACTTAATTCCTTACCTCATGAGCAATATAGGTTATTTCAAATGAATTATAACACTATAAAGGAAAAGTGGAATGTGAATGAATTGGCCATTATACTAGTTTAAGAGGAAACAAGGATAAAGAATCAAAATGCTCATTTTGTTCATCTCTCAAGTCATTAAGAAGCTCAAAGGAATTTCAAAAAGAAAGGTAGAAGGAGCAAGAAGAAATGATTACACGTCATGAATGACTCTTCAAAGATTTCTCAAATCCACAAGAATGAACACAATCTTATTAAGTGTCATTTTTGCAACAAAATTGGACACTTGAAGAAAGATTATTTGAAATGTAAGGCTTGGTTTGAAAAAAAAAATGTAAGTCTTGTGCTTTAGTATGTTTTGAATCAAACTTTACTGAAGTTTCTTATAATACTTGGTGGATTAATTCTGGTGCCACCACTCATGTGTCAAATACGATGCATGGATTTAAAGTTAAATGAAAGTTATGTGATTACGAGAAATGGAAACAAAGCTCTAGTTGAAGGCATTAGCACTTACCATTTGATCTTAGATACTTGGCATTATTTGGATTTGTTTCGAACCCTTTATGTACTTACATTTTCTCGCAATTTAGTTTCTTTGCCAAGACTTGATGTGGCAGGATTTTATTGTAAGTTTGGTTATGAATCTTTCAGTTTATTTAAGAGTGATACTCATATTGAAACTAGAACTTTATGTGATGGTCTCTTGATAATACTTTTGTTGAAACATTAATGACCTTGCATCATAATGTTGGTATTAAACGAAGTTTGGTGAACGAGAATCCCGCTTACTTGTGGCATAAACGTTTGAGTCATATATCCAAGGAAAGAACGCAAAGATTATTAAAGAATGAAATTTTTCCAAATTTGGATTTTACTGACCTTGGAGTGTGTATTGATTGTATTAAAGGAAAACAAATAAAGCACACTAAGAAAGGTGCCACAAGAAGCACAGAGCTTCTTAAAATTATACATACTGACATATGTGGTCATTTCGATGTTCCATCTTTTGGTAAGGAAAGCTATTTCATCACTTTTATTGATGATTTTTTACGTTATGGTTACATTTATCTATTGCATGATAAGTCTCAATCAGTGAATGCATTTGAAGTGTATATTAAAGAGATTGAGAGGCAATTAGATGGAAAAGTGAAAATAGTAAGATTGGATGGAGGCAGTGAATATTATGGAAAGTATGATGAATTGGGACAATATCCAGGTCTATTTGCTAAGTTCCTTGAAAGACATGACATTTGTGCTCAATACATAATGCCAGGTACACCATAATAAAATGGTGTAGTAGAAAGGCATAATCGTACTTTAATGGAAATGGTTAGGAATATGATGAGCAATTCATTTTTATCCTTATTTTTGTGGATGTATGCTTTAAAGACTTCTATGTATTTATTAAACATGTTTCTTAATAAGGCAGTTCCAAAAACTCCTTTTGAAATGTGGATGGGAAGAAAACCTAATTTACGACACTTGCATGTTTGGGGTTGTCAAGCAGAAGTAAGAATTTACAATTCACATAAAAGGAAATTAAATTCAAGAACGACTAGTGGTTATTTTATTGGTTATGCAGAGAAATCCAAAGAGTATAAATTTTATCGTCCTAATCATAGTACAAGAATTGTTGAATCTAAAAATGCTAGGTTTATTGAGAATGGTGACATTAGTGGAAGTGAAAGAGTGCGCGATGCTTGCATCAAGAAGTAAGGGTAGAAGTTCCTATATCCAAAACTTCTAAAGTTGTTGTTCCTAACAATAATCGAGAATAACAAATTAATAAACAAACACTCCATAATGGAAATGTCAACATTGAACCTCCAATAGCTAAGTCACAAGAAATAGCATTAAGAAGATCTCAAAGAGAAAGGAGGTCAGTTATTTCTGATAATTATATGGTTTATCTACAAGAGTTAGAAATTTGACCTAAGAATTGGAAATGATCCAGATTCATTTTCCCAAGCCATGGAATGTGAAAATTCTAATAAATGGTTTAATGGCATGGAAGAAGAGTTAAAGTTCATGCATCAAAATCAAGTTTGGGATATTATTGAATTGCTTAAAGGATGTAAAAATGTCGGGTGTAAATGGGTCTTTACAACCAAGCGCGACTCAAAAGGAAATATTGAACAACATAAAGCCAGACTTGTTGCAAAGGGTTTTACTCATAAAAAAGGCATTGATTATAAATAGACATTTTCACTAGTCTCTAAGAAGAACTCACTTAGAATTATTATGGCTTTGGTGGCTCATTATGATTTGGAGTTATACTAAATGGATGTAAAAACCACATTTCTTAATGGGAATTTAGAAGAAAAAGTTTATATGGACCAACCCGAAGGCTTTTTAGTTAAAGTAAAGCAATACATGGTATGTAAACTAAAGAAGTCAATATATAGACTTAAACAAGCTTCTCGATAATGGTATCTTAAGTTTAACGATACCGTAACTTCATTTGGATTTAAGGAAAACATTGTTGATCGGTGTATATATATGAAGATTAGTGGGAGCAAGTTTATATTTCTAGTTTTTTATGTTGATGATATTTTGCTTGTTGTTAATGATCTTGGCTTGTTACATGAAACCAAGAAAATTTTCTTTAAGAATTTTGAAATGAAGGATATGGAAGAGGCAACGTATGTGATAGGAATAGAAATTCTGTGATAGATCACAAAGATTATTAGGATTGTCTCAGAAAGCCTACATTGAGAAAATTTTAGAGAGATTTAATATGAGTAAATGTTCAGTAGGAATAGTTCCAATTCAGAAAGGTGAAAAATTTAGCCTTATGCAATGTCCGAAAAGTGAATTGGAACGAGAACAAATGAAAAATATTCCTTATGCATCTATTGTGGGGAGCTTAATGTATATACAAACTTGCACTAGACTAGACATCAGTTTTGCTATCGAAATGCTGGGCAAGTATCAAAGTAATCCTGGAATGGATCATTGGAAAGCTGCAAAGAAAGTTCTTAGATACTTGCAAGGAACGAAGAATCATATGTTCATTTATAAAAGATCCAATCATCTTGTGGTGATTGGATATTCAGATTTAGACTTAGCCGGATGTGTTGACATAAGAAAATCAACGTTTGGTTACTTGTTTCTTTTGGTTGGAGGGGCAATTTCATGGAAGAGTGCAAAGTAGTCAATTATTGTTGCATCCACCATAGAAGCTGAATTTGTGGCATGCTTTGAGACCACTATTCATAGATTATGGCTGCGGAATTTTATTTTAGGGCTTGTGATTGTTGACAATATTGTCAAGCCGCTGAAAATTTATTGTGATAACTTGCAACAATTTTCTTCTCTAAGAACGACAAGTATTCTAAAGGTGCTAAACATATGGAGATCGAATAATTGTCTGTTAAAGAAGAGGTTCATAAACGAAGAGTATCAATTGAGCACATTAACGCCAATCTTATGATAGCAGATCCCTTAACAAAAGGACTGCCGCTCAAAACATTTAATGAGCATGTTGAAAAGAGGGGCATTGTTGGACGTCATTAATGTTTGTATTATGATTGTATTAAGTTTATGTATTTGACACTTTGAGCTCATTTACGTGTTTATGATATTTCCTGTTTTCTATTTAGTATACATTACAGAATTAGATGAATGTTAAACATGATAGTTTCCAAAGAGACATTATAGTTGGATTATTATTATGTTTTTCATTTATGGATCATGTTAAGTAAAGTGCTATAGCTGTAGTGCATAGAAGGGACTATGTCGATTAATGACATACAACCGTTATGACTCACATTAGTTTTCTTTACTTAATTGTGATTATTATGTGTTTACCAATTTAATCAAAATTTTATAGCATAATGTTATCGTGCACATTACAATTTCTATTAAACCATAAAAGGAAAATCATACGGGCAAAGTGGGAGAATGTAAGAATTACTATGGCCCACATGATATGATTTAATATGGTTTAATAATAGTTAAAATGCTATAAAATCAATAAATATTAGTTATGAGAAGTTGCGACTCTAATAAAACGAAGAGGTATGAAGTTAAAAAGGCGCTTTGATGGAAGGCACCTATTGAAAGAACGTATAAATAGAGTCCGGTACTCTCTCCACCCATAGACGAACAATAATAACAGAAAAGAACTTGGTATCCTCTCATCCATCGATTGAATACAGTAAGGAATAGTGGGTTAAGGGAGAGAAATCGGATTTCTTCATTTGGTTTGAGTTTTACGATAATGCTATGGATAAAGGTACGTCTTCATCTATTTGTGAAAATCATGAAGATCAAAGATCACTATTTTATGATGAATTTCCACATCAAAGAATTATATGAATTGTCTAACAAAAAAATAGAAAAAAATCGAAAAAAAACTCAAACGTGGCAATTAATTCTATTCCAGTTTAGAAATCTATTCACTTTTCAACAGGGCTTGATTTTGATTCCGATGCTTAGAAGAGTCCTTGCTGATTCCATTGCCTTCTCACCTCCAAGTTCCATGGCCTCTCCAGTCAGTTCACCTCTTGTATCTACTAACAATTTGGTTGAAACCTTTCCATTTTGGGCTGCATGAACTTTTTTATGCTGTGCACTGCTCATGGAAGCTGGAGCTGCAGCAGCAACAAGGGGAGCGCTTGGTGGGCCATGCCTCTTTTTGGGAACTAGCATGTCATGGTCATGTACCCCCTTATAAGTGATTATTACCGCATTTGCATTATCTACGGCCGTTTCAATTTGTTTACGAACCAGGCAACCCGCTGAAGTGCATCTGTAGTAATTCCTGAAATTTGCAGACATCATAAATGCCATTACAAACACTTCAATCTAGAAAGTAATGCTAGATCATGGAATGCAGCGAATAAGTCTTGCATATCATTTAATATTGTCACCTTCACGTACTCTTAGAACAATGTTGAAAACGACCGCTACCACCGGTATTATATCACGGCCAAGAGGTTTCCGAAGACGAAGACCGTGCCATGACGCGGAGGACCTCCTGTGCTTGATGGGATTCCCAACAAGTCTTCTCTCAGAATTTTCCAAGAGCGGGCGAAACCGTCATTGAGCCATATTCTAGAAGTTTTCCATCATTAGTGTCGGTCATTATGTCGGTAGATGGTAGCTGACATTAGTGTCGGTGGTTGACGCGGTGCGATCTCATCCACCGGATAATATCTAGATCAACGGATGTAATCAAAGGGCCTCGAGTATAAGAAGAGGTGCCCTCCCCCTCATTTGTATCCATCTAACTATTTCAGTAATACAAAGCTCATTTCTTTCTAGAGCTCCGCTCTCTAAACTTTCTCTCTCTATGATCCGGGTACATGACCGAGTTGTGCAATTGATCGAGCAAGGCTTGGCTTGGGTGACCTAAAATAGCCCGAGTCGCCGTGCGGTCACGATCCCAATCGATCGGCCCGTGACAATTACCTAAAGCTAGCAAGGCAACACCAGGCACACATGCAACCACTACCATAGTGAAAAGTATGCAAGCATACTTTCTCTCAATCTAACTGCCCACCAGGCCAAATGAAGAAAACTGGTTCATGCAAATTACTTATTATTGCAATCGTCAGGTGCTTATGACACGGCCCGTGGACGAATCCAAAGGATGCACAATGTTTGATCAATCGTAATCGACCGATCTGTGACACTTACCTTATATATGAGTATACAACTAGGAAGACCTTGTACAAGCTACAATAGTCATCGCAGAGCACGTTGTGATGTTGTGCTCTAAATATGGTTCATAATTCTCCTCTTTGATCCACAAAAAGTTGTGCCTCTTGTTGTCATAATAATTTTGCTCCCAGGATCAAACCAATTCTACTTTTCTGCAAGTTTTGAGAGTTGGTCCCACCTATCTAGATTGTAAAAAATGATGAGGACTTTCTTGTCACAGAATCTCCTTTTAATTTGGTTAACTGCATCAAAGTCAGAAATATTCACCAATTTGAAATTGAGAATTTCTGCAGTAATTGTTTTTGCAGTCGAACTACCTCGCTGCCCTTTAAAACTTCTTGAACATCTAAAAGAAGGCTACACCCATGGAACCAACTAGAAATTAGGTTAAAGACAACCGTGGCAAGAGTTGTCTTCTGATACCTCCCAGACCGTGGATTACTATATAACGAACATAGAGAACCTTCATCTAACAAGTGTACGATGTCTTCAACACGATCTTGAATTCCGACTAAATGTTCGGGCAAATTTTTTCTCTTTTATTCAGCTTGATCAAGACTTCATCAATAATTAATCTAATGAGTTCACCTTGGCTGTTATATTGGATACAAAAGGGTCTAGTTAGAAAAATCACTGATAAAATATTAACTTATCTAGTTAAGGAATATTGTAAATTAAACAAAAACCAGCCATGGAAGGAGGGAGTCAAGGAGGGGCGGCTGCTTCCCTCCCAAAAAACTTTATATATATATATATATATATATATATATATATATATATATATATATATATATATGTAGATATCCTTTGCTCATACATATGAAAAAGTTCAACTACAAGTTAATCAACAAATGTCGCGACCTCTTTCTAGGTGCCCACATATGCGTGCACCTGCAAAGGCTAATGGCTTGACTAAGTCTATTAGGGCTTAGTCCTGGCTCTCTCAAGCCCACCAATTCACGACCGATGGTCCAAGTTTTTAATTTGTAAGTTAATTTTAAATAGAAGTCGCCACTAATCGATTTGGGGCGGGTTGATTAGAAACTCGAGTGAAATATTTGAAGAAATATTTCACTCTTGCGCAACTAGAGAAATTAGGATCGGGGACTTGATTACACTAGTTAATCACTAATGCCATTCCGATATCTAATCTTATTTAAACCCTAAGGATTTTTGGATTTTCAAGGATTTTTTTATGCATTTGTGGAGAAAAACATATTTTTGGTCTTTTTTCTATTTTTTTAACATGAAATGCCTTTTTTTGGATTTTTTGATCCTTTTTTCAAAATATAAATTATTTTTGACTTTTTCTGGTTTTTTTTGGGAAAACATGAACTATTTTGGTTTTCTTAATTTTTATTATTAAAAAATATTATTATAATATAATATTATAAAAACAACCTAGGTCGGATTCCCGGGTTGGGACCAACCTTTGTTAAAACTATCCCGAAGTACGGGCCCGGCTCGGTGTACCACTTCTTTTAAAAAAACAAGCCCGAACAAATCAAGCCCATTTTCATTAAGGAAAAGCCTGGCCTAGGAATCAGCCAGCCTAGACCCGGCTTGAGCATATTCGGCTTGAGTCATCCAAAACCCAACTTGATTGCGATTCGCATCTAACTTGGCTCTGACCCGACTCGTGCCTCTCTTCCTCTCCACTTCTTTGCGGCGCCAAGGAGGGTGGCACCAACAAGTGGTGCCAGTAGTCATTGGGGAGATGTCACGGGTCAGCGACCAGCCAAGAACTCCGGCGGTGAGCTGCAACTTAGTGGGGACGCGTCTAGAGGTGTGGTACGGTGGCGAGATAGGCAGCAGGCGTTGGGCTAGCAAGGAACGAGATGCAAGGGACGACGGCGACTATGGGTGATGCCAATGGAGAACTTGAAAACGTACCCCACATACTTTGGAACCTAAAACTGGATTTAGGAACTTGTCCAGTTCTCTAATTCTAGGTTGTTCTAAAACCATGCTCACCAATAATTTATTATTATAATCCACTTACCATAATTTATATTTAAACACATGAAAAATATGAAATATTAATAAAGTAAAAGTCTCAACTATAAAATAGAAATTTAGACTAGTAGTTCCAAATCATACATTTATTATCAAATATCATTAAATATTGCAAGATCGTATGAAGACATAATAAACTAATAAAAGCACAAGAACTTAATTCAAGTTTTGATTCTAAGTTTCACTTATCTAAAACTTGGAACCTACCCATCAAAAGAGATTCTCCAATTTTTGCAATTTGTAACTTATCCTTGGAACCTAGAATTGGACAAGTCCCACTAATCAAGTTATTCAAAACCATGCTCACTCCTAAGATTAATCCACAAGACTTTACCACATTGAAGCACACCACATGTCATCAAAGTATAGAAGTGTGGTTGGTGGCTAGTGCCCATTTTTGGGTCGATTTATAGGCCAAATTCAAATAAAAATGCTGGAATCCTTGGATCAGCCTAATTCCCTAAAATAAAAAAATACTCCAAATTTTTGGTCTAGTCTTAATTTTGTCCTGAACTTTTTTTTTCTCTTAGAAAAACTTCAAACTTTAGGTCTAGTTAGAAATCTTTTCCAAATTTTTTTGTCTCATAAAAAACCCCAAACTTTATGTCCTAGAACGATTTTAATTTGAAGATAATTTTCCATGTCACCTTATTGATGTAGATTTGTTGTCGATGCGGAGATGCCACATCAAATTAGTATTGAACCACGAGGTACATTTAAGGATAGATTAAAAGTTGGTGTTTTTTATAGGCAAAACAAAATTCAGGACAAATTTGGGACTAAACCTAAAATTTGGGATAGATTTGGGACTAGACCTAAAATTGGATTTTTACCAAGATAAAAAAAAAAAAAAAAATTGGAGTAGAGTTAAGACTATACTTAAAATTTGAGATTCTTTTTAATTTTTTTTTTTTTTAATTTAGGCCTCTTTGGATTGAAATTATCCTAAACTATATAGCATCGCAGAAGAAGGCATCATTGTTCTGTGTCTGGATCAAACTAAGCGGGCGTTTAACTTTGAAGAAAGTAATCACATTTTCATTTCTTGGAAACTGGGGAGAGAGATGGAGCAACCTATCGAATCTTGTGGTATCTTTGGGTGTTTTTAGTAACGCTCTCGGGAATATGTGTTTATATTTTTTTGTTCTCCGGAATATAATTAGAACATAAACACGTTTGATAATTTTTTTAATTCTCTAGAGTAGAAATAATAAAAAAAAAAGTAGTTTTTTTTGTTCTTGAGATAAACTCAAGAAATGAGCATATTTTTCTTTTCTTTTCTTCTTTTTCTCTTCCTCTCTTCTTCCTTTTAGCGACTGGCTAGACAAGGCCCAATGACCTCGTCAAGGCCTCATTGGCCCTTGGCAAGTTGGCCTCGAGCTCGCCAGCCTTTAGTAAGGCCTCCCAAGCCCCACTCGGCCACTAGAGAGGCTCAACCTTACTCGGCCAAGGCGAGGTTGACCCAACCAGGTTCGAGCAAGGTCAAGCCTCACCAGTGGTCGAGCGAGGTCGCTGGTGGCTGACGAGGCTCCCCTAAGGCTGGCGATCTCACCAACCGTCTGCCGGCCATGGTCAAGGTCGGTGACTAGCTAAAGAAATGAGAAGAAAAAGAAAAAAAAAAAGAAAAAAAAAAAAGAAAAAAAGAAAAAGTAATAAAATTATTAATAAATAAAAGAAATTCTAAGTCACAAAAATATTTGAGGTCATACCAAATATATTTCTATTCCAGAAATATAAATTTTGTGTAGTTATTAAACATCTTAAAATGCTCAGAAACTATTCCCGGAAATAGAAATAGAAAAAAAATATTTCTAAATAAAAATTGTTTTCGAAAATAAAAATGTAACCATATGCACCACCCTTTATTTCTGCTAGCTATGCTTCAAACCATTATTGCACTCAAGGCTTGTGGTGGGTTCTTCATTTTTTAAAAAAGGGCGTAGGAGAATGTCGCTTACTCCTTACAACGTAACACGAGTCAATTTGATCCCAAGCACGACTTTGGCTTGGACTTCATTTGTTCTTTTTCACACTCGTATTTACCAGGTTAAAATATTGGATTCCTCTCCAGCTATAATACGTAACTTTTCGGTCTTCATCAAAATAATTGAACACGATCATATAAAATGATTAAAAAGACTTATTTATCGACAAAATATTTTAAGATCGACAAGAAAAAGGCTTTGGTATCAAATTGGAGATGGGTGAGTATGGTCCAGGTTGGGTAGGTCCACCCCCTAACCCTAGGATCAACTTGTATAGTGTTGGTTGTCAATTTTTGAGATCGAGGATCAAATCGACGCAACATGTTTAGTTCAGTTCCTAGGACCAATCGATAATTTTTTTTATTTTATATTTTGTACTCCTCGAAAAAGCGATCGAGGACTAGATTGGCCCAATGAGTTCGGCAACAAGCAAGGTCAACAAAGAGAGGAGAGCAATGTGAGCAGCAAGCATCAAATGGGGCGAGTGTTGAACGGCGAGTAGGGCAAGTGGCAAGCAACAAGGAAGGCGAGTGGTGAGTGGCGTGAGCGACCATAAATGAGTGAGGCAAGTGTCGAGCGGCAAGTAGGGAAGCTATTTGTTTTGATTTTGGCAAATTGAAGACTAAGCAAACAAAGAAGACAAAAGAGAATAAGTACTAAAGGAGGATATCATGAGAAGCTATTTACATTGTTTTAGATGCTATGAGAACTCCTCACACGGATATTTTACTCTTTTGTAAATTATGGCTGTTGATGTTGTAAAAAACATTAGAAGTCTAAGCTATTAAAGAATAATGTAAAATTACTTAGACTCCTCACTAAGGAGCCTTTTAATACTGTTGACGCCGTGTTACTTAAGGTTTTCTCTATATAAAAAGTTATAAATAACATATTAGATATATATTTTAGATATATTGTATATAATATATACAATCAAGGTTAGTTTGAGTTGAATTGACTATAAACTCCTAGAACCGATGATCAACTCGCACAGTACTAGTCCAAGGATCTCAAGACCAAGGATTGACCCACTTCCCCTGGGAATCAAATTGGGACCGACTGGGTTAGGTTGATCCAAGGTTAGTCTAATGTTGACCCTAAACCGATGCTCATCCTTTAAATTGGAAAAAGAATATTTATTGTTTTAGGGACTCGTTTATTTCTTGTTTCATTAGAGAGTTTTCAACCTCCGAGATTTGTTTGAATATCTGGAACTTGCAAGAAATCTGAGATTAGATTTGGCTTAAGAAAATAGTCATCAAATTCACTCTATCTTGAAGTAGATTGTTCCCAAATTGTGGAATGACTCTGTCTCCTCCTCTAGGTCGATAGACTCTATAGATAGTCAAGTATGAAATTCAATAATCCTATAGTTGGATCCCTACTAGTTCCATGATCTAAATGTAGAAATTGTGAATTATAGCAATCAATCATCGAAGGCTCATGCTATGTGCTCTCAATTCTTCATCGCTAACTGGAAATTATCTTGTGTTTTTTGGATTGACTCTATCTTAGGAGTGAATGGGTTCGGGTTGTTGGGGGCTAATAACACAATATAAAGGGAGTTGAATAAGTTGTTTTAGAAAACTTGACAATTTTTTCGAAAATTAGCTAGTGCTAAGTTAAGATCAAGTCAACGTGATGTTTCATAACTTGTAGTGGAACCATGTGCTAGTAAGAGCGAAGTATAGTGGTTCGGCTTTCTCCCAAAACCCTATCCACTCTTGTAGATTGCACTAGTGATCTGCTAAGAAAGTTACAATTAGTAAACATTGATCCTTGCATAAGATGGATCACATTATTAGGATTTAGCTGCTACTCTTACTCTTGTACACTTAATCTTTAACACAATTACTTAAACAAGACGAATACAATGCTCGGAGAAACAATCAAAAGAGAGCGTATTGCTTGGAACACAGCTAGTAACAAATCTTTAGATCTTGGTATGTTGCTCTCTATAACATTTGGTTTCTAAGGTCTTCACTTTTATAACTATCTTTCAAAGGCGGATTGGAGAAGCAAAGAGCCATTAGAGTTATTGTTGAACTATTGTCCAGAGATAAAACTGTCCATACAATCTTTTTTCCCTAGCATTTGCAAGCTACCTACAAGTAGCATATGTTGCTATTCTTTCGTTGCAGTCTTTGATAAATCTGTCAGACAACATAGTTTCTTGATTATTGGTTTCGTCTGGATTTTACTATTGTACGATTTCAGAGCCATGAGTTCATGTTGAGAATTTTGAATAATGACAAAAAAAAGGATAAACAAATCAAAACTCCATCGCTATTAAACATGTGCATATCCATTTAGAGGCGTAATTTCCATATATATATATATATGTATATCAACTTTAAGTTCAATTTCAATTTTGCTTCGCATCCAAAAAAGGGAGTTAATTTCTTCAAAATTATTAATATCATAAGGTTGTCCCTGGCGAGAGTAAAAGTACTGGTGAAGATGTAAGTTCAAATAATGAACCTCTAAATGATCATTATATTGATAATTTTGAAAAAATCGATAGTGATATCTGGATGTGGTGGAGGATTTGAGATGGTGATAATTTCCATTAGACAAAGGCAGTGTCTTTCACCTGGTGGATACCCAGCGTATCCGCCATTTATAGGACCCCGAAACCCGCCAACCTTAATGGACCACTTGGGCTCCACTCTCCCTCACTCACGGGCCCCAGATAATCAGAGTCTCAAAATCAAGTACTCGCGGCAATATGATTCTCGAGCCGGGCGAGAAGGAAAACGACGCGCGCGATGTGCAGGAGATGGAGAAATCGACCGCTGGATTGGATGGATCAACGGATGGAGAGAGGGACGAAGAGGGGGAGAGGATCGGACGTTTGAAGGGCGAGGGGAGAGAGAGAGAGGATCGATCTCTCGGGTTTTACAGAGGGGGGAGATGAAGGAGTGATGTCAGAACTATTAATACTGAGATTGAACGAGAGAGATGAAAGGCCCCAAATACGTATTCAGACCAAAGCAGGCCCGGTGCCTGATGAAACCCAACGTCATTGTCTCGAGCCGAAATCTCTAGAGGACATGTTGAGCTTGAAATTTTTTCACTAGGTAAGTACTGGCTTGGATATTATCAATTATGTGCAAATTATTCTTTTATTATTGATAAGATAATCAATAACTTCACTTTAAACGGAATTGAACCTACTCAAACTACATCGACAAAACTTGAGAATGTAGGTACTATGAATAGAACTAAATGTATACAAATTATGCTAGAATTAATTGACAACAAAGTTCGAGAACATGAAGAGGCAACACCAGAATTTAAGCAATGACGGAAATCTGAAACCTATAGCTAAAAACCACAGTAGAATTTAATCTATGACATGAGTTTGAAAATTAAAACTACGATGCATCAATTGAAGAGTAATTGCAAGATAACATTCTTTTTTTTCTTTTTTTGTGCACTTGCAAGTTCTCCAGTAGATTAGCGATGGTGTATATAGCATTCATGCCATAACCATGTAAGAGCAATTCTCCTGTAGCCATGTCTCCATGTCTCTACATCTTTGAGAATTTTGTGCCCATACTCTAACAATACCATGATCTTATTCAAGTGATTGCTCCTTTAAAGTTGTGTTTTGATCCTTTATGTCCTCATCCATTCTTGCTCCATGATTAACTGGTTTTCGTAGCTCCACTCATCAGTGATTTCAAATTCGAAATTTTATATCTATATCCTGATGCCCTCTAAGTATCGAATCTTTTTGTGGCATTTTGATTGGTGATTCATTTGACTCATGTAACCAATATCTTTATCGACAATCATCAATCATACCATTTGTTATCATAGCCTATCATTGATCATCACTGTACACACTATTGACAGAGTTTCTTATAGCCATTGACAATGACTTATAGCTTACTCTAGTCACGTGCTTATTCATTGACTTTGCTGTGAGTCCAAGCTCAGCATGTGACAGTCTGATTTTTCGCTTATGTTTTCAATTAAATAATTCAGGCTTTTCGTCGACGTGATTATAGCGCTATTCTCTAAGCTGATCACTTATGAGATAACTTAACTAATCGGGAAAGTTATTAAAGATTTTGATGCAACAGACTTGAGAATTCGACCAGGAATCGACTGTTCGACCGTGTTAGTTTACAAGGATCATTTCGGCACAGTCGAAAATCTATCAGAAATCGGAAATAGGTCGATTCGATAGAAATAAAATTTGGCTTGGGTGGTTCCAACTAATTACAGAAGTCTCATCGATCGACACTAAACCGATTTTTCTGTTGTTTTGGTACCCTGTGCTCGTAATTGAAACCTTGAGATTTTTCACGACAATCGAGAGTCGTTAATGTGTCGAAGATGTACATTGTGGCTCGGGAATAATCGACCACGGGTTAGTGCACCAAAAATTCCCAAAAACTAAGATATCCAACAGACATTCCGTGACCGATTGCCTGAGAATTTAGAAATTGATCAGTTGAGATCTCTCATATGTCATTAAACATAAGCACAAATTTATTGATCTTAACATTGTCTGGGAAACATATGAATCAACAACCAAGTAGTAGCCAAATTATTTTTATCATCGGCGAATCGAGTGATCCATACATGCAACTGATTCACTCACCCCCAAACCAGTGTAAAACCAAAATAACTAAAAGAAAAACAATCAAGCTGAAAATTACTAATCATTAATCGAAAGAATGAATTAACATCAGAAAGGGGAAATCTAGTTGTGGTCGATTCTTCAACTGCCTTACAGTTCTTGAGCAATTAGGGCAATTTTCTACCAGTTGACAACCTACATAAAAGAACAATTTTTGAGATGCAATTTAGGTATAAGAAGTGTAACTTACCGAACGGCATTGACTCGACAGTGAGATTTGACTGAAGACCATGAAGAATCTATGGCGAAATCACATTAGCAAAGCAACCCACTAATAGTTATGGACTCGACACCAAAGGAAGCAACACCCACTAATTTTTCAAGATCTTCAGTGGTGAATCGGTGCAAATATACTATAGGCCGTCACTAATATCACCCATTTCCCGCTTGCAAGCTTCTTTGTACCTCAGATAAACAGAAGCATAAACATAAAACTACTCTGAACATGCACGAAACAGATTGCAGAGGTGGAAACCTGGAAGCATCCACAAGAACTGAGGATTTAGCTGAGTTTCTAAAGCTCATCTTCGGTGGTTTAAGTTGCGCTAAAATCACATTTTGACTGAAATTAATCGAGGAGATGATGTCGATTACAGAAATTAATAATTGTTACGTGTCACAATTCATCCCAAGGACATTGTTGCGTCTTCTCAAAATTTATTGATGATGGGAATTGTTCACGAAATGTGCAAGATCATCAAATTAAAAGAGCATGGGAATTGCCACATTTTAAGTAGAATTTTAAGACCTCTAATGTGAAACAATTTAAGAGGTACTATAAGTTATTACTAAGGGACTTGACCCTATTGAATTAGATGTTAGATTGGTAATTAAATAAAAAAGAGAAGTCTCCTCATAAAGGAAATTCGTAGGAATCCCTCTCTCCTACAACTTCACCTCAATTTCCTTAGTATTTAATGGAGATTGACTTGGAAAAGTTAGGGGGACCACTTGATAGGGAAATGACTCAATCTCCATGGGAAAAAGTTACGAGAATCCACTTCAAAATTCGGATTCAGCAATTCACATGAACTTCAACCTTTTCTTTCATCTCATTTAGAAGAGACAACGTTGGAAACTTTGTGGGGCCTATGATGGTGATAGGTGGCCAAAGTTTCCATGGAAAATTAGGCCAAAGGCTGAAGGAAACTTCAATGAAACTTCCCAGCAATTTACACTCTCTTTCCCCACCCTTTTTCTCACGCATAGAAGTCTGTCTGCTATAAGTCTGTCTGCTGTATTTTACACGGCAACTTTCATCTTTCCCTTTCTTCCTCTTAGTTTATTCTTCTCCCTTGTCTTTTTCAACGTACAAGCCGTTGTTTTCTTTTCCCTTGAACATGCTACTTCCATTTTTGCTCCCTCTTGAATGACAAACCAGACTTGTTGGTATTAAAAGAGTGGTAAGAATGGTGATTAGACTACATGCATGATGTACCCTTCTCCTAATCTGGAATTAGGGGATTTACTCGCTGAGATGTGATCTCACCCCTTAGAGGGCTAACATTTTTCAAGTCCCTAAATGAAGGAAGGCTGGATCGTGTACAGTCGGTAGCAATAAATGAGGAATAGGATTCTTGCTATCTCCTTCCAAGTGATGACAGGTTTTCCGTCAAGACTGGATGTAGGGTGACAGCTCACCCCCGGGATATCCAGAATTATGGTATTGTAGTAGTAAACCCCAGTCTTATAGATAGAAGCTTAGTTAATAGGTAATCGAACAGCTTCACTTTTGTATCAGACCTTGGGGTGTTAAACTGGTCTATATGTATAAGTACTGTGATGTTGTAGGTGTGGCTTATTAAAAATAATATACTACGTTTCTATCCTATTGTTTTGTTGTATAGAGATTGTTTTACGTTTCCGCATGTGCAAAATAATGAATGGGTCGGCAACAGTTCCTGGGATGTTGCGAATTTTTAAATCGACTATTGAGGGATGTGAATGTGCCCGGCGTTCGGGTCGTAACACAGCATCTCCAAGGAAGGAGCACCCAAGAAAATCCAACCCAACCTGAAGAGCAAAACCCTAGCCAGCCAGCCAACCCTCCTAACGAAGAATTCACACGTCACCCATATGACATCAGCATGAGACGACTTGAAAATTGTGGACAAAAGTAGATACATGTGCCGAGACTTATGGTGTCTGCAAGGCAGAAAAAGTTGTGCACAAAAGCACTTTTGTAAACAGTAAATTTTGTCATGGAGAATTTTTCATGTTCAGAGGAGGACAAAATTGTGCAAAAAAGCACTTTTATAAACAGTAGATTTTGTCACGGAGATAGAGGGACAAAATTGTGCACAAAAGCACTTTTATAAACAGTAAATTTTGTCGTTGAAATTTTTTCATGTGTGGAGGACCCCAACGCTTAGGGCATAATCAGTTGCTTCCTGCTGTTCACTTTGACAGTTTTGGCCTCTTGCAATCATATCATCCGCTCGACGACCTGCAAATTGACGAAATTTAGAAATGACCAAGACCGAGGGCGATGAAAAGATCTTCATAGATTGCTCCTCAGTCCTCTTGAGGTCTTTAACCATGTCTATCTTCCTTTTCTTTGCCTTCAGAATGATCACGAAGAAATAAAGAATAAAAATGAGTTAAGAAAAAATTGAGACACCAAAATTTTTATTCCAATTCCATTATAATTAACTAAGATAAGTGTATTAGAAGTCCTAAAATTTATTACGAAAATGCAATTGAATCCTAAAACTTACAAAAAATATAATCAAATTTAAAAATTTATCAAATTGGCTCAATTGAATCTTAAAATTAACATCGTTAGACTTACTAACGGAAAATGCTCACGTGGTGCGGACGTGACATTTTAAAAGATTTTTTTATTGTTCACATGGCTTTTTAAAATTATTTTTTATTCAAATTTTAAAAAAATAGATTTAAAAACAAATTTTTATTTTTTTAAAAAACTATTAAAAAAGGAAAAAAGAGAAAATGGTAGCTCCTCCACCGCCGCCGCCCACCGTCGTAGGGGCCAGTGACCATCATCGACCCCTCCTGATGGGATGGCGGAGGAGGCGGAGGAGCTGCCATTTTTTTCTTAACAGTTCTTTTAAATAAATTTTAGCTTTTCTTTTTTAGTTTTTAAAGCTAATTTTGAATAAAAAATAATTATAAAAAGTCATGTGGAAAATAAAAAAATCATTTAAAATGTCATGTTTGTGCCACATCTACCTCACATTTTCCGTTAGCATTTTAATAAGATGTCCTCTGTATATTGGTTTCTTTATTTTATCTTGCATTTCTTCGTACATGCAATCGGTCCCTCCAATTTGTTCTACTGACACGATTAGCGCTTCTGCCCTGTACTTCATTTCACCAATTCGTCGATGTGCGTATAATTGATTGCTGTGAACGGCTCACACTTAAATCCCCCTCTAAGAGCAAGGGCTGAAGCACAAAGGTCCCAAAGGGTCTACAAAGAGAGCCTGAGAGAGTATCTTTTGGAAATGAAAGTAGTGCAGTGGCTTCTACCGGTGGCTGTGGCCTGGTGGTTGCGACAAGGCGGTGCTCCCACTGTGGCCGGAGAGTGTGCAACCAAGTGTGGGGACGTGGACGTACCTTATCCGTTCGGGCTCGAACTCAAGTGTGCAAGGTCCCAAGAATTTTTCCTCAATTGCAACACTGAAGGGAACCATACACAACTACTTGGTGCCAATGGGGGGAATATTCCGATACGCAATATCTCGGTCGAGGATGCAACCATGGTCATGAATGTCCGCGAAGCATACACCTGTTACGACCCAGACGGCCAGGCAACAGTCAGATGGAGAACGGCCTTCAACCTATCTCGATATCCACCGTACAGATTTTCGGACACCCGGAACAAGCTCACCGTCCTCGGCTGCAACACCTATGCGGTCATGTCCGACCAAATGGGACGTTTGGGAGCGGGTGCCTCTCCTACTGCAACCACAGCATCGACTGGGCTAATGAGACCACTTGCTCCGGTGTCGGTTGCTGTCAAACATCCATCCCGAAGGGGCTTAAGACGCTTGAGATTAGCATCGAGCCCCTCGACAAGGAAGTCTGTGCACTGGCCTTCGTGGTGGACGATAGGTCATTCAATATATCCAACAGGAAATTCCCGACCCTGAAGGAAGTAGGAAAAAGTTCGGACCTAGTTCTGGACTGGATGGTCGAATGGGACGTGACTTGCAAAAACGCAGCTTGAAACAGTCGGGCTATGCCTGTGGCAACAACACGGACTGCCATGACTTCCCGAATGGACCGGGTTATCGCTGCTCATGCAAGCCTGGGTACAACGGGAATCCCTATAATCGCTCCCACGGTTGTCAAGGTAATAAACACATATTGACTCCTCATGCATTATTGCCCTCGAATATATTGTGTGGATTATTAACTAATTAATCACCAAGCAAGAACCGGAGAGAAGACTACTATATGATTCCATCTAGTTTTACCCATTTAATTAACCGCTGGTAGATTTGTGCACCTTTCTCTCTCTCTCTCCTCAACCTCTACCTCCACCCTCCGGTTTGCCCCTCACGCCACTGCCATGGCCACCATCATTCGACCACCACCTCAGGTGAGCCCGCCCTCGTCCTTCTTGCGCCGTCAGACCACAGCCGTGGTTTCCTTCTCTCTCTCTCTTTTTACTATACCAATCCACACTCCCTCTCCTCCACCGACAACAGCACCCCCACTAAGGAGATGACAACAAGTGCCGTCACCACCACAGGCAACGACCTCTCTCTCTCTCTCTCTGCTCTCTCTCCTGTCTTAGTGAGTCTGGCTTTTACCTCATCTCGGTTGTGACAAGTCCCCGGTACCATCTCCTCCGCCATGAAGGAGATGAGATTTGATCGATAGTCTCTTCCATGAAAGGGGAGATCATATCTATAGGTCTCCTCCGTCGACGGACGAGGCAACGGTGTGTGGTGTTGAAGACGTGTCCCTAACTCATCTGTACATCAATCTGGACGATGAGAGGATGAAACCGTGACTCGACGGTGGCGGGGATGATGATGCGATGGTCAGTGTCATGGTTGGACTGGGCCATGTGGTGGTGTAGGAGAAAATATTAGTCTCGTTCCACCGTGATTAGCGTAGTCCGGGGCTACTCAGCAATCACCACGTGGTGCCACGTGGCGTGGCTGGGTCCCACGGACGAAGCACCACCGTAGCGTAGTCTCGTTCCTTTTCCCTCTCAACGATTCATCTTCCCCACCCACCTGCTTTTTTTTTTTGTCACCGTAAAACGCAAGAACTCGTCATTAGACAAGATAATCAGATCTGAGAAAAAGGAAGGAAAAGAAAAAGGAAATTAGGGGAAAATTGATGGAAGATAGCGAGGCTCAAGTTTGTCTTAAATGAAACAACTGAAAGGAGCCGCACCATGGCTGCAACCAGTTCTGGCCGCCCCGCCAATAAAGGTCCGGTTGTCAGTGCCTGCCCGATTTCATTATCCCTCTCCTCCGTAAACGTGTGAATCATCTCAGCCTCCTCTTTTTGATTTTCACGCATTCTCATTTCTTTTTTCATAGTCATTGGTGGAGGAGTATTTTGGTGATGAATTTCTGGGAAGCTGTTGATCAAAATGATGACGATGAAGACTACGGCGGAAATTTTAAGCGAAGCACAAGGATTTCTTCGTCTTCTTCTTTTCCTTTCTTTTTCCTTTGCTTTTGTTTGGCGTTGGAGAGAAAATGTCCATAGATATATGGATACAGGTAGGTCTCCGTTTAGGGGTGATGAAATCATCGGCCCTGCCATCGACCCGAGCGGAGGGCGACCATCGCCGATGGCAGGTCACCCGGTGCCCTCTCATGGGCAAAGCCTTCGGTGACCATCCGGGTCACCCATGAACAGTAGAGAGAGAGAGGGGAGAGAGGCTTCATCTGTGGGACCCATCCACGCCACATGGTGCCATCATGGCACTGCCATGTGTCGAACACCGAGTGGCCCGGGACTAAGCTAGTGTGGTGAAGGGAATGTTGGTTGAGTGGAAAGTGATGGGGGAGTGAGAAAAAAATGCTTTTTCCTGATTTATTTGATGCATACTACCTCATACTATAATTATAATAGGAGGCCTGTGATGGAATTTTACTTGGGACTCGAGTCCATCTCTGGCATGATCATTAGACCCACCATTATCAATAGTTACCATAGACGCAATTGAGTCGATTTGGGTTTGCGCAAGTATTTCTTCTAATGTTCCAATTTTTGCTTGATGGAATAAGTTAACGTGGTCGCCACCACCTTGCCATTGTCGTCAACATCATTTCTAGCGCAACCACAATCTTGTCTTCTCATTCGAATCCCTATACTCCATCTTTTATATATTTTCATTAAACGTGATAGGCCTACTAAAATGTATTTAGATGTTTAGATCTAATGAGCACGTCATATTTAATGATGCACAGTAGCGTGTCCACCTCGCTCATTGAATGATGGCCCATATTATTTATGTAAAGGTCAATGTCCTCCCTCCAAGGCTCAGTTGTCATCCCCAGTGAGCATATCTAATATGGTAACACCCCATCTACCTTGCTTTGGAAACGTAAGGTTCATGTGCATTGCAAAAGCTCCATTTCCACAAGTTTTGTATGCTGGATCTTGTCCGAGCTCCTGTGTCGTTAAGGGGTCTTGGATAAAGTTCAAGGTAGTTTTGATCTCCGCTAGTGGCAAAACACAACACCATTGTTGAGCTCATAGTTGACACAAAGAGAGCAGAGAGTAGATAAAGAAGAAATATCTTAAGAGACGATAGACGTGTGTTGTGAAACTATAACGAAAACCTAAATTGGATAGCATTATGTATACAGTAATCCATGTTCCCACTTGTTTAATTTGTTTTTGCAATTGACCGAGATAATGGTTTAATTTGTCTTCTACATAATTTAGACATCAATGAGTGCGAGGAGCCACGAGTACACCCATGCCATGGAAAGTGTAGGAATAAGCCCGGGAACTACACTTGCGATTGTTCATTCGGAATGCTGGGCGATGGTAAAGACAGTTGCCAAATTGCTCAGTGGGTTGTGCTTGTTGCAGGTACTTTCGTACATATCCTCAAATCATCCACCAGTATTCATATTATATCAATTCATTCTAGATTTTGCAGTTAGTTTTACAATACAAATAGTTCATGAACTTTGATTTAAAGTGTAATATCATCCCTAAACTTTTAATTTGTATAATGTAATCCCTAAACTTTAGCCTATTATACAAAATCGTCCATAGTCTTTTAATTTATTCAATGTGGTCTATAAAATATTGGTAAATGTTCGGTTTAATCCATAAACTATTGATAAATGTTTAATTGAATCCTTGCATTTCAGTCATTTTCATATAATATAGGGATTAAATCAAACATTTACTTATTAGTTTAGAGATCACATTCAATAAATTAAAAATCCAAGAACAGTATTGTACACTAGGTCAAGTTCAGGGACCATTGAACAAATAAAACGTTTGAAGGTGATACTATATACATTAAATCAAAGTTTAAAAATCATTTGTATCATTTCTCTATATATTATTACACTGCACTTGGTGTAAACCCTGACAAAACAAGCAGCAAGCCACAAGCTGCCACGTGTCCCTATGCAATCCCAAGCTCACGTCAATAACATCTTTCCTTTGTTTTTATTTTACCTCCCTTTTCGCCTTTTTTCTGTTTATATGAAGCTAACATCTTTTTAACTACATTCATGGGAGGATACACTACAAATTTAAGTGAAACAGAGAAAAAGAAAAATAAAGAAAGAAAGAATGAGTAGAAATAGACAAATAGAGTTTTTGAGAGTAAACAGAAGGAAAAATAACATAAATGGTCCATAAACTTCGATCTAATATATAATATAATCCTTGAACTTTTAATTTATTCAATGTGATCCTTAAATATTAATTTAATGTGCAATGTGATCCCTAAAATTTTAATTTTTTAAATGTAGTCTCTAAACTTTTAGTAGATGTTTAAATTAGTTCATAAACTATATAAAATTATTCAATATTGTCAATGATCTTGAATTAATAGAAAGATTGTATTGAATAATTTCATATAGTTCAATGAATACATTGAATATGTATCAAAATTTCAGGAATCACAATAAATAAATTAAAACTTCATTGACCACATTAAACATTAGGCAAAAAAGTTTAGGGATTATACTGAATAAATTAAAAGTTCATAAACTACATTATATATTAGGCCAAAGTTCAATGATTATTTGTTTCATTATCCCCAAATGAAATGAAGCTATTGATCATGTGGCAGATCTTAGTACACTACTTGTGTAATTTGGAATTATGCAGTATAATAATCCATATAATAATTGAGATTTTGCGGTGGATGTATTAGTTTTTCCCAATGTATAAAAATACATTTTCCCATCTATCTAACATATTTAAGGTTAGTGAAATTAAACCTATATATTTAGACATTAGCTACAAAAAGGGATAGATTTGTAACTTTAAGCTTGTGGGAGCGGGTTTCTTAAAACAGAGAATGGGCATCTCCTCGAATGGGGCAAATTTCCCGCAAAAACGGCAAGTCATTAGGCTGCCTGATGCCTAGCGAATCCGCCCTGCAAGGCATTGGCGCTGCCCCGGCTGGCGAATCTACCCTCTCTACACTTTTAAGAAATTCTTTTATCTTTTATTTGACTTGTAATATTTGTTCTAAAGATATGAAACAGCAATAACAAAACCCCAAGAACAACCACTTCTCCTTATAAGTCTTGCTTTTATAGAATGTGAAAGCTTTTAAAGTTCTTTAGGTAAGCAATGTGGTAAAATTGTTTTCCATGTATTTCATCTACACATGTTCCCACATTAACTAATTTGTGCGTGTTGGAGTTTGTTTGGCTCTTCAAAACCAACCAATAAGGCCACTCTTCTTGTATAAATCCAGCCCTCTGGCCATTTTTTTTTTTTATAAAGATAGTAAAATATAGAGAAAAATGTCAAAAGGCTATCTAGTAAGTGGATTAGCTCTTTTTGAGAAGAATGATTAATTCTATGGCGGTGGCCTGCACGGGGCTGTGGCGGGCAAGTTTTCATTTCAAGGGACGAGGGACGTCATCCTAGTCCTTGCCTTCACATCCCAATTTAAAACTAGTTTTAGAGAAACAATTAACTTTTATATAAAAATGGTTATATTTTCTTTCTTCTCTCGCTAGAAGAAATCTCTTTCAATCATGTTTTTGATTGGCAGATTATACATTATAAACATCACACTTGCAAATTTTTTTAATACAATTTTGGATATTATCTATGTTCATAACGCCACCTGTTAGAGTTTCCTCCAATAGGATGGATGAAAACATTCAATCATCATAATCATAACATGCATAATTGGTAAAAAAAAAAAAAAAATTCACTCGGTTTCGTACCATTTGTAAGTGAAAAGAGCTAAAACAATGTGACGTGAATGCTTCCATATTTTCTTCTGTTTATCACAAACCTTCTCCATTATAATCAAGGAAAGACATTTGGAGGAGTTATGGATGATGCAGGTAGTATGTATTTTGGTCGAGTTCACTATAAGGATCGTTACATAATATGTGTAGCCCATTTATTGCAGAAATCATTTCTATCACTATTAAATTGAGTAGTTATATTTTGAAAGATAGACAAATCATGCAAAATGGATAGTCTTTTTAAAATTAATTTCTTTTATGAACTATGTGGACCGTATAAGGATTACATGCTTGAATCATTAATGTAAGATATATTCTTTGGCAGTGATTATTATGGCCTTCTTCTTCATAACAATTAGTGCTTTAGTCTTTGACACGTGGAGGAGGAGAAGCAAACAGAAAAACTTCAGGCGAAATGGGGGAGAGCTCTTGAAACACCACAGAGTTCAAATTTTTACGGAGGCAGAATTGGCAAAAGCAACCAACAACTATAATGATAGCAATAAGCTTGGTGAGGGCGGTTTTGGTTCTGTCTATAGAGCAAGAGTAGCAGGGGGAACCATGGTCGCAGTCAAGAAGCCTAAAGATTTGCACAAGTCTCTAGTAAAGGGAGATTTCCAGCATGAACTTGAAATTGTGATGCAAATAAACCACAAAAATGTGGTGAGGCTCCATGGCATTTGTTTGGAGACTAGAATACCATTGCTGGTTTATGAATACATTTCGAATGGTACCCTCTTTCAGCACATCCATCAGAATGCGTCGACCATCTTAAGATCATGGAAAAACCGGCTTAGAATAGCCACTGAAGTTGCTATTGCACTCGCCTATATGCATTCTTGCGCAGAACCACCAATCATTCACGGTGACATCAAGTCGGTGAACATACTTCTAGATCAAAATCACTCAGTAAAAGTGTCTGATTTTGGAACTTCAGTGCTTATATCACCAGAGCATAGTCATATAATAGCCACTGAAATTCAAGGCACATTGGGCTACATTGATCCTGAATATTTAACCACCGGTATGCTAACAATTAAGAGTGATGTATACAGTTTTGGAGTTGTTGTCGTGGAGTTGCTCACAGGAAAGAAGCCTACAAGTTTTATTACTAAGTCCGGAGAGTCAATTAATATTATCCATTATTTCGTCTCTTCCGTGAAGGACAAGACGCTATCTGATGTCATAAACTTCGAGGCAGCTAGTGAAGATGAAATGAAGAGAGTAGGAATGGCTGCTGAGATTGCAGCGAAGTGCTTGGACCAAAGCGGTGCGAAGAGGCCAGTAATGATGGAAGTGGCTGAGCAACTCACGAGGATTAACCAAGAGCTCAACAACTCAACAGTTGAAGAAGAAAATAAAGAGACGGAAGGCGAGGTGGATAAAGAAGACCTCTACTCCCATGCGACTTCAATTACTGACAGGATGAGCCAACATGGGACGTCGGGCTCTCTTTCTATTCAGTAGGTTCCAGCATCTTATCGTCGGTTACTAGAGTGACAAGTCTATTAATTGAGCATAACGACTTTTAGGGTTGATTGTGTATTCTCTATGCGTGTGTTATTATTGCCATTTGTTTTGGACTTAAAGTTGCGCAAGCATTCACGTAAGTTTGTCACAATCTGTATGATATATGTGCAGCTTTGCACTAAACTTATAGAAGGCCAGCATGTGGCCATTTTGACATTATCAGAATCTCTCTTTCCCTTTTTATCTTTTCTTCTTTGTCTTCTTTTCCTTACATATAATAATAATAGGTCAGGAAAAAAAAAATTCTACTCACTCGTTTTTATCTTATTTTGTCCTTAATATAATCCCAATTAACTATTGTGGCAAGTAAAAATCTCCCTTCACTTCCGGTCTTTACCTTTCCCTCATTATGTTGCACTTAATCCTAATATAATTTCCATATCCAGACATAGGTAATAACTATTGGCCAAAAAGACAATAATAGGACCAGAAAAAAGTATCTACTTTCACTATTGCTTCCATTTTTTTTTTTTATAAATTTGATCTTAATTTGAAAAAATAAATCCCAATTTAATTTATTTTCTCTTTATTTGTAGTTCATTTAATCTAATTTTAGTTTGGATGTTAAACCGGGTGTGAGAGTGGGAAAAACAAGCCGATTCAGAAATCAAAAAATACCATATCTTCCAACCATGATATGATTATTTATAAATATGACAAAGGCATCCCATGTGTGCTTCGGCTGGATGCTTTTTTCTACTAGGTTTTCTTGTAGTCTACCTTCGAGTAATGCATTTTTGCCTATTCCTATTGCTTTCTTACATACCACGTATTATTTTGAAGCTGAAGTCACAGTAATGGACTTGATGGATGATGGAATCACCTTCCACATGTGGCCTTCCCATACTCTTCACGTTCCAGAGTACCTAGGCTCGTCCTGCGCGCGTACAGATAAAATTAGAGTGATGGTCACTGCCACCGTGCTTCATCGAGAAGGTTCTTGGACAAAATATCTTTCACCAAAAGATTGGTCTTTGATTTTTTGTTTGTATAGAGCCCCTTGTCGATTCAGAAAGGAAGTTATGGATTCTAATCATAATTATGATGATTAAATGATAAATTTAAAGCAATTGAAAGTAAATGCAAAACTAAAATAAGTAAAGAACGACAGTAGAAACTGAGTATATTGAGGTTTCTTTCAATTGTGCTATCCCTTTACAATGGCGACTACTTGGCTATTTATAGCAAAGTATTGTGAATAACCCGTATTCTAACGATTATCATTTCAATTTTAAGTTTCCTAGAATCTTTGGTACTGTAGTAATAACTGCATTGTTTTATCCATGAAGTCGTCCATATCAAGCGCTCCAGTAATTGCCTTCATCCTTATCTCCTGTTCTTGAGTGATAATCGGCACTGAAGTGATGATGATCTCACCTAGATCTTAATGGACTCGCTTCACAAATCTCAGACCTATGGGCCTTATTTTTCATCCATGGCTCGTTGAGCCATTTTTGGTATTGATAAATGCCCCCTTTAAAAAGGATATATCTATAATTCTTTCAACTTGATTCACCATTTGTACTTGATCACACTTATCTGTTGGATTCCCGCGATGCATCGCTTTGGGTTTAAGTCTTTCAATAAATCATGATCCAAAGACTTCTTGGGTTTCGTGCCGTCCATCCCCAAAGGATCCTGCGGCAGTATTCCTTCTTCTTCTTCTTCTACGTGTGAAAGATAATGTCTTTTTCTCTGCTAAAACTGTCCCAAAGAGGTAGCGTCGGAGATCGTTCTCGGTCCCAGCCTTCTTACGTTCCTCCGTTGTGTGAAAGATAATGTCTTTTTCTCTGCTAAAACTGTCCCAAAGAGGTAGCGTCGGAGATCGTTCTCGGTCCCAGCCTTCTTACGTTCCTTTGTTTCTCCACTGCTACTTTCCTTGCCATTCTTCCAGAAAGAGTGCGTCTCAAAGGCTCAGGTCTTTTCCTTCTTTTGACCTCATCTTTTTTTGAATATAAATAGGCTTAAGTTCTCCAAACTCGAAGTGTGGCATAAGTCGTCCAATAACGTAAGAGTAAGACATGGAGTTGTCTATTTCATCATATTTATACTCAATTTGGTCATGTCAATTTGATTTCTCATAAATCTGAGGTGTTAAGTTGCTTTAAGAAATTTATGAGTTTGATAGAAAATCAATTTGACAAGAAAATAATAACATTAAGATGCAATCGAGGTCATGAATATTTATTTAATCAGTTCAAAAATTGATGTGATGAAAAACGAATAGAAAGACGATTGACTATTTTAGCAACTCCTCCACAAGATGGTATTGTAGAGAGAAGACATAAAATTCTAATGGAAATAATTAGGTCTATGATGGTACAAGCTAATTTACCAATCATATTGTGGGTTGATTCTGTAATAACTACTACCCATATACTTAAACCCATGCCTTTTAAATCAGTTATTTTCACTTCATATGAGTTATGGAGAGGTTAAAAACACGATTCGAGTTTTCTTAAACCTTGGGAATGTGCTACTTATACTTACAAGTCCTTAATTGAGTCCTAGAGCCAAATAGAGTATTTTCACAAGATATTCAGATCATTCAAAATGGTATGTATTTATAGGTGAGCAAGGAAGTGGAAGTGTCACTAAATTAATTTTGAACCTATTAGAAATCACATAATCTCGGTGACCAGATAAAACACGAGTCAAAGTCCAAGTAGATGGTCCAAATGCAAAACTTTTTGTACTCGGAATCAAACATGTTTCATGTTCCTAGCCTACACAAGCGAGTGTGTTCCTTAACTACTAAAGCAACCCACATGACTAATTCTAAACCTCACATGCAGAAAATATTGGATCACGAGCTTTTCATGGGTGCAAGAGATTATAATGATTGTTTTCTCTAGGGATGAGGAAAATGTATATGAAAGAGAGGTTAAGACTTTGACAGTGACATCCCGATTTTCCAATTCTATTTTCAATAAATGGAGATGGGCATTTCGTTGGCACGCATATAGTTCTTTTCCTTGAGTTGGCCACTCATGTGAAAACTAGTCTATAGGGTGAAGCTGTTAAGAGTTTCTAATGCATCAGACTCGAGAATTTGACCAGGAAGCGATCTTTCGACCGAGCTAATCTACAAGGGTCATTACGGCACAATTAAAAATTGATTAGAGATCGGAGATAGGTCGACTCAACAGAGGCATGTGATTAGGTGTGGGTGATTCCACCAGATCGCACAATTCTGGTCGATCGGCACTGGACCGACTTTTCTGTTGATTGGCTATCCTGTGTTCGTATTTGAAACCTTGAGATTACCCCAACAATCGAAAGTCGCCAATGTTTCAAAGATGTACATTGTGGCTTGAGATAATTAACCACATGTCAAATGCATGCAAATTTCTAAAGGCTACCTGGTAGGTTGGGTCGCGCTAGTATCGTGCCAAAGTGAAATTAACTGTGGAATTGAGATCGAATTCAGAAATTGGAAGTCAGGGTGTGTCATAAATCGTTTTAGAAATATTGACTCATCTTCGGAAGATTTTTCGTGCAAGCTAAGTTTTTCAGCAAAATAATTAGAGAATGGCTAATTTGGCTCGAGAAATTAGTAGACCCGCCTTTGGTCTCGTTTTTGGGACTTAAGTTGGTTCTACGAACAAGTGAAGATGTGAATTGAAGTGTAGTGACATTTGATTAATTTTATGGACTTCAATTGGACTCAATTGGGAGAGAATTGATTGGAATTGAAGGAATTGATGTACAAAGTTTCATGCCCCGGTGGATAAATAAAATGGACCCATTGAAGATTGTTGTGGGGGGGATTTGAAGTTAGTGGAGCATGACATCACTTGATGATGTCATGGTGGGCCCTTTTGTTGGATTAAAGAAAGAGGAAAAGAAAAAGAAGGAAATGGCCCCTTCTCTCTCCTCCCTCTCTTCTTCCTCTCTCCCGTTGCCTCTCTTCTCCATCTTCTTCTCCTTGCTTCTTCGAATCCAACAACCGAAGAAGGCTTGATCGGAAGCTAGTAACCGCCACCAGCCGAAGCCTCGCCGTTCGTCCCGCCATTCGTCCATCATTGCCGCCACTCCGTGCTGTCCGCGCACCTCGCTCGCTCGCCCGACCGGCCGAAGACCAGCGAAGGTTGTAGCACTTTTCGGAGAAGCTACTCGCCGCCCATGCTCGCTCGCCGTCGTCGGAGTCGCCATCCTCGCCCGCGTCATCTCGCCGCCGAGCTGCCATCCTCGCGTGCCGCTGCTAGCCGCGCGTCTTGGCGGTCTTCTCGCCCAGCTCGTCGTCCCGAGCTACTGTTCAGCTCGTGCAGGAGCCGTTGGAGCTCCCTCCGGCCACCGTTTGGGCCCCGCCTAGGTCTGATTCGACCCCTCAACCTTCCCCGGTCCTTCTCCATCTCATCCAAGCTCCGGATCTACCCTTCCTCGGCCTCAAACTGTAGCAGACAGCAGCCAAGAAAATGGGTATGGCAGCCTGTGTTTGGCCCATTTTGGCAGGCTTCCTGACCCCGGATGCTTGGCCCGCTTTGGAAAAAGTCGATCTCCTCGTCGTCCTTGTCGTTTTGGTCTGCTCGGTTCATTAATCGGGTGAGTTTAGCTCACTAAACCTTGATTAGAGGGTTAATGATGCTTTAGGTGTGATTAGTTTATGTTAAGTGTTATTAGGTGGTTAGTTTAATTTATTTAAGTGTAAATTAAATTAATGTGCTTGATTAACTTAAAGTGGGTTTAATTTAAGGCTAAATGAATGTTTATATTAATATAAGCTTTGATGTGACTTAAAGGAATTTGTTTTTGATTTATTTAAGCATTCTGAAATTATTAAATAATTTAATAATATATATTTATTCGAAATTATTAAAATATTATTATTTAAATAAATTTTGGAATAAAATTAATTATTTAATAATTTCCGAAAATTATCTCAGGACCTTATTTGCTCGAATTTCATGTTGATCGCTGTGTGTAGTCACATTTTGAAATTGACGATTGGATATTATAAATTGAGTGTGGATTGTGAAAAATATGGATATCATTATTTAATTAATTTTCGGAATAAATTTAATTATTTAATAAATTCCGAAAAATTATTTTGGGACCCTAAATTCTCAGAGTTTCGTGTTGATCGCTGCTATGCATTTAGAATTTGAATTTGATGATTGGTTGTGGCAAATTGAGTGTGATTGCGATAAATAGGGATTCTTTATAAAATCATAAGTGTGCAAATTGATGGGAGATTGGCCGTGATTAACCACCTATTAGAGGTCGTTCTCAGTGGGAACGTGAATTGCCACCTGATAAAGGTCGCGCCCAGTGGGGCCGTGAATTGCCACCTGAGAAAGGTACCGCCTAGTGGAGCCGTGAATTGCCACCTGAGAAAGGTCGCGCCCAGTGGGGCCGTGAATTGCCACCTGATAAAGGTCGCGCCCAATGGGGCCGTGAATTGCCACCTGATAAAGGTCGTGTCCAACCGGGCCATGAATTACCACTTATTAGCGATCGTGCCCATCGGGCCGGGATCTACCACCTTTTAAAGGTTTTGCCGAGTGGGGCCATGATGCCACTAATTCTAACTTTGTCGAGTGGGGCCGTGATTGCCACTGGTTGTTAAACCTTCCTATAGGGCCGTGATTGAGAGCAATGATTGATTTGCTATAATGACATGTAATTGGCCGAGTCGATTGATCGCTGAGACGATCCAAGTACTTGAATTGTTCTGATGATGTGATTGTACCGTAGTTGTTTGGTTATCATAATTGCACGTGGTTGAATTATATAAATTGTGCTAACCTGCAGAGGAAGACTAGTGCGAGGTAAGTCTTTGTGTGATGTGGCTAAGCCACCCGGGGTGTATTTTCTTTCTAATAGGGGTTTAGGGGGTTGAACTTGCTGAGACATTGTCTCATCCCGGTTTGGAGATTACAATTTCAGGTCCCTGGTGGTCGGAGCGGCTAGATAGCTTTGGTTGACCTTGAGGAGTTGCAGAGGTGAAGTCATGAGGATTGGAGAATGTGTCCAACTTGTAGATCATAGGACAATTCCTTTTTAAGAGCCGGTCTTTTGTAGACTGTTGGCCGTGGACCTCTGTTTGTAATTTTGTTGAATTATGAAAGTGTTATGTTGTGATTTTGCTTCCTGCTTTTCTATCCCGTATTTTATTGTCAAGGGTTTTATAATATGCTTCCGCATGAGCTTAAAGATTTGATTGGGTCGGCGACTTAACCTGGGAACGTCGCATTTGAATGACCATGGTGGAATGTTGGCGCGCTCGAGGTTCGGGGCGTGACATCCCCGTTTAAGTGGTATCAGAGCATGGTCTGTGTATAGAGTGATAAGGTGCGATGAGTCATGGAATAGTTAGTAGAAGAGGCTTTTAATATGCTGATGCATGTGGTTGATAGCTGTTCGGTAGCTTGTTTGTGGGGTCACTCAATTTCTAACCTGATGTTGGAATCGGAAAACATGCATCTATAAAGAGTCTGTAGGATGAGTGACTAGGAGTGGAGAACTCCTTGGAGGAGGTCGGTAGGACCTGTGTCTTGGGGTAGGACGCTGACAAGAGTTGGTACCCGAGGTAGAGTGCAGTCTTAAACTAGCGCGAGTGTGAGAGTATCGCCGCAAGTCGGTACTATGAGTGTAGCAGCACCGAATGATCCTAGGTTCATCAGGATTGTTTAGGTGCCAAAGTCTTTAGGAAGTATTTTAGGTTCGTAAGCTCAGGATCGAGCCGCCGCTGTTGCCGTTGTTTCTACTACTGCCAGTGTTGTGACCGATGTTGTTGTTGCGCCTGTTGGGGCCTAATCTGGAGTCGTGATCAAGGATTAAGCCGCCGTATCTAAGTCAAGGTTCAGATTAATAGAGATGGAAATCAGTTGAGGAAGAAGTCTATGATCGTAGAAAAGTATTACATTCCGTCCATCTGGATACGTGGGATGGTTAGGTTAGCAAGGAATCAAATTAGAGTGTGTTATGCTGACAGAAGCTAACATGGATCAGCCTAGTGTCCTGGTAAGACGGGTGCTTGTTCTGTGTGTGACCATTAGAGTTACCTAGCCAAAAAGGGTCTTGGGAAGCCGATGGGATGGATCGAAAGGAGTGCGCCATAGAACGCATCGTGGGGTTTTTAGAACAGGCCTTCAGTACAAGAAAGAGCACATGCTGTTACCTGACAATAGGTAGGGGACTCACTAATTGCGTGTCGAGTTTATGGAAAGGAGGCTTGAGTCAGCCCAGTGTCAGAGTAAAATGGGAACATGCTTTGAATATGGCTAGCATGGCCGTCAGGTTAGGAACTGTCCGTGTAAGTTCAGGAGAGTGTAAGCACCGTTACTGCAGATAGAACGCCACTAGGATGGCAAAAGGAATAGAAATGGATTGACTATGCATTAATCAAGGGAAGAATGTTTTGAGGTGTTTTATTAGAGTAGCGCAACAGGATTTTGAGTGAAGGTTGTGGAGTTTCCGTTGTTGTAATAAAGTAATAGGAAGATGAGTCTCTGACTACAGTTGTACCTGATAGGTTTGCTTATGTATGACTTGGAAGTCATTTATGAAAAGGTTTGGCTCGATGAGCTTTATGTTGTTATGAATCGTGGCAGTGATATAATTCAGTTTGTTCAGTTAGCGTATGAAAGTTTTCAATTACTGAAAGTTGAAGAGGAACTTCAATCCTTGTTATTCGTCACTAAAGATGACTTCGTTCAGGTTGTTGGTTATCGAACCTACATGGCAGCTGTAATGGATGCGTCAATTGATGAGCCGAATATGGAGAATATAATCGTGGTACATAAGTTTTCTAAGGTATTTTCTGAAGAATTGTCAAGTTTGCTGTCGAAAAGAGAAATGTAGTTCGTGATTGAATTAGCACCCGAAATAGAGCCAGTCCTTAAGGCTCCTTACCTGATGGTGTTACCCGAGTTAAAAGAACTGAAGGTGTAGATGCAGAAAGTGTTGGATAGGGGATTCATACTTTCCAGTGCATCACCTTGGGGAGCACCCGTTCTATTCGTGAAGAAGAAAGCTGGTTCGTTGTGTTTATAATCGATATTGTTCAAGATCAACTGGAGGTCAGGGTATCATCAGTTGAGGATCAAGATGAAAGTCACATCGAAGTTAGCATCTCGTACTTGATACGGCAGTTATGAGTTCATTGTAATACCGTGTGGTTTGATGGACACCTTATCTATTTGTTTGGGTCTAATGAGCAGAATGTTTAAGGGTACTTGAATCAGTTGTGATCGTGTTCATTGAAGTTATCCTGGTGTGTTCAAAGAGTGCTAAGGAGCATGAGAGATATTTGGGGATGGTACTTCAGACCTTGAGTACTCTTGGATTTTACAATAAGCTTAGCAGATGCGAGTTTTTGACAACTCGTGTTGTGTCCCTAGGTCACATGATTTTAGGCGAAGAAATCTCCGTAGACCCCATCCAATATTAAAGTAGGGATTAGTTGGCCGAAATTGGCTACAGTGACAAAGATCATAAGTTTTTTTGGGTCGTAGCTGAGTATTACAGACGGTTTGAAGAAAGGTTTTCAGTGTTAGCATCGCTGTTGACAAGAATTCTGAAGAAGGAAGAAAAGTTCGTGTGGGCAGGCAATTGCGAGTGTAATTTTCAAGCGCTTAAGCAAGAGCTAACTACTGTACCTGTGCTGACTATTTCATCTGGTCCTAGAAGTAATGAGATCTACAGTGATGCGTCGTTTAAAGGATTGGGTTGTGTGTTGATACAGCAGGATAGGGTTGTTGCATATGCGTCCCGTCAGTTGAGATCTCGGGAGTTGAATATGAGACAGTGTCGCTGGATGGAACTCATTAAGGATTATGACTATGATATTTTATATCACTCTGGAAAGGTGAGCAAAGTCGTAGATGCACTGAGTCGAGAGTCCTTAGTTGCACAATTAATACTCAAGGATTGGATCTTACTTAAGGAAGTCCGAAATTCAGTTTTCAAATCTAAGGTATGCCACATTTTCAATCTTATGACCACCCTCAGAATTGAGCAAAGAGTTCAGATCATAATCAAATCGCTTTAGTAGATAGATTAAGAAATTCAGAAGACTCTATAAGAGAATGCAGATGAGAGAGAGGTTGATTTTCAGATTTCTGAAGGCCGAACGCTAAGGTTTTGAGGACGATTGTGTGTAATTGACGATGCAGAAATTAAAAAAGAGATCTTATGGGAAGCTCATCATAGCAATTTTAGCGTTGTTCAGACTGTACAAAGATGAGTCAGAATCTATATCATCGGGATTGGTAGATTGGTATGAAGATAGATATCGTCGAATAAGTTGTAAGTGTTGGATGTATCAGTAAGTGAGAATTTGGTAATGTAAGCTAGGAAAGCTTTTCTCAAGCACTTGAGAGAGTCCTGTGTGGGAATGGAAGTGTAGCATGATGGAATGTTATGACAGGTTATTAAGGAGTCGGGAAGAGTATTGATTCCTTGTGGTCGACAGATGAATAGAGTCAACTCATCTTAGTGCAGCACGAAAAGATTTCAATTAGAATAGGTATACTGAAGTGTGTGTATATCATATAAATCATCTGCATGGAGTGCTAGGGATGAATTATATTTCAAATCTAGAACAGATGTTCCAAGTTGGCAGAGCTTTCAGATGGTTCTTTCTCAAGTAGTGCATAGCAGAGAGTGCAGAGTTTCAATTGTTGAGATGAAGTTAGGGAAAGAAAGATCACAGGCTAGGGTTAGTACAGTAGTCAGTGATTGCAGTTGTCGAGATCAGTGTCGAAGTTATATCAGATCTTGACCAGAGGTTCCTAGTTTCAGCGGATCAGTTAGATGGTTTCTTTTTAATCAATGTAGAGCACGGTGTACAGGACTTCGGTTGATTGAGATGAAACTAGAGATTAGAAAATCGCAGGTCCAGAGTTGGTTTAGAAATCAGTGATTCAGTCGCAATTATCAGAGACAGTTTAGAGACTGCTTAGAATCGCCAGTTTAGTTTCGTAGATTTTGTGTTGAAGACCTTTGGAATTTTAAGTGGGCAAATGTTTAGTATTGTGCATCCGAAGTGATTTGGGCAAGATAGTAATGATCTGGTAACATCGATATAGAAAGAGCAACCTGAGAAAGAGAATACTAGATGAGATGACTGTACCCCCACCTTTTTGTTTAAGAATTGGTAAATGTTTAAATTTCGAGGACGAAATTTTTATAAGAGGGGAAGAGTTGTGACATCCCGATTTTCCAATTCTATATTCAATAAATTGAGACGGGCATTTCGTTGGCACGCATATAGTTCTTTTCCTTGAGTTGGCCACTCATGTGAAAACTAGTCTATCGGGTGAAGCCGTTAAGAGTTTCTAATGCATCAGACTCGAGAATTTGACCAGAAAGTGATCTTTCGACCGAGCTAATCTGCAAGGGTCATTACGACACAATTAAAAATCGATTAAAGATCAGAGATAGGTCGACTCGACAGAGGCATGTGATCAGGTGTGGGTGATTCCATCAGATCCCACAATTCTTGTTGATTGGCACTAGACCGACTTTTTTGTCAATTGGGTATCCTGTGTTCGTATTTGAAACCTTAAGATTACCCCGACAACCGAAAGTCGCCAATATTTCAAAGATGTACATTGTGGCTTGAGATGATTAACCACATGTCAAATGCATGAAAATTTCTAAAGGCTACCTGGTCGGTTGGGCCGCGCTAGTATCGTGTCAAAGTGAAATTAACCGTGGAATTGAGATTGAATTCAGAAATTGGAAGTCAGAGTGTGTCACAAATCATTTTAGAAATATCGACTCATCTTCGGAAGATTTTCCATGCAAGCCAAGTTTTTCAGCAAAATAATCAGAGAATGGCTAATTTGGCTCGAGAAATTAGTAGACCCGCCTTTGGTAGCGCTTTTGGGACTTCAGTTGGTTCTACGGACAAGTGAAGATGTGAATGGAAGTGTAGTGACATTTGATTAATTTTATGGAGTTCAATTGGACTCAATTGGGAGAGAATTGATTGGAATTGAAGGAATTGATGTACAAAGTTTCATGCCCCGATGGAAAAATAAAATGGACCCATTGAAGATTGTTGTGGGGGGGGGGGGACTTGAAGTTAGTGGAGCATGACATCACTTGATGATGTCATGGTGGGCCCTTTTGTTGGATTAAAGAAAGAGGAAAAGAAAAAAAGAAATGGCCCCTTCTCGCTCCTCCCTCTCTTCTTCCTCTCTCATGTTGCCTCTCTTCTCCATCTTCTTCTCCTTGCTTCTTAGAACCTAGCAACCGAAGAAGGCTTGATCGGAAGCCAGTAACCACCACCAGCCGGAGCCTCGCTGTTCGTCCCTCGCCGTTTGTCCGTCACCGCTGTCACTCCGTGCCGTCTGTGTGCCTCGCTCGCTTGCCGACCAGTCGAAGACCAGCGAAGGTTGTAGCATCATCGGAGAAGCTGCTTGCCACCCACGCTCTACTCGCCGTCACCGAAGTCGCCGTCGTCGCCCCATGTTGTCTCACCGTCGGGCTGCCGTCCTTGCGCGCCGCTGCTGGCCGCGCATCTTGGCGGTCTTCTCGCCTAGCTCGTCGTCCCGAGCTGCTGTTCAGCTCGCGTGGGAGCCGTCAGAGCTCCCTCTAGCCATGGTTCGAGCCCCACCTAGGTCTCGATTTGACCCCTCGGCCTTCCCCGGTCCTTCTCAATCTCATCCAAGCTCCGGATCTACCCTTCCTTGGCCCCAAACTGCAGCGGACAGCAGCCAAGAAAATGGGTATGGCAGCCCGTGTTTGGCCCGTTTTGGCCGGCTTCCCAACCTCGGATGCTTGGCCCGCTTTGGAGAAAGTTGATCCCCTTGTCGTTCTCGTCATTTGGTCCGCTCGGTTCGTTAATCGGGTGAGTTTAGCTAAACCTTGATTAGAGGTTAATGATGCTTTATGTGTGTTTAGTTTATGTTAAGTATTATTAGGTGGTTAGTTTAATTTATTTAAGTGTAGATTATATTAATGTGCTTGATTAACTTAAAGTGGGTTTAATTTAAGGCTAAATGAATGTTTATATTAATATAAGCTTTGATGTGACTTAAAGGAATTTTTTTAATTTATTTAAGCATTCCGAAATTATTAAATAATTTAATAATATATATTTATTCGAAATTATTAAAATATTATTATTTAAATAAATTTTGGAATAAAATTAATTATTTAATAATTTTCGAAAATTATCTCGGGACCTTATTTGCTCAGAATTTCGTGCTGATCGCTGTTGTGTAGTCAAATTTTGAAATTGACGATTGGATATTATAAATTGAGTGTGGATTGTGAAAAATATGGATATCATTATTTACTTAATTTTCGGAATAAATTTAATTATTTAATAAATTCCGAAAAGTTATTTTGGGACCCTAAATTCTTAGAGTTTCGTGCTGATCGCTGCTATGTATTTAGAATTTGAATTTGATGATTGGTTGTGGCAAATTGAGTATGATTGCGATAAATAGGGATTCTTTATAAAATCCTAAGTGTGGAAATTGATAGGAGATTGGCCGTGATTAACCACCTATTAAAGGTCGTGCCCAGTAGGGCCGTGAATTGCCATCAGATAAAGGTCGCGCTCAGTCGGGCCGTGAATTGCCACCGAGAAGAAAGGTCACATCCGGTGGGGCCGTGAATTGCCACCTAAGAAAGGTCGCGCCCGGTGGGGCTATGAATTGCCACCGATAAAGGTCGCGCCCGGTGGGGCCGTGAATTGCCACGATAAAGGTCGCGCCCGGTGGGGCCGTGAATTGCCACACGATAAAGGTCGCGTCCAACCAGGCCGTGAATTATCACCTATTAGAGGTCGTGCCCATCGGGTCGGGATCTACCACCTTTTAAAGGTTGTGCTGAGTGGGGCCGTGATGCCACTAATTCTAATTTTGTCGAGTGGGGCCGTGATTGCCACTGGTTGTTAAACCTTCCTATAGGGCCGTGATTGAGAGCAATGATTGATTTGCTATAATGACATGTAATTGGCCGAGTCAATTGATCGCTGAGACGATTTAAGTGGTTGAATTGTTCTGATGATGTGATTGTGTCGTAGTTGTTTGGTTATCATAATTGCACGTGATTGAATTATATAAACTGTGCTAACCTGTAGATGAAGACTAGTGTGAGGTAAGTCTTTGTGTGATGTGGCTAAGCCACCCGGGGTGTATTTTCTTTCTAATAGGGGTTTAGGGGGTTGAACTTGCTGAGACATTGTCTCATCCCGGTTTGGGGATTACAATTTCAGGTCCCTGGTGGTCAGAGCGGCTAGATAGCTTTGGTTGACCTTGAGGAGTTGCAGAGGTGAAGTCATGAGGATTGGAGAATGTGTCCGACTTGTAGATCGTAGGACAATTCCTTTTTAAGAGCCGGTCTTTTGTAGACTGTTGGCCGTGGACCTCTGTTTGTAATTTTGTTGAATTATGAAAGTGTTATGTTGTGATTTTGCTTCCTGCTTTTCTATCCTGTATTTTATTGTCAGGGGTTTTATAATATGCTTCCGCATGTGCATTAAAGATTTGATTGGGTCGGCGACTTAACCTGGGAACGTCGCATTTGAATGACCATGGTGGGATGTTGGCGTGCTCGAGGTTCGGGGCGTGACATTGACTTTGGACTCTTAAATTACAAATGACCAGAGTTTAGGAGTTATTGTGTTAGTATCTATGCAATGTACATTCACGATGTTCCTTGCTTGGTCATACCTGGGAAATTATGTGAGTCCACCCTCCACATTCATGGAGCCAAATAACAAACCAAATATGCACTATTAGCTATCCCCGAGAGGATTTGAGTTGGAATTTTGGATTGTTGACAGTTCAAGTTCATCATGAAAAGGAATACTTTGAGCAAATAATTTGAGTGTTGCTGTTGCTACAGAAGAATTGTTTCTCAACCATCTATGCTAATGTTTGAGAGTGGAGAGCACGTCCTATGTGTGATTTGTTTGAGAGAAGTCATCATACGTTGTACTAAATTAGAGCGAGGAACAATTTTTAATAGGGGTTGAACTTGACTGAAAACACTGTATGATCTTCTATTGTTTCTTGTGGATTTTAGACGTCTTGCTGCAGACAAAGTTCAGGCTTACCGTACCACAACATTACCTACAAGCATGTAAATTTAAAAGGAACATAAGCGAACGAGAAAAAGGCTTACGCACTTCGTGGTTGTCTTAACATCATCTAACTTATTTGTATACTACTGTGATGCTTGGTTCCACTCACTTTCAACTGCTCATCACGCAAAATCATTGTGATCCGAGCAACCCATCATGCGCCTTCCTATGACTCAACTCACGAAAAGTGTTAATTATCTTCATGGAAGTGAAATTTTAGCAACTTAAGTGCCAGATAAAGATGGGGGGAATTATTTATTTATTCATTTATTTTTGATAGCTTGTGAGAAATCCTAGTCCATTTAACAGAGTTCTTCGAAGCTGTTGCAGCTGATCGAAGACAAGACGAAGGCTGATCTAAAGAATTTGACTTGGCTAAGCTACGAAAGGCGTAGCATATTGAGAAGTTGTTTCTTGCTACTGCTAGGAGTGACAACATCCATCATGTTTTTTTTTTTTTTTTTGGTCGAATCATCCATCATGTTTAGAAGCTTTAAAAAAGGTCCCAATCGAAGTCAGTCTGTTAACGAGATCATATGTTGGCAGACATCATTTTTCAAGTCAAAGTTAGTTATAGTAGGATTATAAAATTCGGATAGGACAACTCAATCAGTTCCCCATCTGAGAGGAATAGAAATTGGGAAGCTTGCAAAAGATGATATGTAGTTAGCAGGCTTGGCCTTCATCATCACGCTTCCAGAAAGTAAGTCAGCTAGACATGCAAACTATCTGAGGCAGACAGAAAATTGGCAATCTTTCATACTTTAAGACACAAACAAGCCTTAGAAAGATCTAAATGTACTTGTCTATTAGTGTACTCAAGGCAAAGTCTCATCTTCTACGGCATATGACTGAAGATAAATGAGCTGAAGAAAGTCTCATAGGCCATCTAAAAGGACTCTTGAGATTTAGTTTCGCAATGGAAGAAGTTATAGGCATCTTTTCAAGTCCAAAAAAGTGGGAAAGCAATTATCCAAGATTGTCGATGATCTTCTTCTTACATTTCCAACTTGGTTTGAATTACCATTTCCTACCCTCAAGTCAAGTGATGAGATACTCCCGGCTAGTCAAACTTCCAGTAACTTCACAATAAATCAATAGCATTAATTACAATCTACAATAGAATTCCTCATAGACGAGGCATATGTGTCAGGCAACGCGATTACAACATAGTAAGCTTAAATGTCAAAAAACGATTAAAATCTTCCAGTTCAGTAGATATATATCACACAACTAGACCAATACATGGCTAGACTAACTACATATCATTAGCCCACTACTTAAAAATCTTGATTAAGTAAACATAGCCACGATAAAATAGTCGAGTTGGAAGGGATAAATAAAGACCAATAGCATAGATCCTTCGATCTACGAGGATAACTCTCAATGCCAAAAATTCATAGAAACAAAATAAAGAATTCAACACTAAATGCGCAAGTGAAAAGCTTCATTGAGAGTTTAAAAACCACTACAATGTTTCTTGCCTAGAAGACTTGCAAGTAAAAACGACATTGCCGTTTTATCTCCTCGAGCACGAAGTACACGGCTTCAATCACCAAAATATCAAAACTTCACCGTCACTCGTAGAATTTCAAAATTTGACCTTTAGGACTCTTAAATTACTAATGGCCAAAGTTTAAGAGTTATTGCATTACCATCTATGTAGTTTCCATTCACAATCCTAGCTCAGTATTATGTGACTGTCATGTGAGCCCACCCTTCCCATTGCATACCAGATATGTGCTATGTGAGTTATGCCTCATGGGATGTTGAGCTGGTATTATTAGACTATTAGTAGTGTAAATGTAACGAGCCCAACTCTATATCCAGAGTCACAAGTGGTAGGAGTTATCTTCACAACATCTCAAGCTCGTTGTTGCTTTGATTCTTTTTATCTTGTTAATAAGCACATGAGGAAACGTGAACAAAGAAACTTGCCGGACAAATAACAATTGGAAGATTGAGACATACATCACATAAAGCACACTACTTTATATTACAACAATACATTTGCAAGCCCTTTCTCTATGGGTCATCTTTCCTTTTTACATCACACTACAAGTTTCTACATAAGCCAGGGGAATTCGTATCTCATCTAGTGTGACTGCAGCTCCTAAAACTAACATGAGACTTCCATGCCTACAAGTCTGAAAGGTAAGAGGGTGAGTCGGAGGACTCAATAAATAAAACCCATAATTTTCTATTAGAATGATATCTCATAATCAAAATCTAGCAGGTATAGTACTTGCAATACAATGTTGGTGATAGATCAATAACAAACTTATTACTATACCTTGACTACATGCAGATGTCCATTACATTATACTTCAATGCATGCTTACCTTTGGTTAATCAATAAACACATCAATATCATACTTATGCGTATACCTACACACATAAAAGATTCATTAACTTCATTTTGGCTCAAATAGGTCCTCTTGGCTCAATCAAGGCTTTTAGCTTTATGCTGAGCTTCCTAGCTCGACCAAGACATCTTGGCTCAACTGAGACTTCTCAGGACTAACTTCCCGAGATTGCTGGGCTCAAACCTAGGTATCCTAACTCAATCAGAGCATCTTTTTCTCATGAATGAGGCATCCCATTGGCGTAGGGGTATCGTCGCCATCTCATGTGGCAAGGGTTCTCATTTTCTCATTACGTGATCAGACATGGTGCATCACACAAGCTGATTTTTCATATTTCATCTTAACCGATACATACAAAGGCCCAATGGCATGCTCATTAAAGTATGTGTACCATGACTTTCATTATCATACTATACAACATGTTGGACACGATTCTTGGCTCGTGGCTTAAATTGCATGCCTAGGTTAAGCAAGATTTGGAAGCGGCACACCTTAATGCCATACCAAGACCATTTGGAACCGGCACACCTTAATGCCGTACCAAGACCTTGTAGGTTTGGGTGATCCCTATACTAAACAAGATTAGGATTTGGCATGCCTCAATACTATCTAAAGCTTTGTGACCTTGGGCAATCGCCATGCTACACAAGACTTGAATTCGGCACATCTCGATACCAATTTTAAGGTCTCGCGAGCTTATGCCATCATGGATTAACATCGATTCCAAGCCGAACAAACCTTGACCTTATCTCGAGATGTGAATGCATGCATACATGTAAGCTTGAGCAAACCATACAAAATATTTCACTTCATACCCATAGTTTGAACGAATGAGCACCCAACTAGACTCAACAATGTATTCTATCAACCTAGAGAAGAGTTAGGAATCCCACTAACATACAAAGGCATAAGGAAAAGGTCGCACGTCTAAGGCCCTAGAAGAACACTTGCCATCTTCTTAGTGGACCACCTATTCCATGCTATGTGACTTAGCCTACTTGTTTTCTAAGGAGAATCTAAGTGTAATGATGACCAAATCTCTATAGGGACACCTAAGTTAGTGACTAAGCTTCTTCCATTTAATGTTTATATTTTGTGTAATCATTACGTTTAGATATTCATCACATGGCTTAATCAAGACTTGCTTTCTAAGTTTTTAGCATTATAAATCTTCCATGAAACACCTAAGCATGAGTCACTAACTTATTCTCTAAGGCAAATCTTTTAGCCATCATTACATAATCTTAAGATGGACATCCAAGATGATGACAAGGCTTCTTGTACTTAATGCTTCGATTTCTATAATCATTAGATTTGGATATTCCCCGCATGGCCTATTTCAAAACTTGCTCACCAATTTGACTTCTTTTAGAATCTTCTATTTCGTCCTTCTTTTAAGGAACACAACAAACATGGAAATAAGGCCATTGGAATTGCTAACGGCGTTGAGTGAGGGCTCTTTATATTCATCCACGATCGACCATTCCAACTGAATCGAGGTTCGAGGCCGAATCACCGTTGAGTGGGGCAAATTTGTGATTGAACTCTCCTCAAGTGGCTAGGTCAGTGGCCATCTCGTGGGCTCAATGGCTGGCCCCATGGTCCGCGCTGGCCAAGCAAACAAGGCCCATGATTGGCTCGGAGCCTAATGCAGGGCCGAGCACGGGGCCTGGCTCACAGTTGAGCTCTTAGCTTGGTCCATGGCCTTATAGAAGGGCTCAAGGCTTGGTCCAAAGACTGATCCATGGCTTGGTACTAGGTTGGGCTCATGGATTGGCACAAGGCTTAATGGGAAGGTCAATGGGCCAATCCAAGACCTATCTAGGATTGGTCCATGATACATCGCAAAGGGCCCATAGTCAGTTCTCGACTGGTCCATGGCCGAGCATACTTGGTCCGTGATTGGCTCTCGATTGTCATGTGATTGCATGGGATTAGTCGATCCATGAGTGACACATGGTTGCAGAGGATCAACTCATGGTTGACCACTGCGGGTTCATGACCGAGTGGAATCACCCGCGATTGGAACATGGTCACTCGTTGATTCACGGTGGTACATGACCGTGCCATTACCAACCCTCATGGTCAAGCAATTGTTCCATGGCCGAATGGCTTGGGTCCACTTGCATGCTTAGTGGATTGTTCATGGCCGATTCCTCAATTAGTCCATGGCAAATCCTTCGATCGGACCATGGCTAATCCCTTGGTTACCCTTCCTATTAAGCCCATCGATCCATGACCGATCCTTGAAATGTTCCATGGTTGTTCCTCACCATCGACACACCAACCGTATAGCCAATCCTCATAGGTAGGAATCATGGATGTTACAATAAATTTCATAACCATCATGACTGTGAATTGACAACATTATCACAACACAAGTGAAGAATAATTGGATCAAAACATTCGGCGAGCCTATGATATGATGGGTCAACATGTTTCTATTCGTTTGCGTGTGCATATCATTGTTTTAAATAGAACTATTTATAGATTATTTATATTAATAACCCTATTCCATGATTTTATTAATTGATTGGTGGGGTCAATATCCTATAGATTTCTTCTTCTTTTTTTAACACCCAAAATCTCTACAACAAGTTTTAGTAATAAATTTATTTCAAAGAAGATATTATAGAATTTTTTTTTTCGTACTGTATATAAGATCAGCTGGCTGTTTTCTATATAGTCGATCGTGATAGCCATCTAGTGGTCGGAGAGGCGCAAATAGCCATGTTCATAATTGTTTCTCTAATTCATGTTATTGGTGGGTAGTTTCAAAAATAATTATCGCAGGGCAATTATTGGCTTCTTCGATATGCGCAAGCCTAATTGTCCTTCAAATGTGGCAATAAGCAATATAAGGGGTTATGCACGGTAAGCTTACGTCCCTTTCGGGCATGAAAATATAGAACGGAATTCGACCGTATAATTAATGTCATATGTACTCGTGAGTTATTTTGGTTTCTATCGGATACGTTCATAATTAGTGGTAATTATGAGAAGTGGTAAAACGGTTATAGTGACCGAAGGAAGTTGAACTAAAAGAATGAGATCATTTTATCCTCTTATATATATATATATTTTTTGGTCGAAAGATAACATATATTAGATTATAAGGTAATACAAGCAGATGCACTAGCGTCCGAAGACAGAATGTCCTGGAAAATACACAGAGGGAAAAGAAGCCAGTTTCTAAGTGTGCCTTGATCCCTGTGGGCTTTAGGAGCCCAGTCGGTTGCTAGGTTTGCTTGACGTCGAACGTGTTGAAGAGAGAGATTAGGGCATTGAGCAAATAGGTCACTGAGAATCGCAAAGAGATGGCGTTCCGTCCATGGCGGCCGCTGTTGCAGTCGAACGATCTCCACCAACAATATGCAGTCAGATTCGATCACTAAGTGTTGAAGATGAAGCCCTTGCTGGATTAGCCGTTGAAGAGCTGATATGAGAGCATATATCTCGGCTTGGTAAGCCGATTGGGCGGGCACAGATCTGGTAATCACATCGGTAAGAATACCTTTGCTATCTCTGTAAATACATGCGATTGATCCTTGCTCCGACCCTATGCGAAAAGCCCCATCAATATTACATTTTATACATCCCTTTTCAGGCGGTTTCCATCTCTCGTCTAAACTGACGAGATTGTTGTTACTCCGTTGTACAGAGGGGTGTAAAAGCTGGAAGATTCTGCTTTGGGCAAGGGCATTATCCACGGCTTGGAGTGGATCCAGTTGGTGCTGACGAAATACTGCATTATTTCGTTGACGCCAGATCTCCCACAGCACACTGGCGATCACTTCGAACTCTGGAGACGCTCGTGGGAGAGAAGTTCGGGTGGCAACCCAAGCATCAAAACGCCAAACTGAGGTAGGTAAAATCGTGACCCTAATTTCTTCATGATTCCAGATGTCTTTTGTCCAAGGGCAGAAGAAGAAAAGATGCTTAATCGTTTCTGGAATGTTGTTGTTACATAGTGAACAGTAGGGATTAGGGGAAATGTGGCGTTGATAGAGATCCTCTTTTGTAGCAATGACGTTTTTACAAGCTAACCAGAGAAACACCCGAAGCTTTGGAGTAGTGCGCATATGCTAGATTTTCCTCCATAACTGGGTAGGGTTGGTATAAGAGGATGATGCTACATTTATTGGGGTTTGATGTGTCAAAGAGAGATAATGATAACAGCTTTTCACTGTATAGGTACCTGAAGACGTAGCAGTCCAAACTAATTGATCATGCAGGAGTGAAGGGTTGAGAGGAGTTGTTAGAATTGCTTCACTGACCTGGGCATCAAAAAAGGTGGTAACAAGAGACGTCTTCTAGTCAGACTTTGGTAAGTCTATTAGATCAGCAACTACCTCAAGTTCTCCCTCCTTTGCTAATCCTCCTATCTGACCAATTGGTAACCGGTTATCTTCTCTGATTCGAATCTGTGATCCATCCCCAACTAACCAACGAAGTTTAGGAGTAATAGCTTCTCGTCCTTTCAATAAACTCTACCACCCCCAAGAAGGGCGATATGCTGATTGAGCAGTTTGAAAGGATGAATACCTGAAATATAATCCCTTAAAAAGCTGACTCTAGATAGCATTAGGTTGCTGAAAAAGACGCCAAGCTTGCTTACCAAGTATAGCTTTGTTAAAATTAATTAAATCTTTGAATCCCATCCCCCCTGATGCTTTTGAGTGCTTTAATTCTTTCCAATTTTTCCAATGAATTCCAGATTGACTGTTATGTTTACTCCACCACAATGCTGATATCTTTCTTTCTATCAATCTGCAGAGTGACAAGGGAAGCTTAAAAATAGACATGGCATACTGAGGTAAGGCCTAAATAACTTATTTCAGTAAGATTTCCTTGCCACTTTTCGATAAGAATTTTTCCTGCCAACCTGCTAATTTAGCATTGACTCTTGCCAGGATCCAGGAAAACATCTCCCGTTTGGAACGGCCCCAATCCGAGAGAATGCCCAGGTACTTACCATATTTACTGATAATAGGTATTCTGAGTTCTTGTGCTAAATTGTGTTGTAAAGTAAGAGGGCAGTGTTTGCTAAATAACAAACCTGATTTGTTCCGATTAATGAGTTGGCCTGTAGCGAGGCAATATTGGTTTAGGAGATTGGCAAGGTTTTGACATTCATAAACTGTGGCTTTTAAGAAAAATACTGAATCATCAGCAAAAAACAAGTGAGATAAATTAGGACAGGCTCTATTGAATTGAATCCCCTGTATATGTCCCATAGCCACAGCTTGACTATGTTCCCCATTAAAACGAATACTAAAAGAGACTGTAGTAATGCAAGCCATAACCATAGTAACCTAGCTATCATTAAAGCCCAAATGCTTCAAATAGGCTTCCAAGAAATCCCATTCAACCCTATCGTAAGCCTTCTGCATATCTGTTTTGAGAATAAGGTTGAATCTTTTCTTGCATGTTCGCACTTTAAACTGATGAAGCACTTCTTGCACCACCATGATATTGTCTTGTATCTGCCTGTCACTGATAAATGCCGCATGTTCTTTTGATATCAAACTAGATAGCCAAGGCTTAAGTCTGTTGGCCAGAATTTTCGAAATAATCTTATAAGCGAAATTGCAAAGATTGATGGGTCAGTACTGTTCAATGCTTTCTGGGTGTTGAACTTTAGGAACTAGGGCAATTATTGTTCTGTTTAGTCTAGGAGGCATACAACCTATTGCGAAGAAATCTTGAACTGTTTTAATTATGGTTGTTTTGATGATATTCCAGTGTTGCTGATAGAAGAGGCCATTAAGGCCGTCAAGTCCAGGAGCCTTCGAAGCCCCCAGTTGAAAGGTAGCCTGGTAAATCTCCTCCTCTGTTACCCTCCTCATCAAATGTTGATTCATTTCAGGTGTTACCACTGCTGGACACTGCTCTAAGAATGGACGAAAATCCCGATATCCCTCAGTTTGATATAATTGAGAAAAGAAGCCCATTGTTATAGCTTTGAGTTGTTCTGGTTCTTTAGTCCAATTCTGGTTAGTATCCTTAAGCATAGTAATTCTATTGCATTGTCTTCTTTGCATAGTGTAGGCATGAAAGAATTTTGAATTGTGATCTCCCCATTTCAACCATTGAATGCGGGAACGCATAGCCTGCATTGTTCCTCTTGATTCCGAGTTTTTGAATTTCTCTTCTAATAGCAGTGGCTTGCTCCTTATCTCTAGTCTGATAATATGTTCTGTTAATGATTATCTGCAGTTGATATTGCAATTGAGAGATTCGCTGATGGCAATTGCTAAACCATGCCTTGCTACAGCTAGTTAATCGAGTAGCAACTGCTTGTAATTTAGAGATCAACGAGGTATTACTTTTCTCTCATGCTTGTTTGACTACTTCTTGGCACTCCTTATCTTGATTCCAGAAAGCTTCGTAATGAAAGGTCTTTGCTCGCTTGACAGATGGTGGACAAGTGTGCAGCAATATGGGACAATGATCCGAACCGACAGGTGGTAGGGCAAACACTTCTGCAGAAGGGTAAGATATCAACCATTCCATGGAACAAAAAACACGATCGAGCTTCTCCTTTACCATAGCATCCCCTGCTCGATTATTTGACCAGGTAAATTCACATCCTTTACTATGCAGTTCTAATAAAGCACAGTCATTTATTACTTTCCGAAAGGATGTCATTCGCGAAGTGATGGCTGGTCTCTTACCCATTTTCTCCTAGGGGGAAAGGAAGTCATTGAAATCACCTACACACAGCTAAGGTAAATGATTGCCAACATGTATGACCCTAAGTGTATCCCAAAATTCCTGGCGTAGCTGATAAGTTGAAGGTGCGTGCAGGCACGTGATATGCATCGAGGCAGCAATCAAAGGGTCAAGGGCTATGCAATCAACAAAATGATCATCCGATTGAACAAGAGTAACTTCAAAGAAATCATTCCAGAACACAGCAAGACCACCTGAGAAGCCAACTGGGTCCTTCAAAAAAGAGTGAGGGAATTTAAATCTTCGCTGTAAACTATTCACTACTGATTGTGCATTCTTAGTTTCCATTAAAAACACGATATCGGGCTTTTCAGAGGCTAACATCACCTTTAGAGCTTGAATTGTCAGGGGATTGCCCAACCCCTGACAATTCCAACTTAGGAGTTTCATTTGGAACACGGTGGCTGTTGAGGGCCAGCCGCCAAAGCCCAAGGAGCAGGATTGTCTGCCTCCAAGACTGGAGTGTCCAGTAAGAGAGTCTCATCAAAATTTGTAGAGGAAGGAAGTCTAATGTCATAGGGTGAGTATCGTTTCGTTTTCTTACTTGATCCCCCAATTGGCATTGGTCGAGGGATTTTGGGTTTCTTCTGTTGAGGAATGTCCAATGGAGGGGGTTGAATGCTCTTCATCTTTGCCTTTGCAGGTATTAAATCAGTAGTAATAGTAGTTGGATTGACAGGATCCAGAGACTTGGAAGGCCCTTGAGGTAGAACAGGGGTCGAAGCAGGGGCCTCGGATGCAGGAATGGGAGGGAGAGCTGGGATAGTAGGCTGCATTGGAGGTGGAGTTTCAGGTACTGTCTCTTCCATCTGCTCTATAGGTATTGTAGGATGATAAAAAGCATCCCAGTAAGGGCTAAACTGTTTAACCTCTGCTCTTAGCCAGGGTCCCTAGACCATCGTGTCGCGGCCTTAAAATTGTGCTTCGTCATAAGGGTACTCTGGACATGAAGCTACATAATGACCAAGCCTTCCACATGAATAACAGTAATGAGATAGTCGCTCATACCCAAAGTCGAGCCATAGGGTTTTTCCTTCAATGCTGATAAGTTTTCCTGACTTTAAAGGAGCTTTCAGGTCTAATTCTATTCGAATTCGTGCAGATGTATCATTTTTCACTTCCAGAACTCGACCAACCTGTTGCACAGCTCTTCGCAGGATGGGAGGAGTAGTTCACTCCAAAGGTAAGCCTATCACATGCACCCAGAACAGGCACTTGGAAAAGTCATAGCATTGTAAGGGAGTATTAGGTTGCCATGGACGTAGGTTAACCAAGTGACCTGAAAATAACCAAGGGCTGCCCTCTAATATGCGTCGTTTTTCCATTTCAAGTCTGAATTTAATGATATACAGTCCGGTATCAGCCGGAGAAATCTCTACATGATCAACTCACCATGCTTTCTTCATCGCAACTTGAAAAGCAGATAAATTGACAGTGGGATTTGTAAAGATATTACCCACCAGTATAAGGTGACAGTCCTTTAGTTTTTCCGAAGCAGGTATGTCATCCCAAACCTCCAATTCCTATTCCGAACACAGACGGCCTAGACGATGACATAATGAAGCAATGCGCGAGGTATTGTCACTTTCCTCCATATCCAAAATTACAGTAATTCACTAGTATGGATAATTGGAAGGAATAGATGACAGAAAATAAGCTCTCGGGGTTGCTGTTCCAGATCGCCAACATGCATCCATGAATTTGTAGATTTTTGTGGAATTGAGAAGACCAGCAGTAACAAGAAAAGGGTTAAGACGAGAAAGAAGATGGCGATATCTGGAGGGGATGAAAGAAACTTCACATGCAAAGGTATCGACAAAGACAGGGAGCATTTATCGTGAAATGAGAAGGAGGCGACAGTGTTGCAAACAGAACGCAAAGTGCAGAAGGACATCTGGGTATATCAAAGACATTGAGAAAGACTCGAGCATGACGCGAGAAGAAGCTCTAACATTCCAGAAATGTTGTTTACTTGCCTTATCCTCTTATATTTATGTGAGTAGTTTTCAAGTCAAATTGAATTTGGAGTGCTATGATTTCTTTCCCTCGAAGATGAGATAGAACTTCTCTAGAGAACTGCAGGAAACTTTGTGCAAAACTACTTATTTGTAAGAAGCTTGTATAGACAAACACCTTTGTCCATTTTGGAGCAGAGGAGGCTAGTCATGCAATTCTCTACTTTGTTTTGCACTTTGAATTGAACTAACGCATTCAATACAGACATCCACGTATATTAATATAAATTGTGAGGAAACAAAGCTTTCACATTGATGCAGTTCCTTGTCAAAATAATATTTATTTTTCTTTTCTGCAGCGATGATTGACATGCAAACAGAATTGGGGGAGGAGAACAAAGTTTGGACCAGCAGATTTTAATTTCCCCAAAATGAAGCAAAGTTGACCAATGTCTTGGACAGTCACAAAACGAAATGACTTGCTAAACGCATCCCAATTGGTCTATTTTGCAATTATATGTAAGTTACTACGGAGACTTAAAGTGCGACATCTTGGAGGTGGTGCCACTGGAGTCGATTCAATTTTAAATCTTTTAATTGGATTAATTTAATCATAAAAATTTATCACACTTGTACAAATTCAGTTAATCAGGCAAATTTAAGCTGGAAATTACTAATGTGAATACTAGTCATTCTATATGGCATGATTGACGCTGACATGGACTTTGTTAATATATATATATATATATATATATATATATTTTCACTTTCCCTTTGCCCATTGCTGGTGTTGGCTATCAGGCGAGGTTCGACCTCACCGAATGGCAACTTGGCAAGGGCGAGCGCCCCCTTGCTGGAGCCTCGCCCTAGCTTGGGGGAGCACTGCTTTTACATGAGGGCCACCACCTCACGTTGCTGTGCTCCGTTGCCACTTCACTTCTTGCTCTCGATCACCATCTTCAGCTTCATCTAACATAAAGATCTCTCGTAGGTCAAGCTCAGAACCCAAGAAAACGTGTCCCGCTGATGGATTTACGGCAGAACTGAAAAATAATTTCTTCGAACCGATTTCGATTCTCCGTTTTTCTGGTTCAGACACCGTCCATTTTTCTGTTTCGACTCTCGGTCACATTCTTAGGATGAAAACAGAAACTGAGATTTTCTGCATTGTCAATCTAAAATCCGGAATGATCCAGGCTGAGTCGATGATTCAGGTCCTGCTATCGCCTATCGTGATGGAATGAATTGAATCATTGCATTAAACTCATATATTAACTCAGCGTGTAAACTGCCCATCATATACTCGGCAAGATGACCAAACCAAAAACATATAGATAAGTCCATGATCTCAACTGAGACTGATCGGTTCCCGATTCGGTCCAGTTCCCACATTTCGAGACCAGGAATTGGACCAACTAGTCCTGAAACCGAGAACTGGACCAATTGATCAGTCCGGTCCAGTGGAACCGGTAAATTTGCTGTTTTGGGCCAAAATAAATAAATAAATAAATAAGAGAAATTTGGAGGAATTAGGGTTTGTTTTTTAAGAAATTTAAAAATATGTATTATATATATATATATATATATACATATATATATAATTAACCAGTCCAGTTCGTGCCTTGGAATTGGGAACCGGATTGACCGGCCACCGGTTCCAATGTTTTCAATTTATCAAATTGGGAACAATTTTGAAAAATTATATTGATGCGATCTTTTTGCACAAATTTGATCAAATTTTGACTGGGTATAACTTTTCCGTCTAACTTCCCATTAAATCAATTTTTGCACCAATGAAAAACTGTCACCCAGTGTTTTCAATCCACCACATTGGGAAGACTTTTGAAAAATTATGTTCATGTGACTTTTCACAAATTTGGGCAAACTTTAACAAAGCATAATTTTTCTGTCCTGCATCTTATTGACTTGATTTTTACACCTTCAGAAAGCTCTATGGTGTCACACTATTTCCTAGGCACGTCCAAATCTCAACATGCGTGGACAAAGCGAAACTAACTCAATAACATGAAATCGCACACATGATACAGGAAATTATAAAAGTACACTTTTGTTTCTGGAAATCTATTGAACCCCTAGGATCCGTTCGTTTCACGGAAAATAATTTCTGAGAAAACGTTTTCCAGATTTTCCGACGTTCGTTTAATGGAAAATGAACTAGTCAATGAAAATGTTTTCTATCATTGGAAAAAACAATCTTTAAGGGTCCGTTCATTTTGCGGAAAATATCATGTTTCCATAAAACATTTTCTTGGAGGTCATTTTCCAGGAAAATGACTTTATTTTCCAGTGTTTGGCCGAAACCTAAACTTTAAGTGAAAAATATTTTCTACTATTCGTTAGCTAATTTAATTGCTTGAAAAAAATTATCAAAAATTGAATTTTAATATTTTTAATTGACCAAAAAATTATTTTTATTATTTTTATATTTTTTAAAATGAATTTTTAATTATTTGTATTTTTAAAAAAATGAAATTTTATTATTTTTATTATTTTTTCTTTCTTTTTCTTTTTCTTTTTCTTTTTCATTTTCTTTTTCTTTTCCTTCCTCCTCCTTCCTCCACCGTCGCATGCCTAACGATGACCTGCGGCTGACCAAGACCTGGTTGCCAAATCCGGAGAGCCGGGCGGGGCTTGGGCCTTGCTCGAGTGTCACCGGCTCGGGCGAGCCGCGAGCCGAGCGGAGCTTGGGCTTGCTCGGATCGGAAGCTCGAGCTTCGCCGCTAGATCCGACAAGCTCGGGCGAGCCTCGAGCCGCATCCAACTTGTCGAATGTGGCGAAGCGTAGCTCGCCCTAGGCGGGTGAGGCTGAGCCTCACTGGCCTGGGCGGAGCCTCGCTTGGCTCATGGCCGCTTGTCGACCTGGGGTGGAGCCTTGCCTGGCTTGCGGCCGGTTGCCGGCTGCCATCGTGGCTGGCAACTGGCCAAGCTAAAGAAGAAAGATGAAAAGAAAAAAAGAAAAGGAAAAAAAGAAAAAAGAAAAAAAGAAAAAGAAAAAAAAGCATAAAAATAAAACAAAAATGTATTGATGAAAAGAAGTAAGGTAGAAAAAGTTATGGAAAATGTTTTCCACTTAGGGAAAACATTTTTCTCATCTTTCAAGGTTGTTTTTTCCAACGATGGAAAACATTTTCCTTGAGTAGTTTATTTTCCGTGAAATGAACACTGGAAAATCCAAAAAAACGTTTTCCTAGAAGTCATTTTCCATGAAACGAACGGAGCCTAAAAGTGAGGAAAACGTTTTCACTTTTGAGAAGTGGAAAATGTTTTCCATAACTTCTTCCATCTTGCTTCCTTTTACTAATACATTTTCGTTTTATTTTTATGGTTTCTTTTTCTCTTTTTCTTTTTCTTTTTTTTTAAATCGAGTTTTTAACTTTTTTTTCTTTTTCTCTTTTTGTTTTCTTTCTTTCCTTTTCATCTTCTTCTTTGGCGGTGGCTGGCGACCGGTGATCAGCCGCGATCGGCAACGGCCAAGCCAAAGAAGAAAGATGAAAAGAAAAAAAGAAAAGGAAAAAAAGAAAAAAGAAAAAAAAGCATAAAAATAAAACAAAAATGTATTGATGAAAAGAAGTAAGGTAGAAAAAGTTATGGAAAATGTTTTCCACTTAGGGAAAACATTTTTCTCATCTTTCAAGGTTGTTTTTTCCAACGATGGAAAACATTTTCCTTGAGTAGTTTATTTTCCGTGAAATGAACACTGGAAAATCCAAAAAAACGTTTTCCTAGAAGTCATTTTCCATGAAACGAACGGAGCCTAAAAGTGAGGAAAACGTTTTTCACTTTTGAGAAGTGGAAAATGTTTTCCATAACTTCTTCCATCTTGCTTCCTTTTACTAATACATTTTCGTTTTATTTTTATGGTTTCTTTTTCTCTTTTTCTTTTTCTTTTCTTTTTTAATCGAGTTTTTAACTTTTTTTCTTTTTCTCTTTTTTTTTTCTTTCTTTCCTTTTCATCTTCTTCTTTGGCGGTGGCGGCGACCGGTGATCGCCGCGATCGGCAATCGGCCACAAACCAGCTTGAGCCTCGCCCCGGCCGGTGAGGCTCCGCCTAGCCCGATCTAGTGAAGCCGAGATTGGGCGAGGCGGAGCTCTTGCCGGCTTAGGGCGGAGCTTGCGGCTCGCTAGATTCGGCAAGTTGGGTGGGGCTCCGGCCTCGCCCGAGCTTACCGAGAGGTTCGGCGGGCTCACGGCAAGCCGTGAGCTCGCCGGGATCCGGCGGCGGAGCTTGAGCTCTTGATCTAGGCGAGCCTGAGCTCGCTGCTAGATTCGTTGAGCTCGCAGCTCACCGAGCCCGGCGAAGCTCACGGCGAGATCGGCCGAGCCTCAAGCTTGCCGAATCGGCCACCGGGCGCCCGGCTATCGTTAGGCGGGGAAGGAGGCGACGGTGGCGGGAACAAGGAGGAAGAAGGAGGAGGAAGGAGGCAGCAAGAGAGGAAGGAGGAGGAAGAAGGAGGAGGAGGAGGAAGGAAAAGAAAAAGAAAAAAATAAAATAATAAAAATTTCAAAATTTCAAAATATAAATAATTAAAAATTCATTTTTTAAAAAAATATAAACAAATAAAACTAATTTTTTGGTCAATTAAAAATATTAAAATTCATTTTTTGATAATTTTTCCCAAATAATTAAATTAGCTAACGAACAGTAGAAAATATTTTCCATTCAAAATTTAGGTTTCAGCCGAACACCGGAAAATAAAATCATTTTCTTGGAAAATAACTTTTAGGAAAACAAAGATCATACCTTTCACCTCCTTTAACACCCAGCTGTATAATGCATCCTAACTTGTCTCGATCATGTAGCATTCGGTGCGCAATCAAATCTTGAAATACACCGAGTTCTCATATCGAGCTTTGTAAAATTTCCATCTATAAGACAAATGCAATCATGTGTGCGCTATTTCTTCATTCGCTAAATGTCATGACTATATGTGCACACTATCCCTTCTCTATTTAAACAGATTCTACAGGCCATTATAAGGGAAATATACAGGCGCCCACCAAGAGACTACAACAGAGAGACATAAATCAAAATACATACAGACTCCAAGGAAAAAAAATTGAAAAAAAATCGAAAAAAACTCAAACCTGGCAATTAAATCTATTCCAGTTCAGAAATCTATTCACTTTTCGACAGGGCTTGATTTCGATTCCGATGCTTAGAAGAGTCCTTGCTGATTCCATTGCCTTCTCACCTCCAAGTTCCATGGCCTCTCCAGTCAATTCACCTCCTGCATCTACTGACAATTTGGTTGAAGCCTTTCCATTTTGGGCCGCATCAACTTTTTTAAGCGGTGCACTGCTCATGGAAACTGGAGCTGCAGCAGCAACAAGGGGAGCGCTTGGTGGGCCATGCCTCTTTTTGGGAACTGGCATGTCATGGTCATGTACCCCCTTATAAGTGATTAATACCGCATTTGCATTATCTACGGCCGTCTCAATTTGTTTACGAACCGGGCAACCCGCTGAAGTGCATCTGTAGTAATTCCTGAAATTCGCAGACATCATAAATGCCATTACAAACACTTCAATCTAGAAAGAAATGCTAGATCATGGAATGCAGCGAACAAGTCTTGCATATCATTTAATATTGTCCCCTTCACGTACTCTTAGAACAACGTCAAAAACGACCGCTGCCACCAGTATTACCTAAAACTAGCAAGGCAACACCATGCACCCATGCCACCACTACCATAGTGAAAAGTATGCAAGCATACTTTCCTTCAATCTAACTGCCCACCAGGCCAAATGAAGAAAACTGGTTCATGCAGATCACTTATTATTGCAATTGTCAGGTGCTTATGACACGGCCCGCAGACGAATTCCAAGGCCGCTGTTATTACTAATATAATCAACTAATTCTCACGAACTTCTCATTACACTGAGAGAGAAGGAATGGAAAAACATTGAACTTCATTCATACTAACAAAACTGTCAAGTACAAGCTAAATAAGAACCTTTTTTAAGAACCGCACACAAACGTGCAAAACAGACTTGTTCCACTTCCTAGAAAATAGCTAACAAACCTCCACTTCCTAGAAAACAAACTTGATTGAATAATAATAATAAAAAATAAAAAAAAAACTAAAACAACAGAACATCAGCAACAGCACTGAGACACAGCTCCAACAAACTCCTCCTTGGATCAGTTGCTGTTGCGAACTCTTATTTTCTCTCTTAACAGCTCAAATCTTCCAGCTTGAAGTGGCTTCGTGAACATGTCTGCAAGCTGATCTTCAGATCTGCAATAGACCAACTTAACTTCACCACTTTGTTGCACTTCACACAGAAAGAAGAATTTAACTTTAAAATGCTTGGTTTTGCCATGGAAAACTGGATTCTGTGATATTGCTAATGCAGCCTGATTATCCACATTAACTTCAATGCAATCATCATAATTTAACCACAGATCCTTTATTATCTTCTTCAGCCACAACTTGATTTGTAGCTGCAATAGCTGCTATAAATTCAGCCTCTGCAGTGGACTGAGCTACAATCTCTTACTTTTTGGAACATTAGGAGAAACAAGCAAAACCAAGAGTGAAGCAGTACCCAGATATACATTTCATGTCATCCACTGAGCTAGCCCAATCATTATCAAAAAAGCCCTGCAACTTAAACTCTTGACATTTCATAAACTTCACACCAAAGAACAATGTTCCTTTGAAGTATCTCAAGACCCTTTTTGCAGCAACCAAATGTAACTGACTAGAACTACTCATGAACCTGGATAGAACACTTACAACAAATAGAATATCTAGTCTAGTTGCTATAAGATACATGAGACATCTAATCAAACTTTTATACATAGAAGCATTTACTGCATCTATTTCATCATTCTTCTACGGCTTCTCCTTAGCAGTCATATGAGTGCTTACACTTCTACAATCTTCCATTTGAAACTTCTTCAGAATTTCCTTCAAGTATTTTTTCTGGCAGATGAAGATCTCATGTGAAGCTTGTTTGACTTCCAGACCCAGGAAATAAGCCATCTTTCCCGAGTTTGACATCTCAAAACCTACAAACAAACCTCGCTTCACCCTCTCTATCAATTCCACATCATTCCCTGTCACCAATAAATCATCTACATAGAGTGACAGAATTACAACACTGTAATTCACTCTCTTGACATAAAGAGTGAACTCACTCAAGTTTCTTACAAAACCAAAATCCTACAAATATCGGTCTATCTTCCCATACCAAGCTCTTAGAGCTTACTTTAGTCCATATAGAGCTTTCATCAATATGTATACCTTCTCTTCTTGCCCTTTGATACTAAAGTCTTCAGGTTGTTCAACAAAAATCTCCTCCTCGAGCTCTCAATTCAGAAATGCATACTTGACATATAACTGAAATATAGGCCACTCCTTCTCTACTACAACAGCTAATAGTAGTCTGATTGTATCAAGCCTTGCAACAGGAGCAAATGTCACAGAATAGTCTACTTCCCATATTTGATCATAGCCATTCACAACCAATCTGGCTTTGTGTTTATTGATAGAACCATCAAGATTATTTTTTGTTCTGAACACCCACTTAACCCCAATCACATTCTTATTAGATGGTCTGTCAACAAGCTCCCATGTGTGGTTTTCTAAATCATTGCAAACTCCTCCTCCATTGCTGCAATCCACCTCTGATCCTCCTTAGTTTCCACAAAGTTGGATGGTTCAAGCACTGCCATGTTGCTTATTTCATAGATTTCAGCAAGTGACCTTGTGCCTCTTACTGGCATATCATCCCATACTATCTTCCAATCCATCCACAACTTCATCGACCTCTACAATTGTTGCAGGTTGTTGTTTTGTAGATTGTTGTTGTCTTGCATTATTTTCTTCTATCCAATTCCACTTATCTTCCTCTAGAAAAAAAAAAAAAAAATCTCTACTCACAGTCATCTTCCTTGTCATAGGCTAAAAAATCCTATAAGCCTTTGATTGGAGATTATACCCAATGAAGACTCTACGCTCAGATCTTTGATTCAGCTTGTCCCTCTTGACCTGTGGAACATGAGTATAACACAAATACCCAAAACCTTTCAAATTTTTCACAGAAGGTCTAACACCATACCGGACTTCAAAAGGTATTGACCTCTTTAAGGCCTTTGTGGGCAATCTGTTCAACATGAACACTGCAGTATTAGCTGCCTCAGCCCATAACTTCTTAGGTAACATCTTCTCCTACATCATACATTTGGCCATCTCCATAATGCTTCTATTTTTCCTCTCACTGACCCCATTCTGTTGAGGTGAATAGGGAGCAGTGAACTACTGCACAATGCCTACTTGCTCACAGTTTAAATTAAACTTGTGAGCAATATACTCATAACCATTATCAGACTTGAGTATTTGAATTTTCTTCCCACTTTGATTCTCAACTAAGGCTTTGAATTTTACAAACACATTATCAACTTCAGACTTGGCTTGCAGAAAATAAATCCAGCTCATCCTTGTCATGTCATCTGTGAAAGTAATGAAATACTTGCTACCACTGAGAGATGACTCAGACATAGGTCCACATAAGTCTATGTGGATTAATTGCATTTTCTCACATGCTCTCCAGCCTCCTCCTTTGAAAGGAAATCTGGCTTGCTTGCCAAGAAGACAAGTTTTGCACTATGAAAATTCCTCCTGCAAACTTGGCAAATCATCTGCCAAGCTATTCCTCTGCATAAACAATATGTTCTTCCTGTGAACATGCCCAAGCCTTTTATGCCACAGCTCTGCATTTTCTTCTTTGCATTTTAAAGCCATTTGTTGCATCTCTTGTGGCTTGAACATGAAGCTCTTGTCTCTTATTGGCATTCTCAGCACTTTTTTACTATCTGCATTATCAATAAGGCATTCATTCCCTTCAAACTTCACCTTATAGCCCTTCTCAACTAATTGACCAACACTCAACAGATTCTGGTCAACTTTTGGCACAAAGAGAACATCACTGATCAGCTTCACTTCCTGATTTCCTTCAATAGCCACTGTACCTTTTCCTTGCATTTTAATATACTGTCCATTGCCAATTCTGACTCTGGACCTGATTGACCTGTCTAGACTTCTAAATAGCTTCAAATTGCCAGTCATATGATTGGTACGGCCACTATCCACCAACCATGCATCATTCTCAACAAAAAAGCCAGAATAGGAACCTACAAACAAGTGTTCTTCCTGAGTCTCATTCACTGCTATCTATGCTTCTCCTGCTTGCTGGTGATTATTCTCTTTGCCGATAGCTTCCATGTGACCAACCTTGTGACATATTCTGCATTTAGCATCAAGCTTCCTCCAGCATCTAAAGAACTGATGATTAATTCTACCACAGTGTTGACAAGGCTTCTTGTTCTTCTTCCATTTGCCAGACCTACTAGAACTTCCTTCTTTTGCTGCAAACTTGGAGTCACTTGCATTTCCTTTGGACTGATTCCATTTCTTCCCTTTGCCTCAATCATTGGACTTCACTTTAACTTGTAGTGCACCCTCTACGGGCTCTTCTCTTCTCATCAGTCTTCTAAGCTCCTGTGCCTGCAGAGCACTTAACAATTTTGCAAGCTTTATGTTAGTTAGGTCTCTTGTATTTTCTAGAGAAGCTATGGTGGCTTCAAACTTCTCTGGAAGAGACATCGGGATCTTCTGAACCAGCCTTTCATCCTTCAAGTCAGTCCCTAAGACTTTGATTTTTTCAGCTATCTCAATCAACCTATCAGAATATTCCTTCACTGACTCTGAATCCTTCATCTGCTGTCTCTCAAACTCCCTCAAGAGATTTAGCACCTTCGTGCTCCTTATCTTCTCATCTCCCTCGTATTCATCCTTCAAGAAATCCCATATTGCCTTTGCAGAATAACATCTCATGATCCTTGCGAAGAGAGGGGGTGAAACAGCAGCATACAGGCAAGACTTTGCTTTGGCCTTCCTTGTGATTCTCTCTTTATGGTACTTTATCTGATTCAAGGTCGGATTGTTTGGAAGTGGAGCAACCTTATAATCATTCTCCATAGCCTCCCATAGATCATGACCCTCCAAGAATGCTGTCATCTTGACAGCCCAAGCTTGATAATTTTCCCCAGTAAAGACTGGAGTAGCCATTGCAGAGAATCCACTCGATCCTTGTTGGAAAAATCTTTCCAGAATATTTTGAAGCTGACAAAACATTTCTATCAGTCTAGTCTGAATAATTGCAGATCTTCTATTTAGAGTCTGAAGACTTTTAGATCACCAGACTCAGCACTCAAGACTCAAGACTCAAGACTCAAGACTATTCTTATTGACAGTTTTTCTAATCCAGTGACGAAGACAATCCAGAGCCAAAGTATTTGGTCAAGGATTTGGTCCTATCCTCTAGAGAAGATCTCTTCGCTGGATAAATAACAGATTCTTTTATCAAGATCGTTTGAAGATCTGATGGTCGGCGAAATATTCTTGGAAGGTTCTATTCTTGGAAACCAAGATCCTGATTGTATGGGCAAACAGGATTGATGGGCTATCGTCAGGTTCCTTTAATAGCTCGAATGATCTCCTTGATTGATTCCATTCAATGGGTAGATTGGAGGAATTCCTTTAGAAAGTGCCAACGGATATGATGGCACAAAGGAGTATAAAAGGAAGATGTTCTAGTTACTTTAGTGCATGATCGATAGAAAAATTCTAGAGTCTGAAGCACCTTGATTATTAGTCGATACATTTTGAGCGAAGCTGTAAACACAAAGAGTGTCTATACTTAGTGTTACCTTGAGCTAGTGTGGTAGATCATCTACACCAAGAAATCAAGAAAGAACAACACCGTAACATCTCTTTGTTCATAGTGGAATCCAGCCAATAGGTCAGTCGGTGCGAAGAGTGGACGTAGGCTTGAAATAAGCCGAACCACTATAAACCGCGTGTTCAATTTCCTCTTCCCTTCTCTCAGTCTTACTTTGATTATCGTTTGTCTCAAATCTATCATCTGTCTAATATTGTGAAATTATCGAGAAAAATCTTTTATATACCTTTTCACCCCCTCTAGGTACTTATTCTAGCTATATCAATTGGTATCAAAGCCCGTGTTCTCACTTTATTTGAAGTGTTTTACTTCAGAGTAAAAGATCCATGGCGAGTATGCTAGCACTAGGGCTGGTGGAAAGGCAAAGTAATACCAGACCACCCTACTTTGATGGAAAGGATTACAACATCTGGAAGAACAAGATGAAAGCTTTCCTACGATCAAAGGATCCTCTGGAATGGGGCGTTGTAGAAAAAGGAATTACTCCTATAGCTACATCAGTCTCTGAAAGAGGGAAAGAAACTGTTGAGACTAGCGGAATGACTCAGGAAAAGATAATGAAGAGACAAGCACTCGATGCAAAATCAATTTACTCTTTATATTGTGTTTTGTCACCAACTGAATATAACAGAATATCTTCTTGTGTTACAACAAAAGAAGTTTGGGACAGATTACATATCACCTATGAAGGAACAGATCGAGTGAAGGAAACTAGAATCAACATTCTTCTCGGTCAATATGAAGCCTTCAAAATGAAACCAGGAGAATCTATAACTGATATGTTTAGCTGTTTTACAGATATTGTCAATGGTCTTGAGAATCAAAGACAAAAAATTTCTGATCCCATGAAGGTAAACAAGCTACTGCGTGGACTCTCCAAGGATTGGAATCACATAAAAACTTCAATAAGAGAGACGTAGAGAATTATGCCACTATTTGTCGACGAGCTGATTGGAACTCTTCAGTCTTATGAAGTGGAACGAATTAATGAAGACGAAGATCCAAAAGGTAAGAAATCCATTGCATTAAAATCAAATGATGATTCGATGTTACGATTCTCAAGATGATATGGACGATGAGGAGCTTGCTCTCATGATAAGAAGATTCAGAAAACTAAATAGAAGAGGAAGAAGGTTCAACTCAAAGAAACAAAGTTGTCAAAGACAGCAGACCAAGTCTGTTGATGATGAGGAACCAAACAAAGATGTAGTTTGCTTCAGATGTAAGAAAAGGGGACACATCAAACCCAACTGTCCTCTTTTGAAGAAGAAGAAAGGAAAAGCTGAAAAGTCTCGAAAGGCACTCAACGCTGAAACCTGGAGTGATATAGAGTGTGAAGAAAGTGATGATGAATATGCCAACTTATGTCTAATGGCACAATCAGACTCAGACTCAAACTCTGGATCAGACTCAGATAGCGAATTTGAGGTAAGTGATTTTAAAATTCCTGTCAAAGTTTCTAAATATATTGATGAACTGTGTTTTAGTCTCAAGACTTCTCTCAAAAGAATTTCCGAACTTAAAAAGGAAAACTCTCCTCTAAAACAACAGGAAAATATTTTAAAAGAAAGAGTTGAATGTTTAGACAAGAATGTTTCTACTCTTAAAGAAAATGAAGATAGTCTTTTGAAAGAAAATGCTCTTTTAAAAATTGACTTATCAAATATTTCAAAGAAATTTTCAATAGGGTCCGAGAAACTTGACAAAATTCTTTCAGTTCAAAGACCTTACTTCAATAAGTCTGGTCTAGGTATGACAGCAGAAACTATTCCCTTGATTGATTTTCCTAAAGTAAAAGAAAGAATCAAGCAAAGACCCTCGAGAGAGGCTTACAAAAATCATTTCAAGAAGGTTTTTGTAAAGTCTCGTAGGTCGAAATGCCCTCGGTGTGTTCAAAGTGCAACAGTCCGGATCACTTTGAAAAAGAGTGTCCTATGGTTTGGAAACTGTTAAGAAAATATGGGCTAATCTTTTTTATCTTACTAACATCAAAGGACCCAAGAAAATTTGGGTACCAAAGAAAGCTTGAGACTCTCTTTTAAATGCAGGTCTCCGTCAAGAAAAAGGTGAAGTGGTATCTTGACAGTGGATGCTCAAGACGCATGACAGGAGACTCAAATTGCTTCGTAAAGCTTGTTCAAGTAAATGGAGAAAAAGTCTCATTTGGAGGAAATAGCAAAGGAAGCATCGTGGGATTTGGAACTGTGAAAATTGGAAATCTCACAATAAGCAATATTTCCCTAGTGGAAGGACTCAATTACAATCTTCTCAAGATCGATCAACCGTGTGATACTTTTTAAGATCTTCTTTCAAGAAGGAATATGTTCTGGAATCAGTAAAGACTCTACTCAGTTTTTCATGGGTCAAAGGCATGGAAACATCTATCTCCTGGATGTGAAACCGGATGAATCACAATGCTTAATCTCAATTCAAGACGAAGCAAGCTTATGGCACAGAAAGCTTGGTCACATCAACATGAAGCAATTAGCCAAAATCTCTACAAAGAAGCTTGTACGAGATCTACCCAAATTAGCATACCAAAAATCTGATCCATGCACTCCATGTATTCTGGGAAAGCAGGTAAGAAATTCATTTAAGCCAATAAATCATGTTTCTACTAATCATGTACTACATCTGCTGCATATGGATCTCTTCGGACCAATCAGAACCCAGAGCATTGGAGGTAAGAAATATTGCCTAGTAATTGTGGACAATTACTCCCGATTTACTTAGGTATATTTCCTTACAAGTAAGTTCGAAACCTTCTCGTATTTTGAGAAATTTGCTAAAAAGGTTCAAAATGAAAAAGGATGTGTTATCTCTAGTATAAGAACAGATCATGGAAGTGAATTTGAAAATCAAGATTTTACAAAATTTTGTGATAAATCGGCTTTAAGCATGTGTTCTCCTCTCCATATACTCCTCAAGAAAATGGAGTTGTGGAAAGAAAGAATAGATCTCTTCAAGAAATGGCTAGAACTCTTTTAATTGAAAGTAAGATTTCTTCACGATTTTGGGCTGAAGTCAAGTTTCAACAGCGTGCTATATCATCAATAGAGTCTTCTTAAGACCTATTCTAGAGAAAACCCCTTATGAGTTATTCAAAGGTAAGAAGCCTATTGTTTCATACTTTCATGTGTTCGGTTGCAAATGCTTTATATTGAAAAATGCTAATGATCGAGTTGGTAAGTTTGAAGAAAGATCAGATGAAGGAATTTTCCTTGGATATTCTACATCAAGCAAAGTCTACAGAGTCTATAACAAGAAGAGTCAATCTGTGGAAGAGCCAATGAACGTCAAATTTCAAGACTCTACGCAAGATGAATCCAGTCAGACTCATCATGAAGAGTCCGAGCTGCTCCGACTCTCCAAAGCTTACAACTCAAGAAGCATCTCAGACTCTGGAAGACCAACATCAAGTTGTTCGTGAAGATTCAAATAAAGAAAGAGATCACCAACCAGACAAATCAACCAGAAACTGGAAGCATAAGTCCAGTCATCCCCAAGATCTCATTATCGGCGAAATTAATGAAGGAATTCGCACTAGATCCAAAAGGCGTGAAGAGTCTAGTCTTTGTGGCTCTCATTTCTGAAATTGAACCAAAGAACATAGAAGAAGCTTTATCGATGAAAGCTGGATTGAAGCTATGCAAGAAGAGCTCGACAGTTTAACATTAATGATGTCTGGGAATTGACATCTAAACCAAAAGGTAAAACTGTTATTGGAGCCAAATGGGTGTTCAGAAACAAGATGGATGAGAAAGGAAAAGTCATACGAAACAAAGCAAGACTCGTGGCCAAGGGATATACGCAAGAAGAATGAATAGATTATGATAAGACTTACGCACCAGTAGCAAGGTTAGAAGCTATTCGTCTATTACTTGCGTTTGCTTGTTATAAAAATTTCAGGTTATTCCAAATGGACGTCAAAAGTGCCTTCCTAAATGGATTTATCCATGAGGAAGTTTATGTGGAACAACCACCAGGGTTTGAAGACCCAAAGAAGCCGACTCGCCTTCGAACTGAAAAAGCCTTGTATGGTTTAAAGCAAGCACCTCGAGCTTGGTACGAGAGACTAAGTAAGTTCTTAATACAGAATGGTTTCGTCAAAGGTAAAGTAGATACTACTCTATTTATCAAAAAGGAAAACAAAAGCTTTTTACTTGTTCAAATATATGTGGATGATATTATTTTTGGATCCCCTAATGAAAGTCTGTATAAGAAATTTTCTAAGTCTATGCAGGATGAGTTTGAAATGAGTATGATGGGTGAGTTAACATTCTTTCTTGGACTCCAAATAAAACAATTGAAGGAATAAACTTTTATTCATCAAGAGAAATATGCTAATGATCTTGTCAAAAAGTTTGGATTGGAAAAGTGCAAAAAGACCGACATACCAATGTCAAGTTCTTTGAAGATAGACAAAGATGAAGAAGGGAAGAAAGTTGATCAAAAGCTGTACGAAGCATCATTGGTTCACTTCTTTATCTTACGCTTCTAGACCCGACATTTTGTTGAGTGTTTACATCTGTGCTAGGTTTCAATCAGATCCTAGAGAATCCCATCTCAGTGCTGCAAAACGTATTATTAAATACGTTGCTTCATCTTTAAGTATTGGTCTTTGGTATCTTAAGAAGGGGGACTTTAATCTTCTGGGATATTCAGTCGCAAATCTGGCCGGTTGCAGAGTTGATAAAAAGAGCACTTCGGGAACTTGCCAGTTGCTTAGAAGCAGGACAATGTCTTGGTTTTCAAGGAAACAAAGCACTGTAGCTCTCTCAACAATAGAAGCGGAGTATGTAGCTCTTGGAAGTTGCTGTTTGCAAATCCTATGGATAAAACAACAACTACAAGACTTTGGAATTGAAGATTCATGCATGGAGATTAGATGTGACAACACCAGCGCAATCGATCTTACAAAAAATCTAATTCTTCACTCAAGAGCAAAGCATATAGAGATTCGACATCATTTCATTAGAGATCATGTTCAAAATGGAGAAATCTCAATTCAATTTGTTGATTCAAAGAGCCAACTAACGGATATTTTCACAAAGCCGTTGGAGAAAAATCAATTCGATTTTATCCGTTCCAGACTCAACATTTTAAAGCTTGAGGAAGTCAAAGTCTAAAGACTCTCCAACCCTCAAACTCAGATGTTCATGGCTATAGACTGTAAGTTGTTATTATATTCAATCTCGAAAAGGTACGATCTTTAGTTCAGTTAATTTTTAATTTCCGTAAATAACGGAATCGTGTCTTTTCAAAAAGGATTAACTTATCTTTGGCGGTTATCGATTTCAAAAGAGACGACTGTTCATTTTCCTTTTTAAACTGAGTTATATATATACAGTTTTCCTCGCTCAAACTTGAAAACCCTAAAAAGGCATTCTCCTTCCAATCCTGTCTCTACTTCGTGTTCATCTTCGAGAAAGTTGTCATTTTTTCTTGAGAAAGCGAGTAAAGGAATCTTTCAACGACAAGGAAGGATGTCTTCTTTGAGAAAGTCTTCAAGAATCGCGAACAGAGGACCACAGAGAATGAGAAAGGGACCTACCCATTTTGATCTCATCGAGGAGGAAGATTTATTGAGTCAGCAACAGAGCCCGATTCACTGTCCACCACGTCACTCTTCATCATCTACCCCACAAGGTGCGGGTCAACAACCGGAGGAAGAAATAATCGAGGACGCGAACACGTAAGAGTCCAAAAACCCTCTTTTATTTACAAACTCTATCGTGCGTTGAAAAGCACTGGGACTCCGCTAAACTATATAGATGAATTCCTTAAAGATAAGAATTATGGGAATGAGTATATCTTTTTGCGGAAAATGGAGGATTTGGGAATTGCTCCCAAAGGAAAGGCTGAGGAAGCACTTGCAAATATTCCAAATGACCCTCGTGTAGCGGGATTGAATCCGACTGACGGGAACAATGATGATAAAATGTTCCTTGAATTTCAACCTAGAATGGGTGTTGCTGCGAAGGTGAAAGGAAAAAGGATGGATTTGTTTAAATCGAAGGAACAGGAGAATCTATTCTTCAGACTGTTGAAACGAGGGGTGATAAACCCTAGGAGTGTTGATTTCGATTTCTTGGATGCCATCAATGTGAACTTACGGGAGAAGTTCAATCTGCTTCAACTTGAGAAATTTTGCTCCGATACTACGACGGTTATTGACAATCGACAGCATACTTCTATTCGAATCTTAGCTTTTTGGATGCGAATAGAATATCCTTCAAAGTGTTCGAGACCAAGACTATGTGGTAGATGTGGACATGTTGGCGATATAATTGGAGTTGAAAGAGGTCGCTATCAACCGAACAAAGTTTCGATTGCTCGTACCACACTGGAGCTTGTCAAAGACAATGATACAGAGGGAAGAATTACCTACACAAGGATGCGCTATCAACATCTTGCTTCACAAAATTGTGATCAACTGTATCAGGCCAAAGTCTACATCCAAGACTGACGTGTCTAACTCTGAGGTGAAATTGATGTATGCGATCAATTCAGGAAAGAAGTTCTCTCTTCCTCACACCATTCTCTTTCACATGTACAGAGCAATGGTGAAGGATAAGGGTCGATTGCCTTACCCAGGTCTTGTGACCAAGATCTTCAGACACTTGAACATTGAACCTCCACATACTCTTTGTGTTCGACCATGCGACAAAATGGCGGTGGGTTTGAAAATGCTGACAAAAATGCATCTGAAAGAGCTTAATAAGGTAATGGAGAAGTTCAAAGTGAAGACTCCAGCATCTTCTGCATCTAAGAGAAAAGGGAAGGAGCCCATGAGTGCTCCATCCAAAAAGAAAAGAACTCTTATCCTGGAGGATGAAGAAGAAGAGGAAGATCTCACTATCTCTGCATTGAAAAGGACTAGACGTTCTGTACCTGAATCAACAGAACGACAGAAGAAAGGAAAAGAATCAGAGGAAAAAGAATAGAGAGAAGAAGAGGGGCAAGCAAAGAACAGAGAAGCAAAGGAGCAGCAAGAGAAAGAGCAACAAGAGAAAGAGAAAGAAGCTGAAGAAGAAGGAGAAGCAGTGAAAGAAAAGTCTGCAGATGACGCAGGAGAGAAGGGGAATCAAGACGCTGAAGAGCATGACCATCACTCTTCCCCAATTGAGGTCCTAGAGACGGGGGGAGATGGCGAGCAAGGAAGGACCACACCACATGCTGAAGGTGTGAGTCGCTCACCAGCAAATCCAGAAGATTTTCAGGCTTCTCAAATGCCTGAAGAAGGACATGATACATCAACACCAAATCTGTTCGATTACACCGAAGTTCCATCGTCTGCCTTCACTCCATCCGAGAAAGCAAATGCGAGCACTCAGACGGACAATACAGCAGATTTTCGTCGTATCCTTGATGTTCTTCTGGAAATGCAGGGTCAAATCTATGCTCTGGACTGCGAACTTCAAGTTCTAAAGAATGCTGGACAAACATCTTCTGTTACCCAGGCGAATCAAATGAAAGACCTCGCTCTTCAAATTCAAGCCAATGCCAAAGGAGAAGAGGTGGCTCATCTACGAGAAGACTTGAAGAGGCTGGAAGGCATCGTACAGTCGATGGGAGATTTTCAGATTGTGCACATTCCCAAGCAGACTTGACTCTTTTCTCACCTTTTTAATGATGACAAAAAGGGGGAGAATTGCAATTTGAACTACTCTTTAAAAACTTTGACTTTAAATTTCTTTTGAATATTTGTTTTTGAGTTTGACTTGGGTGTAAAATTGAATTTGACTTGGGTGTGGATTTTGATGCTTGACTGTTTGCATTTATATCAAGTATTGTTGTATGGTTTTACTCATGAAAGACTAACCGATTTTCTCGTGGATGCGAGTCTGGTTGATTTTATTAATCTTTATGAGATAGATAGCCATATTGCTTGAGTAATGTTTTGTAGGTCAAAGTTATTCAAATCTACGGAAAGTTTTGTCACCATCAAAAAGGGGAGATTGTTGGAGAAATCTTTCCATAATATTTTGAAGGCGACAAAACATTTCTATCAGTCTAGTCGAATAATTGCGGATCTTCTGTTTAGAGTCGAAGACTTTTAGATCACCGAGACTCAGCACTCAAGACTCAAGACTCAAGACTATTCTCATTGACAGTTTTTCTAATCCAGTGACGAAGGCAATCCAGAGCCAACGTATTTGGTCGAGGATTTGGTCCTATCCTTTGGAGAAGATCTCTTCACTGGATAAATAACAGATTCTTTTATCAAGATCGTTTGTAGATCCGATGGTCGACGAAATATTCTTGGAAGGTTCTATTCTTGGAAACCAAGATCCTGATTGTATAGGCGAACAGGATTGATGGGCTATCGTCAGGTTCCTTTAATAGCTCGAATGATCTCCTTGATTGATTCCGTCCAACGGGTAGATTGGAGGAATTCCTTTAGAAAGTGCCAACGGGTATGATGGCACAAAGGAGTATAAAAGGAAGACGTTCTAGTTACTTTAGTGCATGATCGATAGAAAAATTCCAGAGTCTGAAGCACCTTGATTATTAGTGTGGTAGATCATCTACACCAAGAAATCAAGAAAGAACAACACTGTAACATCTCTTTGTTCATAGTGGAATCCAGCCAATAGGCTGTCAGTGCAGAAGAGTGGGCGTAGGCTTGAAATAAGCCGAACCACTATAAACCGCGTGTTCAATTTCCTCTTCCCTTCTCTCAGTCTTACTTTGATTATCGTTTGTCTCAAATCTATCATCTGTCTAGTATTGTGAAATTATCGAGAAAAATCTTTTATATACCTATTCACCCCCCCTCTAGGTACTTATTCTAGCTATATCAATCCTGCCTTCATCAATTTTTTTTTCTTTTTTAGCAGATTGGAAGCAGTCTTCACTCACTTACCCTCACTTCACAGTCTCTTAAGATCCTACGAAGGCTCCGATACCATTGTTATTATTGATATAATCAACTAATTCTCATGAACTTCTAGTTACACTGAGAGAGAAGGAATGAACAAACATTGAACTTCATCCATATTAAAAAAATTGTCAAGTACAAGCTAAATAAGAACCTATTTTTGGAACCGAACCCAAACGTGCAAAACAGACTTGTTCAACTTCCTAGAAGATAGCTAACAAACCTCCACTTCCTAGAAAACAAACTTAATTGAATAGTAAAAAAAAAAAAAAACTAAAACGATAGAACATCAGTAGCAACACTGAGACACAGCTCCAACAACCGCACGATGTTTGATCGATCGTAATTGACCAACCCAGGACACTTACCTTATATATGAGTATACAACTAAGAAGACCTTGTATAGGCTACAGTAGTCATCGCAGAGCATATTGTGATGTTGTGCTCTAAATATGGTTCACAGGTAGCCATTTGTAGATTATGTTTGTACTAAGATCTTTGAAATTGATTAGTGGAAAAATCTCGTGATTGCAGAGACCTGTTATGTTCATCTGTGTTGTGCTCATTCATATATACAGCCAATTACAGCTTTACCTCCCCTAACTATAGTCATACTACAGTCATATACATTTCATTCTCAGGTCCCTATATCTAATTTCCAAATATAATTGAACGCGGTTTCATTTACTTAAAGCAACAAGCAATCATTCTTAACTATACATAAGTACCAAGTGACGCAAACAGGAAAGTAAAACAAAATTTAGTACCATGCAATGCCCAAGAAACTCTTAAAAAATCCTGAGGCTAGAGGCAGAGGTGAGAAAATCTTAAAAAAAGAAAAAAGGAAAAGGAAATACGATAAATAATCAGAGAAAAAGATTGTTCAAAACAGTAAAAGGTCCAGCCCTTCATTTTCCCTCCACAAAAGCAAAGCTTACCCTAAGAACCTTTTCACATCAATAAATTCTGATGAATTAGTAGTCTCTTTCTTTTTATAACAGAGAGAAAAGCAAGAGTAATTATATGCATGCACCTGGGACGAGGGTTTCTCTTTACCATTTTCTGCCCGTACTTTTGCCACCTGTAACCATCAGCAGATATCCCCACATCAAACAAGGTCTTGATGAAAAAAAAAAAAAAAACAAGGTCTTGATGTTGAAGTACGAGGACTTGAAGAGGGAGACAGAGCCCAATGTCAAGAAGCTAGCAAATTTCTTGGGCTGTCCATTTACTCCTAAAAAGATTGATTGTGGTGTAGTGCAAGATATCATAAAACTGTGCAGCATAGAGAGTTTAAAGCAAATAGAGGTGAACAGATCGCGGGTCTATCGTATGGGAACTCAATCACGCGGGATGGTCGAGAATAGCAGGTGTTTCCGGCGAGGGCAGGTGGGCGATTGGAAGAATCATCTCTCGCAAGAGATGATCGAGTGGCTTGATTGGACAACTGAGCAAAAGTTTGAGGGTTATGATTTGAAATTCTAGTATCCATCTTGAAGCATAAAGGAGAAAAGTAATCCAACATGGGAGCATAGTTCTCGATTATGAGCTAAGATTAAGTTGCTAGAAAGAAGGCTTCAGTTCATATATGACGCTCTTGTCTCCGACATTTTAAAGTTTGCACCAATATGGGAAGTGCAGTAATTCAAGTTCCAACGGCGGCTTTTTTTGTTTGCTATGCTAATTCCCAAGAATTATAGATCAGTTTAATCCAATAAATTGGGTCTTTGACCATAGTGAGGTATCAATCACCATTAGCATTATGATGTTCTTTAAGTAGTTTTGACCAATAACTTTCATTGAATTTTGAGATTAGAAGTGATACACTTTCTACTATACCTAAAAAGATGCAATTAAATGTTTTGGCGATTAATGAAAGACCCAATTCACTCACACACGTGAAGTTTTTTCATGGTTTTGGCTTCGCATCACTTTTACTAAATTAATGAGGTAACTGTCTGGATATATAATTCTATTACCTCCAAGCCTCCAAACCTAAGACAATTTATGGTTTTCAGATATTTTCATTCCAGGCCATTTTCATAGTCTTCCAGTTTTATGCTTGTGATTTGAAAAATGTAGTTGAAGATACGTAGAGAAGTATCAAAATGTGCGAATATTTAGGTACTCGTATTTAGTAATATTTTTAGCTTTTCTTTAGGTGCTTGAATTTATTCATGTTTTTGACTCTTTATACATATACTGCCGTTTTGAGGCATTGTAGATCAATTTGGCTATCTGTCTCATGTCGCATTGTTTTCTGATTGTGGGAGACTCCTTCCTTTATTTGAACTTTGCTTTAAGCCCGATAACCTCAAGAGCCAAAGGTAGTCCACTAGCTTTGCAAACAATATTGCGAGATATTTAGCTGTAGTCATGTGGAGGGGAATCCATTTTGAAAGCGTGTTTACTAAAAAGATGAAGAGCATGGTGGTGGCGCATTTCATAGATTTCAAAAACTTCAAGACATGTTTGAACAATATTTTCTTAATTCTCCTCTTCGATCGACAAAAAGTTGTGCCTCTTGTTGTCATAATAATTTTGCTCCCACGATCAAACCAATTCTACTTTTCTGCAAGTTTTGAGAGTTGGTCTCACTAATATAGATCGTAAAAAATGATGAGGACTTTCTTGTCACGGAATCTCCTTTTAATTTGGTTAACTGCATCAAAGTCAGAAATATTCACCAATCTGAAATTGAGAATTTCTGCAGTAATTGTTTTTGCAATCGAACTACCTTGCTGCCCTTTAAAGCTTCTTGAACACCCGAAAGAAGGCTACACCCATGGAACCAACTAGAAATTAGGTTAAAGACAACCATGGCAAGAGTTGTCTTCTGAGACCTCCTAGACCGTGGATTACTATATAACATACATAAGGAGAACCTTCATCTAACAAGTGTACGACGTCTTCAACACGATCTTGAATTCCGACTAAATGTTCGGGCAGATTTTTTCTCTTTTATTCAGCTTGATCAAGACTTCAGCAATAATTAACCTAATGAGTTCACCTTGGCTGTTATATTGGATACAAAAGGGTCTAGTTAGAAAAATCGCAGATAAAATATTAACTTATCTAGTTCAGGAATATTGTAGATTAAACACAAACCAGCCATGGAAGGAGGGAGTCAAGGAGGGGCGGCTGCTTCCCTCCCAAAAAACTTCGTGTATATCCTTTGCTAATACGTAGGAAAAAGTTCAACTACAAGTTAATTAACAATTTTCGCGACCTCTTTTCCGGGCGCCCACATATGCGTGTGCTTGCGGAGGCTAATGGCTTGACTAAGTCTATTAGGGCTTAGCCCAGGCTCTCTCAAACCCACCAATTCATGACTTATGGTCCAAGTTTTTAATCTGTAAGTTGATTTTAAAAAGGAGTCGCCACTGATCAATTTAAGACAGGTTGATTAGAAATCCGAGTGAAATATTGTGAGAATTTTTTTTTTTTTGGTAAGGAATATTGTGAGAAATATTTCACTTCTGTACAATTAATGCCATTCTGGTACCTACTATTGTTTAAACCCTAAGGCTTTTTGGATTCTCAAGGATTTTTTCATGCATTTGTGGAGAAAAACATATTTTTGGTCTTTTTTTTCTATTTTTTGAACATGAAATGTTTTTTTTATGGATTTTTTATTCCTTTTTTGAAAATATAAATTATTTTTGAATTTTTCTGGTTTTTTTGGGGAAAACATGAACTATTTTGGATTTTTTTGAAAAATAAATTACTTTTATTATTTTTTGGTTTTTATTTTTATTTTTTATTATAATATTATTATAATATAATATTATAAAAACGACCTGGGTCGAATTCCCGGGTTGAGATCGACCCAATTCGTTAAAACTAGCATCTCAGGTTGGGCTTGAAGTACGGGCCCGGCTCGGTGTAAAAATGACCTGGGTCGAATTCCCGGGTTAAGATTGACCTAGTTCGTTAAAACTAGCATCTCAGGTTGGGCTTGAAGTACGGGCCCGGCTCGATGTACCACTTCTTTTAAAAAAACAAGCTCGAACAAATCAAGCCCATTATCATTAAGGAAAAGCCCGGCCCAGGAATCAACTAGTCCCGACCTGGCTCTAACCCGACTCGCTCCTCTCTTCCTCTCTGCTTCTTCATAGCTCTAAGGAGGGCGGTTGTGACGAGCGGCACCGGTAGTCATTGGGAGATGCCGCGGGTCAACGACTAGCCAAGAACTCTGGCGATGAGCTGTAGCTCAGTGAGGATGCGTCTAGAGGTGTGGTACGGCGGCGAGATAGGCAGCAGGCATCGAGCCAGCGAGGAACGAGATGCAAGGGATGGCGGCGACTCTGGGTGACACTGATGGAGAACTTGAAAAGTACTCCCACATACTTTGGAACCTAAAACCGTATTTAGGAACTTGTCCAGTTCTCTAATTCTAGGTTGTCCTAAAACCATACTCACCAATAATTTGCTACTATTATCCACTTACCATAATTTATATTTAGACGCATGAAAAATATGAAATATTAATAAAGTAAAAGTCTCAGTTATAAAATAGAAATTTAGACTGGTGGTTCCAATTCATACATTTATTATCAAATATCATTAAATACTGCAAGATCGTATGAAGACATAAACTAAGAAAAACACGAGAACTTAATTCAAGTTTCGATTCGAAGTTTCACCTACCTAAAACTTGGAACCTACCCATCAATTATATTTTTTGGGAATTAGTTGGAATGTGTTCTTAAGAGAGATTCTCCAATTTTTGCAATTTGTAACTTATCCTACATACATTGAAATCTAGAAATGGACAAGTCCCACTAATCTAGTTATTCAGAACCTGCTCGCTCCTAAGATCAATCCACAAGACTTTACCACATTGAAGCACACCACATGTCATCAAAGTGCACATATATATAGATGTGTGGCTAGTGGTTAGTGCCCATTTTTGGGTCAATTTATAGGGCAAATTCAAATAAAAATGCCCAAATCCTTGGATTAGCCTGATTTCCTTAAAAAAAAAAAAATCCAAATTTTAGGTCTAGTCTTAATTTTGTCCTGAACTTTGTCTTAGAAAAATTTCAAACTTTAGGTCTAGTTAGAAATCTTCCCCAAATTTTTTGTCTCATAAAAAAACCCCAAACTTTATGTCCAATCTTAAATCCATCCCAAACATTTTCTCCTCGAAAAGAAATATCATCGATTTTTACTCTAGTCCTAAATCTACCTCTATTAGTCATCCCTAATTTTTACATCCTAGAGTGATTTTAATTTGAAATAATTTTCCATGTCACCTTATTGATGTGGATTTGTTGTCGATGTGGAGATGCCACACCAAATTAGTATTGAACCACAAGGTAGATTTAAGGATAGATTAAAAGTTGGTGTTTTTTTTTTAGGCAAAACAAAATTCAGGACAAATTTGGGACTAAACCTAAAATTTGGGATAGAGTTGGGACTAGATCTAAAATTGGATTTTTTCTAAGATAAAAAAAAAATTGGAGTAGAATTAAGACTATACTTAAAATTTGAGGGTTTTTTTTTTTAATTTAGGCCTCTTTGGATTAAAATTGGCCTAAATTGTACAGCATCACAGAAGAAGGCATCATTGTTCCATGTCTAGATCAAACTAAGTGGGCGTTTAACTTTGAAGAAAGTAATCACATTTTCATTTCTTGGAAACTAGGGAGAGAGATGGAACAGCCTATCGAATCTTGTGGTATCTTCATGTTTTTAGTAATGCTCTTGGGAATATGTGTGTATGTTTTTTTGTTCTCTGGAATATAAATAGAACAGAAACATGTATGATAATTTTTTTGTTCTCCGAGCATAAATAATAAACAAAAAAAAGTATTTTTTTTGTCTCGGGATAAACTCAAGAAATGAACATTTTTTTTCTTTTCTTCTTTTTCTCTTCATCTTTTCTTCCTTTTAGCGACTAGCCAGACAAGGCCCAATGACCTCATTGAAGCCTCATTGGCCCTTGGCTCACTAGCCTCTAGTAACCCCCCCCCAAGCCTCACTCGACCACTAGAGAGGCTCAACCTTGCTTGGCCACGGTGAGGTCGACCCAACCCGGTTCGAGTAAGGTCGAGCCTCACTAGTGGTTAGGCAAGGTTGCTGGTGGCCGATGAGGCTTCCCTGAGGCTGGCGACCTCACCAACCCTTGGCCAGCCATGGCCAAGGTCGGTGACTAGCTAAAGAAAGGAGAAGAAAAAGAAAAAGGAAAAAAAAAGAAAAAGTAATAAAATTATTAATAAATAAAAGAAATTTTAAGTCACAAAAATATTTGAGGTCGTACCAAATATATTTTTATTCCGGAAATAAAATTTTGTGTAGTTATCAAATATCGTAAAATGCTCAAAAACTGTTCTCGAAAACAAAAATAGAAAAAAAATGTTTCTAAATAAAAATTGTTTCTAAGAATAAAAACGTAACCATATGCACCCTTCATGTCTGCTGGCTATGCTTTAGACCATTATTGCACTCAAGGCCTATGGTGGTTCTTCATTGATTTTTCAAAGAGGGCATAAGAGAATGTCACTTACTCCTTACAACGTAACACAAGTCAATTTGATCCCATGCATGACTTTGGCTTGGACTCCATTTGTTCTTTTTCACACTCGTATTTACTAGGTTAGAATATTGGATTCCTCCCTAGCTATAATACGTAACTTCTCGGTCTTCATCAAAATAATTGGACACGATCATATAAAAGGATTAAAAAGACTTATTTATCGACAAAATATTTTAAGATTGACAGGAAAAAGGCTTTGGTATCGAATTGGAGATGAGTGAGTATGGTCCGAGTTGAGTAGGTCCACCTCCTAACCCTAGGACCAACTTATACAGTGTTGGTTCTCAATTTTTGAGATCGAGGATCAAACTGACACAATATGTTTAGTTCGGTTCCAAGGTTAACCCAGGACCAACCGATATTTTTTTGTTTTATTTTTTGTACTCCTTGAAATGGTGACTGAGGACTAGATCAACCCAATGAGTTCGGCGACAACCAAAGTCAACGAAGAGAGGCGAGCAGTGCGAGCGGCAAGCATCAAATGGGGTAAGCGTTGAACGGTGAGCAGGGCAAGTGGCAAGCAACAAGGGAGGCGAGTGGTGAGTAGCGTGAGCAACAGAAGTGAGTGAGGCAAGTGTCAAGTGGCAAGTAGGGAAGTTGTTTGTTTCAATTTTGGCAAATTGAAGACTAAGCGGACAAAGAAGACAAAAGAGAATAAGTACTAAAGGAGGATACCGTGAGAAGCTATTTACATTGTTTTAGATGCTATGAGAACTCCTCACATAGATTTTTTCCTCTTTTGTAAATTATGGTTGTTGATGTTGTAAAAATCATTAGAAGTCTAAGTTATTAAATAATAATGTAAAATTACTTAAGACTCCTCACTAAGGAGCCTTTTAATGTTGTTGACGCCATGTAACTTAGGGTTTTCTCTATATAAAAAAATTATAAATAATATATTAAATATATATTTTAGATATATTGTATATAATATATACAGTCATGGTTAGTTCGAGCTGAACTAACTCTAAACTCCCAGAATCGATGATCAACCCACACAATACTATTCCAAGGATCTTAAGACCAATGACCGACCCACTTCCCCCAGGAACCAAATTAGGACCGATTGGGTTGGGCTGATTCAAGGTTAGTCCAAGGTTAACCCTAAACCGATGCTCATTCTTAAACTTGGAAAGAGAATATTTATTGCTTCAGGGACTCGTTTCTTACCTGTTTCATTAGAGAGTTTTCAACCTCCAAGATTCGTTTGAATATCTGGAACTCACAAGAAAACTAAGATTAGATTCAGCTTAAGAAAATAGTAATCAAATTCACTCTATCTTAAAGCAGATTGTCCCCAAATTGTGGAATGACTCTTTATCTCCTCCTCTAGGTCGATAGATTCTATAGATAGTCAAGTATGAAATTCAATAATCCTATAGTTGGATCCCTACCAGTTCCATGATCTAAATGCAAAAATTGTGAATTATAGCAATCAATCATCATGCTATGTGCTCTCAATTCTTCAAAGCTAACTGGAAATTATCTTGTGTTTTTTGGATTGACTCTATCTTAGGAGTGATTAGGTTCGGGTTGTTGGGGGCTAATTGTCACACCCCGATCCTCAGGGACGCGCCCATCCTTCAATTTGGTCGATTTTTAAAGTGCAATATCCCAGGATTAATTATCGCCGACCCTTTCTTTTTATTACGTATGTGGAAGCAGTTATAAATCGGCAGACAATAAAACAATGGGATAGAAAAGCATGCCATATTTTTCATATTGAAATTCACAACCACACTTTCATTAACAACACAACTTATAGTATATTTATAATACTATTTACAGCATAAAAGTCTCATACCTATCTACACTAAGATAGGGTTCACAAAAGGGATGGGATCTCAATCCACATCTGGGTTATACTCAAGATCCCTCTCTGAATCATCTTCTACTTCAAAATACTTTCTCTCCTTCAGGTTCTTCCTCCTCAGCTTTTCCTCAGGGTCCTGAAATGGTTATTCAATAACCAATGAGACCACGTCTCAGCGAATCCTACCCCCTAAGACTCGATTAGTAAACTAATACGCCATACGGTTGCCTAAGCACAACACGAGTCAGAGGATTTACCTTGGCCTCGCCCAACCTGCAATTCAAGGTTAAACACGAGATATTCAAACAATTCACGACATCCGATCAAGCATTGATCAATCGACTTAGTCGATTACATATCAGTCGGACCATCTCTAGGTCATTCCCACTCGTATCATGATTCCCAAATGGTGTACTCATTCACCAAATCACATGTGTTTCTCGGGCGTCGTTTTCACTTATGACATACCGATCACCGACACCGTGCGTTCTTTAAGGCGCCATTTTCACCAGTGATATCCTCGATCACCGAATCACGAGTCCTTTCTAGGGCGCCGTTTTCGCCAATGTGACATCGGCAATAGACAACATCGTGAGTTTTTTAAGGCATCGTTTTCACCAGTGATATTTCCTTAATCACCGAACCACGTTTGTCTATAAGTCATTCACGTGCGTTCTTTAAGACACCGTTTTCGCCAGTGATACTTCCAATCACCGAACCACGCATGTTCAATAATATCGTACCTGATTGGTCTCAGCCAATAATGTTCTTAGTTAGCTCTCATCATTCTCCCTACAATATAGCCCATCAACGTACTGGCGCTATATACCCATATTCGGCCATCTACCAATCAAATATTCAATAACAAACAATTTAAGACAATTCCTCAAATTTCACAATTTAAATCAATTCCATATAAATTGAAGCTCAATTAAATAAACGGACTATGCCACGACAATCGGCACGAAATTCCGGTCACCGACCATCCCGGTTGAATTTTCGGAAAAATTAATAATTTCGAAAATTAAATAAAAAATATTAAAAATCCAATTTAGGCCCGTATTGCCTGATTGGAACCCAAAACGGGTCGGGAAAAAATCCCGAGATGCATTCAATAATTAATAGAGCATTTCTACTCCCTAATGGCTAAGCTAACCACCTAACATGCATCCTTAAGTCACTAATTTAATTGTTCTAACCTAATCTAACCACATAATTGCACTTAATTAAATCTAACCAACCCTAAGCATAATTAGCAAACTAATAAAGCGTTAGTGAGTAAAACTCACTTGATCAAAAGCGGGATCGAATCACCACGATGGCGGCATGATGGCGGCGAAATTGGACTTTTCGACAACACCTACGGACTTGGACCGGGCCTTAAGCTTAGGCCCAACAAATCTCAACCCAACTGAGATTTGTTCCTGCTTTTGGGCTAAACCCAAGTTGGATTGGGCCTGCTGCGAAGATGGGCTTCAAGCTATGGGCTGGGCTGCAATTGATTTGCTGAAATTGGGCTTGACCAATTAATTCACTTGGACTGAACTGGGTTTGAAAACTGCAGGAGATGGGCTGGCTTCTTGTGGATTCGGTGGCCTGAAGACTGCTGGACCGAAATTGCGGGCTCGTGGACGCGAGGTTTGGACGAGGCAGCCGCAGGTAGAAGCGGAGACGTGCTGGCCGAAGTTGGGTCTTCGCTGGACGATTCGCGAAGTTGCTGGGTAGACCATGCGGATTGAAGCAAGCGGTCGAAGGCAGCTGCACTCGGTGGATTTTCTCCTTCAGCTGGCGTGCGCTGGCTTCACTTAATTTGCTGGATCCATGTGGGAGCTTCGGTCAATAAGGGATTCCATGAGTGACGTTGATGACCAAGCGTGAGTGGAGGTGGAGCGGACAGCTGCAACAAACGGTGGAGATTTCTTCTTCGGTGGATGATGGCCGCGTAGGAGAGGAAACTCTGTGGAGTTTCGAAGGTCAACAAACTGCCTAAGACGAACCGAGGTTGACTGGTGTGCTGGCGATGGAAGGAAGCAGGCTTGCGGATGTGGCCGAAGCTGCTGGAAACACGGGCTTCGCTGGCGTCTTCAGTGTATGGCGTGGCTGACTGTCTCCGTTCCCGCAGCTTCTCTGTTGGTGTGGCGTAAGTGGCCGACCAAAACTCGGTGGAGTCGTGGGCTTCAAGCGGTCAACCAAGAGCTTCAATTGAAGCTGTTGTTGACCAAAGCAGGCGTACACACTGCCAAGTGGCAGCAAGCTCGGCAGAATCGGTGAAGAAGAGGAACGTGGGCTTCAATTTTCAAAGGAAGGAGCTGCCAGTCTTCAACATCAGCTATTCATGAAGGTGTCGCACGAAGAAATGAGAAGGGGAGAAAGACTAATCGGTTGAGGTGAGAGGAAAAGAGAGATGGATAAGAGTGAGGTGGGGCCTTGGCTTGATATTATGCAAAATATCCTCCAAGAATCACTCTTGGCCAAGTAAAAACACTTGGCTATCACTAAACCATCCAAATGACCTCCATAACCTCTCAAGCAGTCCAATATTGCTAGGGTGAGGGGATGATACGAATTTCTTGGCCAATGCTTCAATTGATCTTCAATTCTCTCTTGATTCAATTTCAATTGGCCACAACAAAACCACTTGACCTCTGAATGCCTCAATTGATAATTTTCCCCATCCAATAATTTCTCACATTTCTCAATTTCGCAATCGAAAACCACCTTCGGCATTTTCTCGCACTAAAACAACCCGGCGACTTTTTTTCAAAAAGTGTCGGTTGTCAAAAAATCTTCCGAGATCGAGTTGACACTCCTAGAATTTATTGTGACATGGCCAAAACTTCAATTTCTGAAATCGGACTTGAATTGGCCGTTAATTCTCATTCGGCGCGTTTTTAGTGTGACCTAGACTACCAGGTAGTTTTCCGAACTTTTCAGGGCAAATTGACTCGTGCTCTATTTTCTTCGAACCACTATGAATCCACTGGACTCATTGGCGACTCTCGCTTGTCGTGAAAATCTCGATGATCCAAATACGGACACAGGGTACCAAAACAATAAGAAAATCAGTCTAGAGCCAGTCGACGAGAATTTTCCAATTTAGTGGAGTCCCCCACGATCGGCCAAACATCTCAGTAAAACAGACCTATCTCTGATCTCAAATCGATTTTTAACTATGCCGTAATGGCCTCTAAAGATGGACACAGTCGAGAAGCCGATTCATGATTGAGTTCTCAAGTCTAATTGCTTTAAAATTCCTAATAATTTCCCCAGATAGTCTAGTTATCTCAAGAATGATCATTTCTGAGAATAGCCCTATAGATGCGTTAATGAAATACCCGATTTATTCAATAGAAGACCGGGTTAAAAATCTGGATGTCACACTAATAAGACAATATAAAGGGAGCTGAATAAGTTGTTTTAGAAAACTTGACAATTTTTTCGAAAATTAGGTAGTGCTTAGTTAAGATCTATTCAATGTGATGTTTCATAACTTGTGATGGAACCATGTGCTAGTAAGAGTGAAGTATAGTGGTTTGACTTCCTCCCAAAACCCTATCCACTCTTGTAGATTGCACTAGTGATCCGCTGAGAAAGTTACAATCAGTAAACATTGATCCTTGCATAAGATGGATCACATTATTAGAATTTAGTTGCTACTCTTACTCTTGTACACTTAATCTTAAGCACAATTACTTAAACATGACGAATACAATGCTCAGAGAAACAATCAAAAGAGAGCGTATTGCTTGGAACACAGCTAGTAACAAATCTTTAGATCTTGGTATGTTGCTTTCTATAACATTTGGTTTCTAAGGTCTTCTCTTTTATAACCATCTTTCGAAGGTGGATTGGAGAAGCAAAGAGCCGTTGGAGTAACTGTTGAATTGTTGTCCAAAGATAAAACTGTCCATACAATCTTTTCTTCCCAAGCATTTGCAAGCTACCTACAAATAGCATATGTTGCTATTCTTTCGTTGCAGTCTTTGACAAATCTTTCAAACAACATAGTTTCTCAATTATTAGTTTCATCTGGATTTTACTATTGTGCAATTTTAGAGCCATGAGTTCATGTTGAGAATTTTGAATAAAGACAACAAAAAGGATAAACAAATCGAAACTCCATCGCTATTAAACATGTGCATATCCATTTAGAGGCCTAATTTCCTAAAAAAGAAAAAGAAAAAAAGAAACATCAACTTTAAGTTCAATTTCAAAAAGGGAGTTAATTTCTTCAAAATTATCAATATCATAAGGTTGTTGTTCCTGACAAGAGTAAAAGTATCGGTGGAGATGTAGGTTCAAATAATGAACCTCTAAATGATCATCATATTAATAATTTTGAAAAAATCAATAGCGATATCTGAATGTGGCGGTGGATTTGAGATGGTGATAATTTCCATTCGCACCACCTGCCCCCCCCCAAGGCACTTTTGTCGTGGAGAAAGGCACTTTTGTCTCCAGCCCTCGCCCCCAGTGGTGGTGGATTTGAGATGGTGATAATTTCCATTCGCACCACCCGCCGTCCCCCTAATGATCATTATATTAATAATTTTGAAAAAATCAAGAGCGATATCTAGATGTGGTGATGGATTTGAGATGGTGATAATTTCCATTCGCACCACCCGCCGCTCCCCTAATGATCATTATATTAATAATTTTGAAAAAATCAAGAGCGATATCTAGATGTGGTGATGGATTTGAGATGGTGATAATTTCCATTCGCACCACCCACTGCCCCACCCCCCCTCCCCCTAATGATCATTATATTAATAATTTTGAGGGATGAGTTTGTTTGGTTTGAACAGAAGCCCAAACATGATTTGAAGGCACTTTTGTCATGGAGATTCTTTTATGTGCGGAACCGCCCCAAAGGCACTTTTGTCTCCAGCCCCCACGCCCCTCCCCCTCCCCCCAACCCATAAAAAAAAAAAAAAAAAAAAAAAATGCACTTTTGTCGTGGAGATTCTTTCATGTGCGGAGGAGGACAAAATGATTCTTTCATTTGCGGAGGACCCCAACGCTCAGGGCAGCATCATTTGCTTCGTTCGGGGCAGCATCATTTGCTTCCTGCTGTTTCACTTTGACAATTTTGGCCTCTTGCAATCATATCATCCACTGGACGACCTGCGCGTTGACGAAGTTTAGAAATGACCAAGACCGAGGGCGATGAAAAGATCTTCATAGATTGCTCCTCAGTCTTCGTGGGGTCTTTAACCATGTCTATCTTCCTTTTCTTTGCCTTCATTCTGTTATGAATTGGCCGATCACGAAGAAATAAAGAACAAAAACGAGTTAAAGAAAAAATTGAGACACCAAAATTTTTATCCTAATTCCATTATAATTAATAGGACTTAGTACAATAGAAGTCTTAAAACTTGTTACAAAAATGCAATTGAGTCCTAAAACTTATAAAAAGTGCAACCAAATCTTAAAATTTATCAAATTAGTTTAATTGAGTCCTAAGATTAACATTGTCAGACTTACTAACGGAAAATATTGATGTGACGTGGACGTGACATTTTAAATGATTTTTTATTGTCTATGTGGCTTTTTAAAAGTTATTTTTTATTCAATTATTATTTTTAAATATATTTAAAAGCTAAAATTTAATTTTAAAAGAAATTGTAAAAAAAAAAATGGGTGGCAATGGCCGCGGTGGAGGAGCTATCATTTTCTCTTCTTCTTTTTTATTAACAATTCTTTTAAATAAACTTTAGCTTTTCTTTTTTAGTTTTTAAATCTACTTTTGAATAAAAATAATTTTAGAAAACCATGTGGAAAATAAAAATAAAAAAATCATTTAAAATGCCACGCACCGCACCATAATGACATTTTGCGTTAGCAAGTCGGCGGTGTTAACTTTAGAACTCAATTGAATTAATTTCACAAGTTTTAAGACTTGATTGCACTTTTTGTAAATTTTAGAACTCAATTGTATTTTTATAATAAATTTTAGAACTTTTATTTCACTTATCTCTTAAATTTATGATATAGTTCTGCGAAGAAAAATCCATGTCAAGCACTCAGTCAAAGCGGCGCTTCAAGACTTTTTTCTTTCTCTAGACACGAATGGAATGAAGGCCACTTTATGACCCCTTGGCATCCAACTAAGAGGAGATAGTCCTATATGAAAATTTGTAAAATATCTTGGTCAAAGTCGGACGATATTTCCTTATTTAAGTCCTTTTCATGCACAGAGTCCAACAACAAGTCAGAATAGGAATCTTAGTGTAAAATATATTGTTTCTTTCGCTAACTTAGGCTGCGCATGGTAACCTTCCTCAGCTCAAGAATTTCTATTCTTTTCTTTTCCTAAACAAAAAAAAAAAAAAAGAATAGAAATTCGTTTGATGACGGCAAGTTAGTTTTTTGTTCCCAAAAACAAAAAGTTAGCCCGGTAATGGTTTTGGAATAGAAATAAGAAGTAAAAAAAAAAAGTTGCTTCTTGTTCCCAGGAATAAGTTTAAAAAATAAGTGATTTTTTTTTATTTTATTCATCTCTTCTTTGCCGCCGCCGACCACCACTAGTCGCCATCGCTGGTCACCACCGCGGCCGCCGGTTACCGCTGGCCGCCATTACCGTCCGCCGCGATGCGTCGCCGGTTGTCGCCGATTGCCACCGCTCATCAAGCCGCCCCGTTCTTGCCGGCCGCTAGTCGCCAACGCCCGATCGCCGCCAATCGCGTCGCTATCACCGGTCGCCACCGATTTGCCATGCGGTCGCTGCCGCCTCCATCCGCCGCCGCCACCACCGCTGGTTGCCGTCCCGGCCCACTGCCGCCTCCGCTGATCGTTCTTCTTGACCATCGGCCGCCACCTCTGGCCGGCCGGTCCGCCTGCGCCTCTGCGCGGCGCGGTCATCGATGGCCGATGGGGGCGGCAATGATCGGTGGGCTGGGCCCAGTGGGACGGACGGGATGGGCGGCGGCGAACGGAGGCGATGGTGGCCGGCAGACATGCAACAAAGCAATAGTGGCGGACGGAGGCGGCGGCGATCCGTGGGCAAGAATAAAAAACGAATAACTATAAAAGAGAAATTGTTGCGTTACCAAATGCATTTCTATTCTTTTTCTATTCCAAGAGTAGAAATTTTGTGTAATTATCAAACGGGTTTTTTTATACGAAATTGTTCTCCGAATAGAAATAGAATAAAACTATTTCTAAAAAAAAAAAAAAAAAAAAACTCTTCCCTAACCAAGAAGTGTTATCATTCGCACCCTTAATATCCTAATTCGATTATTGGGTGCTCCTTTTATTTCTATTTTATATACTTTTAAAATTTAGATTTTTGCTTTGGGCTTAAACTCGAGACTTATAAACTTATTTTGTGCCAGCGATTGAATAAAAGGTCCTCTATATACTGGTTTCTTTATTCTATCTTGCATTTTTTCATATATGCAATCGGTCCCTCCAATTTGTTCTACTGACACGATTAGCGCTTCTGCCCTGTACTTCATTTCACCAATTCGTCGATGTGCGTATAATTGATTGCTGTGAACGGCTCACACTTAAATCCCTCTCTAAGAGCAAGGGCGGAAGCAGAAAGATCCCTATTGGGATATAATACGCGGAAACGACAGGATTTTGTAATTTTACGTCAACGCGAAATCACTAGAGAAATAAACGAGAAAATCAGGATACCAGGAATTTACGTGATTCGGTCCGAGTATCGATACCTACGTCCACGAGGAGAGCCAATAGCAAATAATCTACTATAATCGGAGTATCAGAGTCTACAATTATTAAATCACTCAAGTGTTTCTCGCACCTAGATTTAACCAAAAACCCAAAATATTTATAAATAAACAACTCCAAAGGTATAAACTCATGGCACAAAATTACCTCGTATTTAAAGCTCGAACGAAACACTCTACGTACGTCAAACAAGAACAACGTCTTCACATACGTATCCTCTTTGTAGGGCTTCTGCAAGCGGCGCGGACGTGCACCTTCTTGCTTCGCGCGGCTCCTCTTTATTCTCGGCAGCGTGCTACTTCTCACTTTCGTAGGTTTTCTTTTATCCGTGTGTGCCCAGGGCCCAAGGTCAAAAGTTAGACCTTGGGCCCACCACTTTCTGTTTTGTGCAGAGGGACTTCACGCCAAAAGGGTTTCAGCGGTGGAAGGAAAAAATAAACAAGAGACCTGGGCCCACTTCTATTTTATAAGCGTGCATCTTCACGCCAGTGAACCCCCACGATTTGATTTCCTTCGATTCCGCAGGCTTGGCATCAAACAAAAACTTTCGTAAGGAGTCCAAGAAGTTCAAACTCAAGTCATAATTTAACAGTCCAAAAGGGTTACAAAGAGAGCCTGAGAGAGTATCTTTTGGAAATAAAAGTAGTGCAGTGGCTTCTACCGGTGGCTGTGGCCTGGTGGTTGCGACAAGGCAGTGCTCCCACCGTGGCCGGAGAGTGTGCAACCAAGTGTGGGGACGTGGACGTACCTTATCCGTTCGGGCTCGAACTCGAGTGTGCAAGGTCCCAAGAATTTTTCCTCAATTGCACCACTGAAGGGAACCATACACAACTACTTCTTGCCGACAGGGGGAATTGTCCGATACGCAATATCTCGGTCGAGGATGCAACCATGGTCATGAGTCTCCCCGAAGTATACACCTGTTACGACCCAGACGGCCAGATAAGAAACTTGAGAGGAACCATCGACCTAACTCCATATCCACCGTTCAGATTTTCGTACACCCGGAACAAGCTCACCGTCCTCGGCTGCAACACCTATGCGGTCATGTCCGACCCAAATGGGACGTTTGGGAGCGGGTGCCTCTCCTACTGCCGCGACAGGATCGACTGGGCTAATGAGACCACTTGCTCCGGTCTCGGTTGCTGTCAAACATCCATCCCGAAGGGGCTTAAGAAGCTTAACATTAGCATCGAGCCCCTCGACAAGGAAGCCTGTGGACTGGCCTTCGTGGTGGACGATAGGTCATTCAATATATCCAACAGGAAATTACCGACCTGGAAGGAAGTAGGAAAAAGGTCGGACCTGGTTCTGGACTGGATGGTCGAATGGGACGTGACTTGCAAAAAGGCCAGCTTGAACCAGTCGGGCTATGCCTGTGGCAACAACACGGACTGCCATGACCTCGCGAATGGACCGGGTTAACGCTGCTTTTGCAAGCCTGGGTACAACGGGAATCCCTATAATCGCTCTCGCGGTTGTCGAGGTAATAAACACATATTGACTCCTCATGCATTGTTGCCCTCGAATATATTGTGTGGATTATTAACTAATTAATCACCAAGCAAGAACCGGAGAGAAGACTACTATATGATTCCATCTAGTTTTACCCATTTAATTAACCGCGGGTAGATTTGTGCACCTTTCTCTCTCTATCTCTCCTCATCCTCTACCTCCACCCTCCGGTTTGACCCTCATGCCACTGCCATGGCCACCATCATTCGGCCACCACCTTAGGTGAGCCCACCCTCCCCTCTCCTCCACCGACAACAGCACCCCCACTGAGGAGATGACAACAAGTGCCGTCACCACCACAGGCAACGACCTCTCTCTCTCTCTCTCTCTCTCTCTCTCCTGTCTTAGTGAGTCTGGCTTTTACCTCATCTCGGTTGTGACAAGTCCCCGGTACCATCTCCTCCGCCATGAAGGAGATGAGATTTGATTGATAGTCTCTTCCATGAAAGGGGAGATCATATCTATAGGTCTCCTCCGTCGACGGACGAGGCAACGGTGTGTGGTGTTGAAAACGTGTCCTTAACTCATCTGTACATCAATCTGGACGATGAATAGATGAAACCGTGACTCGACGGTGGCGGGGATGATGATGCGATGGTTAGTGTCATGGTTGGGCTGGGCCATGCGGTGGTGTAGGAGAAAATATTAGGGAGTCTCGTTCCACCGTGATAGCGTAGTCCCGGGCTACTCAGTAATCACCAGAGTGTAGTCTCGTTCCTTTTCCCTCTCTCAACTATTCATCTTCCCCACCACCTACTTTTTGTCACCGTAAAACACAATAACTCGTCTTTAGACAAGATAATCAGATCTGAGAAAAAGGAAGGAAAAGAAAAAGGAAATTAGGGGAAAATTGATGGAAGATAGCGAGGCTCAAGCTCTTCTTAAATGAAACAACTGAAAGGAGCCGCACCATGGCTGCAACCAGTTCTGGCCGCCCCGCCAATAAAGGTCCGGTTGTCAGTGCCTGCCCGATTTCATTATCTCTCCTCCGTAAACGTGTGAATCATCTCAGCCTCCTCTTTTTTATTTTCACGCTTTCTCATTTCTTTTTTCATAGTCATTGATGGAGGAGGAGGATATTAGTGATGAATTTCTGGGAAGCTGTCGATCAAAATGATAACGATGAAGACTACGCGGAAGTTTAAAGCGAAGCACAAGGATTTCTTCGTCTTCTTCTTTTTCTTTTGATTTTGTTTGGCGTTGGAGGAGAAATTGTTCATAGATATATGGATACAGGTAGGTCTCCGTTTAGGGGTGACGAAATCATCGGCTCCGCCATCGACCCGAGCGGAGGGCGACCATCGCCAATGGCAGGTCACCCGGTGCCCTCTCATGGGCAAAGCCTTCGGTGACCATCCGGCTCACCCATGAACAGTGGAGAGAGAGAGGGGGAGAGAGGCTTCATCTGTGGGTCCCATCCACGCCGCATGGTGCCATGTGTCGACTACCGAGTGGCCCAGGACTAAGCTAGTGTGGTGAAGGGAATGTTGGTTGAGTGGAAAGTGATAGTGGGGAGAGAGAGAAAATGCTTTTTACTTGGACTCGATTCCATCTCTGGCATGATCATCGGACCCACCATTATCAATAGTTCTCATAGACCCAATTGAGTCAATTCGGGTTTGGGCAAGTATTTCTTCTAATGTTCCAATTTTTGCTTGATGGAATAAGTTAACGCGGTCACCACCACCTTGCCATTGTCATCAACATCATTTCTAGCGCAATCACAATCTTGTCTTCTCCTTTGAATTCTTGTACTCCATCTTTTATAAATTTTCATTAAACATGATAGGCATACTAAAATGTATTTAGATGGTTAGATCTAACGAGCACGTCATATTTAATGATGCACAAACATGTCTACCTCATTCATTGAATGATGGCCCATATTATTCATGTAAAGGTCAATGTCCTCCCTCCTAGGCTCAGTTGTCGTTCCCAGTGAGCATATCTAAAATGGCAACACCCCCTCTGCCTTGCTTTGGAAACATAAGGTTCATGTGCATTGCAAAAGCTCCATTTCCACAAGTTTTGTATGCTGGATCTTGTCCGAGCTCCTGTGTCGTTAAGGGGTCTTGTATAAAGTTCGAGGTAGCTTTGATCTCTGCCAGTGGCAAAACACAACACCATTGTTGAGCTCAAAGTTGACACAGAGAGAGCAGGGAGTAAATAAAGAAGAAATATCTTAAGAGACGATAGACATGTGTTGTGAAACTATAACCAAAACCTAAATTGGATAGCATTATGTATACAGTAATCGATGTTCCCACTTGTTTAATTTGTTTTTGCAATTGATTAAGATAATGGTTCAATTTGTCTACTACATAATTTAGACATCAATGAGTGCAAGGAGCCACAAATATACCCATGTCATGGAAAGTGTAGGAATAAGCTCGGGAACTACACATGCGATTGCTCATTCGGAAAGCTGGGCGATGGTAAAGTCAGTTGCGAAATTGCTCGGTGGGTTGTGCTTGTTGCAGGTACTTTCGTACATATCCTCAAATCATCCACCAGTATTCATATTATATCAATTCATTCTAGATTTTGCAGTTAGCTTTACGATACAAATAGTTCATGAACTTTGATTTAAAGTGCAAAATCATCCCTAAACTTTTAATTTGTATAATGTAATCCCTAAACTTTAGCCTATTAGACAAAATCGTCCATAGACTTTTAATTATTCAATGTGGTCTATGAAGTATTGGTAAATGTTCAATTTAATCCATAAACTATTGATAAATGTTCAATTAAATCCTTACATTTGAGGCAATTTCATATAATATAGGGATTGAATTAAACATTTACTAATAAGTTTAGAGACCACATTCAATAAATTAAAAATCCAAGAATAGTATTGTGCACTAGGTCAAGTTCAAGGACCATCGAACAAATAAAATGTTTGAGGACCTCTTCTATTTTAGACACTAAAGTTCTTCCTGAAGAATATTTGACTTCTTGTATCCGATACTTCAATTTTGCTTCAGGAGATAAATTCTCTACAAATGTTAGAACCACTCCGATCACCGTCTAGTTTTTTCCATAGTGTTCTATAATCACAAAAATCTTTGGCTCAAGTCTCCCCAACAAAGATTTAATCATTGGTTGGGGCATTATGACTCAAATTTCTCAACTTCGCATCATTCCTGGAAAACGTCTTAAGTATAAAGATCAATTTTCTGAATTTTTTAACATCCAAAGACTTTTTTCCATCCAAATGAGTCTATTGGATCTGATCATGCAAAAGTTATTAGAATCCTATTAGGAATCTCATTCTGAGTTTACCCAGAAGTATTCCATCCTTTATGGAAAAATCCATAATTCTTTGTTCGCTTTTCTTTAAAAAAGAATGAAGATATCAATCCAACTAAGGCGAGTCATATGGGAATGAATCCAGAACATCTGATTTTGGCTCAAAGGGAATGCTCAAAACTGCTGCAACAAGCCTTATTGATGTCTCACATTCTCAATGGGCATGTGAAGCTTTTTATGTTAACAAGCATGTAGAACAAAATCGAGGAAAAATGAGATTGGTAATCAATTACCAACCCCATTAACCTTTTCCTTCAAGATGATAAATTCCCTCTACCTTCCTGAAACTCTCTTTTTGCTGGACTATCCAAGGCCCAAATTTATTCCAAATTTGATCTTAAAACCGGATTTTGGCAATTGGGCATTCACCCTGAAGACAGACCCAAGACAGGGTTCTATATTCCAAATCAACACTTTCAATGGAAAGTCTTTCGTTTTGGTTTAAAGGTTGCACCATCTCTTTTTCAAAAGGCGATGTGTCGGATCTTCCAGCCAATACTCTCAAGTGCAGTAATATACATTGATAATATCCTACTCTACAATCCTGATGAGCAATCCCACTGCCAACTTCTCGAGCAGTCTGCTGTAATTGTGAAAAAGCATGGAATTATGCTCTCACAAAGAAAGATGAATATTGCCCAAACAGAAATTGAATTTCTTGGTATGCACCTTAACAAGGGAACATACTATCCAGGGCTACATATTGCCCAAGAATTGTTGAAATTTCCTTAAGAAAACTTCACAACAAAACAAGTCTAACAATTTCTTGGGATAATTAATTATCTCAGAGATTTTGTTCAAGATCTTGCAAAGCTGCTAATCCCATTGCAAATGATGCTGAAAAAGAAACCCCCACCTTGGGGAAAATCTCAAACTACTGCAGTTGCTGAAGTTAAAGAGATTATGCAGTCTCTTCCTCCATTACAAATCCCATCAATTGGGAAAAGAATTCTCCAGACTAGCACCGGTGATGAATACTGGGCCGTCATCCTATTCGAAGAAATGGAGGGTAAGAGACATTTATGTGCTTATAAAAGTGTAAAATTTTCTTAAGTTAAAATGCATTATCATTCCACTTTCAAAGAAATCTTGGCGGTGAAAAATGGCATAAAAAAGTTTGAGTTTCATCTCATTGGCCATCACTTCCTAATAGATTTGGATATGGCATATTTCCCTTAGATGGCCAAATTCAAACAGAAGCAAATTCCAAACTCCCAGCTGCTTCGATGGGCTGAATGGTTTTCAAAATATTCTTTTGAAACCAAACACATTGTTGGAAAGAAAAATATGCCTGCTAACTTTTTGTCAAGACCAAAAGCCCCAGCAGAAATCAACATGTATATCATGAGGCATGTCTTTACTACTCATCACAATGAGAAGTACACAATTGAGAAAGTTAAAGACTGGCCAAGCTGGCGATATCTTCCGTAGATCATTGAACAAATCTAGAAAGACAGTCTTACTGAAAATCTGGATAAACTCATGTGGCAATGCCATGTGGACTTGTTCATACTCAATTGATGTTCGATTCTTTATCCTTTTGGATTAAATGCAGATTATCTGTTCATACATCCTTTGATTTGGAAAGAAGATGATTTTCCTTATTAACTTCGATGGTTATTATGGTACTTAACCAATAAGTACTTAATAGCTATTGAAATTCCTACCAGAAGATTCATTACCAACCTCACCAGGATATTCAGACTCGGTAGAGGTAAGATTGAAAATGAGAATGAAAAAAATCTTTTAGATTTTCTTAATTAGTTTTATCCTCTAACTCACTGGAAATGGCTCTTAGAGAAAGAATTGAGAACTACACAGCTTGATCTTGAAGTCCGTATCATCCTGTTTTTCCAAAGACCATGGGCTTTTCTCACTAACAATGGTAACATCATCAGAGTCCCTTAAAGTAAAGTGAGTGTTTTATAAAATTCTCTCATGGCTTTCTAAACTCCTTATTCTTCTCCGGCTTGGTAGGATCCTCTGAGAAATGCAGCTCGGATGGTTAGAAATGTTACTAACCTGGTTCTATCCGAGTGTCTCTAGGCTTTAAACTAAAGGGCAGAGTGGTTTTTTTTACTAAAAAGCTGTCCCTGAAGGGCTTGAACTGGGTTGTTCGTCCATTGCGGGAAGGCATACCTGCAAAAAACTGACTTGGTCCTCTCTGGTTCTAAGCCTAGGTCCATTCAATGGTATCAGAGCCATGGTTTTGTTTCTAATGATATTCATTCCATGCGCTTAGTAGGTGAATCCAGTGCTGAAAAGATCTTTGTATACCATGTCTACAAAACCAGAAATTCTCGAAGCACCCGTTTCTCTCGCTACAACCCCATCATCCCCAACCCCTTCAGATTTCCGTATTTCAAATGCTTTTAAGATAGACTATCTATATGAAGTCTCTCTTAGTGACGAAACTAAGATCTCTAAAACCCAGCTCCCTTTGATGAACCCTTATTAAGCTTTTGCTAAACCCACTTCATCATTTTCGCCTATTCGCTCTATTTGCCAACTCATTTGTTAGACTCCAAAGGAAGTAAAGAAATATGTTCAATCCTCCAAGTTCGACCAGCACCCCATTCCTACCACTAAAAAGGAGTGCTTTGTTACTCTTCAGATCCCTCCAAAGTTTCCATGCTAATGGATCTAGCAAGGATATTCCCATGTTCATTATGGAGCTGTTTGTCTTGCTCTTACTTTTCATGGCCGAAAAGGTTTGCCAGTTGTGGCAAGAATTACGCTGTTAGATATCAGGTTTTTAGAGTACCGACATGCTTGCATAAGTACTGTTTAGACCACCTTAAATGCTGGAACAGACTTTGTGACATTGTATCCAAATTTCAATATTGCCCTTTCAGACCCCCAGTTACTCTCTTTTTTAAAAGTCTAGATCCAGCTCACTGGAGCACCTTAGACTGTTGATTCTATAGTAGCAACTTTGCATTACCAAATGGTCTACAGAGTGCAGAACCATGCTCTTGATTTAAATTTCCTCAATGGAAATGAAGATGCTTTGTTCATTTCCATACAAAATGATCAAGCATCATGCATTCATGTCCCTAGACAAATCCCAAAAGAAAAGTTGGTCACACTCCTTCCAGAGATGTGGATTACCAACTGTGAAAAGCTTCACCAAAGCAACAAGCATTTTCAGTCATCAGATTCTGAATTCATCAGAAAAAGGGATGGAATTGTTTCCATCAAATTTGACAAGGAAAAGAAAGAAAGTCATTCTATCTTCTAGACTCTTTTTATGATTGAACCATGTGTTCCTAAGTCTATTTCTAAATCAGATCCAAAAAAGCTTGTTCGACACTTTAACAGTGATGGACATCCTGTCCATTACTATAAAGACCAGTATGACCATTGTTTTTGGGATCCTTTCTGCCAATGTTCTTATTGTACACATTCTCCTAATGAGGTAGATCCATTTGAAAAATCTCCGCCTCGGAGAAAAAAGCCAAAAAACCCTGTGTATCAAAGGCACTTGAATGGAGACCCCTCCATTGATACTCTTAGCGAGTGTGATAAATATCAGTTTATGGTATCATATGCATCAACACCACCACCAAAGTTCACTGCTTCCTCTTCAATACCACTAGATCCACCACAATCACCTCCTCCATCTCCTCCTCAGAAAAAACCAGCTATTTCCCCATTTTATAAACCAATTGTAAAATGGGCTAAGAAACATTCATACCCACTCGAAGTTCCACCGGAAGCACCACCCAGTTCTTCCATTGCCGTGTTTCAAGAAATAGACTTTCCTCCTCTTATTCAGGAAAGTTCTAAACTCTCTTTTCCTGCTTCAGAAGAGTTTATTAATCAACAAGGCAGATATATGCATGTTCCTAAGATACATACTCCAACTGATGTGGACGAGCATGGAAGATAAAAAAGAATTCTTGTTGTTGAAGCTATCTTAAATTGGTAATTGGAGACCCTCTTGGCACACAACAATGCTTTTAAAGCAATTGATTCTAAGATTGGGCATGTACAACAAGATTTGCGAAGATATGATGAAACCCCTCCTGGCACACAACAATGCTTTTAAAGCATTTGATTCTAAGATTGGGCATGTACAACAAGATTTGCGAAGATATGATGAAAACACCAAGAAGATGCTTTCAGATTTTCAGAAGAGGCTTCATGCCTTAGAATCTGGACAACTTTTAGGATATCATCATCTTGAAAGTCCTAGAGTAGAAATAGAAAAGCTTAAAAGGCAAATTTAGATCCTTGAGGAAGGAAGGCTCAATCAATTTCCAACTATTCTACGAGCAGATCCTCTCCCTCCTCCACCACCCTAGAAGTTTGTCTTTGCTGCTATTACAGACACACCTGTTAGACAAGATAGGACAGATGTGGCTGAAATGAGAAATCACCTCAGAGAACTTGATCGCATAAGGAAAGAAAAAGCAAAAGAAAATATGCTAGAAAAATCCTCTTTTATCATAAGAGAGCTTGATCAAATGATGTTGTCAAACCCGTTAGAATCTTTTTTAAGAGATTTGGGGAATCAGAGCCACAAACTCGATCCTAATCCCGCTATTCCACAACCTCCACCCCAAATTGATCCCGTTATTCCAACAGACCAAATTCTGTTCCCAACAGAACCGGCTTTTCCAAACATTTTTGACACTGAATCAAGCTCTATACCTTTATCATCCTCATCATCATTTTCAATCCCTACCATTGATTCCTTTTCTATAGCACCAGTAACTTCATCAATATTCATGGTCGATCCCCCAAATCATGATATGGAATCAAATCCTTATGAACCGAGGTTATTCAGCCAAACGGTCACACTCAGAGTATGTCTACATCATCGAAACAGTTTTTTTTACCATTGATGACATACCTTAACACAAATAGTCTGAAAGACTTGAGGAATTTCATACTTGGCTGAATACCCAAGCTATCCAACCAGGACAAGTATGACATTCTTTTCAACTTTGTCACAAGATTCATAGGTAGTCTCCAACTTTGGTGGCAATCTTTAGTAGAACAAGATCAAATACATTTTTTGCTCTCGACGGACTTTGGTCATGCCGTTACCCTTTTATATCACTTCTTTGTGGGAAAACCTGTTAATCTCATAGAACTCAAAAGAAGAGAATTTTTCGAGAGAAGATGTTGTTCTCTTCAGAAAAAACATCTTGATAAGCATTATCGAGAAATGTTTAAGCTCTTTTATCAAATCGGAGCTGATGCAAACTTGAAACATGTTTTCTTGACCTCCATCCCCAAAGAATTATCTCAGACAGTAGAAAGAACCTTTCTATCCAAACAGAGAAGGATTCAAGATGTTCCTTTAGGAGAAATTTAACAAGAAATTCAATTTCTGTCTGGGTAATTTAAAAATCATCTGCATCATTTCTCTATACATTATTACACTGCACTTGGTGTAAACCCTAACAAAATAAGCAGCAAGCCACAAGCTGCCACGTGTCCCTTTACAATCCCAAGCTCATGTCAATAACATCTTTCCTTTGTTTTTATTTTACCTCCCTTTTCGCCTTTTTTCTGTTTATTTGAAGCTAACATCTTTTTAACTACATTCATGGGAGGATACACTACAAATTTAAGTGAAACAGAGAAATAGAAAAATAAAGAAAGAAAGATGAGTAGAAATAGACAAATAGAGTTTTTGAGAGTAAACAGAAGCAAAAATGACATAAATGGTCCATAAATTTCGATCTAATGTATAATATAATCCTTGAACTTTTAATTTATTCAGTGTATTCCTTAAACATTAATTTAATGCGCAATGTGGTCCCTAAAATTTATTTTTTTCAATATAGTCTCTAAACTTTTAGTAGATGTTTAAATTAGTTAAACTATATGAAAGTATTCAATATTGTCACTGATCTTGAATTAATAGATAGACTGTATTGAATAATTTCATATAGTTCAAGGAATACATTGAATATGTATCAAAATTTCAAGAATCACAATAAATAAATTAAAACTTCATGGACCACATTAAACATTAGGTAAAAGTTCAGGGATTACACTGAATAAATTAAAAGTTCATAAATCACATTATACATTAGGCCAAAGTTCAATGACTATTCGTTTCATTTTCCCTAAATGAAATGAAGCTATTGAACATGTGGCAGATCATAGTACACTACTTGTGTAATTTGGAATTATGCAGTATAATAATCCATATAATCATTGAGATTTTGCGGTGGATGTATTAGTTTTTCCCAATGTATAAAAATACATTTTCCCATCTACTAACATTTTTAAAGTTGGTGAAATTAAACCTATATATTTAGACATTAGCTACAAAAAGGGATAGATTTGTAACTTCAAGCTTGTGGGAGCGGGTTTCTTAAAACAGAGAATGGGCATCTCCTCGAACGGGGCAAATTTCCCGCAAAAAAATGCCCGGCAAGTCATTAGGCTGCCTGATGCCTAGCGAATCCGCCCTGCAAGGCATTAGCGCTGCCCCGGCTGGCGACTCTAACCTCTCTACACTTTTAAGAAATTCTTTTATCTTTTATTTGACTTGTAATATTTGTTCTAAAGATATGAAATAACAATAACGAAACCCCAAGAACAACCACTTCTCCTTATAAGTCTTGCTTTTATAGAATATGAAAGCTTTTAAAGTTCTTCAGGTAAGCAATGTGATAAAATTGTTTTCCATGTATTTCATCTTCACATTTTCCCACATTAACTAATTTGTGCGTGTTGGAGTTTGTTTGGCTTTTTTAAAACCAACCAATAAGGCCACTCTGCTTGCATAAATCCAGCCCTCTGGCCATTTATTTTTTTTTTATAAAGACAGAAAAAAATAGAGAAAAATGTCAAAAGGCCATCTAGTAAGTGGATTACCTCTTTTTGAGAAGAATGATTAATTCTATGGCGGTGGCCTGCCCGGGGCTGTGGCGGGCAAGTTTTAATTTCAAGGGACGAGGGACGTCATCCTAGTCCTTGCCTTCACATCCCAATTTAAAACTAGTTTTAGAGAAACGATTAACTTTTAGATAAAAATGGTTATATTTTCTTTCTTCTCTCGCTAGAAGAAATCTCTTTCAATCATGTTTTTGATTGGCGGATTATACATTATAAACATCACACTTGCAAATTTGCTTAGTACAATTTTGGATATTATCTATGTTCGTAACGCCACCTGTTAGAGTTTCCTCCAATAGGATGGACGAAAACATTCAATCATCATAATCATAACATGCATAATTGGTAAAAAAAAAATTCCACTCGGTTTCGTACCATTTGTAAATGAAAACAGCTAAAACAATGTGACGTGAATGCTTCCCTATTTTCTTCTGTTTATCACAAACCTTCTCCATTATAATCAAGGAAAGACATTTGGAGGAGTTATGGAAGATGCAGGTAGTATGTATTTCGGTCGAGTTCAATATAAGGATCGTTGCATAATATGTGTAGCCCATTTATTACAGAAATCATTTCTATCACTATTAAATTGAGTAGTTATATTTTGAAAGATAGACAAATCATGCAAAATGGATAGTCTTTTAAAATTAATTTCTTTTATGAACTATGTGGACCGTATAAGGATTACATGCTCGAATCATTAATGTAAGATATATTCTTTGGCAGTGATTATTATAGCCTTCTTCTTCATAACAATTAGTGCTTTAGTCTTTGACACGTGGAGGAGGAGAAGCAAACAGAAAAACTTCAGGTGAAATGGGGGAGAGCTCTTGAAACACCACAGAGTTCAAATTTTTACGGAGGCAGAATTGGCAAAAGCAACCAACAACTATAATGATAGCAATAAGCTTGGTGAGGGCGGTTTTGGTTCTGTCTATAGAGCAAGAGTAGCAGGGGGAACCATGGTCGCAGTCAAGAAGCCTAAAGATTTGCACAAGTCTCTAGTAAAGGGAGATTTCCAGCATGAACTTGAAATTGTGATGCAAATAAACCACAAAAATGTGGTGAGGCTCCATGGCATTTGTTTGGAGACTAGAATACCATTGCTGGTTTATGAATACATTTCGAATGGTACCCTCTTTCAGCACATCCATCAGAATGTGTCGACCATCTTAAGATCATGGAAAAACCGGCTCAGAATAGCCACTGAAGTTGCTATTGCACTCGCGTATATGCATTCCTGCGCAGAACCCCCAATCATTCACGGTGACATCAAGTCGGTGAACATACTTCTAGATCAAAATCACTCAGTAAAAGTGTCTGATTTTGGAACTTCAGTGCTTATATCGCCAGAGCATAGTCATATAATAGCCACTGAAATTCAAGGCACATTGGGCTACATCGATCCTGAATATTTAACCACTAGTATGTTAACAATTAAGAGTGATGTATACAGTTTTGGAGTTGTTGTCGTGGAGTTGCTCACAGGAAAGAAGCCTACAAGTTTTATTACTAAGTCCGGAGAGTCAATTAATATTATCTATTTTTTCATCTCTTCCGTGAAGGATAAGACACTCTCTGATGTCATAAACTTCGAGGCAGCTAGTGAAGATGAAATGGAGAGAGTAGGAATGGCTGCTGAGATTGCAGTGAAATGCTTGGACCAAAGCGGTGCGAAGAGGCCAGTAATGATGGAAGTGGCTAAGCAACTCACGAGGATTAACCAGGAGCTTGACAACTCAACAGTTGAAGAAGAAAATAAAGAGACGGAAAGCGAGGTGGATAAAGAAAACCTCTACTCCCAAGCGACTTCAATTACTGACAGCATGAGCCAACATGGGACGTCGGGCTCTCTTTCTATTCAGTAGGTTCCAGCATCTGATCGTCGTTTACTTGAATGACATGTCTATTAATTGTGCATAACGACTTTTAGGGTTGATTGTGTATTCTCTATGCGTGTGTTATTATTGCCATTTGTTTTGGACTTAAAGTTGCGCAAGCATTCATGTAAGTTTGTCACAATCTGTATGATATATGTGCAGCTTTGCACTAGACTTATATAAGGCCAGCATGTGGCCATTTTGACAGTATCAGAATCTCTCTTTCCCTTTTTATTTTTTCTTCTTTGTCTTCTTTTCCTTACATATAATAATAATAGGTCAGGAAAAAAAAAAAATCTACTCACTCGTTGTTATCTTATTTTGTCCTTAATATAATCCTAGTTAACTTTTGTGGCAAGTAGAAATCTCCCTTCACTTCCGGTCTTTGCCTTTCCCTCATTATGTTGCACTTAATCCTAATATAATATCCATATCCAGACAAAGGTAATAACTGTTGGCCAAAAAGACAATAATAGGGCCAGAAAAAAGTATCTGCTTACACTATTGCTTCCATTTTTTTTTTTATAAATTTAATCTTAATTTGAAAAAATAAATCCCAATTTAATTTATTTTCTCTTTATTTGTAGTTCATTTAATCTAATTTTAGTTTGGATGTTAAACCGGGAGTGAGAGTGGGAAAAACAAGCCGATTCAGAAATTAAAAAAATATATATATATACCATATCTTCCAACCATGATATGATTATTTATAAATATGACAAAGGCATCCCATGTGTGCTTCGGCTGGATGCTTTTTCTACTAGGTTTTCTTGTAATGCATTTTTGCCTATTCCTATTGCTTTCTTACATACCACGTCTTATTTTGAAGCTGAAGTCACAGTAATGGACTTGATGGATGATGGAATCACCTTCCACATGTGGCCTTCCCATACTCCTCACGTTCCAGAGTACCTAGGCTTGTCCTGCGCGCGCACAGATAAAATTAGAGTGATGGTCACTGCCACTGTGCTTCGTCGAGAAGGTTCTTGGACAAAATATCTTTCACCAAAGGATTGGTCTTCGATTTTTTGTTTGTATAGAGCCCCCTGTCGATTCGGAAAGGAAGTTACGGATTCTAATCATAATTACAATGAATAAATGATAAATTTAAAGCAATTGAAAGTAAATGCAAAACTAAATAAGTAAAGAACGATAGCAGAAACTGAGTATATTGAGGTTTCTTGTTCAATTGTGCAATCCCTTTACAATGGCGACAACTTGGCTATTTATAGGCAAGTATTGTGAATAACTGTACTCTAACAATTATCATTTCAATTTTAAGTTTCCTAGAATCTTCGGTACTGTAGTAATAACTGCATTGCTTTATCCGTGAAGTCGTCGTAATCAAGCGCTCCAGTAATTGCCTTCATCCTTATCCTCCTGTTCTTGAGTGATAATCGACGCTGAAGTGATGATGATCTCACCTAGATCTTAATGGACTCGCTTCACAAATCTCAGACCTATGGGCCTTATTTTTCATCCATGGCTCGTTGTGCCATTTTTGGTATTAATAAGTGCCCCCTTTAAAAAGGATATATCTATAATTCTTTTAACTTGATTCACCATTGGTACTTGATCACACTTATCTGTTGGATTCCCGCGATGCATCGCTTTGGGTTTAAGTCTTTCAATAAATCATGATCCAGAGACTTCTTGGGTTTCGTGCCGTCCATCCCCAAAGGATCCTGCGGCACTATTCCTTCTTTTAGCGATCAGTGGCATTTGACCTTCTTCTTCTTCTTCTTGCCTTTTCTTACATTCGCTCCAAGATTCAATTTTTACCTTTTTGCTCTCGGCATCTTCTCTCTTGGCGCTTTTCTTCAGTCCTACATGTCTCCTTCCTATGATCCTTCAACTTTCTTGGTTCGCATGGGTCATCTTCGACTGCTTGAATACGAAGATAATGTTTTATTTTTTATTTTTTATTTTTTTGTGTGAAAGATAATGTCTTTTTCTCTGCTAAAACTGTCCCAAAGAGGTAGCGTCGGAGATCGTTCTCGGTCCCAGCCTTCTTACGCTTAGTGTTCCTTCGTTTCTCCATTGCTACTTTCCTTGCCATTCTTCCAGAAAGAGCACATATTGGAGTATGTTTGGACCCGTGCGTCTCAAAGGCTCAGGTCTTTTCCTTCTTTCGACCTCATCTTTTTTTGAATATAAATAGGCTTAAGTTCTCCGAACTTGAAGTGTGGCGTAAGTCGTCCAATAACGTAAGAGTAAGACACGGAGTTGTCTATTTCATCATATTCATACTCGATTTGGTCATATCAATTTGATTTCTTATAAATCTGAGGTGTTAAGTTGCTTTAAGAAATTTATGAGCTTGATAGAAAATCAATTGGACAAGAAAATAATAACATTAAAATGCAATCGAGGTAACAGATATTTATCTAATCAGTTCAAAAATTGATGTGAGAAAAATGAACAGAAAGACGATTGACTATTTTAGCAACTCCTCAACAAGATGGTATTGTAGAGAGGACATAAAATTCTAATGGAAATAATTAGGTCTATGACGGTACAAGCTAATTTACCGATCATATTGTGAGTTGATGCTTTAATAACTACCACCCATATACTTAACTCATGCATTTTAAATCAGTTATTTCCACTTCATATGAATTATGGAGAGGTTCAAAACCCGATTCGAGTTTTCTTAAACCTTGGAAATGTGCTACTTATACTTACAAGTCCTTAATTGAGTCCTAGAGCCAAACAAAGTATTTTCCCAAGATATTTAGATCATTCAAAATGGTATGTATTTATAGGTGAGCAAGGAAGTGGAAATGTCACTAAATTAATTTTGAACCTATTAGAAATCACATAATCTTGGTGACCAGATAAAACACGAGTCAAAGTCCAAGTAGATGGTCCAAATGCAAAACTTTTTGTACTCGGAATCAAACATGTTTCATGTTCCTAGCCTACACATGCGAGTGTGTTCCTTAACTACTAAAGCAACCCATATGACTAATTCTAAACCTCACATGCAGAAAATATTGGATCACGAGCTTTTCATGGGTGCAAGAGATTATAATGATTGTTTTCTCTAGGGATGAGGAAAATGTAGATGAAAGAGAGGTTAAGACTTTGACTTTGGACTCTTAAATTACAAATGACCAGAGTTTAGGAGTTATTGTGTTACTATCTATGCAATGTACATTCACGATGTTCCTTGCTTGTTCATACCTGGGAAATTATGTGAGTCCACCCTCCACATTCATGGAGCCAAATAACAAACCAAATATGCACTATTAGCTACCGCCGATAGGATGTTGAGTTGGAATTTTGGATTGTTGACAGTTCAAGTCCATCATGAAAAGGAATACTTTGAGCAAATAATTTGAGAGTGTTGCTGTTGCTACAGAAGAATTGTTTCTCAACCATCTATGCTAATGTTTGAGAGTGGAGAGCACGTCCTATGTGTGATTTGTTTGAGAGAAGTCATCATACGTTGTACTAAATTAGAGCGAGGAACAATTTTTAATAGGGGTTGAACTTGACTGAAAACACTGTATGATCTTCTATTGTTTCTTGTGGATTTTAGACGTCTTGTTGCAGACAAAGTTCAGGCTTACCGTACCACAACATTACCTACAAGCATGTAAATTTAAAAGGAACATGAGCGAACGAGAAAAAGGCTTACGCACTTCGTGGTTGTCTTAACATCATCTGGCTTATTTGTATACTACTGTGATACTTGGTTCCACTCACTTTCAACTGCTCATCACACAAAATCATTGTGATCCGAGCAACCCATCATGCGCCTTCCTATGACTCAACTCACGAAAGTGTTAATTATCTTCATTGGAAGTGAAATTTTAGCAACTTAAGTGCCAGATAAAGATGGGGGGAATTATTTATTTATTTATTTATTTATTTATTTATTTATTTTTGATAGCTTGTGAGAAATCCTAGTCCATTTAACAGAGTTCTTCGAAGCTGTTGCAGTTGATCGAAGACAAGACGAAGGCTGATCTAAAGAATTTGACTTGGCTAAGCTACGAAAGGCGTAGCATATTGAGAAGTTGTTTCTTGCTCCTGCTAGGAGTGACAACATCCATCATGTTTTTTTTTTTTGGTCGAATCATCCATCATGTTTAGAAGTTTAAAAAAAGGTCCCAATCGAAGTCAGTCTGTTAACGAGATCATATGTTGGAAGACATCATTTTTCAAGTCAAAGTTAGTTATAGTAGGATTATAAAATTCGGATAGGACAACTCAATCAGTTCCCCATCAGAGAGGAATAGAAATTGGGAAGCTTGCAAAAGATGATATGTAGTTAGCAGGCTTGGCCTTCATCATCACGCTTCCAGAAAGTAAGTCAGCTAGACATGCAAACTATCTGAGGCCGACAGAAAATTGGCAATCTTTCATACTTTAAGACACAAACAAGCCTTAGAAAGATCTACACGTACTTGTCTATTAGTGTACTCAAGGCAAAGTCTCATCTTCTACGGCATATTACTGAAGATAACTGATCTGAAGAAAGTCTCATAGGCCATCTAAAAGGACTCTTGAGATTTAGTTTCGCAATGGAAGAAGTTATAGCCATCTTTTCAAGTCCAAAAGTGGGAAAGCAATTATCCATGATTGTAGATTATCTTCTTCTTACATTTCCAACTTGGTTTGAATTACCATTTCCTATCCTCAAGTCAAGTGATGAGATACTCCCGGCAAGTCAAACTTCCAGTAACTTCACAATAAATCAATAGCATTAATTACAATCTACAATAGAATTGCTCATAGACGAGGCATATGTGTCATGCAACACGATTACAACATAGTAAGCTTACATCTCAAAAAACGATTAAAATCTTCCAGTTCAGTAGATATATATCACACAACTAGACCAATACATGGCTAGACTAACTACATATCATTAGCCCACTACTTAAAAGATCTTGTTTAAGTAAACATAGCCACGATAAAATAGTCGAGTTGGAATGGATAATAAAGACCAATAGCATAGATCCTTCGATCTACGAGGATAACTCTCAATGCCAAAAATTCATAGAAACAAAATAAAGAATTCAACACTAAATGCGCAAGCGAAAAGCTTCACTGAGAGTTTAAAAACCACTACAATGTTTCTTGCCTAGAAGACTTGCAAGTAAAAGCGACATTGCCGTTTTATCTCCTCGAGCAGGAAGTACATGGCGTCAATCACCAAAATATCAAAACTTCACCATCACCCGTAGAATTTCAAAATTTGACCTTTAGGACTCTTAAATTACTAATGGCCAAAGTTTAAGAGTTATTGCATTACCATCTATGTAGTTTCCATTAACAATCCTAGCTCAGTATTATGTGACTGTTATGTGAGCCCACCCTCCCCATTGCATACTAGATATGTGCTATGTGAGTTATGCCTCATGGGATTTTGAGCTGGTATTATTAGACTATTAGTAGGGTAAATGTAACGACCCCAACTTTATATCTAGAGTCACAAGCAGTAGAAGTTATTTTCACAACATCCCAAGCTTGTTGCCGCTCTGATTCTTTTTATCTTGTTAATAAGCACATGGGGAAACATGAACAAAGAAACTCACCAGACAAATAACAATTGGAAGACTGAGACATACATCACATGGAACACACTACTTTATATTACAATAGTAAATTTGCAAGCCCTTTCTCAATGGGTCATCTTTCCTTTTTACATCATACTACAAGTTTATACATAAGCCAGGGGAATTCGTATCTCATCTAGTGTGACTGCAGCTCCTAAAACTAATGTGAGACTTCCACGCCTACAAGACTGAAAGTTAAGAGGGTGAGTCGGAGGACTCAATAAGTAAAACCCATAATTTTCTACTAGAATGATATCTCATAATCAAAATCTAGTAGGTATAGTACTTGTAATACAACGTCAACGATAGATCAATAGCAAACTTATTACTATACCTCGACTACATGCAGATGTCCATTACATTATTCTTCAATGCATGCTTACCTTCGGCTAATCAATAAACACATCAACATATTATACTTATGCGTAAACCAACATGCATAAACGATTCATTAACTTCGTTTTGGCTCAAATAGGCCCTCTTGGCTCAATCAAGGCTTTTAGCTTTATGCTAAGCTTCCCAACTCAACCAGGGCATCTTGGCTCAACCGAGACTTCTTGTGATTAACTTCTTGAGATTGCTGGGCTCAAACCTAGGCATCCTAACTCAATCAGAGCATCTCGTTCTCATGAACGAGGCATCCCATTGGCGTAGGGGTATCGTCACCACCTCATGTGGCAAGGGTTCTCATTTTTTCATTACATGATCAGACATGGTGCATCACACAAGCTGATTTTTCATATTTCATCTTAACCGATGCATACAAAGGTGCAAGGGCATGCTCATTAAAGTATGTGTACCATGACTTTCATTATCATACTATACAACATGTCGGACACAATTCTTGGCTCATGGCTTGAATTGCATGCCTAGGTCGATCCCCATACCAAGCAAGATTTGGAAGTGGCACACCTTAATGCCATACCAAGACCATTTGAACTGGCACACCTTAATGCCGTACCAAGACCTTGTAGGTTTGGGCAATCCCTGTACTAAACAAGATTAGGATTTGGCATGCCTTAATACTGATCTAAAGCCTCGCAACCTTGGGCGATCGCCATGCCACACAAGACTTGAATTTGGCACATCTCGATATCGATTTATAGTCTCGCGAGCTTATGCCATCACGGATTAACATCAATTCCAAGCCGAATGAACCTTGACCTTATCTCGAGATGTGAATGCATGCATACATGTAAGCTTGAGCAAACCATACAAAATATTTTACTTCACACCCATGGCTTGAACGAGTGAACACTTGACTAGACTCAACAATGTTGCCCATCAGCCTAGAGAAGAGTTAGGAATCCCACTAACATACGAAGGCATAAGGAAAAGGTCGCACGTCTAAGGCCCTAAAAGAACACTTGCTATCTTCTTATTAGACCACCTATTCCATGCTATAATGACTTAGCCTACCTACTTTCTAAGGAGAATCTAAGTGTAATGATGACCAAATCTCTATAGGGACATCTGAGTTAGTGACTAAGCTTCTTCCATTTAATGGTTATATTTTGTGTAATCATTATGTTTAGATATTCATCACATGGCTTAATCAAGACTTGCTCTCTAAGTTTTTAGCATTTTAGAATCTTCCATGAAATACCTAAGCATGAGTCACTAACTTATTCTCTAAGGAAAATCTTTTAGCCATCATTACATAATCTTAAGATGGACATCCAAGATGATGACAAGGCTTCTTGTACTTAATGCTTTGATTTGTATAATCATTAGATTTGGATATTCCCCGCATGGCCTATTTCAAAACTTGCTCACCAATTTGAGTTCTTTTAGAATTTTCTATTTCGTCCTTTTTTAAGGAACACAACAAACATGGAAATAAGGCCATTGGAACTGCTAACGGCACTATTCATCAATGATCAACCATTCCAATCGAATCGAGATTCGAGGCCGAATCACCATCGAGTGGGGCAAATTTGTGATTGAACTCTCCTCAAGTGGCTAGGTCGGTGGCCATCTCGAGGGCTTAGTGGCTAGCCCCATGGTCGGCACTGGCCAAGCAAACAAGGCCCATGACTGGCCGGAGCCTAATGCAGGGCTGGGTGCAAGGCTTGGCTCATGACCGAGCTCTTAGCTTGGTCCAAGGCCTTACAGAAGGGCTCAAGGTTTGGTCCAAAGATGATCCATGGCCTGGTACTAGGTTGGGCTCATGGATTGGCACAAGGCTTAATGGGAAGGTCAATGGACCAATCCAAGATTTATCTAGGACTGGTCCATGATACATTGCAAAGGGCCCATAGATAGTTCTCGACTGGTCCATGGCCGAGCATACTTGGTCCGTGATTGGCTCTTGATTGTCATGTGATTGCATGGGATTGGTCGATTCATGATTGACACACGATTGTAGAGGATCGACTCATGGTCAACCGCCGTGGGTTCATGACCGAGTGGAATCACCCGCGATTAGAACATGATCGCTCAGGATTGATTCATGATCATCTATCAATTCACATGGTACATGACCGTGCCATGACCAACCCTTATGGTGTGCCATGACCAACCCTTATGGTCAAGCAATTGTTTTGTGGCTGAATGGCTCGGGTCCACTTGCATGGTTAGTGGATTGTTCATGGCCGGTTCCTCAATTAGTCCATGGCCAATCCTTCGATCGGACCATGGCTAATCCCTTGGTTACCCTTCTTATTAAGCCCATCGATCCATGACCTATCCTTGAAATGTTCCATGGTTGATCCTCACCATCGACACACCAATCGTATAGCCAATCCTCATAGGTAGGAATCATGGATGTTACAATAAATTTCATAACCATCATGATTGTGAATTGACAGCATTATCACAACACAAGTGAAGAATAATTGGATCAAAACATTCAGCGAGCCTATGAAATGATGGGTCAACATGTTTCTTTCTATTCGTTTGCGTGTGCATATCATTGTTTTAAATAGAACTGTTTATAGATTATTTATATTAATAACCCTATTCCATGATTTTATGAATTGATTGGTGGGGTCAATATCCTATAGATTTCTTCTTCTTTTTTTAACACCCAAAATCTCTAGAACAAGTTTTAGTAATAAATTTATTTCAAAGAAGATTTTATAGAAATTTTTTTCGTACTGTATATGAGATCAGCTGGCTGTTTTCTATATAGTCGATCGTGATAGCCATCTTGTGGTCGGAGAGGCGCAAATAGCCATGTTCATAATTGTTTCTCTAATTCATGTTATTAGTGGGTAGTTTCAAAAATAATTATCGCAGGGCAATTATTGGCTTCTTCGATATGCCCAAGCCTAATTCTCCTTCAAATGTGGCAATAAACAAAATAAGGGGTTATGCATGGTATGCTTACGTGCCTTTCGGGCACGAAAATATAGAATGGAATTCGACCGTATAATTAATGTCATATGTACTCGTGAGTTATTTTGGTTTCTATCGGATACGTTCATAATTAGTGGTAATTATGAGAAGTGGTAAAACGGTAATAGTGACCGAAGGATGTTGCACTAAAAGAATGAGATCATTTTATCCTCTTATATTTATGTGAGTAGTTTTCGAGTCAAATTGAATTTGGAGTGCTATGATTTCTTTCCCTCGAAGATGAGATAGAACTTCTCTAGAGAACTGCAGGAAACTTTGTGCAAAACTACTTATTTGTAAGAAGCTTGTATAGACAAACACCTTTGTCCATTTTGGAGCATAGGAGGCTAGTCATGCAATTCTCTATTTTGTTTTGCACTTTGAATTGAACTAACGCATTCAATACAGACATCCACGTATATTAATATAAATCGTGAGGAAACAAAGCTTTCACATTGATGCAGTTCCTTGTCAAAATAATATTTATTTTTCTTTTCTGCAGTGATGATTGACATGCAAACAGAATTGGGGGAGGAGAACAAAGTTTGGACCAGCAGATTTTAACTTCCCCAAAATGAAGCAAAGTAGACCAATGTCTTGGACAGTCACAGAACGAAATGACTTGCTAAACGCATCCGAATTGGTCTATCTTGCAATTATATGTAAGTTACTATAGAGACTTAAAGTGCGACATCTTGGGGGTGGTGTCACTGGAGTCGGTTCAATTTTAAATCTTTCAATTGAATTAATTTAATCATAAACATTTATCACACTTATACAAATTCAGTTAATCAGGCAAATTTAAGTTGAAAATCACTAACGTGAACGCTGGTCATTTTATATAGCATGATTGACGCTGACATGGACTTTGTAAATAATTTTTTTTTATTTTTTTATTTTTTTCACCTTCCCATTTCTCATTGTTGGTGTCGGCTATCAGGCGAGGTTTGACCTCACCGAATGGTAACTTGGCAAGGGCGAGCGCGAGTGAGGCCCCCCTTGCTGGAGCCTCGCCCTAGCTTGGGGGAGCACTGCTTTTACATGACGGCCACCACCTCACGTTGCTCTCGATCACCCTTGCTCTCGATCACCATCTTCAGTTTCATCTAACATAAAGATCTCACGGTACCTCTTGAAGAAGTCCCCTCGCTCGTAGGTCAAGCTCAGAACCCAAGAAAACGTGTCCCGCTGACGGATTTACGGCAGAACTGAAAAATAATTTCTCCGAACCGATTTCGATTCTCCGTTTTTCTGGTTCAGACACCGTCCATTTTTCTGTTTCGACTCTCGGTCACATTCCTAGGATGAAAACAGAAACTGAGATTTTCTGCATTGTCAATCTAAAATCCGGAATGATCCAGGCTGAGTCGATGATTCAGGTCCTGCTATCGCCTATCGTGATGGAATGAATTGAATCATTGCATTAAACTCATATATTAACTCAGCGTGTAAACTGCCCATCATATACTCGGCAAGATGCCCAAAACAAAACCATATAGATAAATCCGTGATCTCAATTGAGACTGATTGGTTCCCGATTCGGTCCAGTTCCCAAATTCCGAGACTGGGAATCGGACCAACCAGTCCTAAAACCGAGAACTGGACCAATTGATTAGTCCGGTCCAGTGGAACCGGTAAATTTGCTATTTTGAGCCAAAATAAAATAAAAAAATAGGAGAAATTGAGAGGAATTAGGATTTGTTTTTTAAGAAATTTAAAAATATGTATTTTATATTGTAGGAATTCGAGTCGGCGGAAAACGACTTACCTGATTCTGATGCGCAAATTGCAAATGGCCCCAGAACGAACGTTGAATTGTGAATTTATCACGAACAATACTTCCTCACGTTAGTCTGGATGCAATCACGAGGAAAACACCCGATTTCCACAGCGTAAATGCCAATTGTTCTTGCAAAATTGAAATGGAACGCCTTTGATCTTCTTCAATGGAAATGGAGAGGAAATTTGGTGCGAATGAATTGCCAACCATCTCAATGGTTGTGTTCGGGAGGTTTATATACGTCTCCCTTCGTACCCCTCCATTAGTGACTTTCCATCGTACCGTATCAAGTCCAAATGGTGCGGTCCAATCGCACCCCATCATGGACGTACTAGCTATCTAGCTAAAGTACAACATCTCCCACTCGGACATGATGGGCTTGATAGCATTTTATTAAGAATATAAGGCATTCAGCATTCATCAATTTTACAAAACAATTCATACTAACAAATAAGCCGTGCGACCAGTGAGTACACCTGCACTTGGGAGCTCAAATTATGCACTTGTTAGGGATGACATAATGGCTACAACCTTGAAAAGATATAAACAATCGATGTCTCACAGTGCCCCAGACATATTTTGTTACATTAGTCCAAGTATACCTATCCCTTAAAGGCTATACTTGACTATTCTCAAAACACCATGTGTTTACAATTACATTCGCAACCACATAGGGCGATATAATTGATCGACCAGTAAATACATATGGTAGATGTAAAACAACAATAGTCTTCCTTCGCACTCATGTCTCTCTCAATTTCAGAACAACTGCTTTCCTAGACATGTCCCATAAGCCATATCTATTCATGATCGCCCGTAACATGCTAAAGTAGCAACATTGATCTTTCACTTCGAGAACATAGTCAGAAGTAACATAGGGCACAAAATTGAGGTAAAAATACAAAATTACCTCAAGGGCTCACACGATGAGTAAATAGGGATAATTTTACTCATCTTCCCTTATTGGTCGTACAATGTACATGTAGTACGAATTACATGCCATAGTGGATTACTCTTTCTATAAGAGCGTATGTCAATCATCAAATATATGCACCATACAGATCTTAGCCTAAACATAGTCACGTGTTTCTCACGTACTCATGTTTAGCCCGAGTGCTATATCAGCTCGCTTTCTATAGCGCCCAATTAAGTACTCGCATCCGGCATCTTTCGTGCATACATGATTGTGGGACTATCATGTTCGGTCTTATTATGAATCAATCACAGACCTCATCTTGACTCCAATCAAGGCGACATATTTTATGTACCAAACTTGCTCTTCAGCATTTATTTGTACATAACGTCTCATCTCAACATGCTAACTACAGCACTTGAGGTGATTGCTCATGTGAGTGAGCCAATCATTGTCTGCTGACATACTTTTCAATAATATATGTGTGTTTGTACTAGTCTCATAGTGGATTTGTACTTATTGATAAAACATCAAATCACTAATAAACAAACAAGTACAATATATCTGTCCACAAATACATAAACCAATGATCCTCTACAATAACAGATATCACATTCTACGCAATCCTAGTGACATCCTATGGGTCAAAAACATGTCTCTAGGAATAGCCTTCGTAAATGGATCAGCAACCGTTTTATTGGTTGAAATGTATTGCAGGATCACTTCTTTCTGCGCTATAATATCTCTGACGAAATTGTTCTTTATGTCAATGTGCTTTGTCCTTCCATGATACTTGGGATCTTTCACATAGGCAATGGCTGCTTGACTATCGCAATAAACTGTCACCGGTCTTGGAACTTCAAAGTGACAAAGGGCTAAATTTTCCAAGAAACGTTTTAGCCATACTGCTTCTTGCATTGCGGCAGAACATGCAATAAATTCTGCCTCCATCGTAGACAAGGTCGTGCATGTCTGTTTCTTGCTATTCCAAGAAATTGCACCTCCATTGAGCAAGAACGCATATCCAGAAGTTGATTTACGCTCATCCAGGCCTCCACCCCAATCGGCATCTGAATAACATAATAGGCGTAAATCATTCCCTTGGTAACAAAGTCGATAGTCCACGGTGCCCTTCAAGTATCTCAGGATCCTCTTCACTGCTTTTCAGTGTGCTTTACCAGGATTTGATTGATATTGGCTCACCAATCCCACAGTATAGCATATGTCGGGTCGAGTACACATCATAGCATACATTAAACTTCCGACTGCACTAGCGTAAGGAACAGTTTCCATCACTTTGATTTCTTCTGGAGTCTTAGGACACATTTCAGTACTTAGGCCTTCACCTTGCATGATAAGGGTATCAATGGGATTACAATGCTGCATATTGAAACGCTTAAGAATCTTCATAATGTAAGACTCTTGTGATAACGTAAGGAGTTTCCTTGATCGATCTCTTTCGATCTTAATTCCTAATATATAAGCAGCTTCTCCCATGTCCTTCATCTCAAAATTGGAGGACAACCATTCTTTTATGGTGATTATCAAAACCTTGTCATTTCCAACCAACAGAATATCATCCACATAAAGTGATAAAATCACAAACTTATCTTTGGACCGCTTGACATATACACAATGATCTTCTTCGATCATCGTGAAACCAAATGTTATTATTGCTCGATGAAAATGAAGATACCACTTTCTAGATGATTGCTTAAGGCCATATATTGAGCGATGAAGCTTGCAAACTTTATGCTCTTGACCTTTAACTATGAAACCTATTGGTTGTTTCATATAGATTTCCTCATCTAATTCTCCATTGAGAAATGCCGTCTTTACATCCATTTGATGTAATTCAAGGTCCAAATGTGCAACGATGGCTAGAATAAGGCGTATTGAGGCAAACCTTACAACTGGCGAAAAAGTTTCCTCATAGTCTATACCCTCTTATTGAGTATAACCTTTCGCCACAAGGCGAGCCTTATACTTTTCAATGGATCCATCCGCCCTACGCTTAATCTTAAAGACCCATTTATTTCCAATGGCCTTACGATTGGGTGGTAGATCAACCAAGTCCCAGACATGGTTTGCCCTCATTGACTCCATCTCATCTTCCAAAGCTTTTCTCCATTCTTCCTTGTCAGAGGATGAGAGAGCATCTTGAGCAGTCTTAGGCTCGGCATCGTCATTCTGAGCAATCATAAATGCTTCCCCTTCAATCTCAAAACGACGACGGGGAATACTTTTACGATTACTTTTACGCAATTGAATTTCTCTTGAATTCAATTCATTAGGCGATGTAACACTCCCACTAGGTCTTGTATGTTGAGGTAAATCTTCATTTCCCTCTACAACATCAGTGAGTGTGTTATCTAAATCTTCCATCTCATATAATTGGAAGTCCTTATCAATCTCACCTCTACTAGGAAAATCGTTCTCCAAAAACGAGACATCTCGTGACTCCATTTCGGTCACGCTCCCATAGCTTGTTCACCTATGAACACGTACCCTTTGGAGTGTTCGGAATATCTTATAAAGATATATTTCTTCCCTCTAGGACCTAATTTGCCATATTTATGGGAAGAATCATGAACATAAGCTGCACATCCCCATGGACGTAGACTACTCAAGTCTGGTTTCCTACCAGTCCATAATTCATAAGGGGTGGAAGTAACCGATTTTGAGGGCACACGGTTAAGTATATAGGCAGCAGTCAATAATGCATCTCCCCAATAGGAGACAGGTAAATTTGCTTGCGCCATCATAGACCTAACCATTTCCAATAGGGTTCTATTCCTTCTCTCAGCTACTCCGTTTTGTTGTGGAGTACCAGGAATAGTCAATTGTCGCACAATTCCCTTTTCATCACAAAGAGCCTCGAATTGCTCCGATAGATACTCACGTCCACGATCGGTTCTCAATGCCTTTATTGTCTTGTTTAATTGATTCTCTACCATCGCTATATATCGTCTAAAGCAGTTTAATGCTTCTGACTTATGGGAGATCAGAAAGACATAACCGAAATGTGTAAAGTCATCTATAAAAGTGATGAAATATGAGGCTCCATGCCTCGCCCTCACATTCAAAGGACCACAAATGTCAGAATGTATGAGATGCAATGGAAATTCAGCTCTAGTCCCTTTACCGAATGGTTTTCTAGTTGTTTTTCCCGCCAGACAATATTCATATATGGATAGACTAACATTAATGAGTGACCCTAAAAGGCATTCTCTAGCTAATCTTTGCATTCTTTGCAATCCAATGTGACCTAATCTAGCATGCCAAGTACTTGCATCAATCTCAACGTTATTTGAAGATGCAATTAAAGAAAAACAACCATCAACATTAACATTGTACTGATCATAGTCAATGTCTAACACCATAAAACCATTCAATGCATGACCTGAACCATAATAAACCGTTCTATGCAAAATGTCAACACAATCACCATGAAAATTCAATACATAACCTAAGCTAAGAAGAACAACTACAGAGACCAAGTTTCGTCGAATATCTGGAGCATAAAGGACATTATGCAGGAACAGGTTTCGACCACCATGTAAGATTAATTTACACGTGCCAATACCCTTCACTTCAACTCTTGAGTTATTCCCAACATATATCCATCTTCTTCCAGGCGGTATCCGACGATACTCCACAAATGCTTCTCGGTCTCTAGCTACATGGTCCGTTGCCCCTGAGTCTACAGTCCACATTGGATGAGATTCAGCAAGCATTACAATTTTAGAAACAAAAGCATTACTCAAAGTAATGGAGTAATAGGATACCTTTTTTGGCTCAGTGCATTCACGAGCAAAGTGACCCAACTTACCACAATTGTGGCACTCCATCTTGGCTTTGTCCTTCTTCCCACCACGCTTCTTGCGTCGGAAGTTCTTAGCTCTCTTGGGTCCCTGATCAGTCACCTTCCCTTTGTTGTTGAACTGAAGATTCCTCTTGCGCTTGAAGCCCGAAGCCTTGTGCGAACTCGATTCAACAACATAAGCATGGGTAGATGATCTAGCAGCCTCTAGGAGCTCATCCTCTAATTCCAAATGACGCGCAATATCATCAAAAGTGATGATGTTCTCATTATGCGTCATATTGATCTTCATATGCTCCCAATTATCAGGAAGAAACCTTATAACAGCCTGAACTTGCTGTTCATCAGTAAGGGAGTGACTAGCCGACTTCAGCTCACAGATCATGTTTGACATCTCCCGAAGATGCTGCCTCATCGTTACATTTGGGCGCTTTCGGAAGGTGTCAAACTTGATGGTGAGTCTCCTCAGCTTAGTGGCAGATGTACCCCCAAACTTATCTTTCAAGGCAACCCACATAGCTTGAGCTTTGTCATAACTCTCAAACTCACACATGAGATCATCTTGCATACAGCTCAGCAACGTGATGCGAGCAATGCTATTTTTCTTTTTCCAAGCTTGATAAGCTTCCAGATCTCTTCTGTGTTGAGCTGAAGTTCCACGCTCAGGTTCATCCATGGTATGGTTGAGGGTTTCCAAAACCTCTTGCTCCTCAAGGATGTATTGAACCTTTCGGTGCCAAATATCATAATTGTCACCGTTCAGCTTCTCACCCTTATTGAGGTCAGCCACAATGGTCTTGGATGGCAAAGTCATAATCAATTGCTATAATACATTAACATAATAAACGCAGAATCAATACTAGCACACTTTACAGAATAACACACATTTAATTTGCAGTAAAGACAAACTAAATTAATGATAATTCAACAAAAGACACAAAAGCAAAAGTTCACTATATTCCCAATCAACTTCTATGTACAATTGTTTTATTATCATTAATTAGTTTAATTTGCACAAATTTTTAAGTTCTAGGTGAGAACTCCTTTCAATTCTACCGACCTACGAACTCCCACTAAGAAAAATAATTACATAAACTTATGTAATTTATACATTTTTTCCTTAACACAAGAACATAGCATGACAATAAACAACATGTATAAACAACAATCATGCTTCAATTATAATCAAAAGTGTAATTCAACGTGTAATGGATTTCCTACCATTGTTCTAATTTTCTAGCAACTAGAAAATTACAAGTATATTAAAATATATACATCATATCAATGAACCAAGCTCTACACAACATATATAATTTCATTTGAACACAAGCTAACTACTGTATTTCCCAGATCACAAGAAAATACAAGCTACAAATGAATAAACTGCATTAAACCACAAAAAATATGTGTACATAGGGTTCCCTAAGCATTTCGTACATTTATAAAACTCAAAAGTATAAAATAATTATAACACCGTGTAGAGGACACTCATACGAACCAAACGGGACCGACCACGCTCCAATCGGAGCTCGCACGCGCCCCCACGCGCCAGCGAGCCAAACGGCTCCTAGCCGGTCCGACCAGTCATACCGGTCCAACCGGTGACCGGTTCGACCGTTGACCGGTCAACGGGTCGAGTCGGGTCAACGGGTCGGGTCGGATCTCGGGTTGGGTTGGGTCGGGTCGCCGGCCGGTGACTGGCCAGCCAACTGTCTCCGCCGGTGACGTCATTGATGACGTAATCCAGGCGGTTACCGACTGTTAGGTGACATCATCGTGACGTCACACGCGCCGCGCGGCCAATCGCCGGCCGGCGCGCGCGCGCACGCACGCGCGGTTCGCCGACCGGTGCATGTAGCGCACGCGCCGGCTTGGCCAGCGCTCAGCACGTGGCGCCCACGCACGCGGCTTCGGCCGCGTGTGTGGCGTGTACGGCGTCTCTTGGCAGCGCTCAACCCATCCCCAGACTCATCTCGACGAGCTCTTTCATCCTGTATATTCAAAAATTAATTTTGACCAAAAAATTATTACGAAAAACGATGAAAATCTCACGGATCACGCGACCCCGAACCCATTCTTTGCTCCGGTTCAATTTCGAGTTTTTCATGGGGCAATTCCAACTATCATAGATCCAAACAGTGTAGAATACATTCTCATGATCTCAATATCAAATGGTAATCAAGAAAACTCGATGAAAAACAAGGCAGAAATCACGATCGGGCTCTGATACCAATGTAGGAATTTGAGTTGGCGGAAGACGACTTACCTGATTCCGATGCGCAAATTGCAAATGGCCCCAGAACGAACGTTGAATTGCGAATTTATCACGAACAATACTTCATCACGTTAGTCTGGATGCAATCACGAGGAAAACACCCGATTTCCACAGCGTAAATGCCAATTGTTCTTGCAAAATTGAAATGGAACGCCTTTGATCTTCTTTAATGGAAATCGAGAGGAAATTTGGTGCGAATGAATTGCCAACCATCTCAATGGTTGTGTTCGGGAGGTTTATATACGTCTCCCTTCGTACCCCTCCATTAGTGACTTTCCATCGTACCGTATCAAGTCCAAATGGTGCGGTCCAATCGCACCCCATCATGGACGTACTAGCTATCTAGCTAAAGTACAACATATATAATATAAAATTAACCGGTCCAGTTCGCACCTTGGAATTGGGAACTGGACTGACGGGCCACCGCTTCCAATGTTTTCAATTTATCAAATTGGGAACAATTTTGAAAAATTATATTCATGCGATCTTTTTGCACTAATTTGATCAAATTTTGACTGGGTATAACTTTTCTGTCTAACTTTCCATTAAATCAATTTTTGCACCAATGAAAAACTGTCACCCAATGTTTTCAATCCACCACATTGGGAAGACTTTTGAAAAATTATGTTCCTGTGACTTTTCACAAATTTGGGCAAACTTTAACAAAGCATAATTTTTCAATCCTGCATCTTATTGACTTGATTTTTGCACCTTCAGAAAGCTCTATAGTGTCACACTATTTCCTAGGCACGTCCAAATTTCAACATGTGTGCACAAAGCGAAACTAACTCAATAACATGAAATCGCACACAAGATACAGGAAATTATAAAAGCAGACTTTTGTTTCTGGAAATCCATCGAACCCTTAAGCTTTATATAATATTCTTTTAAAGTTAGATGTGATGGGCTAATTTTATAGTTAGAAAAAAACGTTCAAATATTAGTGCATGTATACTGTTTGTTGAAATGCCTTGATGAAGTTATAATGCACGTGCTCAAGAAGGAGTTGCTTAAGTTTGTGTAGCAAGGTGTTCATCACATGTTCAAATCATAATATGAACCTTCAATTCATACATATCGTTAATGTTTCATGAGATCTGAATCTGAAACTGAGAATAACACAAGGACTTTTGGTGTTTCTTTGTTCAATGCGATATATTTCCATGGTGTTCATTGATGGTCACCGGCACACTGTTTCGTTCGTCACCTCCCTTTCTCTCTATATGTTTTGGTTGTGATGCGGTTGTTGCGTGGTACTGGTGATATGCTGGTGGTCAGTGAGGTGTTGTTTGGTAGAGATAGGAAGTTTACAAAGGGTAGCCGGCGGTTGCCATTAACATGGTTGTTTGGTAGAGATAGGAAATTTAACGATTATCCCTATTCATGCTCCCCAGACTTTTAGATTAGCTTTTCATTAACTAATAAGAGATAAACTCGAACAAATGCACGCTACACGCGCACCCGCGCATTGCGTCAGTAAAAAGTCCACTCAACTATCAATCAAGCAAATCCTCCTCATGGCACTATTGCATCTCACGATTGGACACTAAAATTGTCTCGCTAAGATTCTTTAGGTGCCTGCCTCTTACTCACCAATGAATAATGAATAGTCAACTATGATAAACTGCTATACGTTCTCTTTCTAGAATTGGCAAAATTCGGGTTTAGTCCCCAATTCGATTTAGAATTAATCCAAGGCAAACAAAGATCATACCTTTCACCTCCTTTAACACCCAGCTGTATAATGCATCCTAACTTGTTTCGATCATGTAGCATTCGGCGTGCAATCAAATCTTGAAATACACCGAGTTCTCATATCGAGCTTTGTAAAATGTCCATCTATAAGACAAATGCAATCATGTGTGCGCTATTTCTTCATTCGCTAAATGTCATGACTATATGTGCACACTATCCCTTCTCTATTTAAACAGATTCTACAGGGCATTATAAGGGAAATATACAGGCGCCCACCAAGAGACTACAACAGAGACATAAATCAAAATACATACAGACTCCAGGGAAAAAAATCGAAAAAAATTGAAAAAAAAACTCAAACCTGGCAATTAATTCCATTCCAGTTCAGAAATCTATTCACTTTTCAACAGGGCTTGATTTCGATTCCGATGCTTAGAAGAGTCCTTGCTGATTCCATTGCCTTCTCACCTCCAAGTTCCATGGCCTCTCCAGTCAATTCACCTCCTGCATCTACTGACAATTTGGTTGAAGCCTTTCCATTTTGGGCCGCATCAACTTTTTTATTCTGTGCACTGCTCATGGAAGCTGGAGCTGCAGCAGCAACAAGGGGAGCGCTTGGTGGGCCATGCCTCTTTTTGGGAACTGGCATGTCATGGTCATGTACCCCCTTATAAGTGATTATTACTGCATTTGCATTATCTATGGCCGTCTCAATTTGTTTACGAACCGGGCAACCCGCTGAAGTGCATCTGTAGTAATTCCTGAAATTCGCAGACATCATAAATGCCATTACAAACACTTCAATCTAGAAAGAAATGCTAGATCATGGAATACAGCGAATAAGACTTGCATATCATTTAATATTGTCCCCTTCACGTACTCTTAGAACAATGTCAAAAATGACCGCTGCCACCAGTATTACCTAAAACTAGCAAGGCAAAACCAGGCACACATGCCACCACTACCATAGTGAAAAGTATGCAAGCATACTTTCCCTCAATCTAACTGCCCACCAGGCCAGATGAAGAAAACTGGTTCATGCAGATCACTTATCATTGCAATTGTCAGGTGCTTACCTTATATACGAGTATACAACTAGGAAGACCTTGTATAGGCTACAACAGTCATTGCAGAGCACATTGTGATGTTGTGCTCTAAATATGGTTCACAGGTAGCCATTTGCAGATTATGTTTGTACTAAGATCTTCGAAATTGATTAGTGGAAAAATCTTGTGATTGTGGAGACCTGTTATGTTCATCTGTGTTGTGCTCATTCATATATACAGCCAAATACAGCTTTACCTCCCCTAACTATAGTCATACTACAATCATATACATTTCATTCTCAGGTCCCTATATCTAATTTCCAAATATGATTGAACTCGGTTTCATTTACCTAAAGCAGCAAGCAATCATTCTTAGCTATACATAAGTACCAAGTGACACAAACAGGAAAGTGAAACAAAATTTAGTACCATGCAATGCCCAAGAAGCTCTTAAAAAATCCTGAGGCTAGAGACAGGTGAGAAAATTATTATTATTATTTTTAAAAGGAAATACAATAAACAATCAGAGAAAAATATCGTTCAAAACAGTAAAAGGTCCAGTCCCTTCATTTTCCCTCCACAAAAGCAAAGCTTACCCTAAGAACCTTGTCACATCAATAAATTCTGATGAATTAGTAGTCTCTTTTCTTTTTATAGCAGAGAGAAAAGCAAGAGTATTTATATGCATGTACCTGGGACGAGGGTTTCCCTTTACCATTTTCTGCCCATACTTTCGCCACCTGTAACCATCAGCAGATATCCCCACATCACCTGCTGCATGCACAACAATCTTAGCTTTCTTTCCAGGTTTTGGTTGAGGATCTGAGTGGCACGACTTGTTCTTCTTACCACTGTATGTCAGAGAAGAGGAGAAAAATGATTAAGACACCACCTAAACAACAATGCTTCCTTGGGTGACTGATAGATGAAAATTATTCTGAGAGAGAACATGGCAGGAATTACAGCTTCCTTCAACTTGCCTTTGTCTGTGCTCTATTTCATTGACATGCTCATTCTTTACGGTAGTTTCCCCTTTTCCACGAAAGCCAACTGAATTTTGATGCTCACTTTTGGTTCTAGCAGGGATTTCTTGGGCTGGCTCCTTGGAAGAAGAGGATGGAACTGAATCATCAAGCACTCTGGCCGAATGGTTATTAGAAAGATGCTTATCAACAGGCCCAACTGATTTTTCAAATTTACCCTCCAACATGCCATTGGCCTTCTTTGGTGGATCATGGTTATGTTGACTTCTGTAAACAGTCTCTAACATATGGCCTATCTCATCACAACACTCGATCTTTTTTGCAGAACATTCTGTGTTTGTGCACCTGAAATAACTTCTTGAACCTTTGGGACTTTTGACTTGCTTTTGACCATATTTTCTCCAGTTGTAACCATCAATGTTGGAAGTCCTTAAAGCTCTAGGGGCATTCCTTGTGTAAGAACTTCTTATGTCTGGATCTGGCATGCAGGAACCCATAATCTTCATCCCAGAACCTTGTTCCACTGGAGTTGGACTTGGAATTGACGAAATAGATTGAGTAACAGAAGTTGGTGATAATTCTGATGTCGCCATTGCACATGGTGATAAACGCAGCTGGATCTGTGTCTCTGTCTGAATTGTCTCCCCTGCTCCAACTGCTAGACCTTCCTGGTGGGATTGTTGAACTTGCTCCTGAAGTCCAAAAATTGTCATCACATCAAAGACTTGCAAGCATTGATGAATAAACGAAGACCTGTCAACACAATCTACTAACAAAGACATGATGCCGGTGACAGCAAGAGAAATACATATTTCAAGAAACTATCTACTTTATGATTCATTGAAATGTACTTATATCTAAGCTCACGATTTCACGATTGAGATGGTTATAAATGATGTTGTTTACAAATCTCGGCCCAAAACTTTGCCAAGAATTTCAAGCTAGTCTCTTGACTGTAAATTTTGATATTCTCACCCCTAAGCTTTCAAGCATATCACCATTTTCAACAATCATATTCTACACCATATTACATAGTAGCTAGAATCTCACCAGGATACATCTGGGAAAATGCGGACGAATAATATAAGTGTCACTTTGTTCTTCAATATAAAATTTGTGCCAAAACAAAGTAATTATAGAGAAGTTTCACAAAACTTTGATTGATGTTAGATGTCACGTTTCTATGTCTGTTAAGGTTTTACTTATCCAGAATCAAACAAAAGTCAAACCTCCAAGGCTTGAAGTGACAGTTAAGCAACTCAAAAGGAAAAAAAGCAAAAAGTCGCTCGCACACCCAAGTTGTCTGTTTGGTCGGTGTTTAAGACAGATTAACAAAGCAACAAAATGCCAATCTTGAATATCCAAAAAAAAAAAAAAAATTCAAGTTATAGAAAGTCATACAAAAATTATGGTGATTTGAAATGTTAATTTTCACATATTTTTGAATATTTAAGGTGTTCTGCACTCAATAACATTGATTTTATTCTCAAGCTAAATAATAAGCCAGATACAAAAATTCAAATGACAAACTAAACACCCTCTAAGTAGTTGCCTAAAAGGTCAGCATGTAAAAGTCTGAAAGCATGATCATACATTTCTGAGATTGAGGGGCTAAATGGTAATTATTGATCTGGCTCAGGTCATCAGGGACTAAAGATATAGATGACCTGCAAAATGTTTCATCATGCAAGGTTTTAAGTCTGGGCCAGAAAATCATATTGTTCCAACTTACAGTCATGTTCAAACATACATTTTCCTGAAAAGGGAGAAAAGGTAAACTGCAAATGCTTCACACATTTTTTAAAGCCATCTTATGGGCAAAATTATCTTAAAATGGTTGATTAGAGTTTTGACTAAATTCAAGATCAACATTCTGCTGAGATATGGCAAGTGAATCATGGAGAAAGCAAATGTCCCAAGGACATAGAAAGTATTGTTTCTTTTGCAATTAATTTCATATCTCCTTTATAACAACACTATGCCTTAATCCAAGTCAGTCCCACTAGATCTTGAAAATTCAAGATCGATTAATCTTCAGGAGGTGTCCACCAGTGCACTGGGTGCACTGCTAATTTTTCCTTCCTATCTTTCTTTTAGCATGCAAATTTCATTAATGGGACAAACCTGATGTGCTACGCACATAGAAAAATTTACTTGTATGAAATCTATCCAACATCTCTGAAAACCATCATCAAAGGAAGAACCCCTCTCGTAGGCTGAATATATAGGGTGCAGCAGGAAAGCACCTCATCTACTAGGAGCTGAAGAATTCCTTTCTTAAGCAAATGTGTGATTAACAAGTCTCTCGATACATATTATCAATTCGCCTTGTGGCTGACCAAGAGGTGTGGTACCGGCATTCCACTATTGAGCTAATACCTTTAATGATTTCTATTCTTTAATCAAACTTACATCTGGTCTTGATTTCTTCCTCAATCCTCATGCTCATCCTACACTCAAAATGGTATCGCAAAGGGCATCCTGAAAATAGTCCACACAAAACAAACACAGGATTGTAAACGTGCTAAACTTTCTGATCAGACCCAATTCCATAAACAATTCTTGATTCCAAAAATCAAAGTTTTGATTTTTGAGGATAACGGGGGTTCTATGTTCGTTTTAACAACTGTTCCTAAGGCTGATCACTTGAGATAAGCCAATGAGTCATCCGAGCCCCAGATTGCAAGTATTGACTATCAATTGGTAGCCCATTGAGAAGCCCACTGACAAGTCTAAGACAGTAAACCAGCTAAGACAGCTTCATGTATGAGCGACTAGGAGGAGTACTAAGTCAAAACAACCGAGAATCGAAACAATGAAAAGCAACAGGAATCTTCCGTTCTATGGTCTTCATAACACTATCAGTCAAGTATTAGAGCGAATTCCATCATCATCCGTATGGAGAAGTGGAATTAAGTAGAATAGAGAGCGAGAGTGAGCAGCTCGCTTATGCAAACGAATTTACAAGGACCCAAATTTAAGCTTCACTCCAACAAAAACAGTAATCAAATGGAACAGAGCAACTGATGTTAACAAGCGTAAGGAACCTTAATCACCTTGGATTCTTCCGCCGCCGCGGAACTCGCTTTCGAACCTGCCAATTCAACCCACCACCGCCTCAATCACCAGGAAAAACAAAAAAAGCAAAACAAAACAAAGCTTTGCCCGACCCAATTCTTCCCCTTTTTTCCCAAATCAAGACAGCTTCGGAACTCACCTTCGCACCGATCACAATCGGATGCCGCCGCCGCGCCTAGGGTTTCCGACGGCGGGCCTCCCCCGCGCCCGATCCCGCTCCGCCGCCCCCTCCTCCTCCTCCCGCCGAGCAAGGGAGCTCGCCGGGACGGCCGCCTCCCGCCTCGAGAGCTCCGGAGCTGTCTCCGCCCTCGCCCGCCATGACCGGCTCCCGCCGACCACCACCACCACCACCACCACCGGCGGCGCACCAGCAACGACAATCGCAGCACTGAACACGCCTCGAGGAGAGAGAAAGAGAGAGCAAAACCTCGTACGGATTCAGGAGATTCCCGGCGCTCCTCGAAGGTGAGGCGCAGGACGCGCTTCGGCCTCGATTCGGTTCGAATTCGCGATCGATGAGAGAGAGAGAGAGAGAGAGAGAATGGTTCTTCTTCTTCTTCGTGGCGAACGAAGGAAGAGAGAGAGAGAGAGAGAGAGAGAGAGAGAGGAGGGGACAGGGCAGATGTTTGTCTTTGACTGGGGATTGACCCAGGTGGGGCTTATGTTTTCCGTGCCGGGGGAGGGAGATAACGGAACGGAAGAACGAGCCGCCCGAGGGCGTCGCCGCCTCTCGCGGTGAGGGCGCAGCCGTTGGATCCGCTTACCTTTTTGACCGTTTCGTTAACGGAGTTTGGGTTGGGGTGGGCGGGGCCGTTTGTAGCTGACTCCACAAACGGTGCACGTGATCCATGCCGCTCGCTGCTTGCTGCTGCTGCTGCTTGCGGCTGCTGCCTTGCTTTCTTCATTTATAACGGCCTTTCCTGTAGGAGGAATTATTGGATTGCAATTAATTAGGGGCCCCCTTTTTCATAAATCGGAATATTTACGGGGAAACATCCATACCTGGCATCATATTCGCACCCGCCCCGCAGGATATATTACCTTTTTCCTCTTCGCAGTCTTAAATATTTACAAAATTGTCATCGATGTCATTTTTTTTTTTACGAATAATTGTTGAACCTTAATTCAATTTGTAATATAGTCCATACACTTTTAATTTGTTCAATGTAATCTCTAAATTTTATCTCGATGTGTAATATGAGTTATAAATTTTTAATTTGTTTAATATGATTCATGTATTTTTAATATATGTTTAATTTTATCTCTTAATTATATAAAAATATTCGTTACTGTCCTTTCATTAAGTCAAGTTTTATGGACAATATTGAATATTTTTGTCTTGTATATATGGTTATAGGGCTAAAAGCTTACCTTGTGGACTATTCTTTAGCAAAATCCTTTTTCTCGCTGAGAACTAAAGGTTGGAGTGATCGATTTCAAGGTAAATCAATTCCCACCCTAAAATCGTAAACCAAATTAGAAGAGTCGATACCTAGTTTGTGAAAGTTGGAACTAGCCTATCTAGTGAGTTCGGTGAGAGGTGAGTGTCAGCCGCGAGAATGAGAGAGGGAGGTGATTGGCGAGGGAGTCTTGAGCTAAGATATGACGTCAAGCGAGAGGGAGGCAAGAAGAAGGCATTGACTTTGAGCGAGAGAGAGGGATAGAGGAGGTGTCAAGCAAGAGAGACTGAGGAGGGAGGCATGACTTCTGCCTTGTGAGAGTGAGAGTGAGCAAGAATTGCAATTAAGGTTTTGAAATAATAAGAATTATAAAAGAAAAAAATATATATGTCCAGTCCATTACATCTGAAATCGGAAACCAAACCGATTATCATCGGTTATAAAAGTTAGGAATTGGAAATTGCTCAAAAGTCAACTAGTTTGGTTTGATTTTAGTGTGCTAGATGTGTCAAAATGGGTTAAAGACCCATTTATTATCCCATATATGATGGATTGGGTCATATATGAGCAGATGTTGATAGGGATTTGAGTAAATTTTATTAGATGGGTTGATATTTTGAGTGATAAAGTCGAATAAAATGTGGTTTTTATTTCAAAATACAATCCACTTGCGGTCCCCCTTGAAGCTAGTGAGCTAATATCAGACTAATTTAAAAAATCTAAACAAAGGAGGGGTGACTTGTCGAAAGGCAGGGGCAACGGAGCCCACGTGCTCCAAAAAGATACCTGGGCCACAGATTAAGGTTCGAGATCTACTTTAATGAACATTAAGTATTTGTTCAGGTACCCTTTTATTTTTGGCCAAAGACAACTATCCACTTTATGTTTTTTTTTTTATTTTATTACTATATTATTTTAGTATTAGGCAATTTATTGCATGAATGAGAACATTGTCCCCTTTTTATTTTTATTTTTTAATCTAATGTATCTGTGTTCTTATTAAATTTCAAGAAATTATTTTTCAGAGAAAATTAATCATGGAAAAATAATTTTATTCATGAAGAAATCTATACTTAATTCCAAAAAATAAAGTATATTTTTAAAAAATCATTTTTGAAATTCACTTACACCTCCACAATAGCCATTAGGTTGATCCATTATTATCGACGGAACCTCAGCTACTCCATGATAGACCATGGTCTCCATTGCCATTACCCCTCGAGACTTCAACAGCCCCATCCAATTACTAATAATCAAATTCAGGTTGACTTGTCTCATATTACTCACTTGAAAGTACATTGAGATTCATGCAATATAGTTTTCTAATTGATTTTTTTTTTGTTAAAATTAGCGTATAATTTTACATGTCGATATTTATTGACTCATTGATTTTAAGAGATGTTGGATACCTTATTGTAAAACTCGAAAAATTTACAATAAAAGTTGCAAACAAGTCAAAAATCTTATTTGTAACCTTATAAACTTACTATAAATTTTATCTTTTACACAATACATACATATCATAATAGTTCTTATTTTTAATTATCTATGTGTTTTGGTAAAGTGGGTCGGGTTGGGTATGTCATTGAATTTTTGTTACATATAAATGAGTCAAAATTGATTAAATGAATCAATTTAGGGTTGGACATTTTTTAGTTCGATCCACTTGTTTGATGGCATAGGTCCTAGACAGAGTTGAAATAATTTTCTCTTCAAACAAAAGATAGGAAAGAAAGTTCCTTTGAAGGAAGTGATTCAGGTAACTCATAATTGGTTGACAAGTCCTTAGAAGGGTGGATCTTCGTTGACTAACCACTTTTTCATTGGGTTTTGACCTCCAAAAGCCCTTGGGGAATATGGAGTGTTGGGAAATTTTTTTTCCCACCCCTTTGGCCAAATAATTTTTTCTTTTAAAACTATCCTCATCAAATTTTTCTATTTTTATTTCCTCTCATTATAACTATTTATCTTCTTTGTGCGAGAATAGTTAACAAGACCAAATCTAATTGTCGACAAGTCAATCTTGCGTTGCCTGCCCTCATCTAAGGTTGCACGACTTGGCGGTCGCCTAGGGTCATGTGAGACGATCGCTTGAGGTTTGCTTGACCCTAGGCATGACTTGAGGTCGAATCAACTAGGGTTGCTTGATGTCGTGCAACCTTACATGACGGCTGTTGGCACTAAATTTAACTCATTGGCAAACTAAGCCCTTTACCAAAACAAATGAAAGATTTGAGTATTTTTTTTTCTTTTTTTAAATAATAAAGTAAAAAGAGTCCTTTGCAAGAATGATTTTTCCAAATACTCTTTAACCCGAAGTTACTTTACAACAAACTTTTAAATTACAATTTAATAAATAAAAGTTGCATTTCCGACAACTCCTTAAACTTATAATCTTTTGCATTTTCCGAAAAAATTTTCAAAAATCCAACAAAACACAACCTATGCTCGGGCAAGCAAGAAGAGCAGAGCCAACGTCAATTCCCAATAGTCCAAATTTACTACCCAAATGTACTTATCTTAGATGATAAATAATGCACGTACACATGCATCGACACGAAGACGGGGCCTGGGATTGTATTCCCCATCCCCGCCCCATGAGGTGGAGCTTTGCCTCGCCTCAGCTCCGGTCCCTGTGAGGCGAGGCGGGCGGGGCGGCACCGGGTGGGGCGGGGCGCTTCGTTTTGTAAGCATTGATCAACCTAACTATGCACCATTTGTAAGCATTGATCAACCTAATTATGCACCACTTGTAATGCCTTACAGCTACATTACATACAACAGCAAAGAAACATCCATTTTAGAGATTTAATGGGGGCAGACTTTACTAGTTTACGATAATTTTGCTATAAATCCACTTCATATCAAACTCAGAATCTCCTTAAGAGCGGCGCTGATCTTCTCGTAGCACCGCCACACTCGTGGCCCGTCCTGATCCCTCGCGGCGTAGTCCAGCTTCGAGACGCCATTGAAGAGTTCCGCGTACAGCTTCCTCAGTCTCGGCCTCTCGCCCCCGGGCCTGCTCTGGATGATCGTGTAGACGTCCTGCTTCAGGAGGGCCGAGCTCTGGCGCATCTCCCTCTGCGCATCCTCCCACGACCCGGACTCCAGCAGGAACTTCACCGCCAGGAGCGACCGCGCGTGGCCCCGGACCGCGCCCACGGCGTCCTCGACGGTCTGGCCAGGCTTGACGAACCCGAAGTCGAAGGCCTTCGCGGGCTTGGGTCGGAGGATCGTATAAGAGGAAAAGAAGACCAGGGAAGAGAGCGAGGACGTCAGGGCGAGTCTTCTGGTGACGGAGACGAGTGGGCGCGGGAGGGCCGTAGGGTGTTGGAGGGGAAGCGGAGAGAGGTTGGGTTGGAATTTGGGTTGAGAGAGCGAGGACTGGGTTGCTTCCATTAAGGAATTTCGTCGAACAGTTGGTGGGTGGACCAAAGCTTGGATATTTTCGCCGGTGAAAGGAGGGAGAGGTGATGGAGACCGCGGAGGGAATGGAAATAAAGATAAGGTAGTTATCGTGTCGTATCGGGACGACCACGCATGTTGAGTTTGTGGTGTGTCTGAATAACTTTTTGGCTTTTAGCATTTTTGCAATTTAAATCTCATGCATTTTAACTTTTTTTTTTCCTTATGGTTTGAGCATACGAAAGTTTCACAATATATAAATATTAATGCAATAATCTCACATACATGTTCCATAAAATTCGAAGTTCATGGAATATTCAATATTTTTATAGGGAAAACAAAGAGTTTGTGTTTTACCTTTTAAAAAGCACCAACAATTAACGGAATAATCTCACATACATGTTTCATAAAATTCGAAGTTAACGGAATATTCAATATTTTTATAGGGAAAACAAAGAGTTTGCGATAGATTTCTTTGCCGCACAAAAATCTTGGCCTCTGTCGACTACTCGATCACCGGCCGGTCGATGGAGGCCAAGATCTTGGTGAAGGAAGACCGACTTCCATAAACGCCAAGATCTCTGCCTCTTTTTCTGAAGGAAAGAGATGGGGAGAGAGACAAACAAGAGAGAAGGAAGGTGTTTATGGAAGAAAAAACCTAATCGGCAATTTATTTTTGAAAAATCTGAAATGTGAGCCCCATTAGATACGCGTTGATCAACGGATGGGATAGTAATTTGCTGATTGGGTAGAACTATTGTACCTAACATTTTCTTGTCACGAAGGGTCCAAAATGACTTGACAGATAATCATGACAATTTCCTTTATAATCTCGAGTTGTACTGGTCTTAAATTGATCTGTCATGAAGGATGCAAAATGACTTGAAAAGCATCTATTAAGGATCGTTCATAACAATTTCATGTTCATCCACCTTTGTTGATCTGATCAACATCTCATCAGTGACCTTGCAATGCCAATTCACGTAGACATTTCACCAATATGCAACAATCCTCCTTTGTTCCCAACGAGTTCATTCCATGTATTCTCCTTCTTGGGCTGGTGTTGGAGTTCTGTCTAGTTGCATGATTTATCAAAAGTTTCGGTGATAGGCATGATACAAGTTGAACAACGAATAATTTGGATAAACAAACTTCACTGGGAAAAAGAGCATTGCATGAAAGAATGTACCGTGTGACGGAGACGTGAGAGTTGTTGGATATTTTGTAAAGCATGTGATTTAGTTATAAAACCTTGCGAATGATCATTTTGATCACAAAACCTTTAAGAGTCGTTCAAATTTAAATGATGCCGGCCACCTACCTTGCACGAGAATCATTCATGACATTATTTTGGGAATGATTGTTCAACGTGGCTTCTTGGATAAAATGCCATTAGAATATGTGGAAAACATCCGCTCAAGGCATCAGTTTGCCACAAATTGAAAAAAATGGCGGGCGGCGAAGGATGAGGAGAGGAGATGGAGAGGGTCAATGGGGGAAGTAGTCGTGGCCACCGGCGTCGAAAGGAGGAAGAGGAGAGGCATGGCAAAGAGGCGAGATGGAGGAGGAGGAGATGGAGAGATGGCAACGAAGAGCTTTTAAGAGAGATATAATTGTGCAATGTTCTGCCAACCATTTCTTGAACAACGTGCCACGAGGATCAATTATAATGCCATGTAAACAAAACTACAGGATAAATTATATCTAGCAAAAGAATAGTCCAAGTGCCAAAACTTGGCATGGAGGGATACTTAAGTGCCAAAATTTTAAAAAGGTACATTTAAGTGCCAAAATCGGAGTAAAATGATCATTTAAGTGTCACTACTGATCATTTAAGTGATAATTTTCCTAAAATCCATTTTGCACGCCGACGTGACAAAAAATTGCAAAAATAACGTCATTTTGTGTTTGATGTGTAAATAATTAATATAAAATTAATTAAATTAAATTTAAACTTAATTTTATTTAAAATATTCTAAAAATTAAAAAAACTAAAAAAAAGGAGGGGGGGACCGAAGGGGCGACGAGGGCCGAACCCTTGCCGCTGCGGAAGGGTCGGCGATGGAGGGGGGTTATCAGGGGTTGTCGGCCCTCGGTCGACCGATGGCGAGGCCCCCAAGCCCTCGCCCGGATCTTGGGCGAGGGCTCACGGCCCCTTGTTGCCGGGTCGGCTAGCATTGTCGCCCCCGGCCAAGGCCCAACAACCTCGGCCGATGCTCCCCCACCATCGCCGGCCCTTCCCGACGATGGCGGGGAGGCAATGAGGGCCCGCGAGCCCTTGTCCAGATTTGGGGCAAGGGTCACGGCCCTTGCCTAGATCAAGTGAGGGCTTGCGGGCCCGTTGCTAGTCGGCCAACGTCGCCAACCCCTGGCCAGGGCTTGGCAACCCCAACTGATGCTCCCCTCACCGTCGCCAACCCTTCCTGGTGACAGCGGGGAGACGGTGAGGGCCTAGGAACCCTAGCCCAGATATGAGGCTAGGGTCGCGGTCCTCGCCGCCGGTTGGCCGGGGGCCGGCAACCCCAAGGGACCCTCCCCCCTTCGTCACTAGCGGTGCAGGGAGGCGGTGGTAGCGAGGGCTCGGCCCTCAGCCGCCCCTTTGTCTCCCCCCCTTCTTCTTTATTTATTTATTTATTTATTTATTTATTAAATTTTTAGTTTTTTTAATTTTTAGAATATTTTAAATAAAATTAATTTTAAATTTAATTTAATTAATTTTTATATTAATTATTTACACATCATATATTAAATGATGTCATTTTTGCAATTTGTCACCACGTTAGCGTGCAAAACAACGCCGTTTTGCACCCAACTCATAGAAAAATTGTCACGTTAGTACTTTAGCCAGATTTTGGTTGGAGTGTTACTTAAGTGATTTATTTTATTTCGAAACTAACACTTAAGTGTACCTTTATGAAGTTTTGGCACTTAAGTGTCCTTCCGTGGCAAGTTTTGACATCCCAAACTCAATTATATCCATCATTGATTTTGAGAATTATAGCTACCTCCTCTTTCAAATCAGTGGTGGATATAATTATTATTATTTATATTTTAACATAACAAGAGGTAAAATCTTTTAGCATGCTAACTTGTCGGTTGAGCTTAAAATATTTTGGAGCCATTATTTACAAAATTTGATACTACACTATGCACCATTGGCATTTTTAGTATCCTTGTCTCGTATAATTTGAAATAAAAATAACGGGTCAATTGCAAATGCAAATGCATGGGTTTACTTACTCACCTTTTTTATACTCTCGATTAATTCATATTGATTAGGTTACATTTTGAGTTAAATGCAATTATTACTACTTAGTTAGGATTTTGTATATTCAAAAATCAAGCCTGCATCCCTAATTTCTATCGTTTAAACGTTATTGTAACTAAAATAATTTTGAAAAGTATAATCTTGTCAAAGAATATGTAATCATTGATCTTTCACTTTATTATCTTATACGTTTCATGCTCATCTCAGAATTATTTAAATAAACAATTTATAGATGAGGTTTGATTTGTATATATAATTTGACGAGTATTAAGACTGACAATTATATTTTGAAGTCAAGTAAAAAAGTTTAATGGTGAATTATTCTTTGCATAAATGGACTAATATTGGTAAATGGACTCAAATAAGGGCTGGCAAGTTCCTATAAGAGGGAGCAATATTAACACGTTTGTATAAAGCTCCCCAAGAAAATGTTATTACATTCAAGGGTTTAAAGTTTAGGTTTTAGAATTTAAGACTTAAGGATTGTGATTAGTTTAAATTAATTGAGGTTTTAGGGTTTCAGATGATTAGAATGTGATCAACTATAACCGAATTAGGTTTTGTAATTAATTTAATTAATCTTATTCCTACCCCAACTATTTTTACTATTTTCTAATGATCATGTGGATACAATACTTTACTGGATTATACTAAGCCTCCAAAGTTAGTATATTTAAGATGATGTGCCTTTCCTATTAGAAATGTAGTTAGGCTAATCATTAAACGTGGCAAGGCTTTTTCCGTAGTTTTTTTTGGTCGAAAAAGCTGCATTTCATTTCAACTTAAGTAGATAACATAGAACATGAACCCATCTGGGCTTCAGAACAAAGTAAATCAAATAGTGGTTGCGGTGGACTCGAAACCCAATTGTTCGAGAGGCGATGATTGAGCTGGGCTTTAACAACCCAATCAACAATTTTGTTTTGTTCTGAAAACAATGGGTAATTTTTATGAGAGGCAAAGAAGATAGAGAAGCCCAGCCCATTTCGATTTGTGTTGCAATGTCCCACGGTACTTGTCCTTCTCTCAACAAAGCGTGAACTGCAACAGATGAGTCAGATTCAACAATTGTACTTTCACTTTTGCCTTTTCCCTTCTCCCATTCATGCGCAAGCTTCATCCCCTCAACCAGAGCTAGGGTTTCGGCTTGGAGTGCAGATTGCACTCTAACTTGGCGTGCGATTTTTGATAAGTGCAAATCAATCTCTCTCTCTCTCTCTTCCTTCAAAGTGCCCTTGTTGTCTTCATGATATCAAAAGTGTTTTATCATTTTAGCTGTGATGTGTATAGCCTTCACAGAGACATACCTTTGAATCGCAATTAAGCTTTGGCAGTCATTAATTAGTTAAAAAGAAGAAGCTCCAAACATTTCCATCCATCTAAATTGACAGGTGCCAGGCACTGTTGCTTCCGATCTCTCCAGTCAAGAAGAGCCTCTAAAGGAACAAATTGCCCTGGAATGTCAAGAAGCAAAGGAGAAGTACCCATCTCATCATCTTTATCCAAAGAAAAAGGGTGGTTGACTCAGCATGTCTACAACTATAAAGGCTTCGGGTACAACAGTCACTTCCTAAGAGAAGTCATCTGGGCCAAGCAACATTTCGAGGCCCGGCCCACCAAGACCCTCTTGGCCACCTTCCCTAAAACCGGCTTGACATGGCTCAAGGCTCTTGTCATTTGCCATTTGCCAATAGGCACAACGAAGACCTCCCAAGGCGCACTTTTCTCACCAAGAACCCTCGTGAATGTGTGCCCATTGAATTCTATGTCTGTGAGAAGGAGCCCATCTCGGCCCTCGACTCTCTTCCCTCACCTAGGCTTCTCTCCACTCACATCCCTTATGCCTCACTGCGGAGAACATCACAACGCTAATAGTGATTGATACCTCATTATGGTCAAAACCCAATTTATTAGATTAGACAGATTTTTATTTTTTCGAAATTAGCATAGCAAACAAGCAAAGCCGTTGGAACTTGGATTACTACACTTTCCTTATTGGTGCAAACTTTATAGTGTCAAGATACGAGAACATCATATTTGAACTGAAGCTTTATTTCTAGCAACTTCATATTAGCTCTCGATCGAGAACTATGCTCTAATGTTGGATAGTCTTCTCATTGTTTCTTTTAGATGGACATTAGAACTTCAAATCATAACCCTCAAACTTTTGCTCGGTTATCCGATCGAGTCGCTCCATCATCTGTTGTGAGAGATGGTTCTTCCAATCGCCCACCTCCCCTCGCCGAAAAAACCCACTATTCTCGACCGTCCCGCTTGATTCAGTTCCCATACGAAAGACCCCGGATTTGTTCACCTCCATTTGCTTTAAACTCTCTATGCTGCACAGCTTTATGATTTCCTGCAATCCACCACCATCAATCTCTTCAGGAGTAAATGGACAGCCCAAGAAATTTGCTAGCCTCTTCACATTGGCCTCTGTCTCCCTCTTCAAGTCCTCAAACTTCAAAATTAAGACCTTGTTTGGATACTCCAAGCTTGCTTTCCAATAGCCTAGCACATGGTCCCAGTATGGCCCTGAAAGAGACACCCCTCTACTAAATAGCCCAAATGCTTCCTCCAGAGAAACAGGCGGCCTATCACTATCGGTATATTTCACTTTGCTAATGAAGTTCCACATTGACACGAACACATCCTTTGGCTCTCGGACGATGCACGCGATCCGGCACCCTGAGGTCGCAACAGATCTTGGCAGCGAGGCATAAGGGATGTGAGTGGAGAGAAGCCTAGGCGAGGGAAGAGCGTCGAGGGCTGAGATGGGGTCCTTCTCATAGGCGTAGAATTCAATGTAGGGCACACATTCATGAGGGTTCTTGGTGAGCAAAGTGTGCCTGGGGAGGTCCTGGTTGTGCCTATTGGCAATAGCAAATGACAGAGCCTTGATCCATGTCAAGCCGGTCTTAGGGAAGGTGGCCAAGAGGGTGTCGGTGGGCCGGGCCTCGAAATATTGCTGGGCCCAGATGACTCCTCCGAGGAAGTGATTGTCATACCAGAAGCCTTGATAGTTGTACAAATGCTGAGTCAACCATCCTTGTTCTCTGGGTAAAGATGATGAGATGGCTACCTCTCTTTTTTCTGCTCCTTGACATTCTAGGGCAATTTGTTCCTTAAGAAGCTCTTCTTGACTGGAGAGATCAGAAGCAACAGCGTGTGGAACCTGTCAATTTAGATGGATGGAAATGTTTGGAGCTTCTTCTTTTTCACTGATTAATGACAGCGTCAAGGATTGATTGCGATTCAAAGAGTAAAAGGGATAATAACAAAATACACATCACAGCTAAAAGGATAAAACATATTTGATATCATGTAGATAACAAGGGCATTTTGTAAAAGAAGAGAGAGAGAGAGAGAGAGAGAGAGAGAGATTGATTTGCACTAATAAAACCACGGAAACCACGGAAAGCCTTGTTTAATGACTAGCCTAGCTGCACTCCTAGTAGTTAAGGCAAATCATCCTAAATATACTAACTTTGGAGGCTTATCATAATCCAATAAAATGTTTCTTTCCACGCGATCATTAGAAAATAGTAGAAAATAGTTGTGATAGGGTCAAAATGTACTTAGAGCAAGATTAATCAAATTAGTTACAGAACCTAATTTGTTATAGTTCATCACATTTTAATCATCCTAAACCCTAAAACCTCAATTAATTTAAACTAATCACAATCCCTAAACATAAACCCTAAAACCATAAACTCTCATTGACATTACTAATGATATTTATATATAATATAACAATATTTTCTTGTGGAGCCTTATACAGACGTTCGAAATTTGCTCATTCTTATAGGACATTGCCAACTCTTATTTGAGTCCATTTGCCAATATTAGTCCATTTATGCGAAAGGATAATTTGCCGTAAAACCTTTTTAACTTACTTAAAATTATAATTCCTCAGCTTAATACTTGTCAAATTGTATATATAAATCAAACCTCATCTATAAATTGGTTATTTAATAATTCTGAGATAAGCATGAAAGATATGAGATAATCAAGTGAAAGATCAATGATTACATATTCTTTGAGAAGATTATAATTTTCAAAATTATTTTAGTCACAATAACGTCTAAACGAAAGAAATTAGGATGCGAGCTGGATTTTTTAATATACAAAATCTTAACTAAGTAGTAATAATTTACATTTAGCTCTAAACTTAACAGAACCAATATGAATTAGTCAAGAGTATAAAGAGGCGAGTAAGTAAACCCATGCATTTGCATCTTTACTTGACCTCATTTTTTTTTCTTTTCAATTACAAATGATATGAGATAAGGATATTGGAAGTGCCAATGACAAATAATTTAGTATCAAATTTTACAAATGATCGCTCTTAAATATTTTAAGCTCGTTTTCTCACTTCAAGATCAACAACTTAGCTTGTTGATAGATTCCGTCTCACATTATGTTAAAATATAAATAAGATTAATGATTAATTACACCATCAATGTAAAAAAAATAATTACACAAGTGGCCTTATCCACTATTGATTTGAAAGAGTGGGTAGTTATGATCCTCAAAATCAATGATGGATCAGATTGCTTATGTAAAATTTAGTTTAGATAGACAATGTATACTCTGTATTTCCTATAAATATATCATTAAATGGCTTTACAATTGATCCACGTGGCACATAATTCAAGAAATTGTTGGCAGGACAATACACTATTCTCTCTCTCTTAGACCTTTGATCGTCGCTCTCTCCCACTCTTCCTTGTCCATCTCGCCTCTTTGCCATGCCTCTCCTCTTCCTCCTTTCGACACCGGCGGCCACAAATACTTCCTCATCAGCTATCTCCATCTCTTCTCCTCATCCTCCGTCGTTTGCCATCTTTCCAATTTGCGGCAAACTAATGCCTTCAACAATGTTTTCCACATATTCTAAGGGCAATTTATCTGAAGGACCACGATGAACCATTTATTCGCAAATTAATGCTAAAAGGGATTCTCAAGCGAGCCAAGTGGACGACATCATTTGATTTGAGTGGTTCTAATTGGCAGCGATCAAATGATCGTTCATGAAGTTTTATAACTAAATCATACACCTTCCAATATATCCAACAACTCTCGGGTCCTCGCCATCATATCGTATATTCCTTCATGCGAAACCTTTTTTTCTAATGAAGTTTGTTTCTCCAAATTATTTGTTGTCCGAGATGTGTCATGCCTACTGCTAAAACTTCTAGTAAATCATGCAACCGGACAGAGCTATGAACAAGCACAAGAGTGAGCGAAAATGAAATGAACTCGTTGGAGAATAAAATGAGGATCATTGTGTACCGGTGAAGCGTTTCTGTGAATTGTCATCGTCGGCAACTGGTGGGACGCCCCCTTGTATGCAAATATGAGGTGAAGGAAGAGAGAGGGAAAGAGTGAGATCCAGATGAGATGTTGATCAGATCGGTGAACGTGAATGAATGGTGAATTCGTTATGAATGATCTAGATAGATGCTTTTCAGGTCATTTTATATTCTTCAGGACAAACTAATTAATGATGGCTTTAAGACAAGTACAGCTCGAAAGAGGAAAGCGTTATGATCCTCTCTCAGGTCATTTTGTGCCCGTCATGACAGAATATTTAAGACGTCTTCGACACAAGTATAGCTCGAGATAATGAGGGAAAGCGTTGTGATTCCCCTTCTCTCCCCACTCTCTATATATATGCATCTATTTTTTTTTTTCTTTTTTCATTCTCTCTGCTACACACAACTAACCGCTCCCCAAAAAGGAATGGCGATCCAACAATGAAGGGAGTTAGCATAAAAACTCAATAACCCGCCGTCATTGGGTCCTTCTCTTATTTGTGTATATATATTTCTTCTTTTACTTATATACATACATATATATATATATTGTCCATGTCGGTCCTTTCGTCAAGCATAAAGATAAAAATCTTGATGTGGTTAACACATGAAAAATGACTGGATTTATTCAGTAACGAGGAATAAAATTAAGAAGGAAATTAAAAAAAATGTATAATTATAAACATAAGAAAGGGAGGAGACGGCAAAGGGGGAGCATGGGTGGGGCAAACCTAAAAACCGGCGAGCGTTGGGCATCACTAAACACTCTAGAAAAGTGCCACAGCCTCAAATCTCAAAACGCGCCAGGGCCAACAAGCCGGGGGAGATCGCACCTCACCGCTATGCCGCAGTGAGGTTGCGACTCTCCCTTGCCACTATATGCTTAGATATCAAAAAAGGTTCTTTGCCTTAGTTAAACGCAGCCATGAAGCAAAAATGGCCAAAGGTTGCCAAGGCCACAACAGATCTCTTTAATTTGTCCTTTTTATTTTCCATTTCAAACTTTCCTTTCTGGAACTTTAAGAAAATACTTATTTTCATTCTTATAATCTAACTAGCGAACCGATTGCCAAGTCTGTATATATATATATATATTAACAGAAGAACCAACGTGAACAAAATAGTATATAGTTCAAGGATTCAATTAGCCAAAAAACAAAAAATTAGACGCCCAACTGAATATTTTTCAAAAGTTTGGGGACTATTGGTACATTTATCCATACTTTAATAGCAGACTTCCAGTTTTAATACAATATTCACCTATAAGAAAACTTTTTAATCGTTCTGACCATGCTATGTTAGTCGTAAAAAGCCCCTATTTTTGTTTAATTTCCTCTCAGAATCGGATTGGTTAATGACATATACTCTAGTGATACTTCTTTTTTTTTTTTTTTAAATAATGATTTTCCCCTTAATAAAATGATTTTCATCTAAATTTGTCACTTTGTGGAGACGAGTTTTTGTCTATTCGTTTAATACTAGTACGATGAAGCTTGATGTGAATTTTCTTTTAAAAAAATTATGGAATTGTTTTTATTCATTAATCGCAGGTCAGCTTAAGAAAAGAAGACACTAGAAAAAAAAATTGCCAGGTGTCGAATTGTCAACTTCTCATAGAGTACTATGCAACGCCACACTTTTATTTAATTAAACTAGATTAGATTAGACTTAATTAAACTTAAAAAAGTTGGCTGATTCTATGAAAGTAGACATTGAAAGAATGAAATGGGAAGGGAAAAGAAAAATGAAAAGAATAAGGCAAAGTAAGGTACTTGTGAAAAGAGAAGAGTACCGAGCGTCAACCATACAAAGGTCTATCTCCTAGAGCACCAAAATACTTATCAAATTGTAGATGACATTATATTGAATTAGAATAGAAATATTATCAAATTATTAAACCATCGGTAGTCAAGTGAATCATAGAAAAATAGCTTTTGTGCTTTTACTATCTATCAAGATCCCAGATCAGAATTGAAATGGAACTTAAAAAAACCTAGACATTAATCCGAATTACTTGCTTGGCTATACATATTGTCACCTTGAAAAGAGACATAATAATATTGAAGGCGAGAGAACATTATATTTAGATTTAGCTGTAATATCATGTAGAGAAAGTGCACACTCTCAGGTAACCTTTGACTAACACCCCAAGGAATTGGTAGATCAGAAAACCTTTATGATGGAACTCTAGCGCCAAAATCGATGATGCTTCCAATTATTCCCATTCTGTTGGAAGATATGCAGAAAGATTCTGAAAGTATATTGGGAATTGATTGATTACAGAGAATCAATCTTATATTAGATTGATCTGTAGAATATTACATTGCCTTTTTTCTTTGTGTATACACTTTGTAATATAAACAGCAAAGCATTGTACATTGATCGACACAGAAATATACAAGAAAAACTTCTTCCCGAAACCTTGCTCTTCTCCTTTCTCTTTGTCGTCCGTTCCTTACTTGCCTTCACATTCTGACATGGTATCAGAGCTGAGTTTTTAAGCTCCATCTTCTGCAATTGATTGCTTTCGAAGCTACAAGACAGATCAACGTCTTGATTATGAAAAGAATCTGTACGAAGGAAGAAGAAACGGAATTTTTACCATGAATCCAGAGGATCTGCTCCCTGGGACAACCGGCGTTCCCTCCACAGGTGACGTCACACCGATAGGAGAAACACAAGGCCACAGCACCCATGCGATACCTACAGTTTCCACAACCCAGCAGCAAATCCAAACTCAAGGGCAGATATACCCGGCTTAGGCAAATATGGGGCAGCCTTTTCAGGGCCATCCTTACCAATGGGTACCTTATCCATGGTACGTCAGGCAAGGCCCGAATCCATCATTGCCGGGGATAACAAATTACCAAAGCAATGTTCAACCTGATGGGAGTCTACACCATCCGCAAGCGGGCAAACTTAGCCGCGAGGCGTAACGAGTAAACGGGTTTGGAGAAGCGGGTTCCGGAACAAATCCTCATCCGGGATTTTTTAATACGGGTCATGGAACCGGGTTCAATGGGTCGGGCACAGGGACAAATCCCTACCCGAACCTCTCACCCGGATTTTTACCTTTTCTGATTGCAGCCACCACCGGTCGATCGGAGCCAGGCGATCCCTTGCACGTATCAACCGCCGACGGTCCAAAGTTGCGACTGATTAGCCTGCAATTGACCGGGCCGGAAAAATACAACAAATGGTCGCAAGACTTCCAGCGGGCCCTCGTCACAAAAGATAAAGACGGTTTCCTTGACGGAACCGTACTGTTCCGACGGATGAAAGGCTGGCGAGGCACTGGCGAAAGTGCAATCACCTGATCCGCACTTGGATCGGCAACTGCATCTCGCCAGATGTCGCAGCAAGACTCCCACCGACGGAAGATTCAAAAACCATGTGGGACAACATAAAGGAAATGTATGGGAAGCTCGACCGAGCACAAATTTTTTGTCTCATGCAGGAATTAACGGATCTCAAGCAAGGAAACATGTCCGTCACAGCGATTTACAACAAACTGTCATCGCTCTGGAACGAGCTCGAGGCCACGGAAGAAAAGCTCGAGGGACCTCCCGAAACCCTCAGGCAATATAAATCCATCAAAGAGAGGGAGAAATCCACTCGGTTTCTCTTGATATTGAACAAAACGTACCTAACATTTCGTTCGTAGATCTTGGCGATGGATCCTATGCCAACCCTCGGCCGGATTTTTCAGCTGGCTGTCCAGGAAGAAAGCCAACGGCTCACAGCACCGGAGCAAGCACGAGAAGGCGAAGCCGTCGCCCTCGCTCTTCGCGGAGATCGCCGCGGAAGGGAATTGGGGGCGAGAACCCTAGCCCGGGAGAGAGAAGTTCGCGAAGGGCTAGAGTTTGCAATCGCGGACAAAACCCTTAAAAGGGAAGGCGCCTACGGTGGAGATTCGATCCGGAGATCTGATGGCCTGGATTTCCCGCGGAGATTCGACGGCCTTGATTTCCCGCGGAGATCTGACGGCCTTGATTACCCACGGAGATCTGACGGTCTGGATTTAGTGCGTCGATTTGACGGTCCGCAAGCGGTCGATCTATATGGTGCATCGGATGGTGGAGATAATTCCACGATTAAATCATCCGACGGCCAATTTTATTCTGCATCAGTTCGAAATTTCGGACAAAATTCCAAGGGAAGAGGTAAATTATATTGTGAATATTACAAACGTCCCCATCATACCATAGAAAATTGTTGGAAATTGCATGGGAAGCCAGGAGAAAAAGAAAAAAAAAATAAAGGGTATTCTGCAGCTTACCAGGTGACTGGACCTACTAGATCAATTAGTGACCGACCAATTTCCTATGGGCAATATCAGCAGTTGATGCAGGCATTACAAAAAGCTGACATTGGAAATAAAGGAGGCCATTTCTCAGGTATATCCCATTGCCTGATTAATTCAATTTCAAAGAAGGCATGGATAGTTGACTCAGGAGCAAGTGACCATATCATTTGTGATATAAATTTTTTCTCACAAGTGCATAGGAAATTGGACACACCGATTTTTGTAAAACTCCCAAATGGGAATATTACTCATGTCACAATGACAGGAACTGTCCAACTTAGCTCCCAAATTATCCTGAAAAGTGTCCTCTATGTCCCACAATTTCAGTTCAATCTGATTTCCGTATCCAAAGTCTGCAAAGAAAATTCTTGTTAAATACTTTTCAATGCTGACACATGTTTTTTTCAGGCCCTTTCGACTGGGAAATTGATGGGCTTGGGTAGTCTTTATGAAGGTTTATATTTCTGGACCAGTGTTCCAAGTAATCTAGATTTGAATTCAATTCCTTTCAATAAGTTATCATTGTGTAATGCCATTGCCAATGATAAAGACTTTCTTTTACATTCAAGAATGGGGCATAGTATTTCTTTTCCATACTCTAAATGTCCTATCTGTCCTCTAGCAAAACAACCTCGCACATGTTTTCCTTTACATACCAAGCGTTCCACTACTATACTTTCTTTGATTCATGTGGATGTCTGGGACCGTATCACACAACGCATCGTGATGGTTCACGATATTTTCTTACAATTGTGGATGATCAATCTCGGGCTACATGGATATTCTTGATGCAATTAAAAGCTCAAGTTCCGTCCCATTTGAAAACGTTCATCGCCCTGACTAAAAATCAGTTTGGAAAGTCAATTCAGCGAATACGAACTGACAATGGGAAGGAATTTTTTAGTCATGAATGCAGATCACTTTTCTTGCTTCATGGCATTCTACATGAAAGCTCTTGCATCTATACTCGACAACAGAATGGAGTGGTGGAACGTAAGCATCGTCACTTGTTGGAGGTTGCACGAGCTTTGAAGTTTCAAGGATCTGTTCCGGCAATATATTGGGGCGATTGTGTCCTCACTGCAGCCTATCTCATCAACCGTATGCCTACTCGGATATTCGCTGGTAAATCACCCTTTGAACTACTTTATGGAAAGAAACCAACAATAGATCATCTTCGAGTTTTTGGTTGTCTCTTATATCGCAACTGTGGGACCTCGAGACAAAATGAGTCCACATGCCAGGAGGTGCATTTTCATGGGTTATCCTGCCTTACAAAAAGGTTATTATGTCCTAGATCCATCCACAGAAGAATTTTTCGTGAGCAGGGATATCATATTTCACGAAACAATCTTTCCATTTCGAGCATCTACAGAGGATTTGGATAGCTCCAATAGTCCTCATCTTTCCTCAATTGAGGAAAATATATCTCCTGAATATTTTCTAGCAGCATCACCAGGACAAGTCATTCCACCTTCTTCAGTTGATCAGTTAACTCAGCAAGCCACATTGGAAAGAGACTCTGCTCTCCCAATCAACAGTGGATATGATTCTGGCGAACAAATCACCAATAATGCTGCAGAAGTATCCTCACCTCCACCACCATCGGATCATCCACATCGTTCTATGAAACTGCCAGCATGGACCAAAGACTATGTTTGCGCCTCACTGAATGGACCAGGTATTCACTATCCAATATCTTCATATGTCTCCTTTGACAAACTCTCGTCAGAGCAAAGATGTTGCATTAGTCGTATATCAGATGAGAAAGAACCGTCTAGTTACCATGAGGCATCCATAGATCCACGGTGGCAAAAGGCCATGGAAGCAGAATTACAGGCCTTATTTGATAATCACACATGGGAAATAGTTCCCTTGCCCTCAAATCGGAAATCCATAGGATGCAAATGGGTTTATAAAGTAAAGTATAGAGCTGATGGATCCATTGAACGCTATAAAGCTCGACTTATAGCCAAGGGATATACGCAACGAGAAGGTTTCGACTATCATGAAACTTTCTCACCTGTTGCTAAAGATGTCACCTTCCGCTCTTTCTTATCAGTTGCAGCCATCCATGATTGGACGTTGCACCAAATGGACGTTCATAACGCTTTTCTTCATGGTGATCTGGATGAAGAAATTTACATGGAAATTCCTTAGGGCTTACGGAGACAGGGGGAGAATAAAATATGTCGTCTCCGCAAATCCCTTTATGGGCTAAAACAAGCTTCCAGACAATGGTACGCTAAATTTGCCAATGCTCTCATCGGTGCAAACTTCAAACAGTCAAAGTATGATCATGCCTTATTTACATGGACCAAAGGTATGTCATCTATTTACTTGATAATCTATGTAGATGACATTCTTATCATGGGGAATGATGAAGTTGCAATAAAAAGCCTAAAGAAATATTTACATACTACATTCCATATAAAAGATCTGGGAGCACCAAAATATTTCCTTGGGATTGAGATCGCCCGATCTCATCAAGGAATTTCTCTCGCCGTCGAGGAAGTTTGTGTTGGAAATTATTTCAGAGGCCGGTTTATCGGATGTAGGCCAGCTATCATTCCAATCGAGCAGAATATCGATTGACTACAAAGCAGACCACACTTTGGAGGAACTTCTCGATGATCCTATATTACAGATCCGACGAGTTATCGAAGCTCGTTGGAAAACTGATTTATCTAACTATGACCAGGCCGATATATCATATGCAGTGCAGAATCTTAGTCAATTTATGCACAAACCGAAGGAATCTCATATGAATGCCGCTCTAAAGGTCGTGAAGTATTTGAAGGGACGTCCAGACTCGGGATACTTCTATCTAGAAGATGCAACATGGAAATGACAGCATACCGTGATGCGACTATGCAACATGTCCTATGAGTCGAAGGTCCATAACTGGATTTTGCATTAAATTGGGAGACTCTCTTCTTTCATGGAAAACCAAGAAGCAAGCAACAGTTTCTCTATCCTCAGCTGAAGCAGAATACAGGGCCATGGCAAAGACCACATGTGAAACTGTGTGGATACGAGGATTACTTGGTGACCTCGGAATACGCCTAAAGGGTCCGACGAAGTTATTTTGCGACAATGAATCAGCTTTGAAACTTGCAGCAAATCCTGTAATGCACGAGAGGACCAAGCACATAGAAGTGGATTGCCATTTCACTTGGGAGAAGATTCAAGAAGGAATAATCGAGACAAGAGGGATTGGAACTACTGAACAGCCTGCAGATGTATTCACCTAGGCCCTATGTCAAAGACAACATGCATATCTACTGAGCAAGCTAGGTGTCTTGGACATCTACAAGCCACCAACTTGAGGGGAAGTGTTGGAAGATATGCAAAAAGATTCTGAAAGTATATTGGGAATTGATTGATTACAGAGAATCAATCTTATATTAGATTGATTTGTAGAATATTACATTGCCTTTTTTCTTTGTGTATACACTTTGTAATATAAACAGCAAAGCATTGTACATTGATCGACACAGAGAATATACAAGAAAAACTTCTTCCCGAAACCTTGCTCTTCTCCTTTCTCTTTGTCATCCGTTCCTTACTTGCCTTCACATTCTGACAAATTCTTTACGGCCTTTAAGTTGTGATCGGCTAAATAAATCTCGCGGACAGTTCACATCTTTACTACCTTTTTCGTCTCCTTTAGTTTCGTTTCAGTCGAGATCTTGCTGATCGTGCGCGTCTGGACGACAGTGAAGGATGGATCTCATTTGCAGTTGCTCTTCTTCTCTTCGTGTCGGCGGTTATTTAAAGCAAGGACCAACACAAACAAGATAGTAATACAAGGACTCCATTGGCAAAAAGGAAAAAAAAATTCAGAAGCCTAATTAATTTTTTTTTCAAAACATATCAAATATTTCTTTATTTTTAAATCTATTTAAGTTACGTTAAGGAAAAAATTAGAAGAAAAATTGCCAGGTGTCAGGTGGAGAAAGTGTCAATGCCAACTTCGCACAAAGCAATATGCGCCGCCGTGCATTTATTTGATTAAGCTGATAGATTATTTGTAAATGTGAAAAATGTAGATATGCATCTTTAGAGGTGAACAGGAAGAAAGCTAAAACAAAATTCGCTGGGATAAAATGAAATAAACAAATGGGATGGGAAAAGAAAAATGAAGAGAAAAGAAAAGGGAAAGTAAGGTGCGTTTGTTATGGAGAGAGTACCAAATGTCAACCATACATAGGTTTCCCCTCAAAATACCAAAATGCTTAACAGATTATTAGATGATTAGATGATTAGATTATTAGATGAGATAGTTGACGTTATCATATTGAATTGGATTAGGTCAGAATGATTACATAAGATGTTTCATCGATAGGCAAGTGAATTGTTGAAAAGGAGCTTTCGTGCTTGCTGCAATCTATGAAGATCCCATATCAGACTCGAAATGAAACATACAAAAAAAGCTAGACATCAATCTGAATTAATTGCTAGACCATATATATTGTCACCATATAAAGAGATATAATATTGAAATCGACATTGTGAGAGAAGCTGCACATTCTTATGCAGCCTTTGACTTACGCCCTGGGATTTGGTAGATCAATTATCTTTTTTGGTGGAACCGTAGTGCCGATATTCATGATTCTTCCAATCGTTCTAGTTCCTTCCGGTCTTCTACGTTTGATGGACGGAATCCTCACAGGAAATTCACACCCCTGTTGAATTTCCTACAATCTTTGCAAGTTTTATATTTGTCACCAGACTCACCTATCATTGGGCATCGATGAATATAGGGATCACATGTGGTTGGTATTTAGGTAAACCTTGCAGTGATTCACAATGAGAGCTGCTCAATGTCTTCAACTTATGTAATTTTGATAGATTAGGTAACCTTTCCATGCAATTGCAATTCATGATTGATAATTTCTTCAGCGAATTTAATTTTTCCAATGCAGCTCCTCACTATCAATTCTTTGAACTTCCCTAGGCTTGATAGCGATAGTGTCACTAGCGATTTACATTCTTCCACGGTCAAATACTGGAGACTCTCTAGCTGTTGAAACTCGATTTCTCTCAACCAACATTCAAAGAGTGTAAACTCAGACAAATATCTCGAGTTGGACAAGAATGATTGTTCTATCGGTGACTTTACGTCTCTTAATACCAAATGACACAGATTGGAAGGAAGCCATGTAAGAGATCGAGGATCATCCCAAGGCATGTTAAGGGACCAAAGCTGAGGAGGCCATGTGATATCTATACTTAGATTCCACTTGTTGGCTTTTGGTGACTCCCCCATCCATGTAATATTTCTACAACCATCGGATTCTAACACTTTGAAATTCTCCAACATCCCCATGTCCTTTGGTTGCTCTCTTATATTGATCTCTAGCAGAACCAAGCACTCCAGCTTTTTAAGATTTCCAATAGGAGTAGGCACTTCTACAATCTTTGAACCCCACAAATGTAATGCAGCCAATGATTCAAGTCCTCCAATAGAGCTTGGTAGCTCCCTTATCTGAGTGAATCCCAAGTGCATTTCCCTTAACCTTTTGAGATCTCCAATATAATTAGGTAAGTCTCTTATTTTACTCCCAAAGACAATTAAGCGTTGCAGCCTTCCAATAGAAGCAAGTAGTTTTGTAATCTTTGTTTTTTGGAAGTTTAAGTCAAGCAATGATTCTAGTCCTCCTATGGAGTATGGTAACTCCCTTATTCAAGTGAATCTCAAGTTTAGTTTCTCCAACTTTTTGAGTTCTCCAATTGAATCGGGTAACTCTCTCATTCTTGTGGTGCTCAAATCCAATTCGAGTAATGATGTCAAATTCCCAATGGAGTTTGGAAGCTTTCTAAGCCAAGTGCAACCCCTTAAAGCTAGCCATCTCTCCAATAGCTAAATGAAGCTTTTGTATACATTGCCCCTCTAGCCTTAGACTTGACAAGTACTTTAGACTACATATTGTAGAAGCCACTGTAAGCATGTCAAATTGGAGGCTTGTCGAATACTTTGACAACTGATCTCAAGCTGGAATTATTTCTAAGCACTTTAAACACTCTAGCTTATGGATAGAGCTATGAATTCGTGGTGACTTTGGACAATGGTCATCAAAAACTAGAATCCTCAAATTCAAGCACGTTGAGAAGTCGGAAGCGGTTGAGAGATGGCACCTCATAAGATGTATAACTTTTAAATCATGATTCACCTGCAAAATAGTTAGAATTTATTGAAGTATGGCAAGGGAAATGGCTACAAACATATCCATGTGATATGAAACCATACAAAGCATGGGCCCCATCCATTCCAGTTTTGTAGACAATTGCTGTCTGAAAGCTTAAGCACAACTAAGTTCCATAAACATAGATTGATCACTTGCAAGTTTGAAGGGCAACGATGCCAAGAGAGCCATCTTAAACTCAAGAGAAGATTCTTAAAGTCTCCTACCAATTTCCCTCATTCCAATTCCAACAATCTTAGGCTAGGCAGCCTTGAAAACTCTTCAATTGAAAAAAACTAACTATTTTCATGAGTCTTAGACTTGATCTACATGTAAATCATTATTCTTATTTCTACTCTCATATTGGAAGTGTAAGCTAATAATATCTTTCACTAGATATAATTATATTATCTTCACTCAAGTTAAATAATTGTTTTCTCATCCTTGCGCAAGACAGATAGCAGAGCACATTCAGCATATAAGCTGAAATTTGAGCTAATGTTAATATATACCTTTCTCATCCGCACTACATCCAATGCAATCTTGGGATACCATAGCCTACTACGCTTCCTAGGAAATTTGAAGTCTTCTTGTTGAATGATTTCTCTTCCAAGAGCTCTAAGTAGGTTGTGCATCAATAGTCTATCATTCTCATCAACCATTATCAAAGATGAATGGGCGAGGACATTGACATCACTTCTTGGGAGAAAATCCAATGCTTTCCACCTATAATATGGATGGATTTTTTCTTACCAATAAAGAAGCATGCAATATCAAGAACAATTCCTCTCTCTGCATCCTTTAGCATTTTGAAACTAATCTTTAATTTATCCGGGATGTCTTGATTTGGAACTAAATTCAAATTCTTCAGTGTTTCGTTCCAAAGTCATTTACTTTTGCTATAAAGAGAGGAACATATAACTTCAAGAGCAAAAGGAAGTCCATCAACTTTGCTAATAATATCGCAAGAAACATTTCTGTAGTCATATGGAGTGGAACCCATTCTAGAAGCATGCTTACTAAAAAGTTGAAGAGCATGATGATAGCATTATTCTCTCATAGATTCTAAACTCTTCAAAACACGTTTGGACATTGTTGACACCTAATTTTTATCTTTCAAATGGTGTATATATATATATATATATATATATATATATATATATATAAAGAAAAATCAAAATCAAATCAAAAATCAAAATAAAAAATTTTAATTATTAATTTTCCTTTAAAAAAAAAGTCGTGCGAGTCTGGTCGGGTTGAATCCGGCCTTGGCCTCGACTGCCCTTTTTCCCCTTATTTCTCCCCGCATGGGCTGGGCCCAATCCCTCTCCTCTCATTTTTTTTTCCTCGTGTGGCCTAGCCTTTTCTGCCCTCCGGCCCGGCTAGCCCCCTTGTCTTCTCCCTCAGCATTTTTTTGCACAGGGAATCGGTAAAGACGAAAGCAAAGCAGCCGTCCACATGGGGAAGTGGCAAAACCGAAAGGGGCCACCATGGCGTAGGGATCGCATCATCTTGCTGGTGCAAGCAATCGTTGGAATTGGGAGGTCGAGCCTCCGGCGCAGTCCGTTGGTTGGAGAGCCGGGGGCACACATGCGCGAGCTGAACGAAAGAGAAGCATAGAGAGATCTCGAGGGAAAGGGGAAAAAAATAGAGGGACACGGGGAGAAAAAGAGAAGAGAAAAAAAAATAGGGAGAGAGTTTGAACGAGAGAAACACATAGCGAAAAGGAGGGGGAACTCAATGAGGCCACCGCCGATGCATCTCCGGGCCGCCGTCGCCGTTGTTCCCGCCACCACAGACGCGTCTCCAAGCTGTCATTGCCGTCGGAACTCAGGTTGGCATTTCATCGAATATGTGGTGTGCATTTTGAGCTCGAGTTGGCCGGAGTTCGTTCCGTCTGTTTCAGGCGAGCTCCGGTCTCCGTAGGTCCCCCTTAGGTTCCTGTTTATTGTTGGTTATTTGCTGGTCACCACCGCCGTTGCCTTGAATCCACATTAGGTCGGAAGCCACTCAGTTCGTTAGTGCCCATCACCTGTTTGCCGTAATGCCCAAGCGGGCTCTCCCTCCCCGGTTCCTCCGTGTAAAGTCTAGCTAGTCTCTTAGTCACCAGAATGCTACCGCCGTTTGCTTGAAAGCTGGACCGTGTCCCTCCGAACCAAGGCGGCATCATCACGACCCCAATCGGATCGTTGGCGCCCCTTGCCCCTGTCTTCCTCGTTGTCGTAGCTCCTTAGTCGTGATTGAGCAGTCGCTGACCAGGGGAGCGCAGGCCGAGCTGGGCTAGGTCTGTGATCTATGCTCAATGAGATGGAGGCAGTCTTGCCTGTTGAAGTCGAAGTCCCTTCTCTAAGGGTCCTTTCCCGATCTACGCTCAATGAGACTGAGTGGATGCAACAGAGTCATGAGCAGTTAAACATGATCAATGAGAAGAGATTGCAAGCTATATGTCATGGACAATGCTATCAGAGACGAGTTGCAAAAGCCTTCAATCGAAGGGTGCGTGCCAGACACTTTGAAGTCAACGAGCTGGTGTTGAGGAAAGTGCTTCCAATTATACTGGACCCTCGTGGCAAATTCACCCCGAACTACGAAGGGCCATGTGTCATTAAGAAGATTCTACCTAGTGGTGCTTTGATTTTAGTTGAAATGGATGGCAGTGAATTGCCTAGACCTGTAAACACCGATGTAGTCAATAAATATTTTCCATGATTAAAATCAAGGTCGAGGAGCCACTTCATGCATGATCCGAGTCTCATGGCATTATACATACATCATAGATATTAGACATATGTCACATACACGCATATCTATTTGTGTTTCAGGCACCTTGCCGTTCGATGAGGAAATGGTGGAGGGAAGAGTTGATTCAAGGATCCATCAAGTCTCCGCACAAACGATTGAATATCTCTTTTTCCTAAATGAGAGGCAAGATGCGATATAAAAAAAAAAAAGAAGAAGAAGAAGAAGAAGAAAAAACATGGCATCATTCGTATGACCTATTTCGGTGCAACTATGCGTGCTTCGTATCGGTGACCCTTGAAAAGGGGAGCTTGTCAAAATGATTTTATTTGGGTAAAAAGGTGAAGTGTTAATTATGCCAAAAAAGAAGTGCTTAGGATGAAGAAAGGTCAAGCCATTTCCAAACGCATCCTTCAAACACTTTTGAGAATTGAGTAAGAATTGAGTAAAAGTGACCTTCTGGATGATTCATTCGCGTTGAGCACAAATATCAAAATGATAAAGGCATTTTCTTCACCAACCCTAAGTATTACACTAATCTCTTACTACCCCTTTGCGCAGAGCAAAGATGATAATTCGAAATACTCTGGTCGAGGACAACCCTATATTGGGGTAGCATAGGAGGTTACGGTTATGTTGTAGAGCGAAATATTGAGAAAGATTCTATTACTTTCACTTGCATCAATTTTTTGGGGGTAGCTTCAGATGAATTCTCATTAGAGCTTGACTCATCCCAATGTGAAGAAGAGCATTTCTTTCTCTATCCAAACACTGATACCCGTTGTTTTAACCAATTTGAGCCTGATTATTCATTTCTGAACCCCTGAGCGGTGATCATCTCCCTTCACTAGGGAAGGCATAAGAATTGACCAAATATGATTGACATTTACGAGACAACGATAAAAGCATCTCGAAAGTCGTAAGAGCTCCAAAAGGTCACAGAGCAAGAAGTTTTATGAATTAGGGGGGGCATGAAAAAAGCAGTGTGCCTGATAAAAGCAAAACCAATGCCTGTCAAGAAAAAGGAGCCAAAATGTTGCATCTTATGTGAAAAATTATCACAGTCCAAGTGCCTGAAAAAAAAAAAAAACTATTGCAAGTGCAAAGAAAGTTAGAAAAAGGGGCAAAACTCCCATGTAGAAATGATTAGTCAAGGGACTTTCGAGATGCGTTGTATTTCAAAAGCCAAATAATTTGGAAAGATCGAGTGACTAGGTCACGATGCCATGATGATCATCGACTCTTAAAAACTCTCTTAAAAATTTTAAGCCTTTCGAGCCTCTCCCGAGCCAACATCACAACCCTCTCCCGAAGTCTCTTCTGATTGGAATGGTTTGAGTGAAAATGAGAATGCCACAAAAAAGCTATTACTTGAAGGAGTGGAAGTAATTCTATCTTGTCTTATCTTCTAAGTTCTCGACTCGTAAACCTGATTTAGATAGTGACAAATGTTTCTTTATAGGCCTCAAAGCAACAATTCCTTTATGTAAGCCCTAATCAAGCCTATATTTGCAGCCCTTTCAAAAGACCTTTTTCATCAATCAACTTGTGCTCATTGCGAATGTTTCCGAAAGCCTTTGACATGGGTTATGTGAGATACCCTCTGCAATCAGTTACTTCCCATGCAAATAGATGGGATCAAGCAGCTATGTTATCATGAGTGTGTAAAAAGCCCTTTCGATTAAGGAGCTCTAGTTTGGCATGCTCAATGAACCTTTTTTTCACGAATAAAAATTGTTTTGATAAGAACTTGTCTCCTGGAGAATTTGATGATTAATGATATATCCATGAGCAAATTGATAGTTTTGCGCCACATGATGCTGATTGACATCGAAAGATTTTCTAAAGCATTTGGACTTAGCTTGACTGGCTTGTTCAATTAATGCTGCGATATTGCTAATACATTTCTTGATAACGTCTCTAATGACATTTGTTCAAGTTGAGTTGGACAGATTCCTTAGTGCAGTCATGCAATATTCAATGGGTTAGCGGGTTCTTCCCTAAAAGCCGAAGGTTCGGGTGTCTTCCTTAAACCATGTATTTTCAACCCGGTTGAAACTGTTGTTACATGGTGAGATTTTGTCCCCCTCGTTCTTCTTGTAGCCCGGAGAGTTTTGTAGCCCAAAGTCCTTCTTATGACACGGTGTGCTTTGTAGCCCGGGGTCATTCCTTCTTCTTATGAACCCGAAAGCTTCGTAGCCCAAGGAGCTTTCTTTCTTCTTATTGACAAGACGCACTTCCATAGTTATGAGTCATTTCCATCGACCTGATATGTGCATACGCACCTAGGGTCTTTCTATCGCCAAAATAATTTAGGTATCTTCTGTCTTTGATTGCAACCTCTTCGAGGCTACCTATATTTAAAGAAGGGTAGCTATTGACACCTAATTTTTATCTTTCAAATGGTATATATAAAAAAAAGAGAAAAATCAAAATCAAATAAAAAATCAAAATAAAAAATTTTAATTATTAATTTTCCTTTAAAAAAAAAGTTGTGCGAGTCCGGGTCGGGTCAGATCCGGCCTTGGCTCGACCCGCCCTTTTTCCCCTTATTTCTCCCCGCATGGGCCTGGGCCCAATCCCTCTCCTCTCATTTTTCTTTTTTCTTTTCCCTTGCACGGCCCAACCTTTTCTTCCCTCTGGCCCAGCCCACCTCGTTGTCTTCTCCTTCAGTCGTTTTCTACACGGGAATTGGTGAAGATGAAAGGTAGAAAGCAGCCGTCCACATAGGGAAGTGGCGAAACTGAAAGCAAGGCTGCCACGGCAGTACGGGACCGCATCATCTCGCTAGTGCAGGTGATCGTTGGAATCGGGAGGTCAGAGCCACCTGGCAGAGTCTGCTGGTTAGAGAGTCGAGGGCACGTGCGTGCGAGCTGAACGAAACAGAAGCAGAGAGAGATCTCGAGGGAAAATGGGGAAAAATAGAGGGACACGGGGAGAAAAAGAGAAGAGAAAAAAAAATAGGGAGAGAGTTCGAATGAGAGAAACACAACGAAAAGGAGGGGAACTCACCGAGGCCACCACTAACACATCTCCGTGCCACCGTCGCGCTGTCACCGCCGCGATGCGTCTCCAAGCTGCCATTCCTGTCGGAACTCAGGCTGGCATTTCATTGAATACCTGGTGTGCATTTTGAGCTCAAGTTGGCCGGAGTTTGTTCCGTCCGTTTCGGGTGAGCTCCAACCTCCGTAGGTCCCCCTTAGGTTCCTGTTTGTTGTTGGTTATTTGCTGGTCACCACCTCTACCGCCTCGAATCCCCATTAGGTCGGAAGCCGCTCAGTTCGTTAGTGCCCATCACCTGTTCGCCGTAATGCCCAAGTGGACTCTCCCTCCTCGGTTCCTCTATGTAAAGTCCAGCTAGTCTCTTAGTCACCGGAATGCTACCGCCATTTGCTTGAAAGTCGAACCATGTCCCTCTGAACTAAGGCGGCACCGTCGCGACCCTAATTGGATCGTTGGTGCCCCTTGCCCCTGTCTTCCCCGCTGTCGTAGCTCCTTAGTCGTGATCAAGCAACCGTTGACCCGGGGAGTGCGGGCCAAGATGGGCCAGTGTCCGCGACCTAGCCCGCTCGGTCTCTCTTGGCCTGTAGGCCCACTGCCCGGAATCAACCTGGGCCGTGGGCCTGCGAGTGAATTTTTTTTTTTTTAAAAAAAAAGACTTAGGTCCTCCGGATTGGGCCCGGTCCATCCTTAAGCAGGCCTAGTCGGGTGGACCCAACCCATCTTGCTTGGGCCGAGCACGGTCCTCGGCCGGACCCGACCCGGTTCGGTAAAAAAAAAATCATTAAAAAAATGATTTCGAAAATCCAAAAAAATATAGAAAAGTAAATTTTTAAAAAATAATAAAAATTAATTTTTTAAAAATTAAATTAAAATTCAAAAAATTCAAAAATTAAAAAATGATGGGGTTTGGTTAGGAATTTCTATATTTTGCATTTTTAGTGTAATTAGACCTTTATTTGCTCATATATTAATTATTTTGCATGTTTAATTTGCATATTTAATTATGTTTAATTGCATGTGTTTAATTTTATTGCAATTAGGATTTTGATAGCTATGATTGTTACTTTAATGGTTGCGCATCCGCACGATCACCTTACATGTTAATGGATAAGTATAAAATCAATCCAAACTGCCTGACAAAAATCATTTTGTTAAAATGAACAAGATTAGGTACCGAAAAAAGCACTAATTGACTAATTAGTGTAATCAAGTCCCCAACCCCGGATTCTTTGGTTACGTAGGAAGTGAGGCACGCTCCCATACCTCACTTGGTTTCTAGCCGACCCTAATAGGCTAGTGGCAACTCCTTTTGTGCAAAATTCCTTAAGAATATCCCAACATCACATGGGGTATGGGCTTGGGAGAGCTCGCGCCTAATCATGAGCCTTAGGCTCTTTTAAGCAATACCCCTAAACTTGTTCCCTCCCCGCAGGGTAGGTCGCAGCAGACATTATTTTCTTCAATCTCCTCTTTGATTGGGAAAAAGTTAGTGTCTTGTTTTGTAATAATGATTTTGCTTCCTAAACCAAACCAATCACACTTCCCTGCAAGTTTGGAGAGTTGATCCCATTATCGAGGTCATCAAGCATGATGAGAATTTTCTTGTTGCGGAATCTTCTTTTGATTTGGTTAATCCCTGCATCAGGGTTAGAGATTGTTAGAGAAATCCCTTATGATGTTTTGAAGATGACAAAATAAATCAAAGGCTACTAATATGTTTGATGGTTGAGTAATAGACCATGCAGATGATAGAACATGTAAAGGATATTATCAAAGTCAAAAGACGACCAGAAGATTGAACGTAACATATGTCCAGAGTATATTTTGAAGATTTCCAGACTTTTGTGTCAAAGTCTAAAGACTGCCAGACTCAAGACTCAAAGTCTGAAGACTGCGACTCAAGACTCAAAGTCTCGAAGACCGCGTACTTTAGTGTCAAAGTCTATTCTACATCGAAGTCTGCTCATTCTGACAAATTTTAGACTGAACGTGAATGAAGATCTAGAAGACAAACTCTATGCTGAAGCTGAACCGAAGACGACTCTATGTTGAAGCTGAACTTGGTACGACCTTAAAGCTAAATCACTTCGTAGCGTAATATGTTCGACTCGATTGCAAAGTCTATTGCACTCAAACTTAGATTGTAAAGTCTATAGCTATCAGACTTTACATCCAGATTCGATGAATCGTAACTCAAGCCCAATCATATAACAGCTAGTGATCTGGTTTGGATTCCACATCAATATTAATTTGATTGATTCAATCTAATTGATTGACGATTGGATATTGGAGACAAGAACTTTCTATACGAAGAAGCTTTACTTATGGAAATCAAGATTTCGTTTGTATGAGCGATCAGAATCAATTTGTGATTTTACCTTTGTCATTTAACGGCTACCAAATCTTCTAGATATAGAGCTGTCCAATGGGTATATTGGAAGACAATTCTCCGGGATACTGTCCAACAGGTAGTTTGGAAGTGGAGGAGTACTTAAGGAGATGAGGACCGATGAGCAAGAAAGAGACAGAGCGTAAAATTTATAATTCCAAAGTCTGAGTGATTTTCAATCATATACTTGTCTCTTGAGAGCTTAAACGTTTGTGATCGGGAGAGAAATACCAAAAGAGTGACTTAGTGAGATAGTGTGATATACTAAGTGTTTGCACTCAAAGTTGTAATCTCTTGTTGATTGCATAGTGGAATCTAGCCAAGAAAGCTGTTAGCGTGGGAGAGTGGACGTAGGCTTAGATTAAGCCGAACCACTATAATTTCTGTGTTCTTATTCTCTTCCTTAACTCCTTTGTTTGAAGTTTATTTTATTCCGCATATATTTGCCAAGATTTATCTTAAACACCTATTCACCCTTCTAGGTGTTCGTGCTAGCACTCTCAGAGATCTCCACTGGTTTGAAGTTGAGAATATTTGACAATAGCTGTTTTTGCAATTGAATGATTTGGCCAACTTATGAAGCTTCTCAAACATTGGAAAGAAAGCTGTACCCATGAAAATGACTCTAAACTTGGTTAAAGACAACCTTGCCAAGAGTCTTCTTACCAATGCCACTCATATCATGGATTACTATATAACGTACCTCAAGAGAACCTTCATTTAATAGGCGCACAATGTTGACAACATCTTCAACATGATCCTGGATACTAAATGATCAGGTAGATTTTTCTCTCTTTTATTCAGCATAATCAAAACTTCAGCCGTGACTAATTTAATGAGTTCACCTTGGCTATCATATTGGATACAAATTGGTCTCTTCAGAAAGATCGAAAATACAATATTAAGTTCAGGAATATTGTTAAAAACACAAATTAGCCATGGAGGGAGAAGGGGCAAGTAGGGCCGACCGTCCCCCTCTAAAAAAAAATTGAACGTATTACTCCACAAAAATAAAAGGAAAAAAGATCATTTTAAAGAAAATCGCCCTCAATCCAGTGTTAATTCAGTTAAATAAAAAGTAATCTCATATATAGTTTCAAGCTCTAACTCTATTTTTATTAAGAGAGTCGATCAAAGTCTATGCCAATTATTATGTTGAACGTCAAGTAGCCAACCTTCTTTCAACCGATGTTGAGCTCTCCCTCTATCCCTAAAGGCGATAGCTAGTTTTTTCCCAAGAAACCCCATTCTCTCAAACCCTAAATCCCATCTTTATGGCTGAGTCTGGATTTACTCTACCAGATTAGCCAACCCATATTTCAATCCCTCAACACCCATCTTTTATCCCAAGAAATTCTAATCTCTCAAACCCTAAAGCCATCTCCATGGATGTGTCTACTTGCTTCCCACCCGATTAGCCAAACCACAGACCCAATCCTTCAATGTGCCCACCCATAGCGTTTGGATTGGAATAGTAAACTCGCACCATTCGACCTCCTTTGTGACCCATGGCTTCTTTCCAGTGCCTCAACAAAACCCTCTCCCGTGAAGCTTTTAGTTGGGGGAATCCATAAGTCTTTGGGTTGCTCATAGTTGGCAAGGTGCGCTTCTTCATAATAGTGCAATTGCCTAGTGGTTTATTTTAATCTTGTGAGGTATCCCTGAAAAACCATCCAAAGTATACCTTATTTAGAATTAGTGAATCCAGAAAATAGAAAATCGGTCTACAGAACAACCCAGTTGCTAAACACTCGACATCCACAAACCTACATACCCTCAATGCAGAAGCCAATCGAAACCAGACCTCCCTTCAATCCACAACTATACTCCTATAACTATTACTAAACCCAGAACAATAGGTAGGAAATGGCAGGGGGGAGGATAACCATCTTTGAATGGCAGCCCTATGTTGAAGAATGGGAGATTTATGGTTGGAAGAGGATATAACGGACTTAGGGGCTAAGATTCCAGAAGAAGAAAAGAAAGAAAGTGAGTTAACCCTTTATGGAAAACTTTACTCAAGACCCAACATTAACTTCTAGGCTTTCATCACCACTATGAGAAGAGTATGGAAAATAGAATCAGTAAAATGTGAACTGATTGCGCCAGGGTTTTTCTCCTTCTTATTCAACTCTATTAAAGAGAAAAAAACGGGTTTTAGAACCAGGGCTATGGTCTTTCGCAAGTAATCTACTTATTCTAAAGGAAGGAGATCCAAATATACCTAAACATTGTTATGAGTTTTCTCATCATGCATTCTGGGTGCATATCATAGGCCTCCCTCATGCCCGAGTAATCGAAGAATCTATATGTCGCATAGCCTCTAAGTTGGGGCAAGTTGAGGAGATCAAAATAGAAGCGAGAAACAACTCCTGGAAAAGTGGAAAAGCAAGAGTGCTGTTGAACCTATCAAACCCACTTAAAACAAGAACTATTATTAATGTGGGGGGATAAGTATACTAATGGTGCCATAAGTTATGTACAGCGCTCACTTTGGTGCCAAAAGTTTCCGTCGGATCACTTAAGTGCCAAAAAATTTGAAAAACGCTCACTTTGGTGCCAACTGCGATCTGGTTGATTGGAAATCCGATGTGGCACTTTTTTATTAATTTTTTAAGCTGATGTGGCTCACTGGAGAACACAGTCAGCATCCTAACACCAAAACGATGCCGTTTAGTCTCTCCCCCAATTCAAAACCCTAATCTTCGGCCGTCGCCGTCCTCGACGATCCTTGCGCTCGGTGGCCACGGCTTCGACCCCGACCTTGACCCCAACCCCGATGATGGCCACTCAACGGCAACGACTCCAACCTTGACCCCGACCCTGACCCTGATGATGGCCACTCGGCGGCCGTAGCTCCGACCTCGACCCTGACCCCGACCGCAACGATGGCCACTCGACAGTCGCGGCTCAGACCCCGACCCCGACCTCGACAATGGCCACTCGACGGCCGCAGCCGACCCCGACCCCGACCTCGATGATGGCCACTCGGCGGCCGCACCCGACCCCAACCCCGACCCCAACCCTGACGACGGCCACTCATGCGGCCACTCTTGCTGCAACTCGTGCGCGGAGGCCTCAACGCACAGAGGACGACACACGCATGTGAAGCAGGGGAATGACTGGCAAGAAATCAGTCACATAAAGTTTGGCATTGCGTAATCGCACCATGACAAAACTATCGATTCTAAACTCTTCAAAACACGTTAGATTGAATATTGCGGAAGTCTCGGCGAACAGGTCAAACTAGAGGCCCGTGACAACTTTGACAACTGATCTTGAGCTAGAATTATTTCTAAGCATTTTAAACACTCTAGCTTATAGATAAAGCTACCGATTTGTGGTGACTTTGGACAATGTTCGTCAAAAACTAGTATCTTCAAATTCAAGCATGTCGAGAAGTTGGGAGTTGTCGAGAGATGACATCTCACAAAATGTATAACATTCAAATCATGATTTGCTTGCAAAACAGTTAGAGTTTATTGAAGTATGGCAAAGGAAATGCCTACAAACATATCCACGTGATATGAAACCATACCAAACATGGCCCATCCATTCCAGTTTTGTGGAATATTGTTGTCCGAAAGCTTGAGCATGACTAAATTCCATAAACATAGATTGATTGATTGCAAGTTTGAAGGGCAATGATGCCAAGAAAGCCATCTTAAACTTGAGAGAAGATTCTTAAAGTCTCCCATTAAGTTCCCCCTTCTACTTTCAAAAATCTTATGCTAGAGCCTTGAAAACTCTTTTGAAAGTCTTTTCAGTTTGAGCGCCGTGAGGTTCCTATTCCCCAACGACATGAAAAGGCATAAGTGAACTTTCTATAGTGAAAAAAACTAACTATTTCCATGAGTTAATATTTCATAAATTTGATCTACAAGTAAATCATTATGTTTGCTTCTACTTTCATTTTGGAAATGTAAGCTAATAGTATCTTTTGCTAGATATAATTATATTACCTTCATTTTACTCACATTAAATAATTGTTTTTTCTTTTGTGCAAAGACAGATAAAAGAGCAGATTTAAGGTATGAGCTGAAATTCAAGCTAAAGTTAATATTTACCTTTGTAGTCTGCCCTACATCCACAAAGCAATTTTGGGAAACCATAGTCTCCTACTCTTCCTAAGAAATTTGAGGTCTTATTGTCGAATAATTTCTTTTTCAAAATCTCTAAGTATTCTCATCAACCTTTGTCAAAGACATATGGATAAGGACAGTGACATCACTTCTTGGGAGAAAATTTAGCGCTTTCAACATAAAATATGGATTCATTATTTCTTCACCAATAAAGAAGCATGCAATATCAATAAAAATCTCCGCATCCCTTAGCATTTTGAAACTAATCTTTAATTTTTCTAGGACATCTTAATTGGGAACTAAGTCTAAATTCTGTAATCCATCTTTCCAAAGTCGTTTACTTTTGCAATAAAGAGAGGAACCAATAACCTCAAGATCCAAATGAAGTCCATCAACTTTGCTGATAGGATCGTGAGAGATATTGTTGTAATCATATGGATAGGAATCCATTTTGAAAGCATGCTTACTAAAAAGCTGAAAAGCATGTTGATAGCACAATTCTCTCATTTGATAGATTCTAAACTCTTCAAAACACTTTTGGGCATTCTTTTCTCGGATCTCCTCTTTGATTGGCAAAAAGTTGGTGTTTCTTACTGTAATAATAATTGTGCTCCTTTAAAAAAAAAAAAAAAAAAAAAAACTGAAGCAACCTTGCTTTTCTGCAAGTTTGGAGAGTTGATCCCACTTATCTAGGTCATTAAGCATGATGATAACTTTCTTGTCATGGAATCTTCTTTTAATTTGGTTAATCCAACATTAGGGTCAAAGATCTCCACTAGTTTGAAGTTGATAATATTGGAAAATAACTATTTTTGCAATTGAATGATTTTGCTGGCTTGTGAGGCTTCTCGAACATTGGAAAGAAAGTTGCACCCATGGAACTGATTATAAACTTGGTTAAAGACAACCTTGTAAAGCTTCTCAAACATAAATAAATGAAAAATGTATTTTTTATTCATTTAATTTAAGCAAAAGAAGTATTATTTTTTGAAAAAATATTTTTCAAATGGTTCATTTTCCAAGAGACAAAATTAATGGATATTCATTGTTCAAAACAAATTAAAGAACATCATAACGCTAATAGTGATTGATACCTCATTATGGTCAAAACCCAATTTATTAGATTAAACAGATTTTTATTTCTTGGAAATTAGCATAGCAAACAAGCAAAGCCGTTGGAACTTGAATTACCGCACTTCCCTTATTGGGGCAAACTTTATAGTGTCAGAGACAAGAACATCATATTTGAAGTGAAGCTTTATTTCTAGCAGCTTCATATTAGCTCTCGATCGAGACCTATGCTCCAATGTGGGATGGTCTTCTCATTTATTCTTCTAGTTGGAAACTAGAACTTCAAATCATAACCCTTAAACTTTTGCTCGGTTATCCGATCGAGCCGCTCCATCATCTGTTGCGAGAGATGATTCTTCCAATTGCCCACCTCCCCTCGCCGGAAAAACCCGCTCTTCTCAACCGTCCCGCTTGATTGAGTTCCCATACACAAGACCCCGGATTTGTTCACCTCCATTTGCTTTAAACTCTCTATGCTGCACAGCTTTATGATCTCCTGCACTCCACCACCATCAATCTCTTCAGGAGTAAATGGATTGCCCAAGAAATTTGCTAGCCTCTTCACATTGGCCTCTGTCTCCCTCTTCAAGTCCTCATACTTCAAAATTAAGACCTTGTTTGGATACTCCAAGCTTGCTTTCCAATAGCCTAGCACATGGTCCCAGTATGGCCCTGAAAGAGACAGCCCTCTACTGAATAGCCCAAATGCTTCCTCGAGAGAAACAGGCGGCCTATCACTATCGGTATATTTCACTTTGCTAATGAAGCTCCACATTGACACGAACACGTCCTTTGGGTCTCGGATGATGCACACGATCCGGCACCCTGAGGTCGCAACAGATCTTGGCAGTGAGGCATAAGGGATGTGAGTCGAGAGAAGCCTGGGCGAGGGAAGAGCGTCGAGGGCTGAGATGGGGTCCTCCTCATAGGCGAAGAAATCAATGAAGGGCACACATTCATGAGGGTTCTTGGTGAGCAAAGTGTGCCTGGGGAGGTCCTGGTTGTGCCTATTGGCAATAGCAAACGACAGAGCCTTGATCCATGTCATGCCGGTCTTAGGGAAGGTGGCCAAGAGGGTGTCGGTGGGCCGGGCCTCGAAATGTTTCTGGGCCTAGATTACTCCTCCGAGGAAGTGATTGCCATACCAGAAGCCTTGATAGTTGTACAAATTCTGAGTTCCCCACCCTTTTTCTCTTGGTAAAGATGATGAGATTGCTATCTCTCCTTTTTCTGCTTCTTGACATTCCCGGGCAATTTGTTCCTTATGAAGCTCTTCTTGACTGGAGAGATCAGAAGCAACAGCGTTTGGCACCTGCAAATTCAGATGGACGGAAATGTTTGGAGCTTACTCTTTTTGACTGACTAATGACTGTCAAAGCTTGATTGCGATTCAAAGAGTAAAAAGGATAATAACAAAATATACATCACAGCTAAAAGGATAAAACATCTATCTTTGATATCATGTAGATTAGAGTAGAGAGAGAGAGAGAGAGAGAGAGAGAGAGAGAGAGAGAGAGAGAGAGAGAGAGAGAGAGAGAGAGAGAGAGAGAGAGAGAGAGAGAGAGAGAGAGAGAGAGATTGATTTGAATCAAAGGAATGATGTTATATTTTAGGCTTGAATCTATGTGTGCAGTGAAAGTGTAGCAAATGTCTTTATTGGACTGAACTGGATGAGTTGTTAATGGTGTCGATTTTGATGGTTCTAGGCTTGAATTGATGGTGACAAAGGTATAGGAATGATTCGGCTAAATGGCGTGTTAGATTGAGACCGTTAGATATAGCAGAATGGAAATGAGATCGTGTGACGATGGATTTCATGCAGAGATTACCAAGGACATTAAGTGGTCACGACTCTATCTAGGTGATAGTAGATCGCTTGACTAAGTCTACCCATTTCCTAGTAGTTTGCGTAGATTATCCGATTGATAAATTTGCTAATTTATGTGTAAGCCAAGCGGTACGCTTACATGGTGTTCGTGTAATTGTCACATCTGATCGAGACTCTAGGTTTACTTCAAAGTTTTGGAGAAGTCTCTAAGATGCTTTAGGGACGAAGCTTAGTACTATTTTTCATCCTCAAACAGATAGACAAACGAAAAGAGTGATCGAAGCATTAGAGGACATGTTAAGAGCTTGCATCCTTGACTTTAAAGGAAGTTGGGATGAAAAGTTATACCCGGTAGAATTTATGTATAACAATAGCTATAAAAAAAAAGTACAGGCATGGCTGAGGAAGTATTAGCCAGACCCTAGTCACATACTCGATCATGAAGCCATCAAAGTGGATGAGAAAGTGAGGTATATTGAAAAGCTTGTGCAAGTACTGGATCGAAAGGAACAAATTCTCAGGACCAAAAGAATTCCATTGGTTAAGATATTATGGCGATACCATAATGTGAAGGAAGCCACATGCGAGAGTGAAAACGAGATGAGGGAAAGGTACCCTCACTTGTTTGAAGAGACATAAGTGATGTCTAATTTCGAGGACGAAATTCTCTAAGGAGGAGAGAATTGTGGCATCCCAAAAAAATAACTCACGGCCATGTGTTTTATAAGTAGGAGTTTATTGAATTATGACTTCAAGATTTATGGCCAAGTGAATAAGAATGATCTGGTATTTATATAAATGGATAATTATTGTTGTTGAAAACGCATCCTATGTCCATGTGAGACCAGGGATTTTATTTGATGAGGAAATTATGTATTTGGCCATGAATTTTATAAGTTGGATTTTATTAAATTATGTTGCAAAGTCTTTTGGCCATTTTATTATGCAATTTGGTATTTAATTAAATGAGGATTAATGTCACACCCCGAACCCCGAGGTCGCGCACATCCCACTGCGGTCGATCAAATATGCGACATCCCAGGATACGTCGCCGACCCATTCATTTTATTACGCATACGGAAGCGAAACAAATCCCCTGACAACATTTAACTTGGGATAGAAAAGCAGGCAATCAATCACAATACCAAACACTCATTCACAACACATAGGTTTAAATAAAACTCTAGATTGTCTACAAAATAGACCAGCTCAACGAATGGGGAACTATCCTAAAGCCAACTAGCAGGACTCGTTCACCGATATTTCAGTTTCCACCTTTCCAGACTTAGGGCTTCGGGTCCTCCACGACCGCCATCTAGGGACCTGAAATTTTTAATCCCACAACCGGGATGAGACGATGTCTCAGCAAGTTCAACCCCTAAACCCCTATTAGAAAGAAAATACGCCCCGGGTGGCCTAGCCACATCACACGTAAGACTTACCTCGCCTCGTTCCTTCCTGCAGGTTAGCACAATTTCAAATCACTCAATCACGTATAGTAATATGAACTTAACAACCGGAACGCATTCTTTTTCATATAACCAACAACCGCGGGGTCCCGATTATAAGACTAAATCGTTATGACACGTCCCATTCCATGTCACACAATTCCGTCCCATAATCCGACACATCAATAACACCCAACATGCATTCCAATTGTTATTCACTGCCGCACAAGGGCATAGCCTACTCGCAGTTCGGCTATCTACTGGCATATAGCCAGGCATCGCCTCCCCTCATGGAGCGCGGCTTCGTCAGTACGTCGACGGCATTCCCGAAGGAGCATGGGCCCAGAATCTACTGCGACCCGCATCCACCGCGTGGGCATCCCATACGGGGGCAAGTCCGGCTCAACAGCCCAGGACGATTCCTCTTAATTATCACACAACCAAATCATACTCGGCCACAGGACACTTTGCATTTAACTCAACACTTCCACTTAAAATAGTGATCCCGCCATTTTTCTTCATATTAAAAATATTCCATAAATTACTCACGTGTGTGGGGACACGCTAATTTCGAATCAAAAAGCCAATATCTCACTTTTTCAAACTCCACTATTTAATATAATCATTAAAATCCAATTTTTGTATCAAAATCCGACATTTGGATTTTTACGAATAAAATCCTTATTTATCTCAATCAACACTCAATTTACCACAGTCAATCATCAAATTCAAATTCTAAATACACAGAAGCGATCGGCACGAAATTCTAAGAATATAAGGTCCCGACGAAATTTTCGAATTTTAATAAATAATTAAATTTATTCCGAAAATTAATTAAATAATCATATCCATATTTTTCGCAATCCACATTCAATTTATAATATCTGACCATCAATTTCAAAATCCGAATACACAGCAGCGATCGGCACGAAATTCTGAGCAACCGGGGTCAAAAACAATTTTTCCGTTTTTTTTTTATAATTTCGGAATTAATATAATATTATAAATTTCCAGAATTCGAAATCTTTAAATAATTCAAAAATAAAACCCTATTATGTCACATCAAGGCTTTATTTTAAAAATAAACATACTTAACTTTAAATTAAACACACTTTAACTTAATTAAACATCCTAATCTAATCATCAACCAAATAAACTAATCTAACCACCTAAACTTGCTTAACTTAGACTAAGCACACTTAGGGCATCATTAACCCTCTAATCAAGATTTAGTGAGTTAAACTCACCCGATTAACGAACCGAGCAGACCCAAACGACGGGGACGACGCGAGGATCGACTTTCCTCAAAGCGGGCCGAGCATCCGGGCTGGGGAAGGCGGCCAAAACGGGCCACGAAGCCGCTGCATGCCCATTTTCTGCAACTTCCGGTTGAGGCCGACGGAGGCTGCTCGGCGGCGGTTCGGCGCGAGGAACGGCGGAGAAGAGGGGCGGCAGCTTAGTCGAGCAAGGCGGCGGCTCCGGCGACGGCGAACGGCCAAAGGCAGCAGCTGGTCGACGGGGGCTTGGTCGCGGGGCGGACGAAGGCACGGCCGAGGCGGAGTCGAGCGAGACGGCGAGGCGAGGCGAGGCGCGCGCGCGGCGTCGTCGGTCGCGCGGTCGCGCGAGGCGGCGACGGCACCGGCACCGGCGCGCGGCGGCGAGCGGCGGAGGAGCGGCGTCGGGGCTGGCGAGCTGCTGGTCCGGCCGAATCCCTCTCTCTCTCCCCCCATTTCCAAGAAGCCAAGGTTGAAGATGATGTTGATGGCCCCTTTTTGGAGATTAAATCTCCACCCTCCACTTGTCAAGCCCTCAATCCTTGGCTTCAATCAGCATGACATCATCCCCATGATGTCATCTTCCACTATCTCTTCTCCCACAACAATATCCAATAGGTTCACTTGCAATTTCCGCCGGGGTCCAATTCTTTGCACAATAACATCTTCAATTTCACTCGATTCTCTTCTAATTGAATTAAATTGAAGCCCATAAAATTAATTCAATGTTACCACACTTCAATTCACATCTTCACTTGTTCATAGAACCAACTTAAGTCCCAAAAGCGCGACCAAAAGCGGCCTACTAATTTCTCGAGCCAAATTAGCCATTTCTTGATTATTTTGCTGAGAAGCTCGGATCGCATGAAAAATCTTCCGAAGATAAGTCAATGATCCTAAAATGATTTGTGACACACCCAGACTTTCAATTTCTGAATTCGATCTCAATTCCACGGTTAATTTCACTTTGGCACGATACTAGCGCGGCCCAACCTACCGGGTAGCCTTTAGAAATTTTCATGCATTTAACCTGTGGTTGATCATCTCAAGCCACAATGTACATCTTTGAAACATTGGCGACTTTCGGTTGTCGGGGTAATCTCAAGGTTTCAAATACGAACACAGGGTACCCAATCGATAGAAAAGTCGGTCTAGTGTCGATCGACAAGAATTGTGCGATCTTGTGGAATCACCCACACTCGATCACATGCCTCTGTCGAGTCAACCTATCTCCGGTCTCTAATCGATTTTTATTTGTGCCGTAATGACCCTTGCAGATTAGCTCGGTCGAAAGGTCGCTTCCTGATCAAATTCTCGAATCTGATGTATTAGAACCTCTTAGCGGCTTCACTCGATAGACTAGTTTTCATATGAGTGGCCGACTCACGGAAAGGAACTATATGCGTGCCAACGAAATGCTCGTATCAATTTATTGAAAATAGAATTGGAAAATCGGGATGTCACAATTAAGATGTATTATTAAAAATAAACTTGGGCCATTTAAGTTTGGACTTTAGGCCCAAGTGAGATGGGCCTAAAATGGGCCAAAAGGCTGGCCCATGAAGCCCATTGGGCTGTCGACGCATGGAGGAGGGAGGAGGAGGAGCCGCATGGCCTCCTCCAAGTGTCTTCAACAAAGGAGACACTTGTCTCATCCTTGGGGACAAGTGTCCCCCATGCAAAATGAGGATGCATGCAAGTATATAAGCAACCAAAAAGAAAGAGAGAGAGGGAGTGGCCGGTTTTGAGAGAGTGAGAGAGAGAAAGGGAGTTGCCGAGAGAGTGAGGAACCGAGAGAGAGGAGGAAGAAGGTCCGTCGCCCGCCTATCGTCCGTCCGTCCGCTCGTCCATCGCCGTCCATGTGCCGTCGTTTGTTCGATTTTGGAGGCAAGTTTGGGATCCATATTCTGCTCTTGCATGTGTTTCTTGCATGTGTGATTGTTTGGTGGTGGATCTTAGATGATTAGAGTATGATAAACCGAAGCTAGAGTGTGTTGTTCTTGAAATAGCTTGCTGTGTTTGTGTGTGCTGCCTGACCCCGAACGTTGTAGAGGCTTTCATGTGGGTTTCGAGTCGGATTTTGGCTTCCACTTCTTCATGAAAGTTGTAGAAAACATCTCAAAGTATAACATACTAAAATTGGGGACAAAATGGCTGAGTTTTAAGGGGTGAAACCCTTCATCTACAAAAACGCCAGATCTGAAACTGTTTTGTTGACCTCTTGGTGGTTTTGTGGGTTGCATGTCACTTTTTAAGGAGAATATCACTTCGACTACTTCATGAAAGTTGTATAGAACATCTTGAATATTAACATACTCAAATTTGAGGTAAAACGGGCAAGTGTAGCCTAGTGAAACGATTTTCTTTTGAAGACAGCAGAGCTGGAAGTATGGTACTGGACTCCCGAGACTTCGTGGACTAAATGGTGGCTATCCTTTGAGAATCTCACCTAAATCTCTTAATAAAAGTTGTAGGGGACCTCTTGAGGTGAAACATATCAAATTTCAGAGGAAACAAAGAAAGATAAGTAGGCGAAACCTCGATTTTTCGGGAGATAGCTAAACTAGACTGTTCGGTACTAGGAACAGTAGCTTCGTCCGTCTATAGTTAATTATCTAGAGCGAATCTGGCCTAGATGTCTTCACGAAAAATCCACCTTTGGGTATTCAATATAACCTGGTAAAATTTCATAATTTTTGGAGGTCATTCGGGTATTTTAATCGAAATATTTCAAGAACTGCGCAATCTGATTTTATCCGAATTTTGCATGCCGTATTGTGTGAGCTATATCTTCTTGTGTGAAGCTCTTTTGGGCATGTGTTCTTCATGAAATTGCTACCTTTATGTCTTTTCTATCACATGTTCTGATTTCAAGATTTTCGAAGATCATGTGGATATTTAATTTACATGTTTTCCGAAATTGTGCAAGCTGGAATTTGGTAAATCTCAAAAAGGTCGCGATGTATGGATTATTCTATGTTGCATGGACCCCATGGATTGTATTGACATAAGTTATTGGATCCTGCTGCATGTATGTTGATGATTGGAAATGCATATATAAACCAAATGATGAAAATGATATTGTTTGCCATCACATTATATGCCATGTTGAAATTCAGCCACAATTGTGAATATAAACTATGATAAATGAGAATGCCGTCGGAGGTGTGAGCCGATGATGCCTCGGGAGTGTCGGGATGCCTGGCTAGGGAGTGCGGAATGCTCGGTTGTATCATGATGCATGCCCGGAGGGTCCTCGGGAGTTTCGAGATGCCCGGTGGTATATGGTACGTAATTCCAGGAGGAATGCCTTGTGGTATGGCGGTACGTAATTCCGGAAGCCCCGGAGGTGTGTGCCGGGGGGATGCCTCGTGATACTAGTTGGGACGCAAGATGCCTGGCTAGGGAGTGTAAATGCCGGATGCCCGGTTGTATCTTGGATACATGCCCAGAGGTTCCTCGTGATGCCAGTTGGGATACGAGTTGCCCGGAATGTGGGGGTGCTGGATGCTCGGTTGTATCTTGGCTACATGCTCGGAGGTTCCTTGCGATGCCAGTTTAGGTGCAAGCGATAAATGTGGGATGTAAATATTGGTCCCGAGAAAGAGAAATGTGGTGGCCCAAAATGAAAGAATAAAAATTGGGAAATTGAAATTGAATTATACATGGTATGGCAACATGTATGCATGTGTGACATGATGATGGTGAGTGCATAGATGTATGTGCACCTATGGCATGATGGTATATGTGTGACATGATGATGGTGAGTGCATGGATGTATGTGCACCTATGGCATGATGGTACATGTGTGACATGATAATGGTGAGTGCATGGATGTACGTGCACCTATGGCATGATGGTAAATGTATGACATGATGGTGAAGGTTATATGAGGATGTATGTACATGTGGTGTGATGACATATGCATGGTTTCAAGGTAAGTTATGCATGGGTGCACAAATGACATGTGTTATCCTATGATTGTTATGATTGTATTGTGTGATGCATTGAGTGGTTTATTGGGTCCTTTACTTGCTGAGTGGTTGTACTCACCCCTTTTGGAGAATAACATTTCAAACTAGATAAGATACCTTTGCTGCCACTGTCACCAATAGATGGATCAAGTGGTTGAATATGATCACAAGGAGAAGGATAGCAAAGGAAGGAACTTTTGGACGCTGACATTGATCGATAGACCTTAAGTATACAACTGTTAGAAGAGATGTCGGTCATCTTTTGAAGTATAGCCAAGTATAGAAAACCATGGCATTTTGATGTATCGATGATGATGTCGATCTGCTTTAAATAAATAAAAGTGTGTGGCTTTCACCTATAAATGTTTAGTTAGTGTGCATTGTTTTCTGAATAAAGGGAAGGGAGTTATTTAGATATGCTTCCGTTATATGAATTGTGCAATGGACCGATCTAAAAGATGTAAACCCCCATGATTGTATGGACCCGCTGCAATTTGAAATAGTATCAGAGTGTCATGTTATTAGGGAAAGTGAAAGGTAAGCAACCTGTGGCGACTCCAATCGGATCGGGGCCGTCGAGGGGTGCCACAAGGAGTGATTATTTTGTTTTAATTTCTTTTCTTAGGATTTGAAATGTGAAATACATTAGTGAAAGCAAGCAACCATTATGATAGCACGAGACTAAATCACGTCACATAGAGAGTTAATGCAAATACTAGCCCTAGTAAAAAAAGAAGGAAAAGCAAAACATTTATCCTAAAAACATTGTCGAGTTAAATATAATTTACTACCCAACTTTTACTCATTAAGAACAAGAAAAAAAATTTCGAGTAGTACAAACGATAGGTATGTGTGAAACGATTCTGCACTTAGAAATTTTGTATGCCATTTTCCAAACTTAGGCTTGGCCTCTTTATTAGAATACGTACATTAATATAGAGCAGAAGGCTCGCAATACCCTAGTAATCCTGCACCAATTTTGTTGTTATTGAAATATACCCATTGCTCGACAATAGAGTTTATATACTCTTTATATATCTTCGGTCTCCCTTTACCTATTAGCTTAAGCTTTTGGATTTGACTTTCTAACTTGATATCAGAGTTAGGTACTACCCAACATTAAAGTGCACCTTCATTTAATAGTTTACACATTTAGAGCATTTGGTTCAAGAGGTGTCTATTTGCCTCCTAGTTATATATTTCCATGGTTAGTACTAAATAAAAAGACCACACTAAGCGTAAGACGAAGTAACAGATATCAAGATAGAAGGTTCTTGTTTGCCTTCCCTACAGAAAAATATTAAGTTGTGTAGTAGATCTTATAAATATCAATCATATTTGTTTATTTACGTGAGCAACGGAAGGAAAGAAGGTGTCCTAAAAGACGAAATTTGATGAGAGACGATCAAATTGACTGAGTTATAACTTTGAACAAGTCAGGGAATCTAGAAGCCACCACTCATGGAATTTACCCCCTGTAGTCAGAGAGAACACTCGAGACGTGCGACACTCAAGGCTACTACTCTGGAATTTTAGATGGCTATGTTGGCCAAAATGGTGCCCCCGACACCGTGACTGAACTTAAGCTGAGACGGTACCGTGAAGGGGACCACACACTGAGAATGTAGCTCTGACAGTTCGCACAATTTCGATGGCCGCATTCATGGAGAAATTCAACGTCTGCATAGTACACCTTGAATAATATGGTATGTTAACCACGAAATTTAATCAAAGAACTCGTTTGGAGAAAATAAACGTTTGCTCCTTATTCTATCTACTAGTCCAACATACGATTCTATAGCTTATAAATACCTATCAATACAGTTTCGACACTCAAAGAGTCTCTACCGTCTAGTATTCTGTCTATATTTGTTCAGTCACCTGGAGGGTAATGAAAAAGAAATGTCTCTTGAGATTTCAGCAATCCCATCTTCGTCTCCTGCTCAAGAAACAAGCCGCGTCACTGAACGCCAATCAGCAAATTTTTATCCAGGCATATTGGGGGGATTATCTTCTCAAATATGCTTTTGACTCCACTATCTGTAACTCTTACTTTGCTAATGAAGCTCCACATTGACACGAACACGTCCTTTGGGTCTCGGATGATGCTCACGATCCAGCAGCCTGCGGTCGCAACCGATCTTGGCAGTGAGGCATAAGGGATGTGAGTGGAGCGAAGCCTGGGCGAGGGAAGAGCGTTGAGGGCTGAGATGGGGTCCTTCTCATAGGCGTAGAATTCAATGTAGGGCACACATTCATGAGGGTTCTTGGTGAGTAAATGTGCCTGGGTAGGTCTTGGTTGTGCCTATTGGCAATAGCAAATGACAGAGCCTTGATCCATGTCAAGCCGGTCTTACGGAAGGTGGCCAAGAGGGTGTCAGTGGGCCGGGCCTCAAAATGTTGCTGGGCCCAGATGACTCCTCCAAGGAAGTGATTGTCATACCAGAAGCCTCGATAGTTGTACAAATGGTGAGTCAACCACCCTTTTTTCTCTGGGTAAAGATGATGAGATGGCTACCTCTCCTTTTTCTGCTTCTTGACATTCCAGGGCAATTTGTTCCTTAAGAAGCTCTTCTCGACTGGAGAGATCAGCAGCAACAGGTCGGCACGCCTATGGTCCTTTTTCTCTTAGGCGATTACTCACGAGTTAGCTAACCTATTGGGTGAAGCCGTTAAGGGATATAACCGCGGCAAAATCCCTAGAAGCTACCTAATCGGTTGGGTTGGACTAAAATCGCGTCCGGTCGATTTTAATCATGGAATTTAATTCGGTTTTGGGAATCGAATATTTAAGCGTGTCACAATTCAATTTTAGGACTGTCTTATCGCCCGTCAAATTATTGACGAGTCCGAAATTTCAATAAAGAAATTATCGGAGGATTAATTAAAGACCAAGAGAAAATAGAAAGGAAAAGGAGAAAAAGAAAAGGAAAATATGAAAAATGATATTAAGCATTTTCTTTTTCTCTCTCTCTCTCCTCCTATCCCCCTCCCCCTCGTGCGATCCCCCCCCCCCCACCGACTTCTCTCTCTCTCTTTTCTTTTGAATAGTCAAAGCCTTATCTCTTCTTCTCTCTCCTCTCTCTTCTCCTCCATTCTCTTCCACATGACCGAACACCCCCTCTTTCTTCTTCTCCTTCTTTCTTCTTCGTGGAAACGGCAAACCCGGGAAAATCAAGAAGCCGAGATAGCAGCAGCCACGCCGGATCGTCGTCGCTGCCCGTGCTCCGCCACCGTCCCGCCCGCCTTCGCCTCTCCTTCGCCCTCCTCGGCCACCGTTGACGCCCCCTCTCTCTCGGTACTCTCTCTCTCCTCCTACGGTTCGAACGAGTCGCCAAGACGGAAAAGCGGCTCATCGTCGTCACCGTTTGCGTCGTCCCGCCATCCGTGCCGCGCCCACTCGTTCGCCGTTCGCCGCACGCTCACGCCGCCCCTCATTTCCTCGTGCCCAGGCCTCCCCCGTGCGCCTCTCGCCCCTATTTCGTCTTGTCCAGCCACTGTGAGTGGCCGAGCAAGCCGCCGGAGCCGCGGGGTGGCCTGACCGGATCGCCTCTTGCTTTCTTGACCCCTCTCCACCTCTAACCATCTATGTTTTCCTCTGTTTCGCAGCTAATCCAGCAACCCACGAAGTGGGTTTTTAGCCGGCTCTTAGGTCGTTTTGGTCCGTTTCCGGGCCCCAAACCCGAGCCGTGCTTTGGGAAGAATCGTTCCTCGTGTCGTCCCCGTCAGATTGATCCGATTTGTGCGCGATTTGGTGAGTAATCTCACTAATCCTGGATAAGTTGGCTAATTATGCTTAAGGTTGGTTTAGTTTTAATTAATTATGTTTAGGTTGTTAGATTAGAATATATTAGCAATTATTAGTCAATTGTGATGCGATTTAGATAAATTGATTACGCAATTAGCAAGTAGACGTGATCTACTAATTATTTGAAGTGCCTTGGGATTTTCCCGACCCTTAGTGGGCTTCAATTAGGCTTTTCGGGCCTAAGTGGAATTTTTGGTATTTAAATATTATTTTCGGAATTAAATTAATTAATTAATTATTTTCCGAAAATTCAAGTGGGGTGGCCAATAACCGGAATATTATGCTGATGATCGTGGTGAAGTCCGTTTATTTAATCGGGCTTTATCTTGAGCTAAATTGAATTTTAATGTTAATTGTTTAATTTTTGAAATTTACTATTTAATTATTTATTTTTCGGAAATTAAGGTTGAGATGGCCAGCGATCGGAATATTATGCTGATGATCGTGGTGCAGCCCGCTTTATTTAAATTGGCTTTATTTCGAGTTAAATGGAATTTTTAATATTTATTAATTAATTTTCGAAATTAATTAATTAATTAATTAATTAATTAAGTAATGATTTTTCGAAATTAAGAATTTGATGGTCGGCTTGACTGAATTTTCGTCTGATCGTTGTGGTGGAGTCCGTTTATTTAATTGAGCTTTATTTTGTGCTAAAGTGAATTAATTGTGATTATAAGATTATTTTCCTGGATTAATTAATTTGGAAAATTAATTGGAAAATAACCGGGTGTCGGTTGACAGCACCAAAAGTTTTTTGGTGGATGCTAATAATGGTGGGAATTGTGGAATCGAAATCATTATATTTTGGCTAAGGCCAATTGTATACTAATGCGATATTTTATTAATGATGATAAAAGATGAAAAGAAATCTTTGTGTGAAGCAATGTTTGTGTGATATGGCTCTCGCGATTATTACATCGCTTTGGCATGTAGGATGCCTTAGAGAATGCGTAAATTGTTGAATATTGATCATGCACGTGGGCGATAATTGATCATGCTTGTGTGGCGATAGTTGATCATGCCCGTGTGGTGATAATTGATCATGCACGAGTGGACGATAGTTGATCATGCCTGTGTGGTGTAGATTGTGCCTGTGTGGCCATATTTTTGTGTATCGAGTATCGGTTGCCAATGATAAAGGTATTGTGGTAGACTACCGATCATACTGGAAATTGTGGAAATGAAAGTGAGTATGTAAGATGTATGCTGACCTGATGACTTGGCATGTCATTTAGAAATTTGGTCATGTGTATCGTGGCTCGATGATCGGTCCCATCACCTTAGAGAATGCACGTGGCTCGGTGATTGGTTTTATCAGTTGAGACTGTATAGCAATGACTGGAATGACCTAAAGATGGTCTGGCTGACATGTAATCGACTAAGTCGATTGATCTTTGCCTTGAGTCTGATATTGTAAATTGATTGATTGAATGGGAATGACCGTGAGTGGTTTTGTTGGCGTGTGATCGACTAGGCCGATTTGATCGATGCCTCGATTTATGATGTAATTACTTAGGTGTCTATTGTGAACTGTGCTAATATGCAGGTGGAATCTGAGGCCAAGGTAAGTCCTCTGCCCTGTGCCTGTTTAGGCAGCCTATAGTATAATAGTTTACTAATCGGGCTTAATGGGGTAGAACTCGCTGAGACGTAGTCTCATCCTAGTTTGGGGAAAACATTTCAGGATCCCGATGAGGAGCTGAGGAGGAGGAATTTATGAAGGAGAACTCTGAGGTGAAATTGAGGAAGAGAATGATCTGAGTGAAGAGGAATCAGAAGAGGATCAGGATGATCCCGAATATGACTTAGACGATGATTGAAATCCCATCTCTTTGTGAACCGTTTTGTATATGTGTAGATAGAGTGAGACTCTGAAGTTGCGAATAGTTTGTGAAGTGCTCTGTCTAATGCCATGTATAAAGGTTTGGTTGTAAATTTAACAACGTTTGACACCTATCAATTTCGATGGATGGAAATGTTTGGAGCTTCTTCTTTTTCACTAATTAATGACAGCGTCAAGGCTTGATTGTGATTCAAAGGATAAAAGGATAAAACATCTTTGATATCATGTAGATAACAAGGGCATTTTGTAAAAGAAGAGAGAGAGAGAGATAGAGAGATTTGCACTTATAAAACTATGGAAAGCCTTGTTTAATGACTAGCCTATCTGCACTCCTATTAGTCAAGAAAATCATCTTAAATATATTAACTTTGGAGGCTTATCATAATCCAATAAAATGTTTCTTCTTAGGCAATCATTAGAAAATAGTAGAAAATAGTAGAAAATAGTTGTGGTAGGGACAAAATGTACTTAGCGCAAGATTAATTAAATTAGGTACCAAGCCTAATTCTTTATAGTTCATCACAATGTAATCATCCTAAACCCTAAAACCTCAATTTATTTAACCTAGTCACAATCCCTAAATCCTAAACCCTAAAACCCTAAACTCTCATTGGCATTACTAATGATATTTATATATAATATAACAATATTTTCTTGTGGAGCCTTATACAAACGTTTGAAATTTGCTCACTCTTACAGGACATTGCCAACTCTTATTAGAGTCCATTTGCCAATATCAGTCCATCTATGTGGAAGGATAATTCACTGTAAAACCTTTTTAACTTACTTAAAATTATAATTCTCAGCTTAATACCTGTGAAATTGTATATATAAATCAAACCTCATCTGTAAATTGGTAATTTAATAATTCTGAGATAAGCATGAAAGGTATAAGATAATAAAGTGAAAGATCAATGATTACATATTCTTTGAGAAGTTTATAATTTTTAAAATTATTTTAGTCACAATAATGTCTAAACGAAAGAAATTAGTATGTAGGCCGGATTTTTGAATATACAAACTCTTAACTAAGTAGTAATAATTTACATTTAGCTCTAAACTTAACAGAACCAATATGAATTAGTCAAGAGTATAAAGAGGCGAGTAAGTAAACCCATGCATTTGCATCTTTACTCGACCTTGTATTTTTATTTATTTATTTCAAATGATATGAGATAAGGATATTCAAAGTGCCAATTATGCATAATTTAGTATCGAATTTTACAAATGATCGCTCCAAAATATTTTAAGCTCGTTTGCTCATTCCAAGATCAACAACTTAGCTTGTTGATAGATCCTATCTCACATTATGTTAAAATATAAATAAGATTAATGATTAATTATGATGTACACCATCAATGTAAAATAAATAATTACACAAGTGGCCTTATCCACTATTGATTTGAAAGAGTGGGTAGTTATGATCCTCAAAATCAATGATGGATTAGATTGCTTATGTAAAATTTATTTTTTTTTTTTGTCAGTCCTACTCTACTTTTATTTTAACTCTCACTCTCAGACTTTTACCTTGTCTCCTTATGGGGCATGGGAGTTAAAACTCACTCTGAAACTAATTCGTTCCTACCCCAACCCCCCTGAGAAGGTGGGGATTTGAATCTCCTTACCTTCTCCTTCCATGTTGGAAAGGTAGTTATTAGGGTAAACCCTAGTAGTTCTATGTAAAATTTAGTTTAGATATACAATGTATACTCTGTATTTCCTATAAATATATCATTAAATGGCTTTATAATTGATCCACGTGGCACATAATTCAAGAAATTGTTGGCAGGACAATACACTATTCTCTCTCTCTTAGACCTTTGGTCGTCGCTCTCTCCCACTCTTCCTTGTCCATCTCGCCTCTTTGCCACGCCTCTCCTCTTTCTCCTTTCGACATAGGCAGCCACAAATACTTCCTCATCAGCTATCTCCATCTCTTCTCCTCATCCTCCGTCGCTTGCCATCTTTCCAATTTGTGGCAAACTAATGCCTTCAGCAATGTTTTCCACATATTCTAGGGGCAATTTATCTAAGGGCCACAATGAACCATTTATTCGCAAATTAATGCTAAAAGGGATTCCCAAGCGAGCCAAGTGGACCACATCATTTAGATTTGAGTGGTTCAAACTGGCAGCGATCAAATGATCGTTCATGAAGTTTTATTACTAAATCACACACCTTCCAATATATCCAACAACTCTCGGGTCCCCGTCATCATATCGTATATTCCTTCTTGCAAACCCTTTTTCCCGATGAAGTTTGTTTTTCAAATTAAATTTTGTTTGAGATGTGTCATTCCTACTGCTAAAACTTCTAGTAAATCATGCAACCGGATAGAGTTATGAACAAGCACAAGAGTGAGCAAACCGTAAATGAACTCGTCGGAGAATAAAAGGAGGATCATTGTGTACCAGTATTTCTGCTCGTCGTGTCCTTTATATGGAAATCAAAGGACAGGGGGCCGTTCCCTTGACGCGTACTGATAAGCGTTTCTGTGAATTGGTGGGATGGCCCTAACTCAAAATAACTTAGTGGTGTGTAATTTTAATATAGAATTCACTTATGTTTGGGCTGGTTGGGAGGGCCAAGCCCATAATACTCATATTTTCTATGAAGCTTTAGGGAGACGTGATGTACAATTTCCTCATCCTCCTCCTCCTCCAAGTTTGTTAATTAATGGTTTTTGTACATTAATATGTATTAATGTGATCTATGTTGATTAAATTTATATTATATTTGTGCAGGTAAATATTATTTAGCATATGCTGGATATCCAAATTCGACGGGTTATTTAGGACCATACAAAGAAGTTAGATATCATTTGCCAGAATTTCAACAAGGTCTTACCCCTACAGGCTATCAAGAGGTATTAAATCGTTCTCATTCTTTGCTACGATCCGAAATTGAGCGAGCTTTTGGTGTCTTGAAAAGCAAGTAAAATTGTTATGGCAGCAATGACTTTGCATAATTATATATGACAAAACACCACCAATGATAGACATTTTGTAAGTGCATATTTGGATCCCAATTATGGATATTCAATTGACCTTTGATAATACAAATGAGGGGGTCGATATTTCAAATGACAATTTATCTTCTAACGTGGTGTGTTTATGTGATGAAATAGCAATGAGTTTAGTAAATACTTAAGGATGTTTGTAATTTTCAATAAAAAAAATCTATTTCTTTCTTCGAGGCATATGTAATCATGTTTATTATAATGAAATTACTCTTTCTTTTTAGTTCATAAAAAGTCCACTTTGATGTATTTTTAAACTTATGAATTTGTTAATATGTCTCTTTTATATATACATCTCGGTGCAAATGTATATATAAGTCATTAAATTTGTTAATATATCTCTTTTATATATACATCTCAGTTCAAATATATATATATAAAAGTCATTATTTTTTTTTAAGTAAGTCATTATTTAAAAAAAAAAAAAAATAAAAAACTTAAATTGGTTGCACTAAAGGACTATCCAAATATGTGTTTACCAAACAGCATTTCTCCGAAGTTGCTTGGCAAGGCACTTTTCAATTATAATTTATTAAACAGTTTTTGCATTTCATCAAAACCCTTTAAACTAAAGGCCTTTGCATTTCCTTAAAGGCTTTTTCCAAAAACTTTCCCAAATGCACCTAACGTCCTACCTTGCAATAACCACTCCACACTAAGTCCTTATCCAAAATACCAAGGCAAAACCTTCATGGAAATACACGGAATTACCTTTTAATATTTCCCAAAGCTTTGCTCACCATCGGGCGAGAAGATTCCAGGTCACAATAGGACCCACATTCAAAGCAATATCCTACACTTGCACGAAAGGACCTATAACTTTTCTCCTGGGCGTTGTGATCCATTTCGCCAGCATAGAGATCACCAAGCTTCTCTACTTGTGAAAATTTTAGTTAGCCATCACAGGATCAAGAAAAAGATTCCTTAGAGTAGTTTTTCAACGCTGTTATTTCTAACAGAAAGGCCTATAAAAATTAACGTGTCCTAGCTGAGAATTACTTATGATACCTATACATAAGACTCCAAGCTATATATGTATCCAGCATGTCTTGACTGATTGAGTTTTTCAATTTCAGATTTTATGTCGAATGTATCCAAAACTATGCCAGAGCACTAAGGACGAACACAATGAAAAGCACTCAAAACAAGGTCGGAGAGATTCACAACTTAATAGCTTCTGCACTAACATCGAAAAAAATACTTATAGTCCAAAAAATTAAGGTGGTGTTGACAATTCCATTGCCCAACCTGCAATCAGCGAATCATTAACATAATTCACAAACTAGACAATTTTGAACAAGTTACATGCATTATTATTTTCAAAGTTCACCCCCATAGATTTTTGCACTAACGTTTAGCAACTCCCAGCACAATTGATTAATTGACAGAAAGAACCTGATGACCAAGGATCATAATACCTATGGACCGCAAGACAACTTTAGGGAACATCCTACTTCCACTAGTTCCATAGTTCGGATGAAGAGAGTATGAGCAAAAAATATGCATGAATGTTTAGACGACAAGAATGGTTAAACAAATTACCTACGGCGTAAATAGCTTGACCAACGCTGACCTAGATAATAATTACCAAAGTAGATCAAAAAGATTAGAAAGACTTTCTTCAAGAGTTAAGAATGAGTTAAGTACCCAAAATCTATCCAACAAGGGAATAGCGCCATCAAGCTTAGATGGTGTATTATTTTATTAATACGTCCATGATGGGTGTGATGAGGACGCATCATTTCGTCTTGATATACTACGATGGAAAGACACCATTTGAAATGGTGTGATTGAGTCATATAAAAGACTCCTGAAGACAACTATTGGTAAGGTTGGAAGAATGTACTTTCAAAAAAGAAAGTTTTTCTTTTTTCTTGTCTCCTTTCCATCAAAGAAAAATGAGGTGTTCCATTTCTTCTTTATGAGAATAATTTGCATTTACGCTGTGGAAATGGATGCTTTCCTCGTGATTGCAATCAGACCAACATGAAGTAATTTTATTCGTGATTCATCCGCAAATTCAACAATCGTTCTGAGGTAAATTGTTGACTGCGCATCGGAAACAGGTTAGTTGTCTTCCACCGACTTGTCTTTCAATATTGGTATCAAAGCCGGTCATGATTTCTGCTTTATTTTTTATCGAATTTTCTCGTTTAGCATTTGATATCGAGATCAAGAGCATGAAATCTACACTGTTTGGATATTTCTTGCTCAAAAATGCAATATGAATCTTCGAAAATGAACTGAAGTGAAGAACGAGTTTGGGGTCGCTTTCACCAATACGATTTTGGCCATTTTTCGAAATATTTTTTTGGTCAAAATTATTTTTTAAATATATTGGGTGAAAGTAATTATTGAGATGAGTCCAACAATGGGTCAAGCACCACCGAAAGATGCTGGACTTACCCACACGCACAGCCAGAAGCCATTGTGCGTGGGCGCCATGCGCCTAATGTGCTGGGCATGCCAGCATGTGTGCATCACGTGCGTGTCGATGAACCGACGCATGCTAATGTCACCTTGATGTCATTCAACGGTTGGTAACCGCTTGGATGATGTCATTGATGACATCACCACCGGCGGCAATTAGCCGGCCGATCACCGGTCAGGCCCCGACTCGAGACCCGCCCCATGGTTGACTTGGGACCCGACCCGACCATTGATCTGGTCAATGACTTAGACCGGTCAATCGATCTAGAGGTCAAACCGGTCAAACCGGTCATCGGTTGGACCGGTCGGACCGGTCAAATCGGCCCGAAGCCTTTTAGGCTTGCTGGCGCGTGTGGGCGCATGGGACATTGTATTGGAGCGTGGTTGGTTGCATTTGGTTCGTATAGATGTGCTCTATATTGTGATATAATTATTTTTTATTTTTGAGTTTTATAAATGTATACAATGTGTAGGAAACCCTAAGTATGTATTTTTTGGGGTTTAATGCATAGTTTATTCATTTTTGGCTTGTATTTTCTTATATTTTAGGAAATACAGTAGATAGCCTATATGAAAATGATGTCATATATGTTGAGTAGAGCTTGGTTTGATGGTAGCATGTATATAGTTTAATATACTTGCAATTTTCTAGTTCTAAGAAAATTCAAACAATGATAGGAAATCCTTTGTTTTTCCATCACATGTTGAATTGTGGTTTTGATTATAGTTAGAGCATGATTATTTTTTGTATGTTGGTTCACATCATGCTATCTTTTAGTGTTAATGGAAAAATGTAGAAATTAAATGAAATCATGTAATTATTTTTCCTAGTGGGAGTTTATAGGTTGGTAGAATTCAAATGAGTTCTCACCTAGAATTTAAAAATTGTGCAAATTAAACTAATTAATGACAATAGAATAATCATACATAGAAGTTGATCAGGAACATAGTGAACTTTTGTTTCTGTGTCTTTTGTTGAATTATCATTAAATAAGTTTATTTTTGTTGCAAATTAAATATGTGTGTTACTATGAAAAATATGCTAATATTGATTATGCGTTTATTATGTCAATATGTTATAACAATTGATTATGGCTTCAACATCCAAGACCATTTTGGTTGACATCAATAAATGTAAGAATCTAAACGGTGACAATTATGATATTTGACACCAATAGGTTCAGTACATCATTGAGGAGTAAAAGGTTTTGGAAACTCTTAACCACACCATGAATGAACCCGAGCATGGGATTTCAACTCAACACAGGAGAGATCTGGAAGCTTATCAAGCTTGGAAAAAGAAAAATAAAATTGTTCGCATCACGTTGCTGAGCTGTATGCAAAATGATCTCATGTGTGAGTTTGAAAGTTATGATAAAGCTCAAGTTATGTGGGTTGCTTTGAAAGTTAAGTTTGAAGATACATCTATCACTAAGTTAAGGAGACTCATCATCAAGTTTGACACATACTGAAAACGTCCAAATGTAACGATAAGGCAGCATCTTCGGGAGATATCAAACACGATTCGTGAGCTAAAGTCGTCAGGTCACTCCCTTACCGATGAACAACAAATTCAAGCTATTATAAGATATCTTCTTGACAATTTGGAGCATATGAAGATCAATATAATACATAATGAGAATATTGTCACTTTTGATAATATAGTGTGTCATTTGGAATTAGAGGATGAGCGCTTAGAGACTGGGAGATCCTCTACCCATGCTTATGGTGCTGAATCAAGTTTGCGCAAAACTTCGGGTTTAAAGCGCAAAAGGAATTCTCAATTCAACAACAAAGGGAAGAAGACTAATTAGGCATCTAAAAGGGGTAAGACCTTCCGATGCAAGAAGTGTGTTGGGAAAAGGACAAGACCAAGATGGAGTGTTACAATTATGGTAAGTTGGGTCACTTTGCTCGTGAATGCATTGAGCCGAAAGAGGTACCCTATTACTCAATTACTTTAACAATTCTTTTGTTTCTAATACTGTCATGCTTGCTGAATCTCATCAAATATGAACTGTAGACTTAGGAGCAACATATCACATAGTTAGAGATCAAGAAGCATTTGTGGAGTAATGTCAGATATAGCTTAAAAGAAAATGGATATATGTTGGGAATAACTCAAGAATTGAAATGAAGGGTATTGACATATGTAAATTAATTTTACGTGGTGGTCGAAGCCTATTCCTACATGATATTCTCTATGCTTTGGATATTCGATGAAACTTGGTTTCCGTAATTGTTCTTCTTAATCTAGATTATGTATTGAATTTTCATGGTGGTTATGTTGACATTTTGTTTAAAACAGTTTATTATAGTTCATGTCATGTATCGAATGGTTATATGGTACTAGACATTGACTATGATCAGTACAATATTAATGTTGATATTTGTTTTTTTTAATTGTATTTTCTAATAATGTTGAGATTGATGCAAGTACTTGGCATGCTAGATTATGTCATGTTAGGTTGCAAAAAATACAAAGATTAGCTAAAGAATGCCTTTTAAAGTCACTCACTAATGTTGATCTACCCCATAGACATTGTCTAGTAGGAAAAGCAACTCAAAAACCATTCGGTAAAGGGATTAGAGCCGAATTTTCATTGTAACTCATACATTCTGACATTTGTGGTCCTTTGAATGTGAGGGCGAGGCATGGAGTCTCATATTTCATCACTTTCATAAGTAACTTCATGTGTTTCGGTTATGTCTTTATAATCTCCCATAAGTTAGAAGTATTAGGTTGTTTTAAACGATATATAGTAATGGTAGAAAATCAGTTGAACAAAATAATAAAGGTATTGAGAATCGATCGTGAATGTGAATATCTATCGAAGCAATTTAAGGCTATTTGCGATAAAAAGGGAATTGTACGACAATTGACTATTCTTGATATTGCATAACAAAATGGGGGTAGCTAAGAGAAGGTATAGAACCCTTTTGGAAATGGTTAGGTTATGATGGCGCAAGCAAATTTACTTATCTCTTGTTAGGGAGATGCGTTATTGATTGCTGCTTATGTACATAACCGAGTACCCTCAAAAGCGATCACTTCTACCCCTTATAAATTATGGATTGGTAGAAAATCGAACTTAAGTAGTTTACATCCATGGGGATGTGTAGCTTATATTTATGATTATTCCCATAAATATAGCAAATTAAGTCCTAGAGGAAAGAAATGTATCTTTATAAGATATTTTGAACATTCAAAAGGGTACGTGTTCATAGGTGAACAAGCTGATGAAAGTGTAACTGAAATGGAGTCACAAGATGTCACGTTTTTAGAGAACGATTTTCCTAATAAATCTGAAATTGATAAGGACTTCCAATTATATGAGATGTAAGACCCTAATAATACACCTATTGATGTTGTAGAGGAAAATGAAGATTTACCTCAACATGCAAGATTTAATAGGAATGTTGTATTGTTTGGCAAATTGAATTCAAGAGAAATCTAGTTGCGTAAAAGTAATCATAAAAGTATTCCTCATTGTCATTTTGAGATTAATGGGGAAGCATTTATGATTGCTCAAAAAGACGATGCCAAACCAAATACTGTTTAAGAGGCTCTCTCATCCTCTGATAAGGAAGAATTGAGAAAAGTTTTGGAAGATGACATGGAGTCTATGAGGGCAAATCATGTCTGGGACTTGGTTGATCTACCACCCTATCACAATGTCATTGGAAACAAATGGGTCTTCAAGATTAAGCAAATGGCGGATGGATTCATTGAAAAGTATAAGACTTGACTTGTGGTGAAATGTTATACTCAATAAGAAGTTATAGACTATGAGGAAACCTTTTAACTAGTTATAAGGTTTATCTTAATATGCCTTATTCTAGTCATCGTTGCACATTTAAATCTTGAATTATATCAAATGGATGTAAAGACGGCATTTCTCAATAGAGAACTAGATAAGGAAATCTATATGAAGTAACCAATATGTTTTATAGCTAAAGGTCAAGATGATAGAGTATGCAAACTTCATCACTCAATATATGGCCTTAAGCAATCATTTAGACAGTGGTATTTTCGTTTTCATCAAGTCATAACGACTTTTGGTTTCACAATGATCAAAGAAAATCACTGTGTATATGTCAAGTGGTCCGAAGATAAATTTGTGATTTTATCACTTTATGTGGACGATATTATATTAGCTGGAAATGACAATGTTTTAATTATCATTATAAAAGAATGGTTGTTCTCCAATTTTGAAATGAAAGACATGGGAGAAGCTGTTTATATATTAAGAGTTAAGATCGAAAGAGATTGATCAAAGAAACTTTTTACTTTATCACAAGAGTCTTAGATAATGAAATTTTTTGAACTTTTCGATATGCATCATTGTAATCACATTGATACCCTATCATGCAAGGTGAAGGTTTAAGTACTAAGACGTGTCCTAAGACTCCAGAATAAATTAAAGTGATGGAAACTATTACTTACATTAGTGTGATCGGAAGTTTAATGTATGCTATGATGTGCACTCGACCCGACATATGTTATGTCGTGGGATTGGTGAACCGATATCAATCACATCCTGATCAAGCACACTGGAAAATAGTGGAGAGGATCCTTAAATACTTGAAAAGCACCATGGACTATCGACTTTGTTACCAAGGGAATGATTTATGCCTATTAGGCTATTCAAATGTTGATTGGGATGAAGACCTCGATGAGTGTAAATTGACTTCTAGATATGTGTTCTTGCTCAATGGAGGTGTAATTTCTTAGAATAGCAAGAAACATATATGTACGGCCTTATTTACGATGGAGGCATAATTTATTGCATGCTTTACCGCAGTGCAAGAAGTAGTATAACTAAAATGTTTCTTGAAAAATTTAGCCACTATTACTAGGTTTCAAGACCAATGATAGTTTATTGTGATAGTTAAGCAGTCATTACCTATGTGAAGGATCCCAAGTACCATGGAAGGACGAAGCACATTGCATAAAGAATAATTTCATCAGAGATAAAATAACACAGAAAGAAGTGATTCTACAATACATTTCAACCAATAGAATGGTTACTGATCCATTTACGAAGGCTGTTCCTAGAAACATATTTTTGACTCACAGGATGTGTCACGCCCCAAACCTCGAGCGTGCGCACATCCCACTGCGGTCGATCAAATGCGACATTCCCAAGTAGTGTCGCCGACCCCATTAGTTATTTAATGCACAAGCGGAACGTATTATAAAACTCTTGATAATAAAATACGGGATAGAAAAGCAGGAAATAAAATCACAACATAACACTTTCATAATTCAACAGAATTACAAACAGAGGTCTACGGCCAACAGTCTACAAAAGACCGGCTCTTAAAAAAGAATTGTCCTACAACCTACAAGTCAGACACGTTCTCCAATCCTTAAAACTTCACCTCTGCAACTCCTCAAGGCCAACCAAAGCTATCTGGTTGCTCTGTCCACTAACGACTTGAAATTTTAATCCCACAACCGGGATGAGAAGATGTCTCAGCAAGTTCAACCCCCTAAACCCCTATTAGAAAGAAAATACGCCCCAGGTGGCCTAACCACATCACACGAAGACTTACCTCGCATTAGCTTTCATCTGCAGGTTAGCACGGTTTATATAATTCAATCACGTGCAATTATGATAACCAAACAACCATGGCAGAATCACATTATCGAGAACAATTCAATCACTTGGATCGTCTCGGCGATCAATCGACTTGGCCGATTACATGTCATTCTAGCAAATCAATCATTGCTCTCAATTACGGCCCTATAGGAAGGTTTAATAACTAGTGGCAATCACGACCCCACTCGGCATGACCTTTAATTAGGTGGTCCATCACGGCCTCACTGGGCACGACCTCTCATAGGTGGTCCATCACGGCCTCACTAGGCACGACCTCTAATAGATGGTTAATCACTGCCTCATTAGGCATGACCTCTCTTAGGTGGTCTATCACGGCCCTACTAGGCACAACCTCTCTTAGGTGGTTCATCACGGCCCTACTAGGCATGACCTTCAATAGGTGGTTAATCACGGCCTCACCGGGCACGACCTCTAATAGGTGGTTAATCACGGCCAATCTCCCATCAATTTCAACACTTGGATTTTATAAAGAATCCCTATCTATCGCAATCACACTCAATTTGCCACAATCAATCATCAAATTCAAATTCTAAATACACAAAGCAGTGATCGGCACGAAATTCGAGAGTTTAGGGTCCCGACGAAATTTTCGAATTTGAATAAATAATTAAATTTATTCCGAAAATTAATTAAATAATAATATCCATATTTTCGTCATCCACACCCAATTTATAATATCCAACCATCAATTTCAAAATCCGAACGCATAGCAGCGATTGGCACGAAATTCTGAGTAATCGGGGCCAAAAATAATTTTTTCGTTTTTTTTATAAATAATATTTTAATAATTTCGGATTATAAAATAATATTATATTTTCCAGAATTTCGAAGCACTTAAATAATTCAAAACTAAAATCCTTTTATGTCACATCAAGGCTTAACTTTAAATAATTTCTTTTAATCTTTAATTTAAACACACTTTAACATAAACCAACCTCTTAATCCAATTTATAATTAAATACACTAATCCGCACACCTAAACTTAATTAAAACTAAGCACACTTAGGGCATCATTAACACTCTAATCAAGATTTAGTGAGTTAAACTCACCGGATTAACGAGTCGAGCGGACCAAAACGACGAGGACGACGCGAGGATCGACTTTCCTCAAAGCGGGCCGAGCATCCGAGCTCGGGAAGACGGCCAAAACGGGCCAAATAGGTGCTATCATACCCATTTTTGCAGCCACTACTTTGGGGTTGGAGGAGGCGAATCCGGGCTTGATCGAGCGGAGGAGCGGCGGAGGAGAGGGGCGGCAGCTCGGGCGGAGCTCCGGTAAGGTCAACGGTGGCTGGAGGCGGCCAAACCGTGGCTTATGCTGGCCAAAACGGAGCTGGACAGCAGCTCCGGAACTGGGCGAGAAGGGAAACCGAGATGAGCGGAGCAGCGGTGGAGCAATGGCGTGAAGCACAGCGGCGAATGGCGGAGGGCAACGGCGTCGTGCACGGCGCGGGTTGCTTCGGTGCCCATCCCGGATCTGGGATCTCGGGCAGCAAACGGAGATGGAGAGAAGAGAGGGCTCCGACTACGGCTGAAGAGGGAGAGGGAGACGGTTGCGTGGCCGGCGAGCAGCTTGGCGGTGGCGACGACGAGCTCCGGCGACGGGCGACGGCGGCGAACGACGTGCAAGCTGCTGGTCGAGCTCCTCCCTGCATCGCACGCCCCTCCCCCTTGCACGGTTCAAACATAGAGGAAGAAGATGAAGATGAAGAGAGAGAGAGGATGGGACCATTCCCTTTTCTTTTCCTTTTTCTTTAATCCCACAAATGGCCCACCATGACCTCATCCCATGTCATACTCTACTAACTTCGAATCCCTTCCCACAACAATCTTCAATGGGTCCATTTTATTTTTCCGCCGGGGCATGAAACTTTGTACATCAATTTCTTTAATTCCATTTAATCATCTCCCAATTGAGTCCAATTGAAGTCCATAAAATTAATCCAATGTCACCACATTTCAATTCACATCTTCACTTGTCCATAGCACCAACTTAAGTCCTAAAAGTAAGGCCAAAGGCGGGCCTAATGATTTCTCGAGCCAAAATAGCCATTCTCTGATTTAAATTCTGAAAAATTCTGATTACATGAAAAATCTTCTGAAGATAAGCCAATGATCCGGAAATAATTTGTGACACACCCAGACTTCGAATTTCTGAATTCGATCTCAATTCCACAGTTAATTTCGCTTTGGCACGATACTAGCGTGGCCCAACCTACCGGATAGCCTTTAGAAATTTTCATGCATTTGACCTATGGTTGATCATCTCAGGCCACAATGTACATCTTTGAAACATTGGCGACTTTCGATTGTCGGGGTAATCTCAAGGTTTCAAATACGAACACAAGGTACCCAATCAACGAAAAGTCGGTCTAGTGTCGATCGACAAGAATTGTGCGATCTAGTGGAATCACCCACACCTTATCACATGCCTCTGTCGAGTCGACCTATTTCCGGTCTCTAATCGATTTTTAATTGTGCCGCATGACCCTTGCAGATTAGCTCGGTCGAAAGATCGCTTCCTGGTCAAATTCTCGAGTCTGATGCATTAGAATTTCTTAACGGCTTTACCCGATAGACTAGTTTTCACATGAGTGGCCGACTCAAGGGAAAGAACTATATGCGTGCCAATGAAATGCCCGTCTCAAATTATTGAAATAGAATTGAAAAATCGGGATGTCACAACTCTTCCCTTCTTATAAAAATTTCGTACTTGAAATTTAAACCTTTACCAATTCTTAAACGAAAAGGTGGGGGTACAGCCGTCTCATATAATCTTTTCTTTCTCAGGTCGCTCCTTCTGTACCAATACTGCCAGATCACTGCTATCTTACCCAAACCACTTCGGATACAAAATACTGAAGACTTGCCCACTTAAAATTCCAAAGGTCTCCAACACAAAATCGGCGAAGCTAACTGGCGATTCTGAGCAATCTCTAAACTGTCTTTGATAACTGCGACTGAATCACTGATTCTAAACCAACTCTGGATCTGCGATTTTCTAATCTCATCTCAACTGACGGAAGTCCTGTACACTCTACTCTGCATTGATTAAAAAGAAACTATTTGACTGATCTACTGAAACTGGGAACCTCTAGTCAAGATCTGATATAACTTTGACACTGATATCGGCAATTGCAATCACTGACCACTGTACAGACCCTGGCCTATGATCTTTCTTTCCTTGACTTCATCTTAGCAATCAAAATTATGCACTCTCTACTATGTACTGTTTAAGAAAGAAACATCTGGAAGCTCTGCCAACTTGAAAATCTGATCTAGATTTGAAATACAATTCATCCCTAGCACTCCATGCAGATAAATTCTATGATATACACACACTTCGGTATACCTATTCTATTCGAGATCTTTTCGTGCTACACTAAGGCGAGTTGACTCTATTCATTTGTCGACCACAACCCCAAAAGGAATCAATACTCTTCCCGACTCCTTAATAACCTGTCACAACATTCCATCATGCTACACTTCCATTCCCACACAGGACTCTCTCACATGCTTGAAAAAGCTTTCCTGGTTTACATTACCAAATTCTCACTTACTGATACATCCAACACTTACAACGTGTTCGGCGATATCTATCTTCATACCGATCTACCAATCCCGATCATGTAGATTCTGACTCATCTTTGCACTGTCTGGACAACGCTGAAGTTGCTACAATGAGCTTCCCATAAGATCTCTTCTTTAATCTCTGCATCATCAATCACACACAATCGTCCTCAAAACCTTAGCATTCTGTTTTTAGAAATTTGGAAGTCAACCTCTCTCTCATATGCATTCTCTTATAGAATCTTCTGAATTTTTGAATCTGTCCACTGAAACATTTTGATTCTGATATGAATTCTCGGTTCAATTCTGAGGGTAGTCATAAGATTCAAAAGGTGGCCTACCTTAGATTTGAAAATCGAATTTCGAACTTTCTCAAATAGGATCCAATCCTTGAGTACCAACTATGCAACTAAGGGCTCTCGACTTAGTGCATCTGCGACTTTGCTCACCTTTCCAGAGTGATACGAAATATCATAGTTATCATCCTTAATAAGTTCCATCCAGCGACGCTGTCTCATATTCAACTCCCGAGGTCTCAACTGACGGGACACATATGCAACAACTCTATCATGCTATATCAACACATAACCCAATCCTTTAAATGACGCATCACTATAGATCTCAAACTTTTAGGACCAGATGGAATGGTCAGCTTCTGCTTAAGCTCTCGGAAACTACACACGCACTTACATGACCACACAAACTTTCCTTTCTTCTTCAGAAGTCTCGTCAATGGCAATGCTAACACTGAAAACCTTTCTACAAACCGTTTGTAACACTCTGCTACGACCTAGAAAAACTTATGATCTCTGTCACTACAGTCAATATCGGCCAACTGTTCATTGCTTCAATTTTGGATGAGGTCTACGGAGATTTCTTCGCCTGAAATCACGTGACCTAAGAGTGTAACACAAGTCATCCAAAACTCACACTTGCTAAACTTAGCATAAAATTGAAGAGTCCTCAAGGTTTGAAGTACTATCCCCAAATGTCTCTCGTGCTCCTTAGCACTCTTCGAACACTCTAGGATAACTTCAATGAACACAATCACAACTGATTCTAGTACCCTTAAACATTCTACTCATTAGACCCAAACAACCAACTAAGGTGTCCATCAAACCATACGGTATTATAGCGAACTCATAACTGCCATATCGAGTACGAGATGCTAACTTCGGTGTGTCTTTCTTCCTGATCCTCAATTGATGATACCCTGACCTCCAGTCGATCTTGAGGAATATTGATACACAACGCAACAAACCAACTTTCTTCTTCGTGAATAGAATAAGTGTTCCCCAAGGTGATGCGTTGGAACGTATCAATCCCCTATCCAATAATTCCTGCATATACACTTTCAGCCCTTTTAACTCGGGTAACACCATTCGGTAAGGAGCCTTAGGGACTGGCTTTGTTCCGAGTGCTAATTCAATCACGAACTCTATTTCTCTTTCTGATAGCAAACCTGGCAATTCTTCGGAAAATACCTTAGAAAACTTCTGTACCACGATTAAGTTTTTCATATTCGACTCCTCAATTGACGCATCCATTACAGCTGCCATGTAGATTCGATAACTAATAACCAAAACCACGTCATCTTCAGTGACAAATAACAAGGATTGCAATTCCTCTTTGACTTTCAGTGATTCCAAACTTTCGCACGCTAACTGAACAAATTGAATTACATCACTAACATGATTCAAAACAACAGAAAGCTTCTTGAGCCAAACCTTTTTATAAATGACTTCCAAGTCATACTTAAGCAAACCCTTCGAGTACAACTATAGTCAGAGATTCACATTTCTATTACCTTATTATCACAACGAAAACCCTACAACCTTCACTGAAAATTCTCCTGTACTACTCTGATAAAAACATCTCAAAAACATTCTCATTCTGATTGATGCATAGTCGATCCCTCCATGCTCTTCTAGCCATCCTAGTGGCGTCCTATCTACAATAACAATACTTACGCTCTCATGAACTTACATGGACAGTTACTAATCTGGCGGCCATGCTGGCCATTTTCAAATCGTGCTCCCTTTTTACTCTGACACTAGGCTGACTCATGCCTCATTTTCACAAACTCGGCATACCATCGGTGAGTCCTCTACCTCCCATCAAGGAACATCATGCACCCTTCCTTGCACTGAGGTTCATTCCAAGTACCCCGCTAAACATCTTGAAGCATGTTTCCTCTTTTCTGTCTTATCAACGGCGGTGACAGAAACAGTTGTGGTTCCATCTATCTATACAGGCAATCTCTGATCAAAAGACTGTACTAGCGACCCTGGTAACAAGCCATTTCTCTCTTACAGCACAGAACAGATCCCTGTCTTTTCTTACAGACACAACACATATCGGTCGAGTTGAACACTGACTTTCCAACTCTACTCTTTCGGTTGGGTGAAACAGGGCACCTTTCTTCTGATATCGGCCTTTCTCCCCAATCAATTTCCATCTCTATCTAAACTGAACTTTGACTCAGATACGGAGGCTTGATCCTCGTTCACAACTCCAGATCGGGCCTCAACAAGCGTAACAACAACAACGGTCACAACACTAGTAGCGGTAGAAACAACAACAACATCAACGGCTCGGTCTTGAACTTACTGACCCAACAAGCTTCCAAGGAACACTAGCGCCTGAACGATCCCAACAACCGAAGATCGCTCGGTGCTGCTACACTCTAAGTACCGATTTACAGCGGTACTCTTACACACACGCTGGGCTAAGCCTGCGCTCTACCTCGGGTACCAACTCTTGTCAGCATCCTACCCCGAGGTATAGGTCCTACCAACCTTCTCCAAGGAGTTCTCCACTCCTGGTCACTCATGCTACAGACTCTATATAGACGCCTGTTTTCCGATTCCAGCATCAGGTTAGAATTTGAGTGACCCCATAAACAAGCTACCAAGCAGCTATCAACCACATACATCAACATATTAAAAGCCTTTCCTACTAACTATCCCATGACTCATCGCACCTTATCACTCCATACACAAACCACGCTCTAATACCACTTAAACGGGGATGTCACGCCCCGAACCTCGAGCGTGCGCACATCCCACTGTGGTCGATCAAATGCGACATTCCCAAGTAGTGTCACCGACCCCATTAGTTATTTAATGCACAAGCGGAATGTATTATAAAACCCTTGACAATAAAATACGGGATAGAAAAGTAGGAAACAAAATCACAACATAACACTTTCATAATTCAACAGAATTACAAACAGAGGTCTACGGCCAACAGTCTACAAAAGACCGGCTCTTAAAAAAGAACTGTCCTACAACCTACAAGTCAGACACGTTCTCCAATCCTTAAAACTTCACTTCTGCAACTCCTTAAGGCCAACCAAAGCTATCTGGTCGCTTCGTCCACCAAGGACCTGGAATTTTAATCCCACAACCGGGATGAGACGATGTCTCAGCAAGTTCAACCCCCTAAACCCCTATTAGAAAGAAAATACGCCTCAGGTGGCCTACCACATCACACAGAAGACTTACCTTGCATTAGTCTTCATCTGCAGGTTAGCACAGTTTATATAATTCAACCACGTGCAATTATGATAACCAAACAACCATGGCAGAATCACATCATCAGAACAATTCAATCACTTGGATCGTCTCAGCTATCAATCGACTTGGTCGATTACATGTCATTCTAGCAAATCAATCATTGCTCTCAATTACGGCCCTATAGGAAGGTTTAATAACCAGTGGCAATCATGGCCCCACTCGGCACGACCTTTAATTAGGTGGTCCATCACGGCCTCACTGGGCACGACCTCTCATAGGTGGTCCATCATGGCCTCATTGGGCACGACCTCTAATAGGTGGTTAATCACGGCCCCATTAGGCATGACCTCTCTTAGGTGGTCCATCACGGCCCTACTAGGCACAACCACTCTTAGGTGGTTCATCACGGCCCTACTAGGCACGACCTCCAATAGGTGGTTAATCACGGCCTCACTGGGCACGACCTCTAATAGGTGGTTAATCACGGCTAATCTCCCATCAATTTCAACACTTAGATTTTATAAAGAATCCCTATCTATCGCAATCACACTCAATTTGCCACAATCAATCATCAAATTCTAATTCTAAATACACAGCAGCGATCGGCACGAAATTCTAGAGTTTAGGGTCTCAACAAAATTTTCGAATTTTAATAAATAATTAAATTTATTCCGAAAATTGATTAAATAATAATATCCATATTTTCGTCATCCACACCCAATTTATAATATCCAACCATCAATTTCAAAATCCGAACGCATAGCAGCGATCGGCACGAAATTCTGAGCAATCGGGGTCAAAAATAATTTTTTTGTTTTTTTTATAAATAATATTTTAATAATTTCGGATTATAAAATAATATTATATTTTCCAGAATTTCGAAGCACTTAAATAATTCAAAACTAAAATCCTTTTATGTCACATCAAGGCTTAACTTTAAATAATTTCTTTTAACCTTTAATTTAAACACACTTTAACATAAACCAACCTCTTAATCCAATTTATAATTAAATACACTAATCCACACACCTAAACTTACTTAATTAAAACTAAGCACACTTAGGGCATCATTAACACTCTAATCAAGATTTAGTGAGTTAAACTCATCGGATTAACGAGCCGAGCGGACCAAAGCGACGAGGACGACGCGAGGATCGACTTTCCCCAAAGCGGGCCGAGCATCCGAGCTCGGGAAGACGGCCAAAACGGGCCAAATAGGTGCTGCCATACCCATTTTTGCAGCCACTGCTTTGGGGTTGGAGGAGGCGGATCGGGGCTTGATCGAGCGGAGGAGTGGCGGAGGAGAGGGCCGGCGCTCGGGCGAAGCTCCGGTAAGGTCGACGATGGCTGGAGGCGGCCAAACCGTGGCCTATTTTGGCCAAAACGGAGCTGGACAGCAGCTCCGGAACGGGCGAGAAGGGAAACCGAGATGAGTGAAGCAGCGGTGGAGCGATGGCGTGAAGTACAGAGGCAAACGGCGGAGGGCAGCGGCGTCGTGCACGGTGCGGGTTGCTGCGGCGCCCATCCCAGATCTGGGATCTTGGGTAGCAAACGGAGATGGAGAGAAGAGAGGGCTCCGACTATGGCTGAAGAGGGAGAGGGAGACGGTTGCGCGGCTGGCGAGTAGCTTGGCGGAGGCGACGACGAGCTCCGGCGACGGGCGACGGCGGCGAACGACGTGCGAGCTGCGCCGAGCTCCTCCCCGCATCGCACGCCCCTCCCCTTGCACGATTCAAACATGGAGGAGGAAGATGAAGATGAAGAGAGAGAGAGGATGGGACCATTCCCTTTTCTTTTCCTTTTTTCTTTAATCCCACAAATGGCCCACCATGACCTCATCCCATGTCATACTCCACTAACTTCAAATCCCTTCCCACAACAATCTTCAATGGGTCCATTTTATTTTTCCGCCGGGGCATGAAACTTTGTACATCAATTTCTTTAATTCCATTCAATCATCTCCCAATTGAGTCCAATTGAAGTCCATAAAATTAATCCAATGTCACCACATTTCAATTCACATCTTCACTTGTCCATAGCACCAACTTAAGTCCTAAAAGTAAGGCCAAAGGCGGGCCTAATGATTTCTCGAGCCAAAATAGCCATTCTCTGATTTAAATTCTGAAAAATTCTGATTACATGAAAAATTTTCTGAAGATAAGCCAATGATTTGGAAATAATTTGTGACACACCCAGACTTTCAATTTCTGAATTCGATCTCAATTCCACAGTTAATTTCACTTTGGCATGATACTAGCGTGGCCCAACCTACCGGATAGCTTTTAGAAATTTTCATGCATTTGACCTGTGATTGATCATCTCAAGCTACAATGTACATCTTTGAAACATTGGCGACTTTCGATTGTCGGGATAATCTCAAGGTTTCAAATACGAACATAGGGTACCCAATTAACAGAAAAGTCGGTGTAGTGTCGATCGACAAGAATTGTGCGATCTGGTGGAATCACCCACACCTTATCACATGCCTCTGTCGAGTCGACCTATTTCCGGTCTCTAATCGATTTTTAATTGTGCCGCAATGACCCTTGCAGATTAGCTCGGTCGAAAGATCGCTTCCTAGTCAAATTCTCGAGTCTGATGCATTAGAATTTCTTAACGGCTTTACCCGATAGACTAGTTTTCACATGAGTGGCCGACTCAAGGAAAAGAACTATATGCGTGCCAACGAAATGCCCATCTCAAATTATTGAAAATAGAATTGAAAAATCGGGATGTCACGGGATGTCACTAAGATTCCGTAAAATGTAATATGTGTTATTATAGAGGATCATTAGTTTTCGTATATGTGGACATATGTATTGTACTTATTTATTTATTAATGACTTGATGTTTTATCACTAAATATAAATCCATTATGAGTCTAGCACATACACACGTATATTATTAAAAAGCATGTCAGCAGGTAATGATTGGCTCATTTACACAAGCAATCACTTCAAGTGTTATAGTTAGCACATTGTGATAAGACGTTTTATACAAATAAATGCTGAAGAGCAAATTTAGTAAAGAAAATAATATGTCGCCTTGATTGGAGTCAAGATGAGGTATGTGATTTGTTTATAATAAGATCGAACATGATAGTCTCACAATCATGTATTCCTGAAAGATGCTAGATGCGAGTACTTAATTGGGCGTTATAGAAAGCGAGTTGATATAGCACTCGAGTTAAACATGAGTACATGAGAAGCACATGACTATGTTTAGGCTAAGATCTGTATAGTGGATATATTTAATGAACGACATACGATATTATAGAAAGAGAAATTTACTATAGCATGTAATTCATACTACATGTGTATTGTTTGACCGACAAGGGAATGTGAGTAAAATTATTCCTATTTACTTATCATGTGAGCCATTGAGGTAATTTATAGTTTACCTCAATTTGTGCCCTATGTTACTTCTATGTTCTTAAAGTGAAAGATCAATGTTGCTACTTTAGCATGTTACCGGCGATCATGAATAAATATGACTTTATGGGACGTGTCTAGGAAAGCAGTTGTTTTGAAATGGAGAAAGACATGAGTACGAAGGAAGACTATTATTGTTTTACATCTATCACATGTATTTACTGGTCGACCAATTATATCGCCTTATGTGGTTGCAAATATAATTATAAATACATAGTGTTATAAGAATAATCACATATAACCTTTAAGGGATATGTATACTTGGATTGATGTAACAAAATATGTCTGGGGCACTACGAGACATCAATTGTTTATATCTTTGTAGGGTTGTAGCCATTATGTCATCCCTAACAGGTGCATAATTTGAGCTCCCAAGTGCAGGTGTATTTAGTAGTTGCGCGGCTTACTTGCTAGTATGAATTGTTTTGTAAAGTTGATGAATATTGAATGCCTTATATTCTTGATAGAGAGCAATTAAGCACATCATGTCCGAGTGAGAGATGTAGTATTTTATTAATACGTCCATGATGGGGTGCAATTGAGAAGGTACCGTTTCGTTTTGATATGCTACAATGGAAAGACACCCTTTGAAATGGTGTGGTGGAGTCATACATATGACTCCTAAAGACAACCGTTGGTAAGGTTGGAAGAACATACGTTTAGAAAAGAAAGTTTTTCTTTTTTCTTGTCCCCTTTTCATCAAAGAAAAAAAGGTGTTCCATTTCTTCTTTACGAGAACAATTTGCATTTACGCCATGGAAATCAGATGCTTTCCTCATGATTGCATTCTGACCAACGTGAAGTAATTTTGTTTGTGATTAATCCGCATATTCAACGATCGTTCTGGGGTAAATTGTTGACTGCGCATTGGAAACAAGTTAGTTGTCTTTCGCCAACTTGAATTCCAACAGATGGAATAACCTTTGATATATTAATTGGGTAACGGGTGCACAACAAGACAAGAATTACTAAGGACAATGAGCACGATTCATGTTTTATCTCCTATAAAGTCACAGGCCTAGTTACTAAAGGTGAAATAAAAAACCGTCGAAAGAGTCTTAATCCAGCAACAAAAATAATGAATATCCCCCGAAATCATGGTGACCTCGTTCAGTCTACCTAAATACGAATTAATGCCAACCTACAGCAAAGCAAGCTATCCGAGAATGTAGATAGTGAAATCAAGTTAATCAACACTTTTTTTCCTCGAAACATACTCGTTGAATCATCATTTTTTACGTTATAATAAACGTTGCATCAACAATCATTTTGGCTGTAAAGGAAACGTACATAAAATTAGAAAAAAGGGAAATGAATAGTTAACTGCCAAGAAGTCCGCAAATGATTCTCGAGTTGCAAGATGAGGAAAGTTCACAATGTTAACATAAGTGCACGTAATTCACGGGGTTGCAAAATCGGAGCCATCAGCTGAAGGGTGCGAAGAGGACGATCCTTCACTTCCGGGACCCTGTGCCATACTTGGTTGCATCTCGCTCGTCATTTTACAGAAGAACATAACTGCAGATTGAAGGCAAACAAATATCAGAACATGCACAATGAAAGGCTCCTTTGCCATCGAAAAAGTTTTAAACTTTTTCGTTTTCTACTCAAGCGAGACACTAGCTTCGAGTCTACCAGCAACACAGAGATAGAGAGGGAGAGAGAGAGAGAGTCACGAGAGTGACGTCGTTAAGGGCTTCCGTGAATACGCTTCGGGGTTTCTCTTTGGGCCTCAAACGGAAGGATGCGAAGAAGAAAAAGGGGGAGAGGGTAGTGGGATGCGACGAAACGTAGAAGAAAAGGGGGAAGAGGCGTGTCCCTAAAGAGAGAGAGGGGAAGTCCAAGGTTTCTCTTCGGATGCGAAGAAAAAGGGCGAGAGGCTGAGGATGTGATAAGGACAAAACGAAGGAGGAGATGAAGAGGGGCGGAGGGGTGGGGAGAGTGTGTTCGTACAGCTTCTAGATTGAAATCTTATCCGAAATAATCTGTTCTCTATTCTCTGTTGATTTTATTGTTTTTATCGTTATTATTTAATTGGGTTAATACCTTGAAAAACCCTAAACTGGTACACTTGTGACAAATTTACCCCAAACTATTTTTTTTACCATGAAAAACCCCAAACTGGTAAACTTGTGACAAATTTACCCCGACTGATTATAAAAAACCCTAAACTGGTACATTTATGACAAATTTACCCCAAACTAATTTATTCGACTGCAAAAAACCATAAACTGGTAAATTTGTGACAAATATACCCTATGCTAAATTGGATTAATACCACAAAAAAATCATAAAAATTGTAAACTGTGACAAACAGAACGTAAAATCATAAATTTGTATACTTGGTTAAGCATCACGTGTCATTTAACTTAATAATTTGAGAATAAAATTTAACGAAAACTAACATAGGGTAAATTTGTCACAAGTGTACCAGTTTGGGATAAATTTATCAAAAGTATACCAGTTTGGGGTTTTTGGTGGTCAAAAAAATAGTTTGGGGTAAATTTGTCACAAGTGTACCAGTTTGGGATTTTTTAGGGTATTATCCCTATTTAATTTGGAGGTATCCCATTGATTTTGTCTCTTTTTTATTTGTCCAGCCGAGGGGATGTGACCTTATTCCTTCCATCCCGCGCCTACAAAATAGCGGCATCCTCTGCACAAATTCAAAACCTTTAACTTTTTATATGGGAGTCCCAGTCCACACACACAATATATAAGTTTAATTTTAATTAAAATCATTTATTCTCTGTTATTAATATTGTTGTTATTGTATTAAGAGACTTATCCTTCTCCCTTGCTGACTTTGAAGTTATTTGATTGAGACTTTTTAGTTTGTTAATCAAATGTGAGTGGTGCAATGAGTTCTTTAACACGCAGTGTTTACATATTGAGATTTCTTTTTTGATAGCACTTCTCCTTGAATAAGATTTTGAACCCACGTCCTTAACTTATTCTTAACATTTAGATTTGACGAGTCTCACTGTGAAATTCCCAGAATGGAGGGCATTCAGTGCACCAGACCTATTGCCTTCCCTTAATCCCCACCATTGTCTAAAATGACGTTAATTCCCAAGAAGTAGGGCACTGATGATTCTTTATTCAGTAGTGAAGAAAGCATTAACGTCTCATCCCTGCTTTACTCATTCCTATCTCCACTTATCATTGACAAACGGTCGTTGGTGGCGGCTTTCTTTGTCTGATCCAAAATTCCTCGAATATCCGACTAATTCCCATATGATGTGGCAATCTGCATAAGCTCGTCGTCCCGTCCATATCGATCGCTTACCACAGTACGCGGGCTCGTACTACTATGGGTGACTCCATGATGACGTGCAAGGAGGGCGATTTGTTTTTAAACCTTGAACGATGAGGATCAACACGTATGTCATTTGTACAAACGCTTTTCTCGATTGTTTGCATCCCGAGGACCGTTGCTGTCCGTACTCCCAACCCTTCGAGGCTTCTGCAAATCTTCTGACGTCGTCTCGCTCACCTCAAATCCTAGGTCCGCATCGCTTAAGTTCCATCGCCGAAAAGTTCCGAAATCTAAAACCGATCACAGCTGCTACCGACCCTCGGTTTGATTCACAGAACAAACTTGTCACTTCACTTCCCCATGCACAGAAGTCATCTCAAACGCTTGAAATTCCTATAAGAGGATCAGCAGACACCCAAAGCCATGATCGGACGCAACACAACCAAACCGGTGATGATGGGGGGTTCATCATAGTGGCATAAGCATGTACGAAAAGAATGGAGGTGCACCCAATCAACAGGAACGTCACACACAAAGCAAAATCATTTTTAATGCATTCGATGATGGGGAGTTAGAAGTGGGTGGTATTTCGTGTGGAATGCACACTCCCATTTCTCATTGAATAACGTATCTTTCTGGCTGTCGCTCTTGGATCTCTCGTAGGCTTGAGTGCTCTCCTCATCAGACACCATTATTGTGGCTTTTTTTCTTCATGGAATTAGGTCTAAACATGGATGGGGGATAAAAGAAAGATAAATGTGTGTTGTCCACCGGAGATAGGGACCCAGAGGTATTGCGCACCCCCCCCCCCCAAAAAAAAAAACAAAAAAAAAGAATATGACTATAGTTCTAATAATTGCGGTTATTGTAATTATTGTTATAATTACTATCTGGACTTGGTTTTCTGGCGTCGGTCTAAAATGCAACGTCGAAAAGAAGGGACTTTGCATTGATCACATGCGAATTAAGTCACGAGATATTCGATGACAACAAGTAGCATCTGCACTGCTAGCCCGGTCTCTCCATACGAAAAGAGACGAGGCTACCTATAAAGTTCAAGAGATAACACCGAAAAGGGCACCGAAAGGAAGGAAAAAGAAGGGGATTAGGTGTATGAGAATGGACAATTTATTGATTAATTACAAGGATCAAGATATGGAGATCTCGGGTTGATATTATAAAAGATTGAAAGTCTAGTTGGCTTCCCTTTTAAATTTTATGGTTTGATTTGGCAATTAAATTGGCTGGCGTAGGACCTAAAAAGATAGCCACGTTATATGCCTTGAGTGTCCTTTGAACATTACATTGGTTGTACATGTAAAATATAACATAGATTATCTATCTTGGTAAATATATCCTGAACAATTATATACACTGACATTATACAAACTATGATCGCTTTTAATCTTTGTCTTCTTGCAAAAGAAACGACAAGCTGAGTGACTGGATTAAGGTTACGTTTGGTCATCCAGATTTTTAACTAGGATATGATTGAATAGGATATGATATAAAATCCTGGGATTTTTCTATATCCTATTCACTGTTTGGTGAATCGTAATATTAAAGTCGGATATATTCACATCAATATTATATATATTTTTAATATAAACGACACATCATTGTAAATGAACCTAAAAGTTTACAAACGAGATAGTGAAAATCTCGTGACACTATTCCTTAATTTTTTTTTAAAATTTTCTTTTTCCTCCTTTTTAAATTATTTTCTTTATTATTTCTTTTTTTCCCCTTTCATCATTCTTGAATAAAATTTTATCAAATAGTAAACTATACTAACATACCTAAAATACAAAAATACCTAAAATATATAATTTATAGATTAAATGTTTATTATAAGATATAATTAAATTGGAATATATAAACTAAAATAAGATTAAATTAAAAAATAAATTTGTATTTTTAATTTTTAATTTCTTAAATTAGATTCAAATATTATTTATATTGAAATATAATTTTAATTTTTTTAATTTAAGAAACTTGTTATTCGAGAAAAATAACTTTCCAATTATAGACATTAGAAATTCTATCCACCTTTATTCCACCTCCCCCATGAGATAATTTTATCCGGCATATATCCCCCTTATATCCGACTTTTTCCTATCATAATCAAACACCAAATTTAGGATGCGATAAATCATATTCTATCATGAATTTTATCTTGACTGTCAAACGTAGCCTAAGGATTGTGGTTGGATTTCGAAATTGAACCAAGCATGGTCAAAAGTTCAAGTGCCGGCTAGAAAAAAGGAGATTATTGACTAAAGAGAGATTGAGATCCTGGGCAAATTTTTGACTTTCTTACTTGAAAAAGTAAGAGAATATCTATGACGATTTGAATGTTTCTTTTCTTGCCCAGTTTTATTATTAAATGATATTCTTGTCATTCACATGTTAGATTCTTGACTTGAATTCCTTAAAATTATTAGGAGTCCATAAGCATGTTATTTACGCAAAAATGAATTATATTTCATTTTACTTTGAAAATCATTTTTCTAATCGAGATAAATGTGTTATTATAATGCAATTTATGATGACAACTAAGATTTGAGATCGAGGGCAACTCTGGGCTTTCTAACTTGAACAGGTAGGAAAATATCAGTGATGATTTGAATGCTTCTTTTCTTGTCCAGTCATATTATTCGACAATATCCTTGTTATTCTTATGTTAGATTCTTCAACCAAATCCCTTAAAATTGTTAGAGCCTGTAAACATGGTATTCTTGCGAAAATGAATTATATTTCGTGCACCGCTCTTGAATATTTACTTTGAAAATCATTTTTCTTGTCCAAATAGGCATTGCTAGAATGCAATTTACGACGGTGACATACGTTATCTGAAAATGCTAACAAACTACACAAACCCTACAAAAGAATTCGAAAGAAGGAAAAGAGAGAGAAAGAAAAGGGCAGGCCAAAAAAAATCGAAACTTTCGAAACGCCTGAAGTTTCGTTTACTAAACGAGAATCACTCTCCTCGTTCTCTCCCCTTTGGTTTTGTCGGGCAAAACAACACTCATGCTTTATTCATGAACTGATAATCTGCTAATACCTGTCTTAAAAACCACGTTTGGCTCTCATCCCTGTCATTGATGATGTCTTTAAAGACGATAATACGCCCCGGTCTGTCATTGATCTCCATTGATAGATATTAAGCGCCCACCAAAGCCATTGTTTTTCATTGCATGTCTTCATAATCTCGCTCTTCCCCAGTTCCCTTCATCTTCTCTCGGAGTCTCAATGGCCATGCCTTTCGGTTTCAGTTATTTCTGCAGATAAGCTAGAGTTTTTAGTTACGAGCGGTGATGGTAACATTAGTTCACTCAAGAGCGTAGAAGCCATCCTATCGTCCGAAGGGTTTGATGTTCCGAAATTATATGTTCTGTGTTTCGTTTCATAGGTGAAGAGTTTTATTGCAAGTCCGGTCATGATTTAGAACACATAGGAGTGACTTTGCATCACATTGGTGCGGAAATTGTGCCTACTCCGGTACCGTGGATATACATCGGAGATTTTAGACCGCGTCACCACGAGAATGAGCTCAGAGAGCTGGGCGGGGTCGGGCTTATTCTAAAGAAGTCTGTCTGCCGAGCTAAGTAATGTCCTCCCGGATTTTACTCCATTATGCATGTCTGGACATCAAACTCAAACTGCTCAACCACCGAAAAAGAGGCCGACTTCTCATCGCTTTGAATGCTCATGAGCTTGAGAGCAGCATATGTGGAAAGTCCGATGAAATCTGTTTTTGCTGATGATAGTCTGCTTCTGCATCAGCCGCATTTTCTTGAACGGAGAGTCGCAAGTGATCGCTGAGCTTCGTATTTTAGTGTAGCTTTTGGAATATAGAGGAAAAGAAATACTTTTTGTATCGTATTATATGTTAATGAGCATACCCCACCATTGCCTCCACCAAGTTGGCTCTCTCCCCCACCATAAATACCCCCTTACCGGCGTGTGCCCTCCACACTTCCTCTTCTCAAATCCTTCTCTTCCTCTTCACCTGAACAATTAGAGTCATCCCAAGTCATTCAAAACAGCTTTGCAACTGCATCCCTCATGGCCTCCAACCATTCCTCTTCCTCTCTCAATGACATTAAGCTAACTCCCCCTAACCACTGCGACACCATCCCATCGGTGCAACTTGAGGGCCCGGAGGTGGAGTTTGACTACTCCAAGCGGTCACAGTGGCTGCGGGCCGCAGTCCTTGGGGCGAATGATGGACTCGTGTCGACCGCATCACTCATGATGGGCGTTGGCTCAGTAAAGCAGGACATCAAGGCCATGATCCTGACCGGTTTCGCGGGCCTAGTGGCCGGGGCATGTAGCATGGCCATAGGGGAGTTCGTGTCCGTGTACTCCCAACTGGACATAGAGTTGGCCCAGATGAAGAGGGACAAGGAAGGGGCCGCCGACGGACAAATGGACAAAGAAGGAGGCGGTGACAACGGAGAGGAAGAGAGCTTGCCAAATCCATTGCAAGCTGCTTCAGCCTCAGCTCTCTCCTTCTCCGTGGGGGCCATGGTGCCGCTACTGGCAGCATCCTTCATAAGAAGCTATAGGGCGAGGCTTGGGGCTGTGATCGCAGCAGCCACCATCGCGCTCATGGCCTTCGGGTGGATCGGGGCAGTCCTGGGGAAGGCACCAGTCTTGAGGTCGTCGCTTAGGGTGTTGATCGGGAGCTGGTTGGCCATGGCAATAACCTTCGGGCTGACCAAGCTGATTGGTGCAAATGCTCTCTGAAGAACAGACGCCCTTTTCGTATGTGCATCAATTCGTGGGAGTTTCTTTCCTCATATTAAGAGTTATGTCCTGTTAATTGCTTTTGCTTAGCCTTGTTCTGTTGTTATTGGTGGTTCCGTATGTAATGGACAAAGTATGCAAGGTCAAAAATAAGTCCGCGCTTATTTAATTAGCAGTTTCTCCTATTATTTCCTTTTCCTCATATGCTGAGGGGAAAATTCCAAAATATGACCCGAAGTGACCTATTTTTCTCAAAAAATGACTCAAAGTGGACTTTGTTTTAAAAAATGATCTGAAACATACTTGTTGAATCATCATTTTTTACGTCATAATAAACGTTGCATCAACAACCATTTGGCTGTAAAGGAAACGTACAGAAAATGAGAAAAGAGGGAAACGACTAGTTAACTGCCGAGAAGTCCACAAATGATTCTCGAGTTGCAAGATGAGGAAAGTTCACAATGTTAACATAAGTGCACGTAATTCACGGGGTTGCAAAATCGGAGCCATCAGCTGAAGGGTGCGAAGAGGACGATCCTTCACTTCCGGGACCCTGTGCCATCCTTGGTTGCATATCGCTCGTCATTTTACAGAAGAATATAACTGCAGATTGAAGGCAAACAAATATCAGAACATGCACAATGAAAGGCTCCTTTGTCATCGAAAAAGTTTTAAACTTTTTAGTTTTCTACTCAAGTGAGCGTGATAGACGAACACTAGCTTCGAGTCTACCAGAACCAGAGAGAGAGAGAGAGAGAGAGAGAGAGAGAGAGAGAGAGAGAGAGAGTCACGAGAGTGATGGCGTCGTTAAGGGCTTCCGTGAATACGCTTCGGGGTTTCTCTTTGGACCTCAAACGGAAGGATGCGAAGAAGAAAAAGGGGGAGAGGGTAGTAGGATGCGACGAAATGAAGGAGAAAAGGGGGAAGAGGCGTGTCCCTGCAGAGAGAGAGAGGGGAAGTCCAAGTCCAAGGTTTCTCTTCGGACGCGAAGAAGAAGGGCGAGGATGTGACAAGGACAAAACGAAGGAGGAGATGAAGAAGGGGCGGAGGGGTGAGGGAGAGTGTGTCCGTATAGCTTCCGCACATAAAATCTTATTCGAAATAATCTGTTCTATATTCTCTGTTTTTTTCTTTTTTTTGGTCGATCCTATTCTAATCCTACTCTATTATTCACTTTCAGACTTTTGTCCTGCCTCCTTGCAGGGCGTGAGAGTCGAAACCCACTCCTCAAATGAAATCGTCATCACCCCAATCCCCCCTGAGAATGTGGGGATTTGAACCCCCACCTCCCCCGTCCAAATTTGAAGGGTGGCCACTGGAGCCTGTTCTCTATTCTCTGTTGATTTTGTTGTTTTTATCGTTATTATTTTATTTGGAGGTATCCCATTGATTTTGTCTCTTTTTTATTTGTCCAGCCAAGGGGATGCGACCTTATTCCTTCTATCCCGCGCCTGCAAAATAGCGGCGTCCTCTGCACAAATTCAAAACCTTTAACTTTTTATATGGAGTCCCAATCCACACACACAATATATAAGTATCATTTTAATTAAAATCTGTGGCACCTCTCGACGGCCCCCGATCCGATTAGGGTCGCCACAATTCGCTTATCATTTACTTTCCTTATTAACATATCACTCTAATACCATTTCAAGTGCAGCGGGTCCATACAACTTGGGGGTTTACATTTTTTTCTTTTTTTTTTCGATCGGTAGCTTGCGCAATTTATATGCGGAAGCACATCCAGCAACTCCCTTCCCTATATTCAGAAAACGATGCATACCTACTAAACATTTATAGGTAAAAGCCGTACACTTTTTATTTACTTAAATCAGATGGACATCATTCATCAGTACATCAAAATGCCGTAATCTTCTATATTCGGCTACACTCCAAAAGATGACCGACATTTCCTCCAACAGTCATACACTTAAAGTCCATCGATTAGTGTCGGCGTCCAAAAGTTCCTTCCTTTGCTATCCTTCTCCTCACGGTCATATCCAACCGTTCAAAAGGGGTGAGTACAACCACTCAGCAGATAGGGAAATCCAGTAACAACTCAATGCATCAGGCAAATCATACATGTATTGCAGGCGTTACTCACCTTGAAACCATGCGCATATCATACATGTCATACATGTCATCATCATCATCATATCATACATGTCATCATCATCATGGCATCATTATATCATACATGTCATCATCATCATGACATCATGACATCACACATGTCATCATCATCATGGCATCATTATATCATACATGTTATCATCATCATGACATCATCACATTACACATGTCATCATCATCATGGCATCATTATATCATACATGTCATCATCATCATGACATCATCACATTACACATGTCATCATGCCATATCATATCTCATCATCATTATCATCATCATTCATATCATCATGCATGTCATCATCATCATCTTGCATATCATCATCATCATCATCATCATCATCATCATCATCATCATCATCATGCATATCATCATGCATATCATATCATGGGTGATCATCATTATTTCACATCACATATAATTATCATCACATCTCATGGATTAATTTCCACTTTTAGCTTTCAATTTGATCACCACATCACCCATTTCTCAAATCATCAATTTCATCATCCCCTCGGGCAAAGACCTCCGAGGTTCCCCAGCATTCAGCCTCCTAGGCCACCGGGCATCCGGCCTCCCACATTCTGGGCATCTCGCATCCCAACTAGCATCACGAGACATTCCCTTCTGGCAGAAACCTCCGACAGGGCTTCCGGCCTTTACCCTTCTAGCCAGGCATCTCGCACCCCAATCCTGGCATCGCGAGGTATTCCTTTCGGGCAAAGACCTCCGACAAGGCTTCCGAAATTATGTACCGACATACCACCAGGCCTCCCCTGGAATTACGTACCGTATACCATCGGGAATCCCGACACTCCCGGGGAATCTCCAGAATTACGCCACTAGGTCACCGAGCATCATCATCCACCACAACCACTTCTTCACTTATCATTATCCACATTTATCATTATTTTGATCTCATTTTAACATGGCACATGGCATGATATCAAACAAATCATACTAGGCATGACATTCACACATGCATTGATTCAATGCCATACATATGCCAAGACTTTATCACATATGCATCTCAATTCCATGTTATATACTTACCAAGACTTTATCACATATGCAACTCAATTCAATATCATACACACATCAAGGCTTTATCACACATGCAATATGAATTAATGGAATCTATGGCCAATGAGATAATCCATTTCATTTATTTATTTATTTATTTATATATGTATTTATATATTTATTTATATATTTATTTATTTTTTTAATAACTATAAATTCCCAAAATTATCAAAATTCAAGAAATTATTAAAACAACCCATAGGATGATAATTACTTGCAAAATTCATTGCCAAATTGAATTTTTACAAAATCTCATAATTTTCCCAAAACATCCTATGCTTCTCGGATGAAACCAAAATGCACGGTTTCCGAATAAATTCAATTAAAATATCCATATGGCCTCCAAAAATTATAAAATTTTACTGGATTATAGCCAAGACATTTTCGTACAAATTTCATAAAGAACTCCAAGCCAGATTACTTATAGATTATTTTATTCAACCTCACAAAGCTTCTGGATCTATTACCGCATCGTCCAGTGCCTCCATCTGCGAAATATTAAGATTTCACCCATCTATTCTCTTTCGTTTTCTCTGGAATTTGGATATTTTATGTGTCAAGGTGTCCTTTACAAGTTTCATGAAGAGATCTAGGTCAAATAACCAGATTATAGACCTCATTTTAGTCCTTTAAGTCTTGGGTGTCTCGGAATACTTCACCAGAATCATCGTCTTCAAGATCTAGTCGATTTACCAAGCTATACTTGTTCTTTTCACTTAAAATTTAAGTATGTTGTAGTTTAGGATGTTACCTACAACTTTCATGAAGACATCAAAGTAAGCTTCTCAAGAAAAACCAACATGCAACCATGAATCCAGAACAAGGTTAGTAAAAACTTTCCAGATCTGAGGTGTCCGTAAGATGCAACTTTAACCCCTCAAATATCCATCATTTTCCACGAAATTTCAGTATGTTATAGTACAAGATGTTAGCTACAACTTTCATGAAGACATAGAAGTAAGATTCTCAACAAAAACCAACATGCAAGCTCAAACAAGTTACTGACTCACACCACCCGAGCCGAAACAGTCACACGACTTAAGAACGAGCCACGAGCCAACCTTACCTCGGTTTTTCGCACTTGAAACACCTAAAATCTAACATGCAATCAACAATACAAGCATGCAAGAGAAGTTAGAGGACTCCACTTGCCTCTAGACCACACGAACGGCGGCACATTGGCGACGATCACGGCGGACGGACGGCGGTGGCTCCTTCCTCTCTCGGCCTCCCTCTCTCGGCTGCACCCTCTTCCTCTCTCTCTCGCACGGTTCTCTCTCTCTCTCCCTTTCTCTCTTGGCCGAATGGCTAACCAGCCATTCTCTCTCCTTTCCTTCCCTTTTTATATTGCATGCTTTCTTAGTTTGCATGAGGGACAAGTGTAATTGCGGAGGAAGACAAGTGTCCACCATGCTTCACCTCCTTCATCCCACTTGTCCGATTACATGCAAGGCTGATGGGCCTTCTTCTTGGGCCATCTTGGGCCAGCAAATGGGCTGGTCGACAGCCCCTCCTTGGCTTCAATGGGCCGACAATTTGGCCCTCCAAAATCCATATTCTTGGGCCTAAGGCCCAACCTAATTAAACCCACAATTTCCCTTTCAATTATTCATCTTTAATTCTTTCTTTTAAGAATTTAATTACTAAATTCCACATGGCCAAAATCTTGAAATCATAATTCCATAAATTCCAATTTATAAAACACATGGCCAATGATGGGATTTTCTTTCCTATCACATAATTATCCCTCAAAAGCTTGGCCATATATCTTATTGCAAATTATGGATTAAATGGCCATAACTTGATGGTACTTCCATCACCTATTCATAGAATTTAATCTAGCTAGAGGTCGTTAAGAATTTTGGGATGCCACAAAATCATTTATTCTCTGTTATTAATATTGTTATTGTATTCAGAGACTTATCCTTCTCCCTTGTTGACTTTGAAGCTATTTGATTGAGACTTTTTAGTTTGTTGAAATAATTATGAGACACCCGAGATTAATGCCTATAGTGGTTATTCTCATAATTATTAACTTAGAAATAAATAAATAAATAAATAAATAAATAAATAAATAAATAATATATATATATATATATATATATATATATATATATATATATATATATATAGATAGAACTTTCAAGCCTTTCGCAATACCTAATTGATCTAACTGAATTACCATCGAGGTCTCAGCACAAGAGGGAACATCACGAGAAAAGTGCCAAAAAAGTCTTAAACTTTTTGCCTTTGTACCGATTTAGTCCTAAACCATTTTTTTTTTGTGCTGATTCAGTCCTAAACCTTTTTAAATTGTGCTAATTTAGTCTTTTCCAGCTAATTTTAGCCGGATTTTGTTGACTGAATGCCGGCCGATTGACATGGTTTGATCGGCGCTAACGTGAACAACTTTTAATAATATTATATATATATATTGTCTTTTTCCTCCAGCTGGTCGCTGTGGTCTGAGGATCGGCTAGAGGCGACCACCGACGAGGGTGAGGGCGACCTCACTGGCCACCTCGCGAGCGAGGGTCGACCTCGCTAGATTTGGCAAGGGCGAGCCTCGACCATGGTCGGCGAGGCTCGACCTCACCCGATCCGGTGAGGGGGAGCCTTGCCCATGGCCGATGAGGCTCGACCTCACCAGATTAGGCCATGGGTGAGCCTTGCCCTCACCGAATCTAGCGAGGTCAAGCCTCGCTGGCCCTCACTAGATCCGGCGAGGTCGAGCCTCGCCGGCCCTCACTAGATCCGGCGAGGTGGCTGGTGAGGTTGGCCTCGCCCTTGCGGCGGTTGCCTCGGCCGGTCCTCGGACCTTGGCAACCGGCTAGAGGAAAACGACAAAAAGAAAAAAATAAAAATAATAAAAAGAGAAAGAAAAATAAAAAAAATAAAAAATAAAAAATAAATTAAAATATTATCAAAAGTTGTCCATGTCAATACCGATCAGGCCACGTCAGCTGGCCGATGTTCAATTAGTAAAATTTAGCTAAAATTGACCGGAAATGACTAAATTAGCACAACTTAAAAATGTTTAGGATTGAATTGGCACAAAAAAAGGTTTATGACTAAATCAGTACAAAGGAAAAAGGTTTAGGACTTCTTTGGCACTTTTCTCGGACCATCACCCATGCCTTCTTGAACAGGGGTTAATGCCGAGTCTTGACTAATTAGCTCACACTTATTGTAATCTCTGAACAGTTCTTGCATTTCTTGTGCCCAATTTAGGCTCTGCTATGTAATTTAGCATCTTGGCCTAATCTGCCTATGTGATTCAACATGACTATAATTGTTATGCAAGATTCTCTCTTGGGTTATGGTATACCTTCGAATTGGGGACGATCTAAGCGAGAAATGTTTTCTTGGACCTTAGCGAGAGTAAATGCAAAATTGGAAGGTTGGAAAGAACGACTATTATGTAAAGGTGGTAAAGAAATCCTACTTAAATCTGTTATGCAAGCTATTCCACAATATGCAATGTCTATCTTTAAACTTCCTCAATCTCTTTGTAAAGGGCTTGATTAGCGAATATCCAGTTTTTGGTGGAAGAATGACATGAGTAGACGAGGGGCGAATTGGCAGAAATGGGATGAACTCAAAATCAGCAAGCATAATGGGGGTCTTGGTTTTCGAGACCTAATGGCTTTTAATAAGGCATTGCTGGGTAAGCAAGCCTAGAGATTGTTTCATAGTCCACTCTCTTTATGGAGTTAGATCTTTAAGGGGCTTTATTTTCCTAACCAAGACTTCTTCTGTGCGGATCAATGGTATCGCCCATCCTGGGCCTGGTGAAGCCTTCTTATTGGTAGAGAGGCCATTATCCCTAGCTTGAGATGGTTTGTTGGTGATGGCAAGCAAATCAAAATCCGAGAGGATGGATGGTTATCTATTAGAACTATAGCAGGACTAGCTGCAAGAGAGGAGCTAGAATTAGTGGCCAATCTTATTGACCCGAACCACCAATCCTAGAATATTGCTCTTCTCATGCAGTATGATGATGATTTGGTCATTAATGAAATCATTTGAATCCCTCTTAGACCACATTTTGCTACTGACCAGTTAGTACGGGTAGAAACAACAAATGGTCTTCATATAGTGAAAAATAATTATACTTCTCTCATCAGAATAGCAACCAACAACAGAGATAATGAAGCATCTACATCATTTAGGCCTTCGAAAACCCTTTGGCGGCGTATATGGACTATGCAAACATAACTAAAAATCCGTATGTTCTTATGGTCAGCTTGCCATAACTCACTAGCAACTAGAGCAAATTTGTTTCATAGACATATCGCATATGATCCTATTTGTCATCTCTGCAATCAACATGCTTAGGAAACCTTAGAGCATCTCTTTTTCTATTGTTCATGGACAAGGGAAGTATGGAATCATCCTGATCTAAACATTATAATTACACCTCATTCCGTTCATCGCCTGGATGCATGTATCATAGCAAGGGTTATAGTTCAAAATACATTACCTAGAGTCGAGACTATTGCGCACATTTTGTGGTAGATATCGCGTGGCCGCAATAATTTTATCTTCAAACATTAGCAACCAAATTCCCACATAGTCATGGAAGATGCATTGACACAGACCTGAATCCACAAATGTTATGCCCCCAGGCGTAAGAATCCAGAGCTCTCTGCTATCCACACCGAACACCTATGGAGACCCTCTAATCGTGGCACACTGAAATGTAATATAGATGGGGCTTACAAGCCAGGTAGCCACTCAGGATCTATGGCGTGCATTAGTCGAGATTACAAAGGAAGGCTTACTGACGTTTTTATGGGGGAATTTCCAGCAGTCTTTGCACTTCAATCCAAGGTACAAGCACTTAGTTTTACTCTTCGCCATTTGCTTCAACAGGGCCTCAACAATGATCACCTTGTGATTGAATCGGATTGCTTGATCTTGATTGAAATGGTGAATGAGCGCAAATCGCCGCCATGGGAAGATCGCGTGCTTCGCCGAGTTCAACGATCTGCTGCCCTCTTACCCTAATTTACAGCTCTGTTTCTGTAGAAGGGAGGCCAACATAGTGGCGGACTGGGCTGCTAAGGCCAATGGTAGATTGGATATGGCCCGAAATTGGAATATTTCCCCCTCTTTCTTTCTTCTAGACCTCATGTATGCAGACGTTGTTTCTATTGGTTGTACTCTTTCGAAGTTCTAATATATCGTGTCTTTCGTCCAAAAAACAAAAAAAAAGTCAACACGTGGACTTTCTTTGTAGGTTAGTCTCGATCACTCTGTTTGTTCTCATCCTTGGGACCCGCTACCATGATTTGTGCTTTGCCGAATGTAATCTAAGGGAAGATATCAGGACAGTTAATCCAACGTGTTGATAAATTTTAAGACCAACTAGGGCTAATTAGATAATTTGCCTAATAATGATCTTTAGTTTATTAAAAGAAGAAGATTGCCTGAACCACATAGCAAAGGAGCCCATAAGCTTGCATTGTCGACTAGTGCTAGTGAAGGCAGAATTCTCCAAATGGGGAAACTAAGGAGGAGGAGCGATACTTTGAGAAACCTCTCTCTGTTCATTTGTATGGACACTATGTAATCTCACCATGATCAATGAAATATCTTAGTGATATGTATTGCCCAAGAACTCCCACCACAAAATTTTTATTAAAGCGGAATAGTTATTTTAGGTTATACAAAAGATAGTTAATGTTTCGGTATTCTAAATAGTATATGGACCATGAGAAGAAAACATGAGTATTATTTTGATATTCTTATAGTGTCTCTACTATTATGAGATTTGGTTTTTCTATTGTTATTATTTGGTAATTAAGTTATTATTAAGTGCGTGGAATAAACAAGGATTATTCAATAAAAGTGAGATTTAAAGGGATAGTTAACATTATTAGATGGTAATTCCGATTTGTCACGATGATGTGGTTGTTAATGGATAAAAGAAAGAAATTATAAACGTTTGATTGAGGATTCTTAAATTCAAATTACAATTATTCACGTTGAAGGAGAAGTATGGGCCGCATTACTCATATTGATGATATTTTAGAGTAAATTAGATGTATTAGGGATTTCACATAGAATGAAGTTATTGAATGACTACTAGAGATATATAAGTTGAGATATCACATATGTTGTACTTAATTAGTACGTTCATGATGGGGTGCGATGAGAACGTACCGTTTCATCTTGATATGTTACGATGGAAAGACACCATTTGAAAGGGTATGAATGACTCATTTAAAAGTCTTTTGAAGATAACCATTGGCACTTTTCATAGAATGTACACTCAAAAATTTCTCTCCTTTGCTTGTCCCATTTCCATCAAAAGAAAAGAAGACGTTCCATTTCTCCTTTACAAGAACAATTGGCATTTACGCTGTGAAAATCGGATGTTTCTCTTATTACTACATTCAAACCAACGTGAGGTAATATTGTTTGTAATTCATCCGCAATTCAACGTTTGTTCTTGGGTAAATTGTTGATCGCGTATCAAAAAAGGTAAATCGTCTTTCGCTGACTTTCTTCCAACATTGGTATCAGAGCCCGGTCATGATTTCTGCCTTGTTTTTCATCGAATTTTCTCATGTACCACTTGATATCGGGATAAAGAGATTGAATTCTACATTGTCTCAATGTTTATTGCTCGGAAATGCAATCTGAATCATTGAAAACGAACCAAAGCGAAGAATGAGTTCAGGGTCGCGTACATCTATACGGTTTTGGCCATATTTTGGAATACTTTTTCGGCGAAAATAAATTTTTTAATAAGTAGGGTGAAAGCACTCGTCAAGACTAGTTTGATGATGGGTCAAGTGTCGCTGGAGGATGCTAGACACGCCCACACTCGCGGCCAGAAGCGGCTACACGTGGGCAACACATGCCTGACGAGTTGGGCATGCTAGCAAGTGAGCGTCACGCGTGGGTCGGCGAACCAACGTGTGCTAACGTCATCCAATGGTCGGTAATAGTTGGATGACATCATTAATGACGTTACTGCTGACGCAGTTGACTGGTTGGTCGCCAGCCGGAGACCTAACCCATTTGGAGACCTGACCCGACCTGGCCATTAACATGTCAATCAGTCGGACCGATCAACCGGTTGGTCAGTCAAACCGGTCAAACCAGTTGGACCGGCCAAGAGCTATTTGGCTCACTGGCATGTGCATCACACGCGCCGCACACTATCAAATCCAAGAAAAATGAAAGAATCGTGATCATTTCAAAAAGGCAGCAAATTGAGGGGGAGCTTTGATCAATTTTGGAAAAATCTTTTTGATTGATCGTGATCTTGTTATGAAAAGAAGGAAGGTAAATGTGTCAGAATTGTTAAGATCTTCAAAATCCGGTTAGTGCATCTATTATTACATTTTGTCATTAACAAATCTTACTGATATTATCATTTTATTATGACAAAAAGTGTACGTGAATTTCATGATGCATTTGTGATTTTTATTGGATATTTGCTGATATAATCGAAGTGAGCTATATTGCATATCTTTAATAGTCGATAAAAAAAAAAAAGCTGATTTTTGAAAATTGAGATTCATGCAAGATATTGATTATCATTCTCTACGTGAATCTATTGTTATCGCTTTTTGATTATGACAAAAAGGGGGAGAAGATATGAATATGCATATGTGCTGATTGGTTGATATTATTTATTGCATAATATTGAGCTGCGCGGATTTAAAAGTATGTTTACGGTGCGTATGGGCACATGAAACGTCAGATGGGAGCATGGTCGACAGCATTTGGTTCGTATGGATGTTCTCTACACTGTGGTATAATTATTTTATATGTTTGAGTTTTATAAATGTATAAAATTGTGTATGGAACCCTAAGTATGCATATTTTGAGGGTATAAATGCATGGTCTATTCATTTTTAGCTTGTATTTTCTTAAATTTTAGGAAATACAGTAGCTAGCCTATATAAATGATGTCATATATGTTGTATAAAGCTTGGTTCAATGGTAGCATATATATAGTTTAATATGCTTGCAATTTTCTAGTTCCAAGAAAATTCAAACAATGATAAGAAATCCTTATTTTCTGGTATGTTGGTTCATATCATATTATGCTTTTGTGTTAATAGAAAAATTTAGAAATTACATGGGGTCATGTAAGTATTTTTTTCTAGTTAGAGTTCATAGGTTGGTAGAATTCGAATGAATTCTTACCTAAAACTTAAAATTTGAGTAAATTAAACTAATTAATGATAATAGAACAATCGTATATAAGGGCTGATTGGGAACATAATGAACTTTCATTTCCGTGTCTTTTGTTGAATTATCATTAATTTAGTTTGTCTTTGCTGCAAATTAAATATGTGTGTCACTTTGAAAGGTGTGCTAGTATTGATTCTAAGTTTATTATGTCAATGTGTTATAGTAATTGATTATGGCTTCAATATCAAAGATCATGGTGGCTGACCTCAATAATGGTAAGAAGTTGAACGGTGACAATTATGATATTTGGCATCCAAAGGTTCAATACATCCTTGAGGAGCAAGAGGTTTTGGAAACCCTTAACCACACCATGGATAAACCTGAACATGGAACTTCAGTTCAACACAAGAGAGATCTTGAAGCTTATTAAGCTTGGAAAAAATAAAAATAGCATTGCTCGCATCACATTGCTGAGTTGTATGTAAGATGATCTCATGTGTGAGTTTGAAAGTTACGATAAAGCTTAAGCAATATGGGTTGCCTCGAAAGATAAGTTTGGAAGTATATCTACAACTAAGCTAAGGAGACTCACCATCAAGTTTGACACATATCAAAAACGCCCAAATGTAACGATGAGGCAGCATGATTCATGAGTTGAGGTCGACAGGTCACTCATTTATTGATGAACAACAAGTTCAAGTTGTTATAAGGTCTCTTCCCGATAATTAGGAGCATATGAAAATCAATATGACGCATAATGAGAATATTGTCACTTTTAATGATATAACACATCGTTTGGAATTAAAGGATGAGCGCTTAGAAGCTGCAAGATCATTTACCCATGTTTATCTTGTTGAATTGAGTTCGTGTAAAGTTTCGGGATTTAAGCGCAAAAGAAATCATCAATTCAACAATAAGGGAAGAAGACTGATGAGGTACCTAAGAGGGCTAAAATCTTCCAACGCAAGAAACATGGTAGGAAGAATGACAATACCAAAATGAAGTGCAACAATTGTGACAAAATTGGTCACTTTGCTCGTGAATGCACTAAGCCAAAAGAGGTACCCTATTACTCTATTACTTTATGTAATGCTTTTGTTTCTAGCAATGTGATACTTGTTGAATTTCATCCAATGTGGACTATAAACTTAGGAGCAACTAATCACGTAGCTAGAGACCGAGAAGCATTTGTGGAGTATTGTCAAATACAGCCTAGAAAAATATGGATATATGTTGGGAATCAAAAATTGAAGTGAAAGGTCTCGGCACTTGTAAATGAACTTTACGTGGTGGTCGAAACCTATTCCTATGTGATGTTCTCTATGCTATAAATATTCGAAGAAACTTGATATTTGTAATTGTTCTTCTCATGCTATGTTATGTATTGAATTTTCATATTGATATGTTGACATTTGGAACAATTTATTATGGTTTAGAAAATGTATCGAAGAGTTTTATGGTGTTAAACATTGATTATGATCAGTACAATGCTAATATCAATGGTTGTTTTTCTTTAATTGTATCTTCTAGTAATGTTAAGATTGATGCAAGTACTTGGCATGCTAGATAATATCACATTGGGTTACAAAAAATGCAAAAATTAGCTAGAGAATGCCTTTTAGGGTCACTCACTAATATTAATCTACCCGTATGTGAATATTGTCTAATGGGAAAAGCAACTAGAAAACCATTTGGTAAATGGACTAAAGCCGAATTTCCATTACAACTCATACATTCTGACATTTGTGGTCCTTTGAACGTGAGGGCGAGACATGGAGCCTCATATTTCATCACTTTTATAGATAATTTCACGTGTTTTGCTTATATTTTTCTGTTATCCTATAAGTCATAAGTATTAGATTGCTTTAAATGATATATAGCGATAGTAGAGAATTAGTTGAATAAAATAATAAAGGCATTGAAAACCGATCGTAGACGTGAGTATCCATTTGAGCAATTTAAGGCTTTTTGTGATGAAAATGAAATTGTATGACAATTATCTATTCTTGGTACTCCACAACAAAATGGGGTAGTTGAGAGAAGGAATAGAACCCGATTGAAAATGATTAGGTCTATGATGGCACAAACAAATTTACATATCTCCTATTGGGAAGAAAAAGAATTAGTAATTGACTACTGCCTATATACTTAACCGAGTGCCCTCAAAATCAGTCACTTCCACCCCTTATGAATTGTGGACTGGTAGAAAACTAGACTTGTATTCTACGTCCATGGGGATGTGCAACTTATATCTATGATTCTTCATATAAATATGGTAAATTATGTTCTAGAGGTAAAAAACATATCTTTATAAGATATTCTGAACACTTCAAAGGATATGTGTCACGCCCCGATCCTCGGGCACATACACATCCTTCTGTTTGGTCGATTTTATAATGCGATATCCCAGGACAATATATCGCCGACCCTTTCATTTTTAAGCACATTCGGAAGCAGTTAAAATCCCAATACAATAAAACGATGGGATAGAAAAGTAATGCCATATTTTTCATATTGAAATTTATAACCAAACTTTTGTACAAAACACAAACCACTTCATAACTATTCACATCAAAATGGAGATCTCAAAAGAAGACAGAAACTTAGACGAACTAGGCCGTACTCAAGGCCCCTCTCAGGATTGTCTTCTTCTTCCAAAAATCTTTCTCCTTAAGATTCGCCTCCGAGTTCTCCTTCTCGGATTCCTCCTCCTCAGCTCTTCAGCGGGGTCCTGAAATGGTTTCCCCAAACTGGGATGAGACTACGTCTCAGCAAGTTCTACCCCACTAAGCCCGATTAGTAAACTATTATATTAAAGATTGCCTAAACACGCACAGGGCAGATAACTTACCTTGGCCTCATTTGCCAAGGTGACGCATTAGATCACCGAGCCACGTGTCCTTTTTACGATGCCCGAGCCCGCGTGCTTTCTCTTAGGTGCTATCTCACCAAAGTGATGCATCAATTCACCGAGCCCACGTGCGCTTTTAGATGCCTGGGCTCACATGCATTCTCTTAGGTGCTATCTCACTAAAGTGATGCATCAATTCACCGAGCCCACGTGCCCTTTTAGATGCAAACTCTGTCACCGAGCCACGTGCATTCTCTAGGATGACATACCGAGTCTCCGAGCCACGTGCATTCTCTCAGGCGACCTTTTCGCCAAAGTGAGATATTCAACCACTGAATTCACGTGCATTCTCTAGATGATATTCCAATTCACCGAGTCCATGTGTCCTCTTTCAAGTGATTACCAATTTACTTTCAATACCGACAACCAATGCTCAACAATTTCTCAATCAAATAATTAAATCAACTCAACAAAGCATTATAAATGCTGAATAACATACTTGGCAATTTACCAATCAACAATTCAATCTCAATCAATTTCAATCAATTTAGGGTAAATCCCTAAAATATCACAATTTATTCAATTCCATACAACGTGGAGCTCAAATAAATAAGCGGAATATGCCACGACGATTAGCACGAGATTTTGGTTGTCGGCCATCAAAATCTTAATTTCCGAAAAATAAATAATTAATTTATTAATTTCGAAAATTAAATAATTAATATTAAAAATTCAATTTAGCTCAAAATAAAGCCCGATTAAATAAAAGGACTTCACCACGGTCATCAGCATAATTTTCCTGTTCCCGAACCATCTTAGTTGAATTTTCGAAAAATAAATAATTATTTAATTTAATTCCAAAAAGTAATATTTAAATACCAAAAATTCCACTTAGGCCCAAAAAGCCTAATTGAAGCCCACTAATGGTCGGGAAAATCCTGAGGCACTTCCAATAATTAGTAGACCACGTCTACTTGCTAATTGCACAATCAATTTATCTAAAGCGCATCACAATTGACTAATAATTGCTAATTTATTCTAATCTAACAACCTAAACATAATTAATTAAAACTAAACCAACCTTAAGCATAATTAGCCAACTAATCATGGATTAGTGAGATTACTCACTAAATCGCGCGCAACTCGGATCAATCCGACGGGGCGGCGCGAGGAACAAATCTTCCCAAAGCGACTCACGGATCCGATCTAGGGGCCCAAAACAAGCCCGAAAAGTGGACCTCAAGGGAACCCACTTGTGGGTTTCGCTGGATGGGGCTGGCGGGGCTAATCCGGCGGCTAAAACGGCGGCAGGGGAGGCCGGCGGAGGGTGAGGGGGATGCTAGGGGAGGTCCGTGGGTTGAACGGCGGCCGGAGGTGGCCGGACGGGACTGACGGAGGCCGAAACCGTAGCGGTTTGGGTCACACGGGGAACACCGGTGCGAGGGACGGGGCTGGTGGCGCACGGCGGTGAGCGGCGTGTGCACGGGCGCGAGCGTGAGCGTGCGGTGCGGCGGCGGGACGAGCGGCGGCGACGAGCTGCGGCCTCGCGGTTCTTCTGGTTTTGCTTCTTCGGACACATGGGGAGGAAGAAGAAGAAGAAGAAGAAGAAGAAGAAAGAGAGAGAGAGAGAGAGAGAGAGAGGATAGGTATTGACTGGTCAAAAGAAAAAAGAGAGAGGGAAGGTAGGCAGTGGGGGAAATCGCATGAGGGGAAAGGGAGAGGGGAGAGAGGAGAGAGAGAAAAGAGAGAAAAGAAGAGAGAGGGAGAGAGAGAAAAATAAAGTAAAAATAACACTTATTCTTATTTTCTTTTCTTTTCTCTTTCCCTTTTCATTTCCTTTTGGGCTTCAATTTTTCTTCCGATACTTTCTTTATTGAAATTTTGGACTTGTCAACAATTTGACAGACAATGAGACAGGATCCTAAAAATAAGAATTATGATGCGCTTAAAATTCGATTCCCGAAATTGAGTTCAATTTCGTTGTTAAAAATCGATCAGACGTGATTTTAGCCCAATCCAACCAATTAGGTAGCTTTTAGGGATTTTACAGCTGATACATCCCTTAACGGCTTTACCCAATAGGTTAGTTAACTCGTAAGTGATCAGCTCAGAGAAAATAGGCCATAGGCACGTCGACGAAATGCCCATTTCACTTTATCGAAACGGGGTCGAATTTCAAGATGTTACAACTCTTCCCCTCTTATAAAAGTTTCATCCTAGAAATTTAAACCATTACACTTTGTTCAAAAAGGCGGAGGTACAACTGTCTCATCAATTCTTCGTCTCCCAAGTCGCTCCTTTAGTACTATGGTGTTGCTAGACCACTTTGACTAACGGAATGGTCTTTGTACTTGCTCTTTACGATCGACAATCTGGATCGGGCTTTCAACGTATGACACACGGTCATCCACGTCCAACTCCTCGAAATTGAGCACGTGGATCGGGTCATACTCGTACTTCCTTAACATCGACACGTGAAAGACGTCATACACTTGCGTCAATCTTGGCGGCAACGCAAGACGATACGCTAGGTTTCTGATTCTTTCAAGAATCTCAAACGGACTTACGTACCTCGGACTCAGCTTGCCTTTCTTACCAAAGCGCGAAATTCCCCTCATTGGTAACATTTTCAGAAAAACGTGATCACCAACTTGGAATTCCAAAGACCTTCGGCGCTTATCTGTATAACTTTTCTGCCTGTTCTGCGCTGTCTTTAATCTATCTTTGATCACTGCCACGGCATCTACTGATTGCTGAACCAACTCTTGGCCTGTTATCTTCCTTTCTCCGACTTCATTCCAACACACTGGAGTTCTGCACGCTCTGCGATACAACGCTTCAAATGGAGCCATCTTGATGCTCTGCTGATAACTGTTGTTGTAGGCGAATTCCACCAGATGAAGCTAATCCTCCCAACTTTCTTTGAAGTCTATTACACACGCTCTCAGCATGTCTTTAAGAGTTTGAATCATCCTTTCCGACTGGCCATCCGTCTGAGAATGATATGCCGTACTATACTGAAGCTTTGTACCTAAAGCACTCTGCAGGCTCTTCCAAAAAGCACCAGTAAATCTCGAGTCTCTATCGGATGTTATCATAACTGGCACTCCATGCATACGAACCACCTGAGGTACATACAGGTCTGCGTGTCTATCTAGACTCAGGTCCTTTCGAACTGTAATGAAGTGAGCCGACTTCGTCAACCTGTCGACTACTACCCAAATTGAATCATTCCCCCACTGACTCCTTGGTTGTCCAGTCATGAAATCCATTGTGATATGCTCCCATTTCCACTCTGGGATCGCGAGAGGTTGTAGAAATCCTCCCAGCTTGCAATGCTGGGCTTTTACTTGCTAACAAGTCAAACACTTGGCCACATGCTTGGCGATGTCCGCCTTTATACCTGACCACCAGTAGTGTTGACACAAACTTTGATACATCTTAGTGCTTCCAGGATGAACGCTGTAATTACTACGATGTGCTTCAGATAAAATTTCTTCTCTAAGCTCTACATCGTCAGGTACAACCAAACGTCCACGAAGCCTCAGTACCCCATCATCAGAAACTTGGAAATGCTTTTCTTTTATCGGTATCCTCTTGAAGAATTCTCTGGACATCTGGATCTGTCGGTTGGAGTTCTTTGATTCTGACTTGGACATCCGGTTCAATTTTGAGAGTGGCTATAAGACTTGAAAGGTGGCCTACCTCAAATTTGAATTCCGAATCTCGAGCTCTCTCGATTAAGTTCCACTCCTTAACCAAGATCCGTGCCATTGAAGACTTTCGACTCAATGCATCGGCGACCTTGTTCACCTTTCCCGGGTGATAAAGAATATCACAGTCGTAGTCTTTCAACAATTCCATCCATCGCCGTTGTCTCATGTTCAACTCCTTCTGAGAGAACAAATACTTGAGACTCTGATGGTCCGTGAAGATCTGAAACTTTTCCCCACACAAGTAATGCCTCTAAATCTTCAATGCAAATATGATGGCTACGAGTTCTAAGTCATGCATCGGATAATTCAATTCATGAGGTCTCAACTGCCGAGAAGCGTATGCAACAACTCTGCCATGTTGCATCAGCACGCAACCTAGTCCCCTGAATGACGCATCACTATAGATCTCGAATCCTCCAGGACCAGATGGAATCGTCAGCACAGGTGCGGTAGTCAGCTTTTCCTTCAGTTCTTGAAAACTACACTCACACTTGTTTGTCCATATGAATTTCTCATTTTTCTTCGTGAGCTTTGTTCGAGGCGACGCTATCGATGAGAACCCTTCTACAAACCGTCTGTAATAACCTGCTAACCCCAGAAAACTTCTGATCTCTGTCACTGATGTCGGTCTTGGTCACTTGATCACGGCTTCTATCTTGCTTGGGTCGATGGAGATTCCTTCTCCGAAATCACATAACCCTAAGAATGCAACACGAGTCAACCAAAACTCGCATTTGCTAAACTTAGCATACAACTAATGAGTTCTTAAAGTCGAAGTACTAATCTCGATGATTCTCATGCTCTTCATTACTTCTCGAATAGACCAGGATATCATCTATAAACACGATCACAAATTGATCTAGATATTCCTTGAACACTTTGTTCATCAAATCCATAAATGCAGCTAGAGCATTCATCAATCCAAATGGCATAACTGTAAACTCATAATGACCATATCGGGTACGAAATGCTAACTTAGGAATATCCTCTTTCCGAATCCTCAACTAATGATATCATGTCCTTAAGTCGATCTTTGAGAATATTGACGCTCCTTGTAATTGATCAAACAGGTCATCTATCCTCAGCAATGGATACTTGTTCTTGATCGTTACTTGATTGAGCTTCCGATAATCGATGCACAAACACAACGAACCATCTTTCTTCTTAACAAATAGAACTGGTGCTCCCCAAGGTGATGCACTAGGACGAATAAATCCCTTTATCTTGTAATTCTTGCATCTGCACCTTCAGTTCCTTTAACTCAAATAACGCCATTCGGTAAGGTGCCTTTGAAATCGGTTCTGTCCCTGGTGCTAGCTCCTTAACAAATTCAATCTCTCTTTCTAGTGGTAACCTTGGCAATTCTTTTGGAAAGACATCTAGAAACTCCTGTACCACTAAAATATCTTCCATTTTCAGCTCTTCAACTGTCATATCCACGACAGTCGCTAAGTACCCTTGGCAACCCTCGTCTAACAAATGAGCTGTTCGGCGATGAGATTAAGGAAATCAAAGGTCCTCCTCGATTCTCGACAAACTCGAAGCTCTTACCCCCGAATAGGTCAAACTGAATCGCCTTGCGATAGCAATCCATTTTAGCTCGTTGATTGGTGAGCCAATCCATGCCAATTATCAAATCAAAATCATACATGGCTAGGACTAACAAGTCAATTTTCCCCACTCGCTCACCAATCTCTAACTTACACCCCGAACAACCCAAAGCAGCAATAACTTTATCTTTCAATGGCGTAGATATGCAAATTGCCAATTCCAACAATACATGATTCAATCCTAGCATCCTAACATATTGCTCGGCAATGAAGGAATGGGTTGCTCCTGAATCAAACAAAGCATAAGCAGGTTGGTCGTTGAGCGAGACCGTACCTATAATCATGCCAGGCGCAGCTTCTGCCTAACCTTGGGTAATCGCGTACACAGTGTCCTAAGCTGGAGGTCTCTGTTGTCCTCCTTGTAGTGCATTCTGAGGGGCATACCCTCCTATCTGTCTCATTGGTGGCGGTGGCAGCAACTGAGGTTGTCCTCTTTGCTTATTTGGACAAAATCTGGCTAAGTGGCCCTGTTGGCCACATTCAAAACATGCACCCGTCCTAGCTGAGCACGGTGCTGTCTCATGTCTTCTCCCACACAAGCAACACTCATTATTCCTAATAGGTCCTGACCTATTAAATCTACTCTTCTTGCTGGGAGGGCTTTGGAATCTCTTTCCAAACATCGGCCTCTCTCCTTGGCAGATGTTGTTTCTATGAGAGCTAAACCTCGATCCAGATGAGGCAGCTTTATCGTTATGATCTTTCTCAATCTTCTTAGCTCTCCGATATATGTCATTATAAGTCTTCAGATCCAGAAGGACTAAGGCGCTTCTCAAATCCTGTCTGAATCCATCTCTAAACCTCCTCGCTCGATTCATAGGGTTCTCGATTAACTCGGGGGCATATCGCGAAAGTTCAGCAAACTTCGCCTCATACTCATCAACAGATAGGGAACCCTAATGAAGACGTTGAAATTCAGCCATCTTCACCCCTCTGGCAGTCTCAGAGAAAAACTTATCATTGAAGGCTTCACGGAAAGTGTTCCAGTCTTGAACAGTGCCTTATCGAAAGATCATTTCACGAGTTGTCATCCACCAAGTGTTTGCAACTCCCTTAAGCTGGTAAGTTGCTAACATTACCTTCTCAGCCTCGTTGCACATCAGCAGTGCAAATGCTTTCTCAAGCTTCTGAATCCATGAAGAAGCAGCTTCGGGGTCTCCGGACCCGGTAAACAACGACGGATTTAACTTTAGGAAATGCTCCACCAACTTATGGATTGGTCTTGCAACGACCACTATCTCCGGTGGATTTTCAACATTCACGATGGCTGGAGCAATGGTAGGTGCGACTGCAAGCACGGCAGCAGGTGCGACTGCAGGGGCAACTCCGGTGGCGGCGGCAGTTGCAGCGGCCTGAGCAACGGCTTCAATAGTAGCGGCTTGCTAATCCATTCTATTACCCATTACTTCCAAAACACGCAAGATCCCATACACCCTAGGATCATTAGGAGCTGCTACCCTGACATCTACGATAGGTGGATTCACTCCACTCGCGCTAGCGTGTGCTGGCGCTCGACCACGTCCGCCTCGGGTTCCGACACGAGTCGGAGCTCTACCCCGAATAACGGCCCTACTGGTCCTCTTTGCAGGAGTTCTCGGCTCCTAATCGCTCATGATGTAGCTTTACTCAACTAACACCTGTTTCCAATTCAACACCGAACTAGAAACAGATCAATCCAAACAACAAACTATTTTAGCACTCAGCTAACACAGACATGCACCAGCATGAATTTAAAGGCCTTTTCTACTAACTATCCCATGGTCAACGCTCCTTATCACTCCAATCTTCAACTTCGCTTTGATACCACTTAAACTGAATGTCACGCTCGGATCCTCAGGCACGCACACATCCTTCTCCCTTGGTCGATTTTATAATGCGATATCTCAGGACAAAGTATCACCGACCCTGCCATTTTTTTAAGCACATGCGGAAGCATTTAAAATCCCCAGACAATAAAATGATGGGATAGAAAAGCAGGGCCATATTTTTCATATTGAAACTTATAACCAAACTTTTATACAAAACGCAACCCAGAGCACTTCACAATTTTTTCTCTAAACTCTATTTACATCAAAATATAGATCTCAAAAGAAGATAGGATTTCAATCTATCCAGGCCGTATTCAAGGGTCCTCTCGGGATTATCTTCTTCTTCCAAAAATCCTTCTCAGACTCCTCCTTCTTAGCTCCTCAGCGGGGTCCTGAAATATTTTCCCCAAACTGGGATGAGACTATGTCTCAACAAGTTCTACCCCACTAAGCCCGATTAGTAAACCATTATACCATAGGCTGCCTAAACACGCATAGGGCATAGGGCTTACCTTGACCTCAGATCCCACTTGCAAGTCAGTACAATTCACAATAGGCACTCATTTACTCAACACAAATCGAACCAGTCGATTACATGTCATACAAATCAATCCCCATTGTGGGATATTTAAAAGCTAGGCCACGTGTATTCTCCAGGACGACATTCCAGGTCTTTGAGTTCACGTGCCTCGAACCTTGGGCCCACGTGATTCTTTAAGGCGACCTCTTTGCCAAAGTGATACATCAAGTCACCGAGCCACGTGCCCTTTTAGATGTTATTTCCAAATATTGGACCCACGTGCATTCTCTAAGGCACTCAATTGCTAAGGTGACGCATCAAATCACCGAGCCATGTGTCCTTTTTACGATGCCCGGGCCCATGTGCTTTCTCTTAGATGCTATCTTACCAAAGTGATGCATCAATTCACCGAGCCCACATGCCCTTTTAGATGCCTGGGCCCACGTGCATTCTCTTAGGTGCTATCTCACCAAAGTGATGTATCAATTCACCGAGCCCACGTGCCCTTTTAGATGCCAAATTCTGTCACCGAGCCACGTGCATTCTCCAAGATGACATTTCGAGTCTTTGAGCCACGTGCATTCTCTCAGGGGACCTTTTCGCGAAGGTGACATATTCAACCACTGAATTCACGTGCATTCTCCAGGTGATATTCCAATTCACCGAGCCCACATGTCCTCTTTCAAGTGATTACTAATCTACTTTCAATACCGACAACCAATGCCCAACGATTTCTCAATCAAATAATTAAATCAACTCAACAAAGCATTATAAATGCCGAATAACATACTTGGCCATTTACAAATCAACAATTCAATCTCAATTAATTTCAATCAATTTAGGGTAAATCCCTAAAATATCACAATTTATTCAATTTCATACAACGTGGAGCTCAAATAAATAAACGGACTGCGCCACGATGATCAGCACGAGATTTCGGTCATCGGCCATCAAAATCTTAATTTCCGAAAAATAAATAATTAATTTATTAATTTTGAAAATTAAATAATTAATATTAAAAATTCAATTTATCTCAAAATAAAGCCCGATTAAATAAACGGACTTCACCACGGTCATCGCATAATTTTCCAGTTCCGAACCATCTTAGTTGAATTTTCGAAAAATAAATAATTATTTAATTTAATTCCGAAAATTAATATTTAAATACTAAAAAAATTACACTTAGGCCCAAAAAGCCTAATTGGAGCCCACTAAGGGTCGGGAAAAATCCCGAGGCACTTCCAATAATTAGTAGACCATGTCTACTTGCTAATTGCGTAATCAATTTATCTAAATCGCATCACAATTGACTAATAATTGCTAATTTATTCTAATCCAACAACCTAAACATAATTAATTAAAACTAAACCAACCTTAATCATAATTAGCCAACTAATCCTGGATTAGTAAGATTATTCATCAAATCGCGCGCAAACTGGATCAATCCGACGGGGGCGACGTGAGGAATGATTCTTCCCAAAGCGACTCACGGATCCGGGGCCCGGAAACGGCCCAAAAGCGAACCTCAACTCGCTAGAAACCCACTTTGTAGGTCACTGGTCAGGGTTGGCCAAGGCTAATCTGGCGGCTAGGGCGGCGAGGGGAGGCCGGTGGAGGGTGAGGGGGATACTGGGAAGGTCCGGCGGGGTCGAACGGTGGCCGGAGATGGCCGGACTGGGGCTGGTCGAGGTAGAACCGAGCTAAGCAAGGGCCGATTCACGCAGGGGAGAAGCAGCAGCGGCGACGAACGCGGGGCGGAGCGCATGGCATGCGCGGGCGGGCATCGCAGGTGCGGGCAATGGGACGGGCGGCGAGCGGCGGCTTCAGCGAATGGCGGCCTTTGCTCGAGCTTCCTCTTTTGCTTTGCTTCTTCGGATGCACGGGGAGGAAGAAGAAGAAAAAGAAAGAGAGAGAGAGAGAGAGAGAGAGAGAGAGAGAGAGATAGGCATTGACCGGTCAAAGAGGGAAAAGAAAGAGAGAGAGAGGGTAGGCAGTGGGGGGAATTGCACGAGAGGGAGGGGTGAGGAGAGAGGGGAGAGAAAGAAAAGAGAGAAAAAGAGAGGAAAGAAGAGAGAGGGAGAGAGGGAAAAATAAAGTAAAAATTAATACAATTATTCTTACTTGATTTTCTTTTCTTTTTCCCTTTTTATTTCCTTTCGAGCTTCAATTTTTCTTCCAATAATTTCTTTCTTGAAATTTCAGACTCGTTAATAAATTGACGAACGATGAGACAAGATCCTAAAAATAAGAATTATGACGCACTTAAAATTCAATTCCCGAAATCGAGTTCAATTTCGTGGTAAAAAATTGATTAGATGTGATTTTAACCCAATCCAACCAATTAGGTAGCTTTTAGGGATTTTACAGCTGATACATCCCTTAACGGCTTTACCAATAGGTTAGTTAACTCATAAGTGATCAGCTCAAAGAAAAAAGGGCCATAAAATGCCCATTTCACGTCGAATTCTAGAAATGCCCATTTCACTTTATCGAAACTAGTCGAATTTCAGGATGTCATAAATGGAGATTTCCCTCAACATGCAAGACCTAGTGAGAGTGTTGCATTGTCTGGTGAATTAAATTCAAGAGAAATTCACTGATGAGATGTTGATCAGATTGGTGAACGTGAATGAATGGTTTTGTTATGAATGATCTAGATAGATGCTTTTCAGGTCATTTTATATTCTTCAGGAGTGTTGGATGAATCACGAACAATATTACCTCACGTTGGTCTGAATGTAATTACGAGGAAAACATCCGATTTCCACAGCATAATTGTTCTTGTAAAGAAGTTAAACACCTACTTTTCTTTGATGGAAATGGGACAAGAAAAAGATAACGCTTTCTTTCTAAGCTTACATTCTTTTAACTGTACCAATGATTGTCTTCAGGAGTCTTTTATATGACTCTATTACACCTTTTCAAAATGGTGTCTTTCCATCGTAGCATATCAAGACGAAACAGTGCGTTCCAATCACACTCCATTATGGATGTACTAATTAAGTACAATATCTCCCACTCGGACATGATAGGCTTGATAGCGCTTTATCAAGAATATAAGGCATTCAATATTCATCAACTTTATAAAACAATTCATACTGATAAGTAAGCTGTGCAGTCGATGAGTACATTTCACTTGGGAGCTCAAATTATGTACCAGTTAGGAATGACATAATGGCTATAACCCTGAAAATGAATAACAATCTATGCCTCACGGTGCTCCATACATATTTTGTTACATCAATCCAAGTATACATATCCCTTAAAGGCTATAATTGGTTATTCTCAAAACACAATGTATTTACAATTATATTTGCAATCATATAAAGTGATATAATTAGTTGACTAGTAAATACATTTGATAGATGTAAAACAATAATAATCTTCCTTCACACTCATGTCTTTCTCCATTTCAAAATAATTGCTTTCCTAGACATGTCCCATAAGGCCATATTTATTTATGACCGTCGATAACATGATCAAGTAGTAACATTGATGTTTCACTTTGAGAATATAGTCAGAATTAGTGTAAGACACAAAATGAGGTAAATAATAGATTACCTCATGAACTCACACGATAAGTAAATAATGATAATTTCACTCACATTCCCTTGTTGGTCGTACAATACACTTGTAGTATGAATTACATGCTATAGTGGATTTCTCTTTCTATAAGAGCGTATGTCATTTATTAAATATATCTACTTTACAGATCTTAGCCTAGACATAATCATGTGCTTCTCACGTACTCATGTTTAGCTCGAGTGCTACTTTAGCTTGCTTTCTATAGCACCCAATTAAGTACTCGCATCCAGCATCTTTTAAGTATACATGATTGTAGGACTATCATGTTTGGTCTTATTATAAACAAATCACATATCTCATCTTGATTCCAATCAAGGCAACATATTATTTTATGTACTAAACTTACTCTTCAGCATTTATTTGTACATAATGTCTCATCTTAACGTGCTAACCATAGTACTTAAGGTGATTGCTCGTGTGAGTGAGCCAATCAATCTTTTCAATAATATATATGTGTATGTGCTAGTCTTATAATGTATTTGTACTTATTGATAAAATATCAAGTCACTAATAAACAAACAAGTACAATACATATATTCACAAATAAATAAACCAGTGATCATCTACAATAACACAGATCACATTCTACACAATCCTAGTGACATCTTGTAGGTCAAGGATATGTCTCTAGGAACAACCTTTGTAAATAGATCAACAACCATTCTATTGGTTGAAATGTATTGTAGGATCACTTCTTTCTACGCTATTATATCTCTTATGAAGCTATTCTTTATGTCAATGTGATTCGTCCTTTCATAATACTTGGATCCTTTACATAGGCAATGGCTGCTTAACTATCGCTATAAATTATCACCGGTTTTAGAACCTCAATGACAGTGACTAAATTTTCCAAGAAACATTTTAGCCATATTGCTTCTTGTACTGTGGTAGAGCATGCAATAAATTCTGCCTCCATCGTATATAAGGCCGTGCATGTATGTTTCTTGCTATTTCAAGAAATCGCACTTCCATTGAGTAAGAACGCATATCTAGAAGTCAATTTACGCTCATCTAGGTCTCCACCCTTTTTAGTATCTGAATGGCTTAATAGGCATAAATCACTCCCTTGATAATAAAGTCGATAGTCGATAGTACCTTTCAAATATCTCAAGATCTTCTTCACTGCTTTCCAATGTACTTAACCGGGATTTGATTGATATCGACTCACCAATCCCATGGTATAACATATGTCGAGTCGAGTATACATTATAACATACATCAAACTTTTGACCGCACTAGCGTAAGGAACAATTTCCATTACTTTGATTTCTTTTGGAGTCTTAAGACACATCTCAATACTTAGCCATTCACTTTGCATGGCAAGGGGTATCAATATGATTACAATGTTGTATATTGAAACGTTCAAGAATCTTCATAATATAAGACTCTTGTGATAAAGTAAGGAGTTTCCTTGATCGATCTCTTTCGATTTTAACTCCTAATATATAAGCAACTTTTCTCATGTCTTTCATTTTAAAATTGGAGGACGGGCCCGTTTGGTTCAACTTTGGAGAAATGTCTTTGCATTTCCCTAAGTATCTTTGAGTGAATGGACATTTTGTGAAGGCAAGTGTGTTTGGAAACCCAATTTTTTGTATATGTTTTGCAAAGCTACTTCAAGGTGAAAAGAAAAGAAAAGGGAGGAGGAGATGCAGTTGTAGGGGAAAATTGTGGGAGAGCGGCTAATGGTGGTGGGGAGGTGGCTGGTGGCGATTTTTGTAAAGGCAAGTGTGTTTGGGAATCCAATTTTTTGTGTATGTTTTGTAAAGCTACTTCAAAGTGAAAAGAAAAATGAAAAAAGAAAAGAAAATGAAGGAGGAGATGTAGCTGCGGGGAAAATCGTGAGGGAGCAGCTGGTGGTGGTGGCGAGGTGGCTAGTGGCAGTGGCGATGGCGGTGGGGGGGTCGCCTGAGGTCGAACTGCCTGAGGCCATGCGACCTCAGGCGGTGTTACCTAGGTCGCTCGACCTCGGGTGCGACCCAGGGGCATTGCCTGAGGTCGAGCAACCCAAGCGACGCCCGAGGTTGCTCGACCTTAGGCCACCTCGCCGAGGTCGCGCGACCTCAAGCCACCTTGCTCGAGGTTGCGCGACCTTAGGCAAGGCTTCCCGCGCAGACAAATCTAGCCGCTCATAGTTGAGCCCTGCCCGCCACGGTGGAGCAACAAGTTCCTTGAAGAAGACGATGAATAGTATTTTTGAAGGCAAAATGGGAAAACATGATTATTAGTAAGGGCAATATTAAAAAGAAAAAAATCCATTAAACCTCATAGTAGCATTCCGAAAATGCGAAAAGCTCAAAGCAAGTCCGGACTTGCTTTGAGCTTACAGCATTCTAATTGCTAGCATTTGGCTAATGATACCTCCAAATGTTGAATCAAACACCCAAAAAATTTCCCAAAAGGCTTTCGAGGCTAAAAGCCCTTTGGGAATGCTGAACCAAACGGGGCTGATAACCATTCTTTTATAGTAACAACCAAAACCTTGTCATTTCCAAGTAATAGAATATCGACCATATAAAGTGATAAAATCACAAATTTATCTTCGAACCACTTGACATATACAAAGTAATCTTCTTAGATCATCATGAAACAAAAAATAGTTATGGCTTGATTAAAAAAAGATACCATTATTTAGATGATTGTTTAAAGCTATATATAGAGCGATGAAACTTGCAAACTTTATGCTCTTAACCTTTAACTATAAAACCTATTGGATACTTCATATAAATTTCCTCATCTAGTTCTCTATTGAGAAATACCATCTTTACATTAATTTGATGTAATTCAAGATCCAAATGTGCAACGATGGTTATAATAAGACATATTGAGACAAATCTTACAACTGGTGAAAATGTTTCCCCATAATTTATACCCTATTGTTGAGTATAACCTTCCACACAGGGCCAACCTTATACTTTTAAGTAGATCCATCCACCCTTTGCTTAATCTTGAAGATCCATTTGTTTCCACTGGCCTTGTGATAGGATGGTAGATCAACCAAGTCCCAGACGTGATTTGCTCTCATAGACTTCATCTTATCTTCAAAAACTTTTCTCAATTTTTCCTTATCAGAGAATGAGAGAGCCTCTTGAATAGTCTTTGGCCCGGCATCGTCTTTCTGAGTGATAATAAATGCTCCCCCTTCAATCTCAAAATGACAACGAGAAATACTTTTACGATTACTTTTATGCAACTAAATTTATCTTGAGTTCAATTCGCCAGACGATGCAACATTCCCACTAGGTTTTGCATGTTGAGGTAAATATTCATTTTTCTCTACAACATTAGTCAGTGTGTTATCAGGATCTTTCAAAATCCTTATCAATCTCACCTTTACTAGGAAAATCATTCTCCAAGAACGTGACATCTTGTTACTCCATTTTGGTCACACTTCTATTAGCTTATTCACCTATGAACACGTACCCTTTGGAGTGTTCAGAATATCTTATAAAGATACTTTTCTTCCCTCTAGGGCCTAATTTGCTATATTTATGGGAAGAATCATAAACATAAGCTACGCATCCTCAAGGACATAGACTACTTGAGTCTGGTTTTCTACCAGTCCATAATTCATAAATGGTGGAAGTGATCAATTTTGAGGACACTTGGTTAAGTACATAGGCAGTAGTCAATAACGCATTTTCCCAGAGGAGATAAGTAAATTTGCTTGCGTTATTATAGATCTAAACATTTCCAATAGGGTTTTATTCATTCTCTCAGCAATCCCATTTTGTTGTAGAGTACCAAGAATAGTCAATTGTCGTACAGTTTTCTTTTCATCATAAAGAGCCTTGAATTACTCCAATAGATACTCACGTCCACGATTGGTTCTTAATACCTTTATTGTTTTGTTGAACCGATTCTTTACCATCGTTATATATCGTCTAAAGCAATCTAATGCTTCTGACTTATGGGAGATTTGAAAAACATAACTGAAATGTGTGAAGTCATCTATGAAAGTGATGAAATATGAGGCTCCATGCCTCATCCTCATGTTTAGAGGACCACTGTCACGACCTACCCTCGGGGTGAGGGAATAGGTTTAGGGGTATTACCTAAAGAACGGGCCTAAGGCCCATGATTAGGTGTGGGCTCTCCCAAGCCCATACCCCATGTGACGTTGGGATATATTTTAGGAATTTCGCACAAAATGAGTTGCCACTAGCCTATTGGGGTCGGCTAGAAACCAAGTGAGGCATAGGAGTGTACATCACTTCCTACGCAATCAGAGAATCTAGAATAAGGGACTTGATCACATTAATTGACCAATTAGTGCCATTTCAATACTTAATCTTGTTCATTTTAAAAGTAAAAAATTTTTGTCAAATAGTTTGGATTAATTTAATTTGGAATAATTTTATACCTATCCACTAACATGAAATGTAATCATGCGGGTGCGCAATCATTAAAGTAACAATCAGATCTTAATTGTAATAAAATTAAACACGTGCAATTAAACATAATTAGATATGCAAATTAAACATACAATATAATTAAAATATGAGCAAGTAAATGCTAAATTACACTAAAAAGGCAATACATGGCAATTCCTAACTAAGCCCCACATTTTTTTAATAAAATAACATTTTTTTTAAAAAATAATAACAAAATAACATTTTTTTTGGGGCGGACCGGATCGGGTCCGGTCTAACATTTGGGCCAAGCTTAGGCCCAACCCAAGAGGTCCCCTCCTCTCTTTTTAAAACAAACCTGGCCCGCCTAATTTATTTATTTTTTAAATAAAGGTCACAAATCCACTATTAAAGCCATCCCAAACCCACGAATCCAAAAGCCCAAAAACCCAAAACCGGCCCAAATAGCTCAAAAACCCTACCTGGCTCGCGACCCACATCTGCTCGATTTTTGGCCGAAACCCTAGGGTTTCTTAGCGGCGTTGGTGACGACGGAGACGGATAGTAGTGTGGACGATGGCGACGACATGATGAGTGGTAGCGATGGCAACGGGTAGCAATGCTGTCGGGTCGTCGTGGGCGAAGGAGCAAATTAGGCGAGCGATCACGGGCGAGTAGGGGCAATAGTAGCTTCGTCGAGATCTCGCGGGTTGTAGGTGAGGAGGAGTGCGACGATCGCTAGCGAAATGGCGACGCGGCATCTGGCAAAGGTAGTAGGCAAAATGGGCTTGTGGTTGAGGGGAGCTCCGGTGGTGGTGCAAGTAGAGGTAAGCATCAACACTGGGTCACGACTATCGGCGTCGATGACGAATGCAGCAGAGGCTGAAGCAGCTTGGGCAGTAACAAGGGGGCTCGAACAGCATCGGGCTCGAAGGGCGACAGTTGCCGGAGGGCGGTAGGAGGAATGCAGTGGGTCGGCGTCGGGTTGTGGCGGTGAGGAGGGCAACAGCTCGGTTAGCGTCGGGTAGTGCCGCCACTGCCCTCCATTCCTTCTCTCTTTGGCTCTCTCTCTCTCTCTATTGCCATTCCTTCCTTTGTTCCAGTTCCCTAGTTTTCCCTCTTTTTTGCTCCCTCCCTACTCTCTACCTCCCTACTCTCTAGGGTTTCATGCGAAGAGGAAGTCGGCATGGGCCAAGCTAAGGCGAGATCCAGCCTGGCCTCTTTCATGTTTTCTTTTTCTGTTTTTTTTGTTGTTTTTGTTTTTGTTTTCTTCTCTTTTTTTTTTTTAGTGACTAACTCCTGATTTTGTACACGATTAAAATCTAAATAAAATTGTAAAGTTCAGGTGTCAACAACTGCCCTCTTTGAATGGGAGCTCGAAGACAAAAGACACCTAAATTATTTTGGTGATAAAGAGACCCTAGGTGCACAGGCACACGTCTTATTAGTAAGAGGAAGAAAGATCCCGGGCTACAAAAACAAACCATGTCATAAGAGGAAAGAACTCTAGGTTACAAAAGCACGCTGTGTCATAAGAGGAAAGGACTATGGGCTATAAAACTCTTCGGGTTACAAAAGCTCTCTAGGCTACAAAGCTCTCCGTGTCGTAAAAAGAAGGAGTTCGGGCTACAAAGCTCTCAAGGCTACAAAAGCTCTCTAGGCTATAAAGCTCTCTGTGTCATAGGAAGAAAGACTCCGAGCTACGAAGCTCTCCAGGCTACAAAAGCTCTCAGGGCTACAAAGCACACCGTGTTATAGGAAGAAGGACTCCGGGCTACAAAGATCTCCGGGCTACCAAAGCTTTCTGGGCTACAAAGCACACCGTGTCATAGGAAGAAGGGAATGTGGTCTTACAATGTAACAATGGATTTCAACCAGACTCTAGGCTATAAAACCCTCTAGGCTACAAAAGCTCTCCGGGTTACAAAGCACACTGTGTCATAAGAAAAAGAAGAGATGCAGTCTCACCGTGTACGAATGGGTTTCAATTGGGAGGAAGGTCTCACAGTGTACAAATGGGTTTCGACTAAGTGTGATAGTCTTATCGTGTACGATTAGGTTTCGACTGGGAGGAAGGTCTCACCGTGTACGAATGGGTTTCGACCGGGTGTGATAATCTCACCATATATGAACAGGTTTCAACTGGGAGGAAGGTCTCACCGTGTACGAATGGATTTCAACCGAGTGTGATAGTCTCACCGTATACGAACGGGTTTCGACTGGGAGAAAGGTCTCATCGTGTACAAACGAGTTTCGACTGAGTGTGATAGTCTCACCGTGTATGAACGGGTTTCGATCGGGTATGATAGTCTCACCGTGTATGAACGGATTTCGACCGGGTATGGTAATCTCATTTTGTACGAATGGGTTTTGACTTGAAGAAAGGTCTCACCGTGTACGAATGGGTTTTGACTTGAAGAAAGGTCTCACCGTGTATGAATGGGTTTCGACCTAATGTAGACAAGCGTGGTTTACGGATGAACCCACAAGCCGTGTGATTTAGGAAAAGTCACCAACCCTGTGATTTTATGGATAGACCTAATAACCTTGTAAATGGCATGATTTAAGGCTAACCATGAACCTTTGGGTTTTAAGGAAGCACTTGCTAACCCCTTGAAAATGTGCATGGCTTCACTGGGGGACCCTATCAAACTCAACTTGAGCAAATGTCATTAGAGACGTCATCAAGAGACATATGGCAATATTACAGCATTAATTGAACAAACTAATCAAGCTAAATCCGATTGCTTTTAAAAAACATTTGATGTCAATCAGCATCATGTGGCGCAAAACTGTCATCTTGTTCAATAATGTATCATTAATCATCAAATTCTTTGGGAGTCAAGTTCTCATCAAAACGGCTACGACTTGTGAAAAAGGCTCATTAAACATGCCAAGTTAGAGCTTTTTAGTTAGAAAGGGTTTCTCATACACTCTCAATAAAATGGCTGCTTGATCCCATCCATTCGAGTGAGAAGTAACTGATTACTAAGGGTATCTTACATAATCCATCTCAAAGGCTTTCAGAAACATTCGCAATGAGCACAATCTGATAGATCAAAAAGGTCTTTTGAAAGAACCACAATATAGGCTCGGTTAGGGCTTACACAATATTGCTTTGAGGCTAATAAATGAACATTTGTCACTATCTTCAACGAGTTTACAAGTCGAGAACTTGGAAAATAAGACAAGATAAAATTACTTTCACTCCTTCAAGTAGTAGCTTCTTGGTGGTATTCTCATTTTTGCTCAAATAGTCCCAATCAAAAGAGACTTCGGAAGAGGGTTGTAATATTGGTTTGGGAGAGGCTTGAAAGGCTTAAAATTTTCAAGAGGGTTTTTAAGAATCGGTGATCATCATGGTATTGTGACTAGGTCACTTGACCTTTTGAAAGCATTTGGCTTTTGAAACACATCATATCTCAAAAGTCCCTTAACTAATCATCTATGCATGGGAACTTTGCTCCTTTCTCTAATGTACTCTTGCAATGATTTTTTTTTTTTTGCGTAGCCACTTGGACTTTGATAACTTTTTCTTCTGCATAAGATGAAGCTTTTTGACTTCTTTTCTTAACGGGCATTGGTCTTGCTTTTATCAGGCACATTGCTTTTTCATACCCCATAGTTTGTTGAACTTTTTGCTCTTTGAACTTTTGTAGCTCTTGTGACTTTCGATATGCTTTTCACATTTCTTATGACTGTCAATTATGTTTGGTCAATTCTTATGCCTTGCCCTAGTGAAGGGAGATGATCACCACTCGAGGTTTAGAAATGAATAATCAGGCCCAAGTTGGTTAAAGCAATGGAAATCAGTATTTGGGTAGAGAAGGAAATGCTCTTCTTCACATTGAGATGAGTCAAGCTCTAATGAGAATTCTTTTGAAGCTATCACCAGAAAATTGATGCAAGTGAAAGTAATAGAATCTTTCTCAACCTTTCGCTTTACAACATGACCGTAACCTCCTATATTGCCCCAATATAGGGCCATTCTTGACAGTGTTACTTCGAAGGATCATTTTTATTCTACCCAAAAGGGTAATAAGAGATTAGTGCAATGCTTGGGATTGATGAAGGAAACGCTTTTATCATTTTGATATTTGTGTTCAATGTGAATGAATCATTCATCCTAAGAGAAGGTCGCCTTTCACTCAACTCTCAAAAGTGTTTGAAGGATGTGTTTAGAAATGGATTGCCTTTCCTCATCCTAAGTATCCTTTACTTGGCATGATTAACATCTCTATTTCACTTTATCGAAATCATCTGAGTAGATTAATCTCCATAGGGAATTTGATTCAAAATGAATAATCCAGAAAACGAGAAAACAATTTTGAGATAAAAAAGATGCTCAAAAGTTTAGAAATTTTTTCTTTTCTCAATTATTCATTTTTTCTTTCTAGGAAAGTGCCAAAGGTTCTCTTTTGTAATGGAAATTCTCCTCTCTTTTTTTTTTCTACTTAAAAAAAAAAAAAAGATGAGAAAAGGGTACTTACCTGTGGCATGGCGACCTTGTAACCCTGTAAAAAATGTAAAAGAATATGTTAGTGTAGAAATCCTTAGGGATTGAAATGTTGGAAACGATAAATTGTTGCCCTTCGCTCGCTTTATCCTTTGGGCGCTAACACCTCTTGAATTCATCTGCGTGGATATTTGGTAACTTGACAATACCTTTCCCTTGCATTCACCTTTAAGTGTTTGATGTTTTCTTGATTCCTTGGTAGAAGGCACCGCTTCTATAGTCAATGCTTAACTTTTTTTATATCACCCCGTAAAAAGTGGAGATGAAACAAGTTATCTCCATTCTTAGTTAGGTTCATCTGAGGAACGATACATCCTCCTTGATGAATTTGACAATGTTGTTCCATCACACTTCATTGGTGGGTAGGAGAAAATTTTCTTTAAATCAAACGTTGTCCTCCCACTCTTTATATGACAAACCTTCATTTTGTTCAAATCCGTCCTATATCAAAGAAAAGGACATGTCATTTTTTATGCTGAAGAGAATCAAGTTTAAGAACGAGATACATCCCTTTCAAAGTCGGGCGATCAACATCCCAAGGTATCTCTCATGGAGGAAGGGATAATATTGTCCCTCCATTTCATCATTTGAATCTTTTTTTGTTCAAGATGAACATGACTTAATAATGCTCCTTTGCATTTGTTGGACTGTTACAAAACTTGGTACTCTTAATGTCTCCTTGACAATGAAAAGAAAGCCATGTTAGAAACGGTATCAAAAATGAATAATTGGAATCGATACAGTTTGCTCTCCATTCAAATTTTCCCTTTTGGATGCTTGGCAACTCCTTTCATTTGTCTCAGCATGCAAAGTGAACGAAATCGATGGGCTATTTTGGCACCTAAGGCATTTGCATAATTTCCCTTCAAATAAAGAAATTTCCTAGAACGGAACTCAACTTCGTTCCGCTTTTATGGAAGATTGGCATCGACGAAGCGTCAACACATGCTTGCTCTTTAAGCTCCATGAGCCCGAGAAAACGACCACATGAATAGAGGGCCTTAAGCAAAGTTTTCTTGAAATTCATTTTGGAAGGCGGACATAAAGATTTTCTTGAAACACTTATGAATTTGTTGTTTCTTTTCTTCTTCTTTTTTTATGATGATTTTCATAAAACTGAATTCCATCATTAAAAAATGTGAGTTGCATGATTTACAAAAGCAACAATTGGATTCGCAATCAAAACTCAAAATGAAAAACATGATTCTTAACAAGAATAAGAACATTGATAAAATACAAGAAACTCTTGTACAGATAACAGTAAAAATCAACTCTTGTCCTAATGTCAAGGAGCATCACACATAACCTACAAAAAGACAACAATGTTAGTATGTGATCAATGAGGTCACTTCTTACAACAAAATTGAGGCGACGCTACATGCCTCATAATTCTTATACGGGATCTTTGTATTTCACCAAGATTCTATCATAAAAGAAGACATCATTTAAATAATCAATCCACGACCATCAATTGATTGTCCACTTTTCCGTATGCAAAAATAGCATTGCTTTTTTTTTTAAGAGATTGATTTTATGATTTTACTCTTGCAAAAAATGAAGTGACTTCTATTTTGAGAAATCTATACAAAATGTCATTTGTATTTCAGTCTCAAAATGGGAGAAGGAAAGAATTTGATCAAAAATGCAATCTCAATTTTTGTGCCCCAATATAAAATCACAACTTGAAAGTTTTTTTTAAATTTTTTTTCAAAATAATTTCGAGTCCAAAACTAGAGATTTAAACAAAATCATGTGTTTAACAAGGCCAAATCAAAGTGTTTAGAACTTGCATTCGGTGTTCACTTATCAAGAGTGATTGCCAATTTTTTAATTGTAAGCTTGAGGACATTTAATTGATGTTTGCGAATTTCAAGATGGAAGTTCAATACAAAATGAGCAAATAAAAAGGAAAATGATACTCACAATGGGTGCCGACCTTTATCTCTGTTTTCTTTTTTTTTAAATTACATAGACACGCACATGGGATGTGGTTCAATTTCTACTCTATCTGGCTCAAAATGGAGTCATAGGATCATCGGACCGAACTAGCATGCTCGCGACTAGGTCATGTTACCCATGACTCTGGCTTTGTCAAAGAACCGACCTGCGTCACATGCTCGCAGACCGAGATGGGTACCTTTGACATGAAGAAAGAAATTTTGGGGTTAAGATGGGTGACTCGTACTACATGGTTGTAATCGGAGTGGTATCCACCTCATCACCATCCTAAGTGATCCTATGTGGCCTAGGTTCGGTGGCAGGTAGTGTGTGCTACAGTGTAGTGTAATGCAAAGGATACATGCACAATAATTTATAAGCAAACAACACTTCGTACATAAAAAGTAAACCATAGATTCACACATCTCCCTGCAAGATAAAGGTGAGCAAACACTTCCCCTTATACCTCTCATTCTGCAATAACATTTAAAACCTTTAATGTTAGGAACGTACCTAGAATTCTTGCTGCCAAACAAAAATATTTTTAAACAAGATTAATTTTGGCCTAAGCCCTATAAGGTTTAAAACCAAGTCCCCAGTGGAGTCACCAAGCTGTCGCGACCTGCCCTTGAGGTGAGGGAACAGGTTTAAGGGTATTGCCTAAAGGACGGACCTAAGGCGCATGATTAGGTGTGGGCTCCCCCAAGCCCATACCCCGCATGATGTTGGGATATATTTTAGGAATTTCACACAAAAGGAGTCATGACTAGCCTATTAGGGTTGACTAGAAATCAAGTAAGGTATAGGAGTGTACCTCACTTCCTACGCAACCAGAGAATCTAGGATCAGGGACTTGATTACACTAATTGACCAATTATTGCCATTTCGGTACCTAATCGTATTCATTTTAAGAGTAAAAATTTTTGTTAGACAATTTAGATTAATTTTATACATATCCACTAACGTGCAAGGTGATTATGTGGGTGCACAATCATTAAAGTAATAATCGGATCCTAATTGTAATAAAATTAAACACGTGCAATTAAACATAATTAGATATGCAAATTAAACATACGACATAATTAAAATATGAACAAATAAATGCCAAATTCCACTAAAAAGGCAATACATGGCAATTCCTAACTAAGCCCCACATTTTTTTAAATTTCGAATTTTTAAATTTTTTTAATTTTTTTAAAAAATAAAAACAAAATAATACTTTTTTTTTTTTGCAGACCGAGTCGGTCCGGTCGACATTGGGGCCAAGCTTGGGCCCAACCCAAGAGGTCCCCTCCTCTCTTTTTAAAACAAACTAGGCCCAGTTTAATCTATTTTTTTTTTAAAATAAAGCTCACAAGCCCACTACTAAAGCCAGCCCAAACCCACAAATCCAAAAGCTCAAAAACCCAAAACTAGCCCAAATAGCTCAAAAACCCTACCTAGCTCGCAACCCTTGTCTGCCCGATTTTGGCCGAAACCCTAGGGTTTCTTGGCGGTGTTGGCGACGGCGGCGACGGAGGGTAGCGTGGACGGTGGCAGCAACACGACGGGTGGCAGCGATGGCGACGGGCAGCGCGCTAGTGGGTCATCGCGAGTGGAGGAGCGGCTTCGGGCGAGTAGATCACAAGTAGATCAGGGGCAATAGCAGCTTCGTCAGGATCTTGCGGGTTATAGGTGAGGAGGAGCACGACAGTAGCTAGCGAAACGGCAACGTGGTGTCCGACAGAGGTCGTAGGTGAGATAGGCTTGCGGTTGAGGGGAGCTCTGGTGGTGGCGCAGGTAGAGGCGAGCGTCGATGCTGGGTCATGGCTACCGGTGTCGGCGACGGAGGCAGCAAAGGCTGAAGCGGCTCGAGTAGCAGCGAGGGGGCTCGGATGGCGTCAGGTTGAGGTGGCGAGGCTCGGACAACGTCTGGAGTTGGACGGCAACGACGGCTGACATGGTGATGCGGCAGAGCTTGATCTACTCCCAAATATGGGCCTTTGGCTCAACCCCATTGCCTTAAATATTCGGATCTAAGAGGCTCTGAGTTTGTCCTCCCTCTCCCTCTAGTCTCGGTCGGCTTGGCGTCGGGAGTAGTGGCAACAGGTGTTATGGTTATTGGCGTCGGCAGCACTAGCGTCGGGTGCAAGGAGTCGGACAATAGGAGCTCAAATGGCGTCGGGCTCGACGCAAGCTACTGGAGGGTGGCAGAAGGAGTGCGGTGGCTTAGTTGGCGTCGAGTTGAGGCGGCAAGGAGGGCAACGGCTCGGACAGCATCAGGCAACGCTGCCATTGCCCTCATCCCCTCCGTTCCTTCTCTCTCTAGCTCTCTCTCTCTCTTGCTATTCCTTCCTCTGTCCAATTCCTTGGTTTTCCCTCTTTTTTGCTCCCATCCTGCTCTCTAGGGTTTCACACAAAGAGGAAGCTAGTATGGGCCAGGCCAAGGCGAGATCCAGCTCGGCCTCTTTCATGTTTTCTTTTTCTATTCTTTTTTGTTATTTTTGTTTTTGTTTTCTTCTCTTTTTTTTTTTTTTTACTGATTAATTCCTAATTTTGTACACGATTAAATCCTAAATAAAATTATACATTCAGGTGTCAACAACCACAAATGTTAGAATGTATGGGTTGAAATGGAAATTCAGCTGTAGTCGCTTTACCAAATGGTTTTCTAGTTGATTTTCTCGTTAGACAATGTTCACATACAGGTAGATCAATATTAGTGAGTGACCCCAAAAGGTATTCTCTAGCTAATCTTTGCATTCTTTGCAATCTAATGTAACCTAATCTAGTATGCCAAGTATTTGCATTATTTTCAATATTACTAGGAGATGCAATTAAAGAAAAAACAACTATTAACATTAACATTGTACCAATCATAGTCAATGTCTAACACCATAAAACCATTCAATATATTACTTGAACCATAATAAATTGTTCCAAACAAAATGTCAACACGACCACCATGGAAATTCAATATATAACCTAGGCTAAAAAGAACAACTATGGAGACCAAGTTTCATTGAATATTTTGAGCATAGAAGACATCATGTAAGAACAGGCTTCGACCACCACATAACATTAATTTACATGTGCCGATACCCTTCACTTCTATTCTTGAATTATTCTCAACATATATACATCTTCTTCCAAGCTGTATCTAATGATACTCCATAAATGCTTCTTGGTTTCTAGCTACGTGATCTATTGCTCCTAAGTTTACAGTCCACATTTGATGAGATTCAGCAAGTATCACAGTGCTAAAAACAAAAGCATTACTTAAAGTAATGAAGTAATAGGGTACCTTTTTCAACTTAATACATTCACGAGCAAAGTGACCCATATTGCCACAATTGTAACACTTCATCTTGGCTTTGTCCTTCTTCCCACCACACTTCTTGCGTTGGAAGGTCTTAGTCTTTTTAGATGCATGATCAATCATTTTCCTTTTGTTGTTGAATTGATAATTCCTTTTGCGTTTTAAGCCCGAAGTCTTGTGCGAACTCAATTCAGTAACATAAGTATAGGTAGAGGATTTTGCAGCCTCTAGGTGCTCATCCTCTAATTCCAAATAATGTGCAATATAATCAAATGTGACAATATTCTCATTATGCATTATATTGATTTTCATATGCTCCCAATTGTCAAGAAAATACCTTATAACAGCCTGAACTTGCTATTCATCAGTAAGGGAGTGACATGTCGACTTTAGCTCACGAATCATGTTTGACATCTCCCGAAGATGCTGCCTCATTGTTACATTTGAGCACTTTTAGTATGTGTGAGATTTGATTGTGAGTCTCCTCAACTTAGTGACAGATGTACCATTAAACTTATCTTTTAAGGCAACCCACATTATTTGAGCTTTATCATAACTTTTAAACTCACACATTAGATCATCATGCATACAACTCAGCAACGTGATGTGAGCAATGCTATTTTTCTTTTTCCAAGCTTGATAAGATTTTGGATCTCTCATGTGTTGAGCTGAAATTCCATGCTCAGGTTCATCCATGGTGTGGTTGAAGGTTTCCAAAACCTTTTGTTCCTCAAAGGTGTATTGAACCTTTCGGTGTCAAATATCATAATTATCCATCATTAAGTTTCTCACCCTTATTGAGGTCAGTTACAATGGTTTTGGATGCCAAAGCCATAATCAATTGTTATAACACATTAACATAATAGACGCAGAATCAATACTAGCACATTTTTCATAGCAACACACATTTAATTTGTAGCAAAGACAAACTAAATTAATGATAATTCAACAAAAGACATAGAAATGAAAGTTCACTATGTTCCCAATTAGCTCCCATGTACAATTGTTCTATTATCATTTATTTGTTTAATTTGCACAAATTTTAAGTTCTATGTGAGAATTCATTTGAATTTTACCAACCTACGAATTCCTACTAGAAAAAATAATTACATGACCTCATGTAATTTCTACATTTTTCCATTAACACAAAAGTATAGCATGATGTGAACCAATGCACAAAAAACAATCATGCTGCAATTACAATCAAAACCACAATTCAACATGTAATGAAAAAAAATAAGGATTTTCTAACATTGTTCAAATTTTCTTGCAAATATATTAAACTATATATATGCTACCATCAAACCAAGCTCTTCACAACATATATTATTATCATTTTTATGTAGACAAGCTACTGTATTTCCAAAACCATAAGAAATACAAGCTACAAAATGAATAAACAACATATTTAAACCCCAAAAATACGCGTACTTAGGGTTCCCTACCCATTTTCATACATTTACAAACCTCAAAAATATAAAATAAATATACCATAGTGTAGAAAACATCCATACAAACCAAACGTCGTTGACCATGCTCCAATCCGACATCTCACACGCCCACACGTGCGCCGCCTGAGTGTGCAATGCATGTAGTGCATGCACCAGCAAGCCTAAGGGCTCTTGGCTGGTCCGACTAGTTTGACCACTAGACTGGTCAATCGGTCTGACTTTTGACCGATCAACGGTTGAGTCGAGTCTTCGATTGAGTCCTAGGTTGGTTCGCAGGTTGGTTTGCGAGTGGCCGTCAGCCGGCAACCGACCAGGCAATTGCTGCCGGTGATGACATCATTGATGATGTCATCCGGCGATTACCGACTGTTTGGATGATGTCATTAATGACGTCATCCTTGATGTAAGCACGTGTTGATTCGCTGACATGCGCGTGATGCTCACGGGCTGGCGTTCCCAGCGCGTGACATCCACGCGTCATGGCTTCTAGCCACGCGTGTAGGAGCGTTCGGTCTCCTTCAGCAGCACTCAACCCATTGTTGGACTCATCTTGACAAGTAGTTTTACCCTGTATATTTGAAAATTGATTTTGGCTGAAAAATATTTCGAAAAATTGTCAAAACTGTACGAATGTATGTGACCCCGTTCTTCACTTCGGTTCATTTTTTACGATTCCGAATTGCATTTCCGAGCAATAAACATTAAGACAATGTGGAATTCAATCTCTTGATCTCAATATCATGTGTTAAACAAGAAAGTTCGATGAAAATAAGACAGAAATCACGACCGGGCTCTAATACCAATATTGGATAAAAGTCGGGAAGATGACTTATCTTTATTCAATGCATAATCAACAATTTACCCGGGAACGATCGTTGAATTGCGGATGAATCATGAATAATATTACCTCATGTTGGTTTAAATGTAATCATGAGGAAAACATCAAATTTCTATAGCGTAAATGTCAATTGTTTTTGTAAGGAAGAAATGGAATGCCTACTTTTTCTTTGATGGAAAGGGGACAAGAAAAAGATAACGCTTTCTTGCTAAGCATATATTCCAACCATACCAATGGTTGTCTTCAGGAGTCTTTTATATGACTCCACCACACCATTTCAAAATGATGTTTTTCCATCATAGTATATCAAGATGAAACGGTGTGTTCCAATCACACTCCATCATGAACATACTAATTAAGAGGACAAACTAATTAATGATGGCTTTAAGACAAGTACAGCTCGAAAGATGAAAACGTTATGATCCTCTCTCAAGTCATTTTGTGCCCTTCATGACAGAATATTTAAGACGTCTTTGACACAAGTATAGCTTGAGATAATATCTATCTAATTTTTTTTTCTTTTTTTATTTGCTCTGCTCCACACAACTAACCGCTCCCTTAAAAGGAATGGCAATCCAACAATGAAGGAAGTTAGCATAAAAACTCAAGAACCCGCCGTAATTGGGTCCTTCTCTTATCTGTGTATATATATTTTCTTTTTCTTATATATATATTTTGTCCATGTTGGTCCTTTCGTCAAGCATAAAGATAAAAATCTTGACGTAATTAACACATGAATAATGACTGGATTTATTCACTAATGAGGAATAAAAATAAGGAAGGAAATTTTAAAAAAATGTATAATTATAAACATAAGAAAGGGAGGGAGACAGCAGGAGGGGAGCATGGGTAGGGCACCACCACGTACGCATCGGCGAGCGTTGGGCATCACTCATCGGACTCTAGTGAAAGTGCCACCGCCTCAAATCTCAAAGCACGCCTGGGCCAAGAAGCCGGGGAAGATCGCACCTCACCGCCATGCCGCAGTGAGGTTGCGACTCTCCCTTGCCATCATATGCTTAGTTATCGGAAAAGGTTCTTTGCCTTAGTTAAAAACAGTCATGAAGCAAAAATGCCCAAAGATTGCCATGGCCACAAAAGATCTCTTTAATTTGTCCCTTTTCTTTTCCATTTCAAATTTTCCTTTCTGGAACTTTCAGAAAATACTTAATTTCAATATTCTAATCTAACTAGCGAACCGATTGCCACTATGGCATTTAACAGTGGCTTAATGGCCATGTCTGTATTTCTTTCTTTTTTTAACAGAAGAACCAACGTGAACAAAATAGTATATAGTTCAAGGATTCAATTAGCCAAAAAAACAAAAAATTAGACGCCCAACTGAATATTTTACAAAAGTTCGGGGACTATTGGTACATTTATCCATATTTTAATACCAGACTTCCGGTTTTAATACAATATTCACTTATAAGATCTGACCATGCTATGTTAGTTGTAAAAATCCTCTACTTTTGTATAATTTCCTCTCACAATCGGATTGGTTAATGACATATACTCTAGTGATCCCCTTAATAAATTGATTTTCATCTAAATTTGTCACTTTGTGGTAGAGGTGTTAAAATGGGTCATAAATGGGTTACTTGTTTATAACAAAAGATAGTTAAATGGGTTTCCCAATTAAAGGTTTAAGATAGGTGGGTCTTAAGTGGGTTTTAAATGGATTGGGTTGAAAACTCATCTTTAACAAAAACATTATAATCCCTCCCTTCTTTCTTTAACTTTATAAAAATCGAAATTATAATTTTTTTCTCTTTTCTTTTTCTTCCTTTTTTATCTTTCTCCTTTTTTTTTTCTCCTTCCTCCTTTCGGTCGCTAGTACAGCGATGGCCGGCGACCAGCCGGGCGAGCCTCGAGCTCATCGGCGTCGAGCGAGCTCGAGCTCGCCGGATCTAGCAAGGCGGAGGCCTCGCTAACGCCCGGTGAGGCTCAAGCCTGCCTCGTCGTCGGGCGAGGCTCGAGCCTCGTCGATCTAGCGAGCCTCGAGCTTGCTGGTGTCGGGCGAGGCGGAGGCCTCGCCGGCGTTGGCGAGCTCGAGTCTCGCGGACCGGCGGCGTCGGGCGAGGCTCGAGCCTCGCCCGGTTCCTAGCGAGGGGTGAGCTCGAGCTCGCCCGACATCGGCGAGCCTCGAGCTCCCTCGATTTGGCGAGCGGAGGCCTTGTGAGCGTCGGCGAGCTCGAGGCTTGCTGTGGCCGGTCGCCAACCGACGTCGTGGCTGGTCGACCAAAGAAGAAGAAGAAGGAGAAGAAAAAAGAGAAAAAGAAAAAGAAAATTACATTTTAAAAATAAAATAAAAATAATTAAAATAATTAATTTTAAAAAATAATTATATTTCGATTTTTTTAAATAATTATTTTAAAATTTATTTAAAAAATCATTAAATTTATATTGTATAAAACTATTTTAGCAATAGAATTTTTAAAAAAATAATATATATAAAAGCTTGGAAGTATTTTAATAATATAATCTTTAAAAAAAAACATAGGAATAAGTTTTTCTAAATTTGTTAAATATGAAAGTATTTTATTAATATGAGTTGGGTCGGGTTGGGTATGAGTTGGGTATGGGTCGGGTCAGGTTTGGGTCAAAAAATTTACATTAAGCATAAATGGGTCATAAATGGGTTAATGGGTCAATTTGGGTCGGACCATTAATGACCCGACCCAAACCCGAGCCGACCCACCCGTTTAACGGCTCTACTTTGTGGATATGAGTTTTTGTCTACTCGTTTAATACTAGTACGATGAAGCTTGATGTGCATTTGCTTTTAAAAAAATCATGGAATTTTTTTTATTCGTTAATCGCAGGTCAGCTTAAGAAAAGAAGACGCTGGAAAAAAAATTGCCACGTGTCGAATTGTCAACTTCTCATAGAGCACTATGCAACGCCACACTTTTATTTAATTAAATTAGATTAGATTAGACTTAATTAAACTTAAAAAGTTGGCCGATTCTATGAAAGGAGACAATGAAATAATGAAATGGGAAGGGAAAACAAAAATGAAAAGAATAAGGCAAAGTAAGGTATTTGTGAAAAGAGAAGGGTACCGAGCGTCAACCATACAAAGGTCTCTCTCCTAGAGCACCAAAATACTTATCAAATTGTAGATGACATTGTCGGATTAGATTATATTGAATTAGAATAGAAATATTATCAAATTATTAGACCATCGGTAGTGAAGTGAATCATAGAAAAAGAGTTTTTGTGCTTTTACTATCTATCAAGATCCCAGATCAGAATTGAAATGGAACTTACTTAAAAAAACCTAGGCATTAATCCGAATTACTTGCTAGGCCATACATATTGTCACCATTAAAAGAGACATAATAATATTGAAGGCGAGAGAACGTTATATTTAGATATAGCTGTAATATCATATAGAGAAAGTGCACACTCTCAGATAACCTTTGACTAACACCCCAAGGATTTGGTAGATCAGAAAACCTTTATGCTGGAACTCCAGCGGCAAAATCGATGATGCTTCCAATTATTCCAATTCTTTACGGCCTTTAAGTTTTGATCGGCTAAATAAATCTCGCGGACTGTTCACATCTTCACTGCCTCTTTCATCTCCTTTAGTTTCGTTTCGGTCGAGATCTTGCTGATTGTGCGCGTCTGGATGACAGTGAAGGATGGATCTCATTTGCAGTTGCTCTTCTTCTTCTTCTTGTCGGCGGTTATTTAAAGCAAGGAACACCTCAAATAAGATAGTAATACAAGGACTCCATTGGCGAAAAGGAAAAAAAAATTCAGAAGCCTAATTGAACTTTTTTTCAAAAAATATCAAATAATTCTTTATTTTTAAATCTTAATTTAAGTTACGTCAAGTAAAAAAATAGAAGAAAAATTGCCAGATGTCAGGTGGAGAAAGTGTCGATGTCAGGTCGATGCCAACTTCGCACAAAGCAATATGCGCCCCCGTGCATTTATTTAATTAAGCTGGTAGATTATTTGTAAATGTGAAAAATGTAGATATGCATCTTTAGAGGTGAACAGGGAGAAAGCTAAAAAGATTTGGCTGATTGTTTCAAAGGATAAAATGAAATAAACAAATGGGATGGGAAAAGAAAAATGAAAAAAAAATAAGGGAAAGTAAAGTGTGTTTGATATGGAGAGAGTACCAAGTGGCAACCATACATAGGTTTCCCCTCAAAGCACCAAAATGCTTAACAGATTACTAGATTATTAGATGAGATAGATGACGTTATCATGTTGGATTGGATAAGGTTAGAATGATTATATCACATAAGATGTCTTCATCGATAGGCAAGTGAATCGTTGAAAAGGAGCTTTCGTGCTTGCTGCAATCTATGAAGATCCCATATCAGACTTGAAATGAAACATAAAAAAAGCTAGACATTAATCTGAATTAATTGCTAGACCATATTGTGAAAGCTAGTACGAGCACCTAGAGGGGTGAATAGGTGCAAAAACAAATTTTGCATAATAAAGATAATAATTTTTCTTTTGAACCGACTCTTTTTAGTAATAGATTATGAAAAGGAAATTAGACTCTAACAAACAAATATTGTTACGATCAAAGTAAAGAGCTTAGGGAAGAAAATAAGAACACAAGATTTATAGTGATTCGGCTTAGTCCAAGTCTACGTCCACTCTTCCACACCGACAGCCCACTGGCTAGATTTCACTATGAATCAAAAGAGTTGTTACAATATAGCTATTCCTTGATTCCACAGTGTAGAGACTCTGCTACACTTTCTCATGGTCTCACAGAAGTATAAACTCTCTTTTGAGTACAAGTTTTCGCTCAACAATTAAATTGACAAAGAACAAAGAGTTTCAAATTTTGAAATTCTTCTATCACGCACACACTCAAATAATTGGAACATCTTCCTTATATACTCCTTCATGCCATCACACTCGTTGGCACTTACCAAAGGAGTTCTTTCAATCTACCCATTGGACAGAATCAATTAGGGAGATTTTGAGTTATTTAAGGAATATGATGATAGCTCATCAATCCTGTTCGCCCATACAATCAAGATCTAGGTTTTCATAAGTAGAACCTTCCAAGTATACTTTGCCAATCAACGGATCCAAAATCCCTGAATCAATCTTAATTCAAATAATGGATTCCAATATGTTATATCCAGCCAAGAGATCTTCTTCAGTTGATAGAATCAAATCTTTAACAAAATACTCAGTTCTAGATAAGCCTTTTTCAACGATCTAGAAACTGTCAATGAGGATAGACTTTAAGTTTTGAGTCTAGCAGCCCATAGGTCTTCAGACTTTGATGAAAGAGTCTGCAAGTCTTCAGACTAGACTGATGGAAACGTTTTGTCAATTTCAAAACACTTAAAGAAGTTTTCTCCAACACATATATATTGTCACCATATAAAGAGATATAATAATGAAATCGACATTGTGAGAGAGAAGCTGCACATTCTCATGTAGCCTTTGACTTATGCCCTGGGATTTGGTAGATCAGTTATCTTTTTTGGTGGAACCATAGTGCCAATGTTCATGATTCTTCCAATCGTTCTAGTTCCTTCCGGTCTTCTACGTTTGATGGACGGAATCCTCATAGGAAATTCACACTCCTGTTGAATTTCCTACAATCTATGCAAGTTTATATTTGTTAGCAGACTCACCTATCATTGGACATTGATGAATATAGGGATCACATGTGTTTGGTATTTTAGGTAAACCTTGCAATGATTCACAATAAGAGATCCCCAATGTGTCCAACTTATGTAGTTTTGATAGATCAAGTAACCTTTCTATGCAATTCCAATTCATGATTGATAATTTCTTCAGCGAATTTAATTTTTCCAATGCAGCTCCTCATTACCAATTCTTTGAGCTTCCCCGAGCTTGATAGCTATAGTGTCACTAGTGATTTACATTCTTCCACAATCAAATACTAGAGACTCTCTAGCTATTGAAACTCAATTTCTCTCAACCAACATTCAAAGGGTGTAAACTCAAACAAATATCTCAAGTTGGAAAAGAATGGTTGTTCTATGAGTGACTTTACATCTCTTAATACCAAACGACGAAGATTGAAAGGAAGCCATGTGAGAGATTGAGGATCATCCCAAGGCATGTTAAGGGACCAAAGCTGGCAAGGCCATGTGATATTTACACTTAGGCTGCGTTCGTTTCACGGAAAATGGGCCATCTCCGTAAAACATTTTCCTAGAAGTCATTTTTCAAGAAAATGGCTATATTTTCTGGTGTTCAGCTGAAACTTAAATTTTGAGTGGAAAACATTTTTCACCGTTCATTAAATAATTTAATTGTTTAGAAAAAATTATCAAAAAATTGAATTTTAATATTTTTAATTGACCATAAATATTTGTATTTTTAAAAAATACAATTTTTTATTATCTTCCACTTGTTCATTTATTTTTTCTTTCTTTTTCTTTATATTTTTCCTTTTCTTTTCCTTCTCCTTCCTCCTTCCTCCTCCTTCCTCCTTCCTCCGTCGCCGCACACCCGACGATGGCTGACTACCCGGCGATCGACCAAGATCCCGTCGCTAGATCCGGCGAGCTCGAGGCTCGGCGATCTCGCCCGAGCTTGCTGGAGGTTCGTCGGGCTTTGGCGAACTCGGGTGACGCCGAGCCCCGCCCGGCTCGCCGAATCGGTGAGGCGGAGCTCCGCCCTAAGTCAGCGAGGCTCCGCCTCGCCCGATCTGGCGAGGCCCGAGCTCACCTAGCTCGGGCGGCCGGGGCTTCCACGGATCGTGCTAGGCGGAGCCTCGCCGCCCAGGGCGAAGCTCGAGCTGGCTCGTGACTGCGGCGGTCGCCAGTCGCCGGTCGCCAGCCACTGTCAGGGTCGACCACCGGCCAAGCTAAGGAAGAAAGATGAAAAGGAAAGAAAAAAAAAGAAAAAAAGAAAAAGATATAAGGCAGAAGAAGTTATGGAAAATGTTTTTCACTTTTCAGAAGTGGAAAACATTTTCCTTATCTTTGAAGGTAATTTTTACTATTGATGGAAAATATTTTCCTTAAGTAGTTGATTTTCCGTGAAACGAACACCGGAAAATCCAGAAAACATTTTCCTGGAAGTTATTTTCCGTGAAACGAATGCAGCCTTAGATTCCACTTTTTGGCTTTTGGTGACTCCCCCATCCATGTGATAATTCTACAACCACCGGATTCTAACACTTTGAAATTCTCCAACATCCCCATGTCCTTTGGTTGCTCTCTTATCTTGATCTCTCAAGCACTATAACTTTTTAAGATATCCAATAAAGGCAGGCACTTCTATAATCTTTGAACCCCACAAATGTATGCAGCCAATAATTCTAGTCCTCCAATGGAGCTTCATAGTGCCTTGTTGCGACCTAACCTCGTGTATCACCTAGGGTTTGGCTAATGGATTACTATGACTAGGTTTAAATATTTAGCATGCAAAGATTATTAGCTAGAAGTCGCCACTAATCAGTTTGTAGCAGGTCGATTAGACACCTAAGTAAAATAATGAGAGAATTATTTTACTCCTGCGAACTAGAGAAATTGGGTATGGGACTTTGTTACATTAGATTTCTCCAATACCCTTTCAGTACCATTCTTTTTCTTTGAAAAAAATGTTTTGCAAGCAGGTTGGATTGATTTTAATTTACTTCCCTAAAATATAAGGTGACAGGCAAACCACTAATTTAACACCTAAGAAAGTAATAAATAAATTACGAAATTTATCTCATAACAATGAAAGCATCTACAATGTTAGCTCAAAATTCACATCAAAAGCCCTTGATATGATTCTTAATTAACACATAGTCACTCAATCTTTTTAAAGGATTTTCTCTTGTTTAATAAAATCTAATCTATGTGCAATGCAATTTAACCAAATGACCTAATTCTAATGATGGACAATTTTTAACTAAGTGGACCTAGCAACAATACATGCATTTTGTGAACCTAATTTCATATGACATGCACATTATATTTTTGTATCTTCTTTTATTGAAATTTGAGATTAAATGTAAGGAAAACTAACCAACTAGAGCAAAGATGATATCTAATTCAATTTAGGCATTAGCTATGTCAATCCCTAATTTAAATTAGAATCTTATTAAGAATATATGGAATCTACTTATACGTGCAGAGTTCTCTAACATGTGCTAATTAATTTACATGCAATCTTTTCGAATGAGGAAGATGTCATCCATAGTTCAAAATAGGAAACAATATCTAACCAGTGTGATCATTCTGCGGATAAAATTGATAAATTGGTCTTAAGCCTCAAAGATCCAAATATCAATTTTAAATATATTATTCTATCTAAAACCTTATAGATATAATTGTCGCGACCAATTTTTCCGGACGTGAACCACCTAGGGTTTGGCTAATGGATTGTTAAACCTAGACTTAACTCGGGCTCTCTCAAGCCCATACCAATTCGCGACTTTAGGTCCAAGTTCTTAACATGCAATTGATTTTCAACTAGGAGTCGCCACTAATCTATTTTTTGTGGGTTAATTAGAAACCCAAGTAAAGTAACGGGGGAGATTCACTTTACTCTTACGAACTAGAGATTTGGGTACGGGGACTTGATTATGCTAGATTTCTCTAACGCCCTTTCGGTACCATTTCTTTTATTTAAAAAAAAAAAAAGGTTTTGTAGGCAGCTTGAATTGATTTTAAACTATTTTCCTAACATGTGAGCTTATCATGCGGGTGCACAAACAACCAATTTAACACCCAAGAAAGCAATTAAATAACGTAGAGCTTACCTTAAAGCAACGAAAGCATCTGCAGTGTTAAATTAAAATCCACATCAACAATCCTAGATATGGTTTATAATTAATTTTGTTTTCTCCTTTTCAACAAAAATATAGTCCATATGCAATGCAATGCCTTTAATCTAATATGAAATAATATGGCATGACAATATGTCCTAAACTATATGAATGAGTAAAAAAAAAATAATGATTTCTTAATAAACATGCAATAATTAGATATGCAATCTAAATTAGCCAAAATGACTTAATTCTAATGACGTGTGATGTGATGTAATGTGATGACGTACAAAATTATTTTAACTAAAATGGCATGCGACATACAATTTAATATGCGAGCTATATGTCACGCGACATTTATTAAATGACTTAACCTAATGACGGGCAATTTCTAATTAAATGAACCTAATAACAACCCTTCTAAATGACGTGTATTTCATGAATCTAATCCTAATGACATGCATATGATATTTTTCTTAAAAATGCAATCTATTCTAGATAATGAAATGAATTTATTCTAAGACAATTTTTGTATTTTTCATGAAATTCGAAATTAAGAAAAATGCAAAAATTATTTATCTAGATTAAGGTTTTTATCCAGCTTATATTAATCAGGTTAGACTAAATCCTAATTAAAATTAAGATATTATCTTAACCTAGCAATCTCTAACCTAAGATGCAATCTATCTAGAAAATTAATCTAAACTTAAAATGAAACATGCAATTTTATCTAATATGCCATGACATACAAAGAATGCCCTAATTCTACATGACATATGCATGATGACTATTTTTTTGTGTTTCTTTTTTTTTTATAAAATTTGAAATTAAAATTACCAAATAATTAAACATGCAATTCAAATTTAAAACTAACATCCTAAATGAATGCATTTTTTTGGATTTTTTTATTTAAAAATTCGAAATAAGATTGCAATCCTAAATATGCAAGATAACCTAATACCTATGAAGCTTGTCCGTGCTTCCGTGTCGTGTCTGACACGTGTCGGAGCGTGTCGGAAACGTCGACATGCTCGGACACGCAGTCAACACGTATCGAGTTTTCCGACACGTAGTCAACTTTTTTCGACTCATCTCGACACGCGTGTCGGATGGAAGTGAGGGCAAGGGAGGAGAGACAAGGCTGCAAGCGATGGCAAGTTCGCGACAGCAAGAAACCACCAGAGAAAGAGTAGAGACTAAGGTGCTAGAGAAAGAGTAGAGACTGAAGCAAGGGCGGCCGTAGAGACTGAGGCTAGGGCGGCCGCAGTGATGTTGTGGGATCGGTGATGAGCCTACAACTGCAAGTGAGGAAGGGCTGAAGGCGAGGCGGAGGAGGAGGAGAAGGATCGAGAGGAAGAGTAGAGGAAGTGGGTCGTATGGAGGTTGTCCGGCGAGGAGATGGAGATGGATCGAGAGGAAGGGATTGCGAGGTCGTGCGGCGAGGGGAAAAAGTGTTTCGGTAGCTAGGGTTTTGGAAACTCAATGGGGTGAAGTGAGTCAATGAAAACTTGTCACGTGGGTGGGGGAGGGGAAAAAGTTGAAATAAATTTGGGGTGGGGGAAATAGTCTGACGTGGGAAGGTAGGGAAAAAAATTGAAATAAATTTAGGAGGGGGAAATAGTCTCTCACGGGGGAGGGACGGAAAAAATTGAAATAAATTTGAGAGTGGGGGAAACTTTGTTTTAATCGGAAAAAAAAAATTTAAAAAACAAAAATTCTGAATTTTAAATGATAATAAATTTTGATCATTGTAAAAAATCATAGATTTATTTAAATAAGTTGATTCTAATTTCCAAACATAGATACGTATTAATTATGAATATGTCTTTCGAATTTCCAACGAATTAATTTATTAATGTTATTAGAGTAAATTCATTGTATGCTCTTTTTTTAATTAATTAATTATTTATGAATTTAAATCAAATTAATTAAAAATAAAAATATTTATTTAATATTTAACTCGTCGGAACGTGTCGAAATTCTCTACTTTTTGAGAAATGACGTGTCGCATGTCGTGTCACGTGTCCGTACTACATAGCCTAAGACTAGGAATATTCTAAAACAAACCTAATCCTAATTTAAATTCTTTTAAAATTTTTTCCTTTTATGAAAATAAAATTGATTTAAACGCCATGACATCAAATCAAACAAGATAATGTTGATATCCAAAAATTGGTGAACCATATATCGCGCATGAGATCGGGTTGACTAATTTTAAAATTAAATCATGAATCGAATCTCGGGCTTGAGATTAGATTGTCGATTTTTGTAAAAGATTGCGATGCGGATTTCGGGAGCAAAAATCGGATTGTCAATCCCTAGCTTGAGGGATTATTTCATGTTGGGATATTAAGAATATATTAAGGAACAATTCCACTAAAACAGAATATTAAAGAAATAAAAAATTAAAAAAAATAAAAGAAAAACTACCTAATATGATTTTTCTTTTTCTCTTTTTCGAGCACAACTTGCTCGCGGGTCTCCAAAGGTGATAGGTCGCCGGCGTCCGGAGCTCCAGCGAAGGGTGGCAGCTGGCGTGCCGGTGGACCGGCTCGGCGATAGTCTGTCAAAGGAGCAGGTCGTCACGGGCGTTGCTAGTGACGGACGGGCGAGCAAGAGTGGAGCAGAACAGAGGAGCTCAGGTAGCAGGACGTTGAGTGAGCAGGGGCGGCTGGTCCTGGCGTCGCGATCTGCAGCAGTGGTGTAGAGCAGATGGGCTCGTGGTCTGGTGAGTAGAGGCGTCGGCGAGTAGCTCCGGTGCGGCAGATAGGGTGAAGATCGGCTGAGACGCAATGGGCCTCGTCAGGCTGGTGGAGCAGATCGGCGAGGCAGCAGCGGTTTTGCGGGGGCGACGGGGCTGGAGTCGGGTCGCGCGGTGCTGCTGGAGTCGAGTCGGAGCAAAAGGTGTGAGTGCCGGCGATTGCTTGGCTACTGGCGTCAGGTAGCAGTGGTCCACCGGCGAAGGCAGGGGCATAGAGCTGCTTACGGCTTGCAGCAGAGAGGAATCGGGATCTGCAGGCGTCGCGAAGCTGGCGTCAGGGACGGTTCGTGATCAAGTAGAGGCTCGGAACAACAGAGTGCAGTGCGGAGGCGTCGGGTCTCGCGAGTTGCAGCGGCGGCGGGTGAGGAGTGGCTCCGGCGTCACAAACCAGCGCGGATCGGAGGTGAGGCAGAGCATGCGGATTGGCGAGGCAACAGCGGAAACCCGGCTAAAAGCGCCGGCGATGGGGCCGGCGTGGGTGCTCGCGGACGGAGGCCGGGAGGAGGCGAGGACGCCTTCACGAAGGAGAAGACCCTTTGTTTTTTTTCTTTTTCTTTATTTTCCTTTTCTCTCTCTTCTTCCGGCCTGCAACACGTCCTCTCTCTCTCACTTTTTGTTGCTGCAACTTTCCTTTCACTTTTCACTTTTCACTATTTTGTCTTTTTTTCTCTTTCCAAGAACCTCCAAAAGCAAGAACCGAACCGCCCTTTTACTTTTTCCGTGCACTCTTTATATAAGAAAACAAAATGCAATCTTTTGTAAATATTTCATCTTATAAGAAGATTGCTTATAACCCCTATGATCACGGAAATCCTTTTCCTTATCTCCCGAATATCTCCTACTGATTTTTAAAGATAAGATTACAACCCGATTTTCTTAAATTCCAAAAGTTCTCATTTCAAATCTCAATTTCAGAAAACGAGCTCGGGCTAATTTGTACTCTTCATGAGCTCAGTCCAACCTATTAATTTAAAACATAAAACCACTAATTCGACTCATCCGCTACCAGTCCAGTAAATAAATGCAAATTAAAAACAAATGCACCTAAATCTATATGCTATGTAATATATTTTTTTAGGGATAAAATTAACCCATAATTTTTTAATGCGATAAATAACTAAATGGATCGCCAAAATTTAGGTGTCAACAATAATAAAAAAAAAAAAAATTGATATGCGGTTGCGGATTAGGAAATAAATCCTAATTGAGGGGATATGCTTATCGCTGAAATATGCAAGTTAGATATTGACAAACATATGTTAGGCAATAAAATATCCAAATCAAATTTAAATAAGATAATTACCTAATTTCAAAAGTGCTATTGCCAAACTTGAACTCAATGGGATCGACTCAAGGATGACCAGTAATGGTTGGTGGGCGAGATTCGGCGCAATGGTGCTTCCCAGTAAAGGATTGCCCCGATGGGGGTGTTCGTACAGGCAAGCGGCAATGGATGTTCATCGACAATGGACTCCCACGTGAGGAATTATTATACTTCTCAGCAAGACCAAGGAAGCAGCGAAGCTAACGGCGTGGTAACTCTCACTTGTGAAATCCACGCCTCGAGAAAATTCGCACGCTTGATGAAAGTCAACAAGTCTACAAGAAAGAAGAATCGTGGATTGGAGTAGCTACAGGTTTTTCAGTGCAGGATCGCGAACAACTTTGTCGTCACGATGCAGGTCTTCTCTGATCAGCACAAGCAGCAGGGGTGGGTGGTCAGCATATTTATGGAGCAACGAAAACAGCTGCGGGCTTGGGCTTGTGGCAGCGATGGAGATGCTGGCGTCGCAGGCAGCAAGCAGCAATGTCGGCTCGCATTGGCTCGGGTAGTGAGGCAGCAACTCGGATGAATAGGAGCTTCGAGACTCGGTTGGGATGTAGGAATCGCCGTGGCTTGGACAGGAAAGCAGGGGTGTTATCTAGAGGGACCAAGGGAAAGAGTTCGTGTGTCTGTCGATTGCGGTATCCTGGGCACACGCAAGTCAGAAGCCTGCAGAGAAGTGTTCCCTTTTTGACTTCTCCTCCCCCAACGAGTGCTCTCTAACTTTTTTTCTCTTTCAATCTCATGTCGTGTCCGTGCTTTTCTCAGGTTTGTGGCCGAGTCTCAATTTTTTGGTGGCCTCCCTGTTTTGTTCATATTCGGGCCAATTTATAGGCAAGGGCTTTCGTAAAATTTCATTTCCTTTTCATATCAAGATACATGAAAATCACCTCCTGAATGCAATATTTCGACATCTCTTCTAGCCTTGTTTGATTTCCTTTGTATCTTTCCACATTGGACTGCAAAAAATAAATATTCTTCACCAATTTTTTATTGCATATTACCAAAGATTTAAGATTTTAATAGGATATTCTCTCCAATAGCTAGATGAAGCTCTTGTATGCGTTGCTTCTCTAGCCTTAGATTTGACAGGTACTTTAGACTACATATTGCAGAAGCCTTTGTAAGCATTTCAAACTGGAGGCTTGTTGACAACTTTGACAATTGATCTCAAGCTAGAATTATTTCTAAGCACTTTAAACACTCTAGCTTGTGGAGAGAGCTATTGATTTGTGGTGACTTTGGACAATGGTCATCAAAAATTAGTATCCTCAAATTCAAGCACGTTGAGAAGTCGGCAGCAGTTGAGAGATGGCACCTCATAAGATGTATAACTTTCAAATCATGATTCGCCTACAAAATAGTTAGAATTTATTGAAATATGGCAAGGGAAATGGCTACAAACATATCCACGTGATATGAAAACATACCAAGCATGGCCCCCATCCATTCCAATTTTGTGGAAAATTGCTATTTGAAAGCTTGAGCACAACTAAGTTCCATGGATATAGATTGATCGCTTGCAAGTTTGAAGGGCAAGGATGCCAAGAGAGCCATCATAAACTTGAGAGAAGATTCTTAAAGTCTCCTACCAAATTCTCTCCTTCCAATTCCAACAATCTTAGGCTAGGCAGCCTTGAAAACTCTTCACTTGTAAGTCATTCTCTTTTGAAAGTCTTGTTAATTTGAGCGCTGTGAGTTTCTCTGTTCCTTGACAACATGAAAAGAAATAAGTGAACTTTCCATAGTGAAAAAAAAAAAAAAAAAAAACTACTATTTCCATAAGTCTTAGACTTGATCTACATGTAAATCATTATGCTTGCTTCTACTATCATATTGGAAATGTAAGCTAATAATATCTTTCACTAGATATAATTATATTATCTTCACTCAAGTTAAATAATTGTTTTCTCTTCCTTGGACAAGACAGATAGAAGAGCACATTCAGTGTATAAGCTGAAATTTGAGCTAATGTCAATATATACCTTTCTAGTCTACACTACATCCAATGCAATCTTGGGATACCACAGCCGACTACACTTCCTAGGAAATTTGAGGTCTTCTTGTTGAATAATTTGTCTTCCAAGATTAGGTCATGCATCAATAGTCTATCATTTTCATCAACCATTATCAAAGACATACAGGCGAGGACATTGACACCACTTCTCGGGAGAAAATCCAATGCTTTCCACATATAATATGGATGGATTCTTTCTTCACCAATAAAGAAGCATGCAATATCAAGAAAAATTTCTCTCTACATCCTTTAGCACTTTGAAACTAATCTTTAATTTATCCAAGACGTCTTGATTTGGAACTAAGTTTGAATTCTTCAATGTGTCTTTCCAAAGTCGTTTACTTTTGCAATAAAGAGAGGAATGGATAATTTCAAGAGCCAAATGAAGTCCATCAACTTTGCTAATAATATTGCAAGAAATATTTCTGTAGTCATATGGAGGGGAACCCATTTTGGAAGCATGCTTACTAAAAAGCTGAAGAGCATGATGATAGCATAATTCTCTCATAGATTCTAAACTCTTCAAAAAACGTTTGGACATTCTTTTCTCCGATCTCCTCTTTGATTGGGACAAAGTTAGTGTCTCGTGTTGTAACAATGATTCTGCTCCTTAAACCAAACCAATCATGCTTCTCTGCAAGTTTGGAGAGTTGATCCCACTTATCTAGTTCATCAAGCACAATGAGAATTTTCTTGTTGCGGAATCTTCTTTTAATTTGGTTAATCCCTGCATCAAGGTCAGAGATCTCCATTGGTTTGAAGTTGAGAATATCTAACAATAAATGTTTTTGCAAATGAACAATTTTGCCAACTTGTGAAGCTTTTCGAACATTGGAAAGAAAGCTGCACCCATGAAACTGACAATAAACTTGGTTAAAGACAACCTTGATAAGAGTCTTCTTACCAATGCCACCCTATCATGGATTACCATATAATGTACATCAAGAGAACCTTCATCTAATAGGCACATGATGTCGACAACATCTTCAACACAATCCTGGATACTAACTGATCAAGCAGATTTTTCTCTCTTTTATTCAGCCTGATCAAAAGTTCAGTTGTGACTAATTTAATGAGTTCACCTGGCTATCATATTAGATACAAAAGGGGTCTATTCAGAAAGATCACAGATACAATATTAAGTTCGGGAATATTGTTAATAACACAAATTAGCCATGGAGGGAGAAATATAAAAGGAAATCGCCCCCAACCCAGTGTTAAGAAAATCAGCCGACCGTCCCCCTCTCAAAAAAATTGAATATATTACTCCACAAATATAAAAGGAAAAAAAAGATCAATTTAAAGAAAATCACCGCAACCCAGTGTTAATTCAATTAAATAAAAAGTAATCTCATATATAGTTTCAAGCTCTAACTTTATTTTTATTAAAGAGTCGATCAAAATCTATGCCAATTATACTCGAATGGATTACAATTATGTATTGTATCCAATAGCCAGAGATGAAAATTGTTAAGATAAGAATGAAGTCTTAAACTTATAAAAGATAACCTCTAATCCTTAAATTGTAACATCGAAACCTTTGGATTTTGTTCCTTTAAATATATGCAAAGGATTTGTTTATTCCTATTTTATTGCTCACATACACTGTGTGCTCTCTTTCCTAGTTTTGCATGGATAAAACTAATAATAATTAGGTAAATTATTTTCTATATTAAACCTTCATAAAATTAATTTAGAAATTTTTAAAAAAGTATTTATATCGTCTCTAAAAGATGCAAATCAATATTGAATTCAAATTGGATTTATCATGGCATAGTAGAGAAATCATCTTGCATATATTGTTCTGCATCTTGCCTTTTTTATGTATTAACAATTGTTTTATATTCTTTATTTCTTAGTATTATTTATTTTGTAAGAAATTAGTTCTTCTTAAAAATAACTTTTAAAATTTCATATAATTAAAATCATGACAACTAATTTTTTTTTAAATATATTGCCTTTTATACTTCGGAATGAAATGGAATCAACAAGGGAACAGAATATGACTACAATACTTTTTGGTTGGTGAATCATGGGAATAATGGAAATTCTTATAGTTGGTTGTTAAAAAAAATACAGCAGGAATGGTATCCAATGAGAGTATGCTGATGAATTCCGAAAAATTTAATTTCCATGGCACTTATATGTATTATTCATAGCATCATTGTATTTAAATTAAGCTAATATCCTTTTATAATTACAGTAGAATAGTATATTAAGGAATTTTTCTTAAATATGATTTAGAATTATTAGTCCTTTAGGAAAAAGAAAGCTCAAGCCTTACCCTCTATCTTTGAGATTCCATCCTTTGATACTAGCAACCTCCCTCAAAGCCTCCTTCCATCGTTGCACGACATCGCATCCAAACTTCTGCTCGTGCTTCTGCAAAGCATCGTGGTAGCGCGTTTTGAGCTTGACATCTTGGGTATCCACATTGAAGAAGATTGGCAAGATCATTGTTTTGTTGTCTCTATTTCTCGAGCAATCCACCATGTATGCAAGGTTGCGAAGACACCATGCGCTTAATGCATAGTTTCTAGAAAAGATGGGGATGCAGATTGTGGATCTCTTGATTGTACCCTCCAATTTGCCTCCGAGCAGGTCAGGGAGGAGCAGGGGACGGGGGCGTAGGACTTGGAGGCGAGCAGGCGGAAGACAGGCTGCGAGGGCGAGCTCGGGGAGGTGCAGCGGAGCCAGGAAAGCTCGCTGCCGGTGTTGAGGACCATGGTGGTGGGCTGCGGCGGGGACCCGAAGGAGAGGGCAACGGTGATGGTGACGTTGTGGCGGAATGGGAGCTTGCCGGCGGCGGTGGAGGCTCTTGTCCTCGGGAGGGACGAGGAGGCGGGACGTGCTGGGTTTTGAGCGTGAGTAGGAGTGGTTATTGTTGATGTCGGTTTGGCGTCGGAGGTGACAGAGAGAGCGTGCATTTAGAGTTGAAGATGGCGACAAAGAAGAGGAAAGCGAGGTGGTGGAGACGGGAGCGGCGGCTGAGAACGGCCATGGACAGGTTTTGAAGGAGGTCCTTTAAGGGAGGGAGGGAGGGGGTTCTGGTTCTGGTTCTGGTTCTGGTTCTGGATGGATGGAAGATGAGAGGTAACGAAGGAGACGAGAATGCAGGCGTACGTGTTCGTGTTCGTGTCGTCTAGACAATGGCCGACTTTTCAACGCGCGATTACTTTCGAGGGCAACCGAGTTCGTGCCTCATCGATGGGTGTTTTATACTGTAATTACTTCAGCTGAAACTTTTTCTTAGGTTCATAAAGTTGTGTCATATTACATGTCGTTTTTGTTGTCCGAAAACAGTTGGTACTTGGAACAGTCTATTGTCAAAATATAGTTACTATCTTTAAATGTGGCACGAGGGTCGGTGCTGCTCGCAGCGGCTAGGCCGTGACGCCATCAGCCCGCCTGATGGGCGCCGCGGAGAGGTGGAGAAGGGGAAAGGCGGGAGTCAGGTTGGCCGGGTCGGATGCAAGGATCCAATCGGGCATTTTTTTTTTTTTTTTTGGGTCTGGTTTTTTGGGCTAAGATGAATTAGGCCTGTTGGGCTTATTCTGTTTTCTTAGGCCAGATTTGGGTTTTTGTTTAGCATATGGGCTTGACTAATTCCTCTTTTTATTTTCTGATACTTCCCCTTGGGCCAGGCTAACCGCTCCCATTAGCCGGACTCAGCCCAGCCGAGGGCTTGACTAATTCCTCTTTTTATTTCCAATCACTTGTTCTTTATCAACAGCTCTTATAAATTGTATTTAAAAGAAAAAAAAAACACAAGAATAGTGACTTAGTGAGAGAAAAATAAATCATCCACTAAGTGTTCGTACTCAAAACATTGTATTTCTCTATTGATACTTAAAATGAATTTCAGTTAGAAGACTTTTAGTGTGGGAGAGTGGATGTAGACTTGACTTAAGCTAAATCATTATAAATCTCGTGTTCAATTTTCTCTTCTATTAATTCTTTTTTATTTGTTCATTATAATCTTTTTCTAAACTTATCACATTTCTAAACCATCTTTAATTGAGTTTGAGTTTATTTCAGAAGTTTGGTGGCACTTTTAGTCAGATTTTGCTTGAAATATAACTTATTATGCATTTATTTATTTATTTTTACACCTATTTACCCTCTCTCTAGATAGTAATAGTAGCATTTTCAGTTTTAACTTTTCTAGTGATGTCAGCATGCAAAACGACATTGTTTTCGGCTTATTTAGGCACGTTAGTGTTTTAGCCGGATTTTTTCACCGTTAACACTTAACTAATCCATTTTGTCATGATTTTAACATTTAAGCATACATTTTCTAACTTTTAGTACTTTAAATGTCTTCCCGTGCCAAGTTTTAGGTCTGGATGTTCACTTTCCTGGCAATTCTTTTTCTAGCACATCCAACAAGTTTGCGTAGGGCAGCCTTCACTGTTGCTCTGACATATTGGTCTACTGTAGTCCCTATAGCGTCCCGGCAAACCAGCGACCTTCAGCAAACCTCCGACGCCTCAGTCGTGATATTGTGGCCTCCCCAAGTTCCTTGCAATCTCGTGGCCAGTTTGGCTTCGCTCACATTCAATGCCATACCGCACAGCAGCATTATTGTCTATCTCGTACAATTATTCTCCGTTCATTGCCCAGCGTAGCACTGCTCCCCTCTACCGAGTTCTCAGGCATTTCTCATGACCTGGAAATCTCTGTCGGTCGTCAAATCTGGCCCAGCATCAGAGACTTTAGTCCCGTGTGATTTAGGCGCCCAAAAGGGTTCGCTGTGTAGGTCTCGGTCTTTGACTGGCCTAGAGGGGATTTTAAGTGTTCATTTATTCTCTTTAGTTAGTTGATTCCAGTATAGGATTTTAAATAAGCATTATTAAATATTGCAGCCTAGGTTATCTAATCATGTTTTGATTAACCAAGACGTATTAGGCCTCCCGACCCTTAGACATAAGTCAGACCCTAATGTCATCTTGCATGACTTGTGATGATTGATTTGATTAAGTTGGAATTCGATTGCTTTGAATTAACATGTTATCAATGAAACGATGAATTTTAAGTATGTGTGTTTCATCGTATCACAATATTATCAATCGTCATTGCAGCCACTTGCACTTTAGGAGTTTTCATATTTAGGGTCATGCATTATTGTTCTCATAATGCATATAGACTTAGAGCATGTTAAATTTTAGAAAGCATATAGATTTAGGACGATTCATCATTTTTGTTAAATATAAAATCAAATAAAAAATGTCACATAGATTGCATGTAGACCTAAGGTCAATTTAGTCTCATATCATATAGTACATGTCATGTCATACGAATATTCCTAGGTTATTTGCACTACATAGTTAATATAGTACAAAATATATAGGAGTTAGCATCGTACCATGTAATTGTTAGTCATATGGCTAAGTGATTCGAGTCTTGAGATTTAAATTTATCATTTTTATTATAAAAAAAAGAATAAAATAGCACTTCACGATTGTATATATGTAAAATGTCCCACCTTGCACATAGAAAACAAAATGTTTGCGCATTTAATTTATAGACTTTTAGGGTAATTTGTCTTTTCATTAATTAATAAAAGAAAAGGAACAAAAATATCACATTAGTCAGCCTCATATACATTGCATCAATTAGGAAAAAATAATTTAGTATAGATTGCATTTCAATTAGTCAAATCAGGCATAATACTCATGCACTCCGCCTGCATATTTTTCTAAAATAATAATTTGCAGAAAGTTTGTGGTGACGGATAGAGATACACTTTGCTTGCTTAACGCATCCAAATTCTCAAAGTTTTCTGTAATTTATTTACTGCATTAATAATTGGATGTTACTTTTCTAAGTGCGCACCAGCACCCACATGTTAGCAGCGAAGGAAAAAAAAAATGGAAAAAAGACTGCATGGAAAATATTTTCGAAATAAAGAGAAAATATACTAAAATGGCGTTAGATTAATCTAGCATAACTCAATTCCCATATCCATTGAATCTTTGGTTCATAGAATAAAAATATACTTCCACATTTTAATTGGGTGTCTAATCGACCTTAAACGATTAGCGGTTGCTCCAAAAGGTATGATTGAATCAAGTATCAAGTTGTGATTAATAGGATTATGAGACGTGATATGTCAACCTTCACCGACTCGTGTTAGACCTAGAAAAAGCTTGAAGCATAATCTTTGGAAACTTAGCCGTCGGACGATGGAAGGGATGAAAACACATTATGCGTGCGGGCCGGGGTTGGCGAATTGGGAGGCATCGTGGAATGGAGTCCCAAGTAGAATAAAACTATAGCAGAAAAAAAATTATTTTATTTATTGTGTAGTAATACGCCTAACAGAAGGAGAAAAACATTTTAACAAGGAAAAGGACATTAAAAGTCCATATCTGTCCCCTGTCACAACCCATTTTTATTTTGGTTTCAAGGCTTCATTCTATGAGCCCTTTTGCAATATTATCATTAAATTTTCATAACAAATGCATTTCGGTAACGGATGGGAGCAATCCTAAAAGGTTAAATTCTTGAAGATACATAAAATTGCATTTCCCAATTAAGTTATGAGTTTTGGAGTGTAAGAGAAGTCTATTTTGTTGTTCATAGGATGGATAAAGTCGTTCATAACAAGAGATTAAATATGCTTTCAGTAATATGTAAGGCCTATTACTTTATTAGTGACAAAGAAAAGATTAATAATAGATGAAATTTGTTTATTTAGCCCCCATTACTCCTCAATAAATAACCAATTTATTTTTGTAGAATGAGTTCGGATAGTATCATGTTATTGGAATAGAATGTTGGCAGGCAAGGAGAAATCACCAATTCGATTATGGAAGTGATGATCTCATAATTAAGTAAAATCTGATGTCTACCAAGCTTTATTCAAGGAAAAGTTAGTAATTCGTCAATCGAGCTTAATAATTAACCATTGGGATTTGCTCCAATGGCCACCCTATGACATCCCAAATTTCTGATTCTGTTTTCAATTAAATAAGTTGGGCTTTTCATCAATGCGCATTTAGCTTTATTTTCCTAGCTAATCACTCACGAGATAACTAGTCTATCAGGTAAAGCCGTTAAGGAATCTAAACACAATAAACTTGAGAATTCAACCATGAATCGGCTGCTTGACCGTGCTAGTCTGTAAGAATCATTATGACACTGTCAGAATTGAACATAGATTAGAGATAGGTCGATTTGATTGAGATATGTGATTAGAGTGTGGGTGATTCCACCTGATTTCAATATTCTCGTCGATAAGCACTAAATTGATTATTCTGTCGTTTTAAGTACCCTGTGTCTGTATTTGAAGTCTCGAGATTTTCATGACAACTAAGAGTCGCCAATGTGTCAAAAATTTATGTCGTGGCTTGAAAATAATCAACCACGGGTCAATTGCACTGAAAATTCCTAAAAGCTACTTAGTAAATTAGGACACGCTCAAATCGTGCCATATTAAAATTAACCGCGAATTTAAACCCAATTTCAGAAATTGAAAGTTTTGTCATGTCATGATTCATTTTAGGAATGTCGATTCATCCTTCGAAGATTTTTTTGCAAACCGAGATTTTCAGCGAAAAATCCAAAGTAAGGGCATTTTGGATTGGGAAATTCGAGGGACTGTTTTTGAGTGCACCCATGGCAATCAAGTTGGTTCAATTGGTGAGAAAAAAATCATGGAATAAGTGTGGACACCTTGGCTGAATTGTTTGGGCTTCAATTCTATATTGAATTGTGGTGAAATTGAATGGAATTGAATGAATTTAAGGAACAAATGTGCAAAATTCGTATGCCATGGGGGGATGAACATTTGGACTACTTCAATGGTGTGTTGAGGAAGCTTTGAGGAGAGAGAAAGCTACTGTGGATGGCTGATGCCTGGTGGGGGCAAGGCAAGGAAGAATTGGACAAGTGTTGGAAGCCTAGGAGGCCATTTGGGGTTTCCCTCTTCAGCAGCTCTTCTTCCTCCTTGAAACTTGGCTCTCTCCATTGTTGTGGTCCTTAAAAAGCTTGAGAGAACCAGGAGAACCGAGTAGAGCAGCCCCCTCCGCCGTCGCAAGCTCGTCGACCTCTTTTCCCCATATGTTTTCTCTTCTTCCAGTTTCCGCTCCAGTTGACCTTTCTCCAAAAAGTTAAAAGTTGTCTTCCCGTGCGAATCGGCCTTTGTGCCACCCACCATCGTCTTCAACACATCCAAATCATACGGGAGCACCTCGCCATTCACTGGAAGGAGTTGCCGATCGACTCGCACGCCGGCGAGAAGAAACGGCTCGCCAGTTCGTTGGTCCGCTCGCCGAGTGCATTGTTTGCGCGATTTTCTCCATTTTCCTCCCATCCCGGCCCTTCCTCTGCCATTCCAACCACTAGCAAGTCCCCCTTGACCCCCGGGAGCTGCTAGTTGCCGGCCACCCGCTCGCCAGAGCTCTAATCAACCCTTTCTCATTGTTGAAGTTGCTGGTTTCGTTTCTCAGTTTAGCCAAGAACAGAAGCAGAAACCAACAAGCCGTGAGGTCTTTGTGGCCCGTTTTCGAGCCCTTCCCGGCCTCGCTTGGTGTCGCCACTAGGAGGATTGTCAACCACCTCCGTGTTGTCGTCGCCGTCGCTGTGGACTCACCGGAACGCTAAACTGGTGAGTTTACTCACTAATCTCCGCTTATGGAGTTAATGATGCTTAAGGGGTGTTTAGATTTGGCTAACTATAATTAGGTAGTTAAATTAGATTATTTAAATGTTAATTAGATTAGACGAATGATTAGTTTAATTGATGGCTTAATTAGTCTAATTATGCAATTAGATTAAAGTAAGCATGATTAGACTTTTAATCAATCATTTTATTTATTTATTTATTTATTTATTTAAATTAATTTTCGGAATTGATTTAATTATTAATTAATTAATATTTTCAGTAAATTATATTGAGAGAGCCGCTTGATAGAATTTCGAGCTGATCGTTGTGGTATGGTTAGAATTTGCAATTGATTGTCGGATTGGTAAATTGAATGATGATTTGTGCGATTGTGTGATAATTGTGAGTCAATTGGATTAAGCAACTGATTGCTGAATTGTGCAATTGATGATTGGGTTGTAAAATTGTGTGTTAATTGTGAATTGTTAGCATTTGGTTATGACACCTAGCTAAGCCATAGGACCGCCTAACATAGGCTAAGCCCATAGGGCCGTGATTTACCGTTGAACTTGGAAAATGCTGTGTCCATTGGGCCGTGATTTACCGTTGAACTTGGAAAAGGCTGTGCCCATTGGGCCATGATTTACCACCAAACTTGGAATCGACTGTGCCCATCGGGCCGTGATTTACCATTGAACATTTAGTAGGCTGTGCCCATGGAGCCATGATTAATAATTGGAACGGGAAATTGATTGAGATAAGGTGTGATGCGTTCCAACTATTGAGTGATGTTATTGCACGTATATGAGTTATGAATTGTGCTAATGTGCAAGAAGGAACTGAGGCGGGGTAAGTCATCTGTATTATGTGGCTAGGCTACCCTTGAGTGTATTTCATTCCTAATAAGGGTTTAGGGTGTGAACTTGCTGAGATAATGTCTCACCCCATTGTGGGCTTATCTTTTCAGGTTTGTATATGATGGTTGTGGAGGACCGAAGCTCCGGAGTCTGTGGAGGTGAAGTCTAAAAGATTGACGTATGTGTCTAACTAGTATGTTGTAGGACAACTTCTTTTTGAGAGCCGATCTATTGTAGCCATTTGACCAGACTTGTTTTGTAATTAAACCCCGTTGTTTATATAAGTTAACTTTTGTGAAATGTTGCCCTGCTTTCCTATCTCAAGCTTTTGTTGTTAGGGGTATTTGTTCACTTCCGCATGCGTATTAAAATGAATGGGTCGACGACACATCCTGAGATGTTACATATTTGTATCGACCACCAAGGGATGAGCACGTGCTCAAGGATTGGGGCGTGACATACCCTTCCAACTTAGAAGGGGGAGGTGGAGGGTTTGAATCCCCACCTTTTCAGGAGGGTTGGGGTGGGGATGCTGTAGTTTCAAGAGTGGGTTTCAACTCCTATGCCTTGCAAGGAGGCAGGGCAAAAGTTTGAGAGTAAGCGTTAGAATAGGAATAGACTAGGACCAAAATAAAAATAAAAATCGAGCTTAATAATTAGTCTTGTCCTCATTTCTTCTCCGTTCCATTATTGTGGTATGGTGAGATACTTTTGCACGCAACATCACTCTTTAGGTTTTATTTCTACGTCAAGTCGGGTGGTATGTCACATCATTACTTGGATTCTTGATGAGGTGGCAGCCCTTGAATGAGGAGGCGGTGAAAGTTGAGCGGACGCAAATGATGAGGGAGAATTTCTAACCAATAGTTGTCCTTCCAATTGAGAACCGCACGTCAAACGTGCGAGCCAATCAGTTCCTTTGCAAGAAGCCAAAAAGGATTTTCCACTCTTCTCTTTTCATTGTCATCCCCAACTTCAATCATGAAGGGGATTTGAGCAAGTCTCATCCTTCTCCATATCTATTTTGATTTTCTTGGAGTCTTTTTGTACTTTTCTCCTTTTTTCTCTCCCAATCTAATTTAGGAACTGTGCTCTCCTGATCTAATTCTGGATTTGAGAATTTGAACTCTTCAAATCTAGTTTTAAACCTAGGAGTTCTTCTCTTCCGATTTAGATCTAAGAATTTAATAATAATTTTGGAGATTCGATACCCTCATACTTTGTCCATGTGCAAGTCTTCCGCCTCTAATTTCAATGATGATTGCAAATGCTTTGACATCTCATTAAACTATGAGGATTTACTCTTCCAAATGTTATATCTGTATTTATTCAACCTATTACCACATATATATTTGTGATTGTCGTAGCTGAGAATTCTTTTGGTATGGACAAAAAATCAGCAAGTACGTTTTTTTTTTCTTGCAATATGTTTGGTCTCAAAGGAGTACTTTGAAAACTTGTGTGAACTTTCTACTTTTGTGACAACAAACTCGGCTCTTTCCATTATTGTGGTCTGGTGAGATACTTCACACACAATATCACTCTTTAGGTTTTATTTCCACGTCAAGGTAGGTGGTACATCACGTCATTACTTGGATTCTTGATGAGGTGGCAGCCCCTGAATGAGGAGGTGGTGAAAGTTGATCGGACGCAAATGACAAGGGAGAATTTCTGACCAATAGTTGTCCTTCCAATTGAGAACCGCAAGTCCAATGCACGAGCAATCAGTTCCTTCGCAAGAAGCTGAAAAGGCCTTTCCACTCTCCTCTTTTCATTGTCATCTCCAACTTCAATCATGAAGGGGATTTGAGCAAATCTCATCCTCCTCCATATCTATTTTGATTTTCTTGGAGTCTTTTTGTACATTTCTCCTTTTTTTCTCTCCCAATCTAATTTAGGAATTGTGCTCTCCTGATCTAATCTTGGATTTGAGAATCTGAACTCTTCAAATCTAGTTTTAAACCTAGGAGTTCTTCTCTCCCGATTTTGACCTAATAATTTAATAATATTTTTGGAGATTCGATACCCTCATACTCTGTCCGTGTACAGGTCTTCTGCCTCTAATTTCAATGATGATTGCAGAAGCTTTGTCGTCTCATTAAACTATGAAGATTTGCTCTTCCAAATGTTATATTTGTATTTATTCAACCTATTACCACACACACACACACGTTCTTCTCTCCCGATTTTGACCTAATAATTTAATAATATTTTTGGAGATTCGATACCCTCATACTCTGTCCGTGTACAGGTCCTCTGCCTCTAATTTCAATGATGATTGCAGAAGCTTTGTCGTCTCATTAAACTATGAAGATTTGCTCTTCCAAATGTTATATTTGTATTTATTCAACCTATTACCACACACACACACACGTTCTTCTCTCCCGATTTTGACCTAATAATTTAATAATATTTTTGGAGATTCGATACCCTCATACTTTGTCCGTGTACAGGTCTTCTGCCTCTAATTTCAATGATGATTGCAGAAGCTTTGTCGTCTCATTAAACTATGAAGATTTGCTCTTCCAAATGTTATATTTGTATTTATTCAACCTATTACCCCACACGCACACGCACATGCACACACATGCACGTACACGCACGCACACACACGGTAGCTGAGAATTCTTTTGCACACACACACACACACGGTAGCTGAGAATTCTACCGTGAATTCTTTTGCACACACACACACATTGTAGCTGAGAATTCTTTTGGTATGGACAAAAAATCAGCAAGTAAGTTTTTTTTTTTTTTCTCTTCAATATGTTTGGCCTCAAAGGAGTACTTTGAAAACTTGCACGAATTTTCCACTTTTCTAACTACAAACTCGATTCTTTCCATCAATTTCTTTAAAAAGAATAACAGCCTAGTACTCATCACTAGCATCTATTTGTAGTACTCTTTTTCCCGTAACCCTCCGAAAGAAAAGGCAATGAGACCTTGACACTTTAAGTATGTGGTTCTTCATGATAGGCACAACGAGAGTCTTGCCCTAAAAGAGAATGCCAATCCTTGCCATATATCTTTTTAAGCCATGAATACAAATTTTTTCGACCAAAAAAAAAAATTTGAGAACTACACTCATTACTACCAATCTCAGTTTTTGCATTCCAATGCTCACGCATTTTGAGAGTAATTGTCAAAAATTCTGAACATATTGTATCCAATTAATACTAATTTAGCCCTAAATCTTTTGATAATTTGTTGACTGAAAATTATTAACCTTAATGTTAACTGTTCTATTTGGCATGGCCAGTATTGACGTTAACAACTTTTACAAATTCTTGGACTAACCCTAGAACTAGCCCAGACCGATTGGTTAAGTTTGACCCGGTACTAGGACTACGTGGACTAGTTCCCAATTCCACAAACCAGAAATTGACTATGCTTGGTTCAATTCAGGTTCTAGGGTGGGAACTAACTCACCTTAAGACCAATCATCCATGTGTATATTCCTTATGGGTGATCGGTTATACAGTTGGTGGGTTCTAGATTTGAAATCTAGAACCTAACCTATTAGAATTGGTTTCCAATTTTTAAAGCTAGGAATTTACTTTGTTTGTCTTGAAACCAACTTTGGAACCTACCTTATTTGTCTGGTTTGATTTTAGGGTCTACTCTAAAATATGTCTTTTTTTTTTTTTTTTTTGCTTCATATTTCAAAATGGAGAAATGATTTTATGATAGTCTTTGGACTACTGTGAGAATAATAGCATGTTTTAAACAACAAAAAATCAAATAACAAACAATTATAAATTGTTGTGAGGTCAACTCCTTCAAAAATTTGTTGCTCAAAACAAATTGTTATTCTAACAGTAGTCCAAAAAATATTATGCTAATAAAGCTCTTTAAAAAAAACCTAGATAAATATCGATTATAGCAATATAATATAAGCAACAAAATAGCTTCAAGTAAAATATCAATGTAAAACAAACAAAAATATAAAGTAATAGGGAAATTAAGTGTTAGCAATGAATTAGTTCTTGAAGAGAAAAATAATTTAAAAACAAAAAAAACAAAAACAAAAAAGCATTGTAGTCTAGTTTGGTCGATTTGGTTCCACACTTAGAACCAAAAACCGGACTGGGTATCGTGGGTTCCAAATTTTGGGAATCAAGAACCGCGTAGAACCAATTGATTTGGTTTGGTACCCAATTTGGAGCCAGATTGGTGTTTACCCCCGGTCAAGTTAAATTTTGAGAGAGCTGCCCTTATTTTCATGGCTGCACATATGAGATATTCAGCTTTTGTAAAGTACAACTTGAATGGCATGGCATCAATCAGACCTCCAAATCATATTAAAAAAAGTGTTTTGAGAAAATAAACGTTTGCCCGTCGTTCCTTATCTATCTACCAGTCCAACATATGATGCTACAGCCTATAAAAACCATTGATAGGGGATTCGACACTCACAGAAGCCTTTACCCTCTAGCGTCCTTCATCTATTCACCTAAATCAAGAAAACAGCGAAAACGAAATGTCTCTTCAGATTTTAGCAATCCCATCTTCTTCTCCTGCTCGAGAAACAAGCCGCGTCATTGAACGCCGTTTAGCAAATTTTCATCCAAGCATATGGGGGGATTATTTTCTCAAATATGCTTCTGACTCCAACTCGATGGTATCATTTAATTTTTTTTTTTTTTGGATTATATTCGAGAGCATAATAATCTTGAATGATGGGGCACCATCCCACATCATTTGAAAAAGTAAAGGAAAAGAAGTTTTAGTTGATTTGAAACTCCATGAATGTGTTGATCATTAAATGATTCAAAATTTCTACGTGAACCTTGTGGCATGCACATATGATTTAACAACTGTCGAAAGCGTTTCTCCGCTATTAAAAGATATAATCACGACGGAATGATTTTTAGGTAATTCAATTCATATTTATCATGGTCAATCAGGTCATTCGACACAAAATGTATTTCTTGCATTCTTACTAATTCATGTCATTTGAACTTTCAATTTTTTATTTATTGTAGAGTTCTCCTGCTATAGCAGAGGATCGAATCGAGGGATTGAAAGGAGAACTGAGGAAGATGTTGATAGGTGCTATGGATAAGCCTTCACAGAAGTTGAACTTGATCGATCAAATCCAACGCTTAGGAATTGCCTACCATTTTGAAATTGAGATATATCAGCAGTTGGAACAAATTCACAAAAGCTATTTTGAATTGCACGATGGTGATAAAGACAATGACCTACACACAAATGCTCTTCTCTTTCGATTGTTACGACAACAAGGTTATGCAATTTCATGTGGTATGCAATGTTCTAATTCTCGTTGATTGATTAGTTAGCCAAATTATATTGTGGACATCAATTTGACAGTCCATTTAATTTATTAGAGTGAACACATAGGGAGAAGACCACTAGAAATGCAAAAAGTAGTGTATGGCGCTTACTTTAGTATAAAAGTTTTCGCCGACTCACTTAAGTGCCGGATTGAAAAAAAAAAAAAAAAAGATCACTAAGTGCCTTTGATAAGAAATTCTAGCCAAAAATATTACATGACTTTTTTATTTAACAATTTTATTTGATGTGACTTTTTTGGCATTGAAATAATCACTTTTTAATAATACCCAACATTGAAGTGATCAATTGACACAAATAGTGATAACTTTTTAACCTGATACACAACATTGTTTAAGGGTTGTATGTTGATTGGGCATGCCAATGAGCCACATAAGATTGAGAAATTAATAAAATATGGCCATGTCAGAATTCTAGTAATCCAGATCAAAGTTAGCACTTAAGTGATCCCAAAAAATATTTGACATTAAAGTGGGTGTTATACACAACTTTTGGTACTTCTAGTGTCATTCTCCCCATAATATCACTAACATGTTTAGTTCACTCTAGTTTTGATTTGTTTATTAGTTAACTTTCTCTATATGATTCCCGTATCCCAAGTTCTTCAAAATGTCTTGCTTTGAAAGGTGAATAGTCCTTTCTTCTAATTCCTCAGCTTAGTACATCGTTTTTTCATTGATTCCAGTTGATCTAGATGTTGAACATGAGTTTTTCGTAGTATCTCATGATAGTATCTTTTCTCATGTTTTGTTTGGCCATTTAGAAATCTTTAACAAGTTCAAGGACATCAATGGGAATTTCAGCAAATCACTCATTGTTGATGTGCAAGGACTACTAAGTCTATTTGAAGCTTGTCATATGAGGTTTCATGGCGATGATGTTTTGAATGATGCACTTGCTTTTGCTATGACTCACCTCAAGCCAATTGATAAAGGAAAGGCAAGCCCTAATCTTAAAAAACAAGTGAGGCATGCCCTAAAACAACCAATCCACAAGGGAATACCAAGGCTAGAGGCAAGGCGCTACATTTCACTCTACCAAGAGGAGCCTTTGCATAATGAAGTACTACTATCCTTAACTAAACTTGATTTCAACTTATTGCAAGAGCAACACCAAAAGGAACTCAGTAACCTTACAAGGTTGGCTTCATGATACCATGTTTGAAGTAGCTAGATGTTCTAAGAACACCAAATCAACATAGATCAATTCATTCAATTTCAAGTTATTTTGAACTAATTCATTTGCTAAAGTGACAACGAGTGTCTTATCTTTGGCTCATTGGTCTTAAGTACTTTTTATTATTCCATCAATGATGTGTTTGCCTTAAGCAGGATTTATGTTGTTAATTATAGGTGGTGGAAAGATTTAGATGTAGAAAGGAAGTTCCCATTTGCTAGAGATAGACTTGTGGAGATGTATCTTTGGATATCGGGAGTTTGTTTTGAGCCAGAGTATGAAGCCACAAGGGAAATACTAACCAAAGTGTTTAGCATTGTTACCATTATCAACGACATCTATGATGTCTATGGCACATGGAGGAACTAGAACTTTTCACAGAAGCAATTGAAAGGTAGAGTTTGCACCCTCGGATACTTTTCTCAGTTTACCAATTCTAAATACTAATTCTAATTTGATCAACTATTAATTAGGGTCAAGTGTGATATTTTCTTAACTTGAACTCAGGTGGGATGTTGAAGTCAAAGATGGATTACCAGAGTACATGCAAGCATGTTATAAGATGGTTCTTGATTTGTATGATGAAATTGGCTATGAGGTGACTAGAAAAGGGCGAACGGACTACCTTTTCTATGCAAAAGAAGCGGTAAGCCATTCAAGGTTATATTAATTAAATGCAATTTTTACTATGTCCACTGGCAACAAAATATCAGGTTTTTGGATGAAGGATGAGAGACAGTCATATATTTAAGTCTGCCGAACACATTAAAGTTCATATATTGACATAGCTTTGTGTTTGAGAATGAATCCTTAGATGAAAAACCAAGTGAGAGCGTACTTCACTGAAGCCAAATGGTTCCATCAAAATCCACATACCGACGATGGAGGAGTACATGTCCATTGCATTACCAACCATTGCTATTGAATTGCTGTTGGTGATGTTGTTGTTAGGAATGCGAGATACTGTAACAAAAGATGTTTTTGACTGGCTACTGTATAGCAACCCCAAGATGGTGAATGCTGTTAAAGTAGTCTGTCGGCTCATGGATGACATCGCCGGACACAAGGTATATATAAGCTACACTAGTGAACAACACTACCTTATCTAAATTTTGTCTAATAGATTTTATCAAAAGGATAAAAATAATAATTTCAACGAGATATGCGTTTACAGTTTGAGCAAGAGAGAGGTCATGGACCATCTTCAATGGAGCGTTTCATGAAACAATACGGAGTTACGGAGGAAGAGGCTAAGGAGGAACTCCATAAACAAGTGGCCAATGCATGGAAGGACATTAATGAAGGGTTGTGCTGCTCCACCATTGTCCCTAGGCAACTCCTTGTGCGAATTCTCAATTTTACACGAGTTGTGCATGTGGTGTATAAAGATGAGATAGATCTCTACACTCATGCTGGAACCAAGTTAAAAGAGGACGTTACTAATCTATACGTCAATCCATTGCCAATGTGATAGTTCGGAAGAACAAGTACCTAGCTGTTGTAGACTGCATTAGACAGTTTCCCAATCTGCTCTGCGTAAAATAAGGGGCCTGTAAATATGTGATATTGGAATATATTAATGTTCTATACAATGAGTGGTTCAGTTTCATTATATATAACAAACATTTTTTTATATATATGCTTATGACAGTCTTAGTATAGTGACTAGCACAAATTACAATACTTAACAGAGAGGGAGCCAAGTTTCATATTTTCAGTCATTTATCAATCACATATACCTGATCTTGCGATTATTGAATCACTATACCCTTGTGATATAAATTCTAACCTACTTTAAATAGGCCTGATCAGTGATCATATTATAATTTCCATTCATCTTCAAAGTAACTAAACAATCATGTCTTATCTCACAAAAGCCTATCCCCTATCATTCCATACCTTTAACAAGAACGTTACCTAATGTTATTTTTTGTTCTACAATAATGGAGCAATCTACTCTACGTAACCTAGGCTTAGAGTTTGATGAAAAATAGATTTGAGAAATCAAAATATATTTAGAATTTGACTAAATGTGCTCTATAAAAAACGAGCCATGTTTCAACTTCTTGATCAAGCCAAACCCTAATAGATCGTAGTTAGATTGTTGGTTTGGGTTGACAAGTTTGAGGTCCCATGCGAAAAATAACTATGATTTTGAGTGGACATTTAAACTCACGATGATATTACTAAAATATATTTTCAATAAAACACAATATTATCAGGTAAACTTCATTATATTCTTAACTAAACAAGGAAAACAAACAAAAGTACAAAGAAATTCAATGTTTATAAGGAAAAAAAAAGAAACTAAATTGTTTCCTAAAGCTACGTTTTTCTACTCGATTATGAATATAAATAACGATGATGATCCTTCTAAAATGCTTGTTCTCACTATTCTGTGGGGGACGAGAAGAAGTTGATTTAACTCTAATAGTCGGCCCTCGGATTTTCATGGTTCTTATTATGTGACGTCACATGCTCACTTTCCGGGTACGAGTAGGGGCAAAATAGACTATAGTCAGTTCACTTTATAAGGTGTTTACTGAGATTAAAATGTGTACAGAGAGGGGTTCTTCCCATCGCACCAAAGAAATGTCTTCAGGATCAAAACTTCAAGAAAACTGGTGAACCACATCTCTCTTCAAGTCGTCATCAGATTGAAGCTCCGTTTACTTGCGAAAAAGCATGCGATTTCATTGTACGTCAATTCCATTGCCAATGTGATGGTTTGCAAGAATAAGTTTAAGTACCAAGCCATCATAGTTTGCCTTAGACGGTTGTTGCAACCCAATCTCCACCCTCATGACCCTCGGGAAGAAGGAAGGAGGGGAAGGTCAAATTTAGGGATATTTGACCACAAAAGTTCCCTCACGGTTTTCATCCACAAGGGTGTTATCACCTTGTCCCTTGGACAAACCTCTTGTGAATTCACTTGATCGTGATTGTGTGTTCTCCCAAGCTTATATCCTACATGAGAGCAGAAAGTATTGTGACCCTATCTCAACATCGTGGCACATCTTGATTGACAGTTTTAAGGTCGAAAGGAAACCAGATGTAAATGGAGTTTGAAGGTATTTTTAACAACTATGATAGCCCTCTTGAGACGTACATCCACCAAAGATGGCATCACTCTCATCTTTATCGGCTTCACCATCTCGAGTATGCTAAATCATGATTGTGAACCTTTTCTTAAGGTTCATACCCCTCACGATGAATTCATTGAATGATTTAGTTGTTCAAAATAACTTAGAAATAAGGCAGAAATCGCCACTAGCCTCATTTTTGGAAGTTGGCTAGAAAAGTCAATCGAGGGTTAGGAGGTGTCCCTCAATTTCTACGAGACATAATATTTAGACTCGACAATTTGAGTTATGCTAATATTTCTATTAGCCCCCTTTTGGTACCTAACAATATGTCATGTTTACTAAGGTGTCTATGGATTTCTTTTTTACCTTTTTGTGATCATCAATCCTAAACTAGCAATCATGCGTGGTTGATCATTTTTGTGCCATTTTATTTCTAAAAAAGATGAAAAGAAGGCAAACAATTGAATTAAAAGTGTGAAATGGTAAGTAAACAACCAAGGAAAATAGTAAATCCATCATGCAATCCTAGAAAATACAAAACTCAAAATGGTAAGCGAAGAGGAAAAACACCAACTCATTGAACATTTATACAAATAATGAGAACCCGAGACATATGTCGGAGAAAATGAATACAAGAATATGGTCAAAATGGACATTGACCTTTTGACATATTCATGTTATCTTTATATTCGAGATCCTAATCTAAACCTAGTCCTAATCTAAACCTAGTCTAAGAACTATAACTAGATGCATACAATGGAAAGAAACAGATATACACTTCAAGACAATCAAAAGCATGACCCAAGGCCAATATCCATTGATCAAGTGGAGTAAAGTTCTAGATCAACCAAACTTAGGCCTTGGGTTGGCCTTTGCAATTCATGCGTGGGTCCCTCTAGACAGCTACTCGATTCATTTTACGATGTATAGCCATTATTGACCACTTGTGTTCTTGCATAGCCAATGACATTTGTAAATATCTAACAAGGCGTTCTATGTGGTCTCCAAGATTTCCACTTGATATCATGCATTGACCCTAACATACATATAAAAATCACATGCACAAACATGAATTTAACACACAAGCAGGCCATTTGGACCTTATTTCCCAACCAATCAACTAAAGGAGTGAATTGTCGGCAGGTCACTTATTACAAGGGCATGCGCCAATCACAAACACAAGTATTTCTAATGAATGACATGATTATATGCATTGGAGGGTCCATGTGGTATCTGAAAGATGTGTTTGAAATCATTGATAATAAAGAAGTGAAGATTTTTGAGATAAAGTGATATCTCGGTTATGGAATGCATAATTACCAAGGCTAATTTAGGACTTGCAAAAATGCACTCACAAGCATCATAGACATTTTAAATATGGTTCAAACCATGATTTTCACAATGTCAAATTAGGTATCAAAAGTAATTTCTAAAGATTTGCTATTGGAAACATCACATGTAGTGAAAAGATTTCAAGATGTAATTAGACAAATCCATTTATTGAAAATTATTTAACAGAGAAGATTAAAAGATTTGAGACAAATTTCATGAAGGTGACATGTCCTAATGCCATGCACAAACTAGTCTAAAAATCTAACTAAGCAATCACAATCAAAAACTAATAACAAGAATTTTCAGACCAAGCACAGTATATCAGCAAAATTGGGCAGTAACCATCGATAATTTGGCTATTAGAAAATTACCCAATATGCATAACACAATGTGGAACAATTTTCATGAAGAAATGTTTTCTAAAAGAGTCAACCATGATTTTATAAAAATCAAATAAGCAACAATGTATCAGGAAATTGCCAAAACAACATAACATTTAGTCATTACGATCAAGATTTAACCAACCAAATGAAGTCTAAAAATCACGAAATTTTGTCACAACATAGCTAACATGGTATACAAACAAACTTTACTGAGGGAATAAGTCAAGAATCCTTACAGAAAAAATGATACAAAAATGGTAAAGGTCTGCCTAAACAAGCGTAAAAATAGGAGTCCAAATTTGACCCTAAGTCCAAATTCTAATCTAGCTTATAAAAAATGGAAAGTGCACCTAATGATGAGCAATTGACATGAAATTAATGGCATTGAAAAGCTCTAGGTATGCTTTACAATTTCTTAGGAGGGTCTGAGTCCAACTAAGATCAACTGGATGCTCTAAGACCGGCGTTTATAAAAGGACGGATGTCAGCCATTAAAAACTAGAACTTAAGCATGCATTATGAAGCCTCAAAATCATTCATGTGATGCACAAATGGCATGAAAATCACACATGCAACCTAGAATCTGATACGACAAATGGATAAGGGAATCATCTAATTCTAAGTCGATATGCAAAAATATCATGCAATTTGATGACCATACAAGATTTAAGCACTTATAATGACATATTCAAATGTTTCTAAGTCTAACAAGCACAGTTGCGATATGACTTTCACATACGAAATGACGTTCAAATATGGTGAACTACACATGCACACAAAACTTGTAACATATAGTTCAAATGTAAAAAAACACTAATGTGAAATTTGTCCTCTAAGATGCCCAAACAGGCATGCAAAGGTATGCACATGATAAGGTTTTAATCCTATAACAAGAATTGAAAACATACATAATTTTGATCACTTAAGGATACATATAAATCCCACCAAAAATGTGTCATATAGAATAAAAAATGAAAAAAATTTTTCGTTCTAAACTCAAAACCTAATTGTGATCACACGAATGATGACGAAAATAGTAAAACAGATACGGGTTGCTAACCAGTCTTATTGCAGCAGCACCTCCGTACATTTACACATGCAATTGACATATTAAATGATGACGAAATCATATAAATCTTACATCAATAGAAAGCATATGACATGTCTTTTATTCTTCATGAAGGCCTTAAGGTCAAACAAGTTCAATTTCACGCTTAAATTTGCCTAAGTTCACCTCGGATCAGTGTAGGGACAGACAGACACATGTTGATATTTAAGAGGTTTGACCTAGCTAAATATGTCAAAAAAAATTCCGAACAAAATTACAGGATACTCTCAAGACAATGAAGAACAAGTTTCATGAAGACAAGTTTTCCCAGAAACCCACATGAAAAGCAGGACAAAAATAACAAAACACTGAGGTGGACCAAAGTCAGAACCTAAAGAGCAAAAAAAAAAACCTGCAGGAATCGAGCAGATTTTACTGCGTTTTTCGGGGGTCAAATGTTTGCTGTTCAGGCCATGCGACCTATTGATTCGAAGCTCGTAGAGTCTATATTTTTATGTGTAGAAGGCCTCGAGTCAAAATAAGGCCATCCAGGGCCTCATTTAAGCCAAAACAATAAGCATGTTACAGATACAAGAAATTTGCAAACTTGTATTCAAGTCAATCTTCAACCAAAAACTTGCAATTAATCAATCATTATATTTCAGCAAACCATCGACTAAGCCAATCAACAACATATCTAAACATTTCATGAAACCCTAAATGCAAATCCTAGTCTCAATTAGCTATTCTAGCCTCGCTTCATTGAATTCAAGTCCCAAGGGGTTACCTTTTGCTTTAATTTCATTGATTTTGACGTAATCGGATGAAATAGACTTCGCCAGAACACGATAAGAGTTCCAAGGGAGTGGACAGGATTGCCTAGGGATTGGATCGGCACAACTAGACCGCCGGTTCAACCTGCAAAAGAAGCAAAGACCGGTCCAAGCTTGGACCGGTTTTGAGACGGCTGGTGGAGATCGGGATCACTGGAGCTATCCAGTGGCTAGCCGGCTGGACTCTAACCACAACCTGGTTGGAGACGGCATAGGGGATGGATTGGATCAGGTCTAGCAGCCACAGAACCACCGCTGGCCACTAGAACGGACAACCAAGTGACGAGTCTAAGTTGAACCAGTTTGAGGATGCCGGGAGGGATGCGGACGCCAGAGGTCTTCTAGCTACTGATCGGTGGATCTCCGACCACCTGGATGTTAAGCACAAACCTGAGAACAGATCGGGATAGGTTGGGGATCTCGTAAAAAGCCGTTGGACACTAATTGAAGAGGACGAACCGGTCAGAACCAAAAACTAGTTCCGACGGCGGTCTTGTACTTCGTGATTGAGGAAGGCGAATTGAAGGGAGGCTAGGTGCCGTTCAGCCTCGTTGCTACTCCAATCGGGACAGGGAGGAGGTCAAGACCACTGCGGGGGGCTCGTCGGCGTGAGGCTGATTGGGTGGCAACGCCGAATCGGTGAGGACAGAGAGAGACGGTTAGAGGGGGCAAAAAAAGAGAGGAGAGGGAGAGTGGTTTGATCTAAAGAGAGAGAAAGAATTCTACAAATGAACTCCCCTTTTGATTTTGAGGGACAATGTTATTTATACTACTCCCAAATCGGTCGATCTCGGACGTTGGTTTGATCTGACATTAGAAATCCCATTCTAAAAGGCAAAAAATGATTCTAAAAGTTCCACTATCATCTAGAAGTATCGATTAATCGATCGGGTAGGTCCGATTTGCAAAAACTCAAGCCAAAAGCAAAATTACATTAAAAAATCTAACTATGGGCCAAATTGTAGTTTTACGAAATTCGAGGATTAATCTGCAAAATCATGAGAATTGGAGGTGTATAAGTGAAATTGACATAATGAGGATCTCGGAACCGATCGCCAAAAGTCCAAAACCAACCGGCAAGAGGCTGAACTGGCCTGCCTTGCCAGTGGCTGGTTAGATCGGTTCACACCGATTTGACTGGTTCTTGATCAATTCTATCTGATTTTCGTTGATCACACGTTTTTGGTCCTCATGAGTTCAAAAATTATGCAATTTGGTCTCTCAAGGACAAAACTGAAGAGAAAACTTTCCCAATTTGAGGGAAAATTGTCCAATTTTGATTCGATTAAGTCAATTAAACTTCATAAATGTGATCTATGGATCTTCTATTGACTTAATTGAGCAATTATTATGAAAATAACAGACCAAAACCATGGGTACTTAAGATTGAGCTTCAAGGGCTAAAATGATCAATTTTGCAATTTGTTTACCAAAATTGCAAATCAATAGAAATTAAGTCCATTTAATGTCGCAATTGCCCTATCCAACTAATTACCCATGTATAAGACCACCTATTGAATTTAAATTGACCTTGAATTAAAGTGCTAAAACTTATATCAAAAATGAATTAGCATCAATATTAAAAATGAACCTTGATTCATGTAATTGGACCCTTAGTCTTGAATGAGTCAATTCAAATTTCATTGATTAAAGCTCGATGGTTCAGATTTTTTACCTTCAAGAGAGTGAAATTCTTTAAATTGGGAAGTTCTAATGCTAATTTCTCGAAATTGACTTATGATTAGGATTTATCTTAAGAAAATGAGTAGAACACAATTGTCCATTCACATGTCATGGAACATCGATTTTGACCCTTAATTAGGGCTTAAAATGGTAATATGTGTTTCGACATGGCAATTCACGAAATTGAGCACACAGGCGGATTTAGAATAGTCCCTAGACCAAATATTGAACAATGAAGACTAAGAATAAAGAACTACAAAAAAAAACTACGCCTAATTATGACTAAGAATAAAGTAATTTTGTTTTTTTGCCGATTTAGAACCTAAAATCCGAAAATTTGGAAAACAAGGTTCTCAATCGAATTTTGTGAAATTTTTGATGCAGAAGTGAAATTGACACCAAAAGAAACGTTTTAGTGGATTTTTGATTCTTTTGATTTTTTGGTCAAAGATTTAACCAAAAGTTAACCATTTAGTTAACTTTTCCTAAAAGATTGATTTTTTGATTAAATCTTTGGACTTTTGAAAAATTAATTTTTAAAAAAAAATGAAATTAAAGTTAAATGACATCTTTTTGGATGAAAAACCAATTTTTGACTTGGGATTGACTTTTGATCAAAGGGTTAACCAAAAAGTCAACTTGTTGACTTTTCAAGTTTTTTTTTTATTTATTTAAAATGAGTTGGAAATTGTTTAAAAACAAGAATAAGACAAGATGAAATGAAAAATGACATTTTTTGGTTGACAAACGGGCTCCATCGTGATCGTAAATTCAAATCTTGATTTTTTTTTTTAATTTTTTTGACTCGTTGACTAAAAATTAAGTGTCAAACAACAATTTCCAAATCTACTCTACATAAAATTTGAATTGTGTATTGATGCTTGATCATTGCTCTTCTCTGGCATGAGAGTCCCTTTTTCTGTGGATGTCGACGAAATAAATTAAGGAGTCTGTAAAATTGTGATATTGGAATATATTAATGTTCTATGAAATGAGAGGTTTAGTTTCTTGACCAATATCAAACTTATTTTATTTGATATATGCTTATGACAGTCTTAGTACACTGTGACCATCACAAATTACAATATCTAACAGAAAGGGAACCAAGTGTCACATTTTCAGACAAATTACTTCATTAATCGGTTGTATATACCTGATCTTGCAATTATTCAATCACTATACCCTTGTGATATAAACTCCAACCTGTTTTGCATAGACTTGATCATATTATAATTATCCTTGTCATCTTTAGTGCAACTAAACAATCATGTCTTAATCCTATGTTTGTTCTACAGGATGGAGCAATCTACGCTCGACGTCATCTAGGCTTGGAGTTCGATGAAAAATGGAGTTGAAAAATGGAAAATATATTTAGAATTTGGTGAAAAATGTGCTTGATCGTAAAGGAAGTTGCGTTTCGTATTCCTATTCCACCCAGATCGAAAAGGAAGTTACGTTTCAAATTCCTAATCAACCCAAACCCCAATGAATCGTAATTAGATTGTTGGTTTGGGTTGAACGATTTTGGGGTCCCATGCATAAAACAGCTAGAGTTTTGACTTGACATCCAAAATCAGATTGATTATAGTGCTAAAATATCTTTCAATAGAACCCAATATTATCAGGAAAATTCATCAAATTATGAAGAGATTTTATTGTTTATTGATAAATGAAACTATATTGAACCCAAACACTACTTTTCTACTCGATTGTGAAGATAAATAACAATGATGATCCTTCTAAAAATGCTTGTTCTCACTATTAAGTTTGGCACGACAAGCAGTTGGTTTAATTATAATTTGTCTGTCCACTTGTAATTTCATGGTTGTCTCATTCAACCTTCTACATTTCTTTTCTACTCGATTAGGTCAATTTTTACGCATGGGATGACGTTCGAGCCAGAATTCTATCTCCGATTTCCCATTGAAAAAGTTCGGCACATGCGACGTAATAAGGGCAAAGAAGTCAGTTCACTTTATATGGTGTTTAGTGTTTCACTTTATATGGTGTTTAGTGTTCACTGACCCAAAAATTCACAAGAAGGTTCTTCCCATCACCAAAGAAAGGTCTTGAAGACCAAAACTTGAAGAAAACCGGTGCATTATATCTCTCTTCAAGCCGCCGTCAGATTTCGGCTTCATTTATTTCACAAATAATTTAACAATTTTAGAAAAAAATTTCTAATAAATCATTTTCTAGAAAAATGATAATATTTTCTGATATTTAATTGAAATTGAAAGTAAATTGGAAATTATTTTCCGTTGTTTGGAAATAAAAACATTTTTTAATTAAAAAAAGACATGCACATTTCAGACGCTAATGACTTGGGCACAAGTAGGTGGAAAACTAAGCACGAACACTAGGTCCTGGATTCGGCCCTTTGTAGATCAGGGACCCAAGTGTCCATGCCTAGTTGCCCATGCCCATGCTCATGCCTAGGCCCTTGACACGAGGCACAAGACCCCAATACTAGTGATTGGATCCCGAAGCCCAAGCTCAAAAGCCAAGGTCCTCAAGACTTCCGTGTCCATGCATGGATCTCCAACAATTGAGATTTGTCCATTGAAGCCAGGCATGGGCGCCTAGATCTTTGGCCCTAGGGCTCGGGTCCCCGGTCCATTGAGGTGGAGCTTGGGAACCCGAAAGTGTAATGAATATCAAAATTGAAGTCTAGGCTTTCATATCATCAATCTCAAAAACCTTCTATCAAAATTTTGAGGGCAATATTATTAGAAAACTTGCTAACAGGGCGTAAAAAGCTGTTTCAACTACGGTAGAAAGTTTCTTGTGCAAGCTGATATTATTGACGTATGGTGAAAAGCTTATGTAGTAGTACTAAAAGAGACAATCGTTTAATTATTTAAGGAGTATTACCAAACAATAGGAGCATAATATTCAAAATAGAAACATCATTTGAATTCTTCTCTCCCGTTATAAGAACAACGTTCTCAAGTTCAAAGACTAATCAAACAAACAATCTTGGCCAAAAGAAAGACAAGATGGGCATGTTTCATGGATAAGAGTAAATCTACGCACATGCCGCAGGCTGGAAACTGGATACCTTTATGGAAAGTGAATGAATAGCACCCTTGAGGGTAACATTTTTAGGAATAGGTTCTCGAATTTGCCTGAAGCCATAAGTATCGGATAATTTCCAGTACTCGGCGCTGATTTTTGATTTCCCATTTCAGATAATATTAAGCCTGTCTTCCAACAGAGCATTATGAGATGCCCACTAAAACCAGAGAAAACTATTAAAAAGCAGAATTACCCCAATCAATTTGTTTCCTATCAATTTAAGTGCAAGTTCAAAATTAAACCCGGCAATTTAGTCGTTGTTCATATCCATACCAATTCCCAACACTTTAATTTATCAAAATGATGCTTGTTCTCAAATAGATTTTGGCCTTCCTGAATCTGCCTCACTATTTCTATGGAAAATCTTACTACATGATGATGTCTATGCTTCTGACCATCTGAATGGAGACCAGCTGTATGAGCTGGTCATGTTGACATAGACTATGTTACTCATTCCTAAGATTAGGTAGACTGGGTCTTATTTAAAATATAGCCAGAGCTGACCAAATCTAATTAAGATCCAGTTTTAGCTAATTGAGATAAGAAATTCGATCAACTAGTATCGATAAGATTTTCCAATTTGAAGCTATATTTCATGATTCTAGCACTTAAGTGGACCTATCCTTTAGCCACATCATTAGTTCTATGAAAATAAATAACAGCATACTGAACAAGGTTACATCTAAACTATTTATTTCATTAACAAGATTCTTTTTATAAATATGGGTGGGGTGCCAATTCCAAGCTATTTCTCAGTGACTTTATAGATTAAGAAGTGCATTATCAACATTTACCATCATATTTTAGTGGAAAGATTACAAAAAAAGTCTTAAATCTATCGCAATTTTGTCAATTCAATTATAAACCTTTCAATAACCTTTCAATTGTGCCAATTGAATCCTAAACATTTTCAATTTTTTCCATTTGAATCCATTTAGCCAATTTTAACTAAAAATCACTGACATGTACACTAGCTAACCTACCAGGACCCAATGGGTGAGGCCATCGCGGTTGTAATCAAGGCTAGCCTTGCCATGGCCTCACCTAGATCTAGCCAAAATCATGATGTCCTTGCCCACTAGTCGTGCTGCCCTCACCCAAATCTAGGTTAGGTGGCCTCACGTATAGCCCTTGGCAATAACTAACGAGAGCTTCACTGCCCTCACTGTGGCCTATCAAAATCGATCGGATGAACTCAATTAACAAAATGTGGAAATGTTTAAAAATCAATTGGCATAATTAAAATGTTAAGAAATGAATTAGTAAAAGTGTAATAGATGATTTATGACTTTTTTCTTGGTGATTTTTTGTATTTGAGCAAAATTGCCAATCAATGTCAGAAGTCCATGAATGACCACGCTGACAGCGGACTCTATAAGCCTCTAACCTGCATTGCATTAGGTAAGATAATCATCTTGTCGTCTATCCAGCCGAAAATTGCATGCTGTTATCAGTATTACTTCTAAACATCTTGTTTTGTGCACTTTCTAAAATATCTCGGACTTCTAAGCGACGTGTGAAAATTAGATAGAATTTGTATATAGTTAAAAACTATGATAATATCGAGTTAATCGCATCGTATTCTTTGTGAGTTTCGTGTCCAATTAGCTTGTTATAATCTATTGGTTTTTGGTATGAATTTTTATTTTTAGGTTCAGAGGATGCAGAGCAAGCAGATGGCGATGGTGCGGTTTTATCTCTCTGTGGGGATATGACGTGGAGTACGCACAAGGATGGCCCTCGTGCTCCAAGCCATATCCATCAGGCTGTTGAATCTGCTCCTAATAACTGGTAATTTGTAACGCAAAATCTGTACGTTCGAAGTTCATATCAACAAATATTGCAATGATCCTTGCATATTGTTCTCAATACATTCGCATTATGTAGTCTCAAATACTATGGATGCGACTTTTAGTTTTTCAATTGCAATTATGTTCTTCCTTCATGTCCTCAGGATCACGATCATGATCATGAGCCAAAGGAAGAACAAGGAATTAATACGAGTCAAACTTGTGTATCTAATTGCTCAAATGACCACCCTCGTAAATAAAAAAAGTGCCGCTGGATGTCACACACGATGCCATCTCTCGCCCGCTTTATTGCAATAAGGATGGTGGATCGTAGGAATGTGCATTTGGACAGGTTCAATCTAAGAACTGGTCCAAACCAGGCTTACTTGGCCGATTCACATGGAGACCTATCCGATCCCGGTTCCAAATTTTTTAGAAGCCCTTGATTAGTTCTGAGCCCTAGGTTAGAATTGGGATGGAACAAGAATTAAACCAAATTTTTTTTTTTGGGTTGAAAATATAAGTATTATAAAGCATATGAAGTACAACCGCTTCGGAGCATCTCCCAACATTTCAAATAGAGCTAATAATTCAAAAAGATGGAGGTCGGAAGTCTCCACATAATGGCCAAAATGATATTTGACTAGGAATGTTTAATTTTTTTGGTAAAGTGAGGCTCTACCTTTTATATTTTTGTGCACCGTGGCCAAAATGATATGGATGTTAGTTGATTTGTTTTGAAACCGTCTCTAATTGTGCTCTATTCAAATGTAAATATGGCTGCTAGGAAAGATACTTTGAGGAGTCTCGCCACCAAATCTTTGCCCTTTGTTGCCCTAATCATCCATTGAAGTTCCTCATCCATCCTCCTAAAGAACACCTAATCCCATGTTGTGCAAGGATACTATGCCAAATGCTACCCGTCCATTCGCATTTGAAGAATAGATGAGTTATATCTTCTATACAGGCCTTGCAAAAGTTACTCTAGATATCAATTGAGGTCATCCATTATGCTACTATCTTCGCTGTCAGTAATCTATCTCTCTAAACTAGCTAGCCAATAAAATTGTGTTTGTTGATGCTATTACTCCAAATTAGGTTGAACCACTCCATAATCGGACCCCATATTTGAGTTTGGCATATATATCATGGCAATAGTATCCTCAGCTAGATATAACTAAGGTTGGAACATATTGCAATTTGAGGAGATATCGCAAATTCCAAGCCATACTATCCCTAATGTCGAGCTGCATAATTAGGGAACCTCTATATTATAAACCAATTCATGTTGTCAGCAATAATACAATATTACTCTATTTTGTATATCTTAGGATTATGCATATGTCTCATTTGATAGAGCATATCCTTGATTGATTATATTCAATATTATATTTATTTTGTTACTTTATATAACCATTTCATAAAGCCTATAAATATGATGATATACTCTTCATTATATATTTCAAAGTATAAACAAATTCCATAATTCTATCTTCTACATATTATTTTATTTATTCAACTTGGTATCAGGAAGTCGTGAGTTCAACACACACACACACACACACACACACCAACACACACACACATACACACACACAAGCTTTTAAAATGGTCGCAATGGTCCTACAAAATTTCACATGATATGAGAGCCTCCTTTCTTAAAGCAAACTTAGTGCACCCAGTGCACCTCACACATCCCAAAATTTCCACACACACACACTTTTAAAATGGTCACCCACAAAATTTCACATGATATGAAAGCCTCCTTTCTTAAGGCAAATTTAGTGCACCCGGTGCACACACATCCCAAAATTTCAATCTTTTTGGTTTATCATTCTCGATGTCGCAATGCACCCTAGTAAAATAAATCCATCCCACTCTTGACATTGTTCATCGAAATGCCTCATTGGCATGTAACCAAGTGCCATGGTGGTGGTGTTACAACATTAGTGGTGCGTCACCAAGTTGAGGTTCTTAAGGCAGACTTAGTGCACCCGGTGCACCTCACACATCCCAAAATTTCCTCAATCTTTTTGGTTAATCATTCTCAGTGTTGCACCTGATGCACCCTAGTAAAATAAACCATCCCACTCTTGACATTGTTCATTGAAATGCCTCATTGGCATGTAACCAAGTGCCACGGTGGTGGTGTTACAACATTAGTGGTGCGTCACCAAGTTGAGCTTTTCTTTTCCATGGAAGTATTTTTTGACATTGCAAGACGCATCGCCAAGTTGAGCTTTTCTTTTCCATGGAGGTATTTTTCAACGTTGCAAGATGCATCTTTGCACAGTAACCTTTGCTCAATAGTGCCTGGTTTATTAGCTTATTGTAGCCATGTATGCCTTTATTAAATTACTGTTTCGATAGCAAAGTTGCTCACAAAGGACACATGCCGTTCGGCTCCAATACCTCTGATTCTTGACTTTTCATTTTTCATTTGGAGAAGCTGACACCATCACCAAACTTGCAGCCATTAGATGAGCAACATACCGAAATCTTCTCCTCAACAGAAGCTTGGAGCCATCACAAATGCCACCTCATCTTCTATCCATTGAGCTTATTTTAATAGAAGATTTTCGTGACATTGTTTGGATTATTTTTCAAACTCAAGTTGATTTGTTTCAACTCAACTTGCGTTTGAGGAGATGTTAGAAATATTAGTATATTCACTTGATTTTGCACATCTCTCAAGATTATGCATATATCTCCTTTGATAAAGCATATGTTTGATTAATATATTTGTTTATCTTGTTACCTTAGATAACCATTTCATAAGGCCTATATAAATAGGTTGATGTATTCTTCATTATATATATCGAAGTACAGAGAAATTCCATATTTTCATTTTTCGCGTATGATTCTATATAAGCAACTTCTGTTTTTGACTCCACTCCGGCGACTACACTCATTTTAATCTTACAATAGTCAAATTTTTCCAGATTGGAAGGTTTACACACACACACAAAAAAGAAGAAGAAGAAGAAGAAGAAGAAGAAGAAGAAGAAGTAGTAGAAGAAGATCTGAGCGGAAAGGTTTTTTTGGACGAAAAATCTTGACGAAAGTGCCTTTTTGAGCTCGAGCAAAAGGGAGTCCGACGATGCTTCACGTGAGGGATCGATTGTCTGAAGGAGAGATGGTGTTCTGATTACAATTCAGAAAGAGAAAACGCTGCGAGATGTGGGCTTTAGTTATTAAAATTTTCTATAAGTTTCCTGTAGCCCAGTAAGGACGGCCCACATTAGTTCGAAAGGTCCGTCAAAGTTTACCTCGGAAGCTTCAAGCGCAGTAGCGAAGGCCACTCCGTCGCTAGACGCCATCTTTAGCGACGGTTTTTTTATGGCCGTCCTGGAAATCCCTAACATTAATTTTACATCCCTAACATTTTTCGTTTAGACATTACGGTGACGAAGATAATTTTAAAAAGTTTAAACTTTTCTAAGCATGTGTAACTATAGATTCTTATCATTACTACTTTATACATTTCGTGCTCTTCTCGGAATTTTTTATTAACAATTTAATGATGAGGTTTACTACGTATATAAATATTGACAGGCATTAAGACTAAAAATTATATATTTTAAGTACGGTAGAAAAGTTTAGTGGTGAATATGAAAATCATTTACATATTTGGACTAATACAATGAATATTCTAAAGCTAAACGAGTGTTGATAGTTTATTTTGTCTCAATACATTGCTTTGTCCTCTTTTCTTCATTTGTAAGATATCATAGTGCAGACAAAGTACTCTATCGGATCTTGCATATCATTGCTATCAATCACAATTGGCCAATTAACGAGTCACCTCCATTCTCTACCAGTGACTGCTGCGACACCCCCCACCTTTACAATCCCACATTTCTATTAAACTTAAGCAGCCTTCTCTCATTTCTCAGCCCCAATATTCCTTTCTAGCATCTCCTCAGCCAGCATGCCTACTAATATTTCATCCCTGTTTTTTTCCCCTACCTGATAGCTCCCTTCATCCACAAATCTTAAACCCTTTTTGTGCCCTCCTGCATCTTCCCATCCTGCAAGTCAAAGGTTAGAGTTGGTGGCTTGATAGGCTCTTGCTGAGGCTGACACCGGTGCTAGCAGATTATTTGTCTGGCTGAGAACCTGTGCTGTGAAGGAAAGGGGCTGCTGAAGTCCCCTGGCCGAGAATCTCTCTCTCAGGAAGTCTGGAGTGTGCCCTGCCACTGCATCATTGAGGTAAAATGGAGAATGTGATTGATAAAGAACTAGGACTAGCTGCCTTAGGTAGAAGATTGTGCAATGATGTAGTACTGACTGTTAATGATGAGATTCCGGAAGGAATATTGAGGGAATGCAGTCTTACCTTGTTGGGAAAACTCTATTCTAGGCCTAATGTCAATTTCCAGGCTTTCCAATCTACTGTGAGGCAAGCTTGGAAATCTGATGATATGATTTGAGATCAAACGCAACCAGGACTCTTCACGTTTGGGTTCAGCTCTGAGAATGAGAAAAAGAGAGTTTCAGAAGCCAGTTCATGGTCCTTTTCAAGTAATTTGCTGATTCTCCACCCATTAGACTCAAATATCTCTATTCATTGTGCATTTTGGATGCAAGTGCATGATTTACCATTAGCAAGAATCACTGAGAAAGTAATGCGAGGAGTGATCTCAAAATAGGGAAGGTGCTGGAACTGAAATTGGAAGCGAGGGGAGGCAGCCCCTGCAAAATTAGAAAAGCAAGAGTTTCTTGACTTAGCGAGACCACTTAAGTCGGGGATTGTGGCGAATATTGCAACTGTGCATTGACTTTAAATATGAAAGAGGCTCATTTTTGCTATTCAAGTGGGCGTATTATAAGCCATTACGCTACCGATAGCAAAGGAATCCCTATGAAGGATCAGCACTGGAAGAAAATGATGTGGGGAACTTTGGCCAATGTTTAAAGGCGGAAGTACGTGAGACAAGTCCTCCGCGTGCGAACCAGAAGAGCCTGCTCCAGTCGACAATGGGCATCTCCCTCACGTCAGAGAACACTGCATTCTGGCCAAGGACGCTTAGCGTGTCCCGTTGTACATCCCTTCAGTGAAGACGTAGTTCTGCACCATCGGCAGGCCAATGCCATTCAGTGATGCGGACAAATAAAGTCCCTGAGCCCAGCCGACGATTTTGGAGCTCAATTCCGGGCCCTCGGTCAACCGGTTGTCAGTCATAACGACGATGCTGAACCCCGTGGCAGACATGTTGGTCATCTTGGCCTCAGCTACACACACTCTGGTTAGGTTGCGGCCACTCACGATATCATGGAAGTAGAAGTGGAGGTGGCTCAGCTTCTCCTTCTTTAGGCCAAGCTCTTCCGGAAGCAAGCTTCTTGAGAAAGTGTGAGAATTTGCGGTAAAGAAAATGGTGGAAGTGAAGAGGAGAGAGAAGCTGACGAGCTTGGTAATGCAAAGAGCCATATTAGAGACACAGATGTGAAAAGGGTGTTGTGGGGGGAGAGGCTTTTATAAAGGAGGTAATGGAGAAAATGCGTTTAAGTAGGAAAAACAGTAGTGTGATTTTGGATTTATCAAAGTTGATTTACAAAATTAACGTATGAAGTGATGCAACAAATAACAAATGGATATCGTAAATAAAGTAAATGAAATGCACATGACATCTAATAACACTTTGGCACCGACCCTCATAATATAGTAATTATATAACTCAAATTTTAGGGATATAAAATCTTCCAAAATGACATTTTCTTGGTGGAGTAATTAACGTAAGGGAGCCTATTTTCAAAGGAATAACCAGAGAGTAACATGGTCAATCAATTGGGTACTGAAGATAAAATGTAACGGTTGGATTTGCCTGGTATAAATTTTTTAAGAATTAAGATTTTTGTTTATAATGAGATTAGCGGATTTAGGATTAGGGTTTCAATATCGGAAATTAAAGATGATAACTTACTCTATCTAATATAGGATTTTAATCTTTCTTGAATAAATTATTAATTAAGGTACACTTCAATTTGTAAGCTAGCAGGAAGTGCTCGTCATAGTCATCGCCCTGCTATCCAGCTCATCTCTAAGTGATTAGTGTGGATTTAATTATGTGGTGAAGTGTGATTAGTATGTGGTCCATTAGAGTGACGGGTAATGCTAATTTTTTTTTTTTTAACGAAATTGATTTTACATTTTGATGACCAAGTGACATGCCAGAACCCACTGATGATCTCACAAACAATTATTGAAGATCAATTTTACTATCATCAGCATTACTCTACACAGAGTAAACTGTCGTTTTCTCTTCAACTCATCGTTTTCACATTGATGACCAAATGAACAGTTTCATTTCAATTATTTTCGACGCGTGGGGATTGCCCAATAAGTCAACCCATCGTCTTCATTTTTCTCTTTTTAATTAGCTCCATCTAGCCAAACCTAGATCCGATTTGGTATTTCACCTAACGCCCTCAATCACGTTTATTTATAGAAGAAGCAAGTTTGTCAGTCATCGATTGCATTATAATTCATTCTGCCAATCATATTATTCATAAAATAAGTCATCCGTAATTATCGCTTGGTAAAGTACAAACAGCAATGCAAGAATCATGGGTGATTGGGAAATTAAAAAAAAAAAAAAGATGCCAAAGACAAACGTGAGGGTCATCAAACTAAATGTGAGAAATCTTTCCAGAAAGGCCTTCAAAGACATCTCGTGAACATGGATCAATAATGGAAGACATAAACATTGTAATCCACGACGGTGTCCCCGGTCTTACGGTCCATCGTGTGTGTCTTTGCCTGTGCGTACCCGCGGGCGAACCGGAAGAGCCCGCTCCCGCCGACGATGGACATCTCCCGCACACCGGAGAACACCGCGTTCCGGCCGAGCACGCTCAGCGTGCTCCCGTTGTACTTCCCCTCAGTGAACACGTAGTTCTGCACCATGAGCAGCCCAACGTCGTTCTGCGACGACAGCGCGTAGATACCTTGGGCCCGCCCGACCTCTTTGGAGCTCATCTCGGGGCCTTCGGTCAGTGGGTCATCGATCATGACCACGGCCCCGAACCCTGTGGCCGACGTGTTGGTCATCTTGGCCTCAGCGACGCGGACGGCGGTCGGGTTGCGCCCGCTCACGATGTCGTGGAAGTAGAAGTGGAGGTGGCTCAGCTTCTCCTTCTTGAGCCCGAGCTCTTGCGGGAGGAGGCTGCGCGCGAAGGTATGAGAGTTTGCGGCGACAAAAACGGTCGACATACAGAGGAGAGAGAAGGCTACGAGCTTTGCGATGCGAACAGCCATGGCTAGAGAGAGAGAGAGAGAGAGAGAGAGAGAGAGAGAGAGGGAAGAGAGGCAAAAAGGGTTTCGTTGAGGGGAGGGTTTTACAGAGGGGGCAGGTGGAGAAAGACGGGGTTTGGTGGAAGGTAATAATAATATTTTTAAAGGAGGCACTTACTTGCGGAGGAGTTAAGGGTAGGAGACCAAACAAGAGACGACATGATCATATGGTATATGGTGACCCACCATTTAGGTGCTGCAAATAATGTAATTAGCGTTGGAGCAATTCTTCGTAGGTGGTGATAAAAAAAATATGTGCCAAATTTGAGCTCGAAAAGAAAAAATTTCTAATCTAAGTAGATTTTCATTTATATATATTGGAAGTGTTCACATTATGAAGAGTATCAAAGAGGAGTTTTTGCTTGTGAATTCTTTTATGAGATTATTAGATTATTTTTTGAGATTTTATGAGGCAAAATATTATTTAAATTTTTGGGTGTAATCAAGGACTGAGAAACATTAATAGTATTTAAGTGAGTCTAATGTGTTTGTGATCTTCATTGTATTGTTTGATTTATGGTGGAATTCTTTATTGCTTTCCTTGTGGACATATATCACATCGACTAAATTGCATAAATTTGATGTCTGATTTTTTTTTTGTTCATTTATTTTATTGTTCAATTGCTTGCTTCAGCGACAATTGATATCAAAGCTAGGCTTCACTAAATTGAGGCGAATCGATGTCGGTAAAAATAAGAAAAGTGAAAATCAACAAATTTGATGGAAATAATTTTAGTTTCTAGAAGATGCAAATTGAGGATTATTTGTATCATATCAATGCCAGCTGAATAAAAGATTAAAATTCAGCATTGCATTATTGTGAACCCCATTAGGACTATAGGAGGGTTTGTGGTGTTATGGAATGAAGTGGTATCAATTATCGTGGATTCTTTCATTGTGGAGTACATTAATGTTACATGTAGAGAAGAGGAGAGGAAGATAGTGATGATGATCACCTTTGTAAATGAATCGTATACTTTCAAGAACAGAGTCCTGTTGTGGGAGGAGTTAAGGAGCATTAATATGCATAATACTCTACCTTGGTTTTGCTTAGGTTACTTTGATTAAGTTATTTACCATTGGAATAACATGAACCTTAACTTGATACGTGTAGGTGACTCACAAAAAATTGACTAGTGATAACTCCTAGATAAAAATTGATTTGCACATTAATAACATGAACCTTAAGCTATGAATTGATATGGGCTTATGAGAATCGTGCTAAGTTTAGATTTAATAATCCATTAGTCAAATCCTAAGTGGTTCAACTCACTTCAAGCTAAGATCATGACTGCTAATATCATATAGATTGAAAATCATAAAATCATTCACATAGAGGAGAATAAAAGTGAAAAAATGCGTTGCAAAGATCCCAGAAGCTATAAAAGTTCAACATTACTTAGAAACGATACTCCTGTCTAGAGAAACAAGATTGCCATATGGTGAAAGAGATGTCTCTACAACAGACAGACGGGTCATCAATAATCAGTCTATCAAGACCTCTTTCATCAAAGCCAATCTCTATCAAGGCCATAACTGATAACTCAAAAGAGATTATCAAGGTAGATGGTGTAAAAACACTGAAGCAGCAGTCCAATGTGCACTGAAAACAAACCGTATTTAGCGAATAGTGAGTGGCCAAGCGGCAGGCCAATTTCCACACCAATAAGCTTATTCCCGCGAGAGCCAAGAATTCTCCTGGAAGAAGAGGGCACACGTTTTAAGACAGTATCCTAATGCCAGTATTTGACAACTATCTATTCACAGAGTTAAGATAACTAAACCGTGCAAAGAAAATACCGTTGACACTATAAGAGCTTCGATTACAGAGGACAAAGCACCTGTATGATCTCTTCATGGTTTCAATCAGTAAGTATACTTTGTAAACAGAGGCTTCTCTTTAGTGCATTGCATCAGCTTGTCTTCAACACGATTTCTGCCATGCCAGAAGGGAACTCATGCATTCAGTAAAACATTTTATCCCACACTTCTGGCCTATTTTATATTCGGTGAATGATTTCATTACACAGTTTCGCCAAGCCCTCCCTTTTTTCTGAAGAGACAATGTACATGGATAGCCAGGTGAACGGGAAAGGTGGAAGGAAGCTCTTGTATCTGGATGAAATCATATTCAAACCTCTAAATGGGAAAAAGCCAGCTATTGAATGCATTATCTCTGCATTTTCTTTGAGTAATTGCTGCAAAAATATAAAACCATTTGCACTTTATATTTGTTCGTTCAAATTAGTAACTCCTTTAGAAGACCGAAAGGAAATGATGACAATGTTATTAACTCGTCGTAGGCCACTTCGGCGTCTGCTTGGCAACCACGTAGCGTCGATGCTGCTATTACAAATGAAATAGAAAAAATAAAACAAAGGAAAAAAGAAAAAAATCTTCGGCATGCTCTGCAGATAGAGGGCAGGGACCCTCCGCCAGGTGAAGGTGGCCAGACCCAAGCCGGGGTCAGGCAACGCTGGCCAGACCTACACGGAGCTTGGGCGACGGCGGTGTTCCCCATCAATCACAGAGGTACACACCCGGAGAGAGAGATACAAGGGAAGAGAAGTCCTGGTCCTCAGCTGCCCGTTGGGACGCAGGGGCAAGGGCCACGGCCTTCCCTACAGATCTAGACAAGGGTCGCCGCCCTGGCGTCAGATCCGCCGTGGTTCTGCTGGGATTTGAACTGGTCAGAGAAAGACGGAGTATGAGAATTTTATGCGTTCATTGCTTCACTCGTTGCCAAACCGTTGTCGATAAATAACAAAAAACTAGATCACAAGGATTGAGTAAAACAACAAGTGCTTTGTGATTTGATTTCTCTTTCTTTTCTCTGTGGTCTGTGATTCAGAGGGCACAGCTCGAGAGCTCGTGTCATTGCATTGGACTCAAATAGAGCCAACCCCCAAAAGGAAAAGAGCTTGGTATGTCATGGCTCCGTGTTTCGAGAATTTTGCTGTTTCATGTTTGTGGAACCAGCGGTTTGATTTCTCTTTTCTTGAAGATTTCGTGTTGTGCGTGTGGCATCCGAAGGCCCGGTGGGCCAATTGCCTAGACCCTGGCGGTGGCTGGGTGATACCGCCGCCCCACCGCCGGCGGGCCGTCGTTCCTCTGCCAAGTCACCCTTACCCTGGCCTTCCCCGTCCTCTCTTTCTCATTCTTGAGGGTTTCCTTTAACTTTTTTTATTCTCTATTCCACCCAAGAAATTTTTCCGAAGAAGAACGACGGTGTGTTGTGGGTGGGCAATTGGGCATGTCGGCATATCAGTCCACTGTTTGACTAGAGGACCGTCTTGAACAAAAAGCTAAAAGGACTTTGATTGCAAAATAATAATAATAATAATAATTGAGAGACGATAATATAAGTCGAAAATGTTCAGAAACCTCTTATGCCGTTAGCCCATATACAAAAAACCTGTGTTAATCACCAATCCTATGATAATTTAGCTCACTAGTTTGGCCTGAAGGCTCCATTCCAGCTCAGAAGCAAAATCAAGTGTAAATGACAGCTGAAGGCATTGAACCTCACTGTACATGAAGATAAGAAATAAGTTGATAAAGGAAGTGGAATAAACACAACCCAACAAGCTCATATATGAAAGCAGTTAGCATCTATATTGGTATGCAATGTACTCATCATTATGCAAAAAGACCAAGATTATCCTAGCATTCAGGAAAAGTCACACACGATTTCATCATTTGGTAATCGAAACATTTCAGGGAGGGAAGTATCAACTCCACTGGCCATAGTAACAACGTCCAAAGTAGCCAACTGCCTAAGAGCAAAGTAAATGATGAGTGACTGACTCATAAGTCGAAACTAATACAAGTGCTGAGACATTCAAACTTTAATAAACTAAAAAATCAAACACTTTGACAGAATATTATTTCCCAAAATTAACGAATAATGGAAGTAAATTCGAGGGGATGATGCCATTGAGTTCAGAAACAGAATCCTGCTTGTCATGGGAGAAACTATGGGTACAAGATGACTACTATAAACCAACTGCAGTAAATGTCCCTCGTTTTACATTTGACTCGTACAATTAAGAGGGAAAATAATTTAGAATTTTTAATTGTTTTTGTTTCTTGGTTAAAGGTAGAGTAATAAAGAGTACAAGAGTGAAACATCAAAAGGAGTTGCTTCCGCTCCAAGAGGAATCATGTCAGAAATCACAACTACTTACTTTCTGGTCTCATTTCACCACGAAAGGCCGTACACATAAAGATGAAAGATAGTTTTACTGATCATGCGGAGATACCTCATCTACTTAAGATTCATCTGTAACAAAGTATGTCCAATAATTTGGATCGTGGTATAGCTCCAAGGAATGGTCCGCCGTCACTCACTCTGAAACATAAGAAGTTTTCTTTTACCAGCTTCTGTCGTGAGAGCAACTTTTTTCTTTATTGTTACCATAAACAATCATCCAAGTCACTTTCCAAGATTTCAAAAGTTTCTGTAAACGCTTTTTAATTGTATGGTGAACTGGTTATTGCTCGGATTGCCGATCCTCAATGTAAGAGTAGCCTCAACATGTGCAAATACAGATGGAGATTCAAGCTGTTCATCCATGACAATGTAGCTAAATCTTGAGCGTACTTCCACCGCTTATTCACTGAAATCGTAGCATCAACCCAAAAACTAGAAAACCAGTTTTATACTATCGACTACATAATATATCTGAATCATAGGAATCAAGGATGAAAGTTATGTTTCTCATCCAGCTGCGAGAAATCTTACCCTACTCTATGATGTCTAGCTAATAATGTGTTGTGTCAAGAGGCCATTATGCAAACTGAGAGAAATTAAGAGGAAAGTCCAAGCCCAAAATTGTCAGTAACATAGTAGTCTAAGCTAAAAAGTTCATAAACCTTAAAAGCAGGTACTCACATGTGGTTTCAAACATGTTCCCCGCAGGTAACGAAGTTACATGAAAGTATCAAGAAAAATTTTGCACTCCTCAATGTTCCTTGCATATATATTGACTACTTGATTAGAAACAACAATTAGGAAAGAAAAGTATAAGAGCCATAAGATTATAATAGTAAAAGCAGATTGATAGCAAAGTTACATGTTCTTTATAAGAGAGCACTTGAGGGGCGTTATATCCCACCTTCCACTTAGTTCATTTATCATATCTCACCTCATTCAATTAACTAGTTCCACTCAAATACACTAATTCCTAAGCCGACATTTCCTCTACAGCCACAAATCCACCATTGCACATCATCTCAGCTATAGAAACTTACCATCAGATGTTGATATTTAACCCTCCAAATTGTCAACTAGGATGCCACCGTGGCATTTAATCGTGATTTAAGTGCCATATCAGCAGTATTTTTAACAAAAGGATCAATATGAACAATCGAACATTTTTACAAAAGATCAGGATCTATTCGTGCCTTTATCCCTCTTTTTTCTACCATAAACTTTCAATCTCAAGTCACTTTTTTGTTTGTTACATGATTTGAGTTTAACCTCTTTAACTTCAACTCCAAGTTTTTCATGACCGTGCTAAGTTAGTTATGAAAACCCTCTGCTTTAGTTCAATTTGCTCTTTAACATTAAATTGGTTAATGACATATGCTTCGGTGACATGTTTGGTGCAGGTTTCTTTTTTACATTTTCCTCTAATCTCGTCACTTGGTGGAGACACGCTTTTGTATACTCATTTAATATTAATATGATGAAGCTTGACGTGAATTCCCTTTAAAAAAATCATGGCATTTCTTCATTTGTGTTAATCACAATTAATTTAGCCAAAGAAAAGAAAAGAAAATAGAAGAAAAATTGACAGTTGTTGGGGTTGGAGAAGGTGTCCGCGTGAACTTCTCATAAGGCACAGCGCACCGCCACGCATTTATTTAATTAAACTAGATAAGATAATGGCAAGAAGCGAGAGTTATAATTGGACAATACTCGAAAACCAGAGAAGGCAGAGAGGACTTAGCTTCGGTTTTGCTACTGGAATTGCAGGAAGCTTAGCCGATTCTTCCTTAGCAGCAGGCCGGGAACCTCCATCACCGGACCACCACCACCCGCTGGACGTTCAGGAGCTCCTTCACCACGATCAACACGAGCCGGCCGAGCATATGGTGTCTCGTGTGACATCCCAGATTTTCAACCTTATTTTTTACTGAATAAATCGGGCACTTCATTGACGCGCCTATAGGGTTATTCTCAGAGCTAATCACTCTCGAGATAACTAGACTATCTGGAGAAGCCATTAAGAATTTTAAGGTAAATAGACTTGAGAATTCGACCAAGAATTGGCTTCTCGACCGTGTCCATCTTTAGAGGTCATTACGACACATATATAAATCGGTTTGAGATCAGAGATAGGTCGGTTTGATTGAGATGTGTGGCTAATCGTGGATGACACCACTAAATTAAAAATTCTCGTTGACTGACACTAGACTAATTTTTCTATCGTTTTGGTGCCCTGTGTCCGTATTTGAATCCTAGACATTTACATGACAACCGAGAGTTGCTAATGTGTCAAGTGAGTTCATTGTGGCTGGAAGAAAATCGACCACGGGTCATTTGCACTAAATTTTTTTGAAAGTTACCCGGTGGCCTAGGTCACGCTAAAAACGTGCCAAGTGAAATTAGCTGTGAATTCAAGTCTGATTTTAGAAATTGAATATTCTGTCATGTCACAATAAATTATAGGACTCATGACTCAGTCTCAGAAGATTTTTCTTACAACCGACACTTTTGGGAAAAAGTTATCGCAAAGCCGTTTTTGTGCGATTGAAGCTGAGGATTAAAATTGGATGCAAAATTGAGATGGAAAGTGGATTCAGAGATGAGGAAAAATGCTGGGATGGTCTATGGATGACCAATTGAAATTATTAAGGCCAATCGTGACTCAATCAAGTGAGTGTGATGATCCAATTGGAAGAGATGGCTTACAAATTCGTAACCCCCCATAAGCCTAGCAAGATTGGACCAATTGAAAAATCATTTGGGGTGTTGGGGTGGTCCATTGTGAGCGAAGGAATAATACTTGGCTAAGAATGTTTATTGGGAGAATGTTTATTGGGAGATATTTGTGTGAGAATTAAAAGCAAAGGCCCCTCATCTTTCATATTTATCCATCTCTCCCCTCTCCCCCATCAAACCGTGCGGCCATCTCTCTCCCCTCCCTCGATTTCTTACGCCACAGCAGCGAAGAAGCACCGGAATCAGAAGCAGCCAGCAACGCCTGCTCATCGCCAGCGTCCCCACCTTCGCCGGTCTCTCCTCCCCTCTGCCGCCACCTGCCAACTTCTTGGCCTCCTTCGGTCAACAGCAGCAACAACCGAAGCCTCTGGTTGACCGAGCAGCCCATCTCCACGAAGCAAAACCCACCGAATCACTCTCTCCATCCACGTGTCTCCAAGGTCAACACCAGCGGTTGTCTTCTGCTGGTGTGTTGACCCAGCAGCGCACCATCTCCACTTCTTCCTGTCGCCAGCAGCAAGGTCACATGAAGCCAGCGAAGCCGGAGCTGCACGTGTCTTCAACCGAGCAAGGCCAGTCTTCAACGTCGTGGAGTCCAGCTGCCCGAAGATTTCAGCAGCGTCGGTCTCCAAGTCCAGAGGCCCAACGGCAGCTTTTGCTGCTTCTTGTTCGGCCCAGCAGCCGCTGGAATTCGGGCCAGCATTTTTGCACGTTTAGCCCATGCAAACTAGTAGCCAACTCAGCCCATCTTCAGGCAATTTCGGCCCAGCAAAGAGGTCAAGCCTGCCCAAGAAGCCAGTCCAGCTCAGCTCATTTTCACAGCATCAGTTTGGCCCAAGTTTCAAGCCCAATTCAGTTCTGTTTTAGTCACTTGAAGCCCAAATCAGTGAGGTCCAGCAGCCCACCTTGCAAGCCCAGTCCAAAGTAAGGCCAGTCTTGAAGCCCAGAATTTCTGCGGGCTTGCAAGGTTTCTTGACTTGGTCCAAGTTCGTCATGGGCCCAAGTTCGGTCGCTGCCGCGCCGTCATCGCAGTATTCCGGGCTTCACTTTTAGCAAGTGAGTAATCTCACTAATCCTCGCTTAATAGACTAATTATGCTTAAAAGATGATTAGATTTAATTAAGTGCATTTAGGTGGTTAGATTAGAATAGATTAGTGATTTTTAGTTTATTGCATTGAATATTAGTTAGGTGGTTAGTGTATTTAGTTAGAGAACTGCCTATACTAATTATTGAATGCATCTCGAATTTTTTCCAACCCTTATCGGGCTTCAATTAGACATTACGGGCCTAAATTGGATTTTTAGTATTTATTTATTAATTTTTGAAATTAATTATTTAATTATTTATTTTTCGAAAATTAGGCAAAGATAGTCGACGATTGAAATTTCGTACTGATTGTTATGGTGCAGTTCATTTATTTATTTGAGCTCTACGTTGTGCTAAATTGAATTTATTGTGTAATTTGAGGAATTATTCCTAAATTGATTGAAATTGAGTGAAATTGAGTGAAATTGAATGACCAATCGGTAGATAGCCTAGTATGGTTATTTAGCATTTATAATGCTTTCATGAGTTGTAAAGCGGAAGGAATTGGGAGATTGAACTAAGAATACTTTTGGCTGAGATCAATTAGGTACAAGGTATAGACATACGTGGTTCGGTGATAAGGAAATCATTAGTGAAAACAGTGCCTTAAAGAATGCACGAGTACTGTCTATTACCTACATTAGTATAGACATATGTGGTTCGGTGATAAGGAAATCACTGGTGAAAACGGCGTCTTAAAGAACGCATGAGTGCTGTCTACTACATGCATCATTATGTACATACGTAGTTTAGTGATTAAGAATATCAATCATGAAAACGGCACCTTAAAGAACGCACGAGTACTGTCCAGTACATACATCACCTTAGCAGAAACGACACCCGAGAGCATTACTGTAGCTTTGTGATTGAGAGTGCAAATAGAAGGTTTTATATTGAGAAGTGATTTGATCTGAAAATGGTCCGACTGACATGTAATCAACTAGGTCGATTGATCAATGATTTGATCCGTTGTTGTGAATTGACTGATTGAGTGGAAGTGACCTTGAATGGTCCGATTGGCATGTAATCAACTAGGTCGATTGATTAAGATATCAATCTGTGATGTGATTGCTGGGGTGCCTATTGAATTATGCTAATATGCAAGTGGAATCTGAGGCCAAGGTAAGTCCTCTGACTCGTGCATGTAGAAGCAGCTCGGTTAACGTATTGATTTCCAAATCGAGTCTTAGTGGGGTAGAACTTGCTGAGACATAGTCTCATCCCGGTTGTGGGACAACATTTCAAGCCCATAGATGAGCCTGTGAAAAAGGAACCAAAAGAGGATGATGAGCCAGTAAAAGATGAAGAGCTTGAAGGATGTGAGCTTAGTGAAGAAGAGTCAGAAGAGGATCAGGATGATCCTGAGTACGACCCGGATGAAGACTGAGATCCCATCCTCTTTTGTGAATCCTATCTAAATATGAATATAATGAGACCAGAAAGTTATGAATAGTTTTGTGAAGTACTTTGAATTATGCTTGTTGGAATTTTGTTTGTTAAAACAAAATGGGTGATTTTTACTTTGTCCCACATAGAAAAGGTGGGAGCAAGTGGGTTAGTTTAAATATGTGGGATTTCCTTTTGTAGTTAAAGGAGTGATTAGGTGGGGGTGGACCCCACCATACCCGCTTGCGGGTGCACGATTTTGGCGCAATTATTTGGCGCACTTAGCACTTTGCATGCCTGCGCGCCCCGCGGTTTAATTAGCATTAATCCCTTGCTATTTATTTTATATTTTATATTTTTAGTTCAAAGGTTGCCTTTTAATTTGAGAATTCCGGAAATGAAATATAAATGAAAATTCGAAATTCTATTTAAAAAAATATTTAAAAAAATTATTCCGAATTTTGTTTGTGTCTTTTCAAGACAACCTTTGGAAAATTACCTATTCGGTTTTTTAACTTTCCCGAAGGATTGCAATTGTTCGTTTTTTGACTTCTTCCGAAGAGTCGCATTTGTTTATCCGAACTTTCTATAGACGTGTTTGTTCGCAATTTTCACCAAGAGTTGCAAGACTGTTTCATATATATACTTGTCATTTTTCGGAAAGAAAAATGTGGTCATTTTCGAGTCTTCTTTCTGAAAAAACTACAGCCAATTGTTCGATTGTTTCTTAGAGAGATCCTGGAGAAATACTAGAATTGCTATTTAGTATTCTCATCCGAGACTTTGTTATATCCTGGAGGATTTTTTTGCCGGTGACCATTAGCAACGTTGTTGGGCAAATAAATCCTTAAAGAAAGTAATATCACGCCTCAAAGTCCGAGTTGTTTTACTCGATCCGATTTCATTGTTCAACCCATTTCGAAGCAATATTTTCACAACAATCCTCTGTATAAAAATATGGTTGTAAATTTCAATATGAAAATTATGGCCTTGCATTTCTATCCCATCGTTTTATTGTCTGGGGATTTATAATTGCTTCCGCATGTACTATTAAAAATGAAAGGGTCGGCGATACGTAGTCCTAGGATATCACATTATAAAATCGACCAAGTAGAAGGATATGTACGTGCCCGAGGATCGGAACCTGACACCTTGTGTCCAGTTTGTGCAATTGGACCCCAACCAAGTAGGCAAGCTCTAGCTTAGGCCCTGCGCGCAAGAACCTAACAGCAAAAGTGCGGCGTCGTTTCTTAAGTCAATGTCGAGTGACTCGCAAGGGTTCAAGCTCATTAGCAGAAGTACCGAGAACGTGAGCTAGGGCACCATCACCCTATACAGTTTCATGGGTTGAGACGAATTTGTCTACATTGCAAAGCATGAGCGAAAATGGAAGCTTGATGGGTTGACGCCTCATGGCTGACGTTGGTATAGATGTTCAAGCAAGGCATGTCGTCTCTTCTTCTTCTTCACCGCATGGAATTAGAAAGGGGATGGGTGGAATTAGGAAGGGGACGTTCGAGCCAGAGCTCTATCTCCAATTTTCCATTGTAACAAATTTGGCACGTGTGATGTATTAAGGGCAGTTCACTTTATAAGGTGTTCGGTGTTTGCTAAGACCAAAAAAATTCACAAGAGGGCTCTTCCCATTCCATCAGCAAAGAATGGCCTTCACGACCAAAACTTCAAGAAAACTGGTGCACTACGTCTCACTTCAAGCCATTATCAGATGAATGATCCATTTGTTTCGTGAAAAAATTTGATATTTTTCGAAAAAAATTTCCAATAAACCATTTTATAGAAAAATAATAATATTTTCTAATATTTAATTAAAATAAAAAAATTAATTAGATATTATTTTATGTCACTTGGAAATGAAAATCTTTTTGTTTTTCATAGACACGCACTATTCAAACACCGGTGACTTGGGCACATGTAGGCAGGAAACTAAGCATAAACATTGGATCCCGTGTTTGGCCCTTTGCAAATCAAGGACCTAGGTGCCCATGCCCAATTGCCTATGCCCTTGACAAAAGGCCTGGGACCCTAGTACTCATGACTAAATCCTCGGAGCCCATATTCGAGAGCTTGAGTCCATCAAGACTGGACTCAAGACTTTGTTGTCCATGCATGGATCTTCGACACTTGATCCCCATCGATCGAGACTAGGCACGAGACCTTGGTGCTGGTCCCTAGATACTTGGCGCTGGAGCTTGAGTCCCTAGTCCATTTAGGCTGGGCCTAGGACCCTGAGAGTGTAATGAATGTCAAAACTAAAGTCCAAGCTTTCACATCATCAATCTCAAAAACCCTGGATCAAAATTTTGAGGACAATATTGTTAGAAAACTTGCTAACAAGGTGTTAAAAGCCGTTTCAAGTACGGTAGAAAAATTCAGGTGACCATCTAGACCTATACATGACCAAGTTGCAGCTGATATTATTATTGTGCATGGAATAGCTCATGTAGTTGTATTAAAAGAGATCATTGTTCAATTACTTGAGGAGTATTCAATAGAAGCATAATATACAAAATAGCAACATCAGTTGGATTCTTTTCCTCCTTTATAAGAACAACATTCTCAAGTTGAAAGATTAATCCAAACAAACAATCTTGGCCAAAGAAAAAAGACAATGTTTCATAGATCCTTGAGAGTAATATATTCAGGAAGACATTCTCTGATTTGCTTGAAGCCATAAGTATCGGCTAATTTCCATTACCCAACGCTATTTTCTGATTTTCCCATTTCATATAATATAAGCCCGTCTTCCAATCAAAAGTCATGCCCACGGCTCTTAATAGGACCATTATTTCTTTGATCCCGAAAGTACCACACCCTGAGAGTCTGGACCAATACCACCCCATTAGTCTATGCAATTATGCCTATAAAATTATCTCCAAGGTAATCACCAATCATCTAAAGCCCTGGCTACCCGATCTGATATCCATGAAACAAAGTGCCTTTGTGGTGGCTGCCAAATCCAGGACAACATCTTAATCATACAAGAGGTGCTTCATCAACTAAAGATTAGGAAACGTAAAAGGAATTTTTAGGCGATCTTAAAGATGGACATGCAAAAGGCGTATGACCGGGTGGAGTGAGACTTCCTTAAAGATTATCTTCTCAGGTTAGGTTTTCATCCTAATTGGGTATAGTGGGTGCTGCAATGTATTGCAGCAGTCTCTATTAGCGTTAAATTCAATGGAGAACAATTAAATTATTTCCATCCGATGCGTGGCCTTAGACAAGGAGATCCCTTATCTCCTTATCTGTTCATCCTGCTAGCGAATGCCTTGTCAACTCTCATCCATCAAGCTCTTGATATGGGAAATATCAAGGGCATACGACTGAACAGGTGATGTCCTACTCTTTCTCATTGTTTTTCACAAATGATGCTGTATTTTTCTTAGATGGCAAAATCCAAGAATGTCAAAATCTTGCCAACATACTAAACCAATACTGTTTAGCTAAAGGACAGGCTGTTAATAGGAATAAATCGGGCATTTTCTTTAGTAAAGCTTGCCCAAGTAGTCTCCAAGAAAACCTAGCGAAGGAATTTAGAATCTCTGTGCTAGACAAAATAGGTAAATACCTTGGTATCATGTCTGATTGGGGACAATCTAAACGAGACATGTTTGCTTGGATTTTGGGGAGAGTGAATGAAAAACTGGAAGGATGGAAAGAAAATATTATATCAAAGGGTGGTAAGGAGATCCTGATTAAGACTATTGTACATGCAATCCCACAGTATGTCATGTCCATCTTCAAAATACCCGTCTCATTTTGCAACTCCATTGAAAAGAAGATTGCTTGATTATGGTGGCAGAACGATTGTCGCAAGTCAAGTATTCATTGAAAACAATGGGAAGTACTAAAGACTTGCAAGGACAGGGGAGGCCTTGGCTTTCAAGATCTCATTACCTTTAATAAAGCACTACTTGGTAAATAGGCCCGGCGCTTAATCCAACAACCTTTCTCATTGTGAAGCAAACTCTTCAAGGGTCTTTATTTTCACTCCTAGGATTTCAGATATGTAGGTAAAGGTGCTTGACCTTCCTGGGGTTGGCAGAGTGTATTGCTAGGGCGGGATTCAATTTTACCAAACTTCAATGGTCAGTTGGCGATAGGAAATAGATCAGAATTCGTGAAGATTGATGGCTACTCAAAGGGATACTTGGCAAACCTACTGCTAGAGATGAACCTGTGATGGTGGCTGACCTACTTGAACTGAACTACAATATCTAGAATGTTACACTACTCCATCGTTACTTTGATGCTCATACTACACAAGAAATCCTTAGCATTCTGATAAGATCTACTTATGCATCAAATCAACTTATTTGGACAGGCATAACACAAGGTCAATATATAGTGAAAAACGGTTACCATGCTATCAAAAATGCAACACCCAGCACTATCAACAATAGAGCCTCGTCTTCCTTTCAATCACCACAAATCCTCTGGAGAAGCATTTGGAAAACTTAAACTCACACCCAAACTTCGGATCTTTCTTTGGTTTATATGCCATAATGCACTACCCACCAAAGATAATCCTTTTCATAAGACTCATTATCTTAGAGTCGGAATGTCATCTATGCCCTAATCACACACCAAAGATGATGGAAAATCTTTTTCTACTCTATCCATGGACATCCAAAATCTGGTCACACCCTCAGATTGCATACGAATTTCACCAATAGAAGTCCAACATATAGATGTGTGGTTTGTTGAACGAATTGCACAAAAGAAGATCTCACCTGATTTGGAGACCGTAGCCTCAATCTTGTGGCAAATCTGGAAGGTGCACAACAACTTCATCTTCCATCGTCAAAGCCCTAATCCAACCTTTATAATGGATCTAGCCCTAGCACAAGTTTGAATCTCTCAAAACTCCACTTGCAACTCGGCGGGATCTGGGCGAACTCATTTTGATCCCGACAACTTGTGGCGGCCCCTTGATCAAGGTGCCCTAAAGATAAATATAGATGGGGCTTTTCAAATCACTAGCACTGAAGGAACAATGGCTTATATCTGCCGCGACCACACTTGGAAAATGATTGATGGCTTTACTAGAGGTGTTGTTGCTTCCTCGGCCTTGCAGGTAGAGATCTAGGGGCTTAATATAACCCTTCACCATCTATTGCAGCATGGCAAAACTCAAGATCCACTCTTGATCGAATCGGATTGCCTGGTGTTGGTTGAAGCCATGAACGATCCTCCAACGACGCCATGGGAGATCCAACCCTTGCTCGTTGAAGCCGCCGCATTGCTCCCATGTTTCTCTCATCTTTGAGTTAGGTATTGCAAGCGTGAAGCAAATTTTGTTGCTGATTGGGCTGCTAAAGCCCATAGAAATTGCTCTTTACTTCTTAACTAGGCCGTGTCTCCCCCCCTCTTTTGCGGGATCTTCTTATCTCGGACGCTATAGCAGCGGGTTGTACTGCTCCTTTAACTTGAATGAAATTTCTTTTTTTGTCAAAAAAAAAACCTGTCTTCTAACAGAGCATAACGAGATACCCACGAAAACAAGAGAAACTATATATTAAAAAAAAAATAAATATAGTACCAATTGCCCCTTGCAAGTTGCTTCCTATCAATTTAAGTATTAAGTTCAATATAAAACCCAGCAATTTGGTCGTTGTTCATATCCATCCCAATTCCCAACATTTCAATTTATCAAAATGATGCTTGCTCTTAAATAGATTCTACCCTCCATGTATCTGCCTCACTATTTTTGTGGAAAGACTAATTACATCACGATGTCTATGCTTATGACCAATTGAATGGCTATCAGATGTATCAGCTGGTCATGTTGACATAGACTTTCTTGCTCATTCTTCAGATTGGGTTGATTGGGCTTATTTAAAATGACCTAGCTAACCAAAATTTATTTAAGATCTAGTTTTAGCTAACTAAGATAATAAATTCAGCCAACTAGTATGCATCAGAATTTTCCAATTTGAAGCTAAAATTCATGATTTTAGCAGTTGCTGGGTAAAACTCACAATAGATTTTGAAGTTGACAACAATAAACTATAGATGTCTTGAAGATTGATATTTCATGGATATGTTTGATAAGCTTCTTGTAGCATTCGAACTAAACCCCTTTAAACACATTCTCATATTGTCAATACATTCTCAGTCGAAGAAGGAGAAAATTTTTCATTTCCATCCTGACATCCTCAGACCATAAATATTTAAATAATATAGATTGTAACTTGTGTGCTCATCCAAAAGGAAACAAATCCAGAACGAGTTTATCCTAGATTCTATAACAGCAAGCAATCTGGTTGGATTTCATGTCTTTGTGGAAGATCAACTAAATCAAATTGAGAAATCAATCATAAATACAAGTTCTTTCTAAAAGAATGAGCTCTACTCATGAAAACTAAGACTCTGATTGCATGGGCAATCATAATCGTGTAGATTCTTACCTTATCTCTCAATGGCCACCATATCTTTTTGATGCAGTTTTGTCCATTGACCAAAATGGAAGAAGTTGTCCAAGGACTAGTTTGGAAGTAGAGGAGTGTATAAGGAAATCAAGGGACCAATGAGCAAGTAAGAGACGAGATCTAGAATTTATAATTACAAAGTTTTAGTGTACTTCAATCATACACTTGTCTATTGTGAACTCAAACATATGTGATCTTGAGAAAAATACCAAAAAAGTAACTTAGTGAGATAATGTGCAATGAGTGTTTACACTCGAAGTTGTAATTTTTTGTTAATCATATAGTGGAATCCAACCAATAAACTATTAATGTGGGAGAATAGACTTAAGCTTGATCTAAGTAGAACTACAATAAATCTTATGTGAAATTTCTCTCAACCTTTATTCTCTTATTGTTTATTGCAAAAGTCTTTTGCACACTTGCATGTTGGTCTTAAAGTCTTTTCTATTGCATAATAGATTCTGAACCTTATTCCAAAATTTGAACCTTGTGCAGATTGATCTTGATTTATTCCATTCCGCGTTAATTTGTCAATATTTTATATTATCACCCTTTCTAGATGATTTGGGCTAGCAACATCAGCACTAAAGTGGACCTATCTTTTAGTCACATTATTAGTTTGAAAAAAATAAAATAAACAATAGCATACTAAGCAAGGCTACATCTGAACTATTTATTTAACTAACTGGATCGTTTTTGATAAAACTATGTGGATGAATTGGGAGTGTGTGGCCATGTTGGTGCCTTTATGTGGGTGGGGGTGCCGATTCCAAGCTATTTCTTAGCGACCATAAAGTGCATTGTTGAAATTTACCATCAATTTGATCAAAACTACCAATCAATATCAGATGCCATTGAATGACACTCTAACTATTAAAATATATCTCTAGTTTGATTCCGTGAAACCAATCCGAGTTTTAATAATGGAAGGTATTAAATAGAGCAAAGTAGAATGTGAGAAAATAAACTTTTGCATTGAGGTTAGTTGAGTTGGTCAAAAGGGGAAACTAAAAGTTTTGTTTTATGTTCTTTTTGGCTTGATATTTCCCAATTGAAGTCTGATTGGGCATTGGAGTTTTGGCCATTGAAATAGGATAGTGCAACGCAGAGTTTGGATTTGAACATGACTTGAGTTTCATATACTTTACATGTATATGTTTCTTGTGAGTGGGATTGAAGTCTTGACGCACGGTTTATGTGAATGCTTGGTTCAACAGGGTTGATGTGAAGACAGAGTGACTCTGTCTACTATTCACGCAGTGAAGTTTTTTCTCACACCAAGTATTCATGTGTTGAAGCTGATTAATTTTGTGGTGTAATTTATTAATTGCACGAGATTGAGAAATTATTTCATGATTGATTGTGGTGCTAAGCATTGAATTCTTGACATTGCCAACACCCCAAGAATGATATTAACTTTAATCAATCCAAAAAAAAAAAAAATGAAATTAACAGTCATTTCAAAATTTTCTTATTCTATACAAATTTTTTATTTATAAATCTCATGTTTAAATCTTCGCACTGGTTGGTAATAAAACCCAAATATAGAAGAACCCAACATGAGTTTCGCCTTTGGGTTTTATCAAAAACATTCTGGAGCACTTGAGACTCCCATTTTTATTCCTCCGATTTGGAATGCTATGGAAGAGACTTCACCTCCAAAATATTAAGAATGAAAGTGGTAAAGTAACAACAATTTCTAGTTTGCAAGCAGTAAATCAAACATGCTAGTTCTAAGAGGATTGCATTTTCTATTGAGAAACATTTCTTTCTATGTGAATAAATAAACATAGTTGGTGATTAATGAATGTGTATTTAGAATTGCAAGTATTGGTTGATGGTTGGTAAAGGAAGGAGAAGGTTCAAGCATTTGATTTAAATGGAAAGTATACTCCGATCTTGACCACAAATCAATAGCTTGAAAGATTTGAAAGTGGAAAATTCCTAAAGTTATGTAACTTAACCATTGTTGGAGGTTTCCCTGATTGTCTTTCAAAGAAAAGATGGTTTTCTTGGCATTCTCCTCCACAATTTTTTAGGGCAATCAATATGCATTCAAGAAGTACAATTGTACTTGAATTTCTGACAAACAGTTTATAGAATGATTTGGAGGCGAAAAGTTTAATCAAGGTGTTTTATGTGTTGATCACTTTTACTCTTATTTCTCCTTGTATTTGTGCCTAATGGTTTTCCATTTGATATAATTACGGTCTATCGATGGCAACCAAATTAAAAGTTCTAGCTTTGAGAAAGTGCGTTGGCATTACCAAGTCTCTAGACTTCTCCTAGTGCTTGACACTAGAGAGGTTTTTTTTTTTTTTTAAAAAAAAAGGGTCAAAATAGTTCTTTATCTATAATATTAGGGAAAAGAGAGCCCATAGAGTGGGCATCATTACATAAGAGATCTAAAAGGACTTGAGGGGAAAAGATAACTAGTGATTTGGCAAGGCTCTTTTCCTATGGGCTTTAGCAAACCAATCGGCAATTAAAGTGGCTGTAAAATAGTAGGCCACCTATACATCCGAAAATTGGGCCAACAACTTGTTGCACTCACTAATAATTACACCACTAGAGAGGTTGACTCTAGAAAGACGTGATAGTTTACATGAAAATGATTGTTCCATTGGAAGATTGAAGTGCCTAATTAACTTAAAAATAAACATCAACTTTCTTCTTGAAGAATTGCCTAAGAAATGGGAGGGCTACCTAAACTTACCCACTTCTCTTTGACAGATTGCTTCAGGGTGAGCAAATTGCCCCGACTCAATTAGGAAGTTAGGATCCTTAACAGAGTTGTATCTATAAAACATGAGAGTTACAAGCTTACCTAATTCAATTTGTGGATTAAAATGTTTTGTTGACTTTCAATGTTGTTGAGAGGTATGTGTGAATTGTGTTAGAAAAATCCATATTGGATAATTGATGTGGTGTGAAATAGTTGATATAACTCTTTACCTTTAAACTTTTTATTGAAATATAAGAGAATCTTGAAGTGATGCATGCCAAGCGTTGTGAAGAGTTAAAAGGAGGAGTTCTTAATGAAGTTGAAAACTTGCTCTTGTCAAGAATCCTAAATTGATAAGGTATACCAATAGACACAGTGCCTAGCATAATCAACATGCTTTCTCGTCTCCAAAATTGGACTGAAGTAGATGTAACAAGGTTCAAGATGTCAGAGCTTCCCACACAAGAATATTTCTTGGTGTGATGGAATCACTGCCATACTTATCAATCGAAGATTGCTAGTTTGCAAAAAGGTTAGGTGCTATAGTCCCTAAATAATCACATTTTTTGAGTGATTTTGTAACGATCTAGTCCTACGAGGGATGGAAGTGTGTTTTCGCCTCGAGAATGGCTATAAGGGTAGGAATGAACCAAATCCTACATCGCCTGGGGATGGTGAGGTGATGTGATAAATAAGAAGTAGTATCAATCTTAATTACCAACGAGGCCTTTTCTAGGCAAAGCCTAGAGGAACAAAATCGTAAGGGCATGGGGTAGGTGAGTCCTAGGGCTTAAAGCAAATAATATCATTGGCAAGTGGAGCCTGAGGTCGACCCTTACAATGGTATCAAAGCCAAGCCTAGTTGGAAGTGTGTGATTCGGGAATGAACCAAACGAAAGATAGTGGGCTTATAACAACCTGATCCTGTAAGAGATGGGAGTGTGGCTCCACATCGAGGATGGCGAAGAGGGCAAGAATGAACCAAATCTCACATTGCCTAGGGATAGTGAGATAATAAACTATATAAGCACTAGCATTAATGTTAACTATGCCAATGAGGCCTAGAGGAACACAACCGTAAGGGCATAAAGTAGGTGTTTCTTGCGGCCCAAGGCGGACAATATTGTTAGCAAGTAGGGTTAGAGGTCGGCCCTTATAGAGTTAATCTTCTATGGTAAAAGAGTGCCCATTCTATCAACCACCCCAAAGAAGCTAAGATTAGAGCCTAACCGTTATTGTCTATGCTTCGATCTATTGTTATAATGTCACACGGACTAGAAAGTACATATTGAACTTAATCATGCCTATCATTGCTCCACCAAGAACATTTCCCAATAGGTTCGAGACATGCATATGGATCTGCAACCACAAGCTTTCCTAGCATTTAAGCTGAAATTCTTTGAAAGTTCAAAAGAGAAAAAGCATTTGAAGGGTAATTTAGACTTTGAGGAGACGGAAAGACCAACTCAAGTCTTGTCATTTTGATTGATTGAAGAGCTAAGTGATGGTTTGAAAAGATAACTTTCAAACTCCTCTTGTTCATACTCAATGTAATATACTGATTTTCCACTTTTGTTTTCAATTGAATGAATTGAGCCTTTTATTGATGCATCTATAGTGCTATTTTTTGAGCTGATTTCTCATGAAACAACTAGACTATTTGAAGAAGCCATTAAAGGATTTTAACACAATAGATTTGAGAATTTGATCAAGAATCGACTGTTCGACCATGTTCATCTGCAGAGATCATTATGACACAGTTAAAAATATTAGAGACTAGAGATAGGTCGATTTGACAAAGATATGTGATTAGTGCTTGGATGATTCCACCTAATTGCAAAATTTCTATTGAACGATACTAGACCGATTTTTTTGTCATTTCTATACCCTTTGTCCATATTTGAAACCTTGAGATTTTCACGATAACCGAAAGTCATCAATGTGTCTAAGATGCACAATGTGGCTTGAGAATAATTGACCACGGGTCAAATGCACTAAAAAATTCGTAAAAGTTACCCAATAGGTTAGTTCATGTTAAAATTATGCCAGATTGAAATTAACCACGAATTTGAACTAGATTTCAGAAATTGAAAGTTCTGTCATATCATGATTCATTTTAGGAATGTCGACTCATCCTCTAAAGAAATTTCTGTGAGTTTGAGATTTTTACGAAAAATCAATTTGAACGATTCAGAAAAAAGAAAGGAAATTTTGATGGGCCAAATTGAATAGATTTTTGGCTTCCAAAGTGAGCTAATTGGTGAAGGGAAAGTGTGAAATTGTGTGGGCTTTTTCTTCAACAAAATTAGACATCAAATTGGGGAATTTGGTAAAAAAAAATTGAAGTCTAAGGTGAGGAAATTCGGAGCCTTGGATGGGGACTACAACTTTTGGCTTCAACTTTGTTATTTATGGGATTTTATAGGCAAGAAAGTATTTGGAGATGAGGGGGATAAGATTGGAGACTAGGGGACCGAGCATTGATTAATTGAGATAGTTTCTTTGACTTTTTGCTCCCCTTCTCTCTCCCAGCTTCTCGAGCATGCCTCCATTGTTCCCTCCTTCCTTCACGTGTCGTCATCCCCGATCCCTCTTCTATTTCTACTTTCCTTCTTTCCTTCCATTGAAGCAGCCAGCCCTTTCTTTCTCTCTCTCTGTTGCTGCCGCTCCTCCACCAGCCCTTGTCTCCCTCCACCGACTCTCCTTCACGTTGCCACGAAGTTGCCCGATTAACCCAGCAAGTTCTCCAGGCTCAACTCCAATCCAATCGTCTAAGATCGATTTGATCAAATGGTGAAGAAGCCCCCCATCATTGATCGAAGCTAGCTTCCTCGTGTCAATTTCGCTGCTCCATCTTTGCTGCTCCCCTTCACTTCCATTTCCACTAGAATCCCATCTTGCTGCCACGTCCAAGTCAACCTCAGCTGCACTCCCACTGAAGTTGACTCCCCTTCGGTGCCAGCAACGAAACCACCTGCCAGCCTTCCACCCCTGCTTGTCTCCTTTGACCAAAGTAGCTCAACTCATGGGCTTTGTGGCCTTTTCGGCCTAGTCCGAGCCTCCATTGGCGTCGCCATAGACTCAAGTTTAAGCCGCCGTCGTGCCACGTCACCGTGAACTAGTTTTTGCGCTAAATTGGTGAGTTTGCGTTCTAATCCCTAATTAGTAGACTAATGACACGTAGAAGTGGATTAGTGGGCTAATTGGTGGGTTAGTCAAGTTAATTAAGCTTAAGATGATTCAGTTAGAGTAAGTATTTAGTTAGTTAGTTAGTTAGTTCAACTAGAATAGTTAGGTGGATTTAGTTAGGAATTAGTTGGACTATACAACTAGTGTAATTAGAGTTAATTAGATAGAATAATTAGATTTATTTGTTAGTTTGAGTAATTAGCCCAATTAGTTTAGGTTGATTTAATTAAGTGCTTTTATTTATTTATTTATTTTGTAATTTATTTAATTTCTGGTAATTTATTTAATTATCAATTATTTTCCGAAAATTAGACAGGAATAACTAATGATCGAAATTTCGTGTTGATTATAATGGTGTGTTCAATTTATGCAATTGGGTGTTAATTTGTGCAAATTGAGTGCTGATTGGATTTTTTGTCATTTATTCCAAAATTTGTGAATTTCTATTATTTATTTAGAAAATCCCGGGTGTCGGGTTTTAACACCAAAAATAGTTTTAACTATTATATAAAACAATGGGATTTTAAAAGGAAGGATATCAAATTTTCTGATTGTGTACCCATACACAATTATTTTCACTTGGTGTTTTTAATATGAAAAAATAAAAATGAGCCAAGTATATTATTTTAATTGAGACATTTAAATGCAATGTTCAGTGTCATTGGCCATAATTGAGTGATCGTGTGTTGGTTAAGAGAACCCGTCCCGTGCCATTAAGCTAGACAAAACCCCTATATGGGTTGCTCTTGGACAATAGATGTCAGTCGTAGTAGATTCCGAACCTATGCTCCTTCGGGAAAGTCGCCTAAAAAAGATGTAGTCATGCTCAATAGGGTGAAACGATGCCTGGCTATGCCAGGAAACTACTGAACAGAGAGTAGGCCATGCTATAAACCGAGATTGAAACTAGGAATGCATGATTAATTAAGTTGAATGCGCTGGATTATGGGACAAAATTGTGTGGCACGGTATGGGACGTGTCATAACAATTTGACCCTATAATTAGGACCTCTGTGCTTGGTTAAAATTGAGTGTGGTGTTCTAGTTGATTAGCTTATATGTTGCTCATGTTTTCGTGGCTATCTATGATATGAATTGTGTTGACCTGCAGGAAAGATCTGAAATGAGGTAAGTCTCTATGGTTGTATGATTGTGTGATTAGGACGCTTCTTATTACCCTCCTAATCGGGATTTAGAATGTGAACTCGCTGAGATTTTTATCTCATCCCGTCGTGGGCTTTAACTTTTCAGGACCGTAGGGTGGAGGACCTGGACCCAAGTTGAGGTGATCTGAGGTGTAGGTCAAATATGACAACTTCTTTTTGAGAGTCAGTATTTTGAAATCTTTTGGGTATAGACTCTTGTATATGACTCAATTAGTTTATAAAAGCATGTTTTGTTTGTGAATTTGTTGTGCTGCTTTTCTATCTCCAAATGGTTACTGTTAGGAGATTTGTTATTCGCTTCCACATGTGCAATAAAATGAAAGGGTCGGCGACTCGTCCTGGGAAATCGCAAATTTTATTGACCACTAAGAGATGGGTATGTGCTCGAGGTTCGGGGCGTGACACTCAAAGACAACGAGAATCAAGGGACAACTATTCCAGAAAAAGGAACTCATGTTGAATAGGAACTTCCTTTGCATTGGGGATTCATTATCCATGTCCGAGGTAAGTCTTTCTAACAGTGTAGTACAAAATTGATTTCCATAGGGTTCAACTAACAAAGTATTTTCCAATATCTGGCTTGCGTATGACAGTGTCTTCAACCTTCGAAGGCATGTGATAAACCAACTAACGCAATGATAAGCAGTTGATTAGTGCTGATATATATTGTCAGCAAATGGTTAGGTGGCTGGTTAGCAGTAATGTTTGTGAACACTCATCATCCGAGATTTAGTAGAAGTCGCCTGATATCAGAAGCAGCAAGATACCTAAAAGAAATGGACTTAATGCATTTTGCAATTTTTCATCGTCTAATAGGCTCTTTTCTTTGATAAGGGAATCATTCTCCAAAGTTGATAATCTAGTAATTGTTTGATATTTGCTAGATTTATGATGAATTGCCTCGTCATAGAATTGGGCAATGATTCAGAAAGCACCCAGCTCAAACGTGGTCATCGTAGCTTCTTCTTATTTTTTGCATTGTGCTCAAATAGAGTCAACACCCCAAAGAAAAGAACTGGCATTTCCTCTGTGCTACTTTTGTTGATGCTTTGTTAAATTACCCTCATTTGGGTTGATGGGTTATGAAGGCTTTGATTGGCATTGTTAGTTTCGGCCTCGTGTTTTGAGAATTTTGCTATTTCATGTTTGTTGACCCAGTGATTTGATTCCTCTTTTCTTTAAGATATTTTGTCGTGCGAACACCATGTTATTGCTCCCCCAAGTCCCTATGTCTGTCTGTTGCATGTGGCATCCAGAGGCGATGGCGGAAAGCGCCCATTCGCCTGCACCCTGGCGGTGGCCACTGCCATCGGCTTCCCCTGCCAAGTCGCCCTTACCGTGGCCTTCCCCATCTCACACCCCCCCAACCTCTCTCTCTCTCGGATTCCACCTCAGAAATTTGCTGAAAAGGAATGATGATGCGGCGTTGGTGTGGATAGGCATGTCTGCATTGTAGTCTAACTGCTGGACAGATGGACAAACTTGAACAAACAAACATGGAATTCAAAGACCTGATTGCCAAGAGAAAACACGAGTAGCGGGACGACAAATGCAAGTCAATAGAATTTCAGGGACCTCCCATGCCATTATACCATACACAAAATCTGTGTTAATCAATCTCCAATAGCATGACAATTTAGCTTTCTAGTTTGGCCAGAAAACTATATTCCAGCTCAAAAGCAAAATCAAGTGTAATGACAGCCAACGGCATTGAACCTCACTTTACACTAAGTCGACAAAGGAAGTTGAGTAAACATAACCCCAACGAGCACATACATGTGCAAAGTACATATCATCACTGTCGCGACCTCTCTTTTTCGGTGCCCGTAATCGAGTACTGGCGCCTAAGGAAGCCAATGGCTCGGCTGAATTTATTAAGCCCAGACTCTCCCAAGTCCACAAATTCACGACTTTAATAGTCTAAATTTTTAACCTGTAAATTAATTTTAAAACGGAGTTGCCACTAATCAGTTTGGGGTGGGTCGATTAGAAACCCAAGCGAAGTATCAGGAGAAATACTCGCTCCTGCGCAACCAGAGAAATTAGGATCGGGGACTTGATTACACTAGTTAATCACTAATGCCCTTTCGGTACCTAATCTTGTTTAAACCCCGAGGTTTTTTGGATGTTCGGGGATTTTCCATGCATTTTTTGGGGGGAGGGAACACTTTTTCAGTCATTTTCTGATTTTTGGACGCAAAAGGGATTTTTTGGTTTTTTTTTGGAAAAAAATACAAGTCTATTTTGGCTTTTTCTAAATTTTTTGGCTTTTTCATGAATTTTTGACTTTTTTTTTGGATTTTTGGCATTTTTTGGAAAAATATGAAATATTTTTGATTTTTTTGATTTTTATGAAAATAAAATATTTCTTGAATATTTTTAAATATTTTTGGAAAATAAATTATTTTTTATTTTTCTCGATTTTTTTGGAAAATAAAACATTTTTTTAAGATTTTTTAAATATTTTTTTGAAAATAAAACATTTTTTATTGTTCGATTTAAAAAAAATATTTATTTATTTAAAATATTTTTATATTAAAATAATATAAAAACTGACCCGGGTCGGATCCGCGAGTTGGGTCCGACCCCGGCAAGCGATCGGGAACGAGGACGAGCCGCGTTGCGCCCGACTCAGATTTTTTTTTCGTCTTTTTTTTATTTGTTTACTCGAAACGGCGTCGTAGCCGGGCGTTCGGGACACCCGGCCCGGCCCGACAACCCGCCCGATAGCCCGCTCCGCGACTCGGCTCCCGCGAACCCTACCCGATCCGAGACCCAGATCGCGACCCGACTCCCGCCGCCCCCGAATCTCGTGAAACCCTACCCGGTTCTGAGACCCGAATCCGACTCGATGACCCGGAAAATCGCAAACCCTAGGGTTTGTGAATCCGCGGCGCCAAGGGGGAAAGGCCGAGGTGTGCGGCGGCGATGGCGGCGACGGTGGCAACAACGGCTACAGCGGCTACGGCGACGGTGAAGACAGCGGTTGGCCACTCAACTGGATCGGCGACGGGGCTCGTGGCGCGGCGGTAAGAGAAGCGACGAAGACCTTGATTTACTGAGGTCGAAATTCGGAGATGGAGGGGTTTCGAGAGAGGGGGCAACAATGGCTATGCAACCGGAGGTGGCGGATACCTGGTGGCGGTGAATGGTGGTGGTGACGACGATAGGGTAGCGGCGGCGGCTTCTCGATTCTCGGATCTGGTGTGGTGTCAACGGATCGGTCACGGCAACCGCTTCGGGGGGGAACAACAGCAGCAAGAACTCCAGATCTATGGCGTAGATCTCGGCCGGACCTTCCTCGGCCTCGATCTTGTCTCACTCAGGCCAAATCCGAGCCTCCACCGGCCGGATCTGACCTTCTCGGAGTCGCTTGCGGCCAGCCTTCCCCGAAGTCTCTCGGTTGAAGGTGGGCTGAGCTCGCGGCTCGAGTTCTCTCCGTGCTCGCCCTTCAACCCTTCCCAATGTCTCTCGGTGAAGGATCTCCGAGCTTGCCACCACCTCCGACGATGTTTGCGGCCACCTATTTATAGGCGAAGGAAATCCGGTCGACGAAGGGGCTCGGCCGTCGGCATCCGGTTCCGCTCAACTGAACTGGTGTCCCATCGAGCTTTTCCAGCGAAGCTCGCTCAACATTAATGGCGCTTGCAATCTTATCCCCTCCGGCCGACGTCGGCCTACTCCCCTCGGCCGTAGGCCATCTTTCGCACGCGTCGCCGGCCACCGCGCGTGAACTACAAAGGCGGAGAAAGAAGGAGTGAGGAAGAAGAAGGCAGGAGGAAGAAGAAGGAAGGAAAAAAGGGGGGGTGGGGCCAAGTCGCGCGGGCCCACGTGGAGAAAAAGGGGGCTGGTGTTTTTGTTTTTTTCTTTTGCTTTTGTTTGTTTATTTATTTATTATTTACTATCTGAAATAGGCAAATAAATGTTAAAAAAAAACCTAATCAATTAAAAAAATGAAATTTAGGTGCCAACAGCTGCCCCTCTTTGAAGGTGAGTTTGCAAAAGTTGCATTCAAAGACAAACCTGATACCTAAATTTTGTCCATGCATGCGTTGCATATTTTATTATTTTATGAGGAAAAAAAAAAGCAATATAACTTTACATATACTAAGACAGATAAGAAGATACCTGTAATTACTTACCGAGAGTGAGTGAGATAGGGTGTGAACCCCAAGTTTTGGCAAGTATCAAGGCGTCATCTTACCTGGTGACATGAGGAAGTTGCTTTTCCAGGACCCGAATTATTCTTCGGTTGCCTGTTAGAGCAATAAGTGATTTGTTTAGGACCCGAACCTTTTTTCGGTCGCCTTGACGGGGAATTGTCTTCCTAGGACCCGAACCTTTCTTCGGTCGCTTTGTTAGAGCAATAAGTTGGTTTGTCTAGGACCCGAACCTTCCTTCGGTCGCCTTGACGGGAGATGCGCCGACCTTTCTCAGGGCATCATATTTGTTGGGGTGTCTGACTTCTGTCAAAGACACTAGTTGGAACCTGACCTTTCTCGGGAGGATATGCTGACCTTTCTCAGGGCATCGATTCGTGGAGTGTCTGACTTATGTCGAAGACACTAGTTGGAACCCGACCTTTCTCGAGAGGATGCGCTGATCTTTCTTAGGGCATTGATTTGTAGAGCTTCTGACTTCTGTCGAAGACACCAGTTGGAACACGACCTTTCTCGGGAGGATGCGCCGACCTTTCTCAGGGCATCAATTCTGGAAGATACCTGGACATTCACAAGTACATCAAAGAGTACCTGGATATTCACAAGTACTAACCTGAAGGGTATCTGGGCATTTGCAGGTGTCAAAATGGGTATTTAGCTGACCATAGGCATTGAAGTGGTACTTGGATGATCACAAGTATGAATTCTTAGGGGATACTTGGACATTCACAAGCATTGAAGGGGTACTTGATATTTGGAAATATCAATGACGTACCTTGGATATTTGTGAAGGTGTCCCACCTCTTGGTAATTGAGAAATATCGAGTGCGTACCTGGGATATTCATGAAGGTCTCTCACCTCTTAGTCGTTGGAATATCGAGGACGTACCTTGGATATTCATGAAGGTCTCTCACCTCCTGGTAATGGGAATATCGAGGGCATGCCTCGCATTTTTGCGAGGGTTTCTCATCTCCTGGTAATGGGAATATCGAGGACATACCTGGGATATTCGTGAAGGTTTCTCACCTCTCGGTATGGGGAATATCGAGGACGTGTCCTGAATATTCATGAAGGTCTCTCACCTCCTGGTAATGGGAATATCAAGGACGTGCCCCACATATTCATGAAGGTTTCTCACCTCCCGGTAACATAACTTTGAATGTAGCACGAGGCTTACCTGGATGGCCGCAGGCACTCAAAAGGGCTGGAACACCTGGGTAGCCACATGTGTACAAAGTACTGGAATACTTGGATGAACACGAGTACTTAATGATATGATTTGGGGTCATTTAGTTGGTCCAAGTATAAGAAAGCATACCTGGGTAGGCGTAGGCACACAAAGCAGTGAAGTGCTTGAACAACTGCTATTATTTCGGGACAACTCGGGCAAGTTGAGTGTCAGGAAAATGGAGTATCCGAACGGTGGCCGGTACTAAAAAATAATAGGGATAGAGATATGCTTACCTGGCAATATCTCTGATCTTTAAGAGTATTTCTGCTATTTGCACAACATGTACACATGATTGTATATGTTGTAAATTCATGAGTTCAAATAAGATTCATGCATGATAATTTTGTCAGCTTTGTATCATCTGATTTCCACTGGGGAAGATTTTGAAAGACAACATCTATTCGGAATATAGATGCTTTGAGCATGCCAGATAAGGGACTTTCAGTCTGAAAGGACTTTTCACTCACTCTCTTGGAGAAGGCTATCCTGACCATTAATGCAGGATTTGTAAGGACCACACTATCTCACTGTCATCATGTCAGCAGGGGTCTGAGTATTCTCATAAACAGTACAACTTTACCAAGGTCAAGGCTTATGAACGAAATGCCGCACGATCATCTTCGAGTTTGCAAGTCAAGAATTCTGTGAAAAGAGATAGAGTAATCTTGCTCGTACTTCTTCGAGCGATGCTTATTGACACATAAAATCCTACGTTAATTGAAGTGCCCCTAATCTGAAGAGACTTTTTACAATGGGAATGTAACGCAGCCTTGGCTCACATGTAAGAGGATGAGAGTTGGTGATTGTCTTAGCATTTGTCACTAGTCTTTCTTCACGGTCAGATGGCGGTTGTATCAGCAATTTCTCTTGGGAATACAAATGGCTGTATTTCTGTTCGGGGCATCGGCCTTGCTTTTACCAGGAACACTGCTTTTTCATGCCCCTATTTCTCATCTCAATTTTTCATCCATGGGCATTGACCTTGCTTTTACCAGGTATACTGCTTTTTTATGCCCTAGTTTTTGTCCTTGTTGCTTGAGGAACTGATCTTGACAAGTTCAAGCAAATGCTTTCGTTAGACTTATTGAGTCTTCTAGTATTTCCAATTATGCTGCTCGAATGGCGGCAGCTTCTGCTTTGCCTCCATGTGAGGGTGAATTTCAATTGGGTTGTACAATGGATACAAGTGTGTAAAGAAAGAATTGCTCTTTATGACTCTAGGGCACTTAAATTAACGCGAGTATTCATATGTAATAAAGACACTCAAAGATTGATGTAAGTGCAAGCAAGAGAATTCCTATCCCTTTTCTCACCTCGTGATGTTGACTTGCCTTCAACTTGCCCCAGTGTAGGGTGGTTTTTTGACGTGGGTAGGACAGAAACTTTACCAGTGTAAGGAGCTCAAAGGGGTGAGCAATGAAATGCCTCTCACTATTTTGATTGTCGTACTATTCGCGAGAGAACTCTTTACCCTGCAGCCATGGAATCTTCTGTACTCATCTCACGAGTGTATAGATGGGGGGACCGTGTGTAGGATTGGCTTGCCTTTCATCATTCTGATGCGCCTCATCCAACATGCTCGATTAATCTTGTATTCTTCATTTAGTTGTCTATTCTAATAATTCTCAATGGAATCAAAGACTTAGACAGACAAAATCGTCATGCAAAATTCATTTGGAAAAGGCATGCAGCATTTTAAATGTGACGGAGTTTGTACTTCTCAAAACAAATGAATACTTTTGGCTCAAAAAGACCTTCTTAGTAACTTTAAGGGCCAACATAATAGTATTGTTAAATTTTGAACATCAAAAGGGTTATTCACAAAGGGGTGTCAATAGTTATTCCTATTGATTAAGGACATGACACATGAAGGATCAGCCAAGAATTAAGAATTTGATTAAACATCTTTGTTTTTGCCCCGAGCTTGGATCACTTGGTTTGCTCTATTTAGCCATTTAATCTAGCTTTTGAATCCCAATGCCTCCTGCCAATATGAGTTCAGAGAGTGAGTGTCAGAAATGATGCCAAGTTACCTTTCCTCCAGAGTTTATTTGTGCTGGTTCTTAGGGAAGTTGCTGATGGCCCTTTTTACATTTCAATGCTTCCTTCGGCTAGTCTTTCCGACTTGTGGCCACATATGCATAATTGCTGGTCGTTGATTGATTTTCAAAGCTTTTCTTCTGTGGAATTTTTCCTTCCACCTCTGATTATAGCAGCATCAGGCAAAGTCCTGTACCTCAAGCTTCTATGGAATTTGAGATCGTCAATCAAAACTTCCAATTCTCCAATGGTAATTACTTCTTGCAAGAGCATGTGTCTGGAACAAGCAGTGAGGCCTCCATATTCTAAGATTATTGACTGGGACAGAAGATTCCTTTTGACCAAATAGATTCTTGAATGATGCGTCCCATACACCGAGCTGGGTGAAATTGACATGGATTACTCTTACGCGTCTGTGGCATCCTGGAAATTCAAAGCCAAGCCTTAAGGTGTGTTAAATGTCTTTAATTAGGTGATAGAATTTTATGGCTTATGCTTTAGCCAATTTGTCTTTTAATTTGATGAATTTTGCTTGTGTTGTGGAAATTTAAATTTAAATGCTTGGCCATATGATTTAAATTTCAATAATTAAAAATATCCCAAGACTTTGGCCAAGATAAAATTTGAATTTAGAAATTCAAAAAAAAAAAAAAAGAAGAGAAAATAGGGTTATTTTCGAAATGGGCCTTGGACCCATTAGCCTAAAGCTTGGTGGGCCAAGCTAGTCGGCCATTAGGGCCTAAGAAGGGGAGCTCGACCAGCCCAAGGGGGAATGGCCGGATGGGCCTAAGCCCAAGCCCATTCAAAATTCAAAAAAATAAAGATTACAAGTGGCCAAAGGAAGAGCATGCATTGGTTGGTCATTAGGTGGATCAATCATTGCAAATGATGGGATTAAGGGATATAAAAAGAGAGAGAGAAGAGGAGTGGCTGGTTCCTCTAGCTCCATTCGGTCGAGAGAAGTGAGAGGGAGAGAGATTTCGAGAGAAAGGGAGAGGAGGGATCGAGAGAGAGAGGTGGAGCCGAGAGTTGCCGCCGCCCGTCCGCGTACGTCCGCCTAGTCCGACTGCCGTACGCCGTCGTCCATCGCTGTTTGTTCATCTTGGAGGCAAGTGGGGTCCTTAACTTCTCTTGCATGTCTGTTTTGTTGGTTGCATGTTCGGTTTTAGGTGTGATTTGGGCGAAAAACCGAGGTAAGGGTTGGATGTGTTCAAGCTGTGTGACTGTTTTCGTTTGGTTTGTGGTAGTCAGTATCTTAGCCGAGATTGCATGTGTACTTGGAGTGCGATTTTGGCTTCGGTGTCTTCATAAAAGTTGAAGCTAACATCTTGTAGTATGACATACTCGAATTTCATGGAAAACTATGGTGATATGTGGGGTCAAAAGCTTTGTTATACGGAGACCTCAGATCTGCGAAATCTTCACTGACCTTTTGTTGATTTCTTGGTTGCATGTTGATTTCTGTTGGAGATCTCACTTTGTTGTCTTCTTGAAAGTTGTAGGAAACACCTTAAGCTACAACATACTCAAATTTGAAGCAAAAATAACAAGTATAACTTGGTGAATCTGTTAGATCTTGGAGATGGTTGATTCTGGTGAGGTGTACCGAGACACCTGAGACTTCATGGGTTAAAATGGTGACCATAATCTGGTTATTTGACCTAGATCCCTTCACGAAAATTGTAAAGGACACATTGTTACATAACATACTTAAAGTTCAGAAGGAACGAAAGAGATTTGATGGGTGAAATCTAAGAAATACGGAGAAGTGTGTTCTGGACGTCGCGGTAGTGATTCCAGAAGTTTCGTAGGGCTATAGAAATTAATCTAAAAATAATTTGGCTTAAAGTTCTTAACGAAAAAGGTACGAAAATGTGTTGGCTATCACCCTGTAAATTTTCGCAATTTTTGAAGACCGAATGGGTATTTTAATTTAATTTATTCGGAAACTGTGCAGTGGGTTTAAATCCGAGAATTTTAGGATGTTTTTGGAGGAAATTGTGAAATTGTGAAAAATACAACTTAGCCACGAATTTTATATAAAATTGTGATCCTATAAATGATTATTGAATATTATGATTTTGGGAAAATCATAAATATTAAAGATTTATTTATGAAAAATAAATAAATATAATAAAATAATAAAATAATAATGAAATAATGAAATAATAAAATAAAATAGATTTTTATTTGGCCATGGATTCAATTCCATTTGTGTGGCACTTGTGTGATGAGGTCTTTGTACATGCATTAAGTTGAAATACTTATGTGATTAAGCTATGACATGTGCATGACATGTGAATTGAAATGCAAGTGTGATATGTTTGATGCCATGCCAAATTTCCATGTTAAATTGAGATAAAAGATAAATGTGGATGAGAATGAGGTTGTGGTGGAGGATGTTGTCTGGTGGCCTGGTGGCATAATTCCAGAGATTCCCCGGGAGTTTCGGGATGCCCGGAATGTGGGGGCGGAAGCCCCGTCGGAGGTTTCTGCCTGAAGGGAGTGACTTTCGCGATGCCGGGATTGGGGTGCGAGATCCCCGGCTAGAAGGGTAAAGGCCGGAAGCCCTGTCGGAGGTTTCGCCCGAAGGGAATGCCTTGTGATGCTAGTTGAGATGCGAGATGCTCGGAATGTGGGGGGCCGGAAGCCCGGTGGCCATGAGATGGCTGGAATCTTTGGGATCCCCGTCGGAGGTTTCTCGCCCGAAGGGATGATGATGATGATGATGATGATGATGATGATGATGATGGTGAATTTGATGATTTGAGAAAAGATAATGTGGGGATCAATTGATAAGTAAAAGTGGAAATTGATCTATGACGTGATATGCATGGTGATGCATGGCTAATGAGGATGTGATATGCATGGTGATGCATGGCTAATGATGATATGATGTGATATGCACGGTGATGCATGGCTAATGATGATATGATGTGATATGCACGGTGATGCATGGCTAATGATGATGTGATATGCATGGTGATGCATGGCTAATGATGATATGATGTGATATGCATGATGATACATGGCTGATGATATGATGTGATATGCACGGTGATGCATGGCTAATGATGATGTGATATGCATGGTGATGCATGGTTAATGATGATGTGATGATAATGATATATGAGATGCCATGATGATGATATATATGCTATGATGATGCATGAATATGCTTGACATCAAAAAGGTAAGCAATGCCTGCATTGTATGATGGTATGCATGGTGCACTGAGTTGTTATTGGATTTCCCTATCTGCTGAGTGGTTGTACTCACCCATTTTGGGGATAACATTTCAAATTAGCACTATGCCGCTACCTGCTGTTTCGCGTGGGGTATTTTACGGTCTACCGTCTGATGTTGAGGTGGAGTGTATGGAGATAGATTGTCCCTCTGTGCCCGGATTGACGTTTATCCAAGTGCGATGCTTAGTTATGTATGATATCGGCCTGGCTGGGGGCCCTGTCATACAAGAGTTCCTGTCTGTGCACGTTCGACGGGATGGAGCAATGCGAGGGATGCTGCCGCCGCCACCACCTGACACACCGGGTTGGGTGTGAGACCTATACGCGAGGAGTAAGAGCTAGATCACTTTTTGATGTAGATAGTTGATGCTGGTGATGGGAGGGTTTTGTGTTCATGTGAGGTTAGGGGTCAGAGTTCCTTTTTGAGATTTTAAGTGGGACATGGCAGAATCTTAACCTTTCTGGTTTTTGTACCGACCCGAAGGAAACCCCATCTCGCTATATGTATGTATGTAAGCAAAGTGTCAACGTTATTTATAAAATCGTGCTGTTAGTTGGTGTGTATTTGTATCATGGGTTAGAAGGGAGATAGATGACGATGTGAATTTTGCTTCCGCTATGAGTCGCGCATGGGACCGCTTTAAAAAAAAAAATGCCTGTAATCTGGCAAGGCTTAATTTAGCCAAGAGATAGAGATGGTAAAAGATGTAACACCGGTGCTGGTGACGACCTACGAAGGGTTCGGGGTGTCACAGCGTCTACTTGGGTAACGTCGATTTGCTCAAGTTATGACATCGAGTTTGCTACTTGATCTTCGACACTTCCTTAAATGCTGATGATTACCATTCATTTTTCTTCATTGAGTCAACCCAAACACACGTTTTTTTTTTTTTTTAATGATGGTGTAAACACATCACTCATATATAAAGGTGCATAGGCATTTTCATTATGATAGAGAAATGCTTGGCAATGCCAGGCAATGAACATCTTTCAAGAGTAGTACTTTTTCACAGCATCGGAATTAACTGGTTTAGAGAATTCTCACCCATCCATCTCAGTCAGAATCAAGGCTCCTCCGGGAAGTATCTTCTTTATTACATAGGGACCCTTGTAATTTGGGGCAAACTTGCCTTTAGGCTCTGGAAAGATTGGTAGCATCTTTCTCAAGACTAGCTCGTTTACCTCAAAGTGCTTGGGTCGCACCTTTTGATTGAACGATCGAGCTACTCTTTGCTGGTAACACTGACCATGACAGAGTGCTTTCAGTCATTTTTCGTCGATCATATTTAGTTGCTCAAACCTTTGTTGTGTCCATTCTTCTTTGGACAATCCTGCCTGGGATAAAATTCGCAAGGAAGGGATTTCTACTTCTACGTGCAAAACCGCCTCCATGCCGTAAACCAAGGAAAAAGGCGTTGCCCAAAGGAAGTTCGAATCGAAGTTCGATATGCTGTTAATGCGAAGGGCAACCTCTCATGCCAATCACGATAGTTTTTAGCCGTCTTGGCTAGGATTCTCTTGATGTTCTTGTTGGCAGTCTCTACAGCTCCATTCATTTGTGGACAGTAAAGGGACGAGTTTAAATGTTGGATTTTGAACTCAGAAAACAATTGATCAATCAACTTGTTGTTCAGGTTTGACCCATTATCGGTGACGATAGCTTCTGGTACGCCATAACGGGCAATTATGTCACGTCTAATGAATTTCATAACGTTTTGTGCAGTTACACTTACATAGGATGCAGCCTCGATCCATTTTGAGAAGTAGTCGATTGCAACCAAAATGAATCGGTGCCCATTTGATGCCTTCGGATTGATTGGGCCAATTACATCAATACCCCACATTGAAAATGGCCACGGCTCGATATAACTCGATGCAATTCAGTTGGAGGAATATTTATCTTGTCGCCGTGAATCGACAACGATGACAGCTTCGCACATGCGAGCACAATCACTCTCTAAAGGGAACCGAATAACCCAATCTCATTATTTTCTTGGCCAACATACGTCCATTCATGTGAGGGCCACATACTCCCCCATGTATTTCTTGCATTATTTGTGTGGCTTCATTTGCATCCACACACCTCGGGACCGAGTTATATGATCTTTTGTACAAATTTTCACCGCGACGAAGAATCTCGAAGCCATTTTCATCGGTATTTTCGATCGAGGGAGTGCTTTTTTTAGGAAATTCTTGCTTCGGATGTATTTCATGATGTCATAATACCAGGGTTTCCCATCGGGTTCTTCAATTTTAGTCATGCAATGGGCCTGTCTTGTCAGGACTTCAATCTTCAAAGGCTCTACTTCTAACCCCTTCGTTACTTGCAACATAGATGATAGTGTTGCTAGTGCATCGGCAAACTGGTTATGAATTCTAGGTAGGTATTCAAACGAGACGTCTTGGAATTCTCCTACCAATTCTTCTAAGTAGTCATGATAAGGCACTAGTTTGGCATCTCTTGTCTTCCATTCACCCACGGTCACGGAGGATAATTAAGGTGGAGTCACCGAACACTTTTAGTTTTGACACTTCCATTTCAATAGCCGCTTGTAGGCCGAGAATGCATGCTTCATATTCGGCTATATTGTTGGTGCATGGAAACATCAACTTTGCAGCCACAGGATAATGTTGTCCATTTGGGAAATCAAGACCGCCCCGGTGCCTGAACCTGACAAATTTACGGCTCCATCAAAGAACATAGTCCATGTGTCCTCTTCTACTGTTGAAATTCGATCGTCTGGGGAATGATCCTCGCATACTTCTTTGGGGCAATCTGCTAACATATTAGCAATCACTCGACCTTTAACTGATTTTTGCGACATCACTTGGATGTCGAATTCTGAGATCAGGATTTGCCATTTGGCCAATTTTCCCACCAAAGCCGGGCAATCAAGCAAATACTTGATTGGGTTACTCTCAGTTACAAGGAATGTCTGGTAATGCAAGGTATACTGCCGGAGTCTGTGCAATACCCATACTATTGCAGCACATGTTTTTTCTGACTTGGAGTAGTTTTGTTCCGACGCGGTGAACTTTTTACTCAAATAGTATATGGCTCGCTCCTTCCCATCATGGGGTCCTTTCTGTGCTAACATTGCACCTAGGGATTCACTGTTGATGGTAAGGTAGAGGGTCAAAGGGTGTCCTGGAGTCGGGGGTATTAAAACCGGGGGTTTCATTAGGTACTGCTTTAGATGTTCAAACGCCAATTGGCGGTCATCATCCCATTTGATTGGTGCATCTTTCTTGAGAAGTTTAAAGAAAGGTTTTGCAATTTCAGAAAGCTGGGAAATGAATCGTGCAATGTAATTTAATCTTCCTAGGAGACTTCGGACTTCTTTTACAGTCGAGGAGGGAGGCATCTCAAATATCGCTTTTGTTTTTGACGGGTCCACTTCTATCCCTTCACAGCTCACAATGAATCCAAGTAATTTGCCAGAAGTTGCCCCGAACACACATTTTGCTGGGTTCAAGCGCAACTTGAATTGGCGAAGTCGATTGAATAATTTTTCCAAGGTCTTCACATGGTCTTCTCCATGTCTGGTTTTGGCGATCATGTCATCGACATATACTTCAATTTCTTTGTGCATCATGTCATGGAAAAGGGTGACCATGGCACGTTGGTAAGTTGTTCCAGCGTTCTTCAGGCCAAAAGGCATGACCTTATAGTGAAAAGTTCCCCATGGAGTAATGAATGCGGTCTTTTCCTTGTCTTCCTCCTTCATTTTTATTTGGTTGTATCCTGAGAACCCATCCATGAAAGAGAAAAGTTTGAATCCAGCAGTACTATCCACAAGAATGTCTATGTGAGGTAGTGGGAAATCATCCTTTGGGCTTGCTTTGTTCAGATCGCGGTAGTCAACACAAATCCAGATTCGACCGTCTTTCTTCTTCACCGGTACAATGTTTGCTACCCAACTAGGATATTGCGAGACTTCAAGGAAGCCTACTTCCAGGAGCTTCATTACTTCTTCTTCAATCTTTTTTGACATTTCAGGCTTAGCTCTTCTTAGCCGCTGCTTCTTGGGGGCCACATCAGGGTTAGTTGGCAAGCTATGTTCCACGATTGTTGGATTGAGGCCTGGCATATCGGCATATCACCATGCGAATACGTCTTGATACCTTTTTAGGAGGGCAATTAAGCTTGCAGCTTTTTCTTTAGGAAGGTTCGCGCCAATCTTTATCTCCCTTGGATCTTCTATGCTACCTAAATTGACAATGGCGGTGTCTTTAGTAGTAGGGGGCCTTGTTTCATCGTGGCGCTTCCAATTCTGTTGAATTTCGTTGGAATCATCATCATCTGAATCATCAGAATTGCTATCATGGCTACTTACGGTGTTGGTCTGGACCGTTCCCATACCCTCGCCTGTCGCTAGATTATTCCTGTGTCATAGAGTAGAGAGGTTAAGGGAACAAATACAGTTAGTAGGATGCATGCTTCTTTCTTTTGAAAATGTGATAAATTGTTTTTAAAGATTAAAGACAAAGAAACATGAGGAGACCCGAGCCTCAGATTTCTTCTTTCATTTGGCGGCTGGCTATTATCAACGGGCCGGTTTGGTATGTCTCCTCATGCCCTCAAAATGTTTTCAACTTTATTTATTAGTAGACGGATTTACAGGGTGATTTCAAAAAATAGTTCCTTGAGGGGAACTGATGTTGAAAACAAAACAAGCCAGACATTAAAAAATATGTACAAGCTCCCACATAGGGGAGTATGCAAAGGAATTAAAAAGGATTCTACTCGAGTGGGTCTGCACCCATTTCCCTTGACGGTCCTGCGTTGATAGCGCCCACGAAGAAGTCTTCGTACCAATTGCCAGCCACGTCTCCTTGTGCTCCCGGCTTTGTAGATTTTAGATCATCCATGTCTCCACATCCATCAGGGACGATGTTGTGATGATGATCATAGAAACTTTGGGGAATTGAATAATTGACATAATAGTCAAATTTACCACTTGGTTGGCCCAAAGTGTCTATGATTGCCTCTCCTTTATGCGCCTCCTTAGCATGCTCAGGGAACATGGTACGAGTGTTGGGTACCACGAGGAGGTGATCATTGCCAAAACACAGCCACGGAGAGCGGAACGTGAATACCCCAGCATCCAAAAGATCTTGAACCTTGTCTCTGAGGATGGTGCAGTCATCTAACGAGTGTCCTAATTCCCTTAATGGTAATCACATTGCTTGGATGGATCATAATCAAGGAAGTACTCGGGGTTAGGATGGTTTAGTTCCCTGCCGATTATTCCTTGCTCTAGGAGGATGGGGAAAATAATGGCCATTGATTTAGGAAGAGGCGAATATGGCCGTGTGCTTCTTCGGGATAAGGGTAGCCACGTCCCTCGCCAAGTCATGTCAGTAGGGTCTTCTTCATTTACTACCAGCTCCTCATTGTGACGAGAGCGGAATGCACAGGTAGCTTGAGCGAAGTTTTCTGTCAAATGATGTACAGTCTCGCGTAATTCTTCGACTTCGTGTTGAAGTTGGATGAACGAGAAGTTATCACTTGTCTCTTCTAACTGCTCTTCCTCAATGGCACCTATGAAAATGTCCCCGAACATGGAGGTCACATCATCTGGCCCCTCTTTCTTAAGTGAGGGCCAAGTTGTGTCTTCTTGGATCATGGGCAATTTCGCGTTTTCGGGGTTGAACCATTTTGAAGTATTCACTTCCTCTTCCTCATGCATCATCTTGGCTGGGCCTGGGAAAATTTCCTCGAGACCGGGATATACAAGGCCGATTTTTTTCTTTGCTTTTTTATTTAGGGAATATCCTAAACCGATAGTATAGGGTCTCCTCAGGGCTTCAATGGGCTGACGAATGCCCTGCTTCTCCTACCAAGTCCTTGTCCTGGAATAAAATCGTGTCCAACCATGATTTTTCCTACCATGATTGCAGCGCTTGATACCTCGGGGACGAGGGGCAAAGTCCATCGAGTTTCCTGTATAGTAGACACGAGCTCAAACGATTGATAGCTAGCTTCGCTTTTGTCACTAGGTTCAACATAAGGGATGGCCGTCTCACGGTAGATGCGGTGATCTTCCTCCCCTCGGACCGTGATCAGTTTTCCTCCAACCACGAACTTCACACTTTGGTGGAGGCTCGAAGGTCTTGCTCTGCGACATAGATCCATGGGCGCCCTAAGAGGAAATTAAATGCGGTGGGGATATCCATCACCGGAACAAAATTTTGAATATGGTTGGGCCAATTTGAATGTCGAGCTCGATCTCTCCTCTTTGTTTCCTTCTTTGTTCCATCAAACGCTCGAACGGAAGTTTTGGGTACTGGATCCATGATCTCTCTATTTTAAGGCGACAGAGTGTCGCTAGTGGACATATGTTAAGAGCAGATCCGTTGTTAATCAGTACTTGAGCAACGTGAGATGCGTTGCATTTGACTGATATGTAGAGGCCCTTGGTGTGTCCTCTACCCTCCTCAGGAATTTCTTCATCAGAAAATGCCATTTGATCCTTTAGAAGGATGGTACCAACAAATTCCTCAAGTTTGTCATGCTCAATCGTTTCAGGGACATGTACCTCACTTAATACTTTCATGAGGGATTTCTGGTGCTTGACAGATGTCTAAAGCAATTCCAGCAGAGAGATCTGTGCTGGTGATTTTCGTAACTGTTCCACCACATTATATTCGTTGGCCTTAACCACGGCTAAAAACTCCTTAGCTTCTTCGTCAGTGACGGGCTTAGCAGACTGAGTATTTGCTTGAGCATAGGTTCGCCCGGATCTTGTGACTAAACAAACATCAAGGTCATAAGACCATGGTACTGCATTGTTGTATTCATATTTGTAAGGCTGGGGAATTTCGATGACTATGGCTGTTTCCGCTATTGATTCTTGGACAACGGCTCCCTTTCTTTCAAAGACGCTCTCAAGTGAGGTGGAATCCTTCTTTTCCTTTTCTGCATTTAGCGCAGCAAATTCTTCATCCCAGTTGATGAGGACTTGCGATATGGTAGAAACTATGCTGGCGTGGCCGGTGTACACGATTATTCCGGCCTCTATCATTCTTAATACCCTTTCCTCCATTATTGCAAAGGGTGCTATTTCATCACTTGGATAATACCCAGTTTCTATTAGCCCTCGATAGATGTCAACAATATGTGCATTGGCATTTTTGATTTGACCGGAAACTTTAACCGAATATCATGTTTACTTTGTCAGCATGATCAGGGAGCGGATTGCTTTGGATATTTGGCTTTGCAGTTTGGAATGAGAAGGCCTTAGTATCCAGCAGGTTCTGGATCCGATGCTTAAGGACAAAACACTCATCAGTTGAATGACCTACTTCTCCCATATGATAGTCACATTTTTTGGACGGGTCATAACTGGAGAAGTTTTCACCTTGGGTCGTCTTGGCTCAGTTGAAAGGAGGCTCTTGTTTCGGAGGATTGCCAAAACCTGGGAGGGGGATCCAGGAAGCGGAGTGAATTGTCTTCGGTTGTTGTAGCGCTGGGGTGGACGGCTATTGGTCTGTTGTTGGCCTGTGCTTGTTTGAACGGTTGGGAGGTGACCGGTGTTTGCGGTGTTGGTGGCATTGACATCAATCAGAGGTTCTTTATCTTTTTTCATGTTGAGCCTTCTGGCGACAGTGCGAGCTCGGTGAACCAGCCATCCCTTAAACCTGTCTCAATCTGCTCTCCTATTGGAATGAGTTGATTGAATGATTCAGCAATCGTAGTCACCATTCGATTGCGGTATTCGAAAGGGAGGGTCTTGATGAACATTTTTCTCAATTCAAAGTCAATTGGCTCAGGACTGATCTGGGCGGCGAGATTCCTCCATCTAATAGCATATTCTTTGAAAGATTCATGTTTTTTCTTTTCTGTGCGATCAAGATCCTCACGAGAAGGGGTAATGTCCATTATGAATTTGTACTGCTTGAGGAATGCTTCACTTGCTTCACTCCATGTCTCGATGAGGTTTATGTTCTTTTTGATGTACCACCTCAAGGCGGGACCTACCAGGCTTGATGGAACAACTGGATCATTAAAGGTTCATTATTAACGTCTTTGGGTCATTCGAACCAAGTACATCTCGCAAGTGAGCTCTTGGGCGTGTCGTGCCATCGTATTTCTCGAACTCGGGCATTTTGAATTTTTTCGGCATTTTGACCTTAGAGTAGATGGATAGGTCTGTTGGAGTAGGATCTTGAAGGCCCCGCAATTGTTTTAGCCTCTCTTCAAGTTTCTCAAGCCGTTTGTCATGTTCGAGTCTTAGACAAACCTGTTGGGCTTTGCTTTCGACTACGATTTGGTGCATATCGTCCTCCAATTCGGGCATGTTATCATCGGTATCTCTTCCTTGATCACCTCGGGTAGACGATTGTGGTAGCAATACTTCAATTGAGGCTGGGGCGGGAGCCAATTTGCCTTGGATGGAATCTATCTGCTTTGAGAGTTGTTGAAGCACATTGAAGACTTGCTTCATTTCATTTTCCATAATCTCGACACGGCTTGGTACGTTTTCTTCAGCCATTCTAGCTTTTGGATTTGGCAAATACGACTATGATGTGATTACCTATCAGCACAGAAATGAAGAAAACGTAAACAAGGGAAACACATGGACAACTGGCTCATAGCAAGGGTCGAGTCATTCTTATTTATTTACAGGAGATTTATACAATGCCGAAAGGGGCTTTTTACACAAGTTAGAATGACCCTAGATATTCACATTAGAAATATTCACGCCAAAAGTCCTGCTGCCCATTTTATATGCGATGGGAAGTTCTAGTTTTGTGGGGCTGCTTGCTTCTTCGTACTAGCTTTGATACGCGTCTTCTGCTGGTCTCCAAGCTCTTTTCAAGAGATTCGATTCGTCCTTGCAGGGTAAGTTTATCAACTACATCGGGGATTAGCGGTTGAAGTTCCTTGGGAATTATATGGTTGAGGATGTAGAATGTTGATGCATGATGAACTTTTTCTTGTCCTTTTAACCTTCTGGGCACGACGATCTTTTCAGAGTGACATCTACTCCATGCGTTCTGAATTATGCGGATCTCCTTTAAGTAGTTGTAGTCTGTACTGGTGAAAAAGATTCGGAACAATCCTGATTTGAGCGGTGGCGGGATTTCTTGGAGGACCCTGTACTGACGAGCCACCCTATATGGATAATATGAGGTAGCTCCGGAGAGGCCCAGCAACGGGATGGGGTCGTAATAATTAAGCGCAAAGCGCGCCTCTCCTGCAAAGAACCACTTAGCTCGCCATAGGAATGTCTCAGGGATAGGGTTTCTTAATAAGTTAATCCATCGAGTGTGGCCTCCCAAAATTCAAGACATCCTCTAGAGAAATTAAAGCCTATAATTAGGTAATGAAATTACCTATGGTATATGTGTTAGCCATTAGTTTTCTTAAGGCTAGGTGTTATTGTGCTTGTGTTTATGAATTTTGAATTTAGGACTATAGGATAAATTAATAATTTATGCTTGGCCATAGACTTTATAAATTAAATTTCAATAAATGAAATGTCATAAGACTTTGGCCATGTGGAAAATTTAAAGTTTAAAATATTTATAAAAGAAATTCAAAAAAAAAAGAAGAGAAAAAGGGGTTAATTTTCGAATGGGCCTTGGACCCATTGGCCTAAAGCTTGGTGGGCCAAGCTAGTCAGCCCATTAGAGCCCAAAAGGAGGCTGTCGACCAGCCCATTTGCCGGCCCAAGATAGGCCCAAGAAGAAGGCCCATTAGCCTTGCATGTCCTCCAACACTTGTTCTCTCCTTTTTGCCACTTGTTCTCCTCATGAGAACACTTGTCCCTCATGCAAGATAACAATGCATGCACTATAAAAGCAACCAAAAAGAGAGAGAGAAAGGGAGAGAGAGAGTGGCATTCGGCCAAGCCAAGTGAGAGAGAGTGAGTTGCGAGAGAGAAGAGGGAGGCCGAGAGAGGAGGAGAAGGAATCGCCGTCCGTCCGCTCGTGCTGTTCGTGAGGTCTAGAGGCAAGTTGGGAATCCACTTTCTACTCTTGCACCAATGTTTTCGCATGAACTGTTTGGAGTCAGAAACTTGTTTGAGCTTGCATGTGTGTTTAGAGTCCGATTTTGGCTTCGATTTCTTCATGAAAGTTGTAGCTAACATCTTAAAATATAACATACTGAAATTTCGTGGAAAATTATGGATATTTGAGGGGTCAAACCCTCATCTTACGGAGATGCTAGATCTGGAATATTTTCGTATGAACTGTTTGAGTCAGAATGTTGTGAGAGCTTGCATGCATATTTAGAGTTCGATTTTGGCTGTGATATCTTCATGAGAGTTGTAGCTAACATCTTGAACTAGAACATACTGAAATTTCGTGGAAAATGATTGAGGTATGAGGGGTTAAAGTCCTATTCTACGGAGACCCCAGATCTGTGAAGTTTTCACTGATCTCTTGCTAGATTCTTGTTTGCATGTTGATTTCTGTTGAATATTTGACTTCGATGTCTTCACAAAAGTTGAATTTAACACCTTAAGCTACAACATACTCAAATTTGAAGCAAAAAGAACAAGTATAGCTTGGTGAATCGGCTAGATCTTGGAAACAATGGTTCTGGTGAAGTATCTCGAGACACTCGAGACTTCATGGACTTAAATGGTGACCATACCTTGGTTATTTGACCTAGATCTCTTCATGAAACTTGTAAAGGACACCTTGGTACATAACATACTCAAATTTCAGAGGAAACGAAAGAGAATTGATGGGTGAGATCTAAAAATTTCGGAGAAGTGTGTTCTGGACGATGCGGTAGTGTTTCCAGAAGTTTCGTGGGGTTGTATAAATTAATCTAAAAATAATTTGGCTTAGAGTTCTTAATGAAAAAGGTACGAAAATGTGTTGGCTATCACCCTGTATAATTTCGTAATTTTTGAAGGCCATATGAGTATTTTAATCGAATTTATTTGGAAACTGTGCAAGTCTGGCCATTATCCGAATATAAGGTGCTATTTTGTGGAAATTGTGAAATTATGAGAAATTCAATTTGGCCACCAATTTGTTACGAAATTGTGATTCTATTTGTTTGTTTAATGATTTTTGAGTATCATGATTTTGGGAAAATCATAGATATTAAATTTAATATATGGAAATAAATAATAATATAATAATAAAATAATAAAAAAATAATAAAAAAATGATAAAATAAGAAGGAATTATTTTATTGGCCATGAACTTCATTGAATTGTTATGCATTGTTGTATGACATTGGTGTATGTATGATCATGAATTGTGATGCATGTGTGAATCATATGCCATGTAATAAAAAGATTAAAAAGGATGATGGAAGTGGAAAACGATATGTGAGTAAGAGGTTGTGGTGGAGGATGATGTTTGGTGGCCGAGTGGCATAATTCCAGAGATTCCCCGGGAGTGTCGGGATGCCCGGTGGTATACGGTACGTAATTCCAGGGGAGGCCTGGTGGTATGTCGATACATAATTCCGGAAGCCCTGTCGGAGGTTTCTACCCGAAGGGAATGCCTCGCGATGCCAGGATTTGGGTGCGAGATGCCCGGCTAGAAGGGTAAAGGCCGGATGTTCGGTTGTATCTTGGATACATGCCCGGAGGTTCCTCGTGATGCTAGTTGGGATGCGAGATGCCCGGAATGTGGGGGCGGATGCCCGGTTGTATCTTGGATACATGCCCGGAGGTTTTCTCGCATGAGATGCGAGTGTAAAATATGAGATAAAATTGATGAATCGAGGAAGGGTGATGTGGTGATCAAATTTAAAGATAAAGATGAAAATTAACTCATGGCATGATATGGTATGATATGCATGATGATATGCATGATGATGGTGATGATATGTGATGTGATATGATGATCACCCATGGTATGATATGCATGATGATATGCATGATGATGGTGATGATATGTGATGTGATATGATGATCACCCATGGTATGATATGCATGATGATGGTGATGATATGTGATATGATATGATGATCACCCATGGTATGATATGCATGATGATGGTGATGATATGTGATATGATATGATGATCACCCATGGTATGATATGCATGATGATGATGATGATATGTGATGTGATATGATGATCACCCATGGTATGATATGCATGATGATGATGATAATATGTGATGTGATGATGTCATGATAAGGATGACATGTATGATATAATGATGCCATGATGATGATTATGATGATGACATATGATGATATGATATGCATGATGATAAGGCATGATGATGCATGATAGTATTACGCATGGCTGCAAGGTAAGTTACGCCTGCAATGCATGTATGAATTGTATGATGCATTGAGTGGTTTTTGGATTCCTTTACCTGCTGAGTGGTTGTACTCACCCCTTTTGGGGACCAACATTTCAGATTAGTAGATGGTTTGAGCGGTTGGATATGACCGTGGGGAGAAGGATAGCAAAGGAGGGAACCTTCGGACGCCGACACTGGTTGATGGACTTGAAGCATACGATTATGGGAGGAGATGTCGGTCATCTTTTAAAGTATAGCCGAGTATAGAAACATTGGCATTTCGATGTACTGACTAAAGATGTCCACATGCTTTATGTAAATAAACGTGTCCGGCTTTAACTTATATAAGATGTTTAGTAGGTGTGCATCGATTTCTGAATGTAGGGAAGGGAGTTGTTGGATATGCTTCCGTTATGTAAAATGCGCAAGGGACCGTTAATAAAAGATGTAAACCCCAATGGTTGTATGGACCCGCTGCACTTGAAATGGTATCAGAGTGATATGTTAATAAGCAAAGTGAATGGTAAGCGAACTGTGGCGACCCTAATCGGATCGGGGGCCGTCGAGGGGTGCCACATCGAGAATATTCCTCATTGGGAGAGTATTTTTCCAAGCTTTGAAACTTTTGCAATGGGTGTTTAAATTCATTGATTTCAAATATTTGCATGAGGTGCCCGAATCCTTTGATATGGGAAAAGAACCACATTTGTAAAATTTCTGGGGCGGCCCTCATGATTTTTTTTTTTTTTTTTTCTTTAAAACGATTAAGGGATAAAAACGTTTCGGCTAAAACCATGTTCACATATCCTGCTCCAAAAATGACTTGATTTACCACCCATGTGATTGAAAGATTTATAGCATTCTTTCGATGGGGAAAAATAATAAAACCAAAGAATGCTAAGAGGAAGATCTTGGCTTTTTGGGTCATTGATTGTTTTTCAATGCATTCGGTTAAAGATGATAGCGGAAAAGCATTGTTGTTGGCTTGAACAATTTCTCTTACCGAATGATTTTTTAGAAACCGCGATAGACTAACCACAGGGTTGATGCCGATTGGTGGCGTGGCAAGCTCGCTTCCCAGGGGCATTCCTATGGCGAGACTGTACTCTTCTAAAGTCGGAGTCAGTTCAAATCTATCAAACATGAAGGTGGATGCTTCAGGGCACCAGAAATGTGGTAATGCTTGCATGACCCCAGAGTGGATATTGATTTGGAGCAATGGGAGGAGATGACCGATTCTTGTTTTGACGCACTCTTGGCCAAGTTGATCTAACTGCTTCCACCATCTGAGGAGCTCTCCCTTTGGTGTAGGAATGAAATGGATATCAAATCTTCCCATTGCATATAATAAAGGGAAGCACACAACTTGACCCTATTTTGCCATGAGCCAGAAAAGACTAAGTAAAAAAAACTTTGCTTTTAAATAAAATGGCAAGCACAAAGACATACAGGTGAGATGTGTGATTCGATTTCTAACTCAGAAGGCTTGATGAAATTAAAAGGGTATCCGCCCGTCGCAGTCTCGCGTTAGCAGCATACCCCCTTAACCTCGGCTAAGAAATTCGGGGAAAAGAAAGGCAACCTCTACATCGCAGTCTTGCGTTCGAGGTCGTATCTTTCTTAACACCATCCTAAAAATCCTATGGCAGCCCAGGTCCGGCAGTCGGGTTGTGTGTGCCATGTGTAGTGCCAAAACAGTAAATCATGCATAGCAATTTATAATCACAAGATAATCTATTTTAAGCAAAATTAAAATAAATTTCTAAGCTACTAACCTGCATAAAAAAAACAAAAACAAGTCAGTAAAGAATTTAAACAAGACAAAAATGGCCTAAGTCTTCAAAATCCCCAGCGGAGTCGCCAAGCTGTCGCGACCTCTCTTTTTCGGTGCCCGTAATCGGGTACGGGCGCCTAAGGAAGCTAATGGCTCGGCTGAATTTATTAAGCCCAGACTCTCCCAAGTCCACAAATTCACGACTTTAATAGTCTAAATTTTTAACCTGTAAATTAATTTTAAAACGGAGTTGCCACTAATCGGTTTGGGGTGGGTCGATTAGAAACCCAAGCGAAGTATCGGGAGAAATACTCGCTCTGCGCAACCCAGAAATTAGGATCGGGGACTTGATTACACTAGTTAATCACTAATGCCCTTTCGGTACCTAATCTTGTTTAAACCCCGAGGTTTTTGGATGTTCGGGGGATTTTCCATGCATTTTTTTGGGGGGGGAACATTTTTTTTAGTCATTTTCTGATTTTTGGACGCAAAAGGGATTTTTTGATATTTTTTTGGAAAAAATACAAGTCTATTTTGGCTTTTTCTGAATTTTTTGGCTTTTTCATGAATTTTAGACTTTTTTTGGATTTTTGGCATTTTTTTGGAAAATATGAAATATTTTTGATTTTTTTGATTTTTCTGAAAATAAAATATTTCTTGAATATTTTTTAATATTTTTGGAAAATAAATTATTTTTTATTTTTCTCGATTTTTTTGGAAAATAAAACATTTTTTTATTTTTCGATTTTTAAAAAAAATATTTATTTATTTAAAATATTATTTTTATATTAAAATAATATAAAAACGACTCGGGTCGGATCGCGAGTTGGGTCCGACCCGAGCCAGCGATCCGAACGAGGACGCGGGCCCGACTCGAATTTTTTCGTCTTTTTCTTCTTCTTTTTTTATTTGTTTATCGAAACGCGTCGTAGCCGGCGTTCGAGACACCGGCCGGCCCGACAACCCGGCCCAATAGCCCACTCCGCGACTCGGCTCCTACGAACCCTACCCGGATCCGAGACCCGGATCGCGACCCGACTCCCCCGCCGCCCCTAATCTCGCGAAACCCTACCCGGTTCCGAGACTCGATCCGACTCGATGACCGGAAAATCGCAAACCCTAGGGTTTGCGAATGCACGGCGCCGAGGGGGAAAGGCTGAGGTGCGCAACGGCGATGGCGGCGACGGTGGCAACAACGGCTACGGCGGCTACGGCGACGGTGAAGACAGTGGTTGGCCACTCAACCGGATCGGCAATGGGGCTCGTGGGCGCGGCGGTAGGAGAAGCGACGAAGACCTTGATTTACCGAGGTTGAAATTCGGAGATGGAGGGGTTTCGAGAGAGGGGGCGACAATGGCTATGCAACCGGAGGTGGCGGATACCGGTGGCGGTGAATTGTGGTGGTGACGACGATAGGACAGCGGCGGCGGCTTCTCGATTCTTGGATCTGGTGTGGTGTCGACGGATCGGTCACGGCGACCGCTTTGGGGGGAACAACAGCAGCAAGAACTCCGATCCATGGCGTAGATCTCGGCCGGACCTTCCTCGGCCTCGATCTTGTCTCACTCGCCAAATTCGAGCCTCCACCGGCGGATCGACCTTCTCGGAGTTGCTTGCAGCCAGCCTTCCCCGAAGTCTCTCGGTTGAAGGTGGGCTGAGCTCGCGACTCGAGTTCTCTCCTGTGCTCGCCCTTCAACCCTTCCCGATGTCTCTCAGTGAAGGATCTCCGAGCTTGCCACCACCTCCGACGATGTTTGCGGCCACCTATTTATAGGCAAAGGAAATCCGGTCGACGAAGGGCCTCGGCCGCCGGCATCCGGTTCCGCTCGACTAAACCGGTGTCCTATCAAGCTTTTCCAGCGAAGCTCGCTCAACATTAATGGCGCCTGCAATCTTATCCCCTCTGGCCGACGTCGGCCTACTCCCCTCGGCCGTAGGCCATCCTTCGCGCGCGTCGCCGGCTACCGCGCGTGAACTACAGAGGCGGAGAAAGAAGGAGCGAGGAAGAAGAAGGCAGGAGGAAGAAGAAGGAAGGAAAAAAGGGGGGGTGGGGCCAAGTCGTGCGGGCCCACGTGGAGAAAAAAGGGGGCTGGTGTTTTTGTTTTTTTCTTTTGCTTTTGTTTGTTTATTTATTTATTATTTACTATCCGGAAAAGGCAAATAAATGTTAAAAAAACCTAATCAATTAAAAAAATGAAATTTAGGTGCCAACAATCACATAAAAAGACCAAAATTGTCCTAGCATTCAGTAAAAGTCACATGCAGTTTTATCAGTTGCTAATTGAAACATTTCATGAGAGAAATTCCATCTCCACTTGCCATAGTTACACCGTTCAAGATAGACAGCTGCCCAGGAGTGAAGTAAAATAATGAGTGACCGACTCATAAGTTGAAACTAATAGAAGTGCTGAGACATTCCAATAACTTTGATTGACAGAAAAATAAACCCCAGATGACTAAATGATTAAGCTTGCAGTTTTTACTGTGAAAACAGATCGACGAGCTAATGCCAAGTAAGCAAACACTTTGATAGAAAATTATTTTCCAAAAATAATGAATAATGAAAGTAACTCGGCCGACATAATGCCATTAATTATAGAACCAGAATCCTGCTTGACATGGAAGAAACTATGTATACAAGATGACTACTATAAACCGCTTGCGGTAAATATCACTCGATTTACATTTGACTCCAGCAACTTAAAAGGGAAAATCTAAATAATTTTCGTTTGTTCTTATCTCTTAATTGAAGGTAGAGTATTGAGAGTACAAGAGTCAAACATCAAAAGGACTTAATTTCTCCTCTCATCTCACCATGAATGGCCTTGCACGTAAAGGTCCCCGTCATGCAGATCTTATTTGAACATAGTTTTAATGGTCATGCCACCAATGCGGAGGTACCACATCTACTTGAGGTTCATCTGTAACAAAGTATGTCTAATAACTTCACTCGTAATAGAGCTCCAAGGATTTATCCGCCAGCACTCACTTTGTAACATAAAAAATTTCTTTCGCCAGTTATTGTTGCGAAATATCAAATTTTAGAGGAACATTTAATTTAACGTTCCCATAATCATTTATCCAAGATATTTTCCAAGATTTCAAAAGCTTGGGTAAACGCTTTCTAATTGTATGGCGAATTAATTATAGTTCAGACTGCCAAATTTAGCGATCCACAATGTAAAGGTACCCTCTATCAGCATGTGGTACACAGGTCGTAGCATCCACAAAGATTAGAAATGTCAGTCTTGCCGGAATTCAAAAATACCACAAGATGTGAGACTCAAGCTCTTCATCCATGACAAAAAAGCTTAATCTTAAGCAGACTTCAACCACTTATTCACGAAACTTGAAGCATCAATTCAAAAACTATAAGACGAGTTTTATATTATGAACTACATAATGTATCAGAACCATAGGAATCTAGGATGACAGTTCTGTTTCTCACCATTCCCTACTCTGTGATGTCTAGCTAGTGATATTTTGAGACAAGAGTTCATGACAAAAACTGACAGAAATTGAGAGGAAAATTCAAGCCCCAAATTATCAATTACGTGGTGCATTGACTCTCTATCTCAATAGAGCTAAACGGTTCTCAAAACTTAAAAGGAGTTACTCATGTGTGGTTTCGAATATGTCCCTTGCAGGTCAGCGAACTTGTCTGAAGTTTTGTTCGCTGCATATATAATATATAAAATTTAATTAGAAACAAAAATCAGGAAAGAAAAGAAAAAATACCCGTAAGAACATAATCAAGGGAGTAAAAGCAGAATGATAGGAAAGTTGCATGTTCTTTGAAGAGCACTTGCGGGGCATTACTCACCTTCCTCCTTACTAGTATCAAAGTTGCAGATTGATGTTTAAGTTGCATCTATCATATTCCACCCAATTCAATATCTGGCTCCACTAAAATACCCTAATTCCTAATTTGACCTTTCCTCTATAGCCACAAATCCCCCACTGCACATTGTCTCAATTAAAAAAAGAAGAGAAAAGAAAAGAAAATTACCTTCGATATTTAACCACCCACATTGTCAACTAGGATGCCATTGTCGCGTTTAACGGTGATTTAATGGCCATGTCAGCAGTTTTTTTAAAGAGATATGAACAAAATAGACTTGACATTTGAGATCTATTTGTGTCTTCAACTCTCTTCTTATACCATAGACTTTCGATTTCAATACAATATTTAATTCATTTTAATTTGTTTTAACTTCGTTGCCGAGTTTGTTATGACCATGCTATGTTAGTCATATATATCCTCTGCTTTTAGTTTAATTTTCTCTTACCGTTCAATTGGTTGATGACATATACTTTAGTGATATTTTTAATGTAGTTTTCTTTTGTTACGATTTTCCTCTAATTTTGTTGCCTGGGGAGACAAGTTTTTTTTCTACTTATTTTATACTACCATGACGAAGCATCATATTATATTTCTTTATAAAAATTCTTAGCATTTCTTCACTTGTTAATCGTAATTGAGCTAACTGTAAGAAAAACAAAAAAGATAGAAGAAAAATTGACGAGTGTAAGGTGGAGAACGTGTCAATGTCAACTTCTCATACAGCACTACAAGTACGCACTATCACGCATTTATTCAATTAAACTAGATAAGAGCAGATTGAGTTATTTTCTGATCTAAAAAATGTGGATATGCATCTTTATAAGTGAATGGGAAGAACTGAAGAAATGTTGGCTGATTGTTTGAAAGGAGACAATCAAATAAAGAAATGGGAAGGGAACAAATTGATAAGAAAATAAGGCATGGTACGAGAGGAACGGGAGAGCGTACCAAGTGCTAACGACTATAGGAGGTCTCCTTGAATATAGGCGCCGGCAGGAGTCCCAACACCGCTGGCAAAATTCCGAGATGTCAAGACCATCGCCTAACTTTGGGCATGCATGAACATGGAGATGACACGTGTTTGGTAAACCAGGCAAATCTTGCAGTGATTCACAATGGCCTGCACTAAATTTTCGCAATTTACGTAGCTTTGACAGATCAGGTAACCTTTCTATGGAGCCGCAATTCTCAATAAATAATTCCTCCAGCGATTCCATTTGTTCCAAATCCTGAATCTCGATTAGCTGTGAGCACCAAAAGATCCTTAGCTTCTCGAGCTTCTTTAAGCTTGATAGACCCGAGAGCCTCACTAGCGATTTACAGTCACACACTTCTAAAAAATGGAGACTCTCAAGATGTTTGAACTCGATCTCTGTCAATCCCCATTCCAAGAGTGATAACTCAGGCAAACATCTCAATTCGGAGAGTAGGGGCTGCTCTATCGGTGACTTGACACCAGTTAATCCCAAATAATGAAGACCTAGAGGAAGCCTTGGCAGAGATCGAGGATCATCACAAACTATGTGAAGTTCCCTAAGCATGGGAGGCCATGTGATATCTATATTATTACCATCATAGTAGGTCAAAAATTCAAGATTCTCCAACATCAGTATGACCTTCGGCAGCTCTCTTATCTTACTTTGTCTCGTATTTAAGATCTTCAGCCTTTTAAGATATCCAATAGAAGCAGGTAGTTCTATTATCTTTGTGTTGAACAAGTTTAAATAGAGCAATGATTCTAGTCCTCCAATGGAGTTTGGTAACTCCCTTATCTGAGTTAATGATAGGTTCAGACCCTCTAAATTTTTGAGATCTTCAAGAGAATCAGGTAACTCTCTTATTTTACTCCCTAGCAAAGATAAGCGCTGCAGTCTTTTAAGATATCCAATGGAGGCAGGAAGTGCTGTAATCTCGGTATACTGCAAGTCTAAGTTGAGCAATGATTCTAGTCCTCCAATGGAGTTTGGTAGCTCCCTTATTCGAGTGTGTCCGAGATTCATTTTCTCCAACCTTTTGAGATCTACAATAGAATCCGGTAACTCTCTAATTCTCGTGTTGAACAAATTCAATTTGAGCAACGATCTCAATTTCCCAATGGAATCTGGAAGCTTTCTAAGGTGATAACAATGCACTAAAGAGAAGCTCGTCAAGCCCGCCATCTCTCCAATAGATGGATGAAGCTCTTGCATAGACTGCCCTTCTAGCTTTAGACTTGATAGGTTCTTTAGATGGCATGTTGCAGAAGGCACTGCACATAGGTCAAAATGAGGGCTTCTGGACAACTTTGAAGGCTGAACTTTGGCTGCAATTATTTCCAAGCGCTTTAGGCGTTTTAGCTTACTAATAGAGCTACCAATTTTTGGTGACTCTGGACGATGTTCAGCAAAAACTAGTATCCTCAAATTCAAGCATGTTGAGATGTCAGGAGCTGTCATGAGATCACATCTTATGAGATGTATAACTTTCAATTCATGATTTGTCTGCAAAACAAACTAGAATTAGAAAAGTAAGGTGAGGCAAATGGCAACAAAGTTATATATGTGATATGATATTATACCAAGCATGGGCCCCATCCATTCCAATTCTCTGGAATTTCACTATTTGAAAGCTTGAGCACGACTAATTTTCCCAAATGGAGATTAATAGCTTGCAAGTCTGAAGGGCAACGATGCCAAGAGAGCCATCTCAAACTCAAGAAAAGATTCTTAAAGTCTCCTACCAAGTTTCCCCCCTCTAGTTCCAACAACCTTAAGTTAGGCAGTCTTGAAAACTCTTCACTTGTAAAGTCATGCTCTTTTGGAAGTCCAATTAATTTCAATGCTGTGATGTTTTCTGTTCCCTGACAACATGAGTAGGCATGAGTGAACTCTCTATGATGAAGAAAAAGAGTGTATTTTATGAATAAATATTGCATAGACTTGTTCTATAAATAAATCATTATGTTTGCATCTACTTTTAGATTGTAAATGTGAGCTATTGATATCTTTTGGTAGATATAAACTATGATTTTGCCTTCATTTCACTCAAAATTAACAAGTTTAGATTTCAGGGATGAGCAACAGAAACGTAAGAGCACATCCAGTGATAAATTCTAATCTTCGAGCTTATGTTCCCTTGATCTAGAAAACAATAACTGTAAATAAATCTTACCTTTCTACTATGTACTACTTCCAACGCAATATGGGAACACCATAGTCTACTATGTTTCTCTTGAACAATGTCTTCCTGTTGAACAATATCTCTTCCAAGGTCTCGGAGCAAGTCATGCATCAATAGTCTATCATCATCATCAACCTTTATTAAAGATTTCCGGGTAAGGACAATGATATTAATTCTTGGGTAGAACTCCAATGCTTTCCACATATAATGTGGATAGATTGTTTTTTCACCAATAAAGTAACATGCAATATCAAGAAAAATTTGTCTCTGTGCATTGTCTAGCATCTCAAAGCTAACATATAATTTTTGACAGACTTTCTGATTTGGAACTGAATTTAATTTCTTCAATGTATCTTTCCAAAATCGTTTACTTTGGCAATAAAGAGAGGAACCGATAACCTCAAGAGCCAAGGGAAGTCCATCAGCTTTGAGAGCAATTTGGTGAGAAATATCATAGTAGTCCTGTGGAGGGGAATCGATTCCGAAAGCATGCTTACAAAAAAGCTTAAGAGCATGCATATGGCACAATTCTCTCATCTGATAGAGTTTAAACTCTTCAAAATGTGGTTGGACATTATTTTCTCGATTCTCCTCTCCAATTTGCAAAAAGTTAATGTCTCTTGTTGTAATAATAATTCTGCTCCCTGGACCAAACCAATCAGGCTTTTCTGCAAGTTTTGAGAGTTGGCCCCTTTCATCTAGATCATCGAGAACAATGAAAACTTTCTTGCGGCGAAATCTCATTTTAATTTGATAAATCCCTGCATCAGAGTCAAAAAAACTCCAGTGGATTGGAGTTGAGAATTTCTGACAATAATTGTTTTTGCAATTGAATGTCTTTGCCACCCTTTGAAACTTCTCGAACATTCAAAATAAAGCTGCACCCATCAAATCGATTACGAATTTGGTTAAAAATAGCTTTGGCAAGTGTAGTCTTCCCGATGCCCCCAATTCCATGGATTACTAGATAACGTACATCAAGAGAACTTTCATCTATTAGGCTCATGACATCTTCAATACAACCCTGCATTCCGACTAAATGATCAGGCAGCTTTTTGTCTCTTTTATTCAGCTTGATTGAAACTTCAGCAACGATTAATCTGATGAGTTCGCCGTGACTGCCATATTTGATAAAAAAAAAAAAAAAAGGGTTAGTAAGAAACATCCAAATAGAATATTATACTATCAAGCTCAAGAGTATTATGAATTAAACATAGACCAACCGTGGAGGAGGGGCGGGGGCGCCCAAAAAAAAATTGCATGTATAATCTGTGGAGATATAGGAAGAAAATCAACTATAAGGGAACTGCCCCCCTCCTCGTCAAAAAAGTATATTAATTTCTATAATATACAAAATAATCTCACGCATACTTTCAAGATCTAACTCTTTTTTCAGAAAAATCAACCAAAATCCAGTCAGTTTACTTAAAACGAATTGCAATTGTGTATTATACTATGGTTAAACATGTAAATTTTTAAAATAAGAGCGAAATCTTCAACTTTGTAAAAGATGCTTCCTCATCCATAAATTATAAAAATCGAAACCTTTGAATTTCTTCCTTTAGTGTGTGCTCGGTTGCCTAGTTTTGCGTAAAGTAAAATAGTAATAGCTAGAACAATTGCTTTATAAAATCAAACCTACATAACATTGATTTAGAAGTTAAGAAAAGGTGTTTTTATTCAATCTAAAAGATGCAAATTGAATAATGAATTCAGATTGGATTTGTCATGTGGTAATGGAGGATTCATCTAGTTTTGAAAGGGATTGATTTAATTGGGTGGAAAATTCATCTACTTTTGAAAGGAATCGATTTAATTGAGTGGATCTGTGTTGAATAGTTAAAAAAAAAGTGGGAATTGAATGACAATTTGGTGAAAAAGAGAACAATGGGTAGTGGTAACTGTTAATGCAAGAATGATAATATTTCGTAATATTTAAAGTTATATCAATTAAATATCTAATTTATAAATAAATAAAAAGCTCAAACCTTAACCGGTATCTTTGAGATCCCACCCTTTCATACGAGCGACCTGCTTTAGAGCATCCTTCCATCGCTGCACGACCTCACAACCGAATTTCTCTTCGTGCTTCTGTAGAGCGTCTTGGTACACCTCAGATTTAAGCTTGACATCTCTTTGTTCCACGTCGAAGAAAATTGGCAGAATCATCCCTTCACAATCCATCATGTACGCAAGCTCGCGAAGACACCACGCACTGGAAGCGTAGTTTCTAGAGAAAATAGGAATACAGATTGCCGAGCTCTTGATCGCATGCTCCAATTCACTCCCAATCACTTCGCCCTTTCTAATCTCTTCATTGTCTCTGAAAACACGAATACCAGCTCCATCCATGGCATGATAGAGGCAGTCGGTAAAGTTCAAGCGAGTATCTGGCCCTCTGAAATTAAAGAACACCTCATATTCAGCCCCTAGTGATGACTTGGCATCGCCTCTGTTGGTCGACAACACCTTGAATTTAGCCCCCTGTGATGACTCGACATCACTGCTATCAGTTGACGCTGTTGGTCCATCTGAATATTTTCTCTTTGCCATCTTCTGGAGATAAAGTTTAGTGATTGAGTTGAATAATGAGGAGACATGTAAAAGAAAAGTGTCTAATCCATACAATTATGGAGTATTTATGGACGAGCCACAGAATCAATGGGAAGTATCCATCGCTGCGTTGGGCATTATCTTGCAAGGACAGAGTAAATTTCCTAAAATAGAAAATTATATTTTATGCTATCCTAGTTAATAATATGAGTTTGATTACCCTCCAAAACAGATAATACAAAATTCCAATTGATTTGACCTTCCAATTCATTAAACAAAGAACTTGCCCCCAGGTCACAACAGGATGGAGGCCACTTAATTCAGACGGCAAAGTATGTGTGTGTGTGTGTGTGCATGTATATTTTCATATGCATAAATTGTGTTATGCATTCTCGGGAGTACAACTTCTGGTTACAAAGGTCACCGACAATGATATTAGTACTTGACTGCATCTTAGTCAAATTATTTAGGACTCAATTAATCAATAAATAATTTATTTAGGACTTGATTAATTTAACGTCAGAACATTAGGGCTTATACTACACTTGTTCACACACAATTAGTGTGATTCACGGAAAGAAGAAGAGTAACTCTTCACATGTACCATGTGCTATCGGATCTATAGCAGTTCCCTTGTTTGTTTTGCGGTTACTTTATTAGATAATGTTAATAAACACAAATAAATCCATCTAATTAAATATATTCTATCAAAAAATTTCCCACAATGAAAATTTATTCTTTCATTCCATAAACAAAAATATAACATTTGATTTGATTCCACTTCACGTTCTAATTTATTTATAAACGAGAACATCAACGACAAGAGATACAAGAGACCGTAATCCTTTATTCAACATTGTTGGGGCCAGATTCGTGGAAAATAAGGCTACTGGACTACCAGGTCCCATCTTCCTCCTTGAGAGAGAAGTTTTGGAAATGATGGGGACGTCATATATGAACAATACATCGTCTTGGGATATGAAAGTATCGATCCACAGAAAAACAAAACGTGAAACATAAGTAGCCAATTAGGTTTAAGAGACGGCACTTCCATTCACATTGGTTCTATTCAATGGGTGAGGATTGCATCTGTCCATATCAAATTTCCCGTGGTGTGCGTGAATGATCTTTTCAAATTTAAGATAAAAGAAAGCATTTCATTGATGGAATACATTCGATTTAATCAAGTGGAATATGTCATATATGGGTTATTAGAATAAAAGATTCAAGGGAAAATACAGATCAATTGAGCTAATGAAAACTATAGTTTCAATTTTAATTTTACTATCGTAATAAGTTTGATCTAGCTGTAAAGGACATAAGTCTGAGTCCAGTTGATTGATTTATATGAACATTAATGACAAAAGAAACAAGAAATCATAACCTTTTATTTGATCGTGTCTAGGCCAGACTCGTGGTCATTTGGGCACCAGAAGGTACCTTTCCTCTTTTCTTAAGAGAGAATTATAAATCGTATTAAAAAAGATTAAGGAGTCTGCATGATGGACATTCCTTGAAATAAACTGACAACAAGCGTCTAATCATGTCGGGACAAAAAAGTACCAATCTCCGGAAGAAAACATGGAACATGAGGGACCAATTAAGTTGAAGGGACGGCACTTCCATTCACATCCACGAATGAGGACTCCGTCCGTCCGCATATAATTGCCCTTGGTCTACGTTGCATGTATGATTCCACGGAGGTCCAATGCTTGTAATGATCTTTTCAAATATCCTCTTTTCAAAGTGTTATCTTTATACAAAAAGAAAGGTATTATTATTATTATTTTTTTTGCCAGTGATAATCCATTTCCCTCAAGATAAAATTATATGCTACTGACTCGCATAAAATTATTTGCTAAATTATCCAAATATATTCCTCAATTCATTCATACATTAATCTATTATGTAATTGATAACTCAATACTTTTCTATTCTAAAGTCAACTATGTAATAAAGGTTCTCAAAATGCAATACATGTGGTGTAGGAGACGTAGGCCTTCTGGTTGTTTCTTAAATGAGTCTTATTTGTATTTAATCAATTGATTCCTAAGCTTTTTTGGAAAATGTGTGATTGAGCCCTAGTCTCCTTGCTGGGGTTTTTTACTCATCGCAAAATCATGTCCTTTTATTCTTTACAAAACTAGTAATTATAGGGACAATAACAAAGGAAAAAACAAGTAAATTTCGTTGAAAACTGAGTGAGAATCTTAATTATGAGACTTTATTCGAAACATAATTAAATTTGTCTCCATAACATTATGTAACTCAAGAAAAAAACGAAAAATCATATACTTTGGATTCTTCCTATCTATTTTTATAAAAAAGAAAAAAGAATAAGTAGGCTTTACTTTTCTACTGGTTTCCATTACCGATTTGTCCACTCGATGATTGATAAAATATATACGTTTTATTTCTATTTTTGGTTCAAATAATGCTTTATTTCATAACAATCTCAAAAAGCACAACTTAATTAACACCCGATAAGGGTCGGGAAAAATCCCAAAGAGCATCAAATAAATACTATAGGCAATTCTCTATCTAAGTACACTAATCAAACAACTAATATGCAATGTAATTAACTAATAATCGCTAATCAATTCTAATCTAACCACCTAATTATACTTAATTAACACTAATCAACCTTTAAGTATAATTAGCAAACTAAAAAGGCATTAGTGAGTAAAACTCACTTGATTAAAGATCCGCTCGGATCAAATTGACGAGCACGCGACAAGTGCCGGTAAACCTCAAAGCGGGACCACCAAGCAGGGCCAAACCAGGGCCGAAATCGGCGTACAAGCTCACTGTTCGAGCTGGGTATTCTGCTCCCGAGCTTCTGACCTTGCTGAATCGGTTCTGCAGGGATGAAATCAGTGGCTGAATGGACACGGTTTGACTGGATTCGGTGGCCGCGGTGATGGAACGACCAGGAACCGGGCTGAGTTGCAGCTGCGGGGCTCGCGGGACGTAAGGTCTCTCGGAGGAATCCTTTTCGTCGCTGCTGGAGTCAACCATGAGAAGAAATTGCTGACTTGCTGACAGAATGAAATACGTGGGTGAGCTACAGGGAAGAAAATTCTCGGTGGGGATGAGGCATGCGTGAGTGCGGCATGGCAGAGGAGAAGAGGAATCATGGGGCAGCTTCTGTGGGTTTGCTTCGGTCCAAGAAAAAATCAAAGAAAGCAGAAGGCGCGAGGGGAAAGGTTCGGCTGCCATGGCGTGCGAAGGAAGTAAAAGAAAAGAAAGAGATAAGGGTGAAATAAAAAGTCAAAGAAGAAAGCAAAATGAAGACCCAATTCCTCAGGTGACGTCGGCTAGGGAGGGGGCATTCGGCCAGGAAAAGAAAAGAAAAAAAATAAAAGGAGAAATCAAAGGAAAATCCTATAGTCCAAAAATCCTTGTCACACTTGCTTTTGTTTAGTCCAAATTGATCCTCAAAAATCCCCATACTAAATTACTTGACCCTCACTTGCTTTCTTGTATAAAATTTCCCACAAACAATAAGTTTTGGGCGACAACAATGGCAGCTTCCTTCAATTCCGAATTTTAATTAATTTCTTTTCGGAATCTGATTTTTTGAACAAACAAATCTAATTGGGGTTCAATTTGAATTCAGAAAAAGCCCAAACAACTTCCATTCACCAAATCACTTACCCAAACAACTTCCATTCACCAAATCACTTACACTAGATGCCAAAAGTCTCTTCAAATTGACCAATATGAATTTTTGCTTGTTTTTCGAATCGTCCGTAATGATTTTCTGTAAAAATTCCAAACTCACCGAAAATTCTTCAAAAGGTGAGTCGACGTTCCTAAAATTTATTGTGATATGATAGAATCTTCAATTTCTGAAATCGGACTCAGATTGACAGTTAATTTCACTCCGATGCGTTTTTAGCGTGACCTAGGCTACTAGGTAGTTTTCAGAATTTTTTAATGCAAATGACCTGTGGTCGATTTTTTTCGAGCCACACTGAACCCACTTGACACATTAGTGACTCTCGATTGTCGTGAAAATCTCAAGTATCCAAATACGGACACAGGGTACCAAAACGACAATAAAATCAAACTAGTACCGGTCGACGAGAATTTTCCAATTTAGTAGAGTCACCCACAATCGGCCATACATCTCAGTCGAACCGATCTATATCTGATCTCAATAGATGAGCACGGTCGAGAAGTCGGTTCTTGGTCGAATTCTCAAGTCTATCTGCTTTAAAGTCCTTAATAGCTTACACAGCTAGTCTAGTTGTGACATCCCGAATTTCGCTCCATCCCGAATATATGAAATGGGCATTTTGCCGACGTGCCTATGATCCTTTTTCTCAGAGCTGATCACTAACGAATTAACCAATCTATTGGGTGAAGCCTTTAAGAGATATAACCACGGTAAAATCCCTAAAAACTACCCAATAGATCGGATTGGACTAAAATTGCGTTCGATCGATTTTAACCACGAAATTGAGTTCAATTTAGGAAATCGAATGTTCGAGCATGTCATGATTCATTTATAAGATGTCGTCTTGTCTTTTTGAGAAATTTTCCGAGATTTCGAGATTTTTACAAAAAACCGTTGCGGTCGTTGCGGAAATTAAAGGAAATTCGGTTTAGCTCATTTGAAGGGAATTTTGACTTTTAAGCCGAGCTAGTGGGTGATAGGAATTTATGGAGAACTGTGGGATTTTTCTTCGACGAAAATGGACTTCGAATTTGAGAAATTGAGGATGAAATTGAAGTTTAAATTGGTAAAATTCGGAGCTATGAGAGGGCTGCATATTTTGGCTTCAATTTCGATTCAATTGTGGATTAAAAGGTTGGAAAGAAATGGGGGACACCATAGGATAAGATTGGGGACCAAGCATTAATGAATCTTGGCATATTTTGCTTGACTTTTCCCCCTCCTTCGGCAGCTTCTCTAGCAAGCAAAACCAGCTTGCCATCCTGTTGTTGTCTCCCTCCCGTGCACGCCACCTTCGTCGACTTTCCTTCCTTCGCTGCCTCACTTTCATTTCCTTGAATCAGCCTTCTCCACGTCACTTTCTCTCTCCCCTCTTCTCTCCGAGCGTCCCTTTCTCCTCGACCCCGCTTGCTTCTGTCTTCATTTTCATTTTCCACACATATCTCTCTATCCCTCATGCCTGCTCCTCCACCAATCGTTGTCTCGGCTGTCACTTGTCCGCTAACCACCGCCACCGAGTCAACAAAACCAGTGAGCTTCCCCATCATTGACCAAAGCTGCCCCATGCTTCTCTCTCATCTTCGTTTGCAGCCCAGTCCAGTGATAGCTCCGCAAGCCCACGTTTCCCTGCAGCTCAATCAACCGAAACATCTCTTGTTCTGTGCATCTCCACGATCTCTCCACCTAGCTGCCCCAACATCGTTGGTCTTCTTCAACCGAAGTCTTTGTTGACTCCTTGCCGCGACACCACCCACGAATTAGCCACCATCGAAGTTCTCGTCTCTTTGATCAGCCCACGATCTCACTTCAATTTGTTGACCGAACCACATCCATGAAGCCTTGAAGACAAAGCTAGTTCTCTGTCTGTGTCTCTTGCATGAAGACGTCAGCAGCTTCTTCACATCAACCGTCTCCGCGCATGGTCTTCTCCAAAAAACGTGTCTTTATGGCCCAGCTCTCAAGAGGCAAGCCCGTGGATTCCAACATTTTTAGCCCAGCAGTTGGGCCAATCTCCAGCAGAAGTTGAAGCCCTCGGATCCAGCAATTCGGCCCAAGTGAAGTTCAATCCAGCAGCCCAGTTTTTGAGGCCCGCTTCAGCTTGGTCCAATTAAGTTGTAGCCCATTTTCAATCTTGAAGTTCAACCCAGCATCATTTGTATTTTAGTGAGGCCCAGCAAGTTCAGCCGATCTTGGGCCCATGAAGCAAGTCGGCCCAAGTTTGGCCCAAGCCCAGCAATTTGCTGTGGGCTTGCAACGCCTTTGGGCCCGACCCAAGTGATCATTGATGTTGTTGAAAATTCGGATTTCGGCCGTCGTTGCGCTGTCGCATCGCCATCGCAGTGTTCCGGTTTTCACTTTGCCAAGTGAGTAATCTCACTAATCCTTGCTTAGTAGACTAATGATGCTTAAGGGTTGATTAGATTTAATTAAGTGCAATTAGGTGGTTAGATTAGGTAGATTAGTGATTATTAGATAATTGTGATGCATGTTAGTTACAATGGAATTGTGCAATTAGCAAGAGAGACGCCTATTATTTATTGAATGCATCTCGGGATTTTTCCCAACCCTTATTGGGCTTCAATTAGGCATTACGGGCCTAAATTGGATTTTTAGTATTTATTTATTAATTTTCAAAATTAATTACTTAATTATTCATTTTTCGAAAATTAGTCTAGGATAGCCGACGACGAAGTTTCGTGCTGATTGTCGTAATGTAGTCTATTTATTTATTTGAGCTCTACGTTGTGCTGAATTGAATTAACTGTGCAATTTGAGGAATTATTCCTAAATTAACTGAAATTGAGTGAAAATGAATGATTGATTGGTGGATGACCGAGTGTGGTTATTTAGCATTGACAATGCTTTGATGATTTGTAAAGTAGAGAAAATTGTGAGGCTAAACAAAGAATAATTTTGGCTAAGATCGATCGGGTACGAGGTATAGACATACGTGGTTCGGTGATAAGGAAATCACCTGTGAAAACGGTGCTTTAAAGAACGCGCGAGTGTTGTTTATTACCTTCATTAGTATAGACATACATGATTCGGTGATAAGGAAATCACTAGTGAAAACGGCACCTTAAAGAACGATTACGATTAAGAATATCACCTCTGAAAATGGCGCCTTAATGAATGCCTCATTACTGCATTACGATCATACGTGGTTCGATGATTAAGAATATCACTGGTGAAAACGGCGCCTTAAAGAACGCATGAGTGCTATCCAGTACATGTGTCATCTTGGTGAAAACGACGCCCGAGAGCATTACTGTAGCTCAATGACTGAGAGTGCAAATGGAAAGTTTTATATTGAGAAGTGATTTGACCTAGAAATGGTCCGACTGACATGTAATCGACTAGGTCGATTGATCAATGATTTGATCTGTTGTGGTGAATTGACTGATTGAGGGAAAGTGGCCTTGAATGGTCTGATTGACATGTAATTGACTAGGTCAATTAATTGAAATATCGATCTGTGATGTGATTGCTAGGGTGCCTATTGAATTGTGCTAATATGCTGATGGAATCTGAGGTCATGGTAAGTCTTCTAACCCGTGCGTATATAGGTAGCCCGGTTAGTGTATTGGTTTCCTAATCGAGTCTTAGTGGGGTAGAATTTGCTGAGATATAGTCTCATCCCGGTTTTGGCACAACATTTCAGGCTATAGATGAGCCTGTGAAGAAGGAACCAAAAGAGGATGATGAGCTGGTAAAAGATGAAGAACTTGAAGGATGTGAGCTTAGTGAAGAAGAGTCAGAAGAGGATCAGCATGATCCTGAGTATGACCCAGATGAGGATTGACATCCCATCCTCTGTTGTGAACCTTGTGTTGTGTATATAAAGTGTGACTAGAATGTTATGAATAGTCTTGTGAATAGACTTTGAGTTATGCCATGTATAAAGGTTTGGTTGTGGATTTCAATATGAAAAATATGGCCTTACTTTTCTATCCCATTGTTGTATTGTTTGGGGATTTATAATCCGCTTCCGCATGTGCTATAAAATGAAAGGGTCAGCGATACTTAGTCTTGGGATATCGCATTATAAAATCAACCAAGTAGAAGGATGTGTGCGTGCCCGAGGATCGAGGCGTGACATCCCCTTTTTGTGGTATTAAAGCTAAGTTCAAGATTGGAGTGATAAGGAGCGATGAGTCTTGGGATAGTAGTAAGAAAGACCTCTAAATTCATGCCGATGTATGTCTACGTTAGCTGAATACTAGAATTATTTGTTGTGTGTGGATTGCTCACCTTCTAATCCAGTGTGGATTTGGAAGACGGGTTTCAGTATAAAGATTGAACCATGAGCGAGTAGGAGCTGAGAACTCCTAGTAAGAGGACAATGTCCTCTGTGACTTGGGATAAAGCACCGACAAAGGTCGATACCCGAGGTGGTTGTGGCAGAGTGTCGGCTCTAGCTAGTTCGAGTGTAAGAGTACCACTGCAGGTTAGGCTTGGTGTAGCAACACCGAGCGATCCTAGGCTCGACAGGATCGTTCAGGCGCCAGTGTCCTTGGAATTGGTTGAGCCAGCAAGCTCAGGATCGAGCCATCGTTGTTGTCGCTATCACTACCGCTGTTGTTGCCACACCTGTTAAGGTCCAGTGTGGAGGTATGATCTGGGAGCGAACCATTGTATTCGAGTTGAGGTACAAATTCAGTACAGGTAGAAATGGAAATCGGTCAAGGAAAAGACCGAGGATGAGTGAAAAGTATCCTATTCCACCCAATAGGAAGGGTGGGGTAGTCAGGTCAACACTGAGTCAAATGGATCATGTTGTTTCTGGACATGATGTCCGAGATCAGTCTTATGTCCTTTCTAAGACGAGAAATTGTTTGGAGTGTAGCCAACAGGGATATCTGGACAGAAGTGGTCCTAACAGATCGATGAGACAACTAGAAGGAGTGTATGCTGTCACTTGACAGGAGGTAGAAGACTCACCAGAGAGATGTTAGATTTGTAGAAGAAAACATGGATAAATTCAATGTCTAAGAATGACTAGAATGTGTTGGAGGTAATTTTATCAGAGCAGCGCAACAGAGTTTTGTGCCGAGTTCGTAGAACTTAAATTGTTGAAGTAAAAGTGAAAGAGAGGGGAATCATTAGCAATAATTGTGCTTGACTAGTTGCTCAGGTGTCAGTTTGACGCCATGTAAATAGTGTGGGTTCATGGAGCATCTTGTGATAATGAACCATGGTCTTGGAGTAATCCAGTTTAGTCCATTAGCATGTGAAAGTGTCAAGGTTATTAAGAGTCGAAAAGAATCTTCAATTTCATTAATCTCATTGGTTGAAGGCAACTTGTTTGTTAGATTGAGGTTGCCAAGATTTCTTGAGGATTGTCTTGGGTAGGATAGATTGGAGAACTAGAGATGGAGGATATCTCAGTAATCTAAGAATTTCTAGATGTATTGTCACAATAAATGTCAGACCGTTGTCAGAGAAATAGATAGAAATTGCGATCGAGCTAGCACCAGGATAGAGCCACTCTCGAAAGCTTCTTACCAGCTGTTGTTATCTGAATTGGTAGAACTGAAGATGCTGACGTGAAGATTGATGAATGAGGAATTCATGCATATCAGTGCATCACTTTGGGGAAACATCATTTTTGTTTGTGAGAAAAAGAAAAATGGTTTGTTACGAGTATGCATCGACCATTGTCAACTCAATTAGGTGATGATCAAGGACAAGCGCCCATTGTAAAAGATCGACGAATAGGGTGACCAGACATCAAGAGTGTCGATGTTTTTAAGGATCAACTTGAGAACAAGATGTTGTCAGTTATGAACCAAGAAAGAGGTTATACTGAAGACAGCTTTTCGTACTTGATATGATCTTTACAAGAGTATTGTAAGACCGTTTGGCCTGGTAAACACTCCAACTGCTGTCATGGATTTGGCAAACTGAGTGTGCAAGGAATATTAAGATCGGTTGTGCTCATGTCTTTTAATGACATTCTGGTGCATTGGAGGAATGCTAAGGAGCACAAGAGACATCTAAGAATGGTGAAAGAATTTCCGTGGACCCGATGAAGACCAAAACAATTATCAGTGAAACGAGATCTATAGTGAGGTGTTGTGCGGAGGACTAGGTGCGTACTAATGCAACATGATAAGATCATTGCATATGTGTCCCACTAGTTGGGACCTAATGAGTTGAATATGAGACGGTGTCGTGAACCAAAGCCTTGGCAGGACTAGAATGGTGCTACCTAGTATCACATTAGAGGAAAGAAAGAAGTCACTGATGCGTTGAGTCGAGAGTCTTCAATTATGCACAGGCTGGCTAAAGTATAGACTTTACTTGAAAATGGTTCAAAACTCGGTTTTTAAATTTGAGGTGGGCTACCTTTTGAATTTTTATAGCCGCCCTCAAAATTGAACCAGTTATACAAGCTATAATGAAATGCTTTAGCTGACAAACTAGAATGTCTAGAAAATCCTACAAGAGGAAACCGGTAAGGGAAAAGTTGATGTTCAGATTTCGGAAGATGCGACGTCGAGGTATCGTAAATGATGATAGGTGTCAGACAATATCGAACTTGAGGGAAAGACCTTGTTAGGAAATTCACTATAGTATTGCAGTATGTGACAAATTTATTCAAGGAGTTAAAAGAGTAATGTTTCCATTTGAGAAAATGGTCAGGAGATGGATGAAGCCGACTCACATCGTTGTTGTGTGAAGGGATCTTGATTTGATCAAACGCGAAGAAGTGTACAGAATTCAAATAGTTCGTCCTCGTGGAGTACCAGCGGTAGATCTATATCAAATTTAGAATCAAGGATTTCTAGTTTTAGTAGAACAAGAAGATAGTTCTTTTGAGGTAGAAAGAGTAGAGTGTACGTAACTTCAGTTTGTTGAGATGAGATCAGAAAAAGAAAGATCGCAGGCCGAGGGTCAATTCAGCAGTCAGTGATGGCAGTTGTCGTGATCATAATTAGATTATAGACTGCTTAGTACCGCCAGAAAAGTTGTATTGTTGAGCATTGATGGCCCTGACAATTCCAAATTGGTGATTACATCTTTTTGGAGGTGTCACCAATGAGGGATACCTTGCGCTTCAGCAAGGAGGGGAGAAATTTGGAACCGAGGTACATAGTTTCCTTTGAGATTCTGAAAAGAATCGGGATCCTAACGTATTGTCTTGCGTTGCTGCCGGGGTAGGCACAAATGCATGACGTCTTTCACGTGTCAAGGTTGAGGATGTACGAACTTGACCTGACTCACGTGCTAAATCTTGAAGAATTAGATGTGAACGACAAAGTGTCGTACGTGACAAGTCGGCTCAGTTGTTCGTTTAGAAAGATCGGATTCAGTGAACCAAGATAGTCCCCTTGGTCAAAGTGGTCTGACAACACCACGGGACTGAAGAAGCAACCGAGGAAAGTGAGACTAGATGAGACGACGATACCCCCACCTTTTGTTTAAGGATTGGTAAAGGTTTAAATTTCGAGGACGAAATTTTTATAAGAATGGAAGAGTTGTGACATCCCGAATTTCGCTCCGTCTCGTATATATGAAATAGGCATTTCGCCGGCATGCCTATGGTCATTTTTCTCTGAGTTAATCACTCACGAGTTAATCAATCTATTGGGTGAAGCCGTTAAGGGATATAACTGCGGTAAAATCCCTAAAAGCTACCCGATAGGTCGGTCGGACTAAAATCGCGTTCGATTGATTTTAACCACGAAATTGAGTATGATTTCGGGAATCGGATGTTCGAGCATATCACGATTCCTTTATAAGATCTCGTCTTGTCTGTTCGAGAAATTTTCAGAGATTCCGAGATTTTTACAGAAAACCGTTGTGATTATCGCGGAAAATTAAAGGAAATTCAGTTTAGCTCATTTGAAGGGAATTTTCATTTTTAAGACGAGCTAGTGGATGATAGGAATTTGTGGAGACATGTGGAATTTTTCTTCGACGAAACTAGACTTTGAATTTGAGAAATTGAGGATGAAATTGAAGTTTAAATTGGTAAAATTCGGAGCTGTGAGAGGACTGCATATTTTGGCTTCAATTTCGATTTAATTGTGGATTAAAAGGCTGGAAAGAAATGGGGGACACCATAGGATAAGATTGGGGACCAAGCATTAATGAATCTTGGCATATTTTGCTGGACTTATCCCCCTCCTTCGGCAGCTTCTCCAGCAAGCAAAACCAGCTTGCCATCCTGTTGTTGTCTCCCTCCCGTGCACGCCACCTTCGTCGACTTTCCTTCCTTCGCTGCCTCACTTTCATTTCCTTGAATCAACCTTCTCCACGTCACTTTCTCTCTCCCCTCTTCTCTCCGAGCGTCCCTTTCTCCTCGACCCCGCTTGCTTCTGTCTTCATTTTCATTTTCCACACATATCTCTCTATCCCTCACGCCTGCTCCTCCACCAGCCGTTGTCTCTGCTGCCACTTGTCCGTGAACCACCACAACCGAGTCAACAAAACCAATGAGCTTCCCCATCATTGACCAAAGCTGCCCATGCTCCTCTCTCCTCTTCGTTCGCAGCCCAGTCCAGCGATAGCTCCGCAAGCCCAAGTTTCCCTGCAGCTCAATCTACCGAAACATCTCTTGTACTGTCCATCTCCATGATCTCTCCACCTAGCTACTTCAACGTCGTTGGTCTTCTTCAACCGAAGTCTTTGTTGACTCCTTGCCGCGACAGCACCCACGAATCAGCCACCACCGAAGTTCTCATCTCTTTGCTTAGCCCGTGATCTCTCTTCAATTTATTGACCGAACCGCATCCATGAAGCCTTGAAGACAAAGATGGTTCTCTATCCGTGTCTCTCGCACGAAGACGTCAGCACCTTCTTCAAGTCAGCCGTCTCCGCACGTGGTCTTCTCCAACGAACGTGTCTTTGTGGCCCAGCTCGCAAGAAGCAAGCCCGTGGATTCCAACATTTTTAGCCCAACAGTTGGGCCCATCTCCAGAAGAATTTGAAGCCCTTGGATCCAGTAATTCAGCCCAAGTGAAGTTCAGTCCAGCAGCCTAGTTTGGAGGCCTACTTCAGCTTGGTCCAATTAAGTTGTAGCCCATTTTCAGTCTTGAAGTTCAGCCCAGTATGATTTGTATATCTGCGAGGCCCAGCAAGTTCAGCCCATCTTGGGGCCGTGAAGCAAGTCGGCCCAATTTTGGCCCAAGCCCAGCAATTTGCTGTGGGCTTGCAAGGCCTTTAGGCCCGGCCCGAATGATCATTAACGTCGCTGAAAATTCGGATTTCGGCCGTCGTCACGCCATCGCGGTGCTCCGGTCTTCGCTTTTCCAAGTGAGTAATCTCACTAATCCTTGCTTTGTAGACTAATGATGCTTAAGGGTTGATTAGATTTAATTAAGTGCAATTAGGTAGTTAGATTAGGTAGATTAGTGATTATTAGATAATTCTAATGCATGTTAGGCCATTGAATTGTGCAATTAGCAAGTGGAGACATACTATTATTTATTGAATACATCTCGGGATTTTTCCCAACCCTTATCGGGCTTCAATTAGGCATTACGGGCATAAATTGGATTTTTAGTATTTATTTATTAATTTCCTAAATTAATTATTTAATTATTTATTTTAAGGAAATTAGGCTGGGATAGCCGACGATCGAATTTTCGTGCTGATTGTCGTGATGTAGTCCGTTTATTTATTTGAGCTCTGTTGTGCTGAATTGAATTAATTGTGCAATTTGAGGAATTATTCCTAAATTGGCGAAAATTGAGTGAAATTGAATGATTGATTAGTGGATGACCGAGTGTCGTTATTTAGCATTGACAATGCTTTGATGAGTTGTAAAGTAGAGAAAATCATGAGGCTAAACAAAGAATAATTTTGGCTGAGATCGATCGGGTACGAGGTATAGACATACGTGGTTCGGTGATAAGGAAATCACTGGTGAAAATGGCGCCTTAAAGAACGCAGGAGAGCTGTCTATTACCAGCATCAGTACAGACATACGTGATTCGGTGATAAGGAATCACCGGTGAAAATGGCACTTTAAATAACGCACGACTGCTATCTATTGCGTGCCTCATTACCGACATACGTGGTTCGGTGATTAAGAATATCACAGGTGAAAGCGGCGCCTTAAAGAACGCAAGAGTGTTGTTCAGTATACATGTCACCTTGGCGAAAACGACACCCGAGAGCATTACTGTAACTCTGTGACTGAGAGTGCAAATGGAAGGTTTTATATTGAGAAGTGATTTGACCTAGATATGGTTCGACTAACATGTAATCGACTAGGTCGATAGATCAATGATTTGATCCGTTGTGGTGAATTAACTGATAGAGCGGAAGTGACATTGAATGGTCTGATTGACATGTAATCGACTAGGTCGATTAATCGAGATATCGATCTGTGATGTGATTGCTAGGGTGCCTATTGAATTGTGCTAATATGCAAGTGGAATCTGAGGCCAAGGTAAGGCTTCTAACCAATGCATGTATAGGTAGCCCGGTTAGCATATTGGTTTCCTAATCGAGTCTTAGTGGGCTAGAACTTGCTTAGACATGGTCTCATCCTGGTTTTGGGACAACATTACAGGCCGCAGATAAGCATGGGAAGAAGGAACCAGAATAGGACGATGAGCCGGTAAAAGATGAAGAACTTGAAGGATGTGAGCTTAGTGAAGAAGAGTTAAAAGAGGATCAAGATGATCCTAAGTATGACTCAGATGAGGATTGAGATCCCATCCTCTTTTGTGAACCTTATGTTGTGTATATAGAGTGTGACTAGAATGTTATGAATAGTCTTGTGAATAGACTTTGAGTTATGCCATGTATAAAGGTTTGGTTATGGATTTCAAAATGAAAAAAATGGCCTTGCTTTTCTATCCCACTGTGTTATTGTCTGGGGATTTATAACTGCTTCCACATGTGCTATTAAGAATAGAAGGGTTGGCGATACGTAGTCTTGGGATATCGCATTATAAAATCGACCAAGTAGAAGGATGTATGCGTGCCCGAGGATCGGGGCGTGACAACCCTTTTTTGTGGTATCAAAGCTGTAACATCCAAATTTTCGGGTTCTAATTTCAACTGAATAAATAGGACCGTTTTCGTTCAGTTGAAACCGGGGATTGTGAAATTGAGAAGCATAAGGGATTCTTGGATGAAGAAAATAATCAATTTGATAATGGAGATATCAATTGATTTTTGTGAGAGTCATTTGAGAGAAATTGAATTCAGATATGCAAGTGGGGATCAAGAACTCTAAATTGGAAAATCCTTTTAAGAGTCTATGAGCTTATTTAAAAGAAATTGGGATTAGGATTTTCTATTTGACGAAATCCTTTTATTTTGTGATCTTCCCATTTCTTTTCTATTTTTAGCCAAACACTCTCTTTTTCCTTCTCTCTCTCTCTCTCTCTCTCTCTCTCTCTCTCTCTCTCTGTTTCTTTCTTCTTTTTCTTTTTCCCTCCCTTCCCCTCTCTTTTCCCTCGTGCGAAACCCCCACTGACTCCCTCTGCCGGTTCCAACTTTGCTTCCCCACCTTTTTGACTTTTCAAACTTATCCTCTCTCTCTCTCTCTCTCTCTCTCTCTCTCTCTCTCTTATCTCTTCTTCTTCTCTCTCTCTCTCGGTAGACTCTCTCTCTCCCTCTGGTTCGAACAAAGGCAGAAGGCAGAAGCGGAAGCTACACGAAGACAGGAGCAGCTCATTGTCGTTGCTATGCGTCATCCACGCGCACCGCTACTCACCGTATGCCTTCCGCCTCCCTCTCTCCCTCCGGCTGCCATCGGATTCTTCTTCTTTGGGTTGTTCAAAACCCAGTAAATCTGGGAAACCGAAGACTGAGCTGTGTGACACCCCTGCAAGTTGAAGATCAAAACGGAAGTAGCTCCTTGGGTTCGGCAGCAGCCGACGTCGCCGGGAGCCGCCACACACCGCCTCGCCGTCGTCCACCTCCCTCTCGTCCGCTCGAACGCCCTTCGCCCTTCTCTCTTTCCTTTCCCTCTTAGTCGTTCAAGCACAGCAAGGGCAGAAGCAGAGATAGCAACTTACTGTCACAACAAGCAACCGAAATCGGAGCCAAGGCCGTTGTTGCCACCTCACGCCATGCGCCGTCACAGGTCTGCGACCATCCAACCGCACTGACCACCCCGTCCAGTCGAGCTGCCGTCCACGAACCGCCCGGCCGCTTGCTGTTCGGTGGTCATGAGGACGGTAGAAACCCACCGGAGCTCCTCCGACCACCTCCGCCACCGTGCGCCGTCAACTCGACCCGCCGAAGCTCCCTTCGCCCTCCACTAGCCTTGCCTCGCCATCTCAGTCCTCAATTCGGCCCTAACCAGTAGCGCACAGAGAGTGCAGAAAATGGGTATCGCAAAGGGTTTTGGCTCGTTTTGGCCGCCTTCTCGAGCCCGGATGCTCAGCCCACTTTGAGGAAAGTCGATCCTTGGGTCGAGCCCGTCGTTTTGAGTGAGTTTTACTCACTAATGCTTTCTTAGTGCGCTAATTATCCTTAAAGGTTGGTTAGTGTTAATTAAATGTAATTAGGTGGTTAAATTAGAATTGATTAGTGATTATTAGTTAATTGCTTTGCATATTAGTTGTGTGATTAGTGTAATTAGATAGAGAATTGCCTATAGTATTTATTGGATGCTTCTTGGGATTTTTCCCGTCCCTTATCAGGTGTTAATTAAGCAAATCGAGCCTAGGTGGAATTTTTAGGAATTATATATTAATTTTCAAAATTAATTATTTAATTATTTATTTCCCGGAAATTCAACCGGAATGGCCAGTGACCAAGATTTTATGCTGATGATCGTGGCACAGTCTATTTATTTAATGAGCTTTATATTGTGCCAAATTGAATTTATCGTATTTATTTATTTATTTTTCGAAATTAATTATTTAATTATTTATTTTCCCAAAATTCAACCGGGATGGCCGGTGACCAGAATTTCGTGCTGATTATCGTGGTGCAGTCTGTTTATTTATTTGAGCTCTACATTGCGTGGAATTGATTGATTGTGCAATTTCAGTGATTTATCCCAAATTGAATGAAATTGAATGATTGATTAGTTGATAGCCGAGTGTTATCATTTAGTATCGATAATGCTGTAATGAACTGTAAAGCAAAGGGAACTATGAAAGTGAATTAGGGAAATTCTCAGCTGAAACCAATCAGGAACGATGTAATGAGACATACGTGATTCGGTGATTAAAGGATATCACTGGTGAAAACGGCGCCTTAAAGAACGCATGAGTGCTGTCTATTACATGTAGCAGTATGGACATACGTGGTTCGGTAATGGAGGATATCACTGGTGAAAACGGCACCTTAAAGAACGCACGAGAGCATTAATGAGGCTCTGTGACTAAGTGTACTGCTAGAGATTATCGTGATCGGTAATTGGTACGTCACCTTGGCGAAAAAGACCCGAGAGCATTCATCTGGCTCTGTGACTGAGTACCCGAATGGAGATTATAAAGTATGGTGTTGATGTGACCGAGAGGTGGTCCGAATGACATGTAATCGACTAAGTCGATTGATCATTACTTTGATATGATGCTGTGAATTGATTGATTGGATGGAAACGACTGTGAGTGGTCTTGTTGGTGTGTAATCGACTAAGTCGATGTGATCGATGCTTCAATCTGTGATGTTATTGCTTGGGTGCATATTGATTTGTGCTAATATGCAGGTGGAATCTGAGGCCAAGGTAAGTCCTCTGACTCATGTTATGCATAGGCAGCCCTAAGGTGTATTAGTTTACTAATCGGGTCTTAGGGGGTAGAACTTACTGAGACGTTGTCTCAATGGTTATTGAATAACCATTTCAGGACCCGGATGAGGAACCTAAGGAGGAGAAATCTGACGAGGAGATCCTTGTCCTTGTTGAGGAACCCGAAGAGGAGGACCCCGAGGATGACCCCGAGGATGACCCTAAGTACGACCCAGATGAGGACTGAGATCCTATCCTGTCTTGTTAGACCTTGTTTGCATGTGAATAAATGTTAGATCAGACTTATGTATATATAGTATTGTGGAATACTATGAGATGTGTATAAAAAGGAATAGTTGCGAATTTCAATATGAAAAATATGGCCTACTTTTCTATCCCATTGTTTTATTGTCTGGGGATTTATAACTACTTCCGTATGTGCATATATAAATGAAAAGGGTCAGCGATACATAGTTCTGGGATATCGCAAATTTAAAATCGACCAAAGGTAAGGGATGTGCGCGTGCCTGAGGATCGGGGTGTGACAAGAGCTAAGTTCAAGATTGGAGTGATAAGGAGCGATGAGTCTTGGGATAATAGTAAGAAAGGCCTCTAAATTCATGCCAGTGCATGTCTGCGTTAGCTGAATACTAGAATTGTTTGTTATGTATGGATCGCTCACCTTCTAATCCAGTGTGGATTTGGAAGACGGGTCTCAATATAAAGACTAAACCATGAGCGAGCAGGAGTTGAGAACTCCTAGTAAGAGGACAATGTCCTCTGTGACTCGAGATAAAGCACCGACAAAGGTTAGTACTCGAGGTGGTTGTGGCAGAGTGTCAGCTCTGGCTAGCTCGAGTGTAAGAGTACCACCGCAGGTTAGTATTGGTGTAGTAGCACCGAGCGATCCTAGGCTCGATGGGATTGTTCAGGCGCCAGTGTCCTTGGAATTGGTTGAGCCAGCAAGCTTAGGATTGAGCCGTCGTTGTTGTCGCTGTCACTACCGATGTGGTTGCCGCACCTACTAAGGTCCAATGTGGAGGTATGATTTGGGAGTGAACCATTGTATTTGAGTTGAGGTACAAATTCAATATAGGTAGAAATGGAAATCGGTTATGGAAAAGACCGAGGATGAGTGAAAAGTATCCTATTCCACCCAATAGGAAGGTTGGGGCAGTCAAGTCAGCACTGATTCAAATGGATCATGTTGTTTCTGGACATGATGTCCGAGATCGGTCTTATGTCCTTTCTAGGACGAGAAATGGTTTGGAGTGCAACCAACGGGGATATCTGGACAAAAGTGGTCCTAGCAGATTGATGAGACAACCAAAAAGAGTGTATGCTGCCACTTGACAGGAGGTAGAAGACTCACCAGATAGATGTTGGATTTGTAGAAGGAAACATGGATAAATCTAGTGTCTGAGAATGACCGAAATGTGTTGGAGGTAATTTTATAAGAGCAGCGCGGCAGAGTTTTGTGCTGAGTTGGTAGAACTTAAATTGTTGAAGTAAAAGTGAAAGAGAAGGGAATCACTAGCAATAGTTGTGCTTGATTAGTTGCTGAGGTGTGAGTTTGACGCCATGTAAATAGTGTGGGTTCATGGAGCATCTTGTGATAATGAACCATGGTCTTGGAGTAATCCAGTTTAGTCCATTAGCATGTGAAAGTGTCGAGGTTATTAAGAGTCGAAAAGAATCCTCGATTTCATTAATCTCATTAGTTGATGGCAACTTGTTTATTAGATGGAGGTTGCCAAGATTGCTTGACGATTGTCATGGGTAGGACAGATTGGAGAACTAGAGATGGAGGACATCTCAGTGGTCTAAGAATTTCTAGATGTGTTGTCACAAGAACTGTCAGACTGTTGTTAGAGAAAGAGATAGAAATTGCGATCGAGCTAGCACTAGGATAGAGCCACTCTCGAAGGCTTCTTACCAATTGTTGTTGTCTGAATTGGTAGAACTAAAGATGCAGACGTGAAGATTGATGAATAAGGATTCATGCATATCAGTGCATCACTTTGGGGAAACATCATTTTTGTTTGTGAGAAAAAGAAAAATGGTTTGTTACGAGTATGCATCGACCATCGTCAACTCAATTAGGTGATGATCAAGGACAAGCGTCCATTGTAAAAGATCGACAAATTGGGTGACCAGACATCAAGAGTGTCAATATTTTCAAGGATCAAATTGAGAACAAGAGGTCGTCAGTTACAAACTAGGAAATAGGTTACACTAAGTATAGCTTTTCGTACTTAATATGATCTTTACGAGAGTATTGTAAGACCGTTTGGTCTGGTAAACACTCCAACTGCTGTCATGGATTTGGCAAACTAAGTGTGCAAGGAATATTTAGATCGGTTGTGCTCGTGTCTTTTAATGACATTCTGGTGCATTCGACAAATGCTAAGGAGCACAAGAGACATCTAAGAATGGTGAAAGAATTTCCATCCTTCAGCAGCTTCTCTAGCAAGCAAAACCAGCTGGCCATCCTGTAGTTGTCTCCCTCCCGTGCACGCCACCTTCGTCGACTTTCCTTCCTTCGTTGCCTCACTTTCATTTCCTTGGATCAGCCTTCTCCACGTCACTTTCTCTCTCCCCTCTTCTCTTCGAGCATCCCTTTTTCCTCGACCCTGCCTGCTTCTGTCTTCATTTTCATTTTCCATACATATCTCTCTCTCCCTCACGCTTGCTCCTCCACCAACCGTTGTCTCCGCTGCCACTTGTCTGCGAACCACCACAACCAAGTCAACAAAACCAGCGAGCTTCCCCATCATTGACCAAAGCTGCCCCATGCTCCTCTCTCCTCTTCGTTCGCAGCCCAAATCCGTGATAGCTCCACAAGCCCACGTTTCCCCGCAGCTCAATCAACCGAAACATCTCTTGTGTTGTCCATCTCCACGATCTCTCCACCTAGCCGCCGCAACGTCATTGGTCTTCTTCAACTGAAGTCTTTGTTGACTCCTTGCGGTGACACCACCCACGAATCAGCCACCACCGAAGTTCTCGTCTCTTTGCTCAGCCCACAATCTCTCTTCAATTTGTTGATCGAAATGCATCCATGAAGCCTTGAAGACAATGCTAGTTCTCCGTCCGTGTCTCTCGCACGAATACGTCAGCAGCTTCTTCACATTAGCCGTCTCCGCACGTGGTTTTCTCCTGCGAAGGTGTCTTCGTGGCCCAGGTCGCAAGAAGCAAGCCCGTGGATTCCAACATTTTTAGCCCAGCAGTTAGGCCCATCTCCAGAAGAATTTGAAGCCCTCGGAACCAGCAATTTGGCCCAAGTGAAGTTCAATCCAGTAGCCCAATTTGGAGGCCCGCTTCAGCTTGATCCAATTAAGTTGTAGCGCATTTTCAGTCTTAAAGTTCAGCCCAGCATCACTTGTATTTTAGCAAGGCCCAACAAGTTCAGGCGATCTTGGGCCCGTGAAGCAAGTCGGCCCATGTTTGGCCCAAGCCCAGCAATTTGCTGTGGGCTTGCAACGCCTTTGGGCCCGACCTGAGTGATCGTTGATGTCGCTGAAAATTCGGATTTCGGCCGTCGTTGCGCCGTCGCATCGCCATCGCGGTGTTCCGGTCTTCACTTTGCCAAGTGAGTTAATCCTTGCTTAGTAGACTAATGATGCCTAAGGGTCGATTAGATTTAATTAAGTGCAATTAGGTGGTTAGATTAGGTAGATTAGTGATTATTAGATAATTGTGATGCATGTTAGACAATTGAATTGTGCAATTAGCAAGTAGAAACATACTATTATTTATTGAATGCATCTCGGGATTTTTCCCGATCCTTATCAGGCTTCAATTAGGCATTATGGGCCTGAATTAGATTTTTAGTATTTATTTATTAATTTTAGAAATTAATTATTTAATTATTTATTTTTCGGAAATTAGGTTGAGATAGTCGATGACCGAAATTTCGTCCTGATTGTCGCAGTACAATCTGTTTATTTATTTGAGCTTTACGTTGTGCTGAATTGAATTAATTTTGCAATTTGAGCAATTATTCCTAAATTAACTGAAATTGAGTGAAAATGAATGATTGATTGGTGGATGACCGAGTGTGGTTATTTAGCATTGACAATGCTTTGATGAGTTGTAAAGTAGAGAAAATCGTGAGGCTAGACAAAGAATAATTTTGGCTGAGATCGATCGAGTACGAGGTATAGACATACGTGGTTTGGTAATAAGGAAATCACTGGTGAAAATGGCGCCTTAAAGAATTCACTAGTACTGTCTATTACCTGCATCAGTATAGACATACGTGGTTCGGTAATAAGGAAATCACTGGTGAAAACGGCACCTTAAGACCGCACAACTGCTGTCTATTGCATGCCTCATTACGGACATACGTGGTTTGATGATGAAGAATATCACAGGTGAAAACGACACCTTAAAGAAGGCACGAGCACTGTTCAGTACATGTGTCACCTTGGCAAAAACAATGCCCGAGAGCATTACTGTAGCTCTGTGACTGAGAGTGCAAATGGAAGGCTTTATATTGAGAAGTGATTTGACCTATAAAAGGTCCGACTGACATGTAATCAACTAGGTCGATTGATCGATGATTTGATCCATTGTGGTGAATTGACTGATAGAGCGGAAGTGACCTTGAATGGTCTGATTGACATGTAATCGACTAGGTCAATTGATCGAGATATCGATCTGTGATATGATTGTTAGGGTGCCTATTGAATTGTTCTAATATGCAGGGGGAATCTGAGGCCAAGGTAAGTCTTCTAACCCATGCATGTATAGGCAGCCTGGATAGCGTATTGGTTTCCTAATCGAGTCTTAGTGGGGTAGAACTTGCTAAGACATAGTCTCATCCCGGTTTTGGGACAACATTTCAGGCCGTAGATGAGCCTGGGAAGAAGGAACCAGAAGAGGACGATGAGCCGGTAAAAGATGAAGAGCTTGAAGGATGTGAGCTTAGTGAAGAAGAGTTAGAAGAGGATCAGGATGATCTTGAGTATGACCCGGATGAGGATTGAGATGCCATCCTCATTTGTGAACCTTGTGTTGTGTATATAGAGCGTGACTAGAATGGTATGAATAGTCTTGTGAATAGACTTTGAGTTATGCCATGTGTAATGGTTTGGTTGTGGATTTCAATATGAAAAAAATGGCCTTGCTTTTCTATCCCATTGTGTTATTGTCTGGAGATTTATAACTGCTTCCTCATGTGCTATTAAGAATGAAAGGGTCAGCGATACGTAGTCCTGGCATATCGCATTATAAAATCGACCAAGTAAAAGGATGTGTGCATGCCCGAGGATCGGGACGTGACATCCCCTTTTTGTGGTATCAGTGCTAAGTTCAAGATTTGAGTAATAAGGAGCGATGAGTCATGGGATAGTAGTAAGAAAGGCCTCTCAATTCATGCCGGTGCATGTTTGCATTAGCTGAATACTAGAATTGTTTGTTGTGAGTGGATCGCTCACCTTCTAATCCAGTGTGGATTTGGAAGACGGGTTTCAGTATAAAGACTGAACCATGAGCGAGCAGGAGCTAAGAACTCCTAGTAAGAGGACAATATCTTCTGTGACTCAGGATAGAGCATCGATAAAGGTCGGTACCCGAGATAGTTGTGGTAGAGTGTCGGCTTTAGCTAGCTCGAGTGTAAGAGTACCACCACAAGTTAGTACTGGTGTAGTAGCACCGAGCGATCCTAGGCTCGACGAGATCGTTCAGGCACCAGTGTCCTTGGAATTGGTTGAGCCAGCAAGCTTAGGATCGAGCCGACGTTGTTGTCGTTGTCACTACCGCTGTTGTTGCCACACCTACTAAGGTCCAGTGTGGAGGTATGATCTGGGACTGACCCATTGTATTCGAGTTAAGGTACACATTCAGTACAGGTAGAAATGGAAATCAGTCAAGGAAAAGCTCGAGGTCGAGTGAAAAGTATCCTATTCCACACAATAGGAAGGGTGGGGCAGTCAGGTCAGCACTGAGTCAAATGGATCATGTTGTTTCTAGACATGATGTTCGAGATTGGTCTTGTGTCCTTTCTAGGACGAAAAATTGTTTGGAGTGTAGCCAACAGAGATATCTAGACAGAAGTGGTCCTAGCAAATCGATGAGACAACCAGAAATAGTGTATGCTGTCACTTGACATGAGGTAGAAGACTCACCAAATAGATGTTGGATTTGTAGAAGGAAACATGGATAAATCCAGTGTCTAAGAATGACTAGAATGTGTTGGAGGCAATTTTATCAGAGCAGTGCCACAGAGTTTTGTGCTGAGTTGGTATAACTTAAATTGTTGAAGTAAAAGTGTAAGAGAGGGGAATCACTAGCAATAATTGTGATTGACTAGTTGCTGAGGTGTTAGTTTGACGCCATGTAAATAGTGTGGGTTCATGGAGCATCTTGTGATAATGAACCATGGTCTTGGAGTAATCCAGTTTAGTCCATTAGCATGTGAAAGTGTTGATGTTGTTAATAGTCGAAAAGAATCTTCGATTTCATTAATCTCATTGGTTGAAGGCAACTTGTTTGTTAGATGGAGGTTGCCAAGATTGCTTGACAATTGTCTTGGGTAGGGCAGATTGGGGAACTAGAGATGGAGGACATCTCAATGGTCTAAGAATTTCTAGATGTGTTGTCACAAGAACTGTCAGACCGTTGTCCGAGAAAAAGATAGAAATTGCAATCGAGCTAGCACCAGGATAGAGCCACACTCAAAGGCTTCTTACCGGGTGTTGTTGTCTGAATTGGTAGAATTGAAGATGCAGATGTGAAGATTGATGAATGAGGAATTCATGCATATCAGTGCATCACTTTGGGGAAACATCATTTTTGTTTTATGAGAAAAAGAAAAATGGTTTGTTACGAGTATGCATCGACCATCGTCAACTCAATTAGGTGACGATCAAGGACAAGCGTCCATTGTAAAAGATCGACGAATTGGGTGACCAAACATCAAGAGTGTTGATGCTTTCAAGGATCAACTTGAGAACAAGATGTGGTTACCCAAAAAAAAAACTTGAGAACAAGATGTCGTCAGTTACAAACCAGGAAAGAGGTTATACTGAAGATAGCTTTTCGTACTTGATATGATCTTTACGAGAGTATTGTAAGACCGTTTGGCCTGGTAAACACTCCAACTGCTGTCATGGATTTGGCAAACTAAGTGTGCAAGGAATATTTAGATCGGTTGTGCTCGTGTCTTTTAATGACATTCTGGTGCATTCGACGAATGCTAAGGAGCACAAGAGACATCTAAGAATGGTGAATGAATTTTTGTGGACCTGATGAAGACTGAAACAGTTATCAATGAAACGAGATCTATAGTGAGGTGCTGTGCTGAGGACAAGGTGCGTACTGATGCAACATGATAAGATCATTGCATATGTGTCCCGCTAGTTGGGACCTAATGAGTTGAATATGAGACGGTGTCGTGAACCAAAACCTTGGCAGCACTAGAATGGTGCTACTTGGTATCACGTCGGAGGAAAGAAAGAAGTCACTGATGCATTAAGTCGAGAGTCTTCAATTGTGCACAAGCTGGCTAAAGTATAGGCTTTACTTGAAAATGGTTCGAAACTCGGTTTTTAAATTTGAGGTGGGCTACGTTTTGAATTTTTACAGCCGCCCTCAAAATTGAACAAGTTATACAAGCTAGAATCAAACGCTTTAGTTGACAAACTAGAATGTTTAGAAAATCCTGCAAGAGGAAACCGGTAAGGGAAAAGTTGATGTTTAGATTTTGGAAGATGGGACGTCGAGGTATCGTCAATGGTGATAGGTGTCAGACAATGTGGAACTTGAGGGAAAGACCTTGTTAGGAAATTCATTGTAGTATGGCAGTATGTGACAAATTTACTCAATGAGTTAAAAGAGTAATGTTTCCATTTGAGAAAATGGTCAGGAGATGGATGAAGCCGACTCACATCGTTGTTGTGTGAAGGGATCTTGATTTGATCAAACGCGAAGAAGTGTACAGAATTCAAATAGTTCGTCCTCGTGGAGTACCAGCAATAGATCTATATCAGATTTAGAATCAAGGATTTCTAGTTTTAGTAGAACAATTAGATAGTTCTTTTGAGGTAGAACAGAGCAAAGTGTACAGAACTTCAGTTTGTTGAGATGAGATCAGAAAAAGAAAGATCGCAGGCCGAGGGTCAATTCAGCAGTTAGTGATGGCAATTGTCGTGATCAGAATCAGATTATAGATCGCTCAGTGCCACCAGAAAAGTTGTATTGTTGAGCATTGAAGGCCCTGACAGTTCCAAATTGGTGATTACATCTTTTTGGAGGTGTCACCAATGAGGGATACCTTGTGCTTCAACAAGGAGGAGAGAAATCTGGAACCGAAGTACATAGTTTCCCTTGAGATTCTGAAAAGAATCGGGATCCCAACGTATTGTCTTGCGTTGCTGTCAAGGTGGGCACAAATGCATGACGTCTTTCACGTGTCGAGGTTGAGGACGTACAAACCTGACCCGACTCACGTGCTAAATCTTGAAGAATTAGACGTGGACGACAGAGTGTCGTACGTGAGAAATCAGTTCAATTGTTGGTTCTAGAAGATCGGATTCAATGAACCAAGATACTCTTCTTGGTCAAAGTGGTCTGACAACACCACGGGACTGAAGAAGCAACCGAGGAAAGTGAGACTAAATGAGACGACGATACCTCCACCTTTTTGTTTAAGGATTGGTAATGATTTAAATTTCGAGAACAAAATTTTTGTAAGAGGAGAAGAGTTGTGACATCCCGAATTTCGCTCCATTCCGAATATATGAAATGGGCATTTCACCGACGCGCCTATGCTCCTTTTTCTCTAAGCTGATGACTCACGAGTTAACCAATCTATTGGGTGAAGCCGTTAAGGGATATAATTGCGGTAAAATCCCTAAAAGCTACTCGATAGGTCGGATTGGACTAAAATCGCGTTCGATCGATTTTAACCACGAAATTGAGTTCGATTTCGGGAATCGGATGTTCGAGCATATCATGATTCATTTATAAGATCTCGTCTTGTCTTTTCGAGAAATTTTCAGAGATTCCGAGATTTTTACAGAAAACTATTGTAGTCGTCACGGAAAATTAAAGGAAATTCGATTTAATTCATTTGAAGGGAATTTTGACTTTTAAGCCAAGCTAGTGGAAGATAGGAATTTGTGGAGATGTGTGGGATTTTTCTTGGATGAAACTGGACTTCGAATTTGAGAAATTGAGGATGAAATTGAAGTTTAAATTGGTAAAATTTGGAGATGTGAGAGGGCTGCATATTTTGGCTTCAATTTCGATTTAATTGTGGATTAAAAGGCTGGAAAGAAATGGGGGACACTATAGGATAAGATTGGGGACCAAGCATTAATGAATCTTGGGATATTTTGCTTGACTTATCCCCCTCCTTCAGCAGCTTCTCTAGCAAGCAAAGCCAGCTGGCCATCCTGTTGTTGTCACCCTCCCTTGCACACCACCTTCATCGACTTTCCGTCCTTCGCTGCCTCAGTTTCATTTCCTCGGATCAGCCTTCTCCATGTCACTTTCTCTCTCACCTCTTCTCTTCGAGCGTCCCTTTTTTCCTTGACCCCGCCTTTGCTTTTGTCTTCATTTTCATTTTCCACACATATCTCTCTTTCCCTCACGCCTGCTCCTCCATCAGCCGTTGTCTCCGTTGCCACTTGTCCGCGAACCACTGCAAACTAGTCAACAAAACCAGCGAGATTCCCCATCATTGACCAAAGCTGCGCCGTGCTCCTCTCTCCTCTTCGTTCGCAGCCCAATCCAGCGATAGCTCCGCAAGCCCACGTTTCCCTGCAGCTCAATCAACCGAAACATCTCTTGTGTTGTCCATCTCCACGATCTCTCGACCTAGCCGCCCCAACATCGTTGGTCTTCTTCAACCGAAGTCTTTGTTGACTCCTTGCCGCGACACCACTCACGAATCAGCCACCACCGAAGTTCTCGTCTATTTGCTCAGCCCACGATCTCTCTTCAATTTGTTGACCGAACCGCATCCATGAAGCCTTGAAGACAAAGCTGGTTCTTCGTTCGTGTGTCACGCCCCGATCTTTGGGCACGCACACATCCTTCTCCCTTGGTTGATTTTATAATGCAATATCCCAGCACAGTGTATTGCCAACCATTTCATTTATTAAGCACATGCGGAAGCAGTTAAAATCCCCAGACAATAAAACGATGGGATAGAAAAGCAGGGCCATATTTTTCATATTGAAATTTATAACCAAACTTTTATACAAAACACAAACCAGAGCACTCTACAACTTTTTATTCTAAACTTTAATCACATCAAAAAGGAGATCTCAAAAGAAGATAAACTCTCAGCCATTCGGGCCGTACTCAAGGCCCTTCTTGGGATTATCTTCTTCTCTAAAAAATCTTTCTCCTTAAGTTTCATCCCGAGTTCTCCTTCTTAGACTCCTCCTCAGCTCCTCAGCGGGGTCCTGAAATGTTTTTCCCCAAATCAGGATGAGACTACGTCTCAGCGAGTTCTACCCCACTAAGCCCGATTAGTAAACCATTATATTATAGGCTGCCTAAACATGCACAGATCAGGGGCCTTACCTTGGCCTCGCATCCCACCTGCAAGTCAGTACAATTCATAATAGGCACCCAAGCAATTATATCACCGATCGAAGCATCAATCAAATCGACCTAGTCGATTATATGCCGACAAGACCACTCATGGTCATTCCCATTCAATTAACCGATTCACAACATCAGATCAAAATAATGATCAATCGACCAAGTCGATTACATGTCATTCGGACAACCTCTCGGTCACATCAACACCATACTTTATAATCTCCATTCGGGTACTCAGTCACAGAGCCAGATTAATGCTCTCGGGCGTCTCTTTCACCAAGGTGACGTACCAATTACCGATCACGATAATCTCCAGTAGTACACTTAGTCACAGAGCCTCATCAATGCTCTCGGGCGCCATTTTCGCCAAGGTGACATAAGTAACAGACGGTCTACGTGCGTTCTTTAAGGCCCTGTTTTCGTACGGTGATATTCCTCATCACCGAACCATGCCCGTCATAGGTCACAAATCACTGACAGTCTACGTGCGTTCTTTAAGGCGCCATTTTCACACAGTGATGTCCTTCATCACCAAACCACACTTGTCACAATTCATAGGTAGTCTACGTGTGTTCTTTAAGGCGCCATTTTCGCATAGTGATATCCTTAATCACCGAACCACGCCTACCATAAGTCATAGATAGTCTACATGCATTCTTTAAGGCGCTGCTTTCGCACAATGATGTACTTTATCATCGAACCACGCCCGTCTATACTTCGTACTTGATCGGTCTCAGCCAAGAAAATTCTCAGTTAGCTCTCATCGCTCTCTCCACTTACAGCTCAATGAGGCATTACAATTGCTAACTAGCCATACTCGGCCATCTACCAATCAATAATTCAATTTCACTCAATTTCAATCAATTTAGCGTAAATCCCTAAAATATCACAATTTATTTAATTTCATACAACGTAGAGCTCAAATAAATAAATGGACTGCGCCACGATAATTAGCACGAGATTTCGGTCGTCGGCCATCAAAATCTTAATTTCCGAAAAATAATTAATTTATTAATTAATTTCGAAAATTAATTAATAATTATTTAAAAAATTCAATTTAGCACAAAATAAAACCCAATTAAATAAACAGACTTCACCACGGTCACCAGCATAATATTCTGGTTCTGGACCATCTCAGTTGAGTTTTCGGAAAATAAATAATTATTTAATTTAATTCCGAAAATTAATATTTAAATACTAAAAATTCCACTTAGGCCCGAAAAGCCTAATTGAAGCCCACTAAGGGTCAGGAAAAATCCCGAGGCACTTCCAATAATTAGTAGACCACATCTACTTGCTAATTGCGCAATCAATTTATCTAAATCGCATCACAATTGACTAATAATTGCTAATTTATTCTAATCTAACAACCTAAACATAATTAATTAAAAATAAACCAACCTTAAGCATAATTAGCCAACTAATCCGGGATTAGTGAGATTACTCACCGGAATCGCGCGCAAAACATATCAATTTGACGGGGATGACACGAGGAACGATTCTTCCCAAAACACGGCTCGGGTTTGGGACCCAGAAAAAGGCCCAAAACGGCCCACGAACCGGCTAGAAACCCACTCCGTGGGTGGCTGGATCGGCTACAAAATAGAGAGAAAGAGAGAGGGTTGGGGGCGGCGGGGGTCGGGAAGATAGGCGGCGGTCCGGCGAGGCTGCACGGCGGCTCCGGTGGCCTACTCGGCCACTCACAATGGCTGAACAGAGGCCGAACAGAAACTGGGTCGTGCGGCGGGGACAACGACGGGCGATGGATGCGTGGACGCGCACGACGGCGGGACAGCGGCGAGCGGCGGGTGCGCAAGCGGTCCGGCTCCGATGTGGCGGCAACAGCGGCTGGTCTTCAGGTGACGTCCGCGGCTGCTTCCACTTTTGTCTCTGCTAGTCATCGCACGAAACGAGAGAAGAGGAGAAGGGGGTGGCGACGATAGCCGAGGGGGCGAGGGAGAAGCGGAGGCGGGTGGTGTGCGGTGGAGCTGCTCCCATCTTCGAATGATGGTGGCTGCTGCTTTTGTCTTCTTCGGCTTCTGGTTCGCACGAACAAGAGAGAAAAGAGGGAGAAGGAGTCGGTCACGTGGGGTTGGCGGAAAGAAGAAAGAGGAGAGAGAAGAAGAGATAAGAAGAGATAAGAAGAGAGATTTTCTTTTGACTAGTCAAAAGTAAAAAGCAAAAGAGAGACATAAGCTAAATTTAAAATTGGCAAGGGGCATTCGGCGGTGGGGAGGGGCTGTGCACAAAGGGGGACAGAGGAGAGAGAAAAAGAGAAAAGAAAAAAAGGAAAAGAAAATAACATTTTAATAAGAAAACCCAATTTTCTTATTTCTATTATTTTCCTTTTCTCATTCCCTTTTTATTTTCTTCCGGTCTTCGATTAATCCTCCGATAATTTTTTTCTTGAAATTTTGGACTCGGCAATAATTTGATAGATGATGAGACGATCTTAAAAATGAATTGTGACACGCCCGAATATTTGATTCCCAAAACCGAATTCAATTTCATGATTAAAATCGATCGGACGCGATTTTAGTCCAATCCAACCAATTAGGTAGCTTTTAGGGATTTTACCGCGGTTATATCCCTTAACGGCTTCACCCAATAGATTAGCTAACTCGTGAGTGATCAGCTCAGAGAAAAAGAACCATAGGCGTGCCAATGATATTTACATTTTATTTTATTGAAACGGGGTCAAATTTCAGAATGTCACACCGTGTCTCTCGCACGAAGACATCAGTAGCTTCTTCACGTCAGCCGTCTCCGCACGTGGTCTTCTCCAGTGAATGTGTCTTCGTGGCCCAGCTCGCAAGAAGCAAGCCCATGGATTCCAACATTTTTAGCCCAATAGTTTGGCCCATCTCTAGAAGAATTTGAAGCCCTCGGATCTAGCAATTCGGCCCAAGTGAAGTTCAGTCCAGCAGCCCAGTTTTTGAGGCCCGTTTCAGCTTGGTCTAATTAAGTTGTAGCCCATTGTTAGCCTTGATGTTCAGCCCAACATCATTTGTATATCAGCGAGGCCCAGCAAGTTCAGCCCATCTTGGGCCCGTGAAGCAAGTCGGCCCAAGCCTAGCAATTTGTTGTGGGCTTGCAAGGCCTTTGGGCCCGACCCGAGTGATCGTTGGCATCGCCGAAAATTCAGATTTCGGCCGTTGTCGCACCGTCGCATCGCCATCGTGGTGTTCCGGTCTTCGCTTTGCCAAGTGAGTAATCTCACTAATCCTTGCTTAGTATACTAATGATGCTTAAGGGTTGATTAGATTTAATAAAGTGCAATTAAGTGATTAGATTAGGTAGATTAGTGATTATTAGATAATTGCGAAGCATGTTAGGCGATTGAATTGTGCAATTAGCAAGTAGAGACGTACGATTATTTATTGAATGCATGTTGGGATTTTTCCCGACCCTTATCGGTCTTCAATTAGGCATTACGGGCCTAAATTGGATTTTTAGTATTTATTTATTAATTTTTGAAATTAATTATTTAATCATTTATTTTTCAGAAATTAGGCTTGGAGAGAGATCGACCGAAATTTTGTGCTAATTGTCGTGGTGCAGTCCATTTATTTATGTGAGCTCTACGTTTTGCTGAATTGAATTAATTGTGCAATTTAAGGAATTATTCCTAAATTGACTGAAATTGAGTGAAATTGAATGATTGATTGGTGGATGACCGAGTGTGGTTATTTAGCATTGACAATGCTTTGATAAGTTGTAAAGTAGAGAAAATCATGAGGCTAAACTAAGAATAATTTTGGCTGAGATCGATCGGGCACGAGGTATAGACATACGTGGTTCGGTGATAAGGAAATCACTGGTGAAAACGGCACCTTTATGAAACACACGAGTGCTGTCTATTACCTGCATCAATATAGACATACGTGATTCGGTGATAAGGAAATTACTGGTGAAAACGGCGCCTTAAAGAATGCACGACCACTGTCTACTGCATGCCTCATTACGGACATATGTGGTTCGGTGATTAAGAATATCACTGGTGAAAACGGCGCCTTAAAGAACGCACGAGTGTTGTCCAGTACATGTGTCACCTTGGCGAAAATGACGCCCGAGAGCATTACTATAGCTCTATGACTGAGAGTGCAAATGGAAGGTTTTATATTGAGAAGTGATTTGACCTAGAAATGGTCCGACTGACATGTAATCGACTATGTCGGTTTATCAATGATTTGATCCGTTGTGATGAATTGACTGGTTGAGTGGAAGTGACCTTGAATGGTCTGATTGACATGTAATCGACTAGGTCGATTGATCGAGATATTGATCTGTGATGTGATTGCTAGGGTGCCTATTGAATTGTGCTAATATGCAGATGGAATATGAGGCCAAGGTAAGTCTTCTAACCTGTACGTGTATAGGCAGCCCAGTTAGTGTATCGGTTTCCTAATCAAGTCTTAGTGGGGTAGAACTTGCTAAGACATAGTCTCATCTCGGTTGTGGGACAACATTTCAAGCCGTAGATGAGCCTGTGAAGAAGGAACCAGAAGAGGACGATGAGCCGGCAAAACATGAAGAGCTTGAAGGATGTGAGCTTAGTGAAGAAGAGTCAGAAGAGGATCAGGATGATCCTGAGTATGACCCGGATGAGGATTGAGATGCCATCCTCTTTTGTAAACCTTGTGTTCTGTATAGAGAGTGTGACTAGAATGTTATGAATAGTCATGTGAATAAACTTTGAGTTATGCCATGTATAAAGGTTTGGTTGTGGATTTCAATATGAAAAATAAGGCATTGCTTTTCTATCACATTGCGTTATTGTTTGGGGATTTATAACTGCTTCGGCATGTGCTATTAAGAATGAAAGGGTAAGCGATATGTAGTCCTGGGATATCGCATTATAAAATCGACCAAGTAGAAGGATGTATGCGTGCCCGAGGATCGGGGCATGACACTAGTTATCTCATGAGTGGCCAACCCAAAGAAAAACACTATGGTCGCATTGATGAAATGCACAATTTATCTAATCGAAATCAGGATCCAAAAATATGGATGTCACAACTTCCATGGAAGGTCACCGACAGTGATATTAGTACTTTATTGTATCTTGATCAAAACATTAGGACTTGTGTTACACTTGTTCTCGCACAACTAGTGAAATTCATTGAAAGAAGAAGTGTAAATCTCCACATGAACTTGTGTTATTGGTTTTATAGAAGTTCTCCTGTTTGTTTTATTGTTACTCTAATAGATAACGTTAAGAAAACATAAATTAATTGGTCAAATTAGAAATATTCCATCAACTATTCTAATTGATACCCACGAAAATGAAATTTATAACATAAATTGATTTCGCTTCATATTTTAAGTTGTGAGAAGTCTCTTTCATTGCATTGCATTATTTCTTGGAAGGGCCCAAGAAATTTCCCACAGTGAAAATTTATTCTTCCATTCCATCAAGGAAATTATATAATTTGAATGGATTCCATTTCACGTTCTGATCTATTAATAAACAAGAACATCAACGACAAGAGGTACAAGAAATAATAATCCTTTATTCAACGCTGTTGGGGTCAGACTCGTGGAAAAAAAGGCTACTAGACTTCCGAATCCCACTTCCTATTTCCTTAAGAGAGAAGTTTTGGAAATGGTGGGGACGTCATATATAAACAAAAATTCGTTGCCAATTAAATTCAAGGGACGGCACTTCCATTCACATCTTGTTCTATTCAATGGATGAGGACTCCATCTGTCCATATCAAATAGCCCGTCGTGTACGTGAATGATCTTTTCAAATTTAAGATGAAGAAAGCATTTCATCAACGTAATACATTCTATTTAATCAAGTGAGATATGTCATATATCGGGTATTAGAATAAAAATTCAAGGGAAAAAAGAGTACTTTTTTTTTTTTCAAGATAACAATTTTCTAAGATAAAATCATATCATTGGATGAAAAGTTTAGACCAAACATTTCATAACACGTATGAGACTCTTATAATAGGTGCAAGACTCCAATAATAACACCCAAAGGGATTGGCTAAACAAATCTTCTTTTTCTCTTTTCAAAGTATTATCTTTGTTGCAAATGATAATCACATTTCCGTTTAAATAAGAATTACACGCTATCAACTTGCATAATATCATTTGCTAAATTATCCTGATATATTCACTAATTGAATGATATGTTAATATATTATGTAATCGATAACTCCACATTTTTATTCAAAGAGTTGACTAAAAATAAAGGAATAATTACCAAAACAGTCCTAAATCTATTGTACAAATACAAAGCAGTCCTAAATTTGCTAATTTTGCCAATTTAGTTATAAAATTTTTAAAGATTTTTTTAATATAATCCTTTCAGCTGATTCTAGCAAGAAGACAATGACATGGATACCAAATATCTACACGGCACAATCAGTCAGTATTTAACAATTTTTGCAACTTTTTTTTTATTTTTCTTTTCTTTTTCTTTTTATATAGTTCTTCTTCCTTGAAGGCCAAGGAAGCCACGGCGATGCCCATTGACCCTTGCTGACCGCAAATTATCTCATCTCGCCAGATCTGAACAAAGTGGCTGGCGAAGGCCACGATACCATTAACTCGCCGGATTTGTGTAAGTGGTGCGCGTGGCCAGAGAGGGCCATCAGTGGTCAATGAGGTTTTGCGATCAGCGGGGCATCACAGCCTTTGTCTATGGTCCATGACCCCGAGTTATAAATACATTCGGTTTCAATGTTTGCATGCTTAGGCATAGGCATACATTCAGTCGATTTATGCGAAATAATGTAAGATCCGCAAAAACTAATCAATAATAATAATAATAATAATTCTAATAATAATAATAATAAATAATAATAATAATAAAATAATAATAAAAAAAATTGATAGAGATGTCTCCAAAAGGAGAAACTGATAAACTTTTTGGTAAACCAAATTGATTGATTATAGTCCATAGAAGGAGAGAAAATAAAAAGTAACGATGCTCTCATGCTGCATGGTACACTTGGAAGACGTCATTAGTGCGGAAATCTAAAATGATACTATCACTAAACTTTCATGAATGTGCGATTTCATTGATCAACAGAAGACGCCGAGCTTCACCCAAGAAATTAGGAATACTTATCCTCATATAATACAACTCCCTTTGAAGTAGGGAGCGCTATCCTTATTGCCATACTATCCTAATCCTAGCTGAAGGGTTGTGTTGGCATTCACAACCCACGAGCAATAGATTCTCGTAATACCATGACCCGAATTAAGAGACACTACGTGCATCTTTCGAGCAGCTCTCATGTTGGCTTGGGAGAAAATGTATAATTTGTCATCATGGTGAAAACATACTAGAGACAATACAAAATATTTAACTTCCAGAAATATTAGCAAGAATATTTTCTTCTCTAATATGGATAAGCGTCAACTCAACAAGTGCAAAATCTTCTTAACGATTGGCAACTTATAGTCTGATTGACCACAAGTGAGAGAGAGATGAAGATCACCAGAGTCTGTTAGAAATATCATCTCTATATAATCAGGCATCACTTTTTTCAGGAATGTAATAGGCTTCGAATCCTCAGGCGCCAGCTGGTCAAATGCGACATAGTTGTGCTCTTCATCGTACACGTGGCACATTGTCATGATCGTCTTCACGAGTCACCAATTCCTTGTGGCTTCATTTAAGTACCGTTATTGGCATGCGTATCAAAATGAGCAAACTAGCTGATAGGAATTTTTCTACAACAATGAGAGGACTGGTCACCAGGCATATATGCAATATAGAGCGGCATTTGAAAGTACGCAATACTGAAGCACCAACCGCTAAAATCAAGGAATCACTAAAGTTTGCCAAATTTAGTTTCAACTTTAGACTTCTCCCTTCCACGTCAAGCGTCTGTTACGCATGACAAGAGAAAAAAAAAAACCGAAACTTGTTCCGAATCATCCTAATCTAGCTGGCCTTTTGAAGGCCGGAATAACATACTTGATTAAAACCAGCTCACCTTTCCCCAAGTTTCTTGTATAGACTTGTGAGCCACACACAAGTTGTAACTCGTAACCTTGGTGTGTTATATATATAATGTCATTGCACATTTTTGGATCCACATTTTCTCTTTAAAGTAGTAGTTATTCCACATGCGGTTATTCACGCTTCGTACCTCTTGGTGAAAAATGTCCATTAGGTAATTGCATTGATGGGAGATGGTTTATAAAAGGAAGAACATTCATTTCATAAGGGTAATGACAAGGTGTAATACAAATCCTCTCATTTGAAATACATCATCAGTACACAAGGGGATTTGGGTTAGTAGAGTTTGCCCATAATTTTGTTGAATCTCCATGAATTTTTTACGAACGCAAATACAAACAATGGCTAGAGGTTTGTTTTATATTTGATCCTATTTTTTCGCCTATGATTTTTACGTCTAACATTTAGTATCAGAGTATGTTTAGTGCCTCTGTTTTGTTTTTGTTGAATTTTTGGCATATTTTTTTGGGGCTTTTAATGTGAGCAATAATTTGCCAATTTGGGGTCAAGAGGTAAATCGTTGATTCCAACCAAATTCTGAGGGCCCACTGCTCAGCTTCGAACCAGTACGGTTGCACCACCATGAGGAAGAATAGCTGTAAGTTATTTCGGCATATTGGTGATCACTAGAGGCTAATCGGATGGTGGAAGTCATGGTGATTAAGGGTTTGTGTTTTGGGAAATTTTTGTTTGATTTGGGGCCAATTTCTTGGTCATTTTTGCTGAAACTTGAACTTATGTGGTCATGCCAGCATGATCTCCAAAACCCACTATCTATTTCGGTTTGAAACCCAGACGACAAAATGATTAAGCTTGCAGTTTTTACTGTGAAAACAAGTCGACGAGTTGATGTCAAGTAAGCAAACACTTTGATAGAAAATTATTTTCCAAAAATAATGAATAATGAAAGTAACTCGGAGGACATCATGTCATTAATTTTAGAACCAGAATCCTGCTTGACATGGAAGAAACTATGCATATAAGATGACTACCATAAACCACTTGCAGTAAATGTCACTCCCTTTACGTTTGACTCCAGCAACTTAAGAGGGAAAATCTAAATAATTTTTAATTTGTTCTTATCTCTTAATTGAAGGTAGAGTATTGAGAGTACAAGAGTTAAACATCAGAAGGACTTAATTTCTCCTCTTATCTCACCATGAATGGCCTTACACATAAAGGTCGCCGCCATGCATATCATTATTTGAAGATAGTTTTATTGATCATGCCATCAATGCGAAGGCACCATTTCTACTTGAGATTCATCTGTAACAAAGTATGTCCAATAACTTGAATCGTAATAGAACCCCAAGGATTCATCCGCCATCACACTTTGTAACATAAAAAATTTCTTTGCCAGTTTTTGTTTCGAAATATCAAATTTAGAGAAGCATTTAATTTAACGTTACCACGATCATTCATCCAAGTTCTTTTCCAAGATTTGAAAAGCTTGGGTAAATGCTTTCTAATCGTATGGTGAATAAATTATAGTTCAGATTGCCAAATTTAGCGATCCACAATGTAACGGTTTCCTATATCAGCATGTGTACAATGGTTGTAGTGTGCACGGACATTAGCAACATCGGTGTCGCTGGAATTCAGTAATACCGCAAGATGTGAGATTCAAGCTCTTCATCCATGACAAAAAAAGCTAAATCTTAAGCATACTTCAACCACTTATTCACGAAACTTGAAGCATCAATTCAAAATCTATTGGGCGAGTTTCATACTATCAACTATATGATTTATCAGACTCATCGGAATCCAGAATAAAAGTTCTGTTTCTCATCATACCATACTCTATGATGGCTCGCTAATATATACTGTGTCAAGAGTTCATGACACAAACTAAGAGAAATGCGGAGGAAAATCCAGGCCCGAAATTATCCATTACGCAGTAGACCGACTCTATATCTCACAAGAGCTAAACAGTTTACAAACCTTAAAAGGAGGTACTCACATGTGGTTTCAAATATGGCCCATGCAGGTAAACGAACGTTTATAAAGTATCCTCAACGTTCCCTGTAAATATATTGATCATTTGATTAGAAACAAAATTTAGGAAATAAAAGTAAAAGAACCAAGAGATCGTAATCAAGGAAGTAAAAGCAGATCGATAGCAAAGTTGCATGTTCTTTGAAGAGCAATTGAGAGCCATTATTTCACATCTTCCACCTTAGTTTATTTGTCATATCCCAGCAGATCATTCTTAGTTCCACTCAAATACAACAATTCCTTATCCGATCTTTCCTGTACAGCCACAAATCCACCATTGCAGTTCTCAGTTAAAGAAATTACCTTCAGATGTTGATATTTAACACACCACATTGTGAACAAGGATGCTACCGTGGCATTTAATGATGATTTAACGGCCATGTCAGCAGTTTTAAAAATAAAAAAAACAAAAGGAACAATATGAACTAAATGGTACATAGTTCAAGAACTTAATTTGCCAAAAAAAAAACAGTCTAGAAACCTAATTGAACATTTTACATAAATTTATGATCTATTCGTTGCTTTATCCCTCTTTTTACACCGTGGACTTCCAATCTTAATGCAATATTTTCTTATAATATTACTTTTTGTTTGTTGGATCATTTGAATTTCTTCTCTTTTTAACTTCAAACCCAAAATCTTCACAACCGTGCCATGTTAGTTGTGAAAGTCCTCTGCTTTACTTCGATTTGCTCTTACCATTTTATTGGCTGATCACATACACTTTAGTGATATATTTGATGTAGCTTTATTTTGTCGCAATTTTCCTTTAATTTTGTCACCTAATGGGGACAAGGTTTTGTCTACTCATTTAATACTACTATGATGAAGCTTGGTTTTTCTTTAGAAAAAATTCATGGCATTTTTTCATTGTTAATTACAATAAAATTAGCCTAAGAAAAGTAATAAATAAATAGAAGAAAAATCGCCGTGCGTAAGGTTGACAAAGTGTCAATGTCAACTTGTCATAAAGTACTACGAGTACCTTCCGCCACGCATCTATATAATTAAACAAGATAAGATTATACGATGAAATAAAGAAATGGGAAAGTGTAAAATGGGGATATGCATCTCTAGAGTGAACAGGAAGAACTCCAAAAGAGTTGGCTGATTGTTTGGAAGGACGCTATTCCATAAAGAAATGGGAAGGGAAACGAGAACATGAAGAAAATAACGCAAAGGACGTGTGAAATGGGAAAGATTACCATGTGTCACCACCACCTAGCTTGCGTCCACGAAAGTAGGCCCGGGTCAGGTTCCACATCGACAGAAAAGGCAAGCAGCGACAACGTCGCAATACTCGCCTAACAGTGGGCATGCATGAATGTCGCGATCCCACCCATTTGGTACAGCACCTTGCAGTGATCCACAGTGACTCAAACACAATGATGGCCCAGGTGAACTTTCGGTGGAGTTTAGTAAATCAGGCAAACACTGCAGTGATCTACAGTCTTCTACACAAAAAAACTCCAGCTCATGTAATTTTGATAGTTTAGGTAACCTTTCTATTGAGTTGCATGTCTCAATCTCTAATACCTTCAGCGACTCCTTTTCTCCCAAATCTCGAATCTCGACTAGCTGGGGGCACCTTTCGATATATAGCTCTTTGAGCCTCCCCAAACTTGATAGATCCAATATCTCCAGCGATTTACAGTCATGCACACTCAAATAATTGAGACTCTCTAGCTGTTCAATAATGATCTCTCTCGAATCCCATTGATAGAGTATAAACCTAGACAAATATCTTAATATGGAAGGGAGTGGTTGTGATATCGGTGACTTGACCCCTATTAATTCCAAAACATGAAGACCTAAAGGAAGCCTTGGGAGAGATCCAAGATCATCACAAGATAGATGAAGTTTCAAAAGTTGAGGAGGCAATGTGAGAGATCGAGGATCATCACAAGATATGTCAAATTCCCAAAGCGTAGGAGCTAATGTCATATCCATATTTCTACTACCATCATATCCCAACCTTCCAAGATTCTCCAACATCCCAATGGCCTTCGGTAGCTCTTTTATCTTAGTCCCACGTATGTTTAAGTGCTCCAACATTTTAAGACATCCGATAGAAGCAGGCACTTCGGTAATCATGGTATGCTCCAATAATAATGAATGCAATGATTCTAGTCCGCCAATGGAGTTTGGTAGCACTATTATCTGAGTACATCCCATAGATAAGAAATTCAATCTTTTAAGATATCCAATAGAAGTAGGTAGCACAGTAATCTTTGTTCTGTACAAGGATAAGTGGAGCAATGACTCTAGTCCTCCAATGGAGTTTGGTAGCTCCTTTATCTGAGTTGATCCTAGGTCCAATTCCTCCAAGCTTTTGAGATCTCCAATAGAATTGGGTAGCTCTCTTAACTTGCTATGTCTCATATTTAAGCTCTTTAGCCTTTTAAGATATCCAATAGGAACGGGCAATGCAATCATCTTTGAACATGCCAAGTTTAAGTCAAGTAATGATTCTAGTCCTCCAATGGAGTTTGGTAGCCCCCTTATTTTAGTGTTTCCCAAGTTCATTTTCTCCAACATTTTGAGATCTCTGATAGAATCAGGTAACTCTTTGATTCTTGTTTCAAACAAATTTAATTTGAGGAGCGATCTCAATTTCTCAATGGAGTCTGGAAGCTTTCTAAGCCAACAACAACCCTCTAAAGACAAACATGTCAAGCCTACTATCTCTCCAATAGATGGATGAAGCTCCCACATACATATCCCCTCTAGCTTTAGACTTGACAAGTTCTTTAGATGGCATATTGCAGAAGGCACTACGCAGATGTCAAAATGGGGGCTTCCAAACAACTTTGACTGTTGAATCCTGGCTGCAATTATATCCAAGCGCTTTAGGCGCTCCATCTTACAAATAGAGCTATCAATTTGTGGTGACCTTGGACAATGTTCAGCAAAAAACCAATATCCTCAACTCCAAGCATGTTGACAAGTTGGGAATTGTCGAGAGATAACATCTAATGAGATGTATAACTTTCAAGTCACAATTCACCTGTGAAACAAATTAGAATAAAAAAAGTAAGGCAAGGGAAATGGCAATAAACATAGATATGTGATACGAAATCATACCAAGCATGGGCCCCATCCATTCCAATTCTCAGGAATTTGGCTATCTGAAAGCTTGAACACGACTAAATTCTTAAAGTCTAAAGCTTGAGCACGACTAAATTGACTGCCCGCAAGTCTAAAGGTCAGCAACACCAAGAGAACCATTTTAAACTCAAGAAAATATTCTTAAGTCTCCCACCAAGTTTCCACCCTCTAATTCCAACAACCTTAAGGTAGGCAGGCTTGAAAACTCTTCACTTGTAAAGTTATACTCTTTGGAAAGTCCACAAAATTTGAGAGCTATGATGTTCTCTGTTCCCTGACGACATGAAAAGACATAAGCGAGCTTTTCTACAACGAAAAAAAGAATGCATTCTATGAGTAAATTTTGCATACACTTTTTCTATAAGTAAGGCTTTATTGTTTGCTTCTACTTTCAGATTGTACATGCAAGTAATTAATATATGCTAGATATAAACAAATTTTACTACCTTCCTTTCACTCAAAATTAATAAATTTAGTTCTCTGCAATGTGCAAAGCAGACAAAAGAACATATTCAGAAATATACTATAATCGAGTTAATGTTCCCTTGATTGAGAAGATAATCACCGTAAATTAAATTTACCATTCTAGTCTTCACTACTTCCAACGCAATCTTGGGTTGCCAAAGTCTACTACAATTTCCAGGAACTTTGATGTCTTCTCTTCGAGCAATTTCTCTTCCAAGGTCTCTAAGCACATCGTGCATCAACAATCTATCATCATTGTTGATCTTTATCAAAGATGTACCAATAAGGAAATCGATCTCAATTTTTTGGTAAAAGTCCAATGCTTTCCACATATAATATGAATAGCTTCTTTCTTCACCAACATAAAAACAAGCAATACCAAGAAAAATTTCTCTCTGTTCTTCACTTAGCATTTCAACACTAATCTTTAATATATCAAAGATATGTTGGTCGGGAGCTGACTGTAATTTCTTCGATGTTTCTTTCCATATTGGTTTTCTTTTGTGGTAAAGAGAACAACCAATAACTTTGAGAGCCAAAGGAAGCCCACTAGTCTTGCTAGTAATATGGAAAGAAATATCATCATAGTCATGTGGAGGGGAATCCATTCTGAAAGCGTGCTTGCTAAAAAGTTGAAGGGCGTGGTGATCTTGCAATTCTGTCATTTGATAAACTTTGTACTCTTCGATCGCTAGATTATTGGTGTCCCTTGTTGTAATAATGATTCTACTCCCTAGACCAAACCAATCACCCTTTGCTGCAAGTAGAGAGAGTTGGTCCCACTCATCTAGATCATCAAGAACAATAAGGACTTTCTTGTGGCAAAATCTCCATTTAATCTGGTTAATCCCTGCATCAGAGTCAAAAATCTCCACTGGTTTGGAGTTGAGAATTTCTGACAATAATTGCTTTTGTAATTGGACAATTTTTCCATCCTTTGCAGCCTCTCGAACATCCAAAAGGAAGCTATACCCATTAAACTGACCAGAAATTTGGTTAAAGACAACTTTGGCAAGAGTCGTCTTACCGATGCCCCCCATGACATGGATTACTAAATAGCGTACATCAGGAGAACCTTCATCTAATAGGCACATGACATCTTCAACATGATCTTGAATTCCGACTAAATGATCAGGTAGAATCTTGTCTCTTTTATTCAGTTTGATCAAAACTTCAGCGACGATTGATCTAATGAGTTCACCGTGGCTGTTATATTTGATGCAAAGGGTTTAGTCAGATCAATTGCAGAAAGAATATTAACCTATCAAGGTTAGACATCTTAGAAATTAAACACAAACCAGCTAAGGGAGAGGGGGTGGAGACGGGACGACTGGCCCCTCCCAAAAATTTTTGTATATATACTCTATGGATATGTAGGAAAAAGTCAATTGTAAGTAAATCGCCCCCGCCCAAAAAAAGCTGGAAAAAGAAATATTAATTTTACTAAAGCTCTATCTCTTTTTACAAAGAAAAATATATATATCAATCAAAATCCATGTGAATGTACTTAAAATTAGTTGCAATTATATAAGTTTATAAATCTTAAACTTTACAAAAGATGCTCCCTCGTCCATAACTTGTAAAAATCGAAACCCGTGGACTTTCTTCTTTTAAATATGCAAAGGATTTGTTCTTTCCTTTTTGATTGCTCAAATATGGTGAGTGCTCTGTTGTTCTGGTTTTGCATGGATTAAAGTAGTAATAGCTAGAACAATTGCTTTCTATTTCAGATCCTACACAAATTGGATTTAGAAGTTAGAAAAAAGTATTTCCAGTCTATCTAAAAGATACAAAGCAAATAATTAATTCAAATTTGATTTGTCATTTCTTTCTAGAGAAATTATCTATTTTTGACAGGAATTGACTGTTTATTTGATTGAGTGGATGTGTAGTTAGTAGTAATTAAATATGTGTGAATTGAGTGATAATTTGATGAAAGAGAGAGCAATGGGTAGTGTCAACTTTGGATGCCAAGATGAGTATTATTAATGTCAACTAAATATCTAAATCAACAAAAATGAAAAAAACTGAAACCTTACCCTGTATCTTTGAGAACCCATCCTTTGATATGAGCGACTTCCAACAGAGCCTCCTTCCATTGCTGCACTTGATTGCTGCCGAACTTCTGCTCATGTTTTTGCAAAGCGTTGTGGTCTAGACCGGTTTTGAGTTTGACATCGTCAGGATCTACATCGAAGAAAATTGGTAGGATCATCGCGTTGTCAACTCTGTTTCTCGAGCAATCCACCCTGAATGCAAGCTCGCGAAGACACCACGCACTGGACGCGTAGTTTTTAGAGAAGATGGGTATAAAGATTGTGGAGTTCTTAATCACGTGCTCTAGTTCGCCTTTAATCACTTCGCCTTTTCTAATCTCTTCATTGTCTCTAAAAACATGAATCCCAGCTCCATCCATGAGATAGAGGCAATCAGTAAAATTTAGGCGAGTGTCAAGCCCTCTAAAATTCAAGAACACTTCGAATTCAGCCCCTAGCAACAACTCGGCATCACCTCTATTGGTAATGACCGCCGCTTTTCCATGCGATGAGTCCCTCCTCTTCATCTTCAGGAGCTAAGGTATTATGAGGCGAGATGCAAGAGGAGTGTCTAATAATTGTGATTCCGGTAGATGTATAGTAATGGGTGGGGACATCGTCGGAAGCATAGATATATAATTCGAATTCAAAAGTAATAAGGAGTCTGCGTGATGGAGATTCCTTGAAATTAACCTACAACAGGTACCCAATCATGTGGGAACAGGAAGGTGTCAATCTACGGAAAAAAAAAAAAAACACGAAGCATGAGGGACCGATTAAATTGAAGAGATGGCACTTCCATTCGCATTTTGTTGTATTCAATGAGTGAGGACATCGTCTGTCCATAAATAATTTAATCCAAAGAAAGCATTTCATTCGTGTATTACATTCTATTTAATTAAGTAAATTCATTCGTGTATTACAGTCTATTTAATTAAGTAAATTATGTTATATATAGGTTAGATTTCCAATAAAAAATTAAAAGGGAAAACATACCAAATACTTCTTATCAAAGTAAAAATTTCTAAGATGAAAGTTTCTTGTTAGATGAAGAGTTTAAGCCGAACGTTTTGTAACAAGCACTTGACTCTTACGGTGATGAGTAGAAGGGGTGGCGAAAAAAAATTCTTTCTTTTCTCGTCTCTTCAAAGTATTATCTTTTTGTCCCCTCTTTGCCAATGAGCCAAAGTACTGTGGGAAGTCTTACGCGCATTTTTTTTGGAAGGACCAAGAAAATTTCTTACAATAAAAAATCATATTTTATGCTATTCTAGTTATAATATGAGCTTGATTTTCCTTCAAAATAGAAAATACATAATTTCAATTTATTCCACTTTCTGTTCTAATTTATTAAACTAAAACTTTCCCCAAGTCACCACCGAATAGAGGTTATTTGACTTAGAAAGTTAACAATGCACTGATGCTCTACTATCCATGCACCACATGCATGCATGGCCAGTTGTCATTTGGAACTTCACAAATCTCTTTTCATTGACGGATTCATCGACTTTCAGAGATCTATTGCGACATCTTGATTTTCCAATTCTTTTTTCGATTGAACGAGTTGGGCATTTCATCGATGTGCCTATAGTCTTTTTCTCAAAGTTGATCACTCATAAGATAACTAGTTTATCAGATGAAGTCGTTAAGGGATTTTAACAAGATAGACTTGAGAATTCGATCATAAATTGACTGCTCGACCGTGTTAATCTGCAAGGATCAATACGACACTGTCAAAATTGATCAGAGATAGGTCGGTTTGACAGAGATATGTAATTAAAGTGTGGGTGATTCCACCTAATTGCAAAATTCTCGTTGAACGGCACTAGACCGATTTTTCTATCATTTCTGTACCCTGTGCCCGTATTTGAAACCTCGAGATCTTCACAACAATCGCCAATGAGTCGAAGATGTACAATGTGGCTTGAAAATAATTGATCACGGGTCAAAATATGCTAAAAATTCCTAAAAACTATCCGGTATGTTAGGTTACGCTAAAATCGTGTCCGATTGAAATTAACTGTGAATTTGAACCCGATTTCAAAAATTGAAAGTTCTGTCATATCACAATTTATTTTAGAAACATTGACTCATCCTTTGAAGATTTTTTTGCAAACCCGAGATTTTGGCGAAAAATCAAATTTAGGCATTTTTGGACCGGAAAAATTATATGGTCGTTTTTGGTTGTATCTTTGGCAATCAAGTTGGACTAATTGGCAAGGAAAAATGTGGAATGTGATGTGGGCACCTTGACTGAATTTTTGGGACATCAATTGGATTAATTTGGTGAGGAATTGAATGAAATTGGAGGCCAAATGTTCAAAATTCGTAGCTAGGGGGTGCAACAACCTTTTGGACCATTTGGGAGACTTCTTGAGAAATCCTTGGTGCAGCAAATGGTCGAGGATGATGGATGAGCATGGTGGGGCAACCTTTTGAGTGTTTAGGATATTTGCAAAGGCTTGTGGCCCCCCTCTTGCAGCAGTTGTTTCTTCTTTTTTCCTTGACTTCACTTATCCATTGTTGTGCCATTTGAGAGCTAAAAAAACCAGAGGAAGCCAGCCAAGAGCCAACAGCCACTGTCAACTGCCACCCAAAGCCGTCTGAGCACTGTCGTTGCCACTAGGAGCCGTCGCGCTGTCCCACTTCCTTGCTTATGCATCTGCAGATCCCCACGAATCCAGCCGCCATTCCGAGCCGTCTCTTTGTTGCTCACTGTAGCCACCTGGACCCACCGTGGCCTTTTCCAACCAAGCCAACCGCTCGACCAACCCCTTCGGCCCTTGGACAGAAGCTGAAGCTCAGCCCAGCTGAGAGCTTCTTGAGGCTTTTCTAGGCCCGTTCGGACCTCCGTTGGTGTCGCTCCAGGCTTGTTTATCGCTCGCCTCCGTGTCGCCGTCGCCATGAACTCATCGGCCCGCAAAACCGGTGAATTTACTCACTAAACCTTGCTTAGGAGGTTGATTATACTTAAGGGTTGATTAGCTTAGCTTAAGATAAGATTAGGTGGTTATTTAGTTTGGATTAGTGATTTAATTGTTTAATTATGCTTGTTAGGTGATTAGAATAGATTGATTAGAGGCTAAATAGATTGTACTATTTATCTAGATATGTGCATTAATTTTCTAGGCCTGTTTAGGTGGTTAGATTAGCATTTCCGGCCTAGGTTATTGGATTTAATTTGCATTATTTAATTATTTAATATTTTTCGAAAATTATACCAGGATAGCTGATGACCGGAATTTCGTGCTAATTGCAATGGCGTGCTTAGTTTATGCAATTGACTGTTATTTTGTACAAATTGAGTGGTGATTGTGATTTTGAGTATCTATTTCAAAATTACGAAATTTTGGTAATTAATTAGAAATTACCGGGTGTCGGGTTTTGACACCGAATTTTTTTTTAAAAACTATATCAAACAATGAAATTTTAAAATGGAAGATATCAATTTTTCTGGTTTAGATTGCCCGTGTGCCCACACACGATTATTTTACCGTGTGTTTTTAATACGAAGAAATGGGCAAATTACATTATTTTAATTGGGACATTTGAGTGCAAAGCAAGATCTCTTGGCCAGGATTGGATAGGTGCATGAATGGTTATGAGAACCTGTCCTCAACGTGCGTCGGGTGGACGTTGCCCCTATATGGGATGCCTTGGACAACGAATGCCAGTCGTAGTAGATTCTAGACTGATGCTCCTTCGGGATTACTATCTCGAGGTAGACGTTGCTGTACTCAAAGGGGTGAGACGATGCCTAGTTACGCCAGAAGATCGCCGAATGTCGAGTAGGCCGTGCTCATTGGGCCGTGATAAAAATTGGAACGCATGATTGAGTGTCTTAACTGCACCTGATTAAGGGACAAAATCGTGTGGCACGATATGGGACGTGTCATAACAATTTGGCCTATAATCGGGACCCTTGTGTTTGTTGAGATATAAGTTGAGGCGTTCCAATTGATTGGGTTTTATTACTGCTTATGTCTGTGATATGAACCGTATTGACATGCAAGGAGGATCTAAGACGAGATGAGTCTCTGTGATTGTGTGGTTAGGACGTCTCTAGGCGTATTTTCTTCCTAGTTGGGATTTATGGGGTGAACTTACTAAAACGTTGTCTCACCCCTCGTGGGCTCATTCTCTTTAGGTCCTTAGATGGTGGTCCTTTCGGTATGTTTTGGTCAGCCTCGGGCTGTTGCGAGCGAGCATAGACGTCCTTGTCCCCATGAATCATTAAGTCTATGAACTGGTTGTGACTACTGTCTGGGTCGATGAGGGCCTACCTTAGAGGGTACCTCATCGATTCAGGGCATGGTTTTGCCATGGACTCAATGGGTATAGGGTAGGTCCCCTTCAGGGATTTGATATCCCCGCCATCACAGTCGATGCCATTCTAGGCGAGGGTGTAGCTAACCCTCCTAATGGGGTTGTGGAAGACTTGAAGACCTCGAAGCCTGTGGAGGTGGAGTTCGAAGGATCGGCGAATGTGTTCGACTAGTGGATTGTAGGATAGTTTCTTTTTTAGAGTCGATCTTTTTGGTAGACAAACTAGTATTGTATATAACCTAATTTGTTTATAAAAGCGTGTTTTGTTTGTGAAATTGTTGTCATACTTTCCTATCCCATGTCGTTTGCTGTCAAGGGATTTGTTTATTCGCTTCCGCATATGCATTAAAATGAATGGGTTGGCGACGCATTCTGGATGTCGCAATTTTATCAACCACCGAGAGATGTGCACGCACTCAATGTTCGGGGCGTGACATCTACTGTCCTCAAATCTTACGTTCCTTCAATCAATTTGTTCTGTGAATAATAACTCGTCTAATTTATTAAAAAAAGAATAATAGCTAGAAGACTTATTTGAGCTCGAAAGTTTGTGATTTGTTTCTGAATATGACTGAACTGGCGTTTTAAATGCAATTTGTAATGGATTCCCCAATCAATTTCATTTTTTGTTGAACCCCAGAATTTCTTTCAAAATAATTTTCCGCAAAATCAACCATAAGAGAACAGCTCATTGTTCCTGAAAACAATTTTCTTGAAAATATTTTCCACTGATCATAAAGTATATCAATTGATTTCACTTCGCGTTCTAATTGGTCATATGAGTTTGATTACCCTTCAAAATAGAAAATACTTAACTTCAATTGATTCCACTTCACGTATTAATTTACTAATCCAAAAGCTGTTGCATGCACTAGATAAATCCAATTCGACGGGTTGGTTCGGGCATAGAAAGACGCGCATTTGAGTGAGTTAATTAACAAAAATTATATTAGCAAAGTGTCCCCATTTCATAAAACAATAGTTTCATAAAAAGTTTAAAAACTTTTGCAATTCTGCCACTGTCTCGTGTTATCTTCCCCCATGTCACAACAGGACAAAGGCTATCTCATTCAGATAGCTAGCAATGCACCAAATGCATGAACCCCTTCCCTAATTTCAAACTAAGAACACAAACAAACAGAAGATATACTCCAAAATAATACATACTTGTGGTAGGAAGGCACGACCAACAGGACCCAGTCAATTGACAAAAACGAGGGATGTAATGACAAAACTTGTTCATATGTCAATATGAACAGATGATGGTGTTCTTTTTTTATATTATCGAACGTCACTTTCCTTCACATTTTGTTCCATTCGATGAGTGAGGACTCCCTCCGTGCATATAAAATTGCCCCATGGTTTACGAGAATGCATGATTCCACGAAGGTTTGATATGTTTTTACTCATCTCTTCAAATTTAAGATGAAGAAAGCAATTCATTCATCTAAATTTGATATAGTAAAATATGTTATATATAGTTAAAATTCAAATAAGTTTTTAACGGAAAAATACCACACATTTCTATTTCAAGATAATAATTTCTAAGATAAAATTTTCTTGTTAGACAAAAAGTTCAACTCGAACACTCCATGACAGATGATGGATTCCAATGACAAGTGCTCTTGAAGTCGTAAAACTTGTTACAAATGTGTAATAGAATTCTAAAACCTTCAAAAAGTGCAATTAAGTCTTAAAACTTATAACGAAAGAGTAATCAAGTCCCAAAACTTTCAAAAAATATAATCAAGTTCTAAAACTTATTACAAAAGTGTAATTGAGTCATAAAATTTTCAAAAAGTGTATTCAACGAAAGGCTTAATTAGACCAATTTGACAAATTTTAGAACTTGTTTGCACTATTTAAAAGTTTTAGAACCCAATTATATTTTTGATAATAATTTTTAAAACTTAATTGTGCTTTTTGAAAGTTTTAAGACTTAATTGCACTTTCGTAATAAATTTTATGGCTTCTGATGCACTTATCCCGTCAAATTATTACGAGAAACCTCATTTCTCAACTCATTTTGTCAGAGATTTCTTCGGACAAAGTCTCGGGTTTTTTCACTTTTCATATGGTAAATATTTCTTAGAACATGTTGAAAGATGGACTTGTTGATTCGAAGCAAGGTTAGCCAATTGATCTGCAGATAGATTGCTTTCACACTTGCCCGGCTTCTGACTAGCTTCTTGTCTGCAGGAAGGTCCGGTAGACCTGTTGAATCAACTTTGTGGAAAAAAATAGTGCAGTCCATTGTTCCAACCCCATGAAAATGCTCGGAAAGGAAACCCATGATTCTACTCATACAGAGGAAGAAGTAACTACAGAACTAACATAACTCCCAGGCAATCACCAGCATCATTGCACGGAAACTGCCCCACAAGTTTAACCCACCGGCCCAAGGCGAAACTCTGACTGTCCAAATTGGATTAGAGAGGGAGAGTCTCCAGTTGACGACTCGCTCTGCAACTCATTTGCCTGTAACCTCATTTGCACCTTGCTGAACTTAGAGACATGTCATTTTGAGAAAGAGAATTTTTTTTGAAACACAACAGCTTATTCCTCCAATCAAGTAAGTGCTTGCAGACCAATCTGAACACAAAGTCCCATTCAGAGTTGTAGTGTTCGAAGCAAAGAAGTTCTCATGAACTAACACAGGTTTCTCTCTGAAGAACAATTCCTCAAGCCGTGAAGTAAAGATTCAAGCTTGTTTTCGTAGATCTGACAAGCTGAGGATGCCGACAGTGTTTCTCGCAAATTGTGCTTCATTTGTTACGTGCAACAAGCCCTGCGATTTTACTCACGCTCTGAGGAGTGAGGACGGGTCTTAGGCTCCTGTTACGAAAGATATTTTCCTAAATGCGATTGCTTGTACCACTTAAAATAATTAGTCAATGGAAAATATTGTCATTATCAATAATAATTTATGTTTAAAATTTTTCGTAGATGAAAAAGATAATTTTCATTCATTTATATTTGTAAACAATACAATAGATCGTTTTTTTCCCCAAATTACTTATTTTTCATAAATAATTAAAAAAAAGAACATTAGAGTTTCTTAAAAGCAGTTCTATGAAACATAATTGTGAATGTGCTAACACCAATCTATTCTCCGATGTCGCTTGTGCCCTAGAGTCTTATGCAAAAATTTCGCATCTCCATCTTTGCTTTACTTTATGTATGGCCGTAAAACCTTGGGACTGTTATTTATTATAGCTTTTTTCATTGCAGCGTCCATGATATAGATTGATGTGCTGTCTCTAATAGCTCTAGGCGATGTCGTTATTGCTCCAAGGAGGAAGGGGAGTCATGTCACTGACTCCATGCTCGTAACTCTTCCTTTTTATTATTAGTGAAGTAGTTTTTATTGTTTATATACTTCTCATATATCCTTTTGAGTAATGAATACGATCTTATTTCAACTGAAAAAAAAAAAAGAATAGGTCTTGTACAACCAACTTGATATGAAATGAATTTGAATTTGTCATTCTTATTTTAATAATTAATTGCGTACCCACATTTGTCCATGATTCGATATCGTTTGATAGATATGTCTAAAAGAAGGATAAGTTGTTGTAATTATGGTTATAATTATGGTTAATGGATCAACGGAAGCCAATAATTAAGATACATTTTTTCTGTTCACATATCTCTTTTTGGATTCATGAATTTCCTATACTTTTATGTTCACGTATGTCTTGAATTCATGAATTTCCTAGATTCATGTATCGTTAAGTTCATGCATTTATTGAGTTCGTAAATCTCTTGAATTCACGTATCTTTGGATACATGAATCTCTTGGATTCACGTATCTCTTTATTCATGAATCTCGTTGATACACGCGTCTATTTAATTCATGTATCTCTTTAGTACATGAACTAAAAATCTCTATATATATATAGATAGGAACATAGAGCTTCATGAGGAGTTTTTTTGATTTATGGTTTTGGTTTTTCCTACTCGATTCCAAAAAGGCTTTGATATACTTTTCTACTCTTCTATTTTATCTGGGTGTGCTGGTTCAATTGAACGGTTCGACAGAGTCCTGTTTACATAGTGCTAATCCAAACAGGTTCGAGGCGTTGTATCTTGGGAGGCATAGTTCGTGAATCTGCGGAGCACCATTGGCAGGAACTAATCCCCTTAAGGAGATTCAGTTATCCGTACCTCACCTCCAATTTTATATTATTTTTCAATGATATCTTATTTTATTCTTCTCCAAGAGTTGTAAGTTTACATAAAAAGAAGAATATTATAAAGTTGTTACCATCTTCTTTATGTTGATGTTCGACTACAACAAATAGTGTGTATTCTTTGGATATAATTTCCAACAATCTTAAGGCGATTATTTTACTCACTGTTTGTTGTTCTTGTCAGATTATTGAGATGGCTGAAAACAATCAAGTGCCTTTCAATGTCCCGAATGTTTCAGGAGATGTTCCTATGGTCGATTCGACCGTTGCTATGGAAGATGTTCAGTCCTCTAGGTCTGAATTTGTAGCAGCCAATGCTACGGGCCCTTGGGCCAACACCAATTTTGGTGGTGCGGGTACAAGTCATACGACTGGTATGCCCGGGACTGTTTTTTAGAATAGTACAAGCCAAATGGCTTTTGGCTCTGTTTCTGGAGGGATAGTTCAACGAACCTTGCCTACTGTGATGGCAACGCCTCCAGTTACAACTAATGAGAAACCAGAGAAATTTATCGGAGTGGGCTTTAAACAGTGGCAGCAGAAGATGTACTTCTATCTGACCATGCTCAATCTGACGAAATATTTATCGAAGGTGTGCTCGATAATTAGTCCAAATGAGCAAAATGTCACGACGCTCGGTGCGTTGGAGGCTTGGAAGCATGGAGACTTCTTATGCCGAAATTATATTCTTAACTGTTTAGTGAATTCTCTATATAACGTTCATTGTAATATTGAATCTGCTAAACAGTTATGAGAGTCCTTAGAAAAGAAATACAAAACTGAGGATGCTAGCATCGAGAAATTTGTGGTTGCCAAATTCTTAGACTACAAGATGGTGGATTCTAAATCTGTCATGAGTCAGGTCCAAGAATTACAATTAATTCTAAGTGACATCTCTGCTAAGGGAATGATACTTAGTGAATCATTCCAAGTGGCGGCTATGATTGAGAAATTGCCTTCGGGCTGGTCAGACTTCAAAGTTATTTGAAGCACAAACGGAAGGAGATGAGCCATGAAGATCTCATTCTGCGCCTCAGAATAAAGGAGGAGAATACAGTTCAATCAATTTCAAAGCGTTTTGTGCTTGTTTTGGAATAACTCTCCAAACGACTGTACCTTATACTCCACAACAAAATGGAGTTGCCGAACGATTGAACATGACACTAAAGGAGATGGCTAATGCCATGCTTTCGAGTTCAAGTTTACCTCAGAACTTGTGGGGGGAGGCAGTTTTAACTGCAAATTATATTCTTAATGAAATACCTCACAAAAAGACAGGTAAAACTTCATACGAGTTATGGAATGAAAAGTTGTCATCCTACAATTTTCTAAAAGTGTGGGGGTGCATAATGTGATTTATAACGGTAAGTCTAGACACATTCGTCGTAGACACAATACCGTAAGCAGTTGCTCTCAAATTGAATCATTTTTTTAGACTTTGTAAAGTCAAAGGAAAATACTGCGGATCCGCTGACAAAAGGTTTGTCAAAAGGGCAGATAAACTGCGCATCGAGGGGAATGGGTTTAAGAGCCTTAACCCAATAAAGAGATTCCAGGGTGGAAACCTAACCTATGCGATTGGAGATCCCATGGACTAGGTTCAATAGGACAACGCAAATTTTGGAAACTCTAGTGTGAGCACTGTCTCCCATTCCTATGATGCAACAGTGCTTTCCTACAGCGTTATTAAGGGTATGCTCTGCGTTTAATGATTCCTATAACTTGGAGTATAACATCCAAGTGAGATATGGTAGGATATCTTTAATAGGAATGCACCTATATGCGTGGAGCTGGTCAACTCTAAGAAAATCTCTAAAGGCTAGATTTTCTAAAGCACGCATGAATCCCGAGAAGTTCAGGGCCGAAAGAATGAACACAACCAAGAACCAATCTTGAATTGGAAATACTCCATGTGAGGTTTATTGTCTAGGCTTACACAAACAACTGGCGATTCAAGGCTTAGTCCATTGACTAGTTAAGTAAGTCCGATAGGCTTTCACTAAAGAAGGTTCAAAACGAAAGCTACCTATCTTGATGCGGTTTATTTCAACAGGCATGCTCAAATTCCTTCGAGTCAAAAATGTTTTGTAGATCCATTAATGTGGGGGATTGTTGTAATTATGGTTATAATTATGGTTAATGGATCAACGGAAGCCAATAATTAAGATACGTTTTTTCTGTTCACGTATCTCTTGAATTCATGAATTTCCTAGATTCATGTATCGTTTAGTTCATGTATTTATTGAGTTCATAAATCTCTTGAATTCACGTATCTTTGGATACATGAATCTCTTGGATTCACGTATCTCTTTATTCATGAATCTCGTTGATACACGCGTCTATTTAATTCATGTATCTCTTTAGTACATGAACTAAAAATCTCTATATATAGATAGGAACATAGAGCTTCATGAGGAGTTTTTTTTATTTATGGTTTTGGTTTTTCCAACTCGATTCCAAAAAGGCTTTGATATACTTTTCTACTCTTCTATTTTATCTGGGTGTGCTGGTTCAATTGAACGGTTCGACAGAGTCCTGTTTACATAGTGCTAATCCAAACAGGTTCGAGGTGTTGTATCTTGGGAGGCATAATTCGTGAATCTGCAGAGCACCATTGGCAGGAACTAATCGCCTTAAGGAGATTCGGTTATCCGTACCTCACCTCCAATTTTATGTTATTTTTCAATGATATCTTATTTTATTCTTCTCCAAGAGTTGTAAGTTTACATAAAAAGAAGAATATTATAAAGTTGTTACCATCTTCTTTATATTGATGTTCTGACTACAACAAATAGTGTGTATTCTCTGGATATAATTTCCAACATAAATTGATCTTCTTCTTTTTTCTCTAGTAAACTAAATTGATCGATTTTAGTATGCAAAAAGAAGAGAGAGGGAAAGGCAACGATGCTCTCATGCCTCTTAGTATACCTTAGAAGACGCCATTAATACATAAGCTTCAACGATAAAAAATAAGTGAGAAATTATGAATACCATCCTTATATGATATAACAATCGTCAAAGTAGAATACTATCCTTATTGTGATATACGTGGGATCCAACCTGACTAAAAGTTTGTATTGCCATCTTCCATTGGAACCCATGAGCAAGAGATTCTCAAGAAACACGCGCTGTGCGCAAACTCACAAGCTCAGTCTAATATTAATCAAGCACTCTCGTCATAGCATGACCCAAATTAAGAGATATTAAGTGCATCTTTTGAGCAATCATCATAGTGGCATGGATCAATTGTCACTCTAATGACACAAATTCGGTATTGCTGCTCTAACGCGATGCATAACGCGTCATCATGCCAAAACATACTAGAGACAATACAAAAAATTGAACTTCCTAAAATATTTCACAGGAATATTTTAATATGGACAACTCAATAAGCGCAAAATCATTTCAATGATCGGTAACCTACTGTTGGTTTGATTCAAGAAGAGACGACCACCAGCGAGAGAGAACTGGAGATCACCGGAGACCGATAGAAGCATCATCTCAAGCATAATCAGGCATCACTTCTTTTCAGGAACGTAATAGACTTGGAATCCTCATGCGCGAGTTGGTCAAATGAAACATAGTTGTGCTCTTTGTCGTACATGAGGCACATCGTTATGATCGTCTTCATGAGTCGCCAATTCCATGAGCCTTCATTTAAGTATTGTTGATGACATGTAAATTAACACAAGGAAAATAGGAAATAGGTATTTTCGGCAACAACGAGATGACTGGTCCCCAGGCAAATATGCAATAATGAGATCACTTTCGCATTCATGGCTTTTTGTTTCATGGCTTCATTATAAAAGCCCTTTTTTCTTGAAGATGCGAAGTTCCAAAGTCAACTTGATGCGACGTTCCAAAATCAACTTTCTCTTCAAATATAATACTCAGCACGCGTACATATAACAAGTAGAGTAACATACTCTAGTTGATTAGGTGACATTGAACTGCTTCATCTAAGGCTTAATGCAGACCTTGGCATCTCTCAAACATAAAATACCTAGAGGATATTCCCTCCTTTGGGGAAGATAAAGATACAAGGAGAAATTGAAAGATTGAGACGTGCGGGCACTGGCAAGTAAAAATAAGAAATGCAGATTTGTCAACCTGCCAACAAAATATTCGTTGGATAGGTGGGGTGGCCTCTAGTGGTGTCATAAGGCACCTACTTCTCGGTGAGGATCACTGGTTCATGGCTTCATTATATGAGTCCTTTGTCTTGAAGATGCAATGTTCCAAAGTCAACTTTCTCTCCAAATTTAAATCTCAGCATGCGTACATATAACAAGTAGAGTAATATACTTTAGTTGATTAGGTGACTGACGATTTTACTGGAATGGGAGCGATTATTTTCTTTTAACTTCTGTTCTTAGGGTATGAAATGTGAAATACATTAGTTAAAGCAAGCAACCATTATAATAGTAAGAGACTAAATCACGTCACACACAGAGTTAATTCAAATACTAGCCCTAATAAAAAAAGAAGGAAAAGCAAAAATTTAACCCAAAAACATTGGTTGGGTTGAGCAACGGTGTGGTATGTAATGCATGCCGAACTAACTAGTAACGGAGCCAAGTCGAGTTAAATATAATTTACTACCCAGCTATTACTCATTAAGAGCAAGGAAAAAAAAATTGCGAGTAGTACAAAATATAGGTTTGTGCGAAATGATTCTGCACTTGAATTTTTTTATGCTATTTTCAAAACTTGGGCTTGGCCTCTTTATTAGAATACGTGCATCAATATAGAGCAAAAGGCACGCAATGCCCCAAGTAATTCTACACCAATTTTGTCCTTACTGAAATATCTACATCGTTTGACAATAGAGTTTATATACTCTTTATATACATGTGGTCTCTCTCTACTTATTAGATTAAACTTTTGGGTTTGGTTTTCTAACTTGATATCAGAGTCAAGTGCTACCCTTTAATATAATAATTATATATTAAATTACGCATTCATCTAACAATTTGTATTTTTAGAACAGTTGGTTCAAGGATTGTTTATCTGCCTTCCCGGTTATATATTTTCACGGTTAGTACTAGGTAAAAGACCACACTAAACGTGAGACGGATTAATAGATATCAGGATAGGAGGTTCTTGCTTGCCTTCCCTTCAGAAAAATATTAAGTTGTGTAGAAAATCTTATAAATATCAATCATATTTTTTTGTTTACGCGAGCAACGGAAGGAGAAAAGGTGTCCTAAAAGACGAAATTTGACGAGAGACAATTAAATTGACTGAGTTATAACTTTGAACAAGTCAGGGAATCCAGAAGCCACCAGACATGGAATTTATCCCCAAGAGTCAGAAATAACACTCGAGACATGCGATACTCAAAGCTACTACTCTGGAATCTTGGGTGGTTAAGTTGGCCAAAATGGTGCCCCTGGCAACCGAGACTGAACTTAAGTTGAGACGGTACCGTTAAGGGGACCACACACTGAAAATGTAGCTCTGACAGTTCACATGTTCACATAATTTCGATGGCCACATTCATGGAGAAATTCAACTTCTGTGTAGTACACCTTGAATAACATGGTATGTCAATCAGACTTCGAATTTAATCAAAGAACTTGTTTTGAGAAAATAAATGTTTGTTCTCTGTTCCTTATTCTATCTACTAGTCCAACATACGATTCTATAGCCTGTAAATACCTATCAATACAGTTTCGACACCCATAAAGTGTCTACCATCTAGTATTCTTCGTCTATATTTGTTCAGTCGCCTGCAGGATAGCGAAAAAGAAATGTCTCTTGACATTTCAGCAATCCCATCTTATTCTCCTGCTAAAGAAACAAGCCGCATCGCTAAACGCTGATCAGCAAATTTTTATTTAGGCATATGGGGGGATTATTTTCTCAAATATGCTTCTGACTCCAACTTGATGATATCATATAAGTTGTTCTTTTTCTTGGATTATCTTCAAAAAAAAAAAAAATTCCGCCGTTATGTTTTCTGAAAACTAAGGGCATAGAACATAATATTCTTGAATGATTGGGCACCATCCTACAGCATTTGATAAAGAAAAAAGAAAAGAAGTTCCAGTTGATTTGAAACTCCATGCATGGCTTGATCCTTACAAGATGCAAAATCTCTTTGTGAACCTTGTGGCATGCACATGGTGATGGAGATGCTATTGCCTCTAATTGATATGAAGAAGAAATTGTGGCGCTAATCATTGAATTCCTGACATTGCCAACACTCCAAGAATGATATCTACTTTAATCAATCCAAAACAAATGAAATTTAGATGTCATTTCAAATTTTTCTGATTCTATACAAATTTTTTATTTTACAAATTTCATGTTTAAATCTTTACATTGGTTGGTAACAAAAACCCACATATAGAACAACCCAATGAGTTTCGCCTTTGGTTTTTATCATAAAATTCTCAAGCACTTGAGACTGTTGTTGTTATTCCTCCAATTTAGGATGCTATGAAAGAGACTTCACCTCCAAAACGTTAAGAATGAAAGTGGAAAAGTAACAACAATAACTAGTTTGTAAGTAGCAAATTAGACATGCTAGTACTGCGAATTGCCTTTTCTATTGAGAAACATTTCTTTCTATGTGAATAAATACACATAGTTGATGATTAACAAACATGTACTTGCAATTGCAAGTATTGGTTAATGGTTCGCAGAGGAAGAAGAGGGTTCAAGCATTTGATTTAGATAGAAAGTACATTGATCTTGACCACAAATCGATAGCTTGAAAGTTTTAGAAGTGTAAAGTGTCAGAAAACAGAGTGAAAACAAGTAGAAAGAATAGAGAGCAATGTATTCTGTGCACTTCATTGATTGTTCCAATGTACAAAGAGGAATAAATAATGTACAGAGGATGTTGAATAAAAGGAAAGTATATCAGATCTAATCCTAGATTGATACAAAAGTAATCAATTACAATTCCGAAAATATATCCATCACAATCTGTGCATATCTTCGGCATATCTTCCAACACTCCCCCTCAAGCTGGTGGCTTGTATATGTCTAAGACACCTAGCTTGCTTAGGAGATATGCATGTTGCCTTTGACATAAAGGCTTGGTGAATATATCTGCAGGTTGTTCGGTAGTCCCAATTCCTCTTGTTTTGATTATCCCTTCTTGAATCTTCTCTCTAGTAAAGTGACAATCAACCTCTATGTGTTTTGTTCTTTCATGTACTATTGGATTTGCCGCGAGTTTAAGTGCAGAATCATTATCACGAACGATGGTTGATCCCTTGACTTGTACTCCAAGATCCAGAAGTAAGCCTCGTAACCAAACTACTTCACATACGGTCTTGGCCATGGATCGATACTCAGCTTCAGCTGATGACAGAGAGACAAAGTGGACTGTTTCTTTGTTTTCCATGAAAGTAACGATTCTCCAAGTTTGATGCGAAACCAAGTGATAGATCTTCGACTCATAGGACAAGTCGCATAATCAGCATCACAAAGAAGCCGTCATTTCCATGTTGCAATCACGAGAAAGAAGAATCCCAAGTCCTAGGCAACTCTTCAAATATTTCACAACCTTTAATGCGGATATGAGACTGTTTGGGGCTATGCATGAACTGACTCAGCGTTTGAACTGCATAACATATATCTGGTCTAGTCATAGTGAGATAAATAAGTTTCCCAACCAGTCTCGATAGCTTAATGGGTCTTTGAGCAACAAATCATCCTCGAGATTGTAGACTCGCATCATAATCAGCAGTAGTCAATTTAACATTCTGCTCAATAGGAATAACTGCTGGTTTACATCCTGATAAACCTGCTTTAGATATAATTTCTAACACAAATTTCTGTTGACTAAGTGAGATTCCCTGCTTTGAACGAGCTATCTCAATGCCAAGGAAGTATTTGGGTGGTCCCAAATCTTTAATATGGAAAGCGGCATGCAAATATTTCTTGAGACTTGTCACAGCAGATTCATCATTTCCCATAATAAGTATGTCATCAACATATATCATCAAATAGATAGATGACATACCTTTTGTCCATGTGAATAAGGCGTAATCATGTTTGGACTGTTTGAATCCTGCTCCCATAAGTGCGTTCGTAAACTTGGCATACCACTGTCTAGAAGCCTGCTTGAGACCATATAAGGATTTGCGGAGACGACATACCTTAGACTCCCCCTGTCTCCGTAATCCCGGTGGAATGTCCATATAAATTTCCTCATCCAAGTCACCATGGAGGAATGCATTGTGAACATCCATTTGGTGCAATGACCAATCACGAAAAGCAGCAATGGCCAAGAAAGTGCGAACTGTAACATCTTTCGCTACCGGAGAAAATGTTTCATGATAATCGAAACCTTCTCGTTGAGTGAAGCCTTTGGCTACTAACCGTGCCTTATATCTTTCTACGATCCATCGGCTTTATATTTAATCTTGTATACCCACTTGCAACCAATCGGTTTTCGATGAGACGGTAAAGGAACAATGTCCCATGTATGATTTTCAATTAATGCATGCAATTCTGTCTCCATAGCTTTTTGCCATCGTGGATCATTAACTCGCCTCACTATAATTTGATCGGCTCTGTTTCCTCGCACATACGACTAACACAGCACATATGATCCGAGGATAACCGATGAAAGGAGACATATGAGGAGATAGGGTAACGAGTACCTTGAGAACTTGAAGCTGCACAAACATAGTCCTTTGTCCATGTGGGCGGACGCGTAGCACGTCCAGAACGCCGTGGCAGATTATCCTATGGTGTTGGTTGCGAAGACACTTGTGTTTCTTCATCGACGACACTTTGGAGATGTTGTTGTTGATGAAGGATTATGCTCCTCCTCGTTCGGTGTAGCTGAAGTATCCACAGCTACTGTTGGAGAGTAAATTATACTTTGTGGTTGTGATGAAGGTGCAAGGATGTATGATTGTCCAGGAGATATATCCTCTTCAGATAAAAAACGATGATTATGCACGCCCTTGTCAAACTCATCATGTAAAGATAAATCGTCACCAAAAGGAAAAATAGTCTCATGGAAGACAACATCTCTACTAACAAAAAATTCCCCAGTCGACTTATCAAAAACCCGATATCCTTTTGTGAGAGTCGGATATCCCATAAATATACATTGCCTGGCTCGTGGACTCAACTTATCTCGTGGCCCTACCGTAGTCACATAACACAAACAACCAAAAACTCTCAAGTGTTGAAGTTCTGGTTTCTTTCCATATAGCATCTCAAAAGGTGTCTTCTTGTTGAGAATACGACTTGGCATTCGATTTATCGTAAGTAAGCTGCGGTGACCACACAATCTCCCCAAAATGTCTCAGGAATGGAAGCCTGGAATTTAAGAGCACGAGCTACCTCTAAAAGATGACGGTGTTTACGCTCGACAATACCATTTTGCTGTGGGATATATGTGCAAGAATTCTCATGCAAAATTCCGTTTGAAGAAAAAAAGAATGCACATTCACTATTGAAGAATTCTCTTCCATTGTCAGTACGAATACGTTGAATTGATTTTCCAAATTGATTTTTGGAAAGGGAGAAAAAAGTTCTTATGTGAGAAAGAACTTGACCTTTTGACTGCATCAGAAATATCCATGTGGCACGAGAAAAATCATCCACAAGTGTTAAGAAGAAACGAGAACCATCACGATTGGGTGTGTGATAGGGCCCCCAGACATCAGCATGGATTAATGAAAAGGGGGCTTTTGCACGAGATTTGCTATTATCAAAAGGCATACGAGCTTGTTTTGCCAAAGGACAAATTGAACATTGAGGGTAAGGGAAAGCAAAGAATGACCCGATCGTTGATGATTAAGAAAAAGCTTATCATTGGTAGTAATATTACACAATGATTCTTTATTCAATCCAATACAAGATGAATTGAAATTACTAGAGAAACTTGTCCAAAAATATAGCCCTTGCGAAATTCTACCCGAGCCCATCAGTTTGCCAGTCGAAAGGGCCTGAAACAGACAATGATCATGATTGAACAGGACACAACATGAGTTTTCCTTACAAGCTCGAGAGACTGATATGAGATTGAAATGGAATTCTGGAACATAAAAGACATTCTGAAGTGTGATAAGAGGACTAAGGATTACTGTGCCAATCATCGTGACATAGGTAGCATTTCCATTTGGAAGTTGGACTGAGATAGGAAAATCTAATTTTTTTGATTGCGAAAAGAACCTTTCATTGCAGATAATGTGATCACTAGCACCTAAATCAACTATCCAAGCAGTCCTTGAAATTGAATTCAACAAACAATAAGAAGTACCTGTAAAATTCCCGGTGCTCTCAAAAACATCCAACTTCCTAAGAGCCTGCATAATCTCTTGATACTGATCATGAGTAATTGACTGATTTGATCTATCAGTATGCTGCCCTGTCACCTGTAAAGCTGTCGGAAAATCCCTTTTTCCTTTTTCTCCAGGTTTACCATGCAATTTCCAGCAATTATCTATGGTATGATGTGGACGTTTGCAATAATCGCAATATAACTTACCTTTTCCTTTAAAATTTTGCCCATTGTTCTTTGATGACGTGGCAAAATATGATCCGTTGGATGGTTTAAAAGTCGAAGCCATCGCGGCCTCATTTGGGTCGTTGGATCCATGCGCGGAAAAGGAGCGCTGTGGGCCGTTGGATCCATGCGTGGAAAAGAAACGCTGTGAGCCGTCCGATCCTGCTGGAGAGAATCCGCGTGAGCCGTCCGATCGAGCGGAAGAGTTGAGTCCACGTGAACCGTCGGATCGAACAATTAGATCCTGACCGTTCGTTCCTTTCTTGAAAGACTTAGGGTTCGCTCCTGCAAACCAGATCTGCGGCACCCATCCTCCTTCACTTTCTCGGTCATGGCTCCTCCGTGACTCGCATGAGCTGCGAGTGCCATCCCGTCGCCGGATTTGTGTAGATCGGAGCCAACAAAACGCTGGCTTTCTTCTTGGACGGCAAGCTGATAGATCCGGCCAAGGGTCGGCATGGGTTCCATCACCAAAATCTGAGACCGGAAACTCTGGTAAGACTCGTTCAAGATCAGCAAGAATCAGGTAATTTTTTCCCTCTCTCGAATGGCGCGGTATTGCTTTGTAAGGTAAGATCTCGGGCCCTCTAACTTCTCCTCGATCGCCTCCAATTCGTTCCACAAGGCGGAGAGCTTGTTGTAAACGGCGGCGATGCTCATGTTGCCCCGTTTTAGATCCGAGAGTTGTTGGGTCAAGGTAAAAATCTTAACCCTATCTAATTTTCCATACATCTCCTTAATATTGTCCCACATTTTTCTCGAATCTTCCGTCGGCGGAAGTCCGGCAGCCACTTCGGAGGTAATGCAGTTGCCGATCCATGTTCGGACTAACTGATTGCACTTCCTCCACAGTCGCGCCATGCGTTCATCCGAAGGGATCGGTAAAGTACCATCAATAAAAACTTCTTTGTCTTTTGTAACCAAGGCCCGCCGGAACTCCACCGACCAGCTTGAGTAGTTGTCGGGGCCTGATAGTTGTTGCGTGATAAGTCGTAGCTCCGGTCCGTCGCTCGTCGTCGTGTAGAGCGGATCACCAGGCTCGGGTCGACCACTGGCGGCGACGAACGGGTACGGCAAGAAACCGGATTGTGGAACCGGGTAGGGATTTGGCCCCGGACCCGAAATACCCGGTTGAAAATAATCCGTATTCGTTGGGTTTGGCCCAGTGGCTTGGCTTGCCCCGAAAGCGGTTGATGGGCCTCCACCGGGTTGAACCGGCTCTCCTACGCCTTGACCCATCAACCATGGATTTGGCTGAGTGGGCCCGTAGATCCATGGGCCGGGTGGCATCTGAATAGGGAGCCACTGGATGGATTGCCCTGAAGCATGCTGAGTTGCGATCGGTTGTCCCGAAGTGGCTTGGCCTGCGAAGGGCTGTCCCTGGTTCGGCTGTTCTTGTTGCACAGACGACTCTTCTGGAATTTTTCCTTCAGAAATTGATGAATCTTCCTTAACCATGATGTTGGTAAGAAAGTAGAAAACGGTAAGAAAATATTTATGATTTTGAAGTGCTCAAATACGATTCCTACACCGGAGTGCTAATCTTGTTGTGCAGGTTTAGTGTTCCTACAACAACCAAGACAAGAAACGTCCGGAGGGCAATCAAGAAGTGCGGAAGTCGAAGGAACACGGCTCGATACCATGTCGAAAACAGAGTGAAAACAAGTAGAAAGAATAGAGAGCAATGTATTCTGTGCACTTCATTGATTGTTCCAATGTACAAAGAGGAATAAATAATGTACAGAGGATGTTGAATAAAAGGAAAGTATATCAGATCTAATCCTAGATTGATACAAAAGTAATCAATTACAATTCCGAAAATATATCCATCACAATCTGTGCATATCTTCAGCATATCTTCCAACATAAAGTTCCTAAAGTTATGTAAGTTAACTTTGTTGGAGGTTTTACTGATTGTCTTTCAAAGAAAAGATGGTTTTCTTGGAAGTCTCCTCCACAATTTTTTTGGGGTGGTCAATATGCATTCACGAAGTATAGTTGTATTTGAACTTCCTGACAGTCAATTTACAGATGATTCGGAGGTGTGTAGCTTAATCAAGGTGTTTTATGTGTTTATCACTTTAACTCTTATTTTCTCTTTGTATTGTGCTTGATGATTTTCCATTTGAAATATAATTACCGTCTATCAATGGCAACCAAATTAAAGGTTGTAGCTCTAAGAAAGTCCGTCAATATTACTGAGTCTCCAAACTTCTCTAAGTGCTTGACACTGGAGAGGTTGGCTCTAGAAAGATGTAATTGTTTACAAGAAATTGACTATTCAATTGGAAGACTGAAGTGCCTAATTGTCTTAAAAATAAACAACAGCCTCCATCTTGAAGAATTGCCTAAGGAATGAGAGGACTACCTAAACTTACCTACTTCTCTTTGATGGATTGCTTCAGGGTGAGCAAATTTCTGTGCCTCAATTGAGAAATTAGCATCTTTCATGGAGTTGTATCTATAAAACATGAGTGTTCAAGCTTACCTGATTCAATTTGTAGATTAAAATGTTTTGTCAACTCTCGATGTTGTTGAGATGCATGTATGAATTGTTTTAAAAAAAATCCATATTGGATAATTAGTTTTGTGTGAAATAGTTAATGACTCATTGCCCTTAAACTTTTGACTGAAATGTCAAAGAATTTTAAGTGATACATGCCAAGCACTGTGAAGAGTCGGAATTCCAAATGAAGTTGGAAACTTGCTCTTGTCAAGAATCCTAAATTTATCAGGTAGACGTATAGACATTGTGCTTAGCACAATCAGCATGCTTCCTCGCCTCCAAAAACTACACTTAAGGAGATGCCACGAGGTTCAACAGTTGTCGAAGCTTCCACAAGCTTATCAATTTCTCTTGGTATGATGGAATCTCTACAGTACTTACCAACCGAGGATTGCCAATCTGTAGAAAGGTTAGGTGCTATAGTCCCCAAATAATCAGAGTCTTTGAGTGAGTTGAGCTTATGTGGGAAGAGTGCCCACTCTATCAACCGTTCTAAAGAAGTTAAGATTGGAACCCAACCGCTATTGTCTATATTTTGATCTATTTTTGTCATGTCACACAGACTGAAGTACATATTGAACTTAATCACACCAATTTTTGGGGGTTGGGATGAACTTGTTCCACCAAGAACATTTTCTGACAGGTTCAAGACATGCTTAGCGAGAATATGTATTTGCAACCGCAAGCTAGCTTTTAAGCTGAAATTCTTGGAAAGTCAAAAGAGAAAAAGCATTTGACGGGTAATTCAAAATTTGAGGAGACGGAAAGATCTAGTCAAGTATCGTCATTTTAGTTGATGGAAAAGCTAGGTGATAGCTTCAAAATATAACTTTCAGACGCCTCTTGATCACACTCAAAGGAAACTACAATCAAGGGACAAGTGTTCCAGAAAGAGGAACTCATATTGAATAGGAACTTCCTCTGCCTTGGGGATTCATTATCCACGTCCGACGCATGTGTTTCTCATTGGGCAATACAATATAATTTACGTTAGGTTCAACTAACAAAGTAGTTTCTTCAACCATTGAAGGCATGTGATCAACCAACCGACGCACTGATAAGCAGCTGACTGGCACTGACATACATCGTCGGCCAACGATTAGGTGGCTGGTTGGCAGTAATGTTTATGGATTACCCAAGAGTAGCCTGATATCGGATGCAGCAAGCTCATGAAGTAATGGACCTAATGCATTTTGCAATTTTTCGTCATCTATTATGCAGTTTTCATTGATAAGGGAATCATTTTCCATAGTCGATAATCTCGTAATTGTTTGTTATTCGCTAGATTTCTGATGAATTGCTTGGTCATAGCAATTGGGCTATGACAGGGAGCACACGGCTCCAGCGTGGTCACTGTAGCTTCTTCCTGTTCTTCTACATTGGGCTCAAATAGTCAAAACCTCCAAAGACAAGAACTGGCATCTCCTTTCGGCTATTTTTGTTCACGCTTGTCGATCCAGTGATTTGGTTCCCCTTTTCTTGAATATTTTGTGTTGTGCGAACACCCCCGTTAATGCTCTCTCGAACTCCAACTCTCTCTCTCTCTCTCTCTCTCTCTCTCTCTCTCTCTCCTCCGCCTCTCCTCCCCCAACCTCCCCCCCCCCCCGAAGCGGCGGTATTGCGTGTGGCATTCAGAGGCGATGGTGGCAAAGCGCCCAGTCGCCCATACACTGGTGGTGGCTCAGTCGCCCTTACCCTGGCCTTCCCCATATTCCACCTCAGAAATTTGCTGAAGAAGAATGATGATGATGTGGATGGGCATGTCCGCATTGCAGATTAACTTAAGCAAACAACTTTTAGTTCATAGATGTGATTGCTCAAAAAACAAAAAAGGAAAAGAAAGATTGGGGGATGACAAATGCAAGCCAATAGAAGTTGAGAGACCTTCCATGCCATTAATACATGAAATCTGTGTTAATCAATCACCAATCGCATGATAATTTAGCTTTCTAGTTTGGCCAGAAAACTATATTACAGCTCAGAAGCAAAATCAAGTGTAATGATGGTCAATGGCACAGATCAGAAGTTGACAAAGAACGTTGAATAAACACAACCCCAACAAGCACGTAAATGTGCAATGTACGCATCATTATGCAAAAAGACCAAGATTGCCTTAACAATATAGAAAAAGTCACACCCGGTTTTATCAGTTGCCAGTCGACATTCCAGGGAGAGAAATTCCAGTTCCACCTGTCACAGTGACACCATCCGAGATAGCCAGCTGCCCAAGAGTGAAGTAAGCTGTGACCGACTCATAAGTTCAAACTAATACAATTGCTAAGACGTTCAAACAACTTCGATCGACTAAAAAAAATAAATCACACATACTGAATATTACTCCTACTAATGATTAACGCTTGCAGTTTTTAGCGTGAAAATGGCTCGACAAGTTGATATCGAGTAAACAAACACTTTGATAGAATATTAAATGCCAAATAATGAATAATGAAAGTAACTCGGAGGAAATCATGCCGTTTTGAGATGGAAGAAACTATGTTTATAAGATGAATATTATGAGACCAATTGCAGTAAATGTCGTTCGCTTTACATTTTTATTTGTTCTTATCTCTAGAACATCCAAAGTACTTAATTTCTCCTCTCATCTCACCATGAATGACCTTACCCATAAAGGTCGTGGTCATGCAGATCATTAGCCAAAGATAGTTTTAATGATCATGCCACCAATGTGGAGGTACCACGTCTTCTTAAGATTCATCCGTAACAAAGTATGTACAATAACTTAGATCGTGATCAAGCTCCAAAGATTCATCTGCCATCACTTACTTCGTAAGACAGAAAGTCTCTTTTGCCAGTTTTTGTCGCAAGATTATGAGTTTAGAGCGACATTTTATTTGATGTTACTGTAATCATTTATCCAAGTTATTTTCAAAGATTTCAAAAGTTTGTGTAAACGCTTTCTAATTGTATGGTGAACTGGTTACTGTTCAGATTGCAATTTTAGCGTTCTCAATGTTTAGGATGCCCCATATAAGCATGTGCACATAGGTTGTACTTTGCAGGAACATTAGCAATCTTAGTATCACTGGAATCCAGTAATACCGCAAGATGTGTGATTCAAGCTTTTCATCGATGACAAAAAAGCTAAATCTTAAGCATGCTTCATCTTACCCTACTCTATGATGTCCAGCTACTGATATATCGGGTCAAGACTTCATGACACAAACTGAGAGAAATTCAGAGGAAAATCCAAGTTCGAAATCATCAATTACACCGTAGACTGACTCTATATCAAAGGAACTAAAAAGTATGCAAACCTTAAGAGGAGTTACTCATATGGGTTTCAAATATGTCCCTTGCAGGTAAATGACCTTGTATAAAGTATCCTCAACGTTCCTTGCGTATATATTGATTATCTGATCAGAAACAAAAAATTAGTAAAGAAAATTAAAAGAACCGTAAGATCATAATCAAGGGAGTAAAAAGCAGATTGATAGTAAAGTTGTATGCTCTTTGCAGAGCACTTGAAAGGCATTACTTCACCTTCCTCCTTATTGATACCAAAGTTGCATCTATCATGTCCTGCCTGATTCATTATCTAGTTCCACTGAAATACACTAGTTCCTAATCCGACCTTTTATCTACAGCCACAAATCCCCCATTGCATATCATCTCAGCTAAAAAAATTACCTTCCCCCTACGTTGTCAACTAGGATGCCATTGTCGCATTTAAGGTGATTTAATGGCCATGTCAGCAGTTTTTAAAAAAAAAAAAAATATGAACAAAATAGCATATAGTTCAAAGACTCGATTGACAAAAAAACAAGTTAGAGAGCCAATGAACATTTTGCAAAAATTCAGTATATCTCCTCATATCTTTAACTCTCTTCTTATTCCATCGACTTTCCATTTCAATACAATAACTAATTATAAAGTCACTTTTTTGTTAGATAATTTGCATTTAACCTCTTTTAGCTTAAACACCGAGTTTGTTATGACCATGCTATGTAGAGAAAACAACACATTTCTTATTTTGCATGGATATATATATATATACTTCCTATTCATGTAGTTGATGAATCGTCAAGCAAACAAACGTTGCCTCCTAAAATTCATAAAAATACATGCCCAAACAATTTTCTTAGTTTCAAAAGTGAAAGCATTGGTGGGATGCAACCACCAAGGACTCTCAAACGTAATTCTTCATCTTTGCCCAAAATGCTAAATGTCATAGCAGCATTTCCTTTTGCCAACCACTCCCAAGAATTGATATGAACAACGGCATTGCTTGGGAATGAGAACAAATAAGCATCCTTACATCCTTTCTTGCTTTGGCGATACTGAGTGGATGAGCTGTAATGAGTTCTTTTTCATGTGCTGAAGACCCAATCGAGCAACTATGGCCATTGTGCTTTCTGTATCTTCCAGTCCAGCTGCTCCATTCGACTCCCTAGGACATAACACATAATTGTAGATTACTGTATGACAGCATGCTACAAGAAAAGTTATTCGAAACATAAGCTCACTACAGCCCTCGCCAACACCCCTTCTCTCTTTCCCCCCTCTCCTCTCTTTCCAGAAGTGTAACACAAATTGAATTCTAGTAGGTTCTCCCAATAAGACTGGCAATAAGCATGGATCCATCAAGAGTTGCTTCTCCTTTGCATAATACTCTAATTAAAACCACATTGGCAAAATTTGGAGACTAGATATTCACTGCAGATGAGAAGTCAATGTGACAGTGTACTCTCTTGGTTCAGTAGAAGCAGACTTTAACATCTGCGCCAATTCTCTGGTTCAGCTTTGCCCTTTAAATCCTGTAGATCAAGGAAAACAATTCCACCTGATCAACTGGTTCCTCTTCTCCATTCCACTTGGAGATGCAAAGTGCTGGATAAGACCTCAAAACTGCGGGAAACAAGTTTCAATCAAGTTTTCAAAAATTTTACCCTTTTGAGTCAAACAAAAGAATGGTGATTCAGCATCCATGTCCACACGTTCTTAAGGAACAAGAGCATCTGGAGTTTGAGAGACTGCTATAAAAATACATGATCATCATCACAACTGTACTTGAAACTGAGAAAATTGTTTCACAAACTTTTCTAGAGTGGCACATAATAAACAAGTCTGAACACATAGATATATGCACAACTTTAACAATTGCTTATGATTAAAAGATCCAGCAAACATCTACAAGCACCGGCAGTGAAAAACCAATCAAGCCTACAGATTTTGTTACTCCCAAAAGGGTCAAGCAACCTCAAAACCTACCAGAAAAATCAACACAGTCAGAGACCCAACACCTGCATCATATATAAGCTCAAAGACTGACGATTCAAATTGTGGCATCAACAGAGAACCCAGCTATCTTCTTTCCACAAGCAGTGAAAAGCGACCACACAAAACCAGACAAAAAATGAATAATTAAGAAAGGAAAACGAAGAAAACCCAGAGAAGTGAGAGACGGCATTCTAGACAGAGAAGCGAGCTCCCTTTTACCTTGTCTCTGCCTATTTGCTAATTCAGAGAAGTCTACTTATCTGAATGTCTATTTTCTTGGCCTCCACGCCAAAACTGTATGTATCATGTCTCAAAGACTTCCCCCAATTTTGTCACAATTCACTTGACACGGACATAAGCAACTCAAACCCAAATCTCGAAACCTCACGAAAGAAACCCAGAACGCCATAGTCTCTTGCCCAGTAAGGAATAAGCACAAATAGTCGTGCTCGGACACAGATTTTTCGAGGCGAGGTTGAAGAAAGAGGAGCAGCTCTTACTCCTACTCTGTATTGCACGAAATCGCGTGATACAGCGACCTTCATGAGAGATTTGGCGAAAGGATGCACTGACTTGATTCTGTTTAAGTCCCGGGAACGATGTAATCAATCCATACCACGATAATTAACAAAAACAGTTAGAGATGATGGGAGTAGAAACCAACCTGTTTCTGGAATTTGACTGAAGGCGAGAACGACTACGCATGCCATCTCTGCTCTGCTATCTAGAAGGAAGTGCGAGGCGGCAGCAGCAGAGGAGGAGCTCTGGAGACGAAGAAGCAGACGAGGATGAGACGAAGAAGACCTACCTTGCGAAAGATGGAGAAGCTCCGGCGAAGTAGACGAGAGGCGGGAAAAATTATTTCCGTTCCCCTAGTTCCAGAGGAGTATTTTCCATTGATCGGAAAATATATTAGAAATTGTGAATTTTTTTTCGTGAAACAAACACAAATTTAAATTAACTGAAAGAAAATTTGACAGGTGCCATAACGAAAGTGTCAATATCAACTTTTCATAACGGACTCCGCCCTGAATTTATTAAATTAGACTAGATAAGATTAGACTTAAAAAATGAAGAAAATAAGGCGAAGCACCTTTGAAATGGTGAATCGTACCGAGCGTCAACCAAAACAGTACATGGATGGCCTCCTTGAAGAACGGAGTGCGTCGGATTCTGCACAACTCCAGCAAAATTCCAAAAAGTCGCATGACTCGCGTAACTTTGGGCATCCATGAACATTAAGACGACATGTGTTTGGTATACCAGGCAAATCTTGTAGTGATTCACAGCGACTTAAGTACAGACTCCCCAATTTAGCTAGCTTTGATAGATTGGGTAATCTTTCTATGAAGAAACAATCCGTGATGGATAAGTCCTCCAGTGAGTTTGGTAAATCAGGCAAACCTTGCAGTGATTTACAATTACTTACAGACAAATGCCGCAACTTATATAATTTTGATAGATTCGGCAACCGTTCTATGGAGTCGCAATTCTGAATACATAATTCCTTAAGTGATTCCATTTCTCCCAAATTTTGAATTTCGATTAATTGTGAGCAATTAGAGATATCTAGCTTCTCAAGCTTCCCTATGCTTGATAAACTCGATAGCCTTACTAGCGATTCACAGCTTTCCACCTCTAAACATTGGACATTCTCTAGTTGTTGAAACTCGATCTCTCTCAATCCCCATTCACGGAGTGCCAACGTGGACAAACATTTCAATTCGGAGAGGAGGGGCTGTTCTATCGGTGACTGGAAACAATCTAATTGTAAAGAATGAAGACTTGAAGGAAGCCTTGGGAGAGATTGAGGATCTTCACAAACTATGCATAGGTCCAAAAGCTTAGGAGGCCATGTGACATCTGTGCTTCTACAGCCATGGTATACGAAAGTTTCAAGATTCTCCAACATCTCTATGACCTTTGGTAGCTCTCTTATTTGACTTCCATACACACGTAAGCGCTCTAGCCTTTTAAGACATCCAAAAGAAGCTGGCAGTTTTGCAATCTTTGTATACTGCAAGTCCAAGTGGAACAATGATTCTAGTCCTCCAATGGAATTTGGTAGCTCCCTTATATGAGTGCACGACAGGTTCATTTTCTCCAAACTTTTGAGGTCTCCAATAGAATCCGGTAACTCTCTTATCATACTTTTAATCATAAGTAAGTGCCGTAGACTTTTAAGATATCCAATGGAAGTAGGCAATTCCGTAATCTTAGTACTCTGCAAATCTAAGTCGAGCAATGATTCTAGTCCTCCAATTGAGTCTGGTAGCTCCCTTATCTTAGTGCACCCCAGGTTCATTTTTTCCAACTTTTTGAGATCTGCAATAGAATCAGGTAACTCTCTGATTCTTGTGTTGAACAAATTCAATTCGAGCAAAAATCTCAATTTCCCGATGGAGTCTGGAAGCTTTCTAAGCTGATCACAATGCATTAAAGACAAGCATGTCAAGCCTGCCATCTCGCGAATAGATGGATGAAGTTCTTGTATACATTGTCCCTCTAGCTTTAGATGTGTGAGGCACTTTAGACGGCATATTGTGGAAGGCACCATGCACATGTCAAAATGGGGGCTTCTAAAGAACTTTGATGACTGAACTCCAACTCTAATTATTTCCAAGTGCTTTAGGTGCTCTAACTTATCAATGGAGCTACTGATATGTGTCGACTCTAGACAAAGTTCAACAAAAATTAGTATCCTCAACTTTGAGCACATGGAGAAGTCAGGAGTCGTTGAGAGATAGCATCTCATGAGATGTATAACTTTTAAGTCACAATTCGCCTGTGAAACAAATTAGAATTAGAAAAGTAAGGAAGGCAAATAACAAATGTATTTATGTGATATGAAAACCATACCAAGCATGGGCCCCATCCATTCCAATTATCTGGAATTTTGCTGTTCGAAAGCTTAAGCACAACTAAGTTTGATAAACATAGATTGACCGCCTGCAAGTCTGAAGGGCAACGATGCCAAGAGAGCCATTTTAAACTCGAGAAAAGACTCTTAAAGTCTCCTATCAGGTTCCCTCCCTCTAATTCTAACAACCTTAAGCTAGGTAGCCTTGAAAACTCTTCGTTTGTAAAGTCATGCTCTTTTGGAAGTCCAGTTAATTTGAGTGCTGTGATATTCTCTGTTCCCTGATAGAATGAATAAACACAAGTGAATTTTCTACTATGAAGAAAAAGAGTGCATTATGTTAGTAAATATTGCATAGACTTATTCTCTAAATAATTCCTTTTGTTTGCTTCTACTTTCATATTCTAAAGGTATTTCACTCAAAATTAACAAATTTAGTTTTCTGCAATGTGTATAACAGACAGAAGAACACATCTAAGAATATTCTTTGAACTTTGAGCCGATATTCCCTAATCTAGAAAATAGTAATTATGGATAAAATTTACCCTTCTAGTCCGCACTACTTCCAATGCAACCTTGGGACACCATATTCTACTTTGCTTCCCAAGAACTTTGTCTTCTTGTCGAACAATATCTCTTCCAAGGTCTCTGAGCAGGTCATGCATCAACAGTCTATCATTGTCATCAACCTTTATCAAAGACTTACGGGTAAGGACAATGATATTACTGCTTGGATAAAACTCCAATGCTTTCCACATATAATGTGGATAGATTTTTTTTTCACCAATAAAGTAACATGCAATATCACAAAAAATATCTTTTTGTGCATTGTCTAGCATCTCAAAGCTAATCTTTAATTTGTCACAGACTTTTGGATTTGGAACTAAATTTAATTTCTTCAATGTGTCTTTCCAAAGTCGTTTACTTTGGAGATAAAGGGAGGAACCAATAATCTCGAGAGCCAAAGGAAGTCCATCGGCTTTGAGAGCAATCTGGCGAGAAATATCATCATAGTCATGTGGAGGGAAATCCATTTTGAAAGCATGCTTACAAAAAAGTTGAAGAGAATGTAGATGGTGCAATTCTCTCATTTGATAAATTTTGAACTCTTGGAAATGCGTTTGGACATTATTTTCTTGGTTCTCCTCTCCAATTGGTAAAAGGTTGATGTCTCTTGTTGTAATAATAATTCTACTCCCTAGACCAAACCAATCAGGCTTTTCTGCAAGTTTGGAGAGTTGCTCCATTTCATCGAGATCATCGAGAACAATGAGGACTTTCTTGTAGCGGAATCTCGTGCTAATTTGGTAAATCCCTGCATCATAGTCATAAATCTCTGGTGGATTGGAGTTGAGAATTTCTGACAATAATTGTTTTTGCAATTGAACAACTTCGCTGCCCTTTGAAGCTTCTCGAACATTCGAAATAAAGCTGCACCCATGAAATCGACTATGAATTTGGTTAAAGATAATCTTGGCAAGAGTTGTCTTACCGATGCCCCCCATTCCATGGATTACTAGATATCGCACGTCAAGAGAACCTTCATCTATTAGGTGCATGACGTCTTCGACACGTTCCTTAAATCCGACTAAATGATCGGGCAGCTTTTTGTCTCTTTTATTCAGCTTGACCAAAACTTCAGCAACGATTAATTTAATGAGTTCGCCGTGACTGTCACATTTGATGAAAGGGTCTAGTGAGAAACATCCAAATAGAATATTAAACTATCGAGATCAGGAATATTATGAATTAAACATAGACCAACCGTGGCGGAGGAAGCGGGGGCCACCCCCCACCACCACCAAAAGTTTTTGTATATATACTCTGTGAAAATATAGGAAAAAGAATCAATAATAAGTGAATTACCCCCCTCCCCCTCAAAAAGTATAATAATTTATATTATATACAAAGTAATCTCACATATACCTGTCAATCGATACTCTTTTTTTTCAGAAAAATCAATCGAAATCCAGTCAATTGACCTAAAACGAATTGCAATTGTGTATGTTATACTCTGGTGAAAGATGTAAAAGATGCAATTTTTGTTTATTCATTTTTTATTGCTCATGTATGGTGTGTGCTCGGTTGACTAGTTTTGCATGGAGTAAAGAAGTAAAAGCTTGAACAATTGTTTTATAAAATCAAACCTACATGAGATTGATTTAAAAGTTAAGAAAAGGTATTTTTATTCAATCTAAAACATGCAAATTGAATAATGAATTCAGATTGGATTTGTCATGTCGTAATGGAGAATTCATCTAGTTTTGAAAGCAATTGATTTAATTGGGTGGAAAATTCATCTACTTATGAAAGGAATCAATTTAATTGAGTGGATGTGTACCGAGTAGTTTATAAAATCTGTGGGAATTGAGTGACTATTTGATGAAAAAGAGAACAATGGGAAGTGGTAACTGTTAAAGCAAGGATAATAATATTTCGTATTATTTATAGTTTTATCAATTAAATATATAATGAAAAGAAGGAGAAAAAAATAAAGTTCATGCCTTACCCGGTATCTTTGATATCCCATCCTTTCATACGAGCGACCTGCTTCAGAGTATCCTTCCATCGCTGCACGACCCCACAACCGAACTTCTCTTCGTGCTTCTGTAGAGAGTCCTGGTATAGCTCAGATTTAAGCTTGACATCTCTCGGTTCCACGTCAAAAAAAATTGGCAGAATCATCGCTTTGCAATCCATCATGAATGCAAGCTCACGAAGACACCATGCACTGGACGCGTAGTTTCTAGAGAAGATGGGAATACAGATTGCGGAACTCTTGATCGCACGCCGCAATTCGCCTCCGATCACTTCGCCCTTTCTAATCTCTTCATCGTCTTTGAAAACACGAATACCAGCTCCGTCCATGGCGTGATAGAGGCAGTCTGTAAAGTTCAAGCGAGTATCGGGCCCTCTGAAATTCAGAAACACCTCATATTCAGCCCTTAGTGATGACTCAGCATCACCTCTGTTGGTCGACAACACCTCAAATTCAGCCCCCCGTGACGACTCGACATCACTGCTATCGGTCGACGCTGCTGGTCCATCTGAATATTTTCTCTTTGCCATCTCCTGAAGCTAAAGTGTAGTGATCGAGTTGAATACTGAGGAGAGAGAGGTAAAAAAGCAGTGTCTAATCCATACAACTCCGAGGCGACTAATCCTCCAAACCTGCACTTGGTAGCTGTAGTGTTATGGTCAATCTGGAAGGCTCGGAATCAGGCCATCTTTCGGGGAAGGGAACCAGAGGCGTCGGCCATCCTAGAATCTACACAAGCAACACTAAATAGTTATCAAAGATGGAATCCATGGACGGGTGATTATAAAGACAGAACAGGTAGCGGATCTAAGAACAGAGCAACCCCAACAAAGAACATTGAGCAACGAGCTAGTAGAGAGTCGGGTGGGGCACAACGAGTTGAAACCAGCACAATGGGACTCAGAATAGATGATGAACAGGAGGAAAGAGCAGATGAACCGAGCACATACCTGCGATTGGAGCTCAACGGCGCCTGGAGCGGGGGTAATAGACAGCTTGATGCACAGGAGGAAGCCCAAATTAGTAGCAGAACAGGAACCGGTGCAGAGCCTTCCTCGATGAGCCCCTCGAGAAAGCGCTACAATGGGGGAGCTGAGGGCAGAACCGGCGGATCTGCAACTGGGAGGCCAACTAATGTGCCGAGACCTCCAACCCGAGCGGTGGGCGTCAACGAGGAGGAACGATCGGAGAACGGAACAGGGCACAGGCGTCTTCGACCGCGAGGTGAGCTGAGACAGAGGTTTGCTGGGTTGGCAACCAGAGGCAACGCCGGTCCATGGAGCAGAGAAGAAAGAGAGGAGCTGAGATCTCGGCGCAACGAAGGAACGAATCAGAGCGGTGCTGGACGGAAAACCCACGAAATTGCCAGATCTGAAACCCACGAAATCGAACCACCTCAGACATGGATTCCACCACACGAAGGAGCTTGGAAGATTAATATAGACGGGACGCACGAACCTGGTTTGTTGAGGAACTCCATAGCTTGTGTGTGCAGAGATTCGGATGGGAGGTTGGAGGAAGGCGTGGCTAAAGAGATCAAAGCTTTCTCCCCTTATGGCCGAAACCCTAGCTTTATGGGAAGTCATTGACTTTTTCAACCCTAAAAGACACGAAGCACTTATCTTTGAGTAAGACAGTCTGCAACTTGTCCAAGCCATGAACAGATCAGATCAGCCGGTGGAAATCCAACCTGTTATCAGTAAATACAAGGAAAAACTGCGGGCCCTAATAAATTTTCATATAGCCGATTACTTTAGAGAGGCTAATATGATTACAGATTAGGTTGCTGAAGCCTATAAAAAAAAATATTTACCTCTGAATTGGGTTTTATCCCCTTCCCAAACTTTATTAAAACTATTATGTAATAATGCGCATATATCAGGCATCTCATCTTTGCGTACTTAATAAAATTTGCATATTTCTGACAAAAAAAAATCCATACAACTCCGGAGTATTTATGGACGAGCCAAAGAATCATGGGAAGTCTCCTTCGTCGCGTTGGGCATTTTCTTGGAAGGACCGAGGAAATTTCCTACAATAAAAAATTATATTTTATGCTACTCTAGTTAATAATATGAGTTTGATTACCCTTCAAAACAGATAACATAAAATTCCAATTGATTTGACGTTCTAATTTATTAAACTAAAAGCCTTCCCCCAGGTCACAACAGGACGGAGGCTGCTTAACTCAGACAGCTAACCGGCCGGCCACCCCGAGCAGCTTTCACTGCTGCTCGGCATCTCCCTCGAACCCGCCCAAGACGCTAGAGAAGGGCTTCACGGATCGGAGTTGGGTCCCCTTACCCGTAAAGGGTTGGCTAGAAACCCAACGGGGACGTTATCCCATACTACTCCCTCCACTTGCCGTCGTAAATGGCCATGGGGATGAGTCTCCCTAAGGGATTGGCCATTTCGGGAGAAACCTTTAAGGTCATGTTCAGGACCAATGCACAGACCCTCATGAACTTTCATAGATCCCTACTGTCAAACGTTCCTTCGTTTTTCCCATCTATGATTTGTTCTATTAGTTCAATTTCGAATCTGATTTAGCAAACTCGTCTCATTTATTCGCACCGCGAAACTAGAAGACTTATTTGAGCTTGTAAGTTCGTGATTTGGCTTTAAAAACGACTGAACTATTGTTTTAGAGGCAATTTTGTAATGGATTCTCCAATCAATTTTATTTTTCGTTAAACACCAGAATTTCTTTCAAGTGATTTTCCGCAAAATCAACCATAAGAAAACAACTCATTTATCCTGAAAACAATTTTCTTGAAAATATTTTCCATTGATAAGAAAGTATATCAAGTGTTCTCACTTCGCGTTCTAATTAGTCATATAAGTTTAATTATCCTTTAAAATAGAAAATACCTAACTTCAGTTGATTTCATTTCACGTGTTAATTTATTAATCTAAAAAATTTTGTACATACTAGATAAATCCAATCCGATTCGTTGGGTCGGGTCAGGTATAGAAAGACGTGGATTTGAGTGGGTTAATTAACAAAAAAATTTATATCATAAAAGTGTCCCCATTTCATAAAACAATAGTTTCATGAAAAGTTTAGAAGCTTTTGCAATTCTGCCACTGTCTCACGTTATCTTGCCCCATGTCACAACAGGACAAAGGCTATCTCATTCAGACAGCTGGCAATGCACCAGATGCACGAACCCCTTCCCTAATTTCTAAATAAGAAAACAAACAAACAGAAGATGTACTCTAAAATGATACATACTTGTGGTAGGAAGGCGCGGCCTACAGGACCCGGTCAATTGACAAAAACAAGGGATGTAACGACAAAACTTGTTCATATGTCAATATGAACAGATGATGTTGTTCTTTTCTTGAATTATCGGATGGCACTTTCCTTCACATTTTGCTCTATTCGATGAGCGAGGACTCCCGCCGTGCATGTAAAATTGCCCCGTGATTTACATGACTGTATGATTTCACGAAGGTTCAATGCATGTATTCATCTTTTCAAATTTAAGATAAAGAAAGCAATTCATTCATCTAAATTTGATTAAGTAAGATATGTCGTATATAGTTACAGGTCAAATAAGTTTTCAAAGGAAAAATACCACACATTTCTTTTTCAAGATAATAATTTCTAAGGTTAAATTTTTTTTGTTGGACAAAAAGTTCAACTCGAACACTCCATCACAGATGAGGGATTCCTATGATAAGGTACAAAGGGGCAGCTTAAATAATTCTCCCCCCCCCCCCCCTTTTCAAAGTAATATCTTTCTCGCTAAGAATAATCCATTTCCCTCTCACCAAAAATTAAGCACTTAGCTTGCAAAGATCACTTTTTAAATTATCCAAATATATCCCCTAACTGAATATCATGATAATATATTATGTAATTGATGACCTAATATTAATTCTAATGAGTCAACTAAATAATAAAGGATCTCAAAATACAATATATGAGCAACAGGAGCCTCAAGCTAATTGCTTGTTTGTCGATTGAGTCATAGACATTTTTGGAGAATATGCAAGTCACCTAACCATCCTGTTAGTGACATTAACTCATCACAAATATCTTGTCCTTTTAGTTATTTGCAAATTTAAAACTTAATTTGATAATAATCAAGAAATAAGACACTTAAGTTTCACTTAAAATTGAGTCAGACACTTGATTATGAGATTCTATTATAAAGTAGAATTAAAAAAATTTCATAGCTTTATGTGACTCAAGAAAAAAATTAAAATCATATGGCTTAGGTCAATCCTATCTGTCTAGGTAAAATTTATGCTTTACTTCTTAATTGGTTTCCATAATCAAGTTCTCAATCCAATGATCGATAAGATTTATATGTTTTATTTTTTATTATGGTTAAAATGACGCTTTGTTTCATAATAATCTCATAGAGTATGACTGTCCAGTTACTAAAGGTCACATAGCTAGGGTGATTAACTTAAAAAAACGAAAAAAGAAAAAAGAAGAGTAACTCTCCACATGTGCTGTGTGTGATTGATTCTATCGCAAGTCCTTGGTTTGTTATGTCTTTCACTGTACGAGATACAATCAAAAGTACACGTAAATTGATCTTACGGAAATTATAGTTTAAGACTCAATTCCACTATAGCAGCAAGTTCGATCTAGCTATAAATGGCGTAAATCTTAGTCCGGTCTCATGCACTTTTCATCTGAAATTAATTTCTACAATTTCGTTATATAGTTTTCGTGAGGCTAAGTTCACTCTGCTTTTTGTTTGACATGAGGCTTCATCAAGCTACTGTTAATGAAATGTAAATGAAAATGGGCAAAATAGCAAATAGGAATTTTTTTGGCAACAGCTACAGGACTGCTCACCAGGTAAAGATGCAGTGTTGAGATCACTTTGTGCTGTGTGTGATTGATTCTATTGCAAGTCCTTGGTTTGTTATGTCTTTCACTGTACGAGATACAATCAAAAGTACACGTAAATTGATCTTACGGAAATTATAGTTTAAGACTCAATTCCACTATAGCAGCAAGTTCGATCTAGCTATAAATGGCGTAAATCTTAGTCCGGTCTCATGCACTTTTCATCTGAAATTAATTTCTACAATTTCATTATATAGTTTTCGTGAGGCTAAGTTCACTCTGCTTTTTTTTTGACATGAGGCTTCATCAAGCTACTGTTAATGAAATGTAAATGAAAATGGGCAAAATAGCAAATAGGAATTTTTTTTGGCAACAGCTACAGGACTGCTCACCAGGTAAAGATGCAGTGTTGAGATCACTTTGTACCTGCGAATAATTGACGCGCCAAATGCCGAGAACAAGGAACATACTTCATGAAAACCACCGTTGAGGATGTGTACTGACATAGTTGATGAAGTGTGACTGATAGACTCCTGGGGCCAACAGCATTCCTCATCTTTTGAGCGGGTTCTGTCCAGTAGTGCTGTGTATTTAGATAATAATGTTATATAAAAAAAACATTTAAAAAATGTTTAATTGGCAAGTAACCCGTGATTGCCGGTGTATGGAGTTTTCGGAGCTATAATATGGGTCGTGAAAGCGAGGGGAAAAATAAAAAATTCATAGCCGTGCATTCTTGACTTTTCAGCGCAGCCTTTGTTGACTAAAAATATAGAAGCTTAAAACCTACCCATATTTTATTTCCCAGACGTTCAGCTTTAGTAAATAATAAAATATTATCAAACTACGCCTCACGTCTTTTTCTGCTAAATATATAGTACAAAATTTAGAAAAATCAGGACTTCTTTTCTTATTGATGAAAGTTAAATACAAACATATATTAACCCTAAACATTTTGTAACGGGCACGAGACTGTATGGTGATGCCTAGAAGGGGGAGCGAAAAAAAAATTCCTCTCTTTTCAAAGTATTGTCTTTATTGCCGATGACAATTCATTTCCCTCAAAATCAAATTTATATGCTACTAACTTGCATGATATCTTCGACCAAAAAAAAAAAAAAAAAAAAAAAAAAACTTGCATGATATCATTTGCTAAATTATTCAAATGTATTCCTTATTTCGATGATATGTTAATCTCTTATGTAATTGATAACTCAATATCTTTTTTATTCTAAAGTGTCAGCTGCATAATAAGGGTTCTTAAAAAGCATTATATGTGGTATAGGAAACTTAAACATTTTGGTTGTTTCTTGATTAAGTCTTATTTGTATTTAACCAATTGAATTCTAAATCTTTTTAGAAAATGTGTAATTGAGTCCTAGTCTCCCTGCTGGTGATATTTACTCATTGCAAAATCACGTTCTTTTAGTTCTTAAAAAAATAGAAATTATTTTGACAATAACCAAGGAATAAAGTGAATAAGTTTCATTGAAAACTGAATGAGAAACTTGGTTATGAAACTTGATTCAAAACATAATAAGATTTTTCTCCATAACATTATGTGACTCAAGAAGAAACGAAAGTAATAAATATTGGGTTTTCCTATCTGTTTTGGTAAAATGTGGGCTTTACTTCTCTATTAGTTTCCATAATGAAATTGTCCACTCAATGATCTGCAAGATTCATATGTTTAGTTTCTAATTGTGGTTCCAACGATGCGTCATTTCATAATAATCTCAAAGAGTACTTCTAGTTATGAAAGGTCACCAGCAGGGATATTAGTACTTGAGTGCATCTTAGTCAAAATATATAGGATTCAATTAACAAAAAATAATTTGTTTAGGACTTGATTAATCAACTGCCAAAACATTAGGACTTGTACCACTTGTTGTCACGCAACTAGTGTGATTCATTGAAAGAAGAAGAAGAGTAACTCTCCACATATACTGTGTGTTATCGGTTCTATACCAATTTCCTTGTTTGTTTTGTTGTGACTCTATTGGATAAAGCTAAAAAACACAAATAAATTGATCTTATTAAAAATATTCTATCGACTATTCCAATTGATACCCACTAAAAAGAATATTTATAACATTAATTGATTTCATTTCACGTTTTATATAATGAGAAGTCTCTTTCATCGCATTGCGTTATTTCTTGGAAGGACCCGAGAAATTTTTCATAATGAAAATTTATTCTTTCATTCCACAAACAAAAATATATAAATTGATTACTTCCACTCCATGTTCTAATTTATTAATAAACATGAACATCAACGACAAGTGATACATGAATCATGATCCTTTATTCAACGTTGTTGGGGTCAGATTCGTGGAAAATAAGGCTACTAGACTAGCAGGTCCCATCTTCCTATTTCCTTAAGGGACAAGTTTTGGAAATGGTGGGAACGTCATTAAACAATAAGTCATGTCGGGATATGAAAAGTATCAATCCACCAAAAAAAAAACCATGAAACATAAGTGGCCAGTTAAATTCAAGGGACGGCACTTCCATTCACATCTTGTTCTACTCAATGGGTGAGGACCCCATCCCTCCATATCAAATTGCCCGTGACGTACGTGAATGATCTTTTCAAATTTAAAATAAAGAAAGCGTTTCATTGATGTAGTGCGTTCCATTTAATCAAGCAAAATATGTCATATATCGGGCATTATAATAAAAATTCAAGGGAAAAATAATTAGTACTTTTTTTCAAGATAACGATTTTACAAGATAAAACCATATCATTGGATGGAGAGTTTGGACCAAACTTTTCATAATAGGTGCGAGACTCTTATAACTGGTGCGAGACTCTTATAGCGGTGCCCAAAGAGATTGGCTAAAAAAATTCTTCTTTTTCTCTTTTCAAAATATTAGCTTTGTTGGAAATGATGATCACATTTCCATTTAAGTAGGAATAATCATTTGCTAAATTATCTAGATATATTTGCTAAGGGCGTGATTGGCAACCAACCAAACAATAAAAATTTATATTTTTTTTATTCACGGGAGTAGATTTATAAAAAAAATCCGTTTGGTAAAATTTTTGTTCTCGGGAATATATTTAAAATAGAATTAAGAAGTTTAAAAAGAAAAGTTGATTTTTTGTTCCCGGAAATAATTTTAGAATCAAAACCAACTAATTTTTTTTTTAATCTTTTCTCTTCTTTCTTCTTGTTCTTCTCCCCTCTTCTTTTTCCACTACCGCTGTCGTCGGCCGTCACCCGCCACCGCTAGTCACCGGCAACCAATTGGGAGTGGTCCAACGAGCTCACTGAAGACTCGCTAGGCCAAGGCAAGGTTCAGCGAGGCTCAGACTCACCAAATCTAGCGAGGCCGAGCCTCACCGGTGGCTAGGTGAGCCTCGCCCAGGCCTCCTCCGGCCACTAGCAAGCCTTGCCTAGGTGGGTGACACCACTGAGCCTCGCTTGGCGAGGCGAGGCTTGGCCTTGCCAGATCTCAACCAGGTGAGGTGTGGCTAGGCGAGCTCAGCCTCACCAAATTTGGGCACATTTGCTCGCCCAACCAAGGCTCAGTCCAGCCTTGCCCAACTATCAAGCGAGGCTCGACCAATGAGGCGTGGCCTTGCCAGGGGCCAGTGACACTCTAGCGAGGTCGTTGGCCCTCATCTAGCGAGTCACTAGTTATCCCTTAGCCGACGACTGACCAAAGCTTGAAGAAGAAGGGGAGAAAGAAAAAAAAAAGGAAAAAAATATTAAAGTAATTAAATAATTAAAAATTTTAAAAAATGATTTGAATGAGAAATTTTGAGAATGGAACCAAACCCAATTCCATTCCGATAATAGAAATTTTGGACAATTACCAAACGCCTTAAAATGTTTAGATTTTATCCTAAAAAAATAACAAAGAATTATTTTTGATCTCGAGAACAGAATGATTACCAGACACACCCTAATTATATGATATGTTAATATATTATGTGATCGATAACTCAATATTTTTTATATAAAGTGTTGACTAAAAAATAAAGGCGTAATTATCGAAATAATCCTAAACCCATTGTACGAATACTAATCAGTCCTAAACTTATCAATTATGCTAATTTAGTTATAAACTTTTTTAACGATTTGCCAATGTAGTCTTTGTTTGGCTAATTCTGACCGAAAGACAATGACATGGATACCGACTATCCTACATGGCATGATGAACGCTAATATAGACACCTTTTGCAACTTTCTTTTAAAAAAAAAAAAACACTTGTGAATATTTTTTAATTTTTCTATATTTTTCTTTTTATCTAGTATAATTCTTCTTCCTTCAAGGCCAATAGGTTGGCAATGGTTGTTGACCCTCGCCAACCGCAGGTTAGCTCACCTCACCAGATATAAACAAAGTGGCCAGCAAGGGCCGCAATGCCATCGCCTCGCCAGATATGTGTGAGTGGTGCTCGTGGCCAGAGAGGGCCGTCAGTGGCTGAAGAGGGCTTTGCAATCGGCAAGCACGTCACGGCCGATGACCCCGTGATAGACATCCAGTCGGTTTCAGTGTTTCAGTGTTTGCATGCATAGGAATAGGCATACATTGAGTCGGTTTATGAGAAATAATGTAGAGCTCATCCTATAAGCATCAAACTAACCTACGTGATATGAAATAAATTCGTTATTCTTAGTTTGCTCACTTATTGATCGCCCACATGTGTCCATGAAGCAAAACAATTTGATAGAGATGTCTCCAAAGAAGAAGGTGTTATTTATTTTTCTTTTGTGATCCCACATTTAGACTCAATTGTTGCGACTATTCGACATGCTTCATACCCTTTCGTAACAACCGCTCGTCTTGATGGGAGACGATATATATAAGGAACGTACGTTCATTTCTGACGGGCGATCAAAGTCTAACACAAAATCTTCACATTTAGAATACACCATCAGTACGTGAGGAAATTTGGTTAGTAGAGTGCGCCTATTACCTTCTTGATTTCAGGCTTTTCTGACGAACGTGAACAAGAACAATGGCTGGAGGTTTGTCTATAAACGATCTTGGCTTCCGCATATGAATTATTTATGTCTTACATTTGGTATCAGAGCATGTTTATTGCCTCTGCCTTGTTTTTTCGAATTTTTGGGTGTATTTTTCAGGTATTAGAGAGATGAACAGTAACTTTGAAGTTTTGAGGCCAAGAGAGATTCGACGATTCCGGGCAAAATCCGCACGACCCACCTTTTGATTTCGGACCCATACGGTCGCACCGCCATGAGGAACGTTAGCCATGAGTTTTTCCGGTATATTGGTGGTCGCCGGAGGCTAATCGAGTGGCGGAAGTCTCTGTGGTTGAGGTTTTGTGTTTTGGGGAATTTTCTTATGATTTGGGGCTTATTTCTTCGTCATTTTCGCCGAAACTTGAACCCATGTAGTCGTGTCGGCATGCTCTTCAAAACCCATCATTTATTTTGGTCTTAGATGGGTGGCCGGAGAAGAAACGGCCGGCGAAACCGCGGTGGAACGGCGAAAAACGGCGAAGAAATGCTTCTGTTCGCACAAGGAAGAAGGCGCGTGGAGCCCACGCGCGTGCTGCGGTTGCGGGCGCATGGAATCCACGCGCCACGCGCTCTCACGCGCGGCGGTTGCCGGGCGCACGCACTTTCGCTGAACCGCGCGCGTGCGGGGCACGCGCCCGCGGGGATTCTGCGCATGCCGAGCACGCGCGCTTTGTCTTGCGGCGGACGCGCACCCGCTCGGCACGCACCCGACATCTCCCTACCGCAGCTCCTTTTTACGATTTTGCCTCAAATTTTTTAAATTTTTGCAATCATGCCCTTGGCCAATTTATTTATTTACTGATCTGCCCTTGATGTATTTATTTATTATGTCATTTCATGCATTTTTTTTATGAATATTTTATGCATGAAATTAAATGTCCAATGGTCCATATATTTAATTAATTAGGGAGTGGCCACAGCATCTTTAATTAATTAAATTATATATTAAAAGCCTCCGGATCATATTTAGAAATGGACATTGATTGTAATTAATTATATTAATATGATGAATTTTATCCCACAGGGAATTTTCATTATATTAATATGATTAATTAGGATGAAATATCATATTATTTTTCTTAATTTACCCACAGGGATTAAGAAAATACATATAATATGGTAGTTTCTTCATGAAGTAATTATGAATCTATTTAAATTAAAAACTTAGCCCACAGGTAGTTTTTATGTTATGTGATTCATATTGTGACATGTTTACATTGGTAAAACATGATTTATTTATATTTGCCTCAAATTTTGTGACATAAGCATGATTATTTAATATGCAGTTTCGCAACCTGTGAATTTCTCTGAATTTAAGTTTGATGTTCCCATACTGAATGGTGAGAACTATAAAATTTGGAAGGAGTCAATTCTTCTTCAACTCGGGTGGATGGACATTGACTATGCTATAAGGAAAGACGAACCACCCGCTCCTCCGATTCGAGCACTCCAGTGAGATAGCTCTTTATAACCAATGGGAGCGGTCCAAACGCGTTTGTGCCATGTTTATAAGAGCTAAAATATCTCCTAGTATTCGTGGTTCAGTTTCTCAGCATAACAATGCTAAGGCTTTATTGGAGGCTATAGATGCGCAGTTTGAAAGTTCTGAGAAGGCGCATGCCATGACCCTGATTATGAAGTTTTCATCATTGAAGCTCACTAGTGTTAGAGGTGTGCGTGAGCATATCATGCAAATGAGGAACATTGCAGCTTAGCTTAAGAACCTTGAGGTTGAGATATCTGAATCCTTCCTTGTGTATTATATTCTGAACACTCTCCCACAACAGTATGCACCTTTCAAGATCTCTTATAACACACATAAGAATAAATGGTCTATTAATGAACTCATGACTATGTGTGTTCAAGAGCAAGAAAGACTGGTTATGGAATTGGGAGAAAGTACTCATTTGGCAACACAAGGAAAGAATAAGGGCTATGGCAAGTATAAGGGAAAAGGTAGAATACCTCCCCAAGCTGACATTAAGAAAGAATCCAAGTGTTTCTTTTGTAGACAAAAGGGGCATATAAGGAAGGATTGTGTCAAATTTAAGGCCTGGCTCGAGAAGAAAGGTAATCCAATCTTTTGTGTTTGTTATGAATCTAATATTACTGATGTAAGTCACAACACTTGGTGGATTGATTCTGGATCTACAATCCATATTTCGAATTCCTTGCGGGGTTTTCAAAACCACCGGAAGCCGGTGGGAAGTGAACAAAGCATCTATTCGGGAAACAAGATGCGTTCGCATGTGGAAGCTATTAGGACATATAGACTAGTTCTCAATAGTGGTTTTGTTTTAGATTTGGAAAAGACCTTTTATGTTCCTAGTTTTTCTAGAAACTTAATTTCAGTTTCAAGACTTGTACCTTTGGGATACTCTTTTAACTTTTCAGATTCAAACTTCTGTTTATCATTTAAATCTGAAATTGTCGGGAGTGGTATTTTGTCTGATGGTCTTTTTTGAATTAATTTACAAGACAATGCCTATTATGATGCGATGCATGTTCATGATAAAGCTGGTATGAAACGATGTGTTGTGAAAGAACATTCTTCTATATTGTGGCACCGGAGATTGGGACATATCTCCATAGATAGAATTAAGCGATTGGTAAATGATGGAGTACTTGGTACATTAGATTTTACGATTGTGATACTTGTGTGGACTGCATAAAGGGAAAGCAGACTAACAAGTCAAAGAAAGGTGCCAAGAGGAGTACGAAATATTAGAAATCATACATACGGATATTTGTAGTCCGGATATGGACTCATGTGGTCAGAAATACTTCATCTCCTTTATAGATGATTATTCACTTTATATGTATCTCTACTTGATTCATAATAAATATGAAGCATTAGATGCCTTTAAAGTATTTAAGGCGGAAGTAGAGAAACAATGCAATAAGCAAATTAAGATCGTGAGATCAGATAGAGGTGGAGAATTCTATGGTAGATACACTTGAAGATGGACAAGCACCTGGTCCATTTGCAAGATTTCTTCAAGAGCATGGGATAGTTGCCCAACATACTATGCCTGGTTCTCCGGACCAAAATGGCGTAGCGGAAAGAAGAAATCGGACCTTATTAGACATGGTGCGTAGTATGCTTAGTAGCTCCAAACTTCCTAAATTCTTATGGACTGAAGCACTTAAGACGGCAGTGTACATATTAAACTGAGTTCCGACCAAGGCTGTCCCAATGACACCTTTTGAGTTATTTAAGGGTTGGAAACCGAGTTTGCATCATGTGCGCGTTTGGGGATGCCCGTCTGAAGTAAGAATTTATAATCCACAAGAAAAGAAGTTGGACCCAAGGACCATAAGTGGGTATTTCATTGGATATGCCGAAAGGTCTAAGGGATACAGGTTTTATTGTCCATCTCATACCACTAGGATTGTGGAATCAAGAAATGCTAAATTTCTTGAAAATGACTTGATCAAGGAGAGCGATCGACCAAGGGATCATGTTCCTAAGGAAGATCATTCAGACACTTAACTTTCCTCCTCAAGTTTAAGGTTGGTTGTAGCTCATAATGCCCCTACAGTTCAGCCGGCTATTGGACAACCAATTGTTGAAGTTTCACAACCTGTTGATATTGATCCAGTAGATCCAATTGTTCAGCAATTACCAGAAACTGTTGAACAATCAGTTGAGTAACATGCTCCTCAAGAGAATGTTGATCCAACATTGAGAAGATCTGCTAGAACAAGGAAATCGGCTATTCCTAGTGATTATATTGTGTATTTACAAGAGTCTGACTACAACATTGGAGCTGAGAATGATCCTGAAACGTTTTCACAAGCCATGGATAGTGATAAATCTAATTTGTGGTATAATGCCATGAAGAAAGAGATGAGTTCTATGGCATCTAACAAAGTCTGGGATTTGGTTGAGTTACCTAATGATGCGAAGGCTATTGGTTGTAAATGGGTCTTCAAAACTAAGAAAGATTCATTGGGTAACATTGAAAGATATAAAGCTAGACTTGTTGCCAAAGGATTCACTCAAAAGGAAGGAATTGATTATACTGAGACTTTTTCTCCTGTATCTAAGAAAGATTCTCTTCGTATTGTTTTGGCATTGGTTGCTCATTTTGATTTGGAATTACATCGGATGGATGTGAAAACGGCGTTCCTCAATGGAGAACTAGAGGAGGAGGTTTACATGAAACAACCTGAAGGATTCTCCTCTAGTAAAGGTGAGCATTTGGTGTGCAAGCTTAAGAAATCTATATATGGTTTGAAACAAGCATCCCGCCAATGGTACTTAAGGTTTCATGATGTTATCTCTTCATTTGGTTTTATAGAGAATGTCATGGATCAATGTATATACCAGAAGGTTAGTGGGAGCAAAATTTGTTTCCTTGTGCTGTATGTGGATGATATACTACTTGCAACCAATGATAAGGGGTTGCTACATGAGGTGAAACAATTTCTCTCTAAGAGTTTTTACATGAAGGATATGGGTGAGGCATCTTATGTCATTGGCATTAAGATCCATAGAGATAGATCTCGAGGAATTTTAGGACTATCTCAAGAAACCTATATCAATAAGGTCCTAGAGAGATTTCGGATGAAAGATTGTTCACTAAGTATAGCACCCATTGTGAAGGGTGACAGGTTCAATTTGAACCAATGCCCGAAGAACGATCTAGAAAGGGAACAAATGTGCAACATTCCATATGCTTCTGCTGTTGGAAGCTTGATGTATGCTTAGGTTTGCACTCGACCTGACATCGCTTTTGCTGTTGGAATGTTGGGAAGATATCAGAGTAATCCAGGTTTAGACCACTGGAGAGCTGCAAAGAAAGTGTTGAGATACCTTCAAGGTACCAAAGACTATATGCTTATGTATATACGGACTGACAACCTGGAAATGATCGGTTATTCGGATGCGGACTTCGCGGGTTGCATTGATTCATGAAAATCAACATCTGAATACATTTTCATGTTAGCTGGCGGAGCCGTGTCATGGAGAAGTGCCAAGCAGACTTTGACTGTTACTTCCACTATGGAAGCTGAGTTCGTTTCTTGTTTTGAGGCTACCTCGCATGGTGTATGGTTGAAGAGTTTCATTGCTGGGCTTAGAATTGTTGATTCTATTTCTAGGCCGTTAAGAATATATTGTGACAATTCAGCTGCAGTTTTTATGGCTAAAGATGCCAAAAGTGGCAGTCGAAGTAAGCATATCGACATTAAGTATTTAGCTATAAGGGAACGTGTTAAGGAGAATAAAGTGGTCATTGAATACGTTAGCACTGAATTGATGATAGCCGATCCTTTAACTAAAGGCATGCCATCAATGAAGTATAAGGATCATGTAGCTAGTATGGGAATAGGTCCCATCATGTGATTTGTCGACATATGAACGATTTTTGTTGTATGAAACTCTTATTCATTTGTAATGTTGATTCTCAATTTTTATGTACATATTTTGTTGTTTATGAGAATAACATTTATCATTGATTCTGGAATAAACATGAGGTTTATTCATTAAGATATGTTATCACATATAGGCTGACATTAAAGAAATAAGATGCATTGTGATACATGGAAGGTATTACTCACTCTTAGAGGACATGTCGCCATGATCCATGTGTTTTGTTTCTTTTCTTTAAGCATTAAGTTTTCGTGGAATTAGTTGGATAATCCATATGATGAAAATGATGGGATCAAGTGGGAGAATGTTATTTATTTTTCTTTTGTGATCCCACATTTAGACTCAATTGTTGCGACTATTCGACATGCTTCATACCCTTTCGTGACAACCGCTGGTCTTGATGGGAGACGATATATATAAGAAACGTACGTTCATTTTTGACGGGCGATCAAGGTCTAACACAAAATCTTCACATTTAGAATACACCATTAGTACGTGAGGAAATTTGGTTAGTAGAGTGCGCCTATTACCTTCTTGATTTCAGGCTTTTCTGACGAACGCGAACAAGAACAATGGCTGGAGGTTTGTCTATAAACGATCTTGGCTTCCGCATATGAATTATTTATGTCTTACAGAAGGAACTAATCATTTTTTTTGTCCACAAAAGAAGAGAGAAATAAAAGGCAACGATGCTCACATGCTACGTAGTACACCTGGAAGACGTCGTTATTACAGAAATCTAAAACGATAGAACTATACTTTCACGAATGTGAGAATTCATTGATCAATGGAAGACACCGACCTTCGCCCAAGAAATTAGGAATACTATCCTCAAACGATACAACTACCTTTGAAGTAGAGAGTGCTATCCTTATTGCCATATATGTGGGATCTAATCCTCACTAAAGGGTTGCGTTGACATATTGCATTCACAACCCATGGCCATGAGCAAGAGATTCTCAAGAAATATGCACTTTGGCGCAAACTCATAACAAAAATGTTTAAACAAGCAGCTTCTTCTAATTATAATCAAGGACTGGCATGACCAGAATATAGAGACGCTAGGTGCATCCTTTTTAGCAACTATCATGTTGGCATGGAAGAAAACGTGTAATGTGTAATCATGCTGAGAAAAGTTCGCAAGAACGTTTTCTTCTCTAATATGGACAATCGTCAACTCAACAAAGTGCAAAATCATCTTAATAACTGGTGAACTATTGTCGGGTTAATTCAAGAAGAGAAGACCACCAGTGAGAGAGAAAGCTGTAGATCACCAGAGTCCGATAAATTTATCTTGTCAAGCATAATCGGGAATCACTTTTTTCAGGAATGTAATTGGCTTGGAATCCTCCGGCGCCAGTCGGTTAAATGCAACATAGTTGTGCTCTTCATCATACACAGGGCACATCATCATGATCTTCTTCACGAGTCGCCAATTCCACGTGGCTTCATTTAAGCACTGTGGATGACATATAAATCAAAATGAGCAGACTAGCAAATAGGCTTTTTTCGACAACAGCAAGACAACTGGTCACTAGGTGAATGTGCAGTGCTCAGATCACTCTGCATTTACGAATATTTAAAGCACCAAACGCTAAAATCAAGGAAGCATCTCAAGTTTGCGAAATTTAGTTTCAACTTTACTATTCCCTTCCACTTCAAGCATCTTTTACTCATGACAAGAGAAGAAAGAGGGAACTTGTTCCGAATCATCCTAATCTAGCTGGCCTTTTGAATGCCTGAATAACATACTTGACGAAAACCAGCTCACCTTTCCCCAGTTTTCTTGTATAGACTTGTGAGCCGCACACAAGCTGTAACTCGGAATCCTTGGTGGTATATGATGGGGTATGTGGACATTTATGTGATGGCATAGATTTTAAATCCTGCACAAGAGAACAGCATCACAGTTTGCTTTTTGATCATTCTACTCATCCTTGCTCCCAAAAATCAACTAAGATGAACTTTTAAGACAAAGCAAGTGACAAAACCTTCTTCTGAAGCGTGCAATCAGTTAAGATAGCTAGTTCGCTTATAATCACATCAACTTGATCATAATTTCATCTTCCACTTTCAAAAATGAAAAAGTTTCTTGATACACATTTTTGCACGGCAATGCCCAAAGGCAATGCCCAGAAGCAATTTCAAATGTGTTAAGTTTAGAGGTACAAGACCCAATTGCTTAGGGGTGATTGGTTCCCGGTCTAGTCCATTTCTCGAACTAGGAGGACTAGTTCCCAAAATTCAGAACCAGGGACCAGACTGATTGGTCCAAGGACTAGAAACTGTTCACTTCTTTTTTCTCACTATTTTTTTTCCATTATTTTTTTTCCACTACTTGAAACCAAATTGAGATAGTGTTTAGTTCCCATTACATTAATTTTTTTTTTGAAGAAATAATAAAATAAAAGGCATATTTAGTCAGTCCAATTTGGTCCAGCCCAATCTAGCTCCCCCTTGGAACCCAGAACCGGACTACCCGGACACTGGTTCCACTTTTAGGAACTAGGATCGGTCCAGTCCGGTTAGAGCAGTTTTCAGTTCGGGATGTCCATTTTGCACACCCCCACAATTGCTGCCATCATCATGTCATCGATAGTTCATTTATATCTAAGATGCGAGCAAAAGAGTGCAAGTAATGAAGAAACTTGAGGAAAATAGAAGTTTTATTACCATTTAGGATAATCGCAGTGGACGGTTCCATTCAGCTGGGCTTGAGCAGCATTCCACTCATTGGAAGATTTGAAAGGAATATGAGGTGCCGGGTGATGGACCATTGTGAAAGTACTTATCTATAAACATGAAACAGATTGCTCCTCATTCAGCAGCGGACGGCTTAACTTGAACAGCCAGGCCAACTAAATTACTAGAGCAAAAAAGCTTGAAGTGAAAGCTCCTAATTATACAACTCGCAATTTTCAGACAATCCAAATCCCAAGATTGAGGTTTTGCGGTCCTCAGCTGCACTTGGCAATAATGACCGACTATGAGCAACTTCTGACCAAATATTATGAATGATTAAAAGCTACAAAAAAATAAGAAACCGCTAGATTCTTCTGGAGGTTTTCTTTATTATGACTGCAGGGACTACTCCTCGACGAATTATTGGTGTCTTCAGTAAAGAAGGGCAACGAAGCATACGATAATGCAGATTAAAAAGATCATTACCCAAAAGCGATAGCCCAACAATGGCATCAACCAGAACTTAATCCACCCAAAATGCCTGTCTGGTAAATGATCAATGGTCACCCAATTCCCATAAAAGCAAAAGCACAAGCCAAACCGATCTCTACCCTTTTGACTTGACTTGGTCTGAACTTGTTCAAGTCGAAGTGCCATATCAACCTAGTAGGGCATTTAGTCACAGATTAAGATCAATGCATTTACAATAAAAGGCAACAAATAAGAACTATAATAAACCACCTTCAATTTGACCTTTTAAAATCTATAGAAGAGTGAGAAAACAAGCATCTAAATGGAAATAATAGATACCCAACGAGCTAAAGACATCCAAGGACGAATTGGGCCATATCCTTATATTATTGCCTTGCGCGGAAGAGGAGAAGAGCCAAACTCCTCTTTCCAAATGTTGCGACCTCCTCAAAGCCCTCCTGTGAGCGTGTGGAGGCTAATGGCTCACTAAGCCTAGTTTTAGCCTGGACTCTCCCAAACTCACAAATTTGCAATTTGTTGTCTAAATTTTTAACTTGCAAGTCATTTTCATTTATGAGTCACCACTAATCGATTTGTGGTGAATTGATTAAAAATTCAAAGAAAATATTGCAAAAAAATATTCCTGCATAACTAGAGAAGAAACGCGGCGAAATTAGAATCGGAGACGTAATTACACTAATTAATCAATTAATACCCTTTCAATATTTAATCTTGTTTAAACATTAAGTGAAGCATTTATGAATCATTTTTATACCAATGACAAGTCCTAAGATTCAATTCCTAACTAGCCTGAGGAAATAACAATCTGTGCATCGTAATAACGTAATTAGAATAAAGGAAATGTGCAAACAACATATTAACATTTACTTGAAAGGATTTAAAAAAAAATATTTTTTGTTTTCTATTAAAGATTTTCACATATTCTAAAGAAAAACCACTCAAATACTATTTTCAAGCTTTTTTCTGATTTTTGGAAAAAAATAAAGATTTTGGGATATTTTCTTTTCTAATTAATTTTTATACAAATTTTAAAATGATAATAATATTATAATATAATATAAAATAGCCGGACCCCGGTCGGATCTCTGTGTCTGGACCGGATTGGGTCAGATGACGCGAGTCGGTGGAACATCAGCCGGGCTGGGCCTGACGTGATGGCTTAGTCTAGTCTCCCCTCTCCCAAAATAAAGGCCCAACCGAGAAAGGTCAAAAAAGAAAACCCTGCCTGAAGCAAACTCATCTGAACAAACAATATTCTTTCAGTGAGAACGAGGCCCAAAATTACCAATTTAGCAATTTAAGCCCAAGGAACCAAGCCCACTCGAAAACCTAATTTTCACTTTTGCTTTCTCTTCAAACATGCCCACTCTCGGTCTCATGGCTTCACAGAAGCATTCCCGCCTGCTTCTCTCTTTTCCTAAGGACAAAAGAAGTTGCTAGTTGGAGCAACTTAAAGATCCCAAGTTTGGTATAAAAAATTCAGGCACCATGTAAAACATGCCCAGCCATTATGCGGCAGTCATTTCGTGGCTATAACTGTAAGACGCAAATTGCATAACTCAAAGATCTCCATAACTAGAACAAGAACATGCATAATTGAGTAGAAAGATTAATGCACATGTTTTGAGATCCATTGTTCTTGAAATGGAAGTGGAAACACAATGTTCCACGCGCAAGTCCTTCTCCTCTATTGCTCTCCGTATCACTAGCTCAATGAGGCGGCCCCTCACGTGTAACGTTAGGTAAACGCCCCTTAGATGAGAATACAGGTGAGAATTATGGTTAGAGAATAGACTTGAACACTATTTATAGAGTTTCCAACTAGGCCCCCTCATTACGGGCCAAGCTCAACTCGGCTCACACTAGCCAGCCCCATATTAGACTAATTAGAAAACATTCTATCTCACCTTAGACCAACCCTGTTTTACGGTAGTCGTAAAAACAGTAAATTACAATATCAATTAATGTAGTCCACATTAGGAAAATTCTTACATTCTCCCACTTGGACTAGATTAATTGAAATCGTACCTTCTGTGCATACATTGGTCCAGAGATAATTCTTAATAGTCAATCATATCCCATAAAGTCTGAAACACCGAATTATGGCGGTAACTGCATGTATACACACAGAACCTTCCATGGTAACAAGTACTATCAACTTTATTGATATGGATTCAATATGGTAGTGTGGCAAATGGATAACATCTCTCATAGAAAGATCCCATTTGTCAGTCACCATTCTCTTATCTTAGGCAACACAAAAAACTTGTGCCACTAGAGAATACTTTATGGTTCCAATGAACCCACATATGTCTTGTCCTTACGGTTAACCTTTCTTTATGTATTACAAGATATATGCACAAGGCTAATAATCGGATGCCTGGATGCCCTTAGCTTTCACTCAAGGTTTATATATATATATATATATATATATATATATATATATATATATATATATCAATGTGTTACTAAATTGTAACGAAATAGATGTAAACTTTATTCAAAGAAAAATAAAACACAGCTCCCACTAAATAACAGCATCCCAATATGCTCCTAGGCCCATACTAATGACATGTCGATCAAAAACACACGGGCTAGGCCTTTAGTTAGTGGATTTGCAATCATATCATCTGTAGGAATATAATCTACTGCAACGTCACCATTCTGCATTGATTCCTTTATAGTCAAAAACTTGACCTCCATGTGTTTAGACCCTTTGAGACTTATGTTGTTATTAATAAACAACACTGCAGAATTATTGTCACAATATAGCTGTGTGGGCATATCCACAAAATCAAAAACTGATAATTCCCTAATGAGGTTTCGGAGCCAAATAACTTGAGTAGCAGCTGAAAAACATGCTACAAACTCCGCTTGCATGGTAGAAGAAGATATGAATTTCTATTTTTCGCTCTTCCATGATACTACACCTCCTGCCAACATAAATATGTATCTTGTCGCTGACTTCTTATCATCTTGACAACCAGCAAAATCTGCATCTGAATAGCTTGCTAGTTGCAAGTCTAAACATGTCTATACATCAGCATATAATCTTTTGTTCTCTTTAAGTACCTTAAAACCTTCTTGGCAGCAACCTAGTGATCATGTCCTGGATTTGATTGATATCTTCCTAGAAGCCCTGTTGCAAAAGTAATATCTGGCCTAGTGCAAACTTGAGCATACATGATACTTCTGAGCACACTAGCATAAGGTACATCCTTCATTTAAGCTTTCTCAAAATCTAAATTATGGCATTATGAAAGACTTAATTTATCACCCTTAACAACATGAGCAATTCCTGGTTTGCAATCCTACATATTGAATCTTTCTAAAACGCGATCAATATACTCCCTCTAAGACAAACCCAATGAACGGCGTGAGCGATCCCTATGGATCTCAATGCCAAGAACAAAAGACGCCTCACCAAGGTCTTTCATGTCAAAATTTTTGTAACATCTGCTTTGTCTCATGCAGTAAACCAATGTCACTACTAGCAAGCAAGATATCATCTACATAAAGTATGAGAAAAATATATTTCCTCCCACTAACCTTGGTGTATATATATTGATCTATTTTGTTCTCAATAAATCCGAATGAAGTAACAACACCATGAAACTTGAAATATCACTATCTAGAAGCTTGCTTAAGGCCATAAATAGACTTTTTCAATTTACAAACAAGCTTACTTGAGTCATTTGCTACAAAACCTTCAGGTTGCACCATATAAACCTCCTCATCAAAGTCTCCATTTAGAAAAGCAGTCTTAACATCCATCTAGTGTAACTTCATATCGAAATAAGCTACCAATGCCAAGATCACTCTAAAGGAATCTTTAGAAGAAATTGGAGAAAATGTTGCTTCATAATCTATTCATTCTCTTTGAATGAAACCCTTAGCTACTAGTTTGGCTTTAAACTTTTCAATCTTTCCTTTGGAATCCCTTTTAGTCTTGAATACCCATTTGCAGCCAATAGGTTTACAACCTTTAGGCAATTCAACAAGCCCCCAAACACCATTATGTTTCATAGATTGCATCTTATATTTCATCGCATCTAGCCACAAATCTGATTGAGGACATGAGATCGTATCCGTATAAGTTATCGGATCAACAACACAACTAATATCATAATCATGCTCTCCTAGGTAAACAACATAATCTGGTGGTATAACTGAACGTCTTTCCCTAGTAGATCTTCTGAGTGGAGCTACTTCGACCTCATTCTGAATTTGAGGGACTTGAGGAATTTCATCAAGAACTGTCTCAACAATAGGATCATAGGCCACAACAGGCTTAATTTGTAGCGCAAGAAACTCCATAATTGTTTGCACAGGATGAGACTGGGATCCAGTAATCCCCACCATACTATTATCTTCGATAGCTTGTGAGCAGCTACCCTTTTCAGCTACATCAAATTCTAGAAATTTTTCAGTCAGAGATTCCACAATTCTTTTTTTTTTTTTTTTTTTTTTTTGATGACCCAGGGAACCTCCGAACGCCGCTTCGCGGGGAGAGTAAACCCTGGAGCGCCTGGGGCCCCCACCGCTGACCCCAAAGCGCGGGTAAGACGCGCGTTATTGCGGACGCGAAGTCTCGAACTCCTCCCCTCGGCGTTGAGGGTACTAAGCCGAGATTCCACAATTCTTGTACCTCCATTAGGGTTATAAAACCGATACCCCTTTGAATGATCTAGGTAAGACACGAAGTAACATTGAGTAGTTTTTTAATCCAATTTACTCAATGTTGGATTATATAACTTCACTTCTGCAGGACATCCCCAAACTTTAAGATGATTCAAGTTAAGTTTACGTCCAATCCATAACTCAAAAGGGATCAATGGAATTGCTTTAGTAGGAACACGATTTAAAATATAAAGATTTATTTTCAAAGCTTCACCTCATAGAAAATTAGGTAAATTGGTCCCACTAATCATACTTCTCATTATGTCCATAAGAGTACGATTGCGCTTTTCAACTACATCATTTTATTCAAGACTTCCGGGCATAGTAAACCGACCTATTATCCCAAAAAACTCACCACCACGATTAGATCTGACAATCTTTATAACTTTTTTCCCAACTATTTCTCCACTTCAGTCCGAAAAATCTTGAATTTATCAAAAGATTCGGACTTTTCTTTAATCAAGTATAAATATCCATATTAAGAATAGTCGTCAATAAATGTGAGGAAATAAAAATTTCTGCACAAAGTAGCCGTGTATGGTCCACTAATATCAGTGTGAATAACCTCCAACAAGTTTGAACTTCGTATAGCAGATTTCTTCTTTATCTTAGTCATCTTACCTCTGCAACAGTTTACGCAAGTCTCTTGATCACCTTTAAGAGTAGGCAAGATATCAGCCTTTATAAGTCTTTATACTCTTTCTTCAAAGATGTGACCAAAACGTTTATGCCACAATGCATAAGACTGTTCCTTAGGTAGAGACCTTTTGGAAACAACTTTTTCAGCTGAATAAGCAATGTACATGTCGTTGGAAGATAAACTCAATCGATATAATCCATCGGATAAATTGCAACGCCCAATCTTATTTGAATTATAAAACATTGAAATAGTATTACTCTTTATTTCAAAAGAGTATCCACATATGTCCAAACAAGACACAAAAACTAAATTTTGTCTAAAAGAAGGTATGTAAAAAGTGTTTCTTAACACAATCCGAAAACTAGAATCTAAAATCAAAATAACATCTCCCACGAACTCGATGTCAACTCCAACGCTGTTTCCAACAGTGAGTATTGATTCATCCTGATTTGGCGTCCTTCGGTTTATGAATCCTTATATGGTAAATGCAACATAATTAGTTGCACCACTATCTAGCCACCAGGAATCGGTCGGAACTTCAAATAGATTGGATTCATAAACAAATACCAAAGAATCATTACATTTAGACTCACTCTTATTTCTCTTAGATAACCAAACCTTAAACTTGTTGCAACGTTTCTTTACATATCCTCTCTCCCTACAAAAGTAGCAATAAACACCATTCTTCTTAGTGAATGTTTTCTTAGGACCAAAACTGTTAGAAGGTCCAGCATCTTCAGAATTTCCTTTATTGTTGGAAGGTCTAGCAACTTCAAAATTGCCCTTATGAGTATAAGTTTTTACCTTCTTTCCCTTATCACTGCCAGAGTTAGAAGCATAAAGGGCAACGTGCCCTTTATCTTTCTTCAATTTTTCTTCTGCTACCACCAGCCTTGCAATTAGGTCATTAATTGACCAAGTTTTATCTTGGGAATTGTAATTGGTCTTGATAATCCCAAAATCATGAGGAAGATTATTTAGAGCTTGATGCACAATACAAGCAGTGGGAATAATGACATTGAGAGCCTCAAGCTTTGTCTGCGAATCTATCATTCTCATAACATAATCTCTAACTCCACTAGAACCATCATACTTCATAGTAAATAGTATTTGCATGTGTGTTCCTATCTCAGCATTAGGTGAGACACAGTTTCTAGCCATTAAGGCTTCCATCATCTGCCTAGCAGTGCAATCTATAGGCAAATCACTTTTCAAGTGTTCCTGAATGGAACGTTTCATCGACAGTAAGCAAATTCTATTACTCTTTTCCCAAGTAGTAAAAAGAGCTTTATGAGCTTCTGTACTCTCAGTAGTAAGATCTGCAGGCCGATCGACAGTAAGAGCCATATGAATATCTGCCATCTTCATAGCAAATAGAAAATCTTCTTTCCATTTCTTAAAGTTTGAATCAGCAAGAACCTCAATAGTGACAGAGTTACTATTTACAGAAAAGGTGACTGAAAGACAAGCAGTATATATAATTAGCATAATGTGAGCATTATGTAACTTGACGTACAAGTACACATCCAGAGAGTTACATGCAAAATCACATAATCACCTTTGAGCAAAATACATAATATGCAATTGTACACTTTCCACATGATAGCGGTTATGAGAATATATTTCAATCTTCGTGAATTCATCACCTTTGGGCATATGACCATTAGGATCGATCACTCCTCCACCACACTATCATGTATCCCTCCATGAACTAATACACAATCACCACCTTTGGGAGTATGACTATGCATTAGATTAGAAGACATCCCAATCAATATACGAGATCGAAATTTCTCAAACTCAATTGAGTGTGCCACTTTGGCGGTCACAACTCAATTGAATCCTTAAAACTCTCTCATATCAGGGATATAATTTTTACATCTCATATACATCATATACATGTGATTTAACTTTAGTGATAGGGGCATCATATCACTCAAATCACATGCCATGCTAATTACACTACCTTATTCATTAATAAAATACAATAAAGTTTACTTTTTATTAATGAATCACACTTTTATAATATTTATGTGATAACATACTAGTAACATGTATTTCCAAAAACATAGAAAATACAAGAAAATAACGCAAAAATACACTAAAAATTCACGTATTTAGGGCTTTGTATGTATTTTCACATCCATAAAATCATCAAATATGTAAAATAAATACACCACAAGATAAAACATGACAGTACGAATCCAACGCCACCAACCACGAGCTGAACGGACACTCCACGCGCCCGCACGCACTGCCTGAGTGCGCAGTGTGTGGAGCTCACACATGGCGCGTGTTCGACGCCCAGGAGGCGCGTGGCCGCGCGTGGGGGCGCGTGCGGCCTCCTCTGGTGACACACCGCCCACGGTTCTCTTCGTCTCGTCGAGCTTAGTTTGAACATATAATATAATAAAATTTTTATTAAACGAAAAATCTCAAAAATCTCAAATTAGGGAAAAATCATTTGCGTTCACGTTCTAGGGTTATGGAGGCTCTGATATCACATGTAAGACGCAAATTGCGTAACCCCAAGATCTCTATAACTAGAATAAGAACATGCATAATTAAGTAGAAAGATTAACGTACTTGTTTTGGGATCCATTATTCTTGAAGCGGAAGCGGAAACACAATGTTCCACACGCAAGTCCCTCTCCTCTATTACCCTCCATATCACTGACTCAATGAGGTGGCCCCTTACGTATAGCGTTAGGTAAACGCCTCTTAGGTGAGGATACATGTGAGAATTAGGGTTAGAGAAGACCAGACTTATTTATAGAGTTCCAAATGCGGCCCACATTACGGGCAGCCAACTCAAATTTCACACTAAAAAAATTCCCCATATTAAATTAATTAAAAAACCTTCTATCTCACCTTAGACTAGCCCTATTTTACGGTAGCTGTAAAAATAGTAAATTATAATATCAATTAATGTAGTCCACATTAGGAAAACTCTTACAATAACAACCCCACCGTCTTTCCTCTTTGCCAGCCAAGAACCGGTTGTCCAGAAACACGATGCCCACACAAAGAACGTCAAAACAAGAACGTGCGGAGCGAAGGATGGCAACGAGGATTTTATCAACATTCGTTTGACAAGCGACAAGCACCCACAACGGACGGGGAACTAAAAATCAACTGCACAAATCTTACTTGGGCATTTCGTCGAATATGTGGTGGGCGTGGGCTAAAAGGGAGCTATAGACTTGCCTGACACGTGAACTCGGACCCAAAATGGACAAACAACATACCAGCAAAACTTTACTTCAACAAGGGGACGACTCGTGTGCTTAGTGTAGGCGTGAATGAAAAGCGGCAAACCTCAACCATGAAGAACACAAGGGAGCGTCTAACTTAGGCATTTCGTCGAGCATGTGATATACGCAAACTGGGGATGAGGAACGAGGACGACTGAGCTGGGATTCACAAAACGACATGCTAGGCTCCGAGACACAAATAAGGCCAGAAACTCACACAAACCAACCAGCAGCAGCCTAGTCCGGCGAGCCCGAAATAGGGCATGGGCACAGAAGAAGGCCGTCAGTCAAGAGTCCCTACACAGCTCGTGGCATCGGACGGCATACGACCTCGACAGATCGGGCTACGTCCGTAAGCCTCGCTCGTCCACCAGCCAGGATCCTTGGGAAGCCGACCAAAACAGGAAGAACCAAGACTGCCCCATCAGGGACCTACCGTGGCTTCAAAGTGGACAAGAAGCGGTGGCGGATCGTCAGTTTCGGTTCGGAAGAGGAGGCCAATGGCAACTCTCTTAGTCACATTCTCTCTCTCAACTCATGGTCTCTCTTTCGCGGCCCTTTATCCTTGGATCCTAACCCATTCTCCTGATTTCTCTCTCCCCCACCCCGTATCAACCCCTTCAACCGAGCTCGCGGAAGGCCTATTTATAGGCCGAGGAGGCCGAACGATGGAGGCTTCGGCCACCGGTCCTTGACGCGCCGATCGGCCTCTTCCTTGGCCGAACCAGTGTCAAATTTTGTCCCCTCCACACAAGGCTTCTATACTTTGGCCAGGCCTACCACCTCCAACTCCTCAATGCAGTGAATCCTTTGCTCTGCCGTCCCACCTGTCGTTGGCCACTCTAAGGCGTCCTGCGCGCATGGGGTGCAGAGAAAGGAGGGAGGAAGAAGACAAAGGGGAGGGGGCCGGGCCCAAGGGAAAGAATAAGTGGAATGGGCCCAGGCCCGTGAGTGGTAAATAATTGGGGGGTGGGTTGGGGCGAAAGCGCAACCCCACGAGCCATTTTCCTTTTTCTTTTTAAATAATAAAAAAATCATAATAATTTTTTTTTCGAATCAATTAATTAATTATTGTTATTTTTAACCTGAAATAATGTAAAATAAGGGAAAATAAAATAAAACTTAGCCGATGCCAATAATATTGACACCTGTGTAATGTTATTTAATGATTTTTTTTTTGTTAGGGTCAAATTGTTCCCTTATAATCTATGCAATTGCACTAAACATGATGCCAAGCTGTATCTTTAGACAACCTATTAATTTACCGATAAAAAGGAGGAACAACGTTATGATGATTGCATGTCCACATTTGTCCATGATTCAATATAATCTAACATAAATGTCTCAAAAGAAAGGATGGATAATTTTTTATTTAGTAAATCAAATTGATCAATTTTAGTCCGAAAAAGAAAAGGCAAGGATGCTGCGTAGGACACATAGAAGATGCCCTTAGTATAGAAATTTATAAATGATAGAAAATATACAAAATGTAGCTAGACTAACTAAACTTTCACGATCTAGGACACTTAAAAGATGCTGTTAGTATGAAAATAAAATATGATAGAAAATGTACAAAGTGTAGCTAGACTATAACTAAACTTTCATAAATTTGCAAATTCATTTACCAATGGAAGACGCCTAGGTTTGCCCACGAAATTAGGAATACTTTCCTTACATGATACAACAACCTTTAATGTGGAGAGTACTATCCTTATTGCCATTTATGTGGGGATCTAATCCTACCTAAGGGGTTGTGTTGACATATTGCATTCGCAACCCATGAGCTAGAGATTCTCGAGAAACATGCACCGTGCACAGACTCATACCAAAAATGTTTAAAGAGATATTAAGTGCATCTTTTAAGCAACCATCATATTGGCCCGGATCAAGTGTCATTCAAATGACACGAATTCCATATTGCCGCTCTAACAAAATCTGTAATGTGTCATAATGCTGAAAAATACTAATGACAAAACAAAAATCTGAACTTCCAAAATGTTCACCAGAATGTTTTCTTCTCAGTATGGAAAACATCAACTCATCGAGTGCAAAATCATTTCAATGATTGGTAACCTACCGTCGATTTAATTCAAAAAGAGAAGGAACACAAATGAGAGAGAAATGAAGATCTGTATAGATTATGACAGAAGTATCATCTCAAGCATAATCCGGCATCACTTATTTGCTAAATTAGCCAAATTTATATATTTAATTTGAATGATATTTTAATCAATTATGTAATTGTAAACTTAATATTTTTTTCACTCCATAATTGTAAACTTAATATATTTTTTGTTCCCATATCATGTCCTATTAGTTTTTCACAAATTATCATATTGACAATTGTCGTGACCTCACCTCAGGTGCACCACCTAGGGTTTGGCTAATGGACTACTAAGTCTAAATTTAGCTCGGGCTCTCCTAAGCCCATACTAATTCACGACTTAGGTTCAAGTTATTTAACATACGAATGATTTTTAGCTAGGGGTCGTCACTAATTAGTTTATGGTGGGTTGATTAGATACCCAAGTAAACCAGATATTGTGAGTTCGGGAATTTAATTACACTAGATCTCTTTAACGCCATTTCGGTACATTTTCTCTTTTATTCCAAAAAATGTTTTGTAGGTAGCTTACATTGATTTTAATTTACTTTCTTGACATGTGAGATGAGGCAAACCACCAATTTAACACCCAAGAAAGTAATGAAAAATTAGGGGACTTACCCCGTAGCAATGAAAGCATCTATATTGTCAACTCAAAATTCACATCAACGGCCCTAAATATGATTTCTAATCAACATGTAGTCACTCAATATTTTTTAGGATTTTCAATAGAAAATAAAATCTAATTTACGTGAAATACAATTTAACTAAATAGCCTAATTCTAATGACGGATATTTTTTTTTAATTAAGTGGACCTAGCATCAATTACTAAGTGACTTGCATTTTATGAACCTAATTCTATATGACATGCACTTTATATTTTTGTATTTTTTTATTAAAATTCGTAATTAAAATATACTGAAAATAAAAATCTACTTATAGTAAAATATTATTTATTTTAAGTTAGGAAATAGACTAACATAAATCCTGTCTTAACTTAGAAACTTACCTCAACATGCAATTTAATTATCTAACGTAGATGTCATCTAAATATGCATTTCAATATAATTAGAGAGGAATCTAACTATTCTATCAAACAATTCTATCTAGGAAATCAATTCTAATTTTCATGATATGCAAATGCAATCTTTTTTTTTAGGACAAATAAAGCAATCAAAACATTCAAACCATTCAATCCATGAAGGTATGATCCGATTGATTCAAATATAAAAACAATATCTAATCATTCAAAATTTCGTAAATAAAATCAATACATTGATCTTAAGCCTTAAAAAACAAAATATCAATTTTATAGAAACATGTGAAATCAATGATTCCATCTAATGCAAATCAGAAGATAAATCTTAATTGGGGATATACCCATCACTCAAATATGCAAGTTAGATATTAATAAATATATATTAGGCAATAAAATATCCAAATCAAATTTAAATAAGATAATTACCTAATTTCACAAGCAATATTGCCAAATTTGAACTCAATGGAATCTTCTCGATGGATGATTGGGATTATAGCTAGCTCCTCGACAATGAACGGCAAGTGGTGGTGGCTCATGGCCCACGAACCTACAAAATAGATACTTGTGGTATGGTTCGGTTTGAGGATGAACTCGAGAATGGGTGGGCCTACTAGCTCAACGAAAGACATTGATGGTGCTGGGATGACCGACGAGGTTGCTTTGTCGATGGTCAGTCACGGAGAAACTTGAGAGTCATCGATCACCAGTCGGTGTGCACGCATGGCTCCTTTCTTCACACGTGTGGATGTGTTCTCTGTTCTCTGTTTCTCTGATCAGCACACATCTTTGTAAATTTCTGAATGTACCCACTGCCACATATTGCTTTGATGAGCATCAAGGCGGAGTAGATTGGTGGATTGAACTTGAGCACAAGCTGGGACTCGTGGCTCGCGGATGCTTCGTCGGGGGGGATCACGATGCAGTTGAGGATGCTAGTGCAGGAGCTTGTTGCTGGGGTTCCACGGCATGTAGCAACAGGTCGTCAGCGTCACGCTCAAAGGACAGCAGCTCAACTCGGTGGTGGTCTCGCAGTGCAGGGTAGCATCGCGAGGGACTCTCGGCCAAGCTTGGCTGAGCACTCTATCTCTCTCTTATCTCACGGGTCTATGTATTGCGAGACTCAATATATGTGGCCCCCTGCTGTTGTGTGGCCTCCTCTTCCATCATCTACAAGGGGTCCTTTTATAGGTGAAAGGGCCTTTCCTCTATTCTTAATTGTCTAAATGTCATCTTTGTGGTGATCTATATTCTCTCTCTCTCTCTCTCTCTTTAATTTGCATGTGTTGCACGTCCATGCGCCCTAGTGACGAACGTGACCCTATTTTCTGCCTTGAAGGAGAAGATACTGAGATAATATATATATGTCCCTATGCACAGCAATATTTCTTTCCCTTCTTCTTGTCTGGAACCTTGCTTTGTCGTGATGCCCAAGATTTTTTGAATGGAATTTCCAAAAGAAATATTTTTGCCAATTAATGTCCATAGATCGAAGATATGTGCGAATATGATATTATTCCTCCCTTTCCATGGAGAATATTATGATGCCCATGCCATGAATCTTCCTAAAATCATCCCAAATTTGACCAAGTAATGCAATCCTTCCGAGTGTGGCACCAACGTGAATTTTTTTTTTTTTTTTGTATCAATAATGTGATGGGCTTGACCAAAGTCTAATACAATACTATCACAGGCTTAGTCCAATTAATTACTTCAACTCAAAACCATTCACTTACGTCCATCAGCCGCCAATCTGATTAAAATGCAAACCATAGGAGCCTATTAATGGGAAAATTACTAAAAAAGTCCTAAACCAATTGCAATTGTGCCAATTCAATTCTAAACTTATTTTTTTAACCTATTGAGTCCTAAATCTTTTACAATTATTCACGACCAATTCCATAGCCTTGGGTCCGTCCGCTATCCTGATCATGATTTTCCTACTCCCATAGGGAAAGGTCCTTCCCCTTTTGGGCCAATTGTGGGCGAGGAGGGATTCGATAGTATTTAGTACGTATACGTATATACATAGGTTTATCCTTTCCCTTTCTCGAGTTCCATCCGGCCAAAATTGGCTAACTAGCATTGGAGACTTTTCTCTCCTCCTCCCTCCTTCATGCTTTGGCTCTGGGGACTGACTAGAGGAGAAGGCTGGCTAGTCGCTGGACAAAGGTGGCCGAGCGAGCTCGCCTCGCCGTCGTTGGGCAAGGGCGAGCTTGCTCAGCCATTGGCGGGGCAAGCCCTTGCCAAATCTAGCGAGGAGAGCCTTGCCGACGCAACGGCAAGCCCCCTTGTTGGATCTAGCAAGAGATCGCCTCACCAATTGGCGAGCTCGTGCCCAACAATGGTGGGGCAAACCCTTGCTGGATATGGCAAGGCAATTCAGGGGGCTCACCTTGCCAGTTAGTGAGCTCACACCTAGTGATGGTGGGGCGAGCCCCCATCGGATCTGGTGAGGGCTCGCCTTGCAGTCATCCTATTTGGCAAGGCCCTCTTCGTCAAATCTAGTGAGGGCTCGCCTCGCCCTACTCTTGCTGGGCACAAGCTCACTTGGCCTCCCTAGTTCGATGACTGGCTAGAAGAAGGAGGGAGGAAGAAGGCAGAAGGAGAATGGACAAAAAAAAAAGGAGAAAAAAGGAAAAAAAAAGATAAAAAAATATTATTAAAAAAAAGGGTTGCCAATGCCGATTGGCTGCCATGTTAGCTCCGACCACCCAAATTTGGCCGGATGGACTGTTTGGGAATAATTGTAAAAGATTTAGGATTCAATTGGCCAAAAAATAAGTTTAGGATTAAATTGACACAATTACAATAGATTTATGACTTTTTTGGTAATTTTCCCGCCTATTAACTACTAATGCAAATGCTCCTAATAACTATATACGATTTTAATTAAAAATTTTGTTGTTTAGGGGTCGGAGTCAATTCCTAATTTTTATGTAATAAATAATTAATTGGGTCGCCAAAATTTAAATGTCAACAACAATAATTAAGTGATAAAAGACGTAAATTTCGTTGAAAAATCAATGAGAAACTTGATTATGACAAAATTAGTATTGACTTTTTTCACAAGTTTATGTGACTCAGGAAAAAAAATCCTAATTATATACTTTGGGTTTTTCCTATCAGTTTAGGTAAAATTTAGGCTTTGTTTTTTTTTGGACCGGTTTCCATAATCAAGTTGTCTACGCAATGATTGAGAAGATTCATTTCAAAATACCTTTTAAGAATTTATAATTGTCCAGTTACTAAAGGTCACTAGCAACAATATATTAGTACTTGATTGCATTTATGTCATAATATTTTCCAAAGGACGATCGTTTATAGTGCTTACAAAAATAAATGAATGAAAAATAATTTCATCGCCTATGCAAATGTTTAGACATAAATTATTGTTGGTAATGAAATATTTTCATTAACAAATTACTTCAAGTGATACATGTATTCCTTTTTTAGAAAAATATTTTTCAAATCACTTCTTTTTCGCAAAACAAATGGAGCCTTAATAGAAGTCAAAGCAATGATCTCCTAAAAAGTGGACTTAATGCATTTTTGCAATAAAAGTCATTTTTCATCATCTACTATGCACTTTTTATTGATAACAAATGATTCTCCAAAGTTGATTCTGGTGTTCCTTGATTTTCGCTAAATTTCTCCTAAATTGCTTGGTCACAGACATTGGGCTATGATTTACAGAGCACAGCTCAAGAGTTCGTGGTCGTTGCAGCTTCTTCTTCCCATTCTTCTGCAATGGGCTCAAATAGAGTCAACGCCCCCAAAAAATAGAAGTATTTGGTACATCCTTTATTCTATTTTTGTTGATGCTTTGTTAAATTTCCTAGAACCAATTGCCGGAGGTTAGGAACCGGCTAGCAAGCAGCTAAACCAGCCATCCCTGCGGACGACCAGTCAGACCGGTTAGCTCTGGTTTGACAGGTTTTTGACCAGTCCTTAACGGTTTGGTCCGGTTCTGACTATTTCGCATACTCGAGGTCCCTCTAGGTTTAAAAATTATGCATTGGTCCTTAAAGGACTCAATTGAAAGTGAAAATTATCCTTTCTAAGAAAGAAATTAACCAATTAAGATTAAATTAAGTTATCTAGGGGTCTTTCATTACCCTAATTAAATGATTATCGTGAAAGACAACCAGTCAAAACCATTGGTGTTTTGAATCGGGTCTAACTGGCTAAAATGATCAAATTTGCAATTAAATAAGCAAAATTGCAAATTAACTAATTTTTTTTCTTTTGGTTGAAAACAAATTAACTAAAATTAAGTTCAATTAAAGTTACAATTGCCCTATCTAATGAACTATACATGTGTAAGATCACTTATCACCTTCAAATTAACCTTGAATTGAATTGCTCAGGCTTAGTTTGAAAATGAATCTAAGCCTAATATCAAAATTGGACTTAGATTTATAAAATTAAACCAACGCATAAATTGGTCGATTTGAATTTTGTCGATTGAAGCTTAATTGCCTGATTTTCTTATGCTTGGAGGTATAAAATCCTTTAAATTGATGAGTTTTGACATGAATTTCTCAAAATTGATTTTGAAGTTGGACTTATCTTAAGGAAATGAGTGAGAAATAATCGTCCGTTCGCGAGTTATGAATGATCGATTTTGGTCCTCCTAATTAGGGTTTAAAACGACAATTCGCATTTTGATTCGATAAATCACAAAATTGAATGCACGAACGAATTTAAAATAGTCCCTAAACCAAATGTCAAATGAGGAACTATACCTAATTATGACTATATTGAAAGTAATTCGATTTTTGGTCGATTTAAAACCTAAAATTGAAAATTTTGGTAAACAAGGTTTTTAATCTATTTTTGCAAAATTTTCGACAAAAAAGTCAAATTGACATCAAAAGAAATGTATTTGTACATTTTTTTTGTCAAATGTTTGACCAAAAGTCAACCATTTAGTTAACTTTTCCTAAAATGTTGATTTTTTAAGTTAAATCTTTGAATTTTTGAGAAATTGATTTGACAAAAGTAACATTAAGGCTAAATGGCATCTTTCTGGATAAAATTTCAATTTTTGACCCCCAGTTGACTTTTGGTGAAAGGGTTGACCGAAAAGTCAATCTGAAAATCTACCATTTGACTTTTCAGGTTTTTCTTAGAAATGACTTTGAAATTGCTTAAAAACAATAATGCAAATGAAAGAAATGAAAAATGACACTTTTTGAACATGAAACGGGCCCTATCATGATCAGAATCCCAAATCTCGATTTTTGATCTTTTTTGACGAGTTGACTAAAAATTAGGTGTCAACAGTAACAAGCGCTCCCGTGCATGTCATGCAGGTGCCAGGCACGAGGTTAGGAGTGTGCATTCCACGTGCTCGTTGGACCCATTTACGTCTTTGCCTTTCGCGTATTATTACAGTTTTGCCCCTTAACCGCTTTATTTACGATTCAACCCTTGTCTTCATTGGATATTTACATTTCTACCCTTGTGTGCTAGATAATTACAATGTTATCCTAACTAATTAGTCACCATTTTGCCCCTAGATGTTAAAATTTACAGCCCTACCCTTCTAGAATTATGATTTTACAGTTTATCGTTATACTTTAATTACGGTTTTACCCTTGGGCATAATTTGGTGAATGTTTGTGCTTTACAATATTAAAAATTCAATTAAGAATGGATTGTTAGTCATCAAAGTGGCCAAACCTTAAATTCTTTTTAATTTTTTTATATGTAAATTATTTTAATTCAATTACCCATGATTAATTGATGCTATGACTGAAATTGATATGTTACATATTCTTATTGATGTTATGGGTATATTAAAGTTAATTTATTATAAGAACTTAGGGATTAACCCAAAGGTTCATCAAAATAGTTGGTAATTAATATTTCTTGTAAAATTTGTTTGTATATCCAAAGATAACAAATAAATTTTAATGATATATACTTAAAATTACCAAATTAAAGTTATTAACATCATTATAGTTTAATATATGTTTGTATATCATAGGAGAGAACTATGATGTATATGTATTGTTTAGTTTGAATATGATTAAATGATGTTCTCAAAGCATTAAAGTATGAGTATTTTCTTGCATATTTGAAGTAAGAATGGAAGTTCCTATACCCAATACTTTTAAAGTTGTTGTTCATGATATTACAGTCTAACCCAACAATAATAAATAAATAATAAATAAATGATCAAAATTCCATAATGAAAATGTCTACATTGAATCTACAGTAATGGAACTATAAGAAAGAGTAGTAAGAAGATCTCAACAAGAAATGAGGCTGGCTATTTCTGATGATTATGTGGTTTATTTATAAAAGTCATAAATTGACTTAGGAATTAGAAATGATTTAGGTTCATTTTCATAAGCCATGGAATATAATGATTCTAATGAATGATTTAATGCCATAAAAAAAGAATTAAAATTTATGCATCAAAATAAAGTTTGGGACCTTGTTAAATTGCCTAAAAGATGTCAAAAGGATAAAGTACAACCTAGGTGCCAAAACTTGACACAGAGGGATATTTAAGTGCCAAAAGTTAGGAAAGTGACACTTAAGTGGTGACTTTTAAGCGGATTCGACGTGGCAATTTTTTATTAATTTTTTCATCTGCGTGGCTCGCCGAAATGCTAACTCAACGAACAAGGGCAAAAACGACGTCATTGTCGTTTTTAAGCGGATTCAAATGTTAATATAAAAATTAATTAAATTAAATTATAAAAATAATATAAATTTAAAATTTAAAAAAAAAGGTGGGGGAGAAGAGGTAGCAGCGAGGGCTGAGCCCTTGCCTCCGCGCCTCCCCGCCATCATCGAGAAGGGCCGGTGATAGTGGGGGGAGTGTCGCCCGAGGTCGCCGGCCCTTGGCCCTCACCGCTGCCTTCTCGCCGCCGCTGGAAAGGGCCGTGATGGAGGGGGAAGGGTCGGTCGGGGTCGTCGACCCTCGGCCGACCGCTGGCGAGGGCTATGACCCTCACCCCAGATCTGCGAGGGCTTGCGGGCCCTTGTCGCCGGTGGGCCAGGGGGCAAGTGACCCCGGTCGCCTTCCCCCTCCGTCGCGGCCCTTCCCCGACGGTGGTGGGGAGGAGGCAACGGCAGTGAGGGCTCGGCCGTTTCCCTCCCTGTTTTTGTTTTAAATATTTGAATTTTTTAAAAATTTTTTAAATAAATTTAGTTTTAAATTTCATTTAATTAATTTTTATATTAATTTTTTACCACGTCGAGACAAAACAATGTTATTTTTGCATTTTTTAGCCACATCAACGTGCAAAATGACGTTGTTTTGCACTTACCTCATCGGAAAATTGCTACGTCATTATTTTGGCCGGATTGGCACTTAAATGATCCATTTTGCTCCAATTTTAATACTTAAGTGTCACTTTCCTAACTTTTGACACTTATGTCACTCCGTGCCAAGTTTTAGCACTTTAGGTGTCTGTACTTTGATGTCAAAAGGTCAGGTGTAAATAAGTCTTTAAGATCAAGCATGACTCAAAATACACCGTTGATTGATGTATACATACATACATATAAAGGTCAGTGAGAGTAAGTTTATTTTTTCTAGTTTTGTATGTGGATGATATTTTGCTTAATGTTAATAATCTTGGTTTGTTACATGAAATCGATAAGTTTCTTTAAGTGAGAATTTTGAAATGAAGGACATGGGAGATGCAATGTATGTGATAGGAATAAAAATATTCCGTAATAGATCCCAAAAATTAATAGGGTTGTCTTAGAAAGTTTGTATTGGGAAATTTTAAAGAGATTCAATATGGATATGTGACATCCTGAAATTCGACCCTGTTTCGATAAAGTGAAATGGGCATTTCATCGACGTGTTTACAGTCTTTTTTCTCTGAGCTGATCACTCACGAGTTAACTAACCTATTGGGTGAAGCTGTTAAGGGATGTATCTGCAGTAAAATCCCTAAAAGCTACTCAATTTGTTGGATTGGACTAAAATCACATCTGACCGATTTTTAACCACGAAATTGAACTCGATTTCGGGAATCGAATTTTAAGCGCGTCATAATTCTTATTTTTAGGACCTTGTCTCATCGCTCGTCAATTTATTGACGAGTCCGAAATTTCAAGAAAGAAATTATCGGAAGAAAAAGATTGAAGACCAAAAAGAAAATAGAAAAGGAAAGGAAAAAGAGAAAAGAAAAGAAAAAGAGTAAGATCATTATTTAAATCCTTTTCTCTCTCTCCCTTTTCTCTCTTTTTCTCTCTCTTCTCTCTCATTCCCTCTTTTCCCTCGTACGATTTCCCTTCCCCCACCAAACACTCTTGCCAAGTTCAAATTGGCTTCCTCTTTCTTTTCTTTTATTTCTTTGACCAGTCAAACCCTTCTCTTTCATCTCATCTCTCTCATCTCTCTCTTTCGCACCCTCTCTCCCTCGGCTCTCTTTGCTGTGCGAACAAAACCAGAAAAGGAGAAACTTGAGCGGAGGAGCTCGCCGGCTGTCACCGCTCGCACCGCCGCCCGGACACCCAGCGATCGCCGCCGTCCGAACCGCCGCACGCCGCGCATCCCGCCGCTCGTCCCTCGCATCCCCGCCGCCTAGCAACTCCGTCCAGCAGCCGTTTGGCCTCTGTTCAGCCCCCATCCGGCCATCTCCGGCCGCCGTTGAGCTCGCCGGACCTCCACCGGCCTTCCCCGCCTTTGCCGCCCTTGCCGTGGTTGTAGGTTGCTGTTTTGTGTGTTTTTCCAGCCATCCCAGCAAGTTGCGAAATGGGTTTCCAGCACTGTTCAAGGCCGTTTTGGGCCATTTCCGGGCCCCGAACCCGAGCCGTGCTTTGGGAAGAATCGTTCCTCGCGTCGCCGCCGTCGGATTGATCCGATTTGCGTGCGATTTGGTGAGTAATCTCACTAATCTTGGATTAGTTGGCTAATTATGCTTTAGATTTGTTTAGTTTTAATTAATTAATTTTAGGTTGTTAGATTAGAATTAATTAGCAATTATTAGTCAATTATGATGTGATTTAGATAAATTGATTGCGCAATTAGCAAGTAGACGTGGTCTACTAATTATTGGAAGTGTTTCGAATTTTCGGACCCCTAATCGGGCTTCAATTTGGCGATTCGGGCCTAAGTGGGATTTTTGGCATTTTAATATTATTTTTCGGAATTAAATTATTTATTTATTTATTTTTCGAAAATTCAACTGAGATGGTCTGGAACCGAAAAATTTTGCTGATGACCGTGGTGAAGTCCGTTTATTTAATCAGGTTTTATTTTGAGCTAAATTGAATTTTTAATATTAATTATTTAATTTCGAAATTAATTAATTAATTAATTATTTTCCTAAAATTCAACTTGGATGGCTAGTGGCCGAATTTTTATGCTGATGATCGTGGTGCAGCCCGCTTATTTAATTGGGCTTTAATTAAGCTAAATTGGATTTATTGAAAATAATTATTAATTAATTTTCGAAATTAATTAATTAATTAATTATTTTTCGGAAATTAAGAATTTGATGGTCGGCGACCGAAATTTCGTGCTGATCATCGTGGTGCAGTTCATTTATTTAATTGAGCTTTATTTTGTACTGAAGTGAATTAATTGTGATTACAAGATTATTTTCCTGGGTTAATTGATTGAAAAATTAATTGGAAAATAACCGGGTGTCGGTTGACAGCACCAAAAGTGCTTTGGTGGGCGCTAATAATGGTGGGATTTGTGGAATCGAAATCATTATATTTTGGCTAAAGCCAATAGTGTGCTAATGCACGATATTTTATCAAAGATGATAAAATATGAAAGGAAATGTTGTGTGAAGAAATGCTGTGTGATGTGGCTCGGCGATTATTACATCGCTTTGGCATGTAGGATGCCTTAGAGAATGCACGTAAATTGTTGGATATTGATCATGCCTGTGTGGCGATAATTGATCATGCCTGTGTGGCGGTAGTTGATCATGCCTGTGTGGCGATAATTGATCATGCCTGTGTGGCGATAGTTGATCATGCCTGTGTGGCGATAATTGATCATGCCTATGTGGTGATAGTTGATCATGCCCGTGTGGCGATAACTAATCATGCCCGTGTGGCGATATTTGATCATGCCTGTGTGGCGATAGTTGATCATGCCTGTGTGGCGATAATTGATCATGCCTGTGTGGCGGTAGTTGATCATGCCTGTGTGGTGATAATTGATCATGCCTGTGTGGCGGTAGTTGATCATGCTTGTGTGGCGATAATTGATCATGCCTGTGTGGCGATAGTTGATCATGCCTGTGTGGCGATAATTGATCATGCCTGTGGCGATAGTTGATCATGCCTGTGTGGCGATAATGATCATGCCCGTGTGGCGGTAGTTGATCATGCCCGTGTGGCGATAATTGATCATGCCCGTGGTGGCAATAGTTGATCATGCCGTGTGGCGATAATTGATCGTGCCTATGTGGCGGTAGTTGATCATGCCTGTGTGGTGATAATTGATCATGCCTGTGTGGCGGTAGTTGATCATGCTTGTGTGGCGATAATTGATCATGCCCGTGGCGGCGATAGTTGATCATGCCTGTGTGGCGATAATTGATCATGCCTGTGTGGCGATAGTTGATCATGCCTGTGTGGCGGTAGTTGATCATGCTTGTGTGGCGATAATTGATCATGCCTGTGTGGCGATAGTTGATCATGCCTGTGTGGCGATAGTTGATCATGCCTGTATGGCGATAATTGATCATGCCTGGTGGCGATAGTTGATCGTGGTTCTGTGGCGATAGTTGATCGTGCCTGGTGGCATAGATCGTAAATACGTGGCGATAGTTGATCGTGCTCGTGTTGCGTAGATCGTGCTCGCGTGGTCATAATCCCGTGTATCGAGTATCATGCCCATGTGGCTGAAGGAAAGTGGAATGCCTAAGAGTATGCACATAAAGTGTTTGTTGTACATCACCTTGGCGAATAGACGCCCGAGAGCATTACCGTAGCTCGTGATCGAGTGTACTATTGGGGATTATATGGTGTGGAGTGAGATGACCTAGAAATGGTCCAATTGACATGTAATCGACGATGTCGATTGATCATTGTTTTGATTTGATGCTGTGAATTGATTGACTGAGTGGAAATGACCGTGAGTGGTCTTGTTGGCTTGTAATCGACTAGGTCGATTTGATCGATGCTTCCATCGGTGATATGATTGCTTGAGTGCCTATTGTAAATTGTACTGACTTGCAGGTGGGATCTGATGCTAAGGTACGTCTTCTGACCTATGCGTGTTTAGGCAGCCTTTAGTATAATAGTTTACTAATCGGGCTTAGTGGGGTAGAACTCCCGAGACGTAGTCTCATCCCGTTTGGGGAAAACATTTCAGGATCCCGACGAGGAGCCGAGGAGGAGGGATTGGAGAAGGAGAACTCGGAGGTGAAACCGAGTAGAAGGATTTTGGAAGAAGAAGATAATACCGAGAGAGATTTTGAGTATGACCTGAAGGGATTGAGATTCCATCTTTTTTTGTGAACTCCAATTGATGTGAATAGTTATGACGTGCTCTAGTTGATGTCATGTACAAAAGTTTGGTTATAAATTTCAATATGAAAAATATGGCCCTGCTTTTCTATCCCATCGTTTTATTGTCTGGGGATTTTAACTGCTTCCGCATGTGCTTAAAAAATGAAAGGGTCGGCGATACATTGTCCTGGGATATCGCATTATAAAATCGACCAAGAGTGAAGGATGTGCACGTGCCCGAGGAGCAGGGCGTGACATCCAGTTTAAGTGGTATCAGAGCGAGGTTGAAGATTGGAGTGATAAGGAGCGTTGACCATGGGATAGTTTGTAGGAAAGGCCTTTAAATTCATGCTGGTGCATGTCTGTGTTAGCTGTGTGTTAGAATTGTTTGTTGTGTGAGGATCGCTCATCTTCTAATCCAGTGTGGATGTGGAAGACGGGTTTTAGTGTAAAGACTGAACCATGAGCGACTAGGAGTTGAGAACTCCTAGTAAGAGGACAATGTCCTTTGTGACTCGGGATAATGCACTGACAAATGTCGGCACCCGAGGTGGTTGTGGCAGAGTGTTGGCTCTGGCCAACTCGAGTGTAAGAGTACCATCGCAGGTTGGTACTAGTGTAGCAGCGCGAATGATCCTAAGTTCGATAGGATCGTTTTGATGCTAATGTTCCTGGGGAATTGGATGAGCCAGGAGGCTCCAGATCAAGCCGTTGTTGTTGTCGCTATCATTACCGCAGTTGTTGCTTCACTTGTTGAGATCCAGAGTGGAGATGTGATCCGAGAGTGAGTCATTGCATTTGAGTCGAGGAGATAAAAGACTCACCTGATAAGTGTCAGAATTGTAGAAGGAAGCATGGATGAATCCAGTGTTCGAATGTGACTAGAACCTGTTGTGATGATGACCAGCGTGGCCATCAGGTGAAGGACTGTCAGTGGGAGTCTAAGGTGGCATAGACATTGCTACTTCGGCCAAAACGCCACTAGGATGGCGAAAGGAATGAGAGTAGAATGGACCTTGCACCGATTAGAGAAAGAATGTGTTGGAGATGATCTTATCAGAGTAACGTAGCAGAGTTTTGTGCTGAGTTGGTAGAACTTAAATTGTTGAAGTAAAAGTGACAGAGGGCAAATCATTAGCAATAGTTGTGCTTGATTAGTTGCTGAAGTGTGAATTTAATGCCACATGAATAGTGTGGGCTTATAGAGCATCTAGTGATAATGAATCACGATCTTGGAGTAATCCAGTTTAGTCCATTAGCATGTGAAAGTGTCGAGGTTATTGGGAGTTGAAAAGGATCTTCGATTTCATTAATCTCGTTGGCTAAAGATAATCCGTTTGTTAGACTGAGGTTGCCAAGATTGATTTGACAGTTGTAGTGGATGTGTCAGTTGAGAAATAGAATGTGAAGAAGGTGGTCGTGATACAGAAGATTTCAAAGATGGTTCCAAAGGAATTGCTTATGTTACCGCCAGAAAGAGATAGATATTGCGATTGAACTAGCATCGAGATAGAGCCATTCTCGAAGGCTTCTTACCAGCTGTTGTTGTCTGAATTGGTAGAATTGAAGATACAGATATAAAGATTGAGGAATGAGGAATTCATGCAGATCAGTGCATCACTTTGGGGAAACATCAGTTGTGTTTGTGAGAAGAAGAAAGATGGTTTGTTGCGAGTGTGCATCGACCGTCGTCAACTCAATTAGGTGAAGATCAAGGACAAGTGTTCTTTGCCAAAGATCGATGAATGGTGTGACTAGTTATAAAGAGTATCGATGTTTTAAAGGTCGACTTGAGATTATGAAGTCATCAGTTACGAATCAAGAATGAGGTTATACTAAAAATAGCTTTTCATACTTGATAAGGTCTTTACAAGAGTATTGTAAGATCGTTTGGCCTGATAAACACTCCAGCTACTGTCATGGATTTGGCAAACCGAGTGTGCAAGGAATATCTAGGTCAGTTGTGATCGTGTCGTATAATGATATTCTGTTGTATTTGAAGAATGCTAAAGAGCACAAGAGATGTCTGAGAATGGATAAGGAATTTCCATGCACCTGGTCAAGACCGAATCAGTTATCAGTGGACCAAAACCGACAACAAAGGATGAGATCGAAGTTTTCTTACGGGGTTAGCAGGTTATTATAGACGGTTTGTGGAAGGGTTTTCATCGATAGCGTCGCCTCTGACAAAGCTCACAAAGAAAAATGAGAAATTCATATGGACAGACAAGTGCGAGCGTAGTTTCCAAGAGCTGAAGGAAAAGTTGACTACCGCACCTGTGCTGACAATTCCATCTGGTCCTGGAGGATTCGAGATCTATAGTGATGCGTCATTTAGGGGATTGGGTTGCGTGCTGATGCAACATGGCAGAGTCGTTGCATACGCTTCCCGACAGTTGAGACCTCATGAATTGAATTATCCTATGCATGGCTTAGAACTCACAGCCATCATATTTGCATTGAAGATTTGGAGGCATTACTTGTGCAGAGAAAAGTTTCAGATCTTCACAGACCATCAGAATCTCAAGTATTTGTTCTCTCAGAAGAAGTTGAACATGAAACTACGCCGATAGATGGAATTGCTGAAAGATTACGACTGTGATATTCTATATCACCCAGGAAAGGCGAACGAGGTCGCTGATGCATTGAGTCGGAATTCTTCAATAGCGCAAATCTTGGTTAAGGAGTATAACTTAATCGAGAGAACTTGAGATTCAGAATTCAAATTTGAGGTAGGCCACCTCTCAAGTCTTATGGCCATCCTCAGAATTGAACCGAATGTTCAAGTCAGAATCAAGCAACTCCAACCAACAGATCCAGATGTACAGAGAATTCTTCAGGAAGACGCAGATAAAAGGAAGGCTGATTTTCAGATTGCTGATGACGGGACTCTAAGGTTTCATGGACGTTTGGTTGTACCTAACGATGTAGAGCTTGGAGAGAGATTTTACCTGAAGCACATCATATCAGTTACAGCTTTCATCCTGGAAGCACTAAAATGTATCAGAATTTGCGTCAACACTATTGGTGGTTAGGTATGAAGGCGGACATCGCCAAGCATGTAGTCAAGTGTTTAACTTGTCAGCAAGTAAAAGCCCAGCATTGCAAGCCGGGAGGATTTCTGTAACCTCTCGCGATCCCAGAGTGGAAATGGGAGCATATCACGATGGATTTCGTGACTGGATTACCAAGGAGTCAAAGGGGAAATGATTCGATTTGGGTAGTAGTCGACAGGCTGAGAAAGTCGGCCCACTTCATTATAGTTCGAAAGGACTTGAGTCTGGATAGACACGTAGGCTTGTATGTGCGTCAGGTGGTTCGTATGCTTGGAGTGCCAGTTACGATAACATCTGATAGAGACCCGAGGTTTATTGCTGCTTTTTGGAAGAGCTTACAGAGTGCTTTGGGTACAAAGCTTCAAGATAAAGACGCATATCATCCTCGACGGATGGCCGCCGTAAAGGACGATTCGTACTCTTGAAGACATACTGAGAGCGTGTGTAATAGACTTCAAAGGAAGTTAGGAAGATCAACTTCATCTAGTGGAATTCGCCTACAACAACAGTTATCAGCATAGCATCAAGATGGCCCTATTTGAAGCGTTGTATGGCAGAGCATGCGTAACTCCAAAGGTGTTGGGATGAAGTCGGAGAAAGGAAAATAACAGGCACGAGTTGGTTCAAGCCGTAGATGCCATGGCGTTGATCGAGAGACAGATTGAAGACAGCGCAGAGCAGGCAGAAAAGTTATGCGATAAGCGTCGAAGGTCTTTGAATTCCAAGTTGGTGATCACGTTTTTCCGAAAGTGTCACCAATGAGGGGAACTTCGCGCTTTGGTAAGAAAGGCAAGCCGAGTCCGAGGTACGTAGGTCCGTTTGAGATTCTTGAAAGAATCGGAAACCTAGCGTATCGTCTTGCGTTGCCGCCAAGATTGGCGCAAGTACATGACGTCTTTCACGTGTCGATGTTAAGGAAGTATGAGCCTGACTCGACCCACGTGCTCAATTTCGAAGAATTGGACGTGGATGACCGTGTGTCATACGTGGAAAGCCCGGTTCAGATTGTCGATCGTAAAGAGCAAGTTCTCATGACAAAGACCATCCCGTTGGTCAAGGTGGTCCGGCAACACCACGGTATTGAAGGAGCGACTTGGGAGACAAGAATCGATGAGACAGCTTGTACCCCGCCTTTTTATCAAAGTGTAATGGTTTAAATTTCGAGGACGAAATTTTTATAAGAAGGAAGAGTTGTGACATCCCGAAATTCGACCCCGTTTCGATAAAGTAAAATGGGCATTTCGTCGACGTGTTTACAGCTTCTTTTTCTCTCGAGCTGATCACTCACGAGTTAACTAACCTATTGGGTGAAGCCGTTAAAGGATGTATCTGCAGAAAATCCCTAAAAGCTACTCAATTTGTTGGATTGGACTAAAATCACGTCTGACCGATTTTTAACCACGAAATTGAAGTCGATTTCATTTCGGGAATCGAATTTTAAGCGCGTCATAATTCTTATTTTTAGGACCTTGTCTCATCGCTCGTCAATTTATTGACGAGTCCGAAATTTCAAGAAAGAAATTATCGGAAGAAAAAGATTGAAGACCAAAAAGAAAATAGAAAAGGAAAGGAAAAAGAGAAAAGAAAAGAAAAAGAGTAAGATCATTATTTAAATCCTTTTCTCTCTCTCTCCCTTTTCTCTCTTTTTTCTCTCTCTCTCTCTCCTTCCCTCTTTTCCCTCGTACGATTTCCCTTCCCCCACCGAACACTCTTGCCAAGTTCAAATTGGCTTCCTCTTTCTTTTCTTTTATTTCTTTGACCAGTCAAACCCTTCTCTTTCATCTCATCTCTCTCATCTCTCTCTTTCGCACCCTCTCTCCCTCGGCTCTCTTTGTTGTGCGAACAAAACCGAAAGGAGAAACTTGAGCGGAGGAGCTCGCCGGGCCGTCACCGTCGCACCGCCGCCCGGACGCGCCGCGATCGCCGCCATCCGCACCGCCCGCGCACGCCGCGCATCCCGCCGCTCGTCCCTCGCGTCCCCGCCGCCTAGCAACTCCGTCCAGCAGCCGCTTGGCCTCCGTTCAGCCCCATCCGGCCATCTCGGCCGCCGCTTGAGCTCGCGGACCTCCACCGCCTTCCCCGCGCCTTGCCGCCCTTGCCGTGGTTGTAGGTTGCTGTTTTGTGTGTTTTTCCAGCCATCCCAGCAAGTTGCGAAATGGGTTTCCAGCACTGTTCAAGGCCGTTTTGGGCCGTTTCCGGGCCTCGAACCCGAGCCGTGCTTTGGGAAGAATCATTCTCGCGTTGCCGCCGTCGGATTGATCCGATTTGCGCGCGATTTGGTGAGTAATCTCACTAATCTTGGATTAGTTAGCTAATTATGCTTTAGATTGGTTTAGTTTTAATTAATTATGTTTATGTTGTTAGATTAGAATTAATTAGCAATTATTAGTCAATTATGATGTGATTTAGATAAATTGATTGCGCAATTAGCAAGTAGACGTGGTCTACTAATTATTGGAAGTGTTTCGGGAATTTTCGGACCCCTAATCGGGCTTCAATTTGGCGATTCGGGCCTAAGTGGGATTTTTGGCATTTTAATATTATTTTTCGGAATTAAATTATTTATTTATTTATTTTTCGAAAATCCAACTGAGATGGTTCGGAACCGGAAAATTTTGCTAATGACCGTGGTGAAGTCCGTTTATTTAATCGAGTTTTATTTTGAGCTAAATTGAATTTTTAATATTAATTATTTAATTTTCGAAATTAATTAATTAATTAATTATTTTCCGAAAATTCAACTTGGATGGCTAGTGGCCGAATTTTTATGCTGATGATCGTGGTGCAGCCCATTTATTTAATTGGGCTTTAATTAAGCTAAATTGGATTTATTGAAAATAATTATTAATTAATTTTCGAAATTAATTAATTAATTAATTTTTGGAAATTAAGAATTTGATGGTCGACGACCGAAATTTCGTGCTGATCATCGTGGTGCAGTTCATTTATTTAATTGAGCTTTATTTTGTACTGAAGTGAATTAATTGTGATTACAAGATTATTTTCCTGGGTTAATTGATTTGAAAAATTAATTGGAAAATAACCAGGTGTCACGGACAAAGACCAAAAGTGTTTTGGTGGGCGCTAATAATGGTGGGATTTGTGGAATCGAAATCATTATATTTTGGCTAAAGCCAATAGTGTGCTAATGCACGATATTTTATCAATGATGATAAAATATGAAAGGAAATGTTGTGTGAAGAAATGCTGTGTGATGTGGCTCGGCGATTATTGTATCGCTTTGGCATGTAGGATGCCTTAGAGAATGCACGTAAATTGTTGGATATTGATCATGCCTGGTGGCGATAATTGATCATGCCTGTGTGGCGGTAGTTGATCATGCCTGTGGTGGTGATAATTGATCGTGCCTGTGTGGCGATAGTTGATCATGCCTGGTGGGCGATAATTGATCATGCCTGGTGGCGGTAGTTGATCATGCCTGTGTGGCGATAGTTGATCATGCCCGTGGGCGATAATTGATCAGGCCTGTGTGGCGATAGTTGATCATGCCTGTGTGGCGATAATTGATCATGCTTGTGTGGCGGTAGTTGATCATGCCTGTGTGGCGATAATTGATAAGGCCTGTGTGGCGATAGTTGATCATGCCTGTGTGGCGATACTTGATCATGCCCGTGGCGATAGTTGATCATGCCCGGTGGCGATAACTTGATCGTGCCCGTGTGGCGATAGTTGATCATGCCCGTGTGGCGATAATTGATCATGCCTGTGTGGCGATAGTTGATCATGCCCGTGGGCGATAACTTGATCGTGCTGTGGCGATAGTTGATCATGCCCGTGTGGCGATAATTGATCATGCCCGTGTGGCGGTAGTTGATCATGCCGTGTGGCGATAATTGATCATGCCCGTGTGGCGATAGTCGATAATTGATCATGCCTCGTGTGGCGATAGCTGATCATGCCCGTGTGGCGATAATTGATCGTGCCCGTGTGGCGGTAGTTGATCATGCCCGTGTGGCGATAATTGATCATGCCCGTGTGGCGGTAGTTGATCATGCCCGTGTGGCGATAATTGATCATGCCCGTGTGGCGATAGTTGATCATGCCTGTGTGGCGATACTGATCGTGCCCGTGTGGCGATAGTTGATCATGCCCGTGTGGCGATAATTGATCATGCCCGTGTGGCGGTAGTTGATCATGCCCGGTGGCGGTAGTTGATCATGCCTGTGTGGCGATAATTGATCATGCCTGTGTGGCGATAGTTGATCATGCCTGTGTGGCGATAGTTGATCGTGTCTGTGTGGCGATAGTTGATCGTGCCTGTGTGGCGTAGATCGTGTCTGTGTGGTGATAGTTGATCGTGCCTGTGTGGCGTAGATCGTGCCTGCGTGGCCATAATCCTGTGTGTCGAGTATCATGCCCATGTGGCTGAAGGAAAGTGGAATGCCTAAGAGTATGCACATAAAATGTTTGTTGTACATCACCTTGGCGAATAGACGCCCGAGAGCATTACCGTAGCTCGTGGATCGAGTGTACTATTGGGGATTATATGGTGTGGAGTGAGATGACCTAGAAATGGTCCAATTGATATGTAATCGACGATGTCGATTGATCATTGTTTTGATTTGATGTTGTGAATTGATTGATCGAGTGGAAATGACCGTGAGTGGTCTTGTTGGCTTGTAATCGACTAGGTCGATTTGATCGATGCTTCTATCGGTGATATGATTGCTTGAGTGCCTATTGTAAATTGTACTGACTTGTAGGTGGGATCTGATGCTAAGGTACGTCTTCTGACCTATGCGTGTTTAGGCAGCCTTTAGTATAATAGTTTACTAATCGAGCTTAGTGGGGTAGAACTCGCTGAGACGTAGTTTCATCCCAGTTTGGGGAAAACATTTCAGGATCCCGACGAGGAGCTGAGGAGGAGGGATTGGAGAAGGAGAACTCGGAGGTGAAACCTGAGTAGAAGGATTTTTGGAAGAAGAAGATAATACCGAGAGAGATTTTGAGTATGACCTGAAGGGATTGAGATTCCATCTTTTTTTGTGAACTCCAATTGATGTGAATAGTTATGACGTGCTCTAGTTGATGTCATGTACAAAAGTTTGGTTATAAATTTCAATATGAAAAATATGGCCCTGCTTTTCTATCCCATCGTTTTATTGTCTGGGGATTTTAACTGCTTCCGCATGTGCTTAAAAAATGAAAGGGTCGGCGATACATTATCCTGGGATATCGCATTATAAAATCGACCAAGAGTGAAGGATGTGCACGTGCCCGAGGAGCGGGGTGTGACAGGATAAAAGTTCAACAAGAGTAGTTCCAATTTAGAAAAGTGATAAATTTAACCTTATGCGATGTCTAAAAAGTAAATTGGAACGAGAACAAATGAAAAGTATTCCTTATACTTTGCTGTTAAGAGCTTAATGTATGCTCAAACTTGCCTTAAACCAGACATTAGTTTTGTAGTCGGAATGCTAGATAGGTATCAAAGTAATCATGAATTGGATTACTAGAAAGTTGCAAGGAAAGTTCTCAAATATTTGCGAGGAACTCAAAATTATATACTAATTTATGAAAGATCTTATCATCTCACGGTGATTGAATATTCAAATTCAGAGTGAGCCGGATGTGTTGATATAAAAATATCAACGTTTGGTTATTTGTTTCTTTTGGCTAGAGGGGCAATATCATGGAAAAGTACAAAGCGGTCAATTTTTGCTGCACCTACTATACTTGCTGAGTTTATGGCATGCTTTGATGCTATTATTCATGGATTATGGTTGCAAAACTTTATTTTAGGGCTTGTGTTTATTGATAGTATTGCCAGGCCGCTGATTGTGATAATTCTCTAGTAGTTTTCTTCTCTAAGAACAATAAGTATTATAAGGGTGTTTAGCATACGGAAATCACATACTTATTTGTTAAAGAAAAAATTTAGAAACAGAGAGTATCAATTAAGTACACTAGTACCAACCTTATAATAGTAGATCTCTTAACAAATGGACTACTACAAAAAAACATTTAATGAACATGTTGAAAGGATAGGTATTATTGAACATCATTAATAACTATATTATAATTGCATGAAGTTTATGTATTTGGCACTTTGGGCTAAGTTTATGTATTTGGCACTTTGAGCTCAATTATGTGTTTATGATATTCCTTGTTTCCTATTTAGTGTGACATCTTGAATTTCAGGCTCTGATTTTGATTGAATGAGTTGGGCTTTTCATCGACGTGCTTATAATTCTTTTCTCTGAGTAGGCCATTCATGAGATAACTAGCCTATCAGGTGAAGCCATTAGGAAATCTAAACATAATAGATTTAAGAATTCGACTAGGAATTAACTGCTCAACCGTGCTAGTCTGCAATGATCATTACGACACTATCAAAATCAATCAGAAATCGGAGAAAGGTTGATTCGATTGAGATATGTGATTAGAATGTGGTTGATTCAACTTGATTGCAATATTCTAGTCGATCGGCATTAGACCGATTTTTTGTCGTTTTGGGTACCTTGTGTTCATATTTGAAACCTCAAGATTTCACGATAGCCAAAAGTCACCAATGTGTCGAAAATGTACATTGTGGCTTGAAAATAATCAACCGCGGATCAATTGTACTAAATTCATAAAAGTTACTCGATAGATTAGGATACGCTAAAATTGCACTAGATTGAAATTAACCGCGAAATTGAACCCGATTTCAAAAGCTCTGTCATGTCACAGTTCATTTTAGGAACGTCGACTCGTCTTCCGAAGATTTTTCTGCAAACCAACATTTTTGGCGGAATTTCAAATTAGGGCCGTTTTCGACCGAAAAATTCAGGGGACCCTTTTTTTATCGTGTTTTGGAATGCGAGTTGATTCTATTGGCGAGGGAAAATGTTAATTTGATCGTGGACACTTTGGTGGGATTTATAGACTTCAAATTGAGTTAATTTGAAGGAGAATTGGTGGGGAATTGAATCCAAATTGAGTGGGCAATGCTCAAATTCGTAGCCCCCCATGGTGTTTAACTTTTGGACCCTTAGGAGGCTTGCCAAGGAAGCTTTGGCAACTGCAAATGGCTATGGTTGACAACCAAACTTAGTAGGGCCATGCCAATGAGTGTTTAGAATATTTTGGTGGCCTCCTCCTTGACCAATAGCCCTCTTCTACCTTCAGCAGCCACTTTCTCCATTGTTGTTGAAGTTTAGAAGCTTAGGAAACCAGAGGAAACCGAGCCAGCTCTCCCTTGCCTGTTGCATGTCCGCCCAAAACCCTCCGGAGCCATCGCTCACACTGTCGCTCACCCACACACCTGGCTTGCTCGCGTGCCTGCCTACACGTCCTTGTGCCTTGCTCGCCCACCGTTCAACTTTGCTAGTATCCCTAAGTAGTCGTGGAGGTCACTAGAGCTCAGCTCGCCACCGTCCAGCAACCGTCTCCACCCACCTGGCCGTTGTTGTCCTGCCTGGTTCGTTTTAGCCCCAAATAGCCACCGGTTTAGCCCCGTTGTTCAAGATCAAAAACTAAATTCATAGCCCATTGTGAACTTCAAGAGGCTTTTCCGAGCCTTTCCCGGCCCCCGCTTGGGCTCGCCGCTTCGAGGTTTGTCGCCCGTCTCTGCGTTGCCGTCGCTGTGAACTCACTAGCTCGCAAATCCAATGAGTTTACTCACTAAAATTTGCTTAGGAGGTTAATTATACTTAATAGGTTGATTAGTTTAGGTTAGTTAAGGATTATGTGGTTAGTTAGATTAGATTAATGATCTAATTATTCAATTTTGCATGTTAGGTGGTTAGATTAGATTAATTAAGGCCTAAGATATGATGTGCTATTTATCTAGATAGGTTCTGGAATTTTCCCAGCCCGTTTAGGCGGTTAATTATGCGATTACGGCCTGGGTTAGTATTTTTAGCATTTAAATTGAATTTTTTAAAATTATTTTGGTAATAATTTAATTATTAATTATTTTCCAGAAATTAGATTGGGATAGTCGGTGACCGGAATTTCGTGTTGATTACAATGGTGTGTTCAGTTTATGCAATTGGATGTTAATTTGTGCAAATTGAGTGCTGAGTGGATTTTTGGTCATTATTCCAAAATTTGGGAAATTTCAATTATTATTCAGAAAATCTCGGGTGTTGGATTTCAACACTGAAAATAGTTTAAGTACTATATAAAATAGTGAGATTTTAAAAGAAAGATATCAATTTTTTTTGTTCGATTTGACAAAGGTACCCACACACGATTATTTTCACTGGGTGATTTAATACAAAGAAAATTAGCCAAGTGCATTATTTTAATTGAGACATTTGAATACAATGCTCAATGTCCTTGCCTATAATTGAGTAATCGTGTGTTGGTTAAGAGAACCCGTCCCAAGCATTTACGCCAGACATTACCCTATATGGGTTACCCATTTAATGTGATTCGGGTTGTAGTATATTCTAGACCTATGCTCATTTGGAAAAGTACTCTTTGAGAGACGAAGCCGTGCTCAATGGTGGTGAGACAATGCCTAGCTACGTCAATAGACCGTTGAACTTGGGAGTAGGCCATACCCTTGAGGGGCTAAATTAACAATTGGAATGCATGATTGTTTTAGTTAGATGTGCCTGATTATGAGACAAAACTTGGTGGCACGGTATGTGACGTGTTATAACGGTTTGGCCTTATAATCGGGATCCCTATGATTGATTGAGTTGATGAGGCATTTCAATTGTTGTGTATTGTGATTATCTGCATTGTGTATTATACACTGTGCTGATGTGTAGAAGGGAACTGAGGCGAGGTAAGTTTTCTGTATTGTGTGATTAGACCACCCTTGAGTGTATTTTCTTCCTAATAGGGGTTTAGGGGGTGAAATTGTTAAGACAATGTCTCATCCCATCGTGGGCTTAACTTTTCAGGTCCTTAAATGGTGGTTGTGGAGGACCCGAAGCCTAGAGTCTGTGGAGGTGGAGTCTGAAGGATCGGTGAATGTATCCGACTAGTTTGTCGTTGAGAGTGCTAGTATGAACACCTAGATGGGGTGAATAGGTGTATAAAATAAACCTTGGCAAATATATGTGAAATAAAATAAACTTCGAGTAAAATAAAGGAGTTAAGGAAGATAATAAGAACACAAGATTTATAGTGGTTTGGCTTAATCCAAGCCTACGTCCACTCTTCCACGTTAAAAGCCTTCTTGGCTGGATTCCACTATGCAATCAACAAGAGATTACAACTTTGAGTGCAAACACTTAGTAGTAGATCACACTATCTCACTAAGTCACTCTTTTGGTATTTTTCTCACGATCACAAACGTTTAAGCTCTCCAAAGACAAGTGTATGTCGAAGGTCGCTCAGACTTTGGAATTATAAATTCTACGCTCTATCTCTTACTTGCTCATCGGTCCATGATCTCCTTAAATACTCCTCCACTTCTAAACTACCTGTTGGACAGTATCCCGGAGAATTGTCTTCCAATATACCCACTAGACAGCTCTGTATCTGGAAGATTTGGTAGCCATTGAGTGACAAAGGTAGAATCCCAAATTGATTCCGATCGTCCATACAAACGGAATCTTGGTTTCCATAAGTAAAGTTTCTTCGTATAGAAAGTTATTGTCTTCAAGATCCAATCGTCAATCAAATAGATTGAATCAATCAAATCAATCTTGATGTGGAATCCAAATCAGATCACTAGCCGTTATATGATTGGGCTTGAGTTATATTCTGTCGAATCTGGATGTAAAGTCTGAGAGCAATAGACTTTACAATCTGAGTCTAAGTGCAATAGACTTTACAATCTGGATCTGAACATATCTGTTTCTGAACAGATTTAGCTTTAAGGTTTGTACCCAGTTCAGCTTCAGAATAGAGTCTATCTTCTCGTTCAACTTCAACTTAGAGTCTCTTCCTGGTTCAAAGATTCACGTTTAGTCCGGAATTAGTCGAGTTGATGATTTCGATGTAGAACAGACTTTGACACTAAAGTCCGGCAGCCTTCGACTTTGACACAAGACTGGAAATCTTTTTTTTTTTTTTTTTTGATGACCCAGGGAACCTCCGAACGCGCTCATGAGAGTAAACCCTGAGCGCCCGGGGCCCCCACCGCTGACCCCAAAGCGCGGGTAAGACGCGCGTTATTGCGGACGCGAAGTCTCGAACTCCTCCCCTCGGCGTTGAGGGTACTAAGCCTTAACCGCGCGGCCACCGCGGGCGGTGGTAAGACTGGAAATCTTCATAATATACTTTGGACATATGTTACGTTCAGTCTTCTGGCCATATTCAGACTTTGACAATATCCTTTACATGTTCTATTATCTACATGGTCTATTACTTAACCATTAAATATGTTATTAGCCTTTGATTTATTTGGTCATCTTCAAAATATCATAAGGGATTGCCCTAACAGTCATGGGACAACTTCTTTTTGAGAGCTGACCTTTTTTAGACTTTTGACTAGACTCCTTTTGTACACAAACCCCTTTGTTTATATAAAGTTGGATTTTGTGAAATGTTGCCTTGCTTTTCTATCATATGCTGTTTGTTGTCAAGGGTTTATTGTTTTGCTTCCACATGTGCTTAAACGAATAAGGTTGGCGATGTGTCTTGGGAACGTCGCATTTATATTGACCACAAAGGGATGCGCGCGCGCTCGAGGATCGGGGTGTGACATTTAGTATACATTATGGAAATAGATTAATGTTAAACAAAATAGTCTCTAATAGAGACACTATGGTTGGACCATTATTATACTTTTCATTTATAGATCATGTTTGTTGGAGAAATCTTTCTAGAATATTTTGAAGCTAACAAAACGTTTCTATCAATCTAGTCTGGATATTCGCAGACCTTCTGTTTTGAGTATGAAGACTTTCTGATCACCAGACTCAAGACTCAAGACTCAAGACTATTCTCATTGACAGTCTTTCTAATCCAGTGATGAAGGAAATCCAGAGCCGAAGTATATGGTTGAGGATTTAATCCTATCCTCTTGAGAAGATCTCTTGGCTGGATAAATATAACGGATTCTTTTATTCGTATCTAGATCGATTGAAGATCCGATGGTCGACGAAATATTCTTGGAAGGTTCTATTCTTGGAAACCAAGATTCTGATTGTATGGGCGAATATGATTGATGGGCTATCGTCAGGTTCCTTTAATAGCTCGAATGATCTTCTTAATTGATTCCGTCCAACGGGTAGATTGGAGGAATTCCTTTGGTAAGTGCCAACGGGTATGATGGCATAAAGGAGTACAAAAGGAAGACGTTCTAGTTGTTTTAGTGTGTGATCGATAGAGAAATTTCAGAGTCTGAAGCACCCTGATTATTAGTCGATACATTTTGAGAAAAATTGTATACACAGAGAGTGTCTATACTTGGTGATACCTTGAGCGAGTGTGATAAATCATCTACACCTAGAAATTAAGGAAGATCAACGCTGTAACATCTCTTTGTTCATAGTAGAATCCAGCCAATTGGCTGTCAGTGCAAAAGAGTGGACGTAGGCTTGAATCAAGCCGAACCACTATAAACCGCATGTTCAATTCTCCCTTTCCTTTACTTAGTCTTACGTTGATTATTATTTGTCGCAAATCCTTCAACTGTCTAGTATTGTGGAATTATCAAGAAAAATCTTTTATATACCTATTCACCCCTCTCTAGGTACTCGTACTAGCTATATCAATTGGTATCAGAGCTCGTGTTCTTACTTTATTTGAAGTGTTTTACTTCAGAGTAAAAGATTCATGGCTAGTATGCTAGCATCAGGGCTGGTGGAAGGGCAAAGCAATACCAGACCACCCTACTTTAATGGAAAGGATTACAACATCTGGAAGAACAAGATGAAAGCTTTCCTACGATCAAAGGATTCTCTGGAATGGGACGTTATGGAAAGAGGAATTACTCCTACAGCTGCATCAGTCTCTGAAAGAGGGAAAGAAATTGTTGAGACTAGCGGAATGACTCAGGAAGAGATAATCAAGAGACAAGCACTCGATGCAAAAGCAATTTACTCTTTATATTGTGTTTTGTCACCAACTGAATATAACAGAACATCTTCTTGTGTTACAGCAAAAGAAGTATGGGACAGATTACATATCACCTATGAAGGAACAGATCGAGTGAAGGAGACCAGAATTAACATTCTCCTCGGTCAATATGAAGCCTTCAAAATGAAACCAGGAGAATCTATAACTGACATGTTTAGTCATTTTACAGATATTGTCAATGGTCTTGAGAACCAAGGACAAAAAATTTCTGATCCCATGAAGGTTAACAAGCTACTGCGTGGACTCTCCAAGGATTGGAATCATATAAAGACTTCAATAAGAGAGACGCAAAGAATTATGCCACTCTCTATCGACAAGTTGATTCGAACTCTTCAGTCTTATGAAGTGGAACGAGTTAATGAAGACGAAGATCCAAGAGGTAAGAAATCCATTGCATTAAAATCAAATGATGATTCCGATTATACAGATTTTGGAGATGATCTGGACGATGAGGAGCTTGCTCTTATGATAAGAAGATTTAGAAAGCTGAATAGAAAATGAAGAAGGTTCAACTCAAAGAAACAAAGTTTTCAAAGACAGCAGACCAAGTCTGTAGATGATAAGGAACCAAACAAAGATGTAGTTTGCTTCGAATGTAAGAAAAATGGACACATCAGACCCAACTGTCCTCTTCTAAAGAAGAAGAAAGGAAAAGCTGAAAAGTTTCGTAAAGCTCTCAAAGTTGAAACATGGAGTGATACAGAGTGTGAAGAAAGTGATGAAGAATATGCCAACCTGTGTCTCGATGGCACGATCGACTCGACCTCGACTGATCGATTTAGACAGAATTTTAGACAAGTAATTTTAAAATTTCTGTCAAAGTTTTTAAATACATTGATGAACTGTATTTTAGTCTTAAGACTTCTCTTAAAAGAATTTCCGAACTTAAAAAGGAAAACTCAACTCTAAAACAAAATGAAAAAGTCTTAGAAGAAAGAATTAAAAATTTAAATTTGAATGTTTCCACTCTTAAAGAAAAGAAAGATAATCTTTTGAAAGAAAATGCTCTTTTAAAAACTGACTTATCAAATATTTCAAAAAAATTTTCAATAGGATCTGAAAAACTTGAAAAGATTCTTTCAGCTCAAAGACCTTATTTCAATAAGTCCAAATCTAGGTATGACAGCAGAAACAATTCCCTTGATTGATTTTCCTAAAGTAAAAGAAAGAATTAAGAAAAGACCGTCGAGAGAGGGTTACAAAAATCATTTCAAGAAAGTTTTTGTAAAGTCTGTAGGTCGAAATGCTCTCAGGTGTTCAAAGTGCAACAGTCAGGATCACTTTGAAAAAGAGTGTCCTATGGTTTGGAAACCTATTAAGAAAGTATGGCCTAATAATGTCTATCCTACTAACACCAAAGGACCCAAGAAAATTTGGGTACCAAAGAAAGCTTGAGACTCTCTTTTAAATGCAGGTCTCCGTCAAGAAAAGGGTAAAATGGTATCTTGACAGCGGATGTTCAAGACACATGACAGAAGACTCAAATTGCTTCATAAATCTTATTCAAGTAAATGGTGGAAAAGTTTCATTTGGAGGAAACGTCAAAGGAAGTATTGTGGGATTTGGAACTGTGAAAATTGGAAATCTCACAATAAGCAATGTTTCTCTAGTGGAAAGACTCAACTATAACCTTCTCAAAGATTAGCCAATTGTGTGATACTGGTTTCAAGATCTCCTTTCAAGAAGGAATATGCTCTGGAATCAGCAAAGACTTTAGTCAGTCCTTCATGGGTCAAAAACATGGAAATATCTACCTCTTAGACATGAAACCAAATGAATCGCAATGCCTAATCTCAATTCAAGATGAAGCAAGCTTATGGCACAGAAAGCTTGGTTATGTCAACATGAAGCAATTAGCCAAAATCTCATCAAAGCAGCTTGTTCGAGGTCTACCCAAATTACCATACCAAAAGTCCGATCCATGCACACCATGTATTCTGGGAAAGCAGGTAAGAAATTCATTCAAGTCAATAAATCATGTCTCTACTAATCATGTACTACAGTTGCTGCATATGGATCTCTTCGGACCAACCAGAACTTAGAGCATTGGAGGTAAGAAATATCGTCTAGTAATTGTGGACGATTACTCCCGCTTTACTTGGGTATATTTCTTTGCAAGTAAGTTTGAAACCTTCTCGTATTTTGAAAAATTTGCTAAAAATGTTCAAAATGAAAAAGGTTGTGTTATCTCAAGTATAAGAACAAATCATGGAGGTGAATTTGAAAATCAAGATTTTACAAAATTTTGTGATGAATCTGGCTTTAAGCATATGTTTTCTTCTCCATATACTCCAGAGCAAAATGGAGTTGTAGAAAGAAAGAATAGATCTCTTCAAGAAATGGCTAGAACTCTTTTAATTGAAAGTAAGATTTCTTCACGATTTTGGGCTGAAGTTACTTCAACAGCGTGCTATATCATTAATAGAGTCTTCTTAAGACCTATTCTAGAGAAAACCCCTTATGAGTTATTCAAAGGTAAGAAGCCCATTATTTCATACTTTCATGTGTTCGGTTGCAAATGCTTTATTTTGAAAAATGCAAAAGATCGAGTTGGTAAGTTTGAAGAAAGATCGATGAAGGCATCTTCCTTGGATATTCTACATCAAGCAAAGCCTACGAGTCTATAACAAGAAGAACCAATCTGTGGAGGAGTCAATGAATGTCAAATTTCAAGACTCTACGCAAGATGAATCCAATCTGACTCATCATGAAGAGTCTGAACCTACTCTAGAGCCTCCAAAGCTTACAACTCAAGAAGCATCTCAGACTCTAGAAGATTAGCATCAAGCTGTTCATGAAGATTCAAATAAAGAAAGAGATCATCAACCAGACAAATCAACCAGCAACTGGAAGCATAAATCCAGTCATCCCAAAGATCTCATTATCGGCGAAATTAATGAAGGAATCCGCACCAGATCTAAAAGGCGTGAAGAGTCTAGTGCTGTAGCTCTTATTTCCGAAATTGAGCCAAAGAGCATAGAAGAAGCTTTATCCGATGAAAGCTAGATTGAAGCCATGCAAGAAGAGCTCAGACAGTTTAACATTAATGATGTCTGGGAATTGACATCCAAACCAAAAGGTAAAACTGTTATTGGAGCTAAATGGGTGTTCAGAAATAAGATGAATGAGAAAGGAAAAGTCGTACAAAACAAAGCAAGACTCGTGGCTAAAGGATTCACGTAAGAAGAAGGAATAGACTATGATGAGACTTACGTTCCAGTAGCAAGGTTAGAAGTTATTCGACTATTACTTGCGTTTGTTTGTTATAAAAATTTCAGGTTATTCCAAATGGATGTCAAAAGTGCTTTCCTAAATGGATTTATCCATGAGGAAGTTTATGTGGAACAACCACCTGGGTTTGAAGACCCAAAGAAGCCAGACTCGCTTTAGACGAAAAAGGCCTTGTATGGTTTAAAGCAAGCACCTTGAGCTTGGTACGACAGAGTAAGTAAGTTCTTATTACAGAATGGTTTTGTCAAAGGTAAAGTAGATACTGCTTTATTTATCAAAAATGAAAACAAAAGCTTTTTACTTGTTCAAATATATGTAGATGATATTATTTTGGATCCTCTAATGAAAGTCTGTGCAAGAAGTTTTCTAAGTCTATGCAGGATGAGTTTGAAATGAGTATGATGGGAGAATTAACATTTTTTCTTGGTCTTCAAGTAAAGCAATTGAAGGAATGAACTTTCATTTATCAAGAAAAATATGCTAATGATCTTGTCAAAAAGTTTGGTTTGGAAAATTGCAAAAAGACTGATATACCAATGTCAAGTTCTTTGAAGATAGACAAAGATGAAGAAGGGAAGAAAGTTGATCAAAAGCTGTACAGGAGCATCATTGGTTCACTTCTTTATCTTACTGCTTCTAGACCTGACATTTTGTTAAATTTTTGCATCTGTGCAAGGTTTCAATCAGATCCTAGAGAATCCCATCTCAGTGCTGCGAAACGCATTATTAAATACGTTGCTTCATCTTCAAGCATCGGTCTGTGGTATCCTAAGAAGAGAGACTTCAATCTTCTCGGGATATTCGAACGCAGATCTGGCCGGATTGCAGTCGATAGAAAGAGTACTTCGGAACTTGCCGCTTGCTTGGAAGCAGGATGTCTTGGTTTTCAAGGAAACAAAGCACTGTGGCTCTCTTAACAACAGAAGCAGAGTATGTAGCTCTTGGAAGCTGCTGTTCGCAAATTCTATGGATAAAACAACAACTACAAGACTTTGGGATTGAAGACTCATGCATAGAAATCAGATGTGACAACACCAGCGCAGTCAATCTCACTAAAAATCCAATCCTTCATTCAAGAGCAAAGCATATAGAGATTTGACATCACTTCATTAGAGATCATATTCAAAATGAAGAAATCTCGATTCAATTTGTTGATTCAAAAAGTCAACTAGCGGATATATTCACAAAGCCTTTGGAGAAAAATCAATTCGATTTTATCCGTTCCAAACTCAACATTTTGAAGCTTGAAGAAGTTAAAGTCTAGAGACTCTCCAACCCTCAGACTCTAAATCCTCAGACTCAGACATTCATAGATTGTAAGTTGTTATTTTATCTAAACTCGAAAAGGTACGATCTTTCGTTCAGTTATTTTATAGTCTCCGTGAAAAACGAAATCTTGTCTTTTCAAAAGGATTAACTTCTATTTGGCAATTATTGATTTTAAAAAGAAGTATCTTTTCACTTTCCTTGTGCCGATTGAACTTTCCTTTTCAAAACTGAGTTATATATATACAGTTTTCTTTTTCACCCAATCTTCAAAACCCTAAAAGGCATTCTCCTCCCAATCCCGTTTCTACTCCGTGTTCATCTTCGAGAAAGTTGTCATCTTTTCTTGGGAAAGCAAGTAAAGGAATCTTTCAACGACAAGGAAGGATGTCTTCTTCGAGGAAGTCTTCAAGAATCGCGAACAGGGAACCACAAAGAATGAAGGAGGGACCTACAAGGTACGAGTCACTCAACGCCATCTACCCCACAAGGTACGGGTCAACAACCGGAGGAAGAAATAATCGAGGACGCAGACCCTATAAGAGTCTAAAAACCTTCTTTTATTTACAAACTCTACTGTGCGTTGAAAAGTACTGGGACTCCGTTGAACTACGTGGATGATTTTCTTAAAGATAAGAATTATGAGAATGAGTATATCTTTCTGCGACGAATGGAGGATTTGGAAATTGCTCCCAAGGGAAAGGCTGAGGAAGCACTTGCGAACATTCCAAGTGACCCTCGTATATTGGGACCAAATTCGACTGAAGGGAACGATGATGATAAAATGTTCAGTGATTTTCAACCTAGAATGGGTGTTGCTGCAAGGGTGAAGGGAAAAAGAATGGAGTTGTTTAAATCGAAGGAACAGGAGAATCTGTTCTTCAGACTGCTGAAACGAGGGGTGATAAACCCTAGGAGTGTTGATTTCGATTTCTTGGATGCCATTAATGTGAACTTAAGGGAGAAGTTCAATCTGCTTCAACTTGAGCAATTTTGCACCGATACCACAGACGGTTATGCGCAATTGACAGCATACTTCTATTCGAATCTCAGCTTTTTAGATGCGAATAGAATATCATTCAGTGTTCGAGACCAAGACTATGTGGTAGACGTGGACATGTTGGCGGACATAATTGGAGTTGAACGAGGACGCTATTAACCAATCAAAGTCTCAATTGCTCGTGCATCATTAGAACTTGTCAAAGATAGAGATACAGGGGGAAGAATCATATATTCAAGGATGCGTGCCATCAATATCGTGCTGCACAAAATTGTGATCAATTGCATCAAGCCCAAGTCTACATCAAAGACTGATGTGTCTAATTCCGATGCAAAATTGATGTACGCAATCAACTTAGGGAAGAAGTTCTCTCTTCCTCACACCATTCTCTTTCACATGTACAGAGCAATGGCGAAGGACAAAGGCCAATTGCCTTACCTTGGTCTTGTGACCAAGATCTTCAGACACTTAAATATTGAACCTCCACATACTCTCTGTGTTCGACCATGCGATAAAATGGTGGTAGGTTTGAAGATGCTGACGAAAATGCGTCTGAAAGAGCTTTCCAAGGCAATGGAGAAGTTCAGAATGAAGACTCCAGTACCTTCTGCTTCAAAGAGAAAAGGGAAGGAACCCATTGGTGCCCCATCTACGAAGAAAAGAACTCTCATCTTGGAGGATGAAGATGAAGAGGAAGATCTCACAATCTCTGCCTTGATAAGGACCAGACGTTCTGTACCTGAATCGACAGAACATCAGAAGAAAGGGAAAGAAGCAGAAGAACAGAGAGAAGAAGAGGAGCAAGCTAAGAATAGAGAAGAAGAAGAGTAGCGAGAGAAGGAGAAAGAAACTGAAGAAGAAGGAGAAGAAGAGAAAGAAAAGTCTGCAGCCAGAGAGAAAGGGAATCAAGATGCATAAGAGCATGATCATCACTCTTCCCCATTTGAGGTCCTAGAGACAGGGGGAGTTGGCGAGCAAGGGAGGTCCACACCTCATGCTACCATCAGTGAAGGTCTAAGACGATCGCCAGCAGATCCAGAAGATTTTCAGGCTTCTCAAATGCCTGAAGAAGGACATGATACGTCAACACCAAATCTGCAAGATTATACGTAAGCTCCATCGTCTGCATTCACTCCATCCGAGAAAGCACATGCAAGTACGCAGACGGACAATTCTGCAGATTTTCGTCGTATTCTTGATGTTCTTCTGGAAATGTGGGGTCAAATCTATGCTCTGGACTGTGAAATTCAAGCCATGAAGAATGCTGGACAAGCATCTTCGATTACCCTGGAGGATAAAATGAAAGACCTTGCTCTACAAATTCAAGCCAATGCCAAAGGAGAGGAGGTAGCTCATCTAAGGGAAGACTTGAAGAGGCTAGAAGGCATAGTCCAGTTGATGGGAGATTTCCAGATCGTGCGCATTCTCAAGCAGACCTGACTTTTTTCTCACCTTTTTAATGATGACAAAAAGGGGGAGAAGCAATTTGAACCAATTTGAACTTTAAACTTTGACTTTAAATTTGTTTTTGTGGTTGAATATGTTTGTTTTTGAGTATAACTTGAGTGAACTTGGGTGTGAACTTGAATTTGACTGAATTGGCTGTAGATTTTGATGCTTGACTGTTTGCATTTATATCAAGTGTTGTTGTATAGTATTACTCATGAAAGACTAACCAATTTTCTGTGAATGCAGAGTTTGGTTGTTTTATTAATCTTTATGAGATAGCCATATTACTTGAGAAATGTTTTTGCAGGTCAAAGTTGTTCAAATCTACAGGAAAGTTTTGTCACCATAAAAAACGGGGAGATTGTTGGAGAAATCTTTCCAGAATATTTTGAAGCTGACAAAACGTTTTTATCAGTCTAGTCTAGATATTCGCAGACCTTCTGTTTTGAGTCTGAAGACTTTCTGATCACCAGACTCAAGACTCAAGACTCAAGACTATTCTCATTGACAATCTTTCTAATCCAGTGACGAAGGAAATCCAGAGCCGAAGTATATGGTTCAGGATTTAATCCTATCCTCTGGAGAAAATCTCTTGGCTGGATAAATATAACGGATTCCTTTATTCGTATCTAGATCGATTGAAGATCCGATGGTCAACGAAATATTCTTGGAAGGTTCTATTCTTGGAAACCAAGATCCTAATTGTATGGGCGAACAGGATTGATGGGCTATCGTCAGGTTCCTTTAATAGCTCGAATGATCTTTTTAATTGATTCCGTCCAACGGGTAGTATCACGCCCCGATCCTCGAGCACACACACATCCTTTAGACTTGGTCGATTTTAATATGCGATATCTCAGGACTATATATCGCCGACCCTTTCATTCTTTAAGCACATGTGGAAGCAATTATAAATCCCTAGACAATAAAACAATGTGATAGAAAAGCAGGCTATATTTTTCATATTGAAATTTACAACCAAACCTTTATACATGGCATTAGACAGAGCACTTCACAAACTATTCGCAACTTCAGAGTCTCACTCTATCTACACATATATAAAAGGGTTCACAAAGAGATGGGATTTCAATCCTCGTCTAAGTCATACTCGAGATCATCCTGATCCTCCTCTGATTCCTCTTCACTCAGATCATTCTCTTCCTCAATTTCACCTGCGAGTTCTCATTCACAAATTCCTCCTGCTCAGCTCCTCGTCGGGATCCTGAAATGTTTTCCCTAAACTGGGATGAGACTACGTCTCAGCGAGTTTTACCCCATTAAGCCCGATTAGTAAACTATTATACTAAAGGCTACCTAAACACGCATAGGTCAGAAGACGTACCTTAGCATCATATCCCACCTGCAAGTCAGTACAATTCACAATAGGCACTCAAGCAATCATATCACCGATCGAAGTATCGATCAAATCGACCTAGTCGATTACAAGCCAACAAGACCACTCACGTTCATTTCCATTCAGTCAATCAATTTACAATATCATAATCAAGATAAAGATCAATCGACTTAGTCGATTACATGTTAGCCAGACCATCTTTAGGTCATTCCAGTCATTGCTATACAGTCTCAACTGATAAAACCAATCACCGAGCCACGTGCATTCTCTGAGGTGATGGGACCGATCATCGAGCCACGATACATATGACCAAATTTCTAAATGACATGCCAAGTCATTAGGTCAGCATACATCTTACATACTCACTTTCATTTTCACAATTTCCAGTGTGATCGGTAGTCTACCACAATACCTTTATCACCGGCAACCGATACTCGATACACAGAAATACAGCCACGTAGGCACAATCTACGCCACACTTGCATGATCAACTATTGCCACACAGGCATGATCAACTACCGCCACACAGGCATGATTAATTATCGCCAACAGGCATGATCAACTACCGCCACACAGGCATGATCAATTATCGCCACACAGGCATGATCAACTACCCCCACACAGGCATGATCAATTATCGCCACACGTGAGACATGATCAACTATCACCACACAGGCCTGATCAATTATCCAACAATTTACGTACATTCTTTGAGGCATCCTACATGCCAAAGCGATGTAATAATCGCCGAGCCACATCACACAGCATTTCTTCACACAACATTTCTTTTCATCTTTTATCATCATTAATAAAATATCGTGCATTAGTACACGTTGGCCTTAGCCAAAATATGATGATTTCGATTCCACAATTCCCACCATTATTAGCGTCCACCAAAACACTTTTGGTGCTGTCAACCAACACCCGGTTATTTTCCAATTAATTTTCCAAATTAATTAACCCAGAAAATAATCTTGTAATTACAATTAATTCACTTCAGCACAAAATAATGCTCAATTAAATAAATGAACTGCGCCACGATGATCAGCACGAAATTTTGGTCGTCGGCCATCAAATTCTTAATTTCCGAAAAATAAATAAATAATTAATTAATTTCGAAAATTAATTAATAATTATTAAAAATTCCATTTATCTCAAAATAAAGCCAATTTAAATAAACGGGCTACACCACGATCATCAGCATAATATTCCGATCACTGGCCATCTCAACCTTAATTTCTGAAAAATAAATAATTAAATAATAAATTTCGAAAATTAAACAATTAACATTAAAATTCAATTTAGCTCAAATTAAAGCCCGATTAAATAAACGGACTTCACCACGGTCATCAGCATAATTTTCTGGTTCCGGACCATCTTCCTTGAATTTTCGGAAAATAAATAATTATTTGATTTAATTCCGAAAATTAATATAAAAATGCCAAAAATCCCACTTAGGCCCGAATTGCCAAATTGAAGCCCACTAAGGGTCGGGAAAAATTCCGAGACACTTCCAATAATTAGTAGACCACGTCTACTTGCTAATTACACATTCAATTCATTTAATTTGCATCGCAATTGGCTAATAATTGCTAATTTAATCTAATATAACAACCTAAACATAATTAATTAAATCTAAACCAACCTTAAGCATAATTAGCCACTAATCCTGGATTAGTGAGATTACCCACCAAATCGCGGGCAAATCGGATCAATCCGACGGCGGCGACGCGAGGAACAATTGTTCCCAAAGCACGGCTCGGGTTCGGGGCGGGAAACGGCCCAAAAGCGGGCTCAAAGTGCTGGATACCCACTTCGTGGGTCCGCCGGACGGGCGGATCGGGGCTGCTTCGGCGGCTAGGGCGGCGAGGGGAAGCCGGCGGAGGGCGAGGGGATCGCGGGGAGGTCCGGCGGGGCTAGGCGGTGGCCGGAGGTGGCCGGGATGGCCGGACGGGGCTGGAATAGGAGCGAACAGTAGCCGGGTCCGCTCGGGGGAAGCACTGCAGCGAGTGACGGATGGCGGGACGGCGGCGGGCGCACGGGCGCGCGCGCGTGGGTGTGGGCGACGGTGCGGCGGTGGGATGAGCGGCAAGCGGGCTGCGGTCGCGGCGAGCTGCTGTCCTTCCTCCATTTCTGGTTTGCACGAACAAGAGAGAAGAGAGGGAGAAGGAGTCGGTCACGTGGGGGAAAAAGGGAAGAAGAGAGAGAAGAGAGAAGAGAGAAGAAGAAAGAGAGAAGAGATAAGAGGCTTTGACTAGTCAAAGTAGAAAGAGAGAGAGAATAAGAAGAAGAAGCCAATTTGAAATTGGCAAAGGGGTATTCGGCGGTGGGGAGGGTTGCGCACGAAGGGGAGGGGAGAGGAGAGAGAAGAGAGGGAGAGAAAAAGAAAAAGAGAAGGGAGAGAGAGAAAAAAGAAAAGAAAAGAATAATACTATTCTCATTTTTCTTTTCTATTTCCATTTCCCTTTTTATTTTCTTTCGGTCTTCAATTTTTCCTCCGATAATTTCTTTCTTAAAATTTCGGACTTGACAATAAATTGACGAACGATGAGACAGGATCCTAAAAATGAATTGTGACACGCCCGAATATCCGATTCCCAAAACCGAATTAAATTTCATGATTAAAATCGACCGGATACGATTTAGTCCAATCCAACCAATTAGGTAGCTTTTAGGGATTTTACCGCGGTTATAACCCTTAACGGCTTCACCCAATAGGTTAGCTAACTCGTGAGTGATCAGCTCAGAGAAAAAGGATCATAGGCGCGCCGACGATATGCACATTTCACTTTATCGAAACGGGGTCGAATTTCAGGATGTCACAGGTAGATTGGAGGAATTCCTTTGGTAAGTGCCAACGGGTATGATGGCATAAAGGAGTATAAAAGAAAGACGTCCTAGTTGTTTTAGTGTGTGATCGATAGAGAAATTCCAGTGTCTGAAGCACCCTGATTATTTATTTATTTTTTTTGATGACCCAGGGAACCTCCGAACGCCGCTTCGCGGGGAGAGTAAACCCTGGAGCGCCTGGGGCCCCCACCGCTGACCCCAAAGCGCGGGTAAGACGCGCGTTATTGCGGACGCGAAGTCTCGAACTCCTCCCCTCGGCGTTGAGGGTACTAAGCCTTAACCGCGCGGCCACCGCGGGCGGTGGTAAGCACCCTGATTATTAGTCGATACATTTTGAGCGAAATTGTATACACAGAGAGTGTCTATACTTGGTGATACCTTGAGCGAGTGTGTTAGATCATCTACACCTAGAAATCAAGGAAGATCAACGCTGTAACATCTCTTTGTTCATAGTGGAATCCAGCCAATTGGCTGTCAGTGCAGAAGAGTGGACGTAGGCTTGAATCAAGCCGAACCATTATAAACCGCGTGTTCAATTCTCTCTTTCCTTTACTCAGTCTTACATTGATTATTATTTGTCGCAAATCCTTCAACTGTCTAGTATTGTGCAATTATCAAGAAAAATCTTTTATATACCTATTCACCCCCTCTAGGTACTCGTACTAGTTATATCAATGTTAAGTAGAGAGCTATAGTTATAGTACGTGGAATGTCAATTAATGACAAACAATCGTCATGAGTCGCATTAGTTTTCTTTATTTAATTGTGCTTATTATGTGATAACCAATCTAAGAAATGTTTTAGCATTATGTTATTATGCACATTATGGTCTTTATTAAACCATGAAAGGAATGTCATATGGACCAAGTGAGAGAATGTAAGAACTAATGTGTGGCCCACATGATATTATTAATTAATGGTTTAATAAATACTTAATGCTAAAAATGTATTGGCTACGAGAAGTTATGACTCTAATGAAATATTATAATCCTCATCGAGAAATTACCGTTCTTCTGAAGAGATGTGACTCCTATGGAAGTTAAAAGGCGTTTTTATGGAAGGCACTTACTGATATCATATATAAATAAGAGTCCGGTCCTCTCTCCACCCACAACGTGAGAAAAAAAATATTGTATTATATTATTCATCAGACAAAATATATTAAGGTGTGGGTTAAAGGAGAGAAGTCAGATTTCTTCATCTCTTCGATTTTCCCACAATAAATACATTCAAGGTTTGACTATGGATAAAGGTACGTCTTCATCCTTCTCGGTGTTTTGTATTTTCCACATTCCAAAATTATGTTATGGCTTACATTGACAGCCTTCATCAAGTTAATCCAGATATGGCTACCATAACAAGCTGATATCGTCCTTTTATTTTTCATGCAAAGAAAGAACATCGGTTTTTCTCTTGTTTGTTTTTTCTACAGGCAAAGAAAATTAAATAATCGTCACTGACATAGGATGGAAAAACTTTATGCCTATCTGAAAATTAATGTACGACATATTATATATTGTTGGCACAAAATAAGGAAGTACGTAAGAAAGAGAGAAAACAAGCGAGTCAGGGCTCCAGGAACAAGAACCAATACCCCCCTTAATCATGATGGGGGCGCATGAGCACACCTTGCAGCGAAGGCATTACCTTCGAAACGGCGACGCTGTAGCGTCTAACGAAATTTAATGAGCGATTTTGGATTGAAGTACGATGTCATGCCATACTGGATTTGAACTTCTTGAAGCACCCATTTTAATTTGGGTTAATACAACAGAAAACTCACAACTGGTACATCCGTAATAAATTTACCTCAAACTAATTTTTTAATCACCAAAAACCCCAAACTAGTATACCTTTAAAAAATTTACCCTCAATTGATATATTTGTAACAAATTCACAGTCGCTAAGTTGGATGATACGTGACGGTTGACTAGTGTATTGGTTTTGGAATCTTACTCTTAGTTTGTTATAGTTATACCGATTTTATAGTATTAATATAATTTAATGAATGATATATTTATCATAAATATACCAGTTTAGTGTTTTTTTACAGTGAAAAAGTTAGTTTGGGTAAATTTGTAACAAGCGCATCAGTTTGGGGTTTTTTATGATTATTTAGGTAAATTTGTCATAAGTATACTAATTTGTAGCTTTTTGTGGTCATTTAGGGGTAAATTTTTTTTATAGATATATTAGTTTGGAGTTTTTCATAGTAAAAATATTAATTTGGGGTAAATTTATCACAAGTGTATTAATTTGAAGTTTTTCATGGTAATGACCCTTTTAATTTCACTATTGTGATCATTCCTTTTCTTTCTTTCACAACAATCAGTGGCGAACCTGAAAATTGAACTTTAAGAACTCAATTGACCCAGAAAAAAGGTTCAAAGACTCAATTAAACATTTTACAAAAATTCAGATATATTTGTGTCTTTATTTCTCTTTTTATGCCGTGGAGTAGATCATTTGGGTTTAACCTCTTTTAGCTTCAATGCTAAGTTTGTTATGACCATGCCACATCAGTTTTGAAAACTCTCTGCTTTAGTTCAATCTTCTCTTACCTTTGTATTGATATATTTCACTGATGTTTTTGGTGAAGCCTTCTTGTTGGGATTTTCTTCTAATTTTGTCACCTGGTGGAAACAAGGTTCTGTCTACTCATTTGATACTGCTCTGATGAAGTTTGATCTAATTTTTCTTTTTCAAAAAAAAAAAAATCGTGGCATTTCTTCGTTTTTAGTCTCAATTTAGTTAGCGAAAAAGGTAGAAGGAAAATCGCCGTGTTAGGCAGAAAAAGTGTCAATGTCAACTTCTCATGAAGCACTGCGAGTGCGCACCGCCACGCATTTATCTAATTAAACTTGAAAAGATTAGACCATGAAATAAAGAAATGGGAAAGAGTGAAAAATGGGGATATGATATGCATCTTTAGAGTGAACAGGAAGAACTACCAAAAAGTTGGCTGATTGTTTGGAAGGAGACTATGCAATAAGGAAATGGGAAGGGAAAAGAAAAAATTAGGAAAATAAGGCAAAGGAGGTGTGAAATGGGAGAGAGTACCACGTGTCACACATACATACCTCGCCTCCTTGAAGATAGGCCCCAGTTGGAATCTCGCGACCACATGGGTTTGGTACATCAAGCAAACCTTGCAGTGATTCACAATGAAAGAGGTGCAATTTCCGCAACTTTAAGTAGTTTTGATAACTTATAAAAGACTGGCAGAGACTTTGATAGATATAGAGAATAAAAGATGTGCTTTCACATGGGCAAACAATCAAGAAAGGGATGATTTTGTCGAGAAAAGACTTGATAGGGTGGTTTGTAATATTGAATGACAGAGTTAGTTATAAACATTTTTTTTATTCCAGCTCACAAATTTGCTGAAGAAAAATGATACATGTGGAGTTGATGTGGATGGGCATGTGGGGCATTTTAGTCTACCTGTATTTTTGTTTGGTTGATTTAGTCTATCTGTTTTACAGGTTGAATAAACAAAAATTTAACTCGAGGAGTTGATTGCACAGCAAAAAAGTTGATGAATGATAATGCAGGTCGAAAAAGTTCAGGAACCTCCCATGTTTTTATCTAATATATAAAATCTATAATAATCACCAATCCCATGATAATTTGGCTCAATAATTTGGCCAAAGACTATGTTCCAGCTCAGAAGCAAAATCAAGTGAAATGACAACCAATGGCATTGAATCTCATTTTACACTATGGTAAGAAATAAGTTGACAAAGAAATTTGAATAAACACAACCCCGGCTTAAACATATATGAAAGCAGTTAACATCTCCATTGACATGCAATGTACTCATCATTATGCAAAAATACCACATTTAGATTATCAGTTGCTAATGGAAACATTTCAGTGAGAGAAATTCCAGCTCCACTTGTCATAAAGACACCGTCAAAGATAGCCAGCTGCCCAAAAGTAAATAATAAGTTCTGAGACCTTCAAACAACTCTGATGGACTAAAAGGAAAATTCAAGAACTTACTAAATAATTAATGCTTGCGGTTTTTACTGTGAAGATAGGTTGACAAGTTCATGTCAAGTAAAACAACTCTTTAATAGAATATTAAATGCCGAATAATAGATAACAAAAGTAACTTGGAGGGCATCATGCCATTAATTTAGAAAATGAATCCTGCTTGATACGGAAGAAACTATGCATATAAGATGACTACTAGTCTACTCCAGACTGATTGCAGTAATTGTCACTCGCTTTGCATTTGCCTCAAGCAACTCAGAGGGAAAAACCTAAATGATTTTTAATTATTCTTCTCTATTAATTGAAGGTAGAGTAATAAGAGCGCAGGAGCTAAACATAAAAAAACAATTGGTTCTTCTCCGAGAAGAATCATGTCAAAAATCACATAAAAAAACACTTAGGGCGTGCATGATAAAATTTCTGTTTCTCAATTTCTCTGTTTCTCTGTTCCCCGGAACAGGTTTGGAACAGAAATCCGTTTGGTAACGCAATTTGATTTCTCTATTTCTGAAACAGATTTCTATTCCAGAAATAGAGAAATCGAAGAAATCAGAAGCTAAAATTTTTAACTTCTCAGTTTCTGAAATAGAAATAGAAATAGAAAATTTTTTTCTCAACTTTTCAATTTAGTCCAAAATATTTTAGATCACTAATATTGAAATAGAAATAGAAATAGTTAATTTAGTCCAAAATATTTTAATGATTTTTTAATATAATCATTCTAATCAATATTGATTGAAAATCTTAACCATTGGGCTAGATGGTGAGAATTGAATGAACAAGGCTTCATTTGTTGTACGTAAGAGATCTTATGCATGGTAATAGTCAATTGGTCATATTCATATCTAATGAGTCTTTCTTCACCTACTCTTCCGTGTATGCCAGCCAACGACTCTATTTGGCTAACTATTTTTTTAATCATAAACTTCATATTAAGGCGGTAAAAAGGGGTCAAATTATTAGGGTTTCATCCGATTTTTCTTTTATAAGGAAAAGAGATCTAATAAGAAATATGTTGTTCTTGTAAGAGTGTTGATGAAAATATAGATTTTGATAATAAATTTTTAAATAATCCTAGTGTTGATCATTTTGAAAAAAATTGGTGACGATTTTTGAACACGGTGAGGATATTTTTAACAAAATTTGGAAAGAAATTGGAATTAGACTTGAAGTTAGGATTTTTTTAGGAGATTAGACTATTATAATCATGGCTATCATTAGACTTATTTGATTAATGTGAAATCAATTTCGGCAAAAACATAACGACATATTCACTACAATTGAATTTCAATTTTTTTTTGCCACGTTGTTTATTTTTCGAAAGAAAATATTACGTAATAGGAAACGTAAGCACATGTAATATAAATTCCATGAAATTGTATTTTCAACTTTTCTAATGTATTAGTATTATTTTGACTATTTTTTGTATTTGAGGATTTTCTATATTGTTTTAGTATTATTTCGGCTATTATTTTATATTTGAGAATTTCCTATGTTGTTATCTAATCCAATTTCTATTCCTAGAAATAGAAATTTTATTCTGTTATCAAACGGATTTCTGTTCCAGAAATAGAAATTTTGAGTTGTTATCAAACGGGTTTCTTTGCTCAGAAACTTGTCCGGGGAATAGAAATTGAGAAATCAATTTCTGGCCAGAAATCAATTTCTGGAATAGAAATTTTGTCATGCGCGCCCTTAGTTCTTCTCCGAGAAGAATCATGTCAAAAATCACAAGGACTTACTTTCAGCCACAATCACTCACTTTGCAACATAGAAAGTCTCCTTTGCCAATTTTTGTTGCGAGATTACATGTTTAGAGTAACATTTAATTGAATATTACTAAAATCATTCATCCAAGTTTTCTCCCAAGATTTAAAAAGTTTGTGTAAGCGCTTTCTAATCGTAAGGTGAACTACTCAATGTTCACTTTGCCAATTTTAGCGATCCACAGTGTAAGAGTTCCCTATATCAGCATGTGAGTAACATCTTGAGTCTACCACTGTACACATATTATTCGCTTTGGAATCCACTAGGCTCTCATAGTTTTGTTCCTCTAGGCTATGCTAAGAAAACGCGTATGTACATATAAAGAACCTCAAACCTTATAATCCAATCTAAAACTCCCCCTAGGCGATGTGGAACAAGAGACATGCCCCCTCCCTACGCATATTCGAGGACTAAGGCGTAGACACACCACCATCCCTGCTCATCGTGCACTGCCACCTAGGTTGTCACACAAAAGCCCAGTGGGGTCCAAAGCGGACAGCATGTATATAGTGGCGGACTCAAGGCGTTACAGGTGGTATCAGAGTTGACTCTCAATCGCATATGAGACCATAGCAAGGTTCCTGCTCATAAGGATTGGAGAGCGTGACGGCCCAAGCAACGATGTGTGGGGAGGAGAGATGGTAGTGTGTTCACGCCTCAATCCTCAGATGTGCGCAAAGAGGGTGCACATCTCTTGTCTCACATCGTCTGTGGGGAGTCCTAGATTGGTTTATAAGGTTTGGGATTTCTCTTTCTGTACATACGCGTTTTCTAGATGAAGCCTAGAGGAATAAAATTGTGAGGGACTAGTAGGGTTCAAAGCGGACAATATGTGTACAGTGGCGGACCCAGGGCTTTACAATGTGTACGTGGGTTGTAGTTTGCAGGGATATTAGCAATCTCGGTATCACTGGATTCCGGTAATACATACCGCAAGATGTAAGATTCAAGCTTTTCATCCATGACAAAAAAAGCTAACTCTGAAGCATACTTCAACCACTTATCACGAAAGTCGAAGCATCAATTCAAAAACTATAAGACGACTTATACTCTAACCTATATATATATCCAAATCATAGGAATCTTGGATGAAAGTTCTGTTTCTCGTCATACCCTACTCTGTGATTTCTAGCTAATATGATACAGCATCAAGAGTTCATGACAGAAACTGAGTGAAATTCAGGAGAAAATTCAAGTGAAATTATCAATTACACAGTAGACTAACTGTATATCTCAAAAGAGCTAAAAGGAGAAAATTCAAGTGAAATTATCAATTACACAGTAGACTAACTGTATATCTCAAAAGAGCTAAAAAGTGTATGAACCTTAAAAAAGAGTTACTCACACGTGGTTTCAGATATGTCCCTCGCAGGTAAATGAACATATATAAAGTATCAAAAAAAAAAAAATGTTGCGCTCCTCAGTGTTCCGTGCATATATTGACTATTTAATAGAAACAGAAATTAGGAAAGAAAAGTAGAAGAACCAAAAGGTCATTAAAGGAGTAAAAGAAGATTGATAACGAAGTTGCATGTTATTTGAAGAGCACTCGAGTACACTAATTCTTCCTTAGTTTATCAAACGTATCCCCCCTGATTCAATATCTAGTTCCATTCAAGTACACTAATTCCTAACTGATCTTTCCTCGACAGCCACAAATCCACCATTACATATTATCTCAGCAATAAAAAATACTTTCAGATGTTGATAATTAACCCCCCACATTGTCGACTAGGACATCATTGTCGCATTTGTCAGTGATGTAGTGACACCATGTCGGTAGTTTTTTTTAGAAAAGGACCAATATGAACAAAATTACATATAGTTCAAGAACTCAATTGACAAAAAAAAAGGTCAGAGAGCCAATCGAACATTTTACAAAAGTTCAAGATGTATATGTGCCTTTAACTCTATTCTTATACCATAGACTTTCAATTTCAATGCAGACTTATAAAGTCACTTCTTTTATATATAATTTGAATTTGACCTCTTTTAACTTCATGGTCGAGTTTGTTAAGACCATGCTGCATTAGTTATGAAAATCTCCCGTTTTTGTTCAATTTGCTCTTACCATTGAATTTGTTAGTGACATAGACTTGATTGAAATTTTTATTGTAGCTTTCTTTTGCTACGATTTTCCTGTAATTTTGTCACCTGGTGGATACAACATATTGTACTATTATGATGAAGCTCGATGTGATTTTTCTTTAAAAAGAAGCCATGGAATTTCTTCATTTGTTAGTTATAACTAAGTTGGCTTAAGAAAAAAAGATAAAAGAAAATTGCCAGTTGTTAGGCGGAGAAAGAGTCAATTTTAACTTCTCATAAGGCACTACACACCACCATGCATTTATTTAATTAAACTAGATAAGATTAGACTGAGTTATTTTGTAATGTGATAAACGGCGATATGCATCTTTAAGAGTGGGGGGAAGAACCGAAAAATGTTGGCTCGTTGTTGGAAAGTAGACAATGAAATAAAGAAATGGGAAGGGAAAAGAAAAATGAAGAAAAATACGGTAAAGTACGTGTGAAATGGAAAAGCCTACCAACTGTCACGAACGCATGCATGGCCTCCTTGAAGATAGACCCGGGTTGGATTTCCGACACCATTCACAAGATTCGGAAACGTCACCAGACTCGCCTAACATTGGGCATGCATGAATATCACGATGACATGTGTTTGGTACCGCAACCAAACCTTGCAGTGATTCGCAGTGAAAGAGGCGCAATCTCCGCAACTTAAGTAGTGTCGATAGCTCAGGTAACGTTTTTATGAAGCTCCATTTCCCAATCGATAATTCCTCCAGTGAGTTTGGTAAATCAGGAAAGCCTTTCAGTGATTCACAGTGACTTATGCACAAGTCCCGTAACTTTCGTAGTTTTGATAAATCAGGTATCCTTTCTATAAACCTCAAACTACAAATTGATAATGCCTCCAACAAGTTTGGCAAATCAGGCAAACCTTGCAATGATTCACAATTATTTATGCACAAACTCCGCAACTTATGTAGTCTTGATAGATCAGATAACCTTTCTATGGAGCTGCATTCATCAATATATAATTTCTCTAGTGATTCTATTTCTCCCAATTCTTGAATCTCACAGAGCCGTGAGCAACCAGGAATATCCAGCTGTTCGAGCTTCCTTAATCTTGATAGACCCGAAAGCCTCACCAACGATTTACAATCCCACACCCTTAAAATATGGAGATTTTCTAACTGTTCAATCTCGATCTCTGTCAAGCACCATCTAGAGAGCCATAACTCGGACAAATATCTCAATCGGAAAAGGAGTGTCTGTTCTATTGGTGACTTGATACCGTCCAATCGCAAAAAACGAAGACCTAAGGGAAGCCTTGTAAGATGTTGACGATCAGAATAGAACGTGCCGAGTGCTGAATGCTGAGGAGGACATATGAGAGATTGAAAATCATCACCAGATAATAAAAGATATAAAAGCTGAGGAGGCCATGTCATATCAATGTTTATATAACCGGGGTATCCTAATGAATTAAGATTCTCTAACATCCCTATGGTCTTCGGTAGCTCTCTTATGTTACTTCCCCGCATATGGAAAATCTCCAGCCTTTTAAGATGACCAATAGAAGCAGGCAGATCAGTAATCTTTGTATTCTGCAAGTCTAAGGTAAGCAATGATTCTAGTCCTCCTATGGAGTTTGGTAGCTCCCTTATCTGAGTGGATCCCAGGTGCAAGTTCTCCAAACTTTTGAGATCTCCAATAGAAGTAGGTAATTCTCTTATCTTACTAAAAATCATATATAACCGCCGCAGTCCTTTAAGATACCCAATAGAAGTGGGCAATGTTGTAATCTTTGAAGACTGCAAGTCTAGATCGAGCAATGATTCTAGTCCTCCAATGGAATTCGGTAGCTCCTTTTTCCGAGTGTATCCCAAGTTCATTTTCTCCAACCTTATGAGATCTCCAATAGAATTAGGTAACTCTTTTATTCTTGTGTTGAACAAATTTAATACGAGCAACGATCTCAATTTTCCAATGGAGTGTGGAACCTTTCTAAGCCGATAACAATGCATCAAAGACAAGCACGTCAAGCCCGCCATCTCTCCAATAGATGGATCAAGCTCTCGTATACACTGCCCCTCCAACTTTAGATTTGATAGGTGCTTTAGATGGCATATTGCAGATGGCACTGCGCACAATTCAAAATGGGGGTTTCCAGACGACTTTGACGGCTGAACTCCGGCTGCAAGTATTTCCGAGCGCTTAAGGTGCACTAGCTTACCGATGGAGCTACTGATTTGTGGCGACTCTGGACAATGCTCAGCAAAAACTAATACCCTCAAATTCAAGCATGTTGAGAAGTCAGGAGTTGTCGAAAGATGGCATCTCATGAGATGTATAACTTTCAATTCACTGTTTGTCTGCGAAACAAATTAGAAATAGAAAAGTAAGGCAAGGGAAATGGCAACAAATGTATATATGTGATGCAAAATCATACCAAGCATGGGCTCCATCCATTCCAATTCTCAGGAATCTCGCTGTTCGAAAGCTTGAGCACAACTAAGTTCTGTAAACATAAATTGACTGCCTGCAAGTTTGAAGGACAACAATGCCAAGAGAGCCACTTTAAACTTGAGAGAAGATTCTTAAAGTCTCCTGTCAAGTTCCCCCCCTCTAATTCCAACAACCTTAAGTTAGGCAACCATGAAAGCTCTTCACTTGCAAAGTCATGCTCTTTTTGAAGTCCAGTTAATTTGAGTGCTGTGATGTTCTTTGTTCCCTGACAACATGAAAAGGCCGGTGAAGAAAAAGAGTTCATTCTGTGAGTAAATATCGTATAGACTTGTTCTATACGTAAATCATTTTGTTTGCTTCAATTTTCGGATTCTAAGGGTAAGCTATTAATATCTTCTACTGGATATTGTTAAAATAAGTAATCCATTTTCAAGAAGCATTTAGACCTCTCCTTCTCTGCAAAGACAACAAAATATCTTGGATATAAGTCCACGCATGCTTATGTCTAGAAATATCTAAAAAGAGAATATATATCTCAGCACAGCTCGTCAGAGAATTTTCCCATCGAAGTCGGTGGAATTGCTCTATAAGCAGAGTTTAGAATCGTTCGTCTAACTGTGTGGGGAGAAGGAAAACTACTTTGGTTAAATAATAAATTTATATTTTCCTTATCCCATTGCCTATATTTTTTAAGTTCCCTTACCTTGTTCTCTAGTCATCCTTTTCCAAATATATCCCATACATACACACTTCCACATTAAACCACAAACTAATCAATGATATCAAAATTATGCTTCCGCAATACAACATTGGTATCAGTTCAAAAACCAGCAAGCGGTATCATACTAAAAACCAACATACATAAATTATGATTGTGATATCCTGAAATTCGACCCCGTTTCGATAAAATGAAATGTGCATATCGTCGGCGTGCCTACGGTCCTTTTTCTCTGAGCTGATCACTCATGAGTTAACTAACTTATTGGGTGAAGCCGTTAAGGGATATATCCGCGGTAAAATCCCTAAAAGCTACCTAATTTGTTGGATTGGACTAAATCACGTCCGGTCGATTTTAATCATGGAATTTGATTTGGTTTCGGGAATCGAAAAATTCGAGCGTGTCACAATTCAAATTTTTGGACCTCGTCTCATCGTCCGTCAAATTATCGGCGAGTCCGAAATTTCAAGAAAGAAATTATCGGAGGAAAAATCGAAGACCGGAAGAAATTAGAAAGGGAAAGAGAAAAGAAAAATAAGAAAAATATAATTTTTAGACTTCTTTTCTCTCTCTCTCCCTTTTCTCTCTTTCTTCTCTCTCTATTCTCTCTCCTTCCCTCCCACTCGTGCGACTCTCCCAGCCGACCACCCCTTTGCTGTCTTCCACTTTGCTTTATCTCATTTTATTTTTAATTTTTGACCAGTCAAATCTCTCTCTCTCTTCTTGCCTCCTCCCTCACGTTACCTTCTCCTTCTTCTTCGTTCTTCTTTGTGCAAAACCAAACCAGAAATTGCAGGAGATCGGAAGCCCAAACCAGCCACCGATGCCGCCTGTCCCGCCGCCGCACCGCACACCCGTTCGCCGCCCGCACGTCCGTCGTTCGCTGCCCGTGCGCCGCCCGCGCTTGCCGATCCTTCCGCGTGACCCAGCTCTCGTTCGATCTCTGTTCAGCCACCGTGAGCGGCTGAGCAGGCCGCCGGAGCCGCCGTCCGGCCTTACCGGAGCCCCGCCCGCGCTCCCGACCTCTTACCGCCCCCAACCCTCTCTCTTTCTCTCTGTTTTGCAGCCGATCCAGCTAACCCGCGAGTGGGTTTCAGCCGGTTCGTGGGCCGTTTCGGGCCATTTCCGGGCCCCGAACCCAAGCCGTGCTTTGGGAAGTTTTGTTCCTCGCGTCGCCGCCGTCGGATTGATCCGATTTGCGTGCGATTTGGTGAGTAATCTCACTAATCCTTGCTTAGTGGACTAATTACGCTTATTGGTTGTTTAGTTGTAATTAATTTGGTTTATGTGTTAGATTAGTATAAATTAGTATTTATTAGTCAATCGTGATACAAATTAGATAAATTGAATGTGTATTTAGCAAGTAGACATGGTCTACTATTTATTGAGGGTAGCCCGGGATTTTTTCCCGACCCTAATCGGGCTTCAATTGTGCTTTTCAAGCCTAAGTGTAATTTTTGGTATTTAAATATTAATTTTCGGAATTAAATTAAATAATTATTTATTTTCCGAAAATTCAACTGGGATGGTTCAAGACCGGAATATTATGCTGATGACCGTGGTGAAGTCCATTTGTTTAATCGGGCTTTATTTTGAGCTAAATCGAATTTTTAATATTAATTATTTTAATTTTCGAAATTAATTAATTAATTATTTATTTTCGGAAAATTCAATTGAGATGGCTAGTGACCAGAATGTTATGCTGAGGATTGTGGTGAAGTCCGTTTATTTAATCGGACTTTAATTTGAGTTAAATTGAATTTTTAATATTTATTAATTAATTTTCAAAATTAATTAATTAATTAATTAATTTTCGGAAATTAAGACTGAGATGGTTGATGACTGAAATCTCGTGCTGATTGTCTTGGCGTAGTCCGTTTATTTAATTGAACTCTACGTTGCTTGGAATTAAGTAAATTGTGATATTTTAGGGATTTACCCTAAATTGATTGAAATTGAATTATCGATTGGTAGTTGGCCGAGTATGGCTATTTAGCATTTTGAATGCCTTGTTGAGCCGTAAGTGGAGGAAGTGGTGAGAACTAACTGAGTATTCTATTGGCTGAGATCGATCAAGTACGAAGTATAGACAAGCGTGGTTCGGTGATTAAGGATATCACTGTGCGAAAACGGCGCCTTAAAGAACGCACGTAGACCGTCTATGATCTATGACGGGCGTGGTTCGGTGATGGGGAATATCACTGTGCGAAAACGGCGCCTTAAAGAACGCACGTAGACCGTCTGTTATTTATGTCACCTTGGCGGAAGCGCCGCCCGAGAGCATTGATATGGCTCTGTGACCGAGTACTCGATGGAAGGTTATATGGTGTGAAATCAATGACCTAGGAATGGTCTGACTGACATGTAATCGACTGGTTCGATTGATCAATGATTGATCCGATTGTTATGGTTTGATTGATTGTTCGTTGTGATTTATGAAGTGTCTATATATAACCTTGAATTGCAGGTTGAGACCGAGGCCAAGGTAAGTCCTTTGACTCGTGCTGTGCTTAGGCAATCGAGTAGTGTATTGGTTCCCTAATTGAGTCTTAGTGGGGTAGAACTCGCTGAGACATAGTCTCATCCCAGTTTGGGGAAAACATTTCAGGAACCCGCTGAGAAGCTGAGGAGGAAGAGTCTGTGAAGGAGAAGTGTTTTTGGAAGAAGATAATCCCGAGAAGGATCTTGAGTACGACCCAGGTGGACTGAAATGTCATCTTCTTTTGTGACCCCATTTTGACGTGAATAGAGTAAAGTAAAGAGTTGTGAAGAGTGTCGAGTACTTTGGTTTTTGTCATGTATAAAGGTTTGGTTGTGGATTTCAATATGAAAGATATGGCCTACTTTTCTATCCCATTATTTTATTGTCTGGGGATTTATAACTGCTTCCGCATGTGCTTAATAAAAAGAAAAGGGTCGGTGATACATAGTCCTGGGATATCGCATTTTAAAATCGACCAAGTAGAAGGATGTGTGCGTGCCCGAGGATCGGGGCGTGACAATGATAGTACCTTCATTTCACTCAAGATTAACAAATTTTGTTTTTCGAGACACCCAACACGGACAAAAAAATACGTCTAGGAATGTACTTTAAATTTTGATGACGTTTCCTTGATTGAGAAGACAGTAGTTGTGAATAAAATTTACCTTTCTATTCTGCACAACACCCAACGCATCCTTCGGAGACCATAGTCTACTACGCTTCTCAAGGACTTTGTCTTCTTGTTGAATAATCTCTCTTCCAAGGTCTCTAAGCAGGTCATGCATTGATAGTTTGTCATTACCATCAATCTTTATCAAAGACATACGGGAAAGGGCAAAGATCTCAACTTTTGGCGACATATCCGATGCTTTCCACATATAATAAGGATGGATTTTTTCTTCACCAATAAAGTAACATGCAATATCAAGAAAAATTTCTTTCTGTGCATCCTCTAGCATTTCAAAACTAATCTTTAATTTGTGATGGACATCTTGATTGGGAACTGAATCTAATTTCTTCAACATGGCTTTCCAAAGTGGTTTACTTTTGCCGTAAAGAGAGGAGCCCATGACCTCAAGAGCCAAAGGAAGTCCACCGGTTTTGCAAATAATATCCCGAGAAATATGATAATAATCATGTGGAGGGGAATCCAGTTCAAATGCATGCTTACTAAAAAGCTGAAGAGCATGGCGATGGCACAATTCTCTCATTTGATAGATTTTGAACTCTCCAAAATGTGTCGAAACATTATTTTGTCGGTTCTCCTCTTTGATTGGCAAAAAGTTGGTGTCCCTTGTCGTAATAATAATTCAGCTTCCAAGACCAAACCAATCCTGCTTTCCTGCAAATTTTGTAAGTTGGTCCCACTTATCTAGGTCATCAAGAACGATGAGGACTTTCTTGTCACTAAATCTTCTTTTAATTTGACTAATCCCTGCATCACAGTCATAAATCTCCACTCCTTTGAAGTTGAGAATTTCTGACAATAACTGTTTTTGCAATTGAATGACTTTGCCTCCCTTTAAAGCTTCTCGAACATCGAAAAGGAAACTACACCCATGAAACCAACTAGAAATTTGATTAAAGATAACCTTTGCAAGAGTTGTCTTACCAATGCCTCCCATACCATGGATTACCAAATAACGTACGTCCGGATAACCTTTATCTAATAGGCGCATGACTTCTTCAAAACCATCCTGAATTCCAACTAAATGATCGGGTAGATTTTTTACTTGTCCACTCAACTTGATCGAAACTTCATTGACAATTGATCTAATGAGTTCACCTTGGCTGTCATATTTGATACAAAGGCTTTGGTCAGAAATATTGCAAATATAATATAAATATATCAAGTTCAGTAATATTGTAAATTATACACAATTTGTGACATCCAGATTTTTCGAGTCCTAATTTCAACTAGATAAGTAGGGCCATTTTCATCGAAAATTTCAGAGCACCGTTCTTGAATTCGAAATTGGGATGCAAGTTAGATTATATGACGGGAAAAGTCACGAAATGGACAAGGATGCCTTGATGGATTTATTTAGGCTTCAATTGAAATTTTGTTTGTTGAGAAGTGAACCAATTTAAGTAAAATTGAAGGGGGGAAAATAGCAAATTCGTATGCCACCTCTACCCCCACATTTTGGCCTATCTAAAACTTCTAGAAGGGGCATCTTTGGCAAGGAAAATGGAGTGGAAGACAGCTGGTACAGCTGACCTAAGAGAGAGAGAGAGAGTGAGAGAAAAGAAAGGAAAATTGAGTTTTTCTTCTCCCTTCTCTCCTCCTCCGTCGACGGATCCCCCCCTTCTTCTTCTTCGGTTGCTCGGCACCATGGAAGCCGAAGAAGCCGAAGCAGCTCCGCCCGTCACCGCCCCTCGCCGCAGTCGTCGCGTGCCCGCAAGCCACCGGAGCTACCACGCCGCCGCCGCCGTCGCCGCGCTTCGCCCCACCCGCGCGCACCTCGCCTCTCTCCTTCCTACGGTTCGAACGGAACCGAACCGGGAGAGAGAAGAAGACGCCGCGCAAGAGCAGCTCGCCGCTCGTCCCGCCGCCCCGCACCGCCGCCGCTCCCGCGCCGCGCCCCGCACGCCGCAGCCGTCCCGCCGTCGTCGCTCGCTGCCGTTCTTCCCTCCGCGCAATCCAGCCCGCTGTTCGTCCCCTCGTTCCAGCTCCGTCCGGCCACCTCCGGCCACCGCCTAGCCTACGCGAGCCTCCCCCTCGTCCCCCTCGCCCTCCGCGGCTTCCCCTCGCCGCCCTAGCCGCCGGAGCAGCTCAATCGGCCCCGACCAGCAGACCCACGGAGTGGGTTTCAGCAGCTTCGGGCCTGCTTTTTGGCCGTTTCCCGGCCCCGATCCGTGAGTCGCTTTGGGAACAATCGTTCCTCGCGTCGCCGCCGTCGGATTGATCCGATTTGCGCGCGATTTGGTGAGTAATCTCACTAATCCTGGATTAGTTGGCCAATTATGCTTTAGGTTGGTTTAGTTTTAATTAATTATGTTTAGGTTGTTAGATTAGAAGTAATTAGCAATTATTAGCCAATTGTGATGTGATTTAAATAAATTGATTGAGCAATTAGCAAGTAGACGTGATCTACTATTTATTGGGAGTGTCTCGGGAATTTTTGGACCCCTAATTGGGCTTCAATTTGATGATTCGGGCCTAAGTGAGATTTTTGGGCATTTAAATATTAATTTTCGGAATTAAATTAAATAATTATTTATTTTCCGAAAATTCAAGGGAGATGGTTTGGAACCGGAATATTATGCTGATGATCGTGGCGGAGTCCGTTTATTTAATCGGAATTTATTTTAAGCTAAATTGAATTTTTAGTATTAATTAATTTTCGAAATTAATTAAATAATTATTTATTTCCTGAAAATTTAACTGGGATGGCCCGTGACCGGAAAATTATGTTGATGACCGTGGTGAAGTCCGTTTATTTAATTGGGCCTTATTTTGAGCTAAATGGAATTTTTAATATTTAATAATTAATTTTCGAAATTAATTAATTTTCAGAAATTAAGATTGAGATGGTCGACGACCGAAATTTCGTGCTAATTGTCATGGCGCAATTTGTTTATTTAATCGAGTTGTAGTTTGTGCTGAATTGAATTATTTATGAAATTGAGAATTATCCTTTAATGGAATAATCTTTGAATATTGATTGGAAAATAACCGGGTGTCGGTTGACAGCACCAAAAGTGTTTTGGTGGGCTGTAGAGAATGGTGGGAATTGTGAAAAATGAAATTATAATATTTTGGCTAAGGCCGACCGTGTCCCTACACACGGCTATTTTATCGAGAAGGATATCAGATGGAATGGATTGAATGGTTGGATAGTATACTATATCATCCTACGGGCTCTGATATGTCAGCTTAGCGAGAGCAGTATACTGGTGTACTATATCAGCCTACGGGCGATATGTCAGCTTAGTGCGAGCAGTACACTTTATCAGCTTAGTGTGAGCATCGGGGGTATACTATATCAGCCTACGGGCGATATGTCAGCTTAGCGAGAGCAGTATACCGGTATACTATATCAGCCTACGGGTGATATGTCAGTTTAGCGAGAGCGATAAGATACCTTAACCCTATCGCTTAGTGCGAGCTATACTATCTATATATCAGCTTAGAGTGAGCAGATCCTGGACTATGGTCGGACTTATAGATAGTATTGAATGTGCCGACCAAGCATGGGTCGTGATGACGTGTAATCGACTAGGTCGATTGATCATTGCTTGATCTGATGTTGTGAATTGATCGATTGATTGGAAATGACCATGAGATGGTTTGATTGACTTGTAATCGACTAGGTCGATTGATCGATGATTCGATCTGAGTGTGACTTGATGCGATTCATTACTTGGGTTGGATGTTGTGAATTGATTGACTGATGGGAATGACCGGGAGTGGTCTTGTTGGCTTGTGATCGACTAGGATGGTTTGATCGATGCTTCGATCCGTGATATGATTGCTTGAGTGCCTATTATGAATTGTACTAACTTGCAGGTGGGATATGAGGCCAAGGTACGTCTTCTACCCTATTCGTGTATAGGCAGCCTATAGTATAATAGTTTACTAATTGGGCTTAGTGGGGTAGAACTCGCTGAGACGTAGTCTCATCCTAGTTTGGGGAAAAACATTTCAGGATCCCGTTGAAGAGCTGAGAAGGAATCCTAGAAGGAGAACTCGGAGGTGAAACCTGAGTAGAAGGATTTTTGGAAGAAGACGATAATACCGAGAGAGATTTTGAGTATGACCTGAAGGGATTGAAATTCCATCTTCTTTTGTGAACTCCAATTGATGTGAATAGTTAAGAAGTTCTCTAGTTGATGTCATGTACAAAAGTTTGGTTATAAATTTCAATATGAAAAATATGGCCCTGCTTTTCTATCCCATTGTTTTATTGTCTGGGGATTTATAACTGCTTCCGCATGTGCATAATAATTGAAAGGGTCGGCGGTACATTGTCCTGGGATATCGCATTTTAAAATCGACCAAGTAGAAGGTTGTGTGCGTGCACGAAGATCGGGGCGTGACACAATTGATCTAATGAGTTCACCTTGGCTATCATATTTGATACAAAGGGTCTGGTCAGAAAGATTGCAAATATAATATAAACATATCAAGTTCAGTAATATTGTAAATTAAACACAAGCAAGCCATGGAGGAAGGAGAGGCAAGGATGGGCGAATGCCTCCCTACCAAAAAAAAAATATTGTACATATACTTTGTGGGAGAAGAATACTAGAAGTGTCAAAAGTTTTTTATACAACACCCACTTTAGTGTAAAAAGTTATGGCTGGCTTACTAAAGTGTCAAATCGAAGAAAAAAAGATCACTAAGTGCCAACGGCAAAAAATTCCAGCCAAATTAATTACGTATCATTTGTAATAAAAATTTTAAGTGAAACGTCATAATTTTTTAAAAACGTAGTCCACGTGGACATGCGAAACTACGTCGCTCAGTTCAATGTGGATGAAAAAACTTCACATGCTATCCATGGCAAAAGCGACATCGTTCGAACTTCAGTAAAAAGGCTGGCCTTGTCGCATCTCTTCCTATCACTTGCTCATCATCACACAAATGCCCTCGCTTGCCATCTTGCTCGTCGTCCATCATAAAAAGGTGCATTTCTCTCTCTGTGCCGCTCAATTAGAGGGACAAATTAGGGTTCACAAGAGAAAATTAGGGTTTGCGAGGGCAAAAGTTGGGTTATGAGCCGCTGTCAAAGCTTCTACCCTCCAATTGCAAGATTAAGCTATTAATTTTGGGGGCAAATCGAAATAAGATGTGAATTTCAGTTCAATGGCCAATTTGGGTTTGAAATTGGGTTCTCTTTCAATTTGGTGATTTAGGTGTCGAATTTGAGGGAAGCTACTATATGATGTCATTTATGACTTTTGACTAACCCCTCTGACGAGCCATCTTGGCTTAAGAAATTAAAAAAAAAAAAAAAAGATCATGTTGGATTTCCAACCAAGCATATCGAAGTTGGCACTGCAAAAATCGTTTTTTTTTTTCAAAAAATTTAGCATTTAAGTTATTCAAAATAAAATTTTAGCATTACAGTGAGCGTCGTTTAAAACTTTTTGACGCTTTTAGTGTCTTTCTCCATATACTTTACAAATCTATAGGAAATGATAGGGGTGATTGGTTCTCGGTACCAAGAGAACCGCTTCACAATTTTTGAGAGTGGGAACCGAACTGGGAATCGAACCAGAATGACCGATTACTTAGCAATAAATATTAAAAAATTAAGAAAAATACAAGGATTGTTACTATTTTTAAATTTTATTACTATATTTAAGAAATTAAAGAATATATTTTAAAAAAAAAGATTGGTCCAGTTTGGTCTGGTCCAATTCTCTCCGGAGCCGGAACCGGACCAACAATCACCAGTTCCATAACAATGGAACCGGGAACTAGACCACACCGGCTGGTCTAGTCTAGTCCGGGTGGTTCCCGGTTTGGGCGGTCCGCGTGCTCACCACTCGCAAAGGATCAATTACCAGTAGATATTACTTGTAATTTGTGTATTGTTTCAAGCTCTAACTCTTTTTCTTTTCAAAAACAAAAATCAATTCAGAATCCATGTCAGTTTAATTAAAATGATTTGCAATTGTATATTTTATTCAGGGTCAAAGATGTAAATTGATTTGATAAGAACGAAATCATAAAATTTATAAAAGATTCTCCTCATACATAAAATGTAAAAGAAAAAGCTTTGATCTTCCTTTAAATATATAAACAGGATTTTTTTTTATCCTTTTTATTGCTCACATATACTGTGTCTTTTGTTTTCTTCGTTTGAAATGGATTAAAACAGTAATAGCTGGAACCATTGTTTTCTATGCCAAACCCACAAAATCGATCTACAAGTCTAAAAAAAGTTTTTAAATTTTTTTATTGTATCTAAAAGATGCAAATCGAAAAATTAAATTATTGGGTTTGTTATGTCTTAATAGAGAATTGGTTTACAATTATTTTATTTGAGATCTTACCTTGTATGTAGCAATAATTCTTTGGTATACGTTATTTTCTTCGTATTATTTTTCTCGTAAGAGTATGTGCTTTCTCATTGACATTATCGATATCCCTCGTATGGCAATCTACATTGGTTAGGTAAATATTTCCATTTATACAAAATATTACTTAAATTACAATGAAGTCAACATTAGTTTATTTTGGTACAGAAGTTCTTGCTAAAAATAACTTTTAAACTTTCTTATTTTATCAAATAAAGAATCATCAAGAAAAAAAGTATTTTGTCTTTTCCAAATACATATTTATGTTCACTTAATGTGCAATAAGTTTATTCTTCACTCTCGTGTAAAAGGAATTGTTATACTCTATATTTCATCAATGACTTTGGCCTCTCCTCGACTTAAATCTGGGCTCCTACCTGACACAAATTAACAGAGCCTCTTTTTACCAGAATAAAATAATAATTCTCTTTGAAGAGAAGAGGTCCTGCGATTTCTAATGTGTTGCAATAGCACGCCAGAGTGGAATGGACAAAACAATGGAATTGAATGGAATAATGATTTGACATTTTTTTTTTGTTTGGTAAATAGTGAAAATGAAATGGAAACGACATTTAATTAAATGAAAAAATATTGTGCGCACAGTATTGCATGCGAGTGTTCTACAAATACTAATGAATTTAATTAATATTGTTCTCACTTGTATTTATTATAATCATTCCATTTAAATTAAATTAAGAAAAAAATTAAAAATAAAGGCCTAGCATATCGTTAATTTCTCAAATGATAGCCCGAAGTGAATTTTGTGTCAAATAAGGGCCTAAAGTGGTTATGTCAATCTCAAATAAATGACGAAAGTAGCCATGAGAATTTCAAATAAGGATTTGACCACCGGCCAGCTAGATATTTCGGCTAGTCAATGGCATTGTCGTTAAAATACGATTTTACTTTTCTTTTCTTTTCTTTTCCCTTTCCAATGAGCGTCGACGAGGGCTTGACGACCCTTGCGGCCACAAACGAGGCAACCCTTGCCTAGATCTGTCGAGGGCTGACCTCGCCTAGGGCCAGCTAGGGCGGCCTTGCCGGTGGCTAGCCACTAGCGAAGAAGAAAGGCAAACTAGAAAAAAAAAAAAAAAAAAAGGTGAAGAAAAAGCTCTAAAAAGATAAAGGACGAAAATGCCCTTGACCAATTTTAAAATCAAGTCATTCTTTAAAATTGATATAGCCACTTCAGGCTTTTATTTGAAACAAAATTCACTTCAAACGTTTATTTGAGAAAATGAGAGTACTTCATATCCTTGTTTGAAATAATGAAAATTAGAGCATTTCGAGTCATTAAATTTTTCCTTAAATTAATATACTTTGTAATTATAATCGACTAGAATTAATTGATATTTTTAAATATGATTTAGAACTATTAGATATTTAATATCAATCATATTGTTCATTTTTATTAACTATTAATAGCCATTATTATCATCATTCGTAATTGATCCTTTAACGTAATTGATATTTTTTTAATAATTATTATATTACTCATTATATATAACTGACTAATAAAAGGTTCAGCCTTTATTTACTATTAGTGTTGATGAACGCGCGCTCTTCGCCTGCGTAGTCTTGTAAATTACGTACGAAGAGAAAGGAATCCTTTTTAGAGACCAACTAATTGAGTGGATGTGTAGCCGGTAGTTATTAAATAAGTGTGAACTGAGTGATAAGTTGATGAAAGAGAGTTCTAACTTTTGATGCGAGGACGGGGTATTTTGTATTATTTTTATTTATATGAATAAATTTAAATAAGAAAAGCTCAAACCTTACCCTCTATTTTTGATTTCCCATCCTTTGATACGAGCGACCTCTTTCATAGCCTCCTTCCATTGTTGAACTACTTCGCAACCAAACTTCTCTTCTTGCTTCTGTAGAGCGTCTTGGTACAGCCTAGTTTTGAGCTTGACATCGTCGGGATCCACATCGTAGAAAATCGGCATGATCATTGCTTGGCCGTCTCTATTTCTCAAGCAATCTACCATGTATTCTAGCTCACGAAGACACCAAGCACTGGACGCGTAATTTCTAGAGAAGATGGGCATAAAGATTGTGGTGCTCTTGATGGCATCCTCCAATTTGCCTTTGATCGCTTTGCCTTCGTTGATTTCTTCGTTATCTCTGAACACGCGAATTCCAGCTTCAATCATGGAGTGATAGAGACAATCTGTAAAATTGAAGCGAGTGTCGAGCCCTCTAAAATTCAAGAACACCTCCTATTCGGCCCCCAGCAATGACTCAACGTCACCTCTATCCGTCATCGATGCTGTTGCTTCATCTCTCCTCTCCATCTTCAAGTGTAGCGATCGAGCTCAATAATGAGGAGAGATGCAAGAGTGGTGTCTAACAGATGTGACTTTGGAGGATTATGGACGAGCCCGAGACTCCTGGGAAGTCTTCTTCGTTGCTTTGCGGTTTTTCTTGAAAGGGCGAGGAATTAAAGATCGTTGTATGAACTATTCTAATTTATAGTATGAGTTTCATTATCCTCCATAAAGAAAATACATAATTTGGACTGATTCCACTTCACGATCAAATTGTTTAATAAGTATGAACATAAACAACAAGAGATACAAGAAATCACAGCCCCGGATTTAACGTTGTTTGGGCCAGATTCGTGGAATATTCGTGAAATATTCCTTGAGAGATAAGTTTATGAATGGTGGGAGACGTCACCTTAGGCATAAATATCTAATTCGGATTAAGTAAGTGTAAGGAGTCTGCCGTGCATTCCTGGAAATGACTTGCAACAAGCACCCAATCCCAAGTGGCAAATACAAAATAGAAAAATTACCAATCGTGCCGAGATAAGATAAGAATGAACCTGCCAAGGAACAGAAAAAAAACATTAAACATGAGTAACCAAATAAATCATTATAGGGCATACACAAAAGAACAAAAGAGCAGGAGGACCAAAGCAAGGGGCGGTTGGCCGGCGAAGTAAATAAAGATGGAAGGTGGGGAGTAGGCATCAAGATTGGGACTCGGTCTCGAACATCCTTTCTTCACGAGACCAAAATCCACCCTTCAACTTCACTCTGTACTCATTGAGAGTTGCGATACCTAACGGCAACATAATCCGTGTGAAGAGATTTTTTGGTTGATTACATCTTAATGGACCTATAGAGATAACCTCACCAATCTCAAGCCTTTGAATTGCGGGTGGTGTGAAGAAGCTGTGAGCCAAACTAAATATTCTATAACAAGTGTGTAACCTTATGATTATGTCCAAATGGGATAAATAGTGCTAGTCGCCACTCCCACTCTTTTCCCGAAAAAGAAAAAAAAAAGGATTAGTTGCAAATCGAAATTCAACTTGTTCTTTTTAAAATCATGATGCATCCTTTGAATTCTCAGCTATTTTTTCACTAAGTGATATATCAGAGTTTTGTGTTTTTGAAGCAAGATATCCAGTGCACCCTATCTAACAACTGCGCACATAATGTTGCTAATTTTGTAAGTTTTCTCTTTATAACAATAACACTTTTTTTTTTTTTGGTCGAAAACTACCATATATTTTATAACAATAACACTTGAAAGGTGGAAAAAGAACCTAAAACACTACCAAATTTCATAGGTATAACTGGAGCTTAATCCTCGAGATTTTCGACTGTGTACGATCTACGAGCCCATGCGTTGCAAGAGTGAAATTTGGAAACGGTGGGGACGTCATCATAAGCATAGACATATAATTCGTATTAAAAAAGAAAAAGGACTTTGTATGATGGGGATTCCTTGGAAATACCTTACAACAAACCTCAATCAAAAGTGACAAAGACAAAAAGGGAAAAAAATAACAAAGGATCCATGGAAAAAAAAAATAAAATAAAGGGTTAATACCTTGAAAAACCCCAAACCGCGCTTGTGACAAATTTACCCCAAACTATTTTTTTGACCACCAAAAACCCCAAACTAGTATACCTTTGACAAATTTACCCCAAATTGATATACTTATGACAAATTTACCATCTGTTAGTTTTCGTTAAATTTTATTCTCAAATTATTAAATTAAATGACACATGACAGTTGACCGGTATACCAATTTAGGATTTTACGCTCTGTTTGTCACCGTTTACAATTTTTGTGATTTTTTTGTGGTATTAATCCAATTTAGCATAGGGTATATTTGTCACAAATTTACCATTTTGGGGTTTTTTGCAGTCGAATAAATTAGTTTGGGGTAAATTTGTAATAAATGTACCAATTTTAGGGTTTTTTATAGTTAGTCGGGGTAAATTTGTCATAGGTATACCAGTTTTGGGTTTTTCATGGTCAAAAAAATAGTTTGGGATAAATTTGTCACAAGTGTACCAGTTTGGGGTTTTTTAGTACATTAACCCTGATAAATGACTAATTAAGCTCTTCTTTGACAATCATTAGGGTTTGTCCCAAAGGCCACATTTTCCACATGAAAAGAGAGAAGCAAGGGGCTTGAACCTCCATCCTTTTAAGGGGGTGTGGTAGAGACAATTTAGTTTCAAATGTTGATTTCGATTATCACACCTTATAAATTTACAGAGCAAAAGTTTAAGAGAAAGAATTAAAATAGAAATAAAGTATGACAAAAAAAAAAAAAAAACTCTTCTTCGACATACAGAAGAACAAAAGAGATGGAGGATCAAACTTGGGACTCGGTCTTCTGACCAAAACCTACCTTGTAGCTTCAACCTCATTCGGCGCTCACTGGATATTGCATTGCCTAATTGTAGCATAACTCATGTGAAGACATTTTCGGGCGCCTAACACTTTGGTGAGGTGGTGGGGAGAGACTTTGCCAATCTTGAACTTTTGAATTGGGGCAAAACAATAGCCAAAGAGCTAAAACTTGGTATAGGAGGAAACTTCAGTACCAAAAGTTAGAAAAGTGACACTTAAGTACTATTTAATATATATATATATATATAAGACACTTGAGTGCCAAGTTTGGCGAACCCCACAGAAAATCCTACATGGCAATTTTATATTAATAACACTCACTTACGTGGCTCACCATAGGCCGATGGCAATGGGGGCAAGGTCGGGCGGGATCGTTAGGCCCTGGCCAGGGGCCGACAACCTTGGCCGACCGGGTGGCAGGGCCTATGAGCCCTCACCAAGATTTGGGGTGAGGGGCAGGCCATCGCCCGCTTGGGCAACCTGCCAAATCTGAGGCGAGTCCCGACCTTCGCTCCAGATCTGGACGAGGGCTCATAGGCCCTCGCCGCCTATCGGCAAAGGTCGCCCCCTTGGCCAAGTCCTAGCGACCCTGGCTGGGCATTTTCTTGGAAGGACCGAGGAAATTTCCTATCATAGAAAATTATATTTTATGCTATTCTAGTTAATAATATAAGTTTGATTACCTTTCAAAACAGATAATACAAATTTTCAATTGATTTGACGTTCTAATTTATAAAACTAGAAACTTCCCCCAAGTCACAACAGGACGGAGGCTACTTAATTCAGATAGTTAATAATGCACTGACGTTCGTGAATTTTCATAAAACCCTATCATCAGACATTCTTTTGTTTTTGTTAAAATTGTTCTACATCGATTATGAAAGGAGTTGGTGGTCAATTTATAAGTACGATGAAAAGTCTCACCCTTTAAGCTAGATGCCCAAGACCACCCAAGTCTGATGTAGAGCTGATGGTTGTGGTTTTTGGACAGGTGAATGTTATGGTATAGCAACGTGGGCCCATAAGAATGAAGTTAGGCCAAAAAGATACCTAAATTAAGAGGGAGAGAGGGAGCAAATCTAACATTGGAGCTCACACATGAGGAAGATATTATTAAGATGTACGTGCCAATTGTGCTAGAGAAAAGTACCAATTCAAAGGGAAAAAAAAAAACACAATGAAACAAAAGTGGCCAGTTCAATTCAAGGGACGGCACTTCATTCACATCTTGTTCTACTCAATGGGTGAGGATCCCACCTGTCCATATCAAATTGGCCTTGGAAGTACGTAAAATTGTCCATTTAATTTCAAACAGTACCTCTAATTACGAAAGGTCACTGGCTGTGATATTAGTTTTTTAGCACATCTTAGTCAAAACACATAGGATTCAATTTACAGAAGATCATTTGTTTAGGAGTTGATTAATAAACCGTCAAAACATTAGGACTTATGCTGCGGTTGTTCTCACACAACTAGTGCGATTCATTGAAAGAAGAAGAGTAACTCTCCACATATGCCATGTGTTATCGGTTCTATAGCAATTTCCTTGTTTGTTTTGTTGTGACTATTGGATAACCCTAAAAAGACACAAATAAAAATATTCTATCAACTATCCAAATAGATACCCACTAAATAGAATATTCAAATATATATAATATTAATTGATTTCACTTCACTTTTTATATAATGAGAAACCTCTTTCATCGCGTTGTGTTATTTCTAGGAAGGGCTCAAGAAATTTCCCACAGTAAAAACTTTTTCTTTCATTCCAGAAACAATTTGAATTACTTCTACTTCACGTTCTAATTTATTAATAAACGAGAACATTAACGACAAGAGACACAAGAATCATGATCCTTTATTCAACATTGTAGGGGCCAAATTCGTGGAAAGTAAGGCTACTCTAGACTTGCAGGTCCCATCTCCCTATTTTCTTAAGAGAGAAGTTTTGGAAATGGTGGAAACGTCATTAAATAATAAGTCATGTCGGCATATGAAAAGTATCAATCCAAGAATAAAAAATAAAAAACAAAACACCATGAAACATAAGTGGCCAGTTCAATTCAAGGGACGGAACTTCCATTCTCATCTTGTGTCTGCTCAATGTGTGAGAACCCATTTGTCAATATCAAATTGCCCCTGACGTACGTGAATGATCTTTTAAAATTTAAGATAAAGAAAGCATTTGATTGATGTAATACTTTCTATTTAATCAAGCAAAATATGTCATACATCGGGCATTAGAATAATTCAAGGGAAAAATAATGAGTACTTTTTTTTTTCGAGATAATGATTTTACAAGATAAAATTATATTATCGGACGAAGAGTTCAGACCAAACATTTCAAACCAAACATTTCATAACACGTCCAAGACTCTTGTATCAGGCGCAAGACTCTTATAGTAATGCCCAAAGAGATTAGCTAAAAAAATTATTCTTTTTGTCTTTTCAAAGTATTAGCTCTGTTGCCATTTAAGTAGGAATAATCATTTGCTAAATTATCCAGATATATTGGCTAATTAAATGATATGTTAATATATTACATAATTGATAACTCAATATTTTTTATATAAAGCATTGACTAAAAAATATAGGAATAATTACCAAAATAATCTGAAAGTTATTATACGAATACCAATTAGTCCTAAACTTATCAATTTTGCTAATTTAATCATACTTTTTTAATAATTTGCTAATATAGTCTTTGACCAGCTAATTCCAGCCAAAAGACAATAACATACATGGTACAATTAATGCTAATATAAACAACTTTTGTAACTTTTTAAAAACATTTATGAATATTTTATGATTTTTAAATATATATATATATAATTTTTATTTATTTATTTATTTTTCTAGTGTAACTCTTCCTTCAAGGCCGACAGGGCCTTGACGATGGCTGTTGACCCCTCGCTGACCGCAGGTGAGCTCACTTTGCCAGATTTAAACAAAGTGACCGACAAGGGCCGCGATGCCATTGCCTCGCCAAATTGTGCCAGTGGTGCGTGTGGCCAGAGAGGGCCCCCCGATGGCCAACGAGGGCTTTGCCATCGGCAAGGACGTCACTGCCCATGACCTCGAGTTAGACATCCAGTCGGTTTCAATGTTTGCATGCATAGGCGGAGGCATACATTGACTCAGTTTATAAGAAATAATGTAGAGCTCATCCTATAAGCATCGGACGTGATATTGAGATGAATTCATTATTCTTCGTTTGCTCATTTATGGCACATATGATAACCATTTTATTTCTATTTCTAAACTATTTTTCTATTTCAAACTTATTTATGAAAAAAAAATCCGTTTGGTAAAATATATATATATATATATATATTGGAATAGATTTTGGATAGATTTTTGTTCTAAAAATAGGTTTGGATAGAAATCATAAGTAATTTTTTTTACTTTTTTAATTCTGAAATAGAAATGAGAAATTAAAACTTTTCTCATTGTTCGTTCTCATTACTAGCCAGTCACTCATCTGTTGTTGCCAACCACCATCCACCAACCACCACCACCCATCGCTAATCGCCCACCGCCGCCGTTGACTGCTGATCGCTCACTGGCTATCAATTGCCTCCGCCACCGGTCTCTAGTCATCGCCACTGCCGGTTGCCACTAGTTGCCGGTCAACTGTTGCTGCCATCGCCGCCACCCATTGCTAGTCGCCGCCACTAGTTGTCAATCGCCACCATCAGCTGCCAGTTGCCGATCGTCACCACCGCTATCAGGAATGGAGAAATTTTGTGTCGTTATTTAATATGTATTTTTGCTTATAAATTCATCCAAAAGTAAAAATAGAAAAATTTATTCCTCTTCTAGAAATCAATTTGTGGCTAGAATGATCATGCCCTTATTGATCGCCACGTTTGTCCATGATGCAAAAGAATTTGAGAGATGTCTCCAGAGAAGGAGAAACTGATAATTTTTTTGGTCCACAAAAGAAGAGAGAAAATAAAAGGCAGCGATGCTCTCATGCTGCGTAGTACACTACAAAGACGTCGTTGGTACAGAAATCTAAAATGATAGAGCTAAACTTTCACGAATGGACGAATTCATTGATCAATGGAAGACGCCTAGCTTCGCCCAAGAGGGAACTTGTTCCGAATCATCCTAATCTAGCTGGCCTTTCGAATGCCAGAATAACATACTTGACGAAAACCGGCTCACCTTTCCCCAGTTTTATTGTATAGACTTGTGAGCCGCACGCAAGCTGTAACTCAGAATCCTTGGTGGTATATGATGGGGTATGTGGACATTTATGTGATGGCATAGATTTTCAATCCTGCACAAGAGAAGAGCATCACAGTTTGCTTTTTGGTCATTCTACTCATCCTTGCTCCCAAAAATCAACTAAGATGAACTTTTAAGACAACGCAAGTGACAAAACCTTCTTCTGAAGCGTGCAGTCTGTTAAGATAGCTAGTTCGCCTATAATCACATCAACTTAATAATAATTTCATCTTCCACTTTTAAAAATGCAAAAGTTTCTTGATACACATTTTTGCATGGCAATGCCCTGAAGCAATGCCAAATATGTTAAGTTTAGAGGAACAAGATCCAATTGCTTAGGGGTCCAGTTCAATCTGGTCCCGGATTGAGAGGACCAGTTCCCAAAATTTGGAACTAGGGACTAGATCGGTTAGTCCTAGGACCGGAAACTAGTCACTTGTTTTTTCTCACTATTTTTTTCTTTTACTTTTTTTCCCACTACTTGGAACCAAACCAAGATAATATTTAGTTCACATTTTACTTTTTTTTTAAGATATAATAAAATAAAAAGCATATTTAGTTGGTCCAATCTGGTCTTGTCCAGTCCAACTTCCCCTTAGAACCCGGAACTAGATTGCCCGGACACCAGTTTCACTTTTAGGAACTGGGACTGGTCCAATCCGGTCCGAGCTGCTCCTCATTCAGCAGCGAACGGCTTAACTTGAACAGCCAGGCCAATTAAATTACTAGAGAAAAAAAAAAAAAAAGCTCCTAATTATACAACTCACAATTTTCAGACAATCCAAATCCCAAGATTGCTCTGCGGTCGTCAGCTGCACTTGACAATAATGACCGACTATGAGCAACTTCTGATCAAATATCATGAATGATTAAAAGCTACAAAAAAATGAGAAACCACTAGATTCTTTTGGAGGTTTTCTTTATTATGACTGCGGGGACTACTCCTCGACGAATTATTGGTGTCTTCAGTAAAGAAGGGCAACGAAGCATACGATAATGCAGATTAAAAAGATCATCACCCAAAAGTGATAGCCCAACAATGGCATCAACCAGAACTTAATCCACCCCAAATGCCAGCCTGGTAAATGATCAATGGCCACCCAATCCCCATAAAAGCAAAAGCGCAAGCCAAACCGATCTCTACCCTTTTGACTTGACTTGGTCTGAACTTGTTCAAGACGAAGTGCCATATCAACCTAATAGGGCATTTAGTCACAGATTAAGGGTGCGTTTGTTTCGCGGATTACATTTTCATGGAAAATATTTTCCTCATTTTCCGGCATTTGGGTCGCTTAGGAAAATGAGTCAATGGAAAATGTTTTTCTAGCAAAGCTTAACTTCAAGAAAATAATTTTCCCTTTGAAATGACCAGAAAATGTTTTCCGAATCTACCAAAGCTTAGATTTGATGCTTGGTTTACAAACAATTATTGTGACATCCAGAATTTTCGGTGTTAATTTCAATTGAATTAATCAGGTCATTTCTATGCAATTGGAGCCGGGGATTAAAATGGAATACAAAATTGAGATGCGAGACGAGCTATTGGATGAGGAGAATATTCAATTGAAGCATTGAATAAATTAATGGGGGTCAATTTGATTCAATTCAAGAGGAATTAGGACTCAATTGGAATGAAAACTTGGCAAAATTCGTATGCCACACTTACCCCCACGCTTTGGCCTATCTAAAGCTTCTAGAAGGGGCATTTTTGGCAAGGAAAAGGGAGTGGGAGACAGCTGGATTGGTGGGGCCAAAGAGAGAGAGAGAGAGAGAGAGAGAGAGAGAGTGTGTGTGTGTGAGAGGGAAAAGAGAAATTGGTTTTCTCTTCCTCCCCTCTCTCCTCCGTCGGCCGAACGAATCCCTCATCTTCTTCCTTCTCTTCAAACCGCCATGGGAGCTGAAGACCAGCAAAGAAGGAGCTGCTGTCGCCGCCTCTCGCCGCCGTCATCGCCCGCTGAAGCCGGAGCCGCCGCTGCTGCTCCGCGGTTGGCCGCACCTCACCGCACACCCACCGCCTCCCTCTTCCCCTTCTGCTGCCGGTCGATCAGCCCCTTTCTCCTTCTTGTTTATGCTCTTCAAACCCGAAACCGCAGAGGAGAAACGGCACGTCTCCTGGAGCCGTCGCACGCCGCCGTTCACCGTCGAGCTGTCGTCCTCCCGCGCCGTTGCTGGCCGTGTGCCATTGGCCTCCACTCGTGCGCCCAGGGAGCTGTTCGACCAGCTCAGGCCGCGGATCGGCCACCTACGGCCGCCGCCTGACCTCCTCCGGCCATCGTGAAGGCTCGCCTTGGTCTTGTTCAGCTCCTCCGCCCATTCCCGAGCCTAACCAGCCCTGGATCCGTCCTCCATCACTCCCAAACAGCAGCGAACAGAGAAGAAGAAAAATGGGTATCGGAGAGGGTTTTGGCCCGTTTTGGGCGTTCCGGCCCCGAACCCGAGGCCCGCTTTGGGAAGAATTGTTCCTCGCGTCGCCGCCGTCGGATTGATCCGATTTGCGCATGATTTGGTGAGTAATCTCACTAATCCTGCATTGGTTGGCTAATTATGCTTTGGGTTGGTTTAGTTTTAATTAATTATGTTTAGGTTGTTAGATTAGAATTAATTAGAAATTATTAGTCAATTGTGATGCGATTTAGATAAATTGATTGTGCAATTAACAAGTAGACGTGGTCTACTATTTATTGGGAGTGTCTCGGGAATTTTCGGACCCCTAATTGAGCTTCAATTTGATGATTCGGGCCTAAGTGGGATTTTTGGCATTTAAATATTAATTTTCGGAATTAAATTAAATAATTATTTATTTTCCGAAAATTCAAGGGAGATGGTTTGGAACCGGAATATTATTCTGATGATCGTGGCGAAGTCCATTTATTTAATCGGGCTTTATTTTAAGCTAAATTGAATTTTTAATATTAATTAATTTTCAAAATTAATTAAATAATTATTTATTTCCTGAAAATTCAACTGGGATGGCCCGTGACCGGAAAATTATGCTGATGACCGTGGTGAAGTCCGTTTACTTAATTGGACCTTATTTTGAGCTAAACAGAATTTTTAATATTAAATAATTAATTTTCGAAATTAATTAATTAATTAATTATTTTTCAGAAATTAAGATTGAGATGGCCGACGACCGAAATTTCGTGCCGATTGTCATGGTGCAGTTCGTTTATTTAATCGAGTTGTAGTTTGTGCTGAATTGAATTATTTGTGAAATTGAGAATTATCCTTTAATGGAATAATCTTTGATATTGATTGGAAAATAACCGGGTGTCGGTTGACAGCACCAAAAGTGTTTTGGTGGGCTGTAGAGAATGGTGGGAATTATGAAAAAGGAAATTATAAAATTTTGGCTAAGGCCGACCGTGTCCCCACACACGGCTATTTTATCGAGAAGGATATCAGATGGAATGGATTGAATGGTTGGATAGTATACTATATCATCCTGCGGGCTCTGATATGTCAGCTTAGTGAGAGCAGTATACTAGTGTACTATATCAGCCTACGGGCGATATGTTAGCTTAGTGCGAGCAATACACTTGATCAGCTTAATGGGAGCATCGGGAGTATACTATATCAGCCTGCGGGCTCTGATATGTCAGCTTAGCGAGAGCAGTATACTAGTGTACTATATCAGCCTACGGGCGATATGTCAGCTTAGTGCGAGCAGTACACTTTATCAGCTTAGTGGGAGCATCGGGGGTATACTATATCGGCCTTCGGGCGATATGTCAGCTTAGCGAGAGCAGTATACCGGTATACTATATCAGCCTACGGGCGATATGTCAGCTTAGTGAGAGCAGTATACCTTAACCCTGTCAGCTTAGTGTGAGCTATACTATCTATATATCAGCTTAGAGTGAGCAGTCTAGACTATGGTCGGACTTATAGATAGTATTAAATGTGTCGACCAAGCATGGGTCGTGATGTCATGTAATCGACTAGGTCGATTGATCATTGCTTGATCTAATGTTGTGAATTAATCGATTTATTGGAAATGACCATGAGATGGTCTGATTGACTTGTAATTGACTAGATCGATTGATCGATGATTCGATCTGAGTGTGACTTGATGTGATTCATTGCTTGGGTTGGATGTTGTGAATTGATTGATTGATGGGAATGACCGTGAGTGGTCTTGTTGGCTTGTGATCGACTAGGATGGTTTGATCGACGCTTCGATCCGTGATATGATTGTTTGAGTGCCTATTATGAATTGTACTGACTTGCGGTGGGATCCGATGCTAAGGTACGTTTCTAACCTATGCGTGTTTAGGCAGCCTTTAGTATAATGGTTTACTAATCGGGCTTAGTGGGGTAGAACTCGCCGAGACGTAGTCTCATCCCGGTTTGGGAAAAACATTTCAGGACCCCGATGAGAAGCTAAGAAGGAGGAATTTGAAGGGGAGAACTCGGAAGTGAAACTGAGGAGAAGAATTTTGGAAGAAGAAGATAGTCCAGAGAGGGGCCTTGAGTACGGCCGGGTTGTTTGAGATTCTATCTTCTTTTGAGATCTCCAATTGATGTGAATAGTTATGAAATGATTTGTGTTTTGTATAAAAGTTTGGTTATAAGTTTTAATATGAAAAATATGGCCCTGCTTTTCTATCCCATTGTTTTATTGTCTGGGGATTTATAATTGCTTCTGCATGTGCTTAATAAAAAGAAAGGGTCGGCGATATATAGTCCTAGGATATCGCATATTAAAATCGACCAAGAGAAGGATGTGTGCATGCCCAAGGATCGGGGCGTGACATCCAGTTTAAGTGGTATCAGAGCGAGGTTGAAGATTGGAGTGATAAGGAGCGTTGACCATGGGATAGTTAGTAGGAAAGGCCTTTAACTTCATGTTGGTGCATGTTTGTATTAGCTGGATGCTAGAATTGATTGTCGTGTGAGGATCGCTCATCTTCTAATCCAGTGTGGATTTGGAAGGCAGGTTTCAGTGTAAAGACTGAACCATGAGCGAGCAGGAGCTAAGAACTCCTAGTAAGAGGACAATGTCCTCTGTGACTCGGGATGATGCAATGACAAAGGTCAGAACCCGAGGTGGTTGTGGCAGAGTGTCGGCTCTGGCCAGCTCGAGTGTAAGAGTATCACTACAGGTTGGTACTAGAGTAGCAGCGTCGAATGATCCTAAGTTCGATAGGATCGTTCTGATGCAAGTATTTCTTGAGAATTGGATAAGCCAGGAGGCTCAGGATCGAACCGCCGTCAGTGATGTAACTGCCGTTGTCGCTTCACCTGCTAAGATTTAGAGTGGAGATGTGATCCGGGAGCGAGTCGTTGCATTCGAGCTAAGGTATAGATCCAGTTCAGGCAGAAATGGAAATCGGTCAGGGAAAAGATCGAACTCGAGAGCGATTCTAGCAGACCGATGGGACAATCAGAAAGAGTGTGTGATGTCACTTGGCAGGAGGTTGAAGACTCACTAGGTGAGTGCCGAAAGTAAGGAAGGAATGCATGGATTAATCCTGTGTTCAAGAATGACTAGAACATGCTTTGATGGTAGTGAGCACGGCCATCAAGTGAGGGATTATCGGTTGGGGTTTACGAAGAACACCCACACTGTTACTACCGTTGGAACGCCAGCAAGATGGCAAAAGGAATAGGAACGGAACCGACTATGCCTTATTCAATGAAAGAATATTTTGAGGAGATTTTATCAGAATAGTGCTAGAGAATGTTGGGATTGCAAGTGTGGAATTTCAGTTAGTTGTTTGTTAAGGCTGTAGGAAAAGAACCATTGACTAGAGTTATACTTGATCGGCTGTTGGTGTATGACTTATTCGTCAAGTGTAGAAAGAATTGGTTCTTGAGCATTTTATGGTGATGAATTGTTATGGTAGAGTAACCCAGCTTATTCCAGGAGCATGTAGAAGTACCGAGTTTTACTGAGAGTTAAGAAGGGTCCTTGACTTCTTTGATCTCGTCACTTGAGGTAACCTGGTTGTTAGACAGAAGTTATCGAGATTAATGGGCAATGATCTTAGATAAGACAAATTGAAGAATTAAAAATTGAGAACTCCTCAATAGTCCAAGAATTCTTAGAAGTGTTGCCAGAAAAGTGGTCAGACTGTTGCCAAAGAAAGAGATAGAATTACGATCGAGTTAACATCTGGAACAGAACCATTCTTTAAAAGTTCTTACCGGTTGTTGTTGTTTGAATTGATAGAACCAATGGTGCAGATGTGAGGATTGATGAATGAGGAATTCATGCATATTAGTGCATCACTTTAGGGATCATCGGTTTGTGAAAAGAGAAAGAAAGATGGTTCGTTGCAATTATGCATCAACTGTAGTTGATCCAATCAAGTGACAATCAAGGATAAGTGTTCATTGTCAAAGATCGACGAATTAGGCGACTTGTTATAAAGAGTGTGGATGTCTTCAAGGATCGACTTGAGGACAGGTTATTGTCAGTTGAGAACCAGGAAGGAGGTTATACTGAAGACGGCATTTCACACTTGATTTTGTCCTTGTGAGAATAATGTAAAGCCATTTGATTTGACGAACGCTCCAGCCGCTGTCATAGATTTGACAAATCGAGTGTTCAAAGAATATCTAGATCAATAGTGATCGTGTGGTGTAGCGACATTATAGGGTGTTCATTAAGTATTGAGAATCACGAGATGCCCCTAAGAATGGTCGTGTGGTTACAGGTAAAGGAATCTTCATGGACCTAGCCAAGATCGAATCAGTTGTTAATGGACCGAGACCGACATCAATGTTAGAGATCAGAAGTTGTGGGGATTGGACAGATTACTACGGAAGGTTTGTGAAAGAATTTTCAGCATCAGTATCATCATGGGCTTGACCTCTTGAGAAAGAAGAGAAATTCATTTGGCATAGACAAGTACGAAGATAATTTCCAGAGCTTCAGTAAGATCAGGCTACCGCACTTGTGCTAAACTTTTCATTTGGCTTTGGAAAGCATGAAATCTTTAGTGATGTGTCTTGCCAACGATTGGTATGTATTGATACAACATGAGAAGATTGTTGCATCACTGTTCCCGCCGTTGAGACCCAACAAGTTGAACATGAAACGTTATGTCGTGAATCAGAATTTTGGGCGAACTATAATGATGTTATCTGGTATTACCTTGGGAGAATGAAAGAAGTAATTAATGTGTTGAGCCGAGAGTCTTCAATTGTGCATAGACTGGCTAAAATATAGATTTTACTTGAAAAGGGTTTGAAATTTGGTTTTCAAATTTGAGGTAGGCTACCTTTTAAATTTTATAGCCGCCCTCAAAATTGAACCAAGTGTTCAAGTTAGAATCGGCGCCTAGTTGACAAGCGAGAGATGTTCAGAAATCTTATAAGAGAATACTAGCAAGAAAGATATTGACTTTAAGATTTCTAAGGATGGAAAGTTCGGGTTCCATGAGTGATTAAATGCACTTGACAGTGTAACACTTAAGGAAAAGATCTTGTCAGAAGTTCACTATAGTATTCCAGCTTTGACCAGATGGTGCAAGTAAATCAGAATTGGCATTAGCTAGATTAGTAAGCTGATATGAAGATAGATATCGCTGAGCAGGTTGAAAGCGTCAGAAGTGTCAGTAAGTGGAATGCGAATCGGGAGAATTTTACCATCACTTGAGAGTCCCAAGTAAGAATGGAAATATATCACAATGGAACATTGTGATAGGCTTACTAAAGATTCAGGGGATTACTGATACCATTTGAGAATAGTGGTTGATCGATAGATGGAGTTGGTCCACTTTGGTACAGTATGAGTAGATCTTGTTTTGAGTATGTAACATCCAGATTTCGGGCTCTGATTTCGATTAGATAAATTGGGCATTTCATCGACGCGATTACAGTGTTTTTCTCTGAGTTGGCCACTCATGAGATAACTAGACTAGCTGGGTGAGTTATTAAGGACCTTAAGGCAAATAGACCTGAGAATTCGACCATGGATTGACTTCTCGACCGTGCTCATCTTTAAATATCATTGCGGCACAATATAAAATCGATTTGAAATCAAAGATAGATCGGCTCGATTGAGATGAATGACCTATCGTGGGTGACTCCACTAAATTGGAAAATTCTCATCGACCGGTACTAATTTGATGTTTTTATCGTTTTGGGACCCTGTGTCCGTATTTGAACCTTTGAGATTTTCACGATAATCGAGAGTCGCCAATGTGTCGAGTGGGTTCATTGTGGCTCGAAGAAAATCGACCACGAGTCATTTGTCTTAAAAAGCTCTGAACACTACCCAGTAGCCTAGGTCACACTAAAAGCGTGTCAGAGTGAAATTAACCGCCAATCTAAGTTCGATTTCAGAAATTAAAGATTTTGTCATGTCACAAAATGGATATACCGAAGTGTGTGTGCATCAGATAATTCACCTGCATGGAGTGCCGAGGATGAATTATATTTTGAATCTAAATTAGAGATTACAAATTTGGCAGAGTTTTCAGAGGGTTCTTTCTTAAGTAGTGCATAGCAGAGGGTACATAATTTCAGTGGTAAAAAGAAAGTGAAGAAGATTTCAGGCCAAAGACAGTACAGTAGTCAGTGATTGTAGCTGCCAAGATCAATGCCAGAATTATATCAGATCTTAACCAGAGGTTCCCAGTTTCAGCAGATTAGTCAAATAGTTTCTCTTTAATCAGTGTAGAGCAGAGTGAACAGGATTTCAATCGGTTGAGATGAGATCGGAAATCAGAAAATCGCAAGTCCAGAGTCAGCTCAGAAATCAGTGTTTGCAGTTGTCAGTTCAATGTCAGAGTAAAGACTGCTCAGAACTGTCAGAAATTTTGAATCGTTGATCTTCGAAAATTTATTAGGGAGTCGACAAAAAGAGATCAGATGTGAATGACAAAGTGTCTTATGTGAGAACCTCAATTCAGTTGTTGGTTCAGAAAGAGCAGATTTTGTGTACAAAGATGATCTCCTTGGTCAAAGTGGTTAGACAACGCCACGAGATTGAATGATCAGCGTGGAAAAGTGAGACTCAATGAGACGGCGATACCCTCAGCTTTTGTTTATGGATTGGTAAAGGTTTAAATTTCGAGGACGAAAATTTTATAAGAGGGGAAGAGTTGTGACATCCAGAATTTTCGGTGTTAATTTCAATTGAACTAATCAGGTCATTTCTATGCAATTGGAGCCGGAGGTTAAAATGGAATACAAAATTGAGATGCGAGACGAGCTATTGGATGAGGAGAATATTCAATTGAAGCATTGAATAAATTAATGGGGGTCAATTTGATTTAATTCAAGAGGAATTAGGACTCAATTGGAAAGAAAACTTGGCAAAATTCGTATGCCACACTTACCCCCACACTTTGGCCTATCTAAAGCTTCTAGAAGGGGCATTTTTGGCAAGGAAAAGGGAGTGGGAGACAGCTGGATTGGTGGGGCCGAGAGAGAGAGAGAGAGAGAGAGAGAGAGAGAGAGAGAGAGAGAGAGAGAGAGAGTTGTGTGTGTGTGTGAGAGGGAAAAGAGAAATTGGTTTTCTCTTCCTCCCTCTCCTCCTCCGTCGGCCGAACAATCCCCATCTTCCTCCTCTTCAAACCGCCATGGAAGCGAAGACCAGCAAAGAAGGAGCTGCTTTATCGCCGCCTCTCGCCGCCGTCATCGCCACGCTGAAGCCGGAGCCGCCGCCATTGCTCCGCGGTTGGCCGCACCTCACCGCACACCCTCCGCCTCCCTCTTCCCCTTCCCCCGGTCGATCGGCCCCTTTCTCCTTCTTGTTTATGCTCTTCAAACCCGAAACCGCGGAGGAGAAAAGAAGCCGTCTCCTGGAGCCATCGCACGCCGCCGTTCACCGTCGAGCTGTCGTCCTCCGCGCCTCGCCGTTGCTGGCCGTGTGCCGTTGGCCTCCACTCGTGCGCCCGGGGAGCTGTTCGACCAGCTCGGGCCGCGGATCGGCCACCTACGGCCGCCGCCACCTCCTCCGGCCATCGTGAAGGCTCGCCTTGGTCTTGTTCGGCTCCTCCGCCCATTCCCGACCTAACCAGCCCGGATCCGTCCTCCATCGCCCCCAAACAGCAGCGAACAGAGAAGAAGAAAATGGGTATCGGAGAGGGTTTTGGCCCGTTTTGGGCCGTTTCCGGGCCCCGAACCCGAGGCCCGCTTTGGGAAGAATTGTTCCTCGCGTCGCCGCCGTCGGATTGATCCGATTTGCGCACGATTTGGTGAGTAATCTCACTAATCCTGCATTGGTTGGCTAATTATGCTTTAGGTTGGTTTAGTTTTAATTAATTATGTTTAGGTTGTTAGATTAGAATTAATTAGAAATTATTAGTCAATTGTGATGCGATTTAGATAAATTGATTGTGCAATTAACAAGTAGACGTGATCTACTATTTATTGGAAGTGTCTCGGGAATTTTCGAATCCCTAATTGAGCTTCAATTTGATGATTCAGGCCTAAGTGGGATTTTTGGCATTTAAATATTAATTTTCGGAATTAAATTAAATAATTATTTATTTTCCGAAAATTCAAGGGAGATGGTTTGGAACCGGAATATTATTCTGATGATCGTGGCGAAGTCCATTTATTTAATCGGGCTTTATTTTAAGCTAAATTGAATTTTTAATATTAATTAATTTTCGAAATTAATTAAATAATTATTTATTTCCTGAAAATTCAACTGGGATGGCCCGTGACCGGAAAATTATGCTGATGACCGTGGTGAAGTCCGTTTACTTAATTGGACCTTATTTTGAGCTAAACAGAATTTTTAATATTAAATAATTAATTTTCGAAATTAATTAATTAATTAATTATTTTTCAGAAATTAAGATTGAGATGGCCGATGACCGAAATTTCGTGCCGATTGTCATGGCGCAGTTCGTTTATTTAATCGAGTTGTAGTTTGTGCTGAATTGAATTATTTGTGAAATTGAGAATTATCCTTTAATGGAATAATCTTTGATATTGATTGGAAAATAACCGGATGTGGTTGACAGCACCAAAAGTGTTTTGGTGGGCTGTAGAGAATGGTGGGAATTATGAAAAAGGAAATTATAAAATTTTGGCTAAGGCCGACCGTGTCCCCACACACGGCTATTTTATTGAGAAGGATATCAGATGGAATGGATTGAATGGTTGGATAGTATACTATATCATCCTGCGGGCTCTGATATGTCAGCTTAGCGAGAGCAGTATACTAGTGTACTATATCAGCCTACGGGCGATATGTCAGCTTAGTGCGAGCAGTACACTTGATCAGCTTAATGGGAGCATCGGGAGTATACTATATCGGCCTATGGCTCGATATGTCGGCTTAGCGAGGAAAGATATACTAGTGTACTATATCGACCTACGGGCGATATGTCGCTTAGTGCGACGGTACACTTTATCAGCTTAGTGGGAGCATCGGGGTATACTATATCGGCCTTCGGGCGATATGTCGGCTTTGCGAGAGCGATATACCGGTATACTATATCGGCCTACGGGCGATATGTCGGCTTAGTGAGAGCAGTATACCTTAACCCTGTCAGCTTAGTGTGAGCTATACTATCTATATATCAGCTTAGAGTGAGCAGTCTAGACTATGGTCGGACTTATAGATAGTATTAAATGTGCCGACCAAGCATGGGTCGTGATGTCGTGTAATCGACTAGGTCGATTGATCATTGCTTGATCTGATGTTGTGAATTAATCGATTTATTGGAAATGACCATGAGATGGTCGATTGACTTAATCGACTAGATCGATTGATCGATGATTCGATCTGAGTGTGACTTGATGTGATTCATTGCTTGGGTTGGATGTTGTGAATTGATTGATGATGGGAATGACCGTGAGTGGTCTTGTTGGCTTGTGATCGACTAGGATGGTTTGATCGACGCTTCGATCCGTGATATGATTGTTGAGTGCCTATTATGAATTGTACTGACTTGCAGGTGGGATCTGATGCTAAGGTACGTCTTCTAACCTATGCGTGTTTAGGCAGCCTTTAGTATAATGGTTTACTAATCGGGCTTAGTGGGGTAGAACTCGCTGAGACGTAGTCTCATCCCAGTTTGGGGAAAAACATTTCAGGACCCCGATGAGAAGAGTGAGAAGGAGGAATCGAGTGGAGAACTCGGAAGTGAAACTTGAGGAGAAGAATTTTGGAAGAAGAAGATAGTCCGAGAGAGGGGCCTTGAGTATGGCCCAGATGGGTTGTTTGAGATTCTATCTTCTTTTGAGATCTCCAATTGATGTGAATAGTTATGAAGTGATTTGTGTTTTGTATAAAAGTTTGGTTATAAGTTTTAATATGAAAAATATGGCCCTGCTTTTCTATCCCATTGTTTTATTGTCTGGGGATTTATAATTGCTTCTGCATGTGCTTAATAAAAAGAAAGGGTCGGCGATATATAGTCCTGGGATATCGCATATTAAAATCGACCAAGAGAAGGATGTGTGCATGCCCAAGGATCGGGCGTGACAATTATTCTTATAAAATATATTTTTTCAAAAATTGAATTTCAATTTTTTAATTTTTAAAAAAATTAAAATTTGGAAAACATTTTTGAAATTAAAATAAAAAATTCGAATTTGCTTCTTTTTCTTTTTCTTTTCTTCCTTTTTCTTTTTGCTTCTTCTTCACCCATCACCGGCCACAAGGACGGCCGGTGAGTTTTTGCTTCTTCATTTTTTTTTTCTTGTGATGAAGTGTGATTATTTTTTAATAGGATACAAACAGCAAAAAACATTTTCAATTATACATCGCTAAATAAAGGAAAACAAACCGTATTCTTGGAAAATGCTTTCCCGAAAAGCATTTTCCTTTATCATTAAGTTTTTTGTGAAACAACGCACCCTAAGACCAATGCATTTACAATAAAAGGCAACAAATAAGAACTATAATAAACCATCTTCAATTTGACATTTTGAATTCTATAGAAGAGCGAAGAAACACGGAACTAAATGGAAATAATAGATACCCAACGAACTATAGACATCCTAGGACGAATTGGGCCATATCCATATATAATTGCCTTGTGCGGAAGAGGAGAAGAGCCAAACTCCTATTTCCAAATGTTGCGACCTCCTCGAAGCCCTCCCGCGAGCGTGTGGAGGCTAATGGCTCACTAAGCCTAGTTTTAGCCCGGATTCTCCCAAACCCACAAATTTGCAATTTGTGAGCTAAATTTTCAACCTACAAGTCATTTTCTTTTATGAGTCACTACTTATCGATTTGTGGTGGATTGATTAAAAATTCAAAGAAAATATTGCAAAATAATATTCCTACATAACTAGAGAAGAAACGCAGCAAAATTAGGATCAAATGACGTAATTACACTAATTAATCAATTAATACCCCTTCAATATTTAATCTTGTTCAAACATTAAGTGAAGCATTTATGCATCATTTTTATACCAATAACAAGTCCTAAGATTCAATTCCTAACTAGGCTAAGGACAATCTATGCATCATAATAACATAATTAGAATAAAGGAAATGTGCAAACAACATTTTAACATTTACTTGAAAGGATTTAAACAATTTTTTTTTTGTTTTCTATTAAATTTTCATATATTCTAAAGAAAAACCACTCAAAGACTATTTTCAAGCTTTTTTCTGATTTTTGGAAAAAATAAAAATTTTGGAATTTTCTATTTTTTAATTAATTTTTATACAAACTATTTTCAAGCTTTTTTCTGATTTTTGGGAAAAAATAAAAATTTTGGAATTTTTTATTTTTAATTAATTTTTATACAAATTTTAAATAATAATATTATTATTATTATTATATAATATAAAACGGCAGGACCCCGATCGGATCTCCGGGTCTGGACCGGATCGGGTCAAATGATCCAAGTCGGTGGAACATCAGCCTGGCTGGTTGCTGGTTCTCTTTTTTCCTAAGGACCGAAGAAGTTGCTGGTTGGAGCAACTTTTTTTTTTTTTTTTTGGTCGAAGGTTGGAGCAACTTAAAGATCCCAAGTTTAGTAAAAAATATTCGGGCACCATGTAAAACATGCCCGGCCATTACGCGGCTGTCATTTCATGGCCTTAACCACCACCGTCTTTCCTCTTTGCAGGCCAAGAACCGGTTGTCCAGAAACACCATGCCCACACAAAGAACGTCAAAACAAGAACGTGCAAAGCGAAGGATGGCAACGAAGATTTTATCAACATTCGTTTGACAAGCGACGAGCACCCACGACGGACGGGGAACTAAAAATCAAATGCACGAATCTTACTTGTGCATTTCGTCGAACATGTGGAGGGCGTGGACTAAAAGAGAGCTATAGACTTGCCCGACACGTGAACTCGGACCCAAAATCGACAAACAACGGACCAGCAAAACTTGACTTCAACAAGGGGACGACTCATGTGCTTAGTGTAGGCGTGAATGAAAAGCGGCAAACCTCAACCATGAAGAATACAAGGAGGCATCTAACTTAGGCATTTCGTTGAGCATGTGATATACGCAAACTGGGGATGAGGAACGGGGACGACCGAGCTGGGATTCACAAAAATCGACATGCTAGGCTTTGAGACACAAATAAGGCCAGAAACTCGCACAAACCAGCCAGCGGCAGCCCAGTCCGGCGAGCCCTAAACAGGGCATGGGCACAGGAAAAGGCGGTCAGCTGAGAGTCCCTACACAGCTCGCGGGGTCGGATGGTGGACGAGCTCGATAGATCGGGCTACGTCCGTGAGCCTCGCTCGTCCACTAGCCAGGATCCTTGGGAAGCCGACCCCGAATTGGGAAAAACCAAGACCGCCCTAACGGGGACATACCGTGGCTTCAAAGTGGACAAGAAGCGGTGGTGGATCGTCAGTTTTGGTTCGCAAGTGGAGGCCAACGGCGGCTCTCTTAGTCGCGTTCTCCCTCTCAACTCACGGTCTCTCTTTCGCGGCCCTTCATCCTCGGATCCGAACCCCTCTTGCCCCGATCTCTCTCTTAGATCTCCCTAACCTCCTCCAAGTCCTCAATGCACTGAAGTCCTCTGCTTTGCCATCCCATCCGTCGCCGGCTACCTTAGGCTCTGCATGGTAACCTTCCCCAGCCCAAGAATTTCTATTTTTCTCTTCCTCGGAACAAAAAAAGAATAGAAACCTGTTTGATAACGGCAACTTAGTTTTTTGTTCCCGAGAACAAAAAGTTAGCCCGGGAATGGTTTTGGAATAGAAATGAAAAGTAAAAAAAAGTTGCTTCTTGTTCCCAGGAACAAGTTTAAGAAATAAGTGAATTTTTTTTTCTTTTATTCTTCTCTTGATAACGGCCATTGACCGCTGTTGATCGCCGCCTGCCGTCGCCCGCCGCTGCCGCCGCCAACTGTCGCCGCCGCCGGCCGACCGCCGACCGTCGCTGCCGGTTGCCGGAGGCCGACCGACCACCGCCGCCGGCCGGGCTAGAGGCCGACCGACCGTCCACCGCCGCCGCCGCGACCGACCGATCGACCGACGCCGCCGCCGGTCGCCCGGAGGCCGACCGACCGCCGGAGGCCGACCGACCCGCTGCCCGAACGCCGCCGCCGATCGTCGCCGATCGCCGCGCCGGACACCACCGCCGCCGCCGCACGCCGCCCGCCGGTCGATCGCCACCCGCCAACTACCGCCACCGATCGCCGCCGCCGCCCCATCGGCCGCCGTCGGCGCGGAAGTCGGCCGGCGGAGGGGCCAAGCGGCCGTGGGAGGTGGCGGTCGATGGGCCGTGCGGCGGCGGCGATAGCGTCTGTAGTCGGCGGGCGGCGGTCGACCGGCGGCGACGTGCGGCGGCGGCGGCGTCCGGCGGTGGCGGCGGTCTACCAGCAAAAATAAAAAACAAATAAATATAAAAAAGAAACTGTTTTTTACCAAACGCATTTCTATTCTTTTTCTATTTCTAGAGTAAAGTTACCAAACGGGTTTTTTTTACGAGAAATTGTTCCCGAATAGAAATAGAAAAGAATTATTTCTGAAAAAAATTGTTCCCTAGCCAAGCAATGTTCTCATGCGCACGCTTAGTCTACTTCGGTAGGGCGTCCTACGCGCGTGGGTTGCAGAGGAAGGAGGGAGGAAGAAGACAAGGGGGAGGGGGCCGGGCCAAGGGAAAGAATAGGTCGAATGGGCCCGGACCCCGTGAGTGGGAAAAAAAGGGAGGGTTGGGGCGAATCCCCAGCCCCGCGAGTCCTTTTCCTTTTTCTTTTTAAATAATAATAAAAAAATCATAATAATTTCTTATTTTTTAACTCGAAATAATGTAAAATAAGTGAAAATAAAATAAAATTTAGTCGATGCCAATAATGTTTTTTTTTTTTTTGGTAAAGGTAAGATTCGATGCCAATAATGTTGATACCTGCATAATGCTATTTATTATAAAATATTTTTGTTATGGCCAAATTATTTCTTAATTTTCTACACAATTATATTAAAAATGATGCTAAGCTATATCTTTAGACAACCTATTAATTTACTGTTAAAAAGGAGGAAAAACATCATGATGATTGCGTGTCCACATTTGTTCGTGATTCAATATAATCTGGCAGAAATGGCTCAAAAGAAGGGATTGATAACTTTTTATTTAGTAAATCAAATTGATCAATTTTAGTTCAAAAAAAAAAAAAAAAAACAGAGAGAGAAGAAAATGCAAAGGATGCTGCGCAGGACACTTAGAAGTTACCCTTAGTTCTGGCTTCTTGTTTCGAGGAATTTGCTGCTGTTTCATGTTTGTTGACCAAGTGATTTAATTCCTCTGTTCTTGAAGATTTTTTGTTGTGCGAACCACGTTAATGCTGTCTCACACTCCCTCTGTCTCTCTGTTGCGTGTGACATTCAGAGGCAATGGGGGCAAATGCCCAGTTACCTGCACCCAGGCAATGGCCGCCGCCACCGGCCTCCCCCGCCAAGTCGCCCTTACGCTGGCCTTCCCCATCCTCTTTCTCTCAGAAATTTGCTAAAGAAGAATGACGATGTGGCGTTGATGTGGATGGGCATGTCCGCAATGCAGTCTAACTGTTTGACAGAGAGGACTGACTTGAGCTAACAGACACGTGAGAAAATATTGGCTGAAGCTCTTACGTCGACTTAGCCAAAAACGACTCCATTTATTTCGTGACATGTCTCATAAAAGGCCCCACAAGTCAGTCTCTGTCTCCCCTTCTCCCTCCCTCACCCTCTCTTCTCTCTCTGCACGTCTTCCTCTTTCTCTCTCTCCTCCGTCTAGCCCATTTTCCCTTCTCCGACCTTAACCTTGAGCCCGACCTCAAACACACCGCCATTGCTTCTGGCACGTTGCCTCCATCTATGCCTCCATCTTTGTCCGCTTCTTCTCCGACCTCCAGTGCCACCGCCTCCTATTCAACTCCTCTCGCTTCCTCTAAGTTCGCACCCGCATTGACCAGGAGGTCGAGGTCCTACACGCATTGATGAACCACGCCGTTGCCTTCACCTCGCTGTAGCCTAAGTCGACCTTGGCGACCTTGAACCATTACCTTGAACCAACCCAGATTTGAGGTTGAGCTGAGCTCTAGATCATAAATCTAGGGCTCGCTCGACCTTAGATCCAAAATCTAAGGCTCAAGTTCGCCGGCCGAGCTCGAGCTCGACGATGGAGAACTAAGACGGCGATGAGGTGGTGGACTAAAATGGCGGTGAGGAGGTGGTGGTCACGTCTGTGCTCGTCCTCGTCGAAGTGAAAGGTAGAAGAAAATAATAAAAAAAAAAAGAAAATAGACGAGAAAAGGGGTAAGGTGGAGGAGAGAGAGAAAGAGGACGACATGCCGAGAGAGAAGAGATGACGAGGGAAGGAGAAGGAGAGACAGAGACTGACTTGTGGGGCCTTTTATGACACGTGCTGTAAAATAAATGGACTCATTTTTTACTGAGTTGGCCTCAAGCTTCAACCAATATTTTCTCACAATGACGTAGCTCAAATACTTGATTACTTCTAACAGAGGTTGAGGCATGACAAATGCAAGTCAATAGATGTCGAGGGACCTCCCATTTCATCATACCATAAATAAATTCTGTGTTAATAGATCATCAATCCCACGATAATTTAGCTTTCTAGTTTGGCCATAAAATTATATTCAAGCTCATAAGCTAAATCAAGTATAATGACAGTCAAAGGCATCGAACCTTGCTTTACGCTAAAGGATCAGAAGTCGATGAAGGACGTTGAATAAACACAACCCCAACAAGCACATATACGTGCAATGTACACATCATTGTGCAACAAGCCCGATATTGTCCTAGCACTTAGAAAATGTCACATGCAATTTTATCAGCTGCTAATTGAAACATTCCAAGGAGAGAAATTCTAGCTCCACCTGCCATAGTGACATCGTCCAAGATAGCCAGATGCTCAAAGAGTGAAGTAAACAAAAAGTGATCAACTCATAAGTTGAAACTAACACAACTGCCGAGACATTCAAACAACTTTGATCAACTTAATACGTAAATCCCAGATAGTGAATATTACACCTACTAATGGTTGCTGTGAAAATGGGTAGACAAGTTTAATGTCAAGTAAGCAGACACTCTGACAAAAATATTATTTGCCAAAAATAATTAATGATGAAAGTAACTTGGTGGACATCGTGACATTTATTTTAGAAATAGAATCCTGGTTGACGTGGAAGAAACTGTGCATATAAGATGACTACTATAAACCAATTGCAGTAAATGTCACTCACTTTACATTTGACTCAAGCAACTAAGAGGGAAAATCTAAACGATCTTTGATTGTTCTTTCTTAATTGAAGGTTGAGTAATATGAGTCCAAGAGCTAAACATTAAGAGTAATTAGTGTTGGGGCTAGAACTATCACCTAGAGGGGGTGAATAGGTGAATATGTGGGATTTTTAAAAATTGTTACTAATATTGCAATAGGACAATGTCTGGCAACAAATCATGCAATGGTAAGATTTTACTTGTGTGCAACAATCTATCTCTACAAATAAGTAAGAGTTTTAGGGATAGAAAAATGTACACAAAAATTATAGTGGTTTGGCTTTGTTAAGCCCACTCCCACTTTCCTGCACTAATAGCCTATCGGCTAGATTCCATTAAGATGAATCAATTAGAGGTTACAAGAGTTGAGTATCCACTACTCAAACATGTGTGACAAATCTTTTGATCTCACACTCATAACCTCTAAGAGATTACAAGAATATGCTCACGATGACGAAGAGTATGGAGGATAAGACTTTCTTTTAAACTTTGGAATTTCTAACTTCAGTTCATGGATCCTTCAACATAATGATTTCCTTCAATACTCCTCAATGTCCAAGCTATCCATTGATAAAAAATTATGAGGATCATACATCCAATCCACCCGTCGGAGTTTGAATGATTCAAGGCAATCCGATTGCTTCTAGGATGCCAAAAATAGTCTTTCTTGATTCTGTTGCCCATACAACAGAGATTAGGTTTTGATAAGTTGAGTCTTTTTTTTAGAAAGAATATTTCGACTTCAACTGATTATTTTAATAATTGTGATATTCCATCTTTGAGAGATTATATCCAAATATACTTTCCTTCTAGACAATCAATATATAAGGCAAGGAATCCACTCCAATGTACTAGCTGTTGCACAAGGAATCAACGTCAATATCTTTATTTCTTAGTATTAAGAATAAGATCTTCACTACAATTTTGAATCTAATGAATAATATCTGATCATACATCCTAGAGTTTCCTCATGTAAAAATTTTCATCAGAAATAGAGGTCACTCATGAAAAGTTTTGTCAGTCTTTAAAGTCATCTAGGAGTTATTTACAACAATTAGTTCTTCTCCAAGAAGAATCATGTCAAGAATCTCAAGGTCCTAATTTTCTCCTCATCTCGCCATGAATGGCCTTGCCATGAAGGTCGTGGTCCTACATATCATTAGTCAAAGATCATTTTATCGATCACGCCACCAATGCAGATGTAACTCATCTTCTTAAGATTGGTCCACAACAAAGTATGTCCGATAATTTGGATTGTGATAGAGCTCGATTTCATCTGCCATCACTCGCTTATAAACTTTCTTTTGCCAGTTTTTGTTACGAGATTATGAGTTTAGAGCAACATTTCATTCAACGTTTCTGTAATCATTCATCCAAGTTAATTTCCAAGATTTCAAAAGTCCATGTAAACACTTCCTAATTGTATAGTGATCTGGTTATTGCTCAGATTGCCGATTTCAGCCATCCGTAATGTAAGAGTACCCTATATCAGCATGCATACATGGGTTGTAGTTTTCAAGCTTTTCATCCATGACAAAAAATGCTATTTCTCACGCATACTTCAACCGCTTTATTCATGAAACATGAAGCATCAAATCAAAAACTATAAGACGAGTTTTATAGTATCAACTATATAATTCATCAGAATCATAGAAATCTAGGATAAAAGTTCCGTTCCTCATCTAGCCAGGAGAATTCAAACCTGACTCAATGATGTCTAGCTAATAAGACATTGTGTCAGGAGGTCATCACACAAGCCAAGTGAAATTCGGAGGGAAATCCAAGCCCTGAAATTATCAATTATGCAGTAGACTGACTCTACATCTAAATACAGCTAAAACGTCTATGAACCTTATGAAGGAGGTATACTCACACGTGGTTTCAAATATCCCTTGCCGGTAAACGAACTTATATAAAGTATAAAAAATTGTGTTGTGCTCCACAATGTTCCCTGCATATATGTTGACTATGTGATTAGAAACAAAAGTTAGGAAAGAAAAGTAAAAGAACCAAAAAAAAATATCATAATCAAGTGAGTAAAAGCAGATCGCAAAGTTGCATGGTCTTTGAAGAGCGCTTGAGGGGGCATTATTTATACACCTTCCACCATAGTTTATCTATCACATCGCACCTGATTATACCTATTTCCGCTCGAATTCACTGGTTCCAAATCCGACCTTTCCTCTACAGCCACCGAATCCACCATTGCATATCTTCTCAGCTATAAAAATTACCTTCTTGTTGATATTTAACCCCCCATATTCTCAACTAGGATGCCACCGTGGCTTTTAATGGTGACTTAACAATCATGTTAACAGTTTTTTTTTTTAAGGGACCAATATGAACAAAATAGTATATAAATCTAGAATTACAGAAATCTTACGTTTTGTTTGTTAGATAATTTGATTTTAACCTCTTTAACTCCAACCAAGTTTGTTATGACCATGCTATTTAGCTATATAAACCCTCTGATTTACTTCAAATTGCTTACCATTGAATTAGTTAATGACATAAACTTTCGTGATATTTTTGGTGCAGTTTTCTTTTGTTACGATTTTACTCTAATTTCATCAGCCGGTGGAGATTAGTTTTTTTCTACTCATTTAATACTACAATGCCGAAGCATGATGTGAAATTTCGTGAAACAGAATAAAGTGGCATTTTTTTTTTCATATGCTAATCATAACTAAATTAACCGTAAGAAAAGAAAATAAAAAAAAAAATAGAAGAAAATTGCCTGGTGTCATGTGGAGAAAGTACCGATGTCAATTTCTCATGAAGCACTCCGCACTACCACCGTGGTAGTACCACGCATATGTTTTAATTAAACTAGATAATATTAGACTGAATTATTTAGTAAAATGAAAAATGTGGACATGCATTTTCAGAAGTGAAGGGGAAGAAATACAAAATGTTGGCTGAATGTTTGAAAGGAGACAATAAAATAAAGAAATGAGAAGGGAAAAGAAAATTAAAGAAAATAAGGCAAAGTACGTGTGAAATAGTAGACCGTACCAAGTGTCAACGAAGACACCCAGGTGGGTTCCTTGAAGCTAGGCGCCGGTTGGATCTCGCACACGACCAGCAACGTTCCATATAGTCACGCGACTCGCCTAACTTAGGGCATGCATGAACATCAAGATAACTCGTGTTTGGCAAATCGGGTAAATCTTGCAGTGATTTACAGTGACTTACTTTTAACTGACGTAATTTATGTAGCTTTGATAGACCAGGTAACCCTTCTATGAAGCTGCAATCCGAAATGACCAACTCCTCAAGCGAGTTCGGTAAATCAGGCAAACCTTGCAGTGATTCCCAATCATTTATTGACAACTTCTGCAACTTATGCAATTTTGACAGATCCAGTAACCTTTCTATGGAGCTGCATCCCGCAATACCTAATTCCTCCATTGATTCAATTTCTTCCGAATCTCGAATCTCAATTAGCTGTGGGCAGGAAGAGATACTCAACCTTTCAAGCTTCCCTAAGCTTGATAGATTCAATAGTCTTACCAGCGATTTACAATGAGACACCTCTAAATCATGGAGATTCTCTAATTGTTTAAACTCGATCTCTCTCGATCCCCATCCAAAGAGTTCTAACCTGCGCAAACATCTGAATTCGGAGAGGGGGGGCTGTTCTATTGGGGACTTGACACCATCTAAACTCAAACTATGAAGACCTAAAGGAAGCCTCGGGAGAGATTGAGCATCATCAAATTCTATCCTGAGTCCTGAAAGTCGAGGAGGCCATGTGATACCTATGTTTCTAGAATTGGGGTAATCCAAGAATTCAAGATTCTCCAACAGCCCAATGACCTTTGGTAACTCTCTTATCTTACTCTCTTGTGAAAATAACTTCTTTAGCCTTTTAAGACATCCAATAGAAGCAGGCAGTGTTGTAATCTTTGTATTCATCAATATTAGTTGGAGCAATGATTCTAGTCCTCCGATGGCATTTGGTAGCTCCCTTATCGGACAATGTCTCAAGTTCATTGTCTCTAATCTTTTGAGATCTCCAATAGAATTTGGTAACTCTCTTATCTTAGTGCAAGACATAGTTATGTCCAACAATCTTTTAAGACATCCAATAGAGGCAGGTAGTGTTGTTATATCACTACCATCCAAGTGTAAGTAGAGCAATGATTCTAATTCTCCAATGGAGTTTGGTAGCTTCTTTATCCGAGTGTTTACTAGGTTCATTTTCTCTAGCCTTTTGAGATTTACAATAGAATCAGGTAACTCTTTGATTCTTGTGTTGGACAAATTCAATTCAAGCAACAATCTCAAATTCCCAATGGAGTACGAAAGCTTTCTAAGCCGATAACAATTCGCTAAAAACAAGCACATCAAGCCTGCCATCTCTCCAATAGATGGGTGAAATTCTCGCATACACTGTCCCTCTAGCTTTAGACTTGATAGTTTCTTTAGATGACATATTGCAGAAGGCACTTTGCACAGGTTAAATTGGGTGCTTCTAGACAACTTTGAAAGCTGAACTCCGGCTGAACTTATTTCCAAGTGCTTTAGGTGCCCTAGCTTACCGATAGAGTTACCAATTTGGGGCGACTCTGGACAATGTTCAGCGAAAACCAATATCCTCAAATTCAAGCACATCGAGATCTCGGGAGCTGTCAAGAGATGGCATCTCCTGAGATATATGACATTCAAGTCACAATTTGCCTGTGGAAAAAAAATTAGAATTAGAAAAGTAAAGAATGGTAAAATGGCAACAAACTTATATATGTGACATGAAACCATACCAAGCATGGGCCCCATCCGTTCCAATTCTCCGGAATTTCACTGTCTGAAAGCTTGAGCACGACTAAGTTCCGCAAACATAGATTGATTGCCTGCAAGTTTGACGGGCAATGACGCCAAGAAAGCCATTTTAAATTTGAGAGAAGATTCTTAAAGTCTCCTGTGAAGTTTCCCCCCTCTAATTCCAACAACCTTAAATTAGGCAGACATAAAAACTCTTCACTTGCAAAGTCGTGCTCTTCTGGAAGTCCTATTAATTTGAGGGCTATGATGTTCTCTGTACCCTGACAACAAGCAAAGGCATAACTGAGCTTACTAGGGCGAAGAAAAAGAGTTCATTCTGTGAGTAAATATCGTATAGACTTGTTCTATAAGTACATTTTGTTTGCTTCAACTTTCTGATTGCAAATGTAAGCTATGAATGTCTTTTGCTAGATATTGTTAAAATAATGATCCATTTTCAAGAAGCACTTAGACCTCTCCTCTGCAAAGGCAACAAAATATCTTGGATATAAGTCCACGTATGCTTATGTCTAGAAATATCTTTATAAAAAAAAAAAAAAAAAAAAAAAAAAAAAAAAACTCAGCATAACTCGGCAGACTTTTCCTATCGAAGTCGGTGGAATTGCTCTATAAATAGAGCTTAGAAACGTTCATGTGATTCTGTGGGGAGCAGTAAAACTACTCGGGAATTATATTTTCGTTATCCTATTGCCTATATTTTTAAGGTTCTCTTACCTTGTTCTCTCGTCATCCTTTTCCAAATATATCCCACACATACACTTGCGCATTAAACCAACGGACTAAACAGTGATATGAAAACTATGCTTCCGTAATGCAACATTGGTAGCAGTTCAAAAGCCAACAAGTGGTATCATACCAAAAACCAACATATATACATGATGATATTACCTTCATTTCGCTCAAAATCAACAAATTTAGTTTCTTGCGACACACAGCACGGACAAAAGAGCACATCCAGGAAGATACTGTAAATTTTAGTTGATGTTTCCTTGATCGGGAAGACAGTAGCTGTGAATAAAATATACCTTTCTATTTTGCACAACGCTCAACGCATCCTTGGGAGACCATAGTCTACTACGCTTCTCAAGAGCTTTATCTTCTTGTCGAATAATTTCTTTTCCAAGGTCTCTGAGCAAGTCATGCATCAACAGTCTGTCATTATCATCAATCTTTATCAAAGACATATGGGAAAGGACAAAGATCTCAGCTTTTGGGGAAATATCCAATGCTTTCCACATATAATGTGGATGGATTTTTTCTTCACCGATAAAGTAACATGCAATATCAAGAAAAATTTCTTTTTGTGCATCCTCTAGCATATCAAAACTAATCTTTAATTTATGATAGATGTCTTGATTTGGAACTAAATCTAATTTCTTCAACATGGCTTTCCAAAGTGGTTTACTTTTGCCACAAAGAGAGGAACCGATGACCTCAAGAGCCATAGGAAGTCCACCGGTTTTGCGAATAATATCCCGAGAAATATGATAATAATCATCTGGAGGGTAATTCATTTCGAATGCATGCTTACTAAGAAGCTGAAGAGCATGCCAATGGCACAATTCTCTCATTTGATAGAATTTAAACTCTCTAAAATCTGTCGCAACATTATTTTGTTGATTCTCCTCTTTGACTGGCAGAAAGTTGGTGTCCTCGTCGTAATAATAATTCGGCTTCCTTGACCAAACCAATCCCTCTTTTCTGCAAGTTTTGTAAGCTGGTCCCGCTTATCTAGGTCATCAAGAACGATGAGGACTTTCTTGTCGCGGAATCTCCTTTTAATTTGATTAATCCCTGCATCATAGTCAGAAATCTCTACTCCTTTGAAGTTGAGAATTTCTGACAATAATTGTTTTTGCAACTGAACAATTTTGCCACCCTTCGAAGCTTCTCGAACATCGAAAAGGAAACTGCACCCATGAAACTTGCTAGAAATTTGATTAAAGACAACCTTTGCAAGAGTCGTCTTACCGATGCCTCCCATACCGTGGATTACTAGATAAAGTACGTCTGGAGAACTTTCATCTAACAATTGCATGACTTCTTCAAAACCATCCCGAATTCCAACTAAATGGTTGGGTAAATTTTTTTCTCTATCATTCAACTTGATCGAAACTTCATCAACAATTAATCTAATGAGTTCACCTTGGCTGTCATATTTGATACAAAGGGTCTGGTTAGGAAGATTGCAAGACATGATATAAACATATCAAGTTCAGTGATATTGTAAATTAAACTTAGGAAGGAGAGGCAAAGATGGGCGACCGCCTCCTATAAATATATATGTGTGTGTGCGCACGTGTGCACGCACGCGGGCATATGCTTAGCACATCTATGGGAAAATATCAATTACAAGTAGAGATTACTTGCAATCCATGCATTGTTTCAAGCTCTAACTCTTTTTTCAGAAAAAAAAAAGAAAAGAAAAAAGAAAAGAAGAAGAAAAAAAGAAATCAATCAGATTTTATATCAATTTAATTCATATGAATTGCAATTGTATATTTTATTCATGGTCAAAGATGTAAATGCTTTGATAATGATGAAATCTTAAACTTTATAGAGGATGCTCCTCATCCATAAAATGTAAAAGTCAAAACCTTCTACCTTCCTTTAAATATATGCACAGGATTTTTTTTATTCATTTATATTCCTCAGTGTACTGAGTCCTCTGTTTTCTTCGTTTGAAATGGATTAAAACAGTGATGGCTAGAACCATTGTTTTCTATATCAAAGCCACAAAAATCGATCTAGGAGTTTAAAAATATTTAAAATTTTATTTTATTGTATCTAAAAGATGCAAATCGAATAATGAAATTATTGGATTTGTTATGTCTTAGTAGAGAATTCGTTTATCATTATGTTATCTTAGATCCTTATATGTAGCAACAATTCTTTGGTATATTTTATTTCTTCGTATTACTTTTCATGTAAAAGAATGTGCTTTCTCATTGGCATTATTGATATCCCTCGTATGGCTACCTATGTCTAATAGTTAAATTTTTCCATTTGTACAAAATATTACTTAAATTACAATGAAGCCAACATTAGTTGAATATTTTTGTACAGAAGTTCTTGCTAAAAAATACATTTAAAATTTCTCATTATCAAATAAAGAATCATCAAGAAAAAAAAATTCTCTTTTCCAAATATATATTTATGTTCACTTAATGTGCGATAAGTTCATACACCACTCTCGTGTAAAAGGAATTGCTTTACTCTATATTTCATCAACGACTTTGGCCTCCTATGGACTTAAATCTTGGCTCCTTACTGACTTAATTTAATAGAGCCTCTTTTTATTAGAATAAAAGAATAATTCTCTAATGTGTTGCATTTAGCACGCCAGAATGGAATTGAAGGGACCAATGATTCGACATTTTTTTTGTTTGGTGAATTGTGACAGTGAAATGGAAATGATATTTAATTGCAGGAAAAAAATATTGAATGCGAGTATTCTAACAAATACTTAAATTTATTTTATATTGTTCTTACTTGTATTTATTATAAAATAGTCCATTTAAATTAAATTAAAGTACTTTGTAATCATAAGCGACTAGTATTAATTGATATTTTTAAAATATGATTTAGAATTATTAGATATTTAATATTGATTATATTGTTCATTTATATTAACTATTAACAGCAACTATTAATCGGCATTCATAATTAAACTTAAACGTAATTGATATTTGTTTAATAATAATTATATTATTTATTAGATATAATTGACTAATAGAAGATTCAGCCTTTATTTATTATTGATATTGATGCACACGCACTCTGCGCTTGTGTAGTCGTGTGGAATATGTATAAAGAGAAATGAATTATATTTAGAGGAATTAAGTAACCAATTAATTGAGCGGATGCGTAGTGAGTAGTTATTAAATATGTGTGAATTGAGTGATAAGTTGATGACAGAGATTTCTAACTTTTGATGCAAGGATGAGGTACTTTGTTATGTCAATAATTTTAAATTAGAGAAGCTCAAACCTTACCCTTTATCTTTGATTTCCCATCCTTTGATACGAGCAACCTCCTTCATAGCCTCCTTCCATTGTTGTGCCACATCGCAGCCAAACTTCTCTTCATGCTTGTGTAGAGCGCCTTGATACAACCCAGTTTTGAGCTTGACATCATCAGGATCCACATCAAAGAAAATCGGCATGATCATTGCTTTGCTGTCTCTATTTCTCAAGCAATTTACCATGTATTCCAGCTCACGAAGACACCAAGCACTGGACACGTAATTTCTAGAGAAGATGGGCATACAAATTGTGGAGCTCTTGATCGCATGCTTCAGTTCGCCTCCAATCACTTCACCTTTGTTGATTTCTTCGTTGTCTCTAAACACGCGAATCCCAGCAGCAACCATGGAGTGATAGAGACAATCTGCAAAAGTTAAGCGAGTGTCGAGCCCTCTAAAATTCAAGAACACCTCATATTCAGCCCCCAGCGATGATTCGATGGCAGCTCTATCTGTGGTCAATGCCGTTGTTTCATCTCTCCTCTCCATCTTCAAGTGTAGTGATCGAGCTTAATAATGAGGAGAGATGTAGGAGCAGTGTCTATTGGATGTCATTTTGGAGGATTTATATGGACGAGCCTGGGACTCCTGAGAAGTCTCCGTTGCTTTGCGGTTTTTCTTGAAAGGGGGAGGAATAAAAGACCATTTTATGAACTTATCTATTAACCAGATTCGTGGAATATTCGTGAAAGATTCCTTGAGAGATAAGTTTGAAAATGGTGGGAGACGTCATCGTAGGCATAAATATTTAATTCGTATTAAGAGAGTGCAAGGAGTCTGCATGATGGGCATTCCCTGGGAATGACTTGCAACAAGCATCCAATCACAAGTGGCAAATACAAAATGGAAAAGTTATCAATCATGTCGAGATAAGATAAGGGTAAACCTGCGAAAGAAAAAAACACATTAAACATTAGTGACCAAATAAATTCTTATCGGACATACACAAAAGAACAAAAGAGGAGGACAAAAGCAAGGGGCGGTTGGCCGGCGCGGTAAATAAAAAATGAAGGTGGAGGGTGGGCATCAAAATTGGGACTCAGTCTCAAACATCCTTTCTTCACCGAACCAAAATCCACCTTTCAATTTCACTCTGTACTTGGTCAACGTATGACAGACTCAACCAAAGGGATGACTAGTATCCTGATTGTCTTTTTTCAAGAAAAGTGCCACTAAAAAGCTTCCTCTCTCTCGAAATGCAGAGCTGCCTTCCTACCACCATGATAGTTCGCGTCTTCAACCCTAATGGAGCAAATTTCCTTCTTCGTTGACCCTATCTCTGTCGAAGTTTCTTCGTTGTCATCCCTAATCGCATAACCCTCTCTGGCAAGCTCTCTTTTTTCACCCTCTCCTCTTCCGCATACTCTTTTTGAACAGTCTTCGCTTTGATCAGTCTCCGATTTGCTCGGATAAACCCTCTTCCTCCTCCACCTTCTATCCCTGACTTATCCATCACAATACCAGCATTCTCCGCTTACCCAGCAAACCAAACCCTATCATTCTTCTATAAAAACTTTATTTTGACATGCATCGGCTCTAAATGTCCAAACCCTAACCACTGACATTGATGACATTTCAATCCCTTTAAGTGTTACATGGCCATATAGTCTCTGATCAGCCTATCTCGCTTGAGTCGATTACTTTGAATGTGCTGTTAATGGATACCCAAGAAGACGCTGACAATTTCCGACTTGCTGCTCTCTGCCAGAGGATGGGGCGTCTTTGGACGGATCAGGAAATCGAAGATTGGCAAGACGAACCGCCCTTGGAAAGAGTGGAAGAATGTAAACTCATGTTAGTAGGTGAAATATTATCCAATCCTTCCATAAATTTTCAGGCTCTTCAGAATATGTTAAAGATGGCGTGGAGAACAGAACAAGTAGAGTTTACTCAATGGGAAGCGGGTACATATGTTGTAAAGTTCCAGTCAGAAAGTGAGAAGAATAGAATTTTAGAGGGCGGACCTTGGCGGTTTTCTAATCATTTAATCATATTTCAGCCCTGGAAACCAAATACACCACTGCACTGCTATGAGCTTAACACTTGCCCTTTGTGGGTACAAGTATATGGCTTGCCTCTGGAATGGTGTACTGAAGATATGCTCAGTAAAGCTGTTAAGAATGTGGGAAAGGTGATGGATGTAAAACTCGATCTTAAAGACAAATCAACAATCAAAGCAGGCAGGGTACGTGTAGAATTCAACTTAAAAGAACCATTGAAATTGGGACAACTCATACGTATAGCAGGCAAAGTTATATGGCTGGATTTTCGATACGAAAGATTGCCCCATTTTTGCTACTCATGTGGCAAAATTGGTCATTATGCATCGTATTGCAAGGATATACCATTCACAGAAGCCAAGATGGAAGGTAAGGAGAAAATGGCATATGGGCAATGGTTGCGAGCAGAGGTTAAAGAGTATAGTCCATATTGGATTACCTTTTATGAGACCCATGATAAACAGAAAGATGAGGTTGTACCCGAGACACCAAGTTCTACTCCTTTGATCCCTGCTCTTCCCCCTTGTACGGACACACATATAGCAGAACAACACCTTATTCTAGCAAATACACAAGGAGCAGCAACATCAGGTACTGCAGTCATTACAGAGAATATGTCATCATCAAAAATGCAGGATGTTCAATATAATGTGGACATTAACAGTAAGTTGGAGGGAGGAATGGAGCAACACATGGCAACTCACGAAACCTGCTCTGCTATTCAACCCATCAAACATCAATTTTTCTGAAGGTATTCTCCCATTACCTTTGATGAAGGGACATTTTACTGGTGTTTCCGAGCAGCATAGGCAACTACAAGAAAAAACAAAAGTTGATATTAATCCCAAGAAGCTGAAGAATAACAGATTATTAACCAAGGCAACCACTTCGAAGAAACAAAAAAGATATACTCCTTATGAAATGCCCTCTACTATAGTCCAGAATCTGGATGAAAGGTAGTTAATGGAGACACCTGTTATGCTGGATGAAGAGATACGGAAGCGGGCCGTGGTGGCTGGCCCTCAACAGCCACCCAATGACAAATGAAACTAATCAGTTGGAACTATCAGGGTTTGGGTTCGGCCCTGACAGTTCAAGCTCTAAAGGTCCTTGTGGCCAAAGAAGAACCTGATCTTATCTTTTTGATGGAGACTAAAAACCAGGAGGCAGTTCTACAAAGGTTGAAGTTTCGCCTCAAGTTTCAGAACTCTTTTGTGCTTAATCCTCTTGGCCGAGCAGGAGGTTTGGCTTTATTTTGGCTTGATCATGTTAGTATTTCTATGACTCGTTCCGACCAGAATTTGTTGGATTTCATTTGCTTAGATACTAGAGTTGGGAGATCTATGCATCTAACCTGTCTCCACGCACCTTCTGTCTATCAAGCACGTCAACCGTTTTGGGATGAACTGCGACATATTGCAATCTCTAACACAATGCCCTGGATTTGTGTTGGTGAGTTTAATGAGGTTCTCTATCAGTGGGAAAAGGAAGGAAAAAGACATGCCGACCCGAACAGAATGCAACTTTTAGGGAGGTTTTATATGACTGCGCGCTGGTGGATCTAGCTAGTAAGGGTTGCGCTTTTACTTGGATGAATAATCGAGAGGGAGAAGAATTGGTGAAGGAAAGGTTAGATCGGGGTTCTTTGTAATTTGGAATGGCAGGTGACTTATCCAGAAACTGAGGTGATAGCCTTACCTGCAGTGGGCTCAGATCACAGCCCGTTAGTATTATCTACAGAAGCCCTTCCAAAGCATCGACGGAAGCTCTTTACTTTCGAGGCGTTTTGGCGGCAAGATAAGGAATGCAATGAGATTATTTTTGATGCATGGAATTCAGCCCAATCATCTATGAACAATCTGCCTCAAAGACTATCAAAAGTTTTTGCAGCTCTTAACAAGTGGAGTAAATCGAAATTTTCAGCACCTAGACAAAAAATTTCCTATCTGCAGAACCAACTTCAAACTGTGGTGAATCAACCAACAAGTAGCATTGCTAAACAGCAAATCCATCACCTAAAGGCAGAGATTCAAAGATTATGGCAGCAAGAGGAATGGTTTTGGGCGATGAGATCTAGAATCAATTGGCTCAAGTGGGGAGACAAAAATACAAAATTCTTCCATGCGACTACATTACAACGAAGGTAGCAAAATAGAATTAGTGTGCTACAAGATGATGATAATAGTTGGGTTCGCGATGAAAAGGATGTAAAGGCAATGCTAGTCAGATTCTATTCTACTCTTTATCAGTCAACAGATAGTAGAAACTATACTCCCATCCTTAACCAGTGCCCGCGGATAGTCACAATAGAGATGAATGAAGGTCTAACGGTGGAACTAACTCAAAAAGAAGTTCAACAAGCAGTCTTTGAATTGGGATCTACTAAAGCTCCCGGACCGGATGGTTTAAATGGACTCTTTTATCAAAAACACTAGGTTATTCTAAAGGAGGGAATTTTTCAAGCAGTCCAGGAGTTCTTTGAAAAGGGAGTTATGCCAGCAGAGCTTAATAAGACAATCATCACTCTAATTCCTAAGGTACCGCATCCAGAACGATTAGAACACTATCGCCCTATAAGCTTGTGCAATTATGCCTACAAGATTATTTCTAAGATACTCGCTAATAGGCTCAAACCCTGGCTACAGGACCTAGTTTCCATTGAACAAAGTGCCTTCGTGAGTGGTCGTCAAATTCAGGATAATATTCTTATAGTCCAGGAGGTGCTTCATCATATCCGAACCAGGAAAAGAAAAAGGGATTTTAAGGCAGTTCTGAAAATAGATATAAAAAAAGCATACGACATAGTGGAATGGGATTTTCTTGAAGATTATCTCCTAAAAATAGGATTTCATACCACTTGGGTCAGATGGGTCATGCAATGCGTCACAACAGTCTCATTCAGTATCAAATTCAACGGTGAACTTTTAAACTACTTCCATCCAACACGCGGCCTTAGACAGGGAGATCCTCTTTCTCCTTATTTGTTTATTTTGATGGAAAATGTCCTGTCAAATCTAATTCATCAGGCCATTGATATGGGCAATATCAAAGGTATCAAGCTCAACAGGTTCTGCCCTACACTATCTCATTTATTTTTCGCAGATGATGTCATATTTTTCTTAGATGGCAAGTTGCTGGAATGTCAAAATCTTTCAAATATTATCAATCAATATTGTTGGGCAACTGGACAGGAGGTAAACAGGAATAAATCTGGTATATTTGTTAGTAAAGATTGCCCTGTGAGCTTACAAGAAAATTTGGCCAATGAATTCAGAGTACCTTTGATGGCTCGAACAGGCAAATATCTAGGAATTCCCTCAGACTAGGGTAGATCAAAAAGAGAACTGTTTACCTGGATATTGGCAAAAGTTGATTCTAAGTTAGATGGATGGAAAGAAAAGTTAATTTTGAAGGGCGGCAAGGAAATTCTGATTAAGTCTGTTGTTCAAGCGATCCCTCAGTATGCTATGGCTATCTTTAAAATCCCTGCATCTATTTGTAAATCTGTTGAAAAGAAGATTGCTCGTTTCTGGTGGCAAAACAATAGTAAAAAACCAGGTATCCACTGGAAGAATTGGGAGGAGCTTAAACATAGGAAAAGTAAGGGAGGACTTGGTTTTCGAGACCTTATGGATTTTAACAGGGCCATGCTTGGAAAGCAAGCCTGGCGTTTAATTCAGGGACCTTCCTCTCTTTGGAGCAAGCTATTTAAAGGTCTTTATTTTCATTCATGTGAATTCACACAAGCAGAGAAAGGAAATAGACCGTCATGGGGTTGGCGGAGTCTGTTAGAAGGAAGAGAATTCATTTTACCGAAACTTCTATGGGTGGTGGGTGATGGGCGAACAATCAGATCTAGGGCAGATCGGTGGTTACCGAAAGGAATTTTGGGTGGTCCAGCTCAACAAGATGAACCTCTACTGGTTGCTGATTATATAGACCCCAGTAATAACACATGGAACATTCCACTCTTAAAAAGATTTTTTGATGAATCCACTGTGGACAAAATTCTCGCCATTCAGGTAAGGCCTCATTCCATTTCTGATCAACTGATATGGACTGATTCTATCGATGGTAACTACACTGTTAAAAGCGGATACCAATCAATCAGAACAGCGACCCACTGTAATACTCCAAACAGAGCACCTAATTCGGTTCAAGACCAGGATATCCTATGGAAGTCAATATGGAAGCTCAAACTCTCCCCAAAAATACGATTATTTTTGTGGTCCCTTTGCCATGATGCTATACCAACCAAAGCGAACCTCTTTCATCGCCATATAATCTCAGACCCTATATGCCCTCTATGTTCCACAAATTCACCAGAGACTACAATTCATACATTTCTTCTTTGCCCATGGACAGCACCTATTTGGGCTCATCCAAAGCTGAAAATTCAGACTCCAATACCAGATATATATCATATTAGAGATTGGCTGACTCACAGAATTATACAACATCAGGGCTTACCTGAATTTGACGATGTGGCTGCAGTCCTGTGGAATATTTGGAAATTTAGAAACAACTTTGTGTTTCAGCAACAGCATCCAAACCCACTTCTAGTTGTTGATCTGGCTCTCGCTTCTGTTCGGACGGCGCGGCTATCCAACTGTGATGGATGCGGCATCAGTCCCAACCGGCTCAAGACCGATGACTTATGGAGACCTCCGGATCCTGGATCCCTGAAGGTGAATATCGATGGAGCTTTTCAACCAGGGAGTAATGAAGGGACTATGGCGTGCGTATGTCGCGATCACAACGGAAATTTGATAGATGGACATACCAGTAGCTTCAGGGCATCGTCGGCATTGCAAGCAGAGTTCCAAGCTTTAAGCATCACTTTGCAATACCTGTTGGAGAAACACAAGAAGAATGATCGAATCGTGCTCGAATCTGACTCAAAAATTCTGATAGAAACGGTCCAAGGATTACGTTCTTCACCTTGGGAGGTTAGAACCATTTTTGCTGAAGCGGCGGCTCTACTTCACGAATTCTCTAACCTTCGCTTTAGGTTTTGTCGCAGAGGTGCAAATTATGTGGCTGATTGGGCTGCAAAGGCCCAAAAAAATGGTTCTCTTTCCCTTGGCTGGCCCACTTCACCTCCTCCTGCTTTTTTTAGATATTCTGTATTCGGATGCAATGGCAGCTAGTTGTAATCCAAACTCTTATGAATGATATTTTATTTTCAGACCAAAAAAAAAAAAATCACTCTGTACTCATTGAGAGTTGCGATACCTAACGGCAACATAACTCTTTGTGAAGAGATCTTTTGATTGATTACATCTTAATGGACCCGCAAAGATAACCTCACCAATCTCAAACCTTTGAATTGTGGGTGGTGTGAAGAAGCCGTGTGCAAAACTAAATATAGTGCTCATCGCCACTCCTACTCTTTTCCTGAAAAAGAAAAAAAAAAGATTAATTGCAAAACGAATTCAACTTGTTCTTTTTAAAATCATGATGCATCATTTGAATTCTCAGCTATTTTTTCACTAAGGGATATATCAGTGTTTTGTGTTTTTGAAGCAAGTTATTTTTAGTGCACCCTATCTAACAACGGCGCACATAGATGGAAAAAGAACCTGAAACTCTACCAAATTTCAAATTTCAAAGGTTTAGCTGGAGCTTAATCCCCGAGATTTTCACTGTGTACGGTCTAATAATGAGAGCGCATCGGTGCAAGAGCGAAATTTGGAAACGGTGGGGACGTCATCATAAGCAAGAGTACGGATTCTGTGTGATGTGGATTCTTTGGAAATACCTTACAACAAGCCTCAACACAAGTGACCAAGACAAAAAGGAAAAAAAAAAAAATCAAAGGATACACGGGAAAAAGAAAAAGAAAAAAAGATAAATGACTAATTAAACTCTTCTTTGACATACTCAAAAGAACAAAAGAGGTGGAGGACCAAACTTGGGACTCGGTCTGAACGTCATTCCTTTCATCAGACCAAAACCCACCCTGCAGCTTCAACCTCATTCCGTGCTCATTGGGCATTGCATTACCTAATTGCAGCATAACTCATGGAGAAATTTTCGGGCGCCGAACATTTTGGTGAGGTGGTGGTGAGAGAACTTGCCAATCTTGAACTTTCGAATTGGAGATGGTGTGTAGCAGTTGTGACTCAAATTGAACTTTTCATAATAAGTACAAAACTCTTTTTATAATGACAAAAAGGGAACCCTTAGCGCCGGTCTCCCATTGCCACCCTTTTTTTTCTGAATGAAATGGATTGAGTGTAAATTAAATTTTATTTGTGCCTTTTGAAATCAGAATTTATCAATTCCAACCTCAGCAATTATTCACCATGTGTCGTGAAAGAGTTTTACATGTTTTCGAAGCACATGTAGTGTGCCCCATCTAATTAATGCGTACATAGTTCGCGAATATCCCGTTTTATATTTATAACAACTATACTTGAAACATGGGGAAAAATAATATTTCAGGCTCTGTTCGCTTCACGAAAAATAATTTTCAGAAAACTTTTTTTTGAATATTCCAACGTTTGATTCACGGAATATGAACTGGCCAAGAAAAACATTTTCTACCAATGAAAATAACTCATTCAAAAGTGGGGAAGATGTTTTCTACTATTAAGAATACGGAAAATAGTTTCCATGTTCTTTATTTCATCTCTAAGCCAAGTGCTTGTTTTCACCATACACATATTTCCTTTTTATTTATTAAAAAATTCGAGTTTTTTTAATTCTTTTTCTTTTTCTTTTGTTTCTTCCTTCGCGGGTCACCGGCCGCCGCCGCAATTGGTGATCGATCATAGGTGAGCTCGCCAGATTCCGATGAGCTCTCTGAATTTGGTGTGTGAGCTTGTCATCCATTCGCGAGCTCAAGTCACAACGAGGTCACTACTCGACTCATGAGCTTGAGGTCTCACCAAATCTGGCAAGCAAACTTGTTGCCAAATCGCGAGCTCAAGGCCTCCCTAGTCGCAAAAAGCTTGCCATTAAATCACGGGCTTGAGGTGTCATGCCTCGATCCTCCGAGTGCATGCCCATCCTTTTATGGTCAATTAAATAGTGACATCTCAAGACGCGTCGCCGAACCATTCATTTTAATGAACATGCGAAGCGAATAATTAATCCCTAGACAACAACAAGATGGGACAAAAAAGTAGAACCACAAATTTTTGAAAACCAAACCACACTTGTATACACATATCACAACATGTCATATACAATAATAGCCGACCTATATACTATGTATGCAAAACAAGGGAGGTACAAACTACAGGTCCTCAATCATTCGAGCCCTCCTCAGAATATACCGGGGACTCTGGATCCGACAGATTCGGATCCACCATCGAACCACCAGGAGGATATGCCGTGCCTTTCCCAAAAGCAACCTCCGGCACCGACATTGGGACCTCAGACTCCAGTATGGAGCCCTCTCTCTAACCATTCCACTCCTGGCAATACCATATTTTGTATTAATGAGGTACCTTATGAGGTAAGGCCTCATCAACCCAGACCACGGACCTCGCCAACTCATAAACCCATCCCCTCGGGTTCCCACCATGAAGCGGAATAAAATACTTATGTTCGGTGACTTTCTTCGATTGACCAAAATGCTCAGGAAGAGCTGCCATTTAGGGACTTGAAAATGTTATTTCACAATGGGGTGAGATGACGTCTCAGCAAGTTCACTTCCTAAGACCCGACTAGGAAGAAAATACGCCCCAAGGGCTACCTAAGCACAAGCACGGGTCAGAGGGCTTACTTTAGTCTCAGTTCCTTCATACAAGTCAGTTCGAATCACATCAACAACTTAAATCACCAAATCAGATCGAATCATCAATCAATCGACTCAGTCGATTCCATGTCATCAAGACCCTCTCACGGTCATTTCATTCAATACTATCTATCAAGTTCGATCTCATCAAGAACTACTCGCTTTAAGTTGAAAATAGATAGTATAGCTCGCACTAAGCTGATAAATAATATAGCTCACATTAAGCTGATAAGGTACATTGCTCGTGCTAAGCTGATATATTGAAGCAATTAGGCTGATATAATATACCGGTATACTGCTCACACTAAGTTGACACATCTAACCCGCAGGCTGATATAGTATACTCCTGATGCTCACTCTAAGCTGATAAAGTATACTGCTCACGCTAAGCTGACATATCAAAGCTCTCAGGCATATAGTACACTATTCTCACCAATTGAGAATTTCACCATTATCATACTCGATATAAATAATTGTGTGTGGGTACACGGTTGGCCATAACCAAAATACAAAATTTTTCCTTTTGAAAATCTCATTAATTCCAACAGTCCAAAAACACATTTTTGGCGTTGTAAACCAACACCCGGTGTTTTTAATTAATTACTGAAAATAATAAATTTTGGGATAAATACCCCCAAAATTGCAATCAACACTCAAATTGAACGAAATAGCAGTCAAATAATTAAACCAATCACACCACTACAATCAACACAAAATTCCGGTGACCGACTATTCCGGTCTAATTTTCAGAAAATAAATAAATAATTAAATAATTACGAAAAATAATTAATAAATACCAATAATGCACACTTAGGCCGGAAAAGCCTAATTAGATATCGAAACAGGTCCAGAAAAATTCCAAGACTTGTTAGATAAATATTACAGCTTATCTACTTGCTAATTACACTACTCTAGTTACCTAACATGCAATATCGGTCAATTAAATTGCTAATCTAATCTAACTAACCACCTAAATCATACTTAGTCTACACTAATCAACCCTTAAACGTTATTAGATCCCTAAGCGATGATTAGTGAGTAAACTCACTTGATTAATGATCCGCTTGAACCACAACGACGGGGATGCTGAGATGATTGACAATCTCCAAAGCAGGGGTGCCTTTTGGGGTCCGAAAGGGCACCAAAACGAGCTAAACAGTGCATAGCAACCCTAGAAGCTTCGGTTCTGCTTGCTGGTCGACCAAGCAGCAATAGGCAGCCAAGGGCGGTAGGGATGGACGGCGATGGTGCAACGAGTCCAAGCGGGTTATGGCAAAGCTCCATGGCAGCGAAGGTGGGCTGGACTAGCTCCGGCTGAGCTCGACGTGGCCTAAGGGGCTTCGAACTACGTGACACGACGATGGGAAGAGGCTGGATGCGAGCAGGACGAGAAATGGCATGCGAGCGAGCGGACGCGACTTCGGTTGCTTAGACAGTGGCCAGGGGTGGTCGGATAGTGGGGCAGGATGGCTGCTCATTTTTCTGGGTTTGTTGGAGCTTCGCATGGTTGGAATGGGGGAGAGGGGTCAACGGAATGAGAGGGAATCGATTGGCTTGGAGGGGGCCACCATGGTCTCCTCTCTATCCTCTTGTCTCTCTTGGCTTGGTCCCACTTGCAAGCTAACTTCCTCAGCAACTTGCATCTCTCAAACTTCCATAACAAACTAATTAAATGGTCCAAAAATTAATGGGCCATGGGGCATACGAATTTTGAAGACATTTGGCTCAATTCCACCTCAATTCCTTCTTGAATCGACTCAAATCAGCTCCTATAAATCCTATCATCAAATCCTTAATTAAATTGACATTTTTCCTCACCAATAGAACCTACTTGCATCCCAATTTCATGATAAAAAACGGTTCTTTGAATTTTCCTATCGAAAACGGCCCTATATTAACTTTTTCTGCCAAAATCTCGGTTTGTAGAAAAATCTTCGAAGCCTGAGTCAACGTTCGTAAAATAACTCATGACATGATAGAACTTTCAATTTCTGAAATCGGATTCAAATTCGCGTTAATTTCAATTTGGCATGATTTTAGCGTAACTTAGCCCATCGGGTAGCTTTCAAAAATTTTTAGTGCAAATGACCCATAGTCGATTTTCTTTGAGCCACAATAAACCTTTTCGACACATTGGTGGCTTTTGGTGGTCGTGAAAATCTTGAGATTTCAAATGCAGACACAGGATACCAAAAAGACAGAAAAATCAATCTAGTACCGGTTGACGAGAATTTTGTAATTTGGTGGAATCACCCACGTTTAGCCACATATCTTAGTCTAACTGACTTATCTCTAATCTCTAATTGATTTTTAACTATGCCATAATGACCTCTGCAGATGTGCACGGTCGAACAATCAGTGCCTAGTCGAATTCTTAAGTCTATTACATCAAAATTCCTTAATGACTTTCCCAAATAGTCTAATTATCTCAAGAGTGATCAGCTTTGAAAATAGCACTATAGGCACATCGATGAAAGGCCCGATTTATTCAATGGAATACAAAATTGAAAATTCAAGCTGTCACATGAGGCCTCGCTAGATTCTAGCGAGCTCACTGCCAACTCACTAGCTTGAGACCTCACTAGATCTAGCAAGCAAGCTCGCGGGTGACTCGTGAGCTTGAGGTCTCAATCGTGAGCTTGAGGTCTCACCAATTGTGGCGAGCTCGTCATTGAGTTGATGGCTTGAGGCCTCACCAAATCTGGCAAGTGTGGTCATTGTCAATTCATGAGCTTGGGGCTCGTTGTGGCTTGTCACCATGACTAGCGACTGTCTCAAGAAGGAGGAGAAGAAAAAAATAAAAATTAAAATTAAATAGAATAAACAAATAAAAGAAAAATAAAAGAAAGTAAATAAATAAAAGAAAATTTTAAAAATTAAAAAATTAAAAAATTTTGATTTAAAAAATAATAAAATACAAAAATTACTAAAATAAGTGCATGAAAATCACATCAAATTTTCCATACCATATGGCAAAAAATATTTTCTAGTTTATTTTCAAGTTTCAAGCGAACACTAGAAAATATTATCATTTTCCTAGAAAATGACTACCCAAAAAATATTTTCCAAAAACGCCATATTTCTTACAAAACAAAGGAGCCTGAAACTCTGTTTAATTTGCAAGGCTTAAATGGAGCTTAATCTTGACCAATCTTGAATCATGTATAATCTATGTGCATTCTGTGCAAGTTAGTTTCGAATGATGTAGTCATCGTCATCTGAAACGAGACTGCCATTGTTTTCCTAGCATGAGCATTCACCATCATTGAATGTTAGATGAACAATTACATAAATTGATTGATAAAACAACAGGAAAGTATAAGCAAGCATTTTAAGAAACTTCCGCGCTCTTTCAAGGAACCAATCTGCCGCATTGTTTTCAAGTGCTTGCTAAGACATACCCAATCTTTTAGTTCAAGGGACCATGTAAAAATTATTGTGTGGACCTCATGATATTATTAATTGATGGTTTAATAATTATATAAGTGATAAAATGTATTAGTTATGAGAAATTACGACTCTAATTAAAGGGTCCAATCCTCACTAAGAAGTTACTATTCTTTTGAAGATGTTCGATTCTCATAGAAATTAAAAGGCACTTTGATGGAAGACGCCTATTGATAGCATGTATAAATAAAAGTTTGGTCCTTTCCCCACCCTCAATGTGAGTGAAAAAGAACATTGTATTCTGTCCTCTATCAAATAGAAGACTTTAAGGAAAGCGTGGGTTAATGTAGAGAAATCATATTTCATCTTTTCAGTTTTCTACAATAAATAATTTAAAGGTTTTGCTATTGATAAATGTATGTCTTCATCTCCCTCATTGTGAAAATCATAAAGATAAATTATCCTCTGTTTTGTATTTCCGCATCAAAGAGTTATGTTATTGCTTTAAGTTGGTATTAAAGTGAGGTTTAGGATCTCATGATTTTTTCCACTTATTGAAATATTATGATTTATGGATGAAGATTCGTTGAATGACAATGATCCTTTTCATGTTATTTGATATTGTTGAAATGATTCTATCGGAGGAAATCCGAATGATGGAAGACATGATGGAAAACAAGGTGAAAAATAGAGGAAATCGTTGAATAGGCGCCAAGGGGCATGTGGGCACATGGCAGGTGGATTCCATGCTCATGCGAATCTAGTGTGTGCCTTACACATGCCTCCCACCCTCCCTGTATTATTATAGTTTTGCCCCTAGCGTGTTTATTTTCTTTTCTGCCCTTTATTGTTTATTTACGATCTTGCCTCTATTTCCATGAGATAATTACGGTTTTGCTCTCCTTGATGATTATTTACATTTTTGCCCCCATCTACTAGATAATTTTGATTTTGTCCTGACTGATTATTTACCATTTTGCCCCTAGATGCTAAATTTAGAATCCTACCCCTATGGAATTATGTTTTTACAATTTTACCCTTATGCTTTAATTACGATTTTGCCTTGGCTACAATTTGGTGAATGTTTGTGCTTTACAATATTAAAAATTCAATTAAGAATGGTTTATTAGTCACCAAAATGGCCAAACCTTAAAGTCTTTTGAATCTTTGATGTTGTAAATTATCTTATTCAATTACCTATGATAATTGATGCTATAACTAAAATTGATATGTTATATATCCTTATTGATGTCATGGGTATATTGAAGTTCATTTATTATAAGAGCTAAGGGATTAACCCAAAGGTTAACCAATTTCTTATAAGTCATGGACATAATAGTTGGAAATTAACATTTCTTGTTAAATTTGTTTGTACATCTGTTTGTACATCCAAAGATAACAAATAAATTTTAATGAGATATATTTATAATTATCAAATTAAAGTTATTAGCATCATTATGGTTTAATTTATGTTAGTATATCATAGAATTGCCCAAATGAGAACTATGATTTACATGTATTGTTTAGTTTGAATTTGATTAGGTAATATTCTTAAAGCATTAATGTATGGGTTTTTTTGTTTTGTGCATATTTACAGTATTTGTATCTATTTCATTTCATTCATATGCTTCATCTATTTCTTTGTTCAATGGAATGAATTTCTCTAATTGGAGTGAACAACTTCAATTTCACTTAGGTGTCCTGGACCTTAATTTAGCACTTTAAGTTGAGAAACCAACTACTATTATTGATAAGAGTAGCGATAATAAAAAGACTTTCCATAAAACCTAGGGAAGATCAAACAGACTAAGTTTAATATTCATACAAATGATAGTTGTAAAACAAGTTAAATACTACTCTTCCCAAAACTTATAGTACTAAAGAATTTATGAATTTGTGGAAGATCATTTTCATATTATTGATAAATCACTTGTTGGTATATTAATAAGCATTTTGACCACCATGGAGTATGATGATTCACTTATTATGCATGTACATGTTCTTGACATGATGACTCGTGGTAAAATTAAGGATCTTTGGAATGAACGTGGATGAGTACTTTTTAGTACAATTTATAATTAATTCATTGTCTCGTGAACAATATGAGCCATTTTAGGTGAATTACAACATTATAAATGACAAGTGGAATGTAAATGAACTTGCCAATATGCTTGTTCAAGAGAAAATAAGGATAAAAACTCAAAAGGCTCATTCCCTTCATTTCTTAAGTCATGAAGAAATTGGAAAGAATTCTCAAAGGAAAGGTGGGAGGAGCAAGAAAAAAGGATTACACATCTTGAATAACTCTTCTAAGGTTTTTCAAATCTACAAAAAAGAACACAATCTTATTCAGTGTCACTTTTGTAATAAAATGGGACATTTGAAGAAAGATTGCATGAAGTATAAAGTTTGGTTCGAAAAGAAAGATAAGGTTTGTGATTTAGTAAATTTTTTATTGAACTTGTTTGAAGTTCCTAATAATACTTAGTGGATTGATTCAAGTGCCATCACTCATATGTCAAATACGATGTAAAGATTTCTAACAATCCATATCATAAAGCCAGATAAAAGTTATGTGATCATCGGGAATAAAAATAAAACTCCAGTTGAAGGTATTAGCACTTATCATTTGGTTTAGATACTGGGCATTATTTAGATTTGTTTCGAACCTTTTATGTAGCTATATTTTCTCGCAATTTAATTTCTTTGTGAAAACTTGATGTACTAGGATTTTTGTCACGCTTCGAACCTCGAGCAACGACACATCCCTCGGTGGTCGACTAAATTGCGACATTCCCGGGTCATATTGCCAACCTAAACGAATCATGCACAAGCGGAAGCGGATAAACAATTTCTAGACAACACAAACATGTGATAGAAAAACAGTACAATAATTTCAAACCAAACACACTTTATAAACACCTCGAGTTTATATACACAACTAGTTTATAAACAAGGGCCTAACTCCAAAAGGAAGAGCCATTAAGCCATCTAGGCACTAGACTCTTCATCCATAAGCTCCGGGGGCTTTGGGTTCACCACGACCCCATCAGGGGTGTCAAGATCCATCGGGTGAGATGCTTCCCACTGCCCAATCCCAATGGGAGGCCTATCGAAACCCACAAGGGGCCCTCGTGACCCCCTTGTCAAAAGCTAATGAACCATGCTATGTATCGATGAGGTACCAATTGAGATAGACCCTCATCAACCCATACCATGGACTTGACTAGCTCTCGAGTCAGGGTGGTCCTAGGAATAAGGAAGGAAGTATGCTCAAAATCCATCGTCTGCAGAACCTCGTATCGTACCTGACTCTCTGCTATCTAAGGACTTTAAAAAATAAGCCCACGACGGGGTAAGACTATGTCTTAACAAGTTCACGCCCTAAACCCTAATCAGGAAGAAAATATGCCTAGAGGTAGCCTATACACATTTCACAGAAGACTTACCTTGCCTTCCTTCCTACACATCAGTACAATTTATATAACAAATGCATATAGTAAATGTACACATCAATTGAAACGTCTCACTTATATCTCAAATAACCATGAGGGTCCAATTATAAGGTCAAATCGTTATGACATGTCCTATTCCATGCCACACAATTTTATCTCATTAATTTCAATAATTCACGCGTCCTAATTGATTACGACTCAACGGCCAAGGCCGACTCAATAGTTAGCGGTCTTTCAACATAGCCGGGCGTCGTCTCGCACGATCGAGCAAAGCACCATTTACCTCTAAACAGCATTCCATATAGGAGCATCAGTCCAGCCTCTACTGTGACTGGCATCTGTTGACTTAGGGCATTCCCGAAGGAGTATCGTCCGGCCCTAAAGCTAGTGACGATTTCTCATAGCAAGTCCATGCATATCCATTCCTGGTCAAGGACATAGTGCTTTGCACTCAAATGTCTCAATTAAAATAATGTACTTAGCCTATTTTCTTCATATTAAAAACACTCGGTAAAATAATTGTGTGTAGGTATACGGTCAAATTGAACCATAAAAATTGATATATTTCCTTTTAAAATCTCACTATTTGATATAGTATTTAAAAATTTTTTCGGTGTTAAAACTCAACACCCGGTATTTTCTAATTAAATACTAAAATTTCACAATTTTGAAATAATAACTAAAAATCAACAATCATCACTCGATTGCACAAATTAGCATTCAATTGCAAAAACTGATCACACCACGCCAATCGGCATTAAATTTCGACAACCGGCTATCCCGGTATAATTTTCGAAAAATATTAAATAATTAAATACATTGAAAAATTAATCAAATAAATGCAAATTAATTGCATAAATGACTAATTAAGCTAAATATGCTAATCTAACCATCTAATTGGACTTCGAAAAATAATGTACTAAGCTAAATAAATTCTACAATCTAATTAACCCTTAACTAAACTAATCTAACCACTTAATAAGCTTAATTAACCAACTAAATCACTAATTAAACTAAACTAACCACTTAAACCAAGCTTAATATAAGCTAATTACCTACTAAGCATAATTAACCTCCTAATTAAGGTTTAGAATGTAAACTCATCGGATTAGTGAGCCAGTGAATTCACGGTGACAGCGATACGGAGGCGAGTGGAACATGGGCCTATGACAACACCCAATGAGGTTTGAAAGGGGCCAAAAACGGGCCACGAAGTCTCGGCGTGGGCTAAGATTTTGGTTCTGAGCTGGGCCGAAAAGGGCTGGACCAAATGGCTACGGCGGCTAGAAACGGCTAAACGGGACGGCGAACGGCAATGAGGATGGCTACAAGCGACCAGTCGGCGACGATGGGCGGCAAAGAAGGCTCGATGGCTCGGGATGGTGGTTAGGTGAGCTCGGCACAATGGGGGATGCATGGGACGTGGCGAACGGGTGTGCAAGCGGCACGACGGGCGCAAGAGCTCAAGCGGTAATGGCTGCTCGAATGACTCTCGGACGAGCTACTGCTAGTTTTCTCTAGTTCTTGAGCTCTCAAACTACAACAATGGTGCACCAAGGGACAAGGAAGAAGAAGAAGAGAGGGCTACAGCTGGCCAAGGGGACAATGGGCCCCAAAAGTCCTCAACAAATATCCAATACACTCAAGTGGCTACCCCACCTTCTTCAACCATATCCGTAGCAGCCATTTCCCCTCAAAGGCTTCCCAAACGAGCCACCAAAGTGGTCCAAAATGTTGCAGCCCCATGGCATACGAATTTTGAACATTTCCCTTCCAATTCAACTTAAATCCTCTCCAATTGGACTCAATTTCAAAGCCAAAATGTCATGGTAGATGCCCACCTCAAATTCCACATTTTTCCTTGCCAAGATATCCACGTTGAACACCAAAAATCCACACAAAAATGGTCATCTTAATTTCCCGGTCCAAAATTGTCCAATTTGATTTTTCGTCGAAAATTCAAGCTTGCGAAAAATTCTTTGGAGGATGAGTCAACATTCCTAAAATAAATCTTGACATAACAGAACCTTCAATTTCTAAAATCGGATTCAATTTTGTGGTTAATTTCAATCGGGTGCGATTTTAGCATGACCTAACCTACTAGGTAGCCTTTAAGAATTTTTAGCACATTTGACTTGTGGTCAATTATTTTTGAGCCATACTGTACATCTTTGACTCATAGGTGATGTTTAGTTATTATAAAAATCTTAAGGTTTCACATACAGGCACAGAATACAAAAACGACAGAAAAATCAATTTAGTGCTGTTCGACAAAAAATTTGCAATTAGGTGGAATCACCCACACTTTAATCACATGCCTCTGTCGAATCGACCTATCTCCGATCTCTAATTGATTTTGACGGTGCTGTATTGACCCTTGTAGATTAACACGGTTGAGCAGTCGATTTCTAGTTGAATTCTCAAGTCTGTTGCATTTAGATTCCTTAACGGCTTCACCTGATAGATTAGTCATATCGTGAGTGATCAGCTCAGAGAAAAAGACTATAAGCGCGTCAATGAAAAGCCCAACTCATTCAATTGAAAATAGAATAAAAAATCAGACTGTCATAATTTTCTTATAAGTTTGGTTGTAGATCTTTGAGTTTATTTAAAAATGATAATCTTATTAGAACTGGAATTTTATGTAATGGTCTATACAAATTTAAATTTGATAATACTTTTGTTGAGATTTTAATGACCTTGCATCATAATTTTGGCACTAAATGAGATTTAGTCGATGAGAATTTTGCTTACTTGTGGTATAAACATTTGGATCATATATCCAAGAAAAGAATATAAATATTAATGAAGAATGAAATTATTCTGAACTTGGATTTTATAGATCTTAGAGTGTGTATTGTTGAGTGTATACTGATTGTATTAAAGGTAAACAAACAAAATACACTAAGAAATGTATTACAAGAAGTACAGAGTTTCTTAAAATTATACACACTGATATGTGGTTACATATATTTATTGCATGATAAATCTCAATTAGTAAATACAATTAAGATGTATATTAAAGAGATTGAGAGGCGATTAGATAAAAAAAATGAAAATAATAAGGTCGGATAGAGGGGGTGAATATTATAGAAAGTATGATGAATTAGGACAATGTCCTAGTCCATTTGCTAAATTCCTTAATAAACATAGCATTTGTGCTCAATACATGATGCCAAATACACTACACTAAAATGGTGTAGTAGAAAGGCGTAATCGTATTTTGTTAGGAGTATTATAAGTCATTCATTTTTACCCTTATCTTTGTGAATGTACATATTAAAGATTTCTATGTATTTATTAAATAAGTTTCCTAGTAAGGCAGTTTCAAAGATTTCCTTTGAACTGTGGACGGGAAAGAAACCTAGTTTACGACACATACATATTTGGGATTATCCAATACAAGTAAAAATTTATAATCCACATAAAAAGAAATTAGATTTAAGAATGACTAGTGGTTACTTCATTGGTTATGCTAAGAAATCTAAGGAATATAGATTTTACTATCCTAATCATATTACAAGAATTGTTGAACTTGGAAATGTTAGGTTCGTTGAAAATGGTGACATCAGTGGGAGTGAAAGAGTGTGTGATGCTTGCATTCAAGAAATAAATGCGGAAGTTCCTATATTCAATACTTTTAAAGTTGTTGTTCTTAATATTATAGTTCAATCCGACAATAATCAAGAACAACAAATAAATGATCAAACATTCCATGATAAAGATGTCAACATTAAAGTTATAGTAGTTGAGCCACAAAAAAGAGCATTAAGAAGATCTCAGCGAGAAAAGAGGTTCAATATTTCTATTATTATATAGTTTATCTATAAGAGTAAGAAATTAACTTAGGAATTAGAAATAATCTAAGCTTATTTTGACAAGCTATGGAATGTGAAGATTCTAATGAATGGTTTAATGCCATGAATGAAGAATTAAAATCTATGCATTAAAATTAAGTATGGGACCTTATTAAATTGCCTAAAGGCTATAAAAAAGGTTGTGTGTAAATTGGTCTTTAAGACTAAGCACAACTTAAAAAACGATATCGAATGGTAGAAAGCTAAACTTGTTCAAAAATGTTTTACTTAGAAAGAATGTGTCACACCCCAAAAACACAAAGAATGGGGATGACACAGCAGTCCTTCTTTACAAAGGACGCAGCCTCAAACACAACCAACAAACTGATATTAACTTATATATATATATAAACCTTCAAATTGGTTGCAACATCAGAGTTTTTATAATCCACCAAAAAGAGAAAAGAGATATACGTTTAAAACTTAGATGATCCAACCACTAGTAAGGATCATTTTGCACAACTTCCTTAAACCATACCAAAAACAAAATAAAACTCCCCAAAAGTTTTCCATGACGGTGCACTCGCTCTATTCGCCGCTAGCTGAGGAACCTAAAAAGATCAAAGGAGGAATGGGATGAGCAACCACAGCTCAGTGAGTAGTACATATTTTCTAAGCAGATCGAACAACCACTATGCATGTATACAAAGCAATACCAAATTTCATAACACCAATTCAATATATAAAATACATATCGAATCATATAAAAATTATTTCTTATCATCAAAAATTTATACTAATATGAAAAACTCATTTGAATTGCCATCAAAAGTCAAGTATCAATGGTCGAATCCATTGAATAATCTCCATCAAAAACACATATCAATGGTCTATCCATTGATTAATCTTTTGCTCAATAACTAATCATGGTCACGACACAACGCCTTGTGACAAGGCGACCAAGATTCTCCCCTTGGTAAGGTCTCCACCTACAAAGCGGTGGCTAGGCCCGAAGGATATCCTAAACCAGGTATGCATATCCCAAAACCCCTCCTCGGGTTCACAGTCATATTGAGCATAAATAACCATTCTCCAATACCAGAAATCCAATCCAAAAATCAATATCTTAAACCAAACAAATAACATTTTGCAATATAACCCATCATCCATTTCATACTCGTTTCTCAAATCATCATAAATCTTTCCATAAATCAATCGCAAAGCAATTTCATATATGTTTCTCCACAAACGATACTTGTATCGTCAAACTCAAAGCCCTATTAAATAACCGAAGAATAATGTTAAAATCTAATAAAATTCTATCTTGACTACAAAATGACTAAGTTATGCCTTAGCTCTAACAAAAGGACTTCTGCACGCTAACAAGTTGCATAACCAAAGCGATTGTTGAAACCATTGGCAACATGAAGTTTAAACGCAAAACTTGATTGAGCCTTAACTCTCTCTTCCGAACCCCGATCCGAACGTACTTATAGTCAATAGAGAGCCCTTGACACATATTACAAGAATCCCAAATTGGCCGCCCACAAATCAAGCCGAAAAATGACAAAAATACGGCCCAAAGCTGCTGGACGCGTACTGTTCACTACGCACGGGAAACTTTGAAATTTTGTTTCGAACAAACCATAAGCTCAAATCACGATTCATAAAATTCCACAGCTCCACAACACCCTAAACTACCATTCCTACAAAAATACGTGGCTCAACGACTCCAAAATCGGACTTCGCCGCTCGATTTTCAAAAATTCCGAATTTGAGTTCCAAATTCGAAAATTACTTCAATTGGACGAACGAGGGGCTTGATCTCTTACCGGGTGCTGCGTTATGGAGTCGAGTCAGCTTGGCGAGGCATTCGAGGCGTGCACGTGCCAAAACTTCTTTCCTTTCTTCCCCTTTCTCTTCTTCTTCTTATTCTTCTTCTTTTTTTCTTTCTTTTCTTTTTGGTCGAGGAAACTCTTGGCTTCTATTTAGCCGAGCCCTCTCCCATCTCCTTTTTCTTTTCTTTTTTTTCTTGCGTTATTAACTTTTCGACTTCTTTTTTCGTTTCTTCTTTTGGAGCCTTTAAAACTTCTTTTTCTGTTTCTTCTTTTGGGGCCCACTAGCCTAATGTTACAGAATGCATTAACTATAAAAAGACATTTTCACCAGTCTCCAAGAAATACTCACTTATAATCATTAGGGCTTTGGTGGCTCATTATAACTTAGAATTATACCAAAAGAATGTCAAAATTGCCTTTCTTAATGGAATTTAGAAGAAAAGGTTTACATGGACAAACTTGGGGGCTTTTCAATTAAAGGAAATGAGCACAATTGTGTGTAAATTATCGAAGTCAACATATGGACTTAAATAAGCTTTATGACAATGATATCTTAAGTTTAATGATACCATAACTTCATATGGATTTAAGGAAAACACCATTGATTTGTGTGTGTGTATATATACGAAGGTCTGTGAGAGCAAGTTTATTTTTCTAGTTCTATATGCTGACAATATTTTGTTTGCCACTAATTATCTTAGTTTATTGCATGAAACCAAGAAGTTTCTATTTAAGAATTTTGAAATGAAGGATATGAGAAAGGCAACGTATGTGATGGGAATAGAAATATTTTGTGATAGATCACAAGAATTGTTAGGGTTGTCTTAAAAAGCTTACATTGAGAAAATTTTAGAAAGATTCAATATGGATAAATGTTTAGTATGAATAATTCGAATTTAGAAATGTGACAAATTTAGCTTTATGCAATGTTCGAAAAGTGAATTGAAATGAGAACAAATGAAAAGTATTCCTTATACATATATTATTGAGAGCTTAATGTATGCTCAAACTTGCACTAAACTAGACATCGATTTTGCTATCGGAAATTGTGGATTGGATCACTGGAAAGTTACAAAGAAAGTTCATAGATACTTGCAAGGAATAAAGAATTATATGCTCAATTATAAAAAGACCTAATCATAGTACAATGATTTTTAGATTCAGTTATTACTGCATCCACTATGGATGATGAGTTTTTGGCATACTTTGAGGCCACTATTTATGGATTACGGCTATAGAACTTTATTTTAAGGCCTATGATTGTCAACAATACTGTTGAAAATTTATTGTAATAATTTTGCAACAGTTTTCTTCTCTAAAAATGGCAAGCACTTTAAGAGTGCTAAACTTATGGAAATCCAATGCTTGTCAATTAAAGATGCAATTTAGAAATAGAGAATATTAATTGAGCACATTAGCACTATTATGATAGTAGATCTTTTAACAAAAGGATTGTTGCCTAAAACATTTAATGAACATGTTGAAATGATGGGCATTATTGGACGTCATTAATAATTGCATTATGATTGCATTAAGTTTATGTATTTGACACTCTGAGATCAATTACGTGTTTCTCTTTTTTTTTTTTTTTGTTAGTATACATTATGGAAATAGATTAATGTTAAACATGATAGTATCTAATAGAGACATTGTGGTTGGATCATTACTGTACTGCTCATTTATGGATCATGTTAAGTAGAGAGCTATATTGAAGTAAATTAGTATCGATTAATGACATACAATCGCCATGACTCATATTATTTTTTTTTTACTTAATTGTGATTATTATATGATAGCCAATTTAAGAAAGATTTTAACATTATGTTATGGTCTTTATTAAATCATGAAAGGAATGCCATATGACCCAAGTGGGAGAATGTAAAAATTATTGTGTGGCCCACATGATATATTTACTTGATGGTTTAATAGTTATATAAGTGCTAAAACATATTGGCTATAAGAAGTTACGACTCTAATGAAAATGTACAATCCTCATTGAGAAATTACCATTCTTCTAAAAGAGGTGTGAGTATCATAGAAGTTATAAGGTGTCTTAATGGAAGACACCTATTGATAGCATAAAATAAAAGTTTAGTCGTCTTTCCACCCACAACCTGAGTGAAAAAGAACATTGTATTATATCCTCAATTGGATAGAATACATTAAGGAAAGTGTGAGTTAAGGGAGAGATATTATATTTCTTCATATTTTCGGTTTTCTGCAATAAATATTTTGAAGGTTTTGCTATGGATAAATGTATGAATTCATCTCTCTCATTGTGAAAATCATGAAAATCAAAGATCCTCTATTTTGTATTTCTGCATCAATCATGAAAATCATGAAGATCAAAGATCCTCTATTTTGTATTTCCACATCAAAAAATTACGTTATTACTTACAAATAACATAACACCCTTCCATTTACATTCTTTTCTATTCAATAAGTGAGGACTCCATCTGTCCTTATGAAACTGCTCATGGTGGGCTTGAATTTGTGATTCCACAAAGATCTGACGCATGTAATGATCTTTTCTAATATAAAGACAACATTTCATTCATGTATTATATTCTACTTCCTAGTTATCCACATTAGCGTGCCATATAAGACAACCGGTGATAATTGAATTTTACGTCAGTGATTTCTAATAACAATTGATCGGAACGATTACATTAGAATTTTGCACAAATGTTTAGAATTATTTTGGTAAAGTTGAAAGATTTAGAAATAAATTGACATCTACCCAATAAGTTTATAATTGATTGGGTAATTATATTGAATTAGTAGTCAATCAAATCTTGTTTTCTTCTCTCCCAATTTAAATATGAGAGCTCTCTTTTCCTAAACTAGTTTTAGATATGATAGTTCGAACTCTCCTAATATAGTTCTAGATCAAGAAGCTATTCTCTCTCCATTAGACTTGAGAGGTCAATAAATATTCTTTTGAAGATTTGATATCCCTCTTCTTTATCCTTGTATAGGTCCTCTGCCTCCAATTTCAATAGCGATCGTTGGAGCTGTAGCATCTTGCTAACCACGAAGATTTACCCTTCCAAATGTTAGATCTATATTCATCTAACCTGTTTTCGTTGTCTCATTAGATGGTATAGAGGAAGCCAAACATAGACGTGCACCACTAACCGACAATGGTGTAGTTTTTGGAAATTGAATTTTTGGTGTGTGCTCATCCTTAAAGAAGATACGAGATTCAGCTATCGGCTGTCGATTATTTTGCTTGACATATCCATTCTTGTGGAACGAGAGTGTGCTTAACCCTACCTACTTGTTTTTTGTTGATTCTCATTGTTTTCTAGATTTGGCTTTGTCTTATAGTATTATAAACTTTACTTTGTTTCGATTTGCTTTCTCATGAAGTCTATATACTTATTATTTATTTTTTTTAGCAATGAATACAATTAAAGAAAAATCATTGTCAAAACATTTAGGACTCAATTGACTAAAAATATATTGTTTAGGACTTAATTAATTGACCTTCAAGGCATAAGGTCCTTTATTATACTTCTTCTTAGTCAAGCAGTGTCATTAACTAAAAGCATAAGAGTAACTCTCCACAACATTTCGTAGTCTGTTCTATCGCATTTCAATTGTTTGTTTTGGTTTCACTATATTAGATTACGTTAAAAAATATGCATAAATTAAGCTAACAAACCTATAATTTTAATTTCAATCCGTCAAGTTTGATCTAGCTATAAATGACATGTGTCTTAGTCCAGGGGAAAAGTACCAAAAAAGTCATAAATCTATTGTATTGGTACTAATTCAGTCCTAAATCTTTTACTATTTGTACCAATTCAGTCCATCCGGCCAATTTTGGCCGGCCGACGCTGATGTGGATGTCGGCTGGATGCTAACGTGGAAATTTTTATGATTTTTTAAATTATTTTTTTCGATTTTTTAATTATTTTTCATCGGAGGCTCGCCGGCAACCGGGCGAGGCGACGAAGCCCTCACTGCCGCCGGCGAGTCGCGAAGCCCTCGCCTACCATAGGCGAGGGTCGCAACCCTTGCCCGGCCTCTCCTAGGGTTGCCGGTGAGGAGGCGTTGCTCGGATCCGGGCAAGGCCAGCCTCGATCGTAGCCCCGGGCGAGGCCGAGCGGCCCTCGCCAACCGCCGGCGAGGGTCGCGGCCCTCGCTCGGCCTCGCCCGGATCCGGGCTAAGCCGCCTTGCCCGCGGCCCCGGGCGAGGTCGAGCGAGGGCCGCGACCCTCGCCGGCGGCCGGCGAGGGTTGCTCGGCCTCGCCTAGGGCCGCGGGCAAGGTTGGCCTTGCCCAGATCCAAGCGAAGCCACCTTGCCGGTGGCCGATCTAGGTGAGGCCGCCTCGCCCGTGGCCTTAGGAGAGGCCGGGTGAGCGGGCGAGGGTTACGGCCTTCACCTAGTGGTCGGCGAGCCTCACCGAGGCTCGCTGGCCAACGCAAGGAAGAAGATAGAAAAAAAAAAAAAGAATTAATAAAAAATCGAAAAATAATTAAAAAATTATAAAAATTGCCACGTCAAAGCATCCGGCCACCGGCCGATGTCCACATCAACGTCGGCCGGCCAAAATTGGCCGGATAGACTGAATTGGTACCAATAGTAAAATGTTTAGGACTGAATTGGTTTAATTGAAAAGTTTATAACTAAATTGGTACAAATGCAATAGATTTAGGACTTTTCTGGTACTTTTCCCCTTAGTCCAGTCTCATGCCCTTGACAGTCACAGGAGACTTCCTTTTTTTTTTTTTTTTTATGAGTAAGGCAGAGTTGAATGGGTTGAAATATGCGCATGTGGAATATGCATGCTCGGATTGAGACTTATCAGTCGTTAGCTTTTGATACCATTCCATACAAATCACATTTTATCTAGTATACTGATAAAGATTAATAATGAGGAGAGAGATTTTAGAATAGTTTGGAAGATTTGTGGATGAGCTAAAGAATCGCCAAGGGGGTGCATAATAACCAAAATTTCTGTTTCAAAAATAATTTTTCTATTCCAAACCTGTTTCTGGAATAAAAACCTGTTTGATAAACCTACTCGTTTTTTATTTCTAAAATAGATTTTTATTACGAAATTGATTTGGAAGAGAAATCAAAAATAATTTCTCCCACTAAACCGTAATTTTGGTGAGTCCTCCCTCATGTCCTCTACATCTCTACCTCCTCCTCCTCCTCGTCCTTCGCCTCTACTCATTTTATTAAAAATAAAAATAAATATATTCATTTTATTCATTTAAAAAAAATAAATTTATTAAAAATAAATAATTTATTTTTATTTATCATTTTATTTTTATTTTATTAAAAAATAAATTTATTTAATTTATTTAAAATAATTTACTTATGATAAATAAAAATAAATTATTTTTATTAAAAATAAATTTTATAAATTTATTTTTATTTTTATTTTTTATTCATTTTAAAATAAATTTATTTGTAAAATAAAATAAAATAGAATAAATAAAATAAATTTATTTTTAAAGATATTTTTATTTTAAAACAAAATGACATTTTTATTTTATTCTTTATTTTTTGTTACTAAATCATTTTTATTTTTTTATATTAAAGGTCGTCGGTCATCGCCGCCGCAAATCCAAAATGAAAAAATTTTGTGTTGTTATCAAACGAATTTTTATTTTTAGAGTAGAAATTTTGTGTCGTTATCAAACGGTTATTTTTGCTTAGAAACTCTTCTAGAAATAGAAATAGAAAAATCTATTTCTGCCCAAAAACTATTTCTGAACGAGAATGGTTGTCAAATGCGCGCTAAAAAGTCTCTTCATTGGGTTATGTTTTTTCTTGGAAGGACAGGAGAAATGTCCCACATTAAAAAATTATTCTATTAACAATTCTACTTGACTACTGAAAGGAAAACATATAATTGCGTTGATTCCACCTCCCGCTCAAAGTTTTGGGAAGGGCCCAAAAAATTAAAATTATTTAATCACTCTAAAAAGAAAATATATAATTTCAATTAATTCAACGTCACATTCCAGTTAATTAATGAACATCAACGAGAAGCTATAAAAGAAATCATAACCCTTTAATTGATGTTGTCTGGGCCAGATTCGTGGAAATTAAGGTACTAAAATACCAGGTCCCATTTTCCACTTTTCTTAGTAGAGAATTATGGTAATGGTGGTGACGTCATCGTACATATAAATAAATAATACGCATTTAGAAAGAATAAGGACGTTACATGATGTGGATTCCTTGAAGAAAACTTTGCAACAAGCCTCCAATCACAAGTGACAAATGCAAATAGGATAAATTATTAAATCATGTCGGGATAAGACATCAATCCACGGAGTAAAAACAGACATCAAATATGAGTGACTAATTACGTTCAAGGGACGGCATTTCCGTTCGCATTTAGTTCTATTCAATTAGTGAGGACCCCATCTATCCATATAAAATGGCCCGTGATGTAAGTGAATGTAATTTTCTACGAAGGTCCAATGCATGTAATCATCTTTTCAGATTTAAGATAAAGAAAACATTTCATTCATGTATTAGATCATTTTGAATTAAGTAAATTATGTTATATATAGGTTATAGTTCGAATTAAACTTTAATGGAAAAATGCTAAATACTCTCTTTTCAAGGATTTTCTCATTGGACAAAGAGTTCAAACCGAACATTCCTAATCGGTGTGAGGTACCCATGGAAATGCCTAGAGAGGTTGACATAAAACATTTCCTTTTTCCCCCTCCTTTTAAAGTGTTATCTTTCTCGCTGGTGACAATTTATTTCCCTCTGAACAAAAATTACATGCTATTAACTTGCATTACATCATTTGCTAAATTATGCCAATGTATTCCTTATCTATTATGTAATTGATAACTTCACATTTTTGTGATCTAAAGCAACCAAATAATAAAAGTTCTCAAACTAAGATATATGTGCTATAGAAGGCCTAAGCTTTTTGTGTTGATTGAATCTTAAGCATTCCTTTTAGATAATTTACTCTTAAGACTTTGGAAAATGTGCGATTGAATTCTAATCTCCTGCTGGTGACACTTTCTCATTGCAAATCATGTCCTTTTAGTTTTTCACAAAATTAAGCATCACGTTGACAATAATTAAGGAATAAACCTCTTAAGTTTTGTTGAGGGTTGAGTGAGAAACTTGATTATGACAAAAGTGGAATTTAATTTTCTTCACAGCTTTATGTGACTTAAGAAAATATCAAAATCATCTACTTTGGGTTGTTCCTATCTGTTATAGTTACAATTTAGGGTTTATTTTTTAATTAATTTCCATAATCAAGTACTCTACTCAATGATCGATAAGATACATAAGCTTTATTTCTGATTATAATTAAGCGTTGCTTCCTTTTAGAATACTCTAAAGACCGCAACAATATTAGTACTTGATTTTGTCAAAAGATTAGGACTCAATCAATCAATCGCCAAAACATTAGGACTTTTGTTATAGTTATTCTCACACAAGTAGTGTAATTAACCAAAAGAAGAAGAGCAACTCTCCACAGGTAGTACGTGTAATCGGTTCTATTGCGATTTCCTTGTTTCTTTGGTTACTAACCCATTAGATAACATTAAAAATACATATAATTGAATTAAAAAAAAACCTATAGTTTAAATTTCCATTTCTCTATAGCAGCACGTTCGATCTGGCTATAAATGACATAAAGTCTTAGCCCATTGTCATGCACCTATCATTAATTTCTACATTATTTCATTATATAGCTTTCAAAAGAACCAAAAACAAAAAAACAAAAAAAAATGCATTGATGTTCAGTTAATTAGACATAGAGAGAGAGAGAGAGAGAGAGAGAGAGAGAGAGAGAGAGAGAGAGAGAGAGTTGTGCAGGGTTGGATCGGCTCAAATACGCCTACGTGGAATATGCATGCTCGGACCATCAGTCATTAACTTATAACATCATTCCATGCAAATAACATTATAACCATAAGGGTTAATACCCTGAAAACCCCAAACTGGTACATCTGTGATAAATTTACCCTCAAACTATTTTTTTGACCACCAAAAACTCCAAATCGGTATACCTTTGATAAATTTACCCCAAACTGGTATACTTATAACAAATTTACCCTCTGTTAATTTTCGTTAAATTTTATTGCCAAATTATTAAGTTAAATTACATGTAACAGTTGACCGGTATACCAATTTGGGATTTTATGCTCCGTTTGTCACAATTTACAATTTTTGTAATTTTTTTGTGGTATTAATCCAATTTACGGAGGGTATATTTGTTGGGGTTTTTTTTTTCAGTCGAATAAATTAGTTTGGGATAAATTTGTCATAAATGTACCAGTTTAGAGTTTTTTTTTTATAATCAATTGGGGTAAATTTGTCACAGTTATACTAGTTTGGGGTTTTTTATGGTCAAAAAAATAATTTGGAGTAAATTTGTCATAGGTGTACCAGTTTAGGGTTTTTCAAGGTATTAACCCTAACCATAATAATCCAGTTTAATAACGAGAAGAGAGATGTCACAATAGTGTCGAATAGGTATCACTCTGAAGGATTTATGGACAAGCCAGAGAGGCATGGGAAGTCTCCTTCACCGTGTTGCCTTTTTTTTTTTTTTTTTTTTTTTTTGGAAGGGCCGGAGAAATTTTCCACAATAAAACACTGTTTGATCACCAATTCTTATTGTATACACTCCGAAAGACTTAAAATATAATTTCAATCAAATTTCACTTCTCGTTCCATTCTCGTTCTACGGTATGGAAAGTCTCTTTTGTCCTGCTGCGTTTTTTCTTGGACGGGCCTCAGAAATTAAAAATTGTTCTATCATGTCAATATATATATATATATATATATATATATATATAGTTTGAGTTGATACTTCTCGTTCTATGATATGGAAAGTCTCTTTTGTCTTGCTGTGTTTTTTCTTGGAAGGGCCTCAGAAATGAAAAATTATTCTATCATGTCAATATACATATATATATATATATATATATATATATATATATATAGATGTATGTATGTATATATATAGTTTGAGTTGATCCCACGTCATGTTCCAATTGATTGATTAATATGAACTTTAGCGACAAGAGATAAAAGAAATCATAACCCACTAGCTGATGTTGTCTGGGCCAGATTTCGTGGAAATTGGGGTACTAGACTACCAGCTCCCATTTTCCTCTTTTCAGAATCATAGTAATGGCGGGGACGTCATCATGAACATATATATAATTGCTTGTGGGGACGTGAATGTATGATTCCAGGAAGCTCCGATGCTTGTAATGATCTTTTTAAATTTATAAAAAAAAAAAAAAAAAAAGATTTCATTCAAGTATTACGTTATCTTTAATTAAGTAAATCATGTCATATATAGGTTAAATTTCCAATAAAATTTAAAGGGAAAAATACAAAATACCTATTTTTTAAGTAAAAATTTCTCGTTGGACAAAAAGTTGAAGCCAAACATTTTGTAACGGATGTAAGGCTTTTATGGCAAATGTGTAATTTAGTCCTAGACCCTGCCGGTGATATTTACTCATGGCAAAATCAAGTCCTTTTAGTTTCACAAAATCAGAAATTATTTTGACAATAACCAAGGAATAAGATGAATAATTTTCATTAAAACTGAGTGAGACACTTGACTACGAGACTTTATTCAGAACAAAATTAAAATTTTCTCCATAACATCATGTGACTGAAGAAAAAACGAAAATCATATACACTGAGTTTTTCCTATTTGTTTTGGTAAAATGTAGGTTTTTCTCTACTGACGTCCATAATCAAATTCTGATTCATATGTTTTATTTCTAACTGTGGTTAAAATGGTGCTCCCTTTCATGATAATATCAAAGAGCAAAACTTCCGGTCACGAAAGGTCATCGGCAATGATATTAGTACTTGATTGCATCTTAATCAAAACATTTAGGATTCAATTATCAAAAAATAATTTGTTTAGAACTTGCTTAATCAATTGTCAAAACGTTAAAGACTGATATTACACTTTTTCTCACACAACTAGTGTGATTTACTGAATGAAGAAGAGTAACTCTCCATACTACATCAATTCCCTGATTTGTTTTGTTGTTAGTCTACTAGATAACAATGAAAGACACAAATAAATTTATCTAATCAAAATATTGTGTCAACTAGTCTCTTTGATCGCCTCTTCCGCGCCACAGCCCCGGTAGGTCCTAGCTCGTCTTTTTTCTCAATTTCTCCGGTTTGGCATCAATTTCCCGAGGATGCTGGCTTAAAGGTGCGCGAGGCAACCGGGCGATGTTTGACCTATCGAGCTCGCCCCATTTGCCGCTGCTGAGTCGCGTGGGAAGCGCTACTGACCGCCTTTCCTGTTTTCTTTTATCGCCCTGTTTAGGACACAACACACCGAAGCTTGTGACCATTCGGCTCACGTGGACGCCGACCCTGCCGGTCCTTTGTTCTATTGATGTATGCGTCTTGGGTCGTTTTTTGAGAGCTCCGACTGGAGTTCGAGTCCCGTTTCAGCTGGAAGCCTCTCCTTCAGTATCGCATACCACCCGCTCGATGAAATGTCTCAACGAGATCTAGTTTTCGTGTCCCCCTTTTTGGCTGAAATTGAGTCGTCCACATGTGTTGCGTTCTGTTTTTATGTTCCTAGAATGTTTGCCGGCGAAGGATGATTGATGGTGGTAGCTACCGGTGATACTCGGTGAAGTAGGCACCGGCTGTGGTTTTGGTTTTGCCCGCGCATAGTCGAGTAATTTAGTTTGGTCGGTTCTGGGAATGGCTCGACGACCATGCGGGTGGGATTTCGAGTAATCTGGGAGCAAAAGCTTCAGTATAGGAATTGATGTTTGAGACAAAGGAAAGGGCGTGGGGGAGAAGCTGCAGTTCAAGGGACAAAATGAGTCCGAAGGATGGACTCACGGCTTAGAGGCCTTTGATTTTGGTTTGGACTGAACTTGGGATTGGGCTTTAGGATTAAACTAGGATTTTTTTTTGCGTGTGCTTTGGTTTAGTTTTAGAAAGTTTGGGCTTGTCAATTTAGCTTTGGGTCGACCTTGATTTGTTGGAGTTGGGGGTAGTTAAATGCTGGAGGAATTGGGCTTAATTCTATGAGATGAGCCCAATTCGTCTTTTATTATTAAAGCCTCCTAATGTGTAAAGCCCAATTCATTCCTTGAGCCCAGATTCGTGTCACTTGCGGCAGCCCATTTGGGGCAGGCCCCCAAGGCCTGGCCCAGGTTCCGTTTTCGAATTATAATAAAACTAAAAATATATTTTTATAAAAAATTAATTTTATAAAGAAAAAAATTTAAATTTTCCAATTTTTTTTTCTAAAAATCATGAAAAGCTTTAATAAATAGTTTTGCGCAGCTTCTCTTAAATGTGTAAAAATCCTTGATAAAAATGTGCTCAAAATTGGATAAGTAGTTAGGGCTTCACCTTATAATTTGAATGCTCTTAGAGACATGCTAAGGCATCGTTTGTTCATTTTTATTTCGACTATAACATGATTGCACACTTCTGATGTGTTAATCGTGCTTTCCCTTTAGCCTAGTTAGAAATGCAGTTAGATCTTATTTATTAATTGTTAAATTCTCATTTTTCCTTATAATTTATTTAATGCTTCCTTAGATGATGTTTATTATATTAATGATTGTGCGCCCACATAATTACCTAATGTGTTATTGGGTAGGTTTAAAGTCAATCTAGATTACCTAACAAACATCTTTTTAAAATGAATACGATTAGGTACCAAAAAGGTACTGGTTGAATAATTAATGCAATCAAGTTATCGACCATAAATTCTTTAGGTACGTAAGAAGTAAGGTATGCTCCCATGTTTAGCTTAATTCTAACCGACTCTAATAGGTTAGTGACGACTCCTCTTTAAAAAATTCTTATAATGTCAATTTCAATATCCCAACGTTGCGCAAGATATGGGCTTAGAATAGCTCGCGTCTAACACAGGAACCGTAGGCCTACTTTTATGACAATTAATACGATAGAAAAGGTACCAAATGTAGCTAGACTATAACCAAACTTTCACGAATACATGAAATTATTCATCCATGGAGGACGCACCAAGCTTCAACCCCGAAATTAGGAATACTATCTTTAAAAAATACGATGAAAATCTTGAGAGTAGCGAGCGTTATCTTTATTGCCATATATGTGGGATCTAATCTTAACTAGAGGGTTGTGTTGGTATTCACAACCCATGAGCAAGAGATTTTCAAGAAAAACAAACTGTGCACGAACTCATTGTTTAAACAACAAGCTTGATCTAATCTCGTAATGGCATAGCCTGAATAAAGAGACAGTAAGTGCATCTTTCGAGCAACTATCATGTTGGCATGGAACAAATTGTATGATGTGTCATCATGTTGAAACATACAAGAGAGAAAACAAAAAATTTATCTTCCAAAAAATCACAAGAATATTTTATTCTCTAATTTGGATAAGTGTTAACTCAACAGGTGCAGAATCATCCTAGGGATTGGTAACCTACTGTCCGGTTAATTCAAGAAGGGAAGATCACAAGCGAGAGAGATCTGAAGATGACTAGAGTCCAATAGAAATATCTTCTCAAGCATAGCCAAGCATCATTTTTTTGAGGAACGTAATAGGCTTGGAATCCTCGGGGTCAATTCATCAATCCTTGGGGCCAGTTGATCAAATGCAACATAGTTGAGAAACCCAACCCTACAATATTGTATGCCCAAAGTCAAATATTTGACTTTGGACCCCATCATGGATAACCTACACAGGGATTCAGCTCCTCCAGATAAAGGAGGAAACCTTTACTCCTTTTTATTTTATTTTCTCCTTTATGCAGCTATAAGGAGTCCAAAAAAAGAATGGCATTTTCATCCAATTTGAAATCTATTTGGGAAATCTTTATCAACAAATTTGATTTGACAAATTGTTATTCGAATTCAAACTTAAGACATTAATTTAATAGATGTAATACATTCTATTTAATCAAGTGAAATATGTCATATATCGGCTATTAGAATAAAAATTTGAAGGAAAATACATATCAATCGAACTAATGAAAACTACAGTTTCAATTTCAATGTCGTCGTTGCAGTAAATTCAATCCAGCTATAAATGACATAAGTCTTAGTCTAGTGTCATGCACTTTTTATGTGAAATTAAATTCTAGAATATGTCATTATATTGTTCTAAAGGGAAAAAAATTAGAGAATGTATATGTTCCAGTGAGTCAGGTAGAGCTTTTTTCTTCTCTCTCTATTTTCATAACCATACACAGCTCATCGGATTTAAGTGATTATGGTCCTCTTACCATGGCAATCATATCTCACGCCTATTGTAATATATCTCAATGTTGATATAGACATGCATCTGGTTTGTAAGAAATTTATGAAGAGCTCATCCTATAAGTATCAACTAACCGACTCATTGTAAAACGAATTTGTTATAGTTAGTTTGCTCATTTATTGCATAACTATATTTGTCCATGATTCATTACAATTATAAAAGAAATGTCTCAAAAGGAGACATTGATCATTTATTTGTTTTGTTGGTAAACAAAATTGATCGATTTTAGTCCACAAAGGAAAAGAGAAAAGAAAAGTGAAAAATGTTCTCATGCTGCGCCATATATTTGGAAGATGCCATTGGTGTTGACATCTAAATTTGACTACCACTTAATAATTCATTAATACATAGAAAAATATGAATTAATTTTTTAACCCTAAGAAAAAATATTTTTTTATTAAATTGCATTGCATGTAGACATCAGGAGCATCTGCATTACTAGTGTTAAAATTTATCAAATTATTTTTAAAAAATTTTTAATTATTAAAAAAAAAACGTAGCAGGGCTGGGTTAGGGCTGAGGTCTACACGATCCTTTCTTCTTTTCCTTTTTCCCTTCCCTCGCTCGGGCCCGGCCCTCTTCTTTTCTCGGCCCGGCCCGCACGCCTTCTTCTATTCCTCCCTTCACCCTGCTCACGCCTTCCGCAACAAGAAAGAGCAACGGGAGGTGCAGAGACAAGTGAGGAACAGGCTGCAGCGTGATCGCAGGTCGGGGATCTAGCTGGTCACGGCAGGCTGGCGATGCCAAAAGCCATGCGCGCCTGTCGCTGGCCAAGCTTAAAAGGAAGAGAACAAAAGGTTTTTAAGGGAGTTTGCTCGGCAGAGGAGAGAAATCGGGAGAGAGGGAGCTGTGAGTGAAAGTTCAAGCGAGAGCAAGGAGTGGGAGTGAAAGACCGCCATCCACCGTGCTCGAAACATGGCCAACGACTCGCTGCCCTGCCTATTCCGCGCCAAAGCCCCAGTAGGTCTTAGCTCGTCTTTTTTCTCAATTTCTCCGGTTTGGCATCAATTTCCCGAGGATGCTGGCTCGAAGGTGCGCGAGGCGGACGTGGTCTGATCTATCGAGCTCGCACCATTCGCCACTGCCGAGTCGGGAAGGGAGCGTTACCGACTGCCTTTCCTGTTTTCTTTTATCGCTTTTTTCAGAAACGTAGTAGGCTTGGAGTCCTCAGGCGCTAGTTGGTCAAATGCGACATAGTTGTGCTCTTCATCTTACACGTGGCACATTGCCATGATCATCTTCAAGAGTCGCCAATTCCACGTGGCTTCATTTAAGTATTGTGGATGACATGTCAATCAAAATGAGCAAACTAGCGTAAAGGGATTTTTCGACAACAGCAAGAAGACTGGTGACTAGGTAAATATGCAATATTTAGAATGTCGAATTAACGAACTCGATGAAAACCAACTCACCTTTTCCCACCTTTCTTGTAGTGACTTGTGAGCTGCACTTCGAGCTGTGGAGGGCCTCGATCAATTAGGGTGTTTGCGTCAATTGCTTGTTGGTGATTATGGATCATTGAAACGGTGATTGATGTATCGAGCACCAATAAACCAGATGAGTGCGAGATGTTGATTTTGGATTGCAAGGGGCTCGTTGAGTTTTGTCCATGTAAAATTGCGTGCATCTCATTCAATCGTCACGGAGATATGATATTCTTCTTGGACCCGACCAGGTGCACTTTCTCTTCCTGGCTTCTGTTTCTTTGTTGAAAAGTGCAACTCGCCCTTCCTTCTGTCTATTCATTACTTCCGTGTCTCTGATTTATTTTCTATGGAGTATTATCCTCTGGTTACTTCTAGTATTTTGTGTTCTGATACCAATTGTTGAGTATGGTATCTATTTTTACGTTTATTGAGTGTTTCACTCTAATACTCCAGATGGTGGTAATTGAAGAACAACTGCAATAGGAAGATCATGCTTGGACTCTATTGTGGTGCAAGTAAATTGAAATAGTCCATTTCAATTGATTTGAGAGGGATAGTCTCCACTTGATGACTCACTCTGCAACTCATTTATCTGTAACCTCATTTGCATACTGCTGAATTTAGAGACCAACATTTTGAGAAAGATAGAGTCCTTTTGAAACATCAGCTTATTCCTCCATTGGAATAATCTGAACAGAGTTGATAAATAAGTTGCAATCTCCTCTGTTGGGTTTGGTTAAAAACCACCTGTTATGAAATTTTGATAAACGTAACACAAGTTTCTCACTGAAGAACAATTCCTCAAGCAGTCAAGGATTCAAGCTTGTTTTCGTGGAACTGACAGTCTGAGGGTGTCGAGAGTTTCTCACAAATTGTACTTCATTTATTAGAAGCTTTTTATGTGCAACTGCAGCAACCTAGCCCTCGCAAGAGAGGGAGGGAAATAGGTTTAGAGGTACTTGTTTATGAAGCGTGGCTCTTCCAAGTCCGTATATCGTGTGATATTGATTTTCCCGATCTATATGTTCAAAAGAAGTCGCCACTAACCACTGTCAAGGGTTGGCTAGAAATCTAATGAAAACACGAGAGTATTGTCTTGATGCATGCACAACCAACTATTTTGGAATCAAGGACTTGATTGTCCTAGCTATTTAACTAGAGCCTTTTTGGTGCCTAAACTTGACTATTTACTAACCAAAGTATCAGGGTAGCCTATTCCAAATTTTAAGATTCATATTAACTATTCTTATAAAATAATTATGCAATCAAGTATAATCAAATTGAAAATGCAGGCACTGACTTAGCATTGTCTCTAGAAAGAAAAATGCATCCAAAATTCCTATGGTAAAGCCCCAAAGCTTATTCAACTAGGTTTCAATTTTTTAAGGATTTTTTACTTTTAAGAGAAAATTACTTAAAAAGCTCATTTTTAAAACTTTTTCCAAGAATTTCTAATTTTTCTGAATTTTCCTGAATTTTTTGGAATTTTCTGAATGTTTATGAATTTTTCAATTTTTATGAATTTTTCAATTTTTATGAATTTTCAATTTTTTTCTTTTTCATTAGAATTTTCGATTTTCTGAACTTTTTATTAGTTTTTTATTATTAAGAAAAAGAAATTCGGCCCCGGTCGCGAGGCCCGGCCAGGCTAAGGTGACCCGGACCGCATCGGTTCGGGTTGGATCAAAATCCGGCCCACTAAGGCCCATTAAGAATTACCAAATTGGCCCGTGAAGTTTTTTAAGGTCCACTCGCAATTCCACCTATTACAAAAAGTTATCTCAAGCCCATGATAAAATTTGGACCAGCCCACACAATCAACATGGCTCGCTCCATTCTTTACCCGCAACACCAAAACCCAATCACTTGATTCGAATTTTTGTTTTGTTTTCTTGATTTTTTTAATTCCCTTTCCTCTTTTCTCTTCCCCCTCGACCTGCACGGGTCTTCTTCTTTGGGCGGTCTCCCCAGATCTTCTCCTCGGACGATTTTTCTCCGACGAACTATCAGTGAAACTTCGTGGGACTAATTCGAGCCGAAACTCTAATAGACTCGACGTCTACACCTAACAACGCCGACCGTCCATGTCCTCTTCGCCGGCCACTACTCCGACGAGCGCCGGATTTCACCGGGCAACGTAAACATCACTTAAAGGGCACATTGCAAAACGAAAGCCATTGCAACAAACTATAAACATGTATACGCACATGAAACAAAAGTGAGATTGACTACGGCAGCCTCTAACCGCAGGTTTATCTGGCGAGGGGCGTGGATTTTCCGACCGGAAGATGTTCATCCATGGCCGAGTCGGGCATCAAACGATATGCCACAAAACCAAAGAGAAATCCCAGATTCGGTGATAATGCAGCAATGTTAGAACAAACCGAGCACAAAATAACGATTTTCAGCATCGATATTTTGAAGTCGAATTCGGTGCTTCATTCGAATATTTTGTCAAACAGTTGACGTGCGATTCGGAATACCAGTTCGGATTGAACATCGTTTGTGGCATAAACCAGGAGTATTAAGCTCTAAATCAACGTTATCGGAAAAAAAAAATCAGTATGATTTTTGTACGATTTGCCCAAAATCTCGTCGTTTCGGTCTCACGTTCTTGAACTTAATAAGCTAGGGAGGAGCGGAGCGTCTCCGGGGTTACTTGGTTCGGGAGCCTGCTGTGACGAACGACGACGAGCGAGTTGGCTTCCGACGAAGGTCGAGGATGATTCAGGCGATCCACCAGCAAACGGAACAAATTCCTCACTCTAGGTTTCTCTCTCCGTTCTCTCTCTCTCTTCCTTCAAGCTTCTCTCCTTCTTGTTTCAAACAAGCAAGCACCCCTCGCTTTTAAGGGCAACCGGAAAGCGCGCATGGCCTCTGCCGTGCCAGCTTGCCGGCCGGCTAGCCTGATCCTGACCCCTGGGATCACGCCGCCACATGCCCTCCTCGGGATCCTCTGCCTCCTCTAGCTTGCACGTTGCTTTTCTTTTGCAGAAGCGTGAACGGCGTGAAGATGAAGAAGAAGACCAGTGCGCGGGCCGAGCTGGAGGGTAAAAGAGATGGGTCAGCCCGCGCGGGGAAAAGGGAAGAGAAGAAAAGGGGGTGGGCCGGGTCCATCCGAGAAAAGAAAAGAAATAAGGGCGGGTCCACCCTTATTTCTTTCCTTTTTAACAACTAATCTTTTAATTCTTTTAATTGATTTTTTTCCATCTTTTTTTATATTTTCTATAAAGTCTATCAGTTTTAATGCAAATGCTCATGCAATTTTAATGAATTTTTTTATTTTTTTCAGGGATTAAAAATCAATCTCTAATTTTTTTATGCAATTAAACCCTAAATTAGATAGCCAAAATTTAGGTGTCAATAGCAATTACTCTCAAGATTTTTCTTGTACTCTGAAGACTGGTTTTTAAAGCAGGCATCTATTAGATGCCTGCTATAAAAGTTTAAGTTCAGCTCTTGGAATCTCTTAAAAGCAATTCTATGCTCCATTAGTGTGAGTGTCACCAATGCTTTGCGTCTCTTCAGAGGATATTGAAATAAATAATTAATAATCTTGTTACCTATGTTATGAATATGCAAATTCTTCAGCGTCGCTTGTGCTTAGTTTTATGCAAAAAATTCACACCTCCATTTTTGCCTATTATGATGGTTAAACCTTGGACTATTTTTTATTTAATTTTGGTTTTTATCTTTGCAGCGTACATAAATTTCACAACTCCAGGCATCAAGGTTTAAGGCCCGGCCTCGATGGACTCAAGCATGAGAAACAGCACCAGAATCCAAGGCTTGACCTTGATGGACCTTGGCATCGAAGTTCGAGGCTTGACCTTTATAAACTCGGGCCAAGTGCTAGGGATCCAGACATGCACACTACATTCTTCGGCTCGGCTTCAGTGGACCCAAGATTAGTGTTTGTGCTCGTGCCTAGGATCTAGGTCTCCGGGCTTGAGATTCTAGTGCTTGTGTTGGGTTCCTTTGCTATGTGTAAGTCACTAGGAAAATTTTGCGAAACAATAAAAAGTCTTTTTCAATTCATTTTCAGTGCTTAATGAAATGCTAGAAAATACTGTTATTTGCTTTAAAAATGACTCTCCTGAAAATATTTTTTTAGAAAATGCCACGTTTTTCGCTAAACAAATGGAGCCATAGTATGTCCTAGAAATACTGAAATTGACTAGAATTGGTGCTAGAGGGCCTGATTATGAAATTTATACAAATTCAAAGACTTAATTAAGCAAATAAAAAGTGGAAGATTTAATTCAAAAAAGAAAGTAAATTCATATTGAATAATATAATATTTCTAAAGAATAAACAAATATAAAAGCATAGTTATGAAGGAAATATTCGGTGGTTTGTTATCACCACATCAGCATCATATGTGGCATATATTTCTTTCATTCATATCCACTAACATATTAACACATGTCCACCAATCTATGTCAGCAGCTGACATGGAATCCAAAAAAATTTAAAAATCTCTTCATCTCTCTCTTCTTCCTCAGTGGCTGCCGGACCTCCGCTCCTCCCCTGTCATCACCACTAGCGAAGTTGTCGGTGCCGTGACCAAGCTGACCATTGCTGCGTCCAGGCGAGCATGGCCGGCTCCCTCTATTTTCTCCGTCTTTAGATATGGTCTTCCGTGCGCTCATCCATGGCCGTTGTCGGTATCCTTCACCCATGGTCGAATGCGTTCCATCATCGTCTCTGTCGTTCATCCGTGGCCGGCCACAAGCTGATTGCAGGGGACGACGTATCTCAATATTTGAGCTTTTTCCATGCCTCCAAGATCTTAACCTTGCTCATTGCGATAGCCGACTACAGGCCGACTACAAGAAGACAGCTTCTCTATTAATTTTACCTTGATATTTGAGCTTTGTCCATGGCCTTTGAGATCTCAACCTCGCTCGTCGCCATGGACAAGACTATGTCTGGAGGCACGACTCCATTCTAGATCTGGATGGAAAACAACTGCAAGCAGCCATGACGATGAAGGGTTGGCTTGGACATTGATGGGGCTGACCACGAGCCGACTGCAAGGGACGACAAAGCCGGCCACGAGCGACGACGGTGGAAGATGGAGGCGAGCAAGTGCACAACAGAGGAAGCATCAGGCCACCCAGCAACTGACATGGTACTAACAAATCGCTGAATATTTTCTGGTGTTGATGAGAGAAGTGGAGGTCCATCGGGTCCCGCCAGAATGAAATCGCAAGTTTACCCATACAAAAGTGGCTCAATAATGGCCAAATGTGTGGGGCCCGCGAGTATATTAGGCCCAGTTTGGTTTAGCATTGAAATGGGCTTTGGGACTCTAAAGTCTCTTGGCCAAATGCAAACGCGTTTGGTTCGTGTTTTTGTTCAATTTTAAGAAAATACAATTACATCTCCTAAGGACTCTAAAGGCTTTTAGTCAAAAGCAAGTCTTGACGTACTTTGGAAAGTTGTATTTTTGGAATGCAAATAGCCTCGTTATTGTTCATCTTTTTCAACTGACTGTTGCATGGAAAAGCTGATCGGAGGCTGACAACCGCTGGTCAAGGGGTGGTGCACATCGGTGATCGTTGCTGGACCTTAGGCGACGTTCGAATCGTTTGACCCAGGCGACTGATGGCTTGAATCGCGCGACCCCAGGTGAAGGCTAAATCGAGGCGGGTGATGCTCGGGTTCGGCCGTCGCCTAGGGTCACATGACCTTAGGCGGCCGTCGCTTGGGTGCCCGACCCCGGGCGACGGCCGCCTGAGGTTGTACATCGCCTAGGTCGAGTGACCCTAGGTGACCGATGCTTGAGGTCGCGTGCAGCGGCTTGAGGTTGTGCGAACACTTGACGCCTAGGGTCGCACACACGAGGTGGGCAACCTCAAGTGGCGGCAGCTGGGGGCCAGATCTGGTTGTTTGGCAGCTAGAATTGGCCGTTTGGCCGCCAGATTCGACGGTCCAGCAGCCAAATCTGGCCGATTCGGCAGCTACACTTCAAAAAAAGAAAAAATACAATTTTTTGTTTTTTTAATTTAACAAAAATCCCTTACAAATGCAATTTTTACCAAATAATATTTCGCCCAAAGTCGTTTTACAATGCACCTTAAAACTACAATTTATTAAACGCTATTTGCATTTTCACAAACTCCTTTAACTCAAAGGTTTTTGCATTTCCCAATGATATTTGTCCAAAGCCGAACCTAACGGGCCCTTAGTCTACTAAAGTGAGTCCCAAATGAAAGATCAAGATTCGAAAAGAATTCTCCATGCCGTAGAGACTGGTGTTCGACAAAAAAAAAAAAAAAACAAAAAACAAAAAAGAGAAGACTTTGAGGGAGGCCTTCCAGAAAAGCTAGGGGGGTGCTTCCCTACGAGATTTGAATTCATTCACTAATTTATTCTAATATACTCTCATCTTTGATTTTATTATAGTGGGTGAAATGATTTTCATGTTATTAGACAAACAATGTACATAACAATGCTTCTTGAAAGTTCTTATAACTTTGAAAAAATCATAAAAAATTATTAAAGATATAAGATGCTCAGTGTTAGACAAAGCCAAATCTCGTGTGTGTGTGTGTGTGTGTGTGAATGTGATGCAGCCCACATTGAAGACCGGCTCCCTCGACCAAGAAGATCGGCCCGCATTAAAGCTCGATGAAACTGAGAAGCCATAACGACATCTTGAGTCCATCCCGGAAGCTTGAAAGACACTTGGAAGCTCACGTGACGCTTTTATTAGTTTATAGTTTCCATACTCTTTACTATTTCTCCTATTTTCAATGCTCCGTTTTTATTTCTCCTAGTTTTCAACGCTTTGTCTTTATTTCTCCTAGTCTCAACGTTCTGTTTTTATTTCTTAGATGATATAAGCCAATCCCTTGTAGAAGACAGATAGCTTTTGATGAATGAAAGAAAACTTTGCTTGAAGCAAGTATCATGAACCTTGTAGAGTTCATCTCCTTGAAAACCTAGAAGAGTTTTCACTCCATCCTTGAAGAGTCGGAGCTTTCGAAATTTGCATCCTTGAAGAGTTGCAGTCATCGATCTAGAAGAATCGGTGTCCCTTTCAACTTCCTTGGAGGCCTAGAAGAGCAACCAACGAAGTTCCTATCTTTTCCTATTCTGTTCGTTACTTCCAACCCAATTTCGACTATCCTACAGTACTTATTTCAGAAAACCCAAAACACAGAAATTGTAGATCCAGAAGTCTTTGTTCATTTGGCTTTGGAATCAGGTTGATCCGATTTGTATCGACAAAGATACGACTGTTCTCCTGAGCTTGCGCAGTGCTGAAATTTCTGCTCGTCCTGTTTCCGTGTGCGAGTCACTCTCCCGATCCTACTTGTTGAGAAAGCCTACCCTAGGCTTGCATCATTTGGTATCAGAGCTTTGGAGGAGAGGACAATGCCTCCAAGACAAGCTAGGCGTCGTGGCGGCAGAACCGTTCCCCTCAATGAATTGCACACACTCGCTGAGAATATGCAACAACAAATTGATGAATTGACGCGAGAAGTTCAGCGTTTGAGGGCTGAAGCAAATAATTCTCCACCCCGTTCCAGGACTGAAAATTCCCATGGTGACTCTTCCTCTTCGGAGAGTGTTCAATCTATTCACGGTCGGAGGCATGTTCGACATCGTTTACAACATATTCGTGAGCCAGATTGGGAAAAGGAAATCAAGAAAGATGTTCCGGAATTTATAGGTAATGAGTCTCCTGATGAAATTGTTGATTGGCTAACACTTGTGAATGAGGTGTTTGAGCATCGGAATGTTCCGGAGAATCGTCGCGTTGGGATCATTGCTATGCGATTCCGAGGCAAGGCGATTGCTTGGTGGAGATGTGAAAAACAAACTCGCCAAGCCATTGGCAAAGCACCAGTCACTTCGTGGAGAAAGATGGAGGGCAAGATTCAAAAATATTTTCTTCCCAAAGGATATAAGAGAGAGCTCTACCAACGGTACCAAAATTTAAAACAAGGTACGCGAACGGTGGACCAATACACCAATGAATTCAATGAGTTGGTGATTCATAACAATATCCAGGACCCAGAGGATGTGCTTGTGAACAAATACTTGAACGGTCTTCAATTTTACATTCAAGACGCCTTGGAAGTCCTCGACATTTGGGACTTAGGAAATGCACACCAACGGGCACTCAAAATGGAGCGCTCTCATTCTCGAAGACAGCAATTTGCTAGTAAGCCTTCTACTCAACCCCATGTTTCGAATCAACCTGCTACATCCGAAATACGTTGCTATTCTTGTGGGGAGTTGGGTCATCGTGCTAGCAATTGTCGAATCAATAAGAATCGACCAGCCAGTAAAGCCTTTTTGGTGGATGATGATTCTGATGAGAATGCTGAGAATCCACTTGAAGAGGAGTTGAAAAATGATGAAGAAGCTGCGGATGATGAACAAATAGTGCATGCTGACACTGGCGAACTTCTTATGGTGAGGAAAATTTTTCCTACTCCTCGAGATGACACTTTGAGATAGGTGGCTGCGTACCAATATTTTCCATTCTGCTTGCACAATCATGGGAAAGGTATGTCAATTAATTATTGACTCTGGTTGTTGTGAGAATATAATTTCTGAAGTAGCAGCAAACAAGTTGAAGTTGGAATTAAAAGCACACCCTACGCCTTATAAAATGTTGTGGTTGAAGATAGGCGCTGAGGTAACTGTTTCAAAAAGATGTCTTGTTAATCTATCTATTGGTTCTGTTTATAGTGACAAAATATGGTGTGATGTTCTGCCGATGGATGCTAGTCACATTATTCTTGGTCGACCATGGCAATTTGATAAGAGGACTATGCATGATAGTTATTGAAATACATATTCTTTTGAATTTGGAGGCAAGAAGATTACGTTGGCACCTAGTAAGGTGGGAGATTCTTCTGATGATGATGACAAGAATTCGAGGACGAATTCTTTTAAAGATGGGGAGGATGATGCAGCCCACATTGAAGACCGACTCCCTCGACCAAGAAGATCGGCCCGCATTAAAGCTCGACGAAACCGAGAAGCCATAACGACATCTTGAGTCCATCCCGGAAGCTTGAAAGACACTTGGAAGCTCGCGTGACGCTTTTATTAGTTTATAGTTTCCATGCTCTTTACTATTTCTCCTATTTTCAATGCTCCTTTTTAATTTCTCCTAGTTTTCAACGCTTTGTCTTTATTTCTCCTAGTCTCAACGTTCTGTTTTTATTTCTTAGATGATATAAGCCAATCCCTTGTAGAAGACAGACGACTTTTGATGAATGAAAAGCTTTGCTTGAAGCAAGTATCATGAACCTTGAAGAGTTCAACCCTTGAAAACCTAGAAGAGGTTTCACTCCGTCCTTGAAGAGTCGGAGCTTTCGAAATCTGCATCCTTGAAGAGTTGCAGTCATCGATCTAGAAGAATTGGTGTCCCTTTCAACTTCCTTGGAGGCCTAGAAGAGCAACCAACGAAGTTCCTATCTTTTCCTATTCTGTTCGTTACTTCCAACCCAATTTCGACTATCCTACAGTATTTATTTCAGAAAATCCAAAACACAGAAATTGTAGATCCAGAAGTCTTTGTTCATTTGGCTTTGGAATCAGGTTGATCCGATCTGTATCGACAAAGATACGACTGTTCTCCTGAGCTTGCGCAGTGCTGAAATTTCTGCTCGTCCTGTTTCCGTGTGCGAGTCACTCTCCCGATCCTACTTGTTGAGAAAGCCTACCCTAGGCTTGCATCAGAGTGTGTCATTAATTACCGATTAATTAGTTACTAGTTAACTGGATAAAGAAAACAGTTGGATTTGTATGCTGATTAATTTATTAGATCAAACTTGCTCTATTTCTTTTGTTCTTTCTGGGTTCTTCTTTGTTTTGGCACTTTAAGTGCAAGCACACAACACTCTATTAGAGAGTTTTAAGAGCATTGTTCTTTGTCTAGATTAAAAGCAGAGATAGAAGCAAAAAATTATAGAGAGAAGGTTAACAAAAGCTAGACATAAATCTGAATTACTTATTTGGCCATATATATTGTCACCATTAAAAGAGACTTAACGATAATAAAACCAGACTTAACGATAATAAAACCATCTTTGTGAGAGAATTTAGCTCTAATATATCTATAGAGAGAAGGTGCACGCTCTTCACACCCTAGGATTTGGCAGAGCAGTAGACCTTTTCGATGGAACCGTAGTGCTGAAATTGATGATGCTTCCAGTTGTTCCGTTCTGGTCTTCAAGTTTGATCTACTGAATAAACCTCTCAATTAATTCTTGCATATCCAACATTCTCCATAGATTTCATCGTGACCAAACTCGCCTAGCAGTGGGCATCCATGAACATAAGGATAACATGCGTTTGGCACATTAGGCAAACCTTGCAGTGATTCAGAGTGACAGAGGCGTAATGTCCGCAACTCATGTAGTTTTGACAGATCAGGTAACTTTTCTATGGAGTTGCATTCCAGAATTGATAATATCTCCAGCGCTTCCGATCCTCCCAAATCTCGAATCTCGATTAGGCGCGAGCAATTCCTCACTGTCAGCTCTTTGAGATGCCCTAAACTTGATAGACCCGATAGCGTCATCAGCGATTCACATTTGTCCACCCACAAATAATGGAGATTCTCCAACTGTTCAAACTCTATCTCTCTCAAACAACATCTAAATAGTACGAATGTGGACAAATATCTCAAGTTGGAAAAGAATGGTTGTTCTATCGGTGACTTGACATATCTTAATTCCACATGACGAAGATTGGAAGGAACCCTTGTGAGAGATCGAGGATCACCACAAGGTATGCGAAGTGCCAAAAGCTGAGGAGGCCATGACATATCTATACTTAGATTCCACCCCTCCACTTTTGATGACTCCCTGATCCGTTGGATATTTCTACAACCGTCCGATTCCAACACTTTGAGATTCTCCAGCATCCCTATGGCCTTTGATAGCTCTCTTGTCGCTTTCTCAGACAGAATTAAGTGCTCCAGCCTTTTGAGATTTCCAATTGAGTGTGGTAGCTCCCTTATCAAAGTGTGTCCCAAGTGCATTTTCTTCAATCGTTGGAGATCTCCAATAGAATTAGGTAACTCTCTGATTTTTGTGTCAATCAAAATCAATTCAAGCAACGATCTCAATTTCCCAATGGAGTCCGGAAGCTCTCCAAGTTGATGACAATACTTTAAAGACAAGCACTTCAAGCCCACCATCTCTCCAATAGATGGATGAAGCTCTTGTATACACTGTCCCTCTAGCTTTAGGCTTGACAGGTTCTTTAGACCGCATATTCCAGAAGGCACTGCAAACAGGTCAAATTTGAGGCTTGTGGACATCTTTGACAGCTGAACTTGGGCTGCAATTATTTCCAAGCGCTTTAGGCGTTCTAGCTTACAGATAGAGCCACAGATTTGTGGGGACTTTGGACAATGTTCATCAAAAACCAATATCTTCAAATTCAAGCACGTTGAGAAGTCAGGAGTTGTTGAGAGATGGCATCTCGTGAGATGTATTACTTTCAAGTTATGGTTCGCCTAGGAAACAAATAAGAGTTAGAAAAGTAAGACAAGGCAAATGGCAACAAACAGATACATGTGATATGAAATCATACCAAGCATGGGCCCCATCCATTCCAATTCTCTGGAATGTTGCTATTGGAAAGCTTGAGCACAGCTAAGTTCCCCAAACATAGATTGATTGCTTGCAAGTTTGAAGGGCAACGACGCCAAGAGAGCCATCTTAAACTCGAGAGAAGATCCTTAAAATCTCCTACCAAGTTCCCCCCCTCTAATTCCAACAACCTTAAGTTAGGCAACGTTGAAAACTCTTCACTTGTAAAGTCGGGCTCTTTTGAAAGTCCAGTTAATTTGAGTGCTATGATGTTCTCTGTTCCCTGACCACATGAGAAGGGACAAGTGAACTTTTTACAGTAAAAAGAAAAAGAAAAAAAAGAATGCATTTCGTGAGTAGATATTGCATAGGCTTGTTTTATAAGTAAACCATTCTGTCTACTTTCAAATTGCAAATGGAAGCTATTAATATATTTTGCTAAACATTAATTATTATATTACCTTCATTTCGCTCAGAATAAACAAATTTAGATTTCTGTAACGAGCAACACAGACTAAGAACACTTCAGGAATATACTACAAACTTCGAGCTGATGTTTCCTAGATCGAGAAGACAGTAGTTTTTAGTAAAATGTACCTTTCTATTCCGTACTATGTCAAACGCAATTTTGAGGGACCATAATCTGCTACGCTTTCCAGGAATTTTGAGGTCTTCTTGTCGAACAATCTCTCTTCCAAGGTCTTTGAGGAGGTCATGCATCAATAATCTATTATAATCATCAACTTTTATCAAAGACATATGAGTAAGGACAATGATCTCAATTTTTGGGAAAAAATCCAATGCTTTCCACATATAATGTGGATATATTTTTTCTTCACCAATAAAGTAACACGCAATATCAAGAAAAATTTCTCTCTGTGCATCCTCTAGCATTTCAAAACTTATCTTTAATTTGTGAAGGACATCTTGATTGGGAACCATATCTAATTTTTTCAAGGTGTCTTTCCACAATGGTTTATTTTTGCCATAAAGAGAAGAACCAATGACCTCGAGAGCCAAAGGAAGTCCACCAGCTTTGCGAACAATATCGTGAGAAATATGATCATAATCAAGTGGAGGGGAATCCATTTTGAAAGCATGCTTACTAAAAAGTTGAAGAGCATGGCAATGGCACAATTCCCTCATTTGATAGATTATAAATTCTTCGAAATGCGTTTGGAAGTTATTTTCTTGTTTGTCCTCTTTGATGGGCAAAAAGTTGGTGTCCCTTGTTGTAATAATAATTCTGCTCCCTTGTCCAAACCAATCATGCTTTTCTGCAAGTTTTGAGAGTTGATCTTGCTTATCTAGGTCATCAAGAACAATGAGGACCTTCTTGTTGCGGAACCTTCTTTGAATTTGGTTAATCCCAGCATCATAGTCAGAAATCTCCAATGACTTGAAGTTGAGAATATCTGATAGTAATTGCTTTTGCAATTGAACAATTTTGCCACCCTTTGAAGCTTCCCGAACATTTAAAAGAAAGCTACAACCATCAAATCGACTAGAAATTTGGTTAAAGACAACCTTCGCAAGAGTCGTCTTTCCAATACCTCCCATACCATGGATTACTAGATAGCGTACATCTAGAGAACCTTCATCTAACAAACGCATGACTTCTTCAACACCATCCTGAATTCCAACTAAATGATTGGGCAAATTTTGGGCTCTTCTATTAAGGTTAATCAAAACTTCAGCAACGATTAACCTTATGAGTTCACCTTGGCTGTCACATGTGATAGGAAGGTCTAGTCAGAAAGATCGCAAATTGAATATTTTTCTTTTTTGATCGAAGCAAATTGAATATTGACCTATCAAATCCAGGAACATTGTAAATCATACACAAATACGATGAAGTCAACATTAATTGAATTGTTTAGTAGAACTGTTCATGCTAAAAAAATAACTTTTAAGCTTCATTTGACAAAAAAAAATCATCAAGAAAAATAAAAATCTCTTGTCCAAATACGTAGTTATGTTCAATTAGTGTGTAAGTGCACTGAATACTCTCGTCTAAAAGGATTTATTTTTGGCTGTATATTTCATCAATGACTTTGGCCTCAAGTTGACCTAAATCCTAGCTCCGTCATTTCACTAGAATAAATGAATATTTTTCTTTGAAAATATGAGGTCTTGTGATTTCTAACGTGTTGTCTTTGGTACGTCGGAATGGAATTGACAGAGAATGATTGGCAGAAAGCAATGATTTCAACATTCTTTTTTTGGTGAATTATGATGATAGAATGGAAATGAAGATCCGATTTGATTATAAGAAAAGTGTTGAGGAATTGTCATTGAATGAGCCTATTCTAATAAATTTAATTAATATTGTACTTATTTTTATCTATTACAACATTATTTTAGTTATGTTATATTAATATACTTTGTACTTATAAAGGAAAATTATATTAATTGATATGTGTTCAGTAAGATTTAGTATTATTAGATAGATAATATCCATCATTTTAATCATTTTATTAACTTTGATTAACAACTATTAATCATCATTTATAATTGATCCTTAATGGAATTTGGATTCATACTTAATTAATATTAATTATATTATTGATTAAATATGATTGAAAAATTAAAAAATTCAGCCATTAATTGTGCTCGCATGGTCGTGCATATTACGTATGAAGAGAAATGAAACATCTTTTTGAGGATTTTTTTTTTTTGGAGTGGCCAATTATCTGAGTGGATGGTTAGCGCCAGTTATTAATTATGTGTGAATTGAGTGATAAGTTGATGAAAGAGAGTTTTAACTTTTGATGCAAGGACAAGAGTATTTCCTATTATTTACCCTTATATCAATTAAAAATCTAATTGAAAAGAAAAGGAAAAGCTCAAACCTTACCTTTTACCTTTGACATCCCATCCTTTGATGCGAGCAACCTCCCCTAGAGCCTCCTTCCATCGCTGGACCACATCGCAGCTGAACTTCTCCTCATGCTTTTGCAGAGCATCACGGTATAGTCCGGTTTTGAGCTTCATATCATTTGGATCCACGTCAAAGAAAATCGGCATGATAATTTGTTTGTTGCCTTTGTTTCTCAAACAATCTACCATGTATTCAAGCTCGCGAAGACACCAGGCACTGGACGCGTAGTTTCTAGAGAAGATGGGAATACAGATTGCGGAGCTCTCGATTGCACGCTTCAATTCTCCTCCAATTACTTCGCCTTTTCTAATCTCCTCATTGTCTCTAAAAACTCGAATGCCAGCTCCATCCATGGCATGATAGAGGCAGTCCGCAAAATTCAGGCGAGTGTCAGGTCCTCTGAAACTCAAGAACACCTCAAATTCAGCCTCCAGCGATGACTTAACATCACCTTTATCGATCGATAACACCTCGCACTTAGCCTCTAGTGACGAGTCGACATTGCTACAGGTCGACTCGGCTAGTCCAGCCGAATATTTTCTGTTTGCCATCTTCAGGAGCTAAAGGGTAGTGATCGAGTTTAATAACAAGGAGAGAGATGTAAGACCTGTGTCTAATCCCTGGAGTACTTATGAACCAGCCAAAGAGTCGTGGGAAGGGCTGAGGAAATTTCCTACCATAAGATATTATATTATAAACCATTCTGACATAAATTTCCAATTGATTTCACGTCACGTTAAAATTAATTAAACTAAAAAGTTTTCCCCGACGTTCTCCTCTCCGTGCATAAACCCCTTCCCTGATTTTAAACTATAAAAACAAACAAAAAGATTATGTACTTTATAATAAACCACGCGCGGGCCACATTTGGCATCAGTGAATACATATTATATACTTGTGGTAGGAAAGCAGAGCCCTGAATCAATCGGGAAACAAGAATCATTATCGGCAAAACCTGTTTATATTATATTATAAACAGATGATGGTGTTCTTATCTTATATTAAAGGACGACACTTCCATTCGCATTTTTTTATATTCAGTGACTGTCGACTCCATCTGTCTGTATAAATTTGCTCGTAGTATAAGTGAATGTATTATCCCACGCAGGTTTGATGCGTTTAATGATCTTTTCAAATTTAAGATAACTGAAGAATTTCATTCATCTAAATTTAACTAAGTAAAACCATTATATATAGGTTGTATTTCGAATAAGAATTTGGAGGAAAAATACTATATATTTCTATTTCAAAATAATAATTTCTAAGATAAAAATTTCTCGCTGGACAAAAAGTTCAACTCGAACATTTTTTACGATCAGGTGTAGAGGGCTAGCTTAAAAAATTCTTTTTTTCCCCTCTTTTCAAAGTAATATCTTCCTAGCAGACGACAATACATTTCTCTCTAAATAAAAATCACACGCTTTTAATTTGCGTAAGATCATATGCTAAATTATCCAAAACTATTGCCCAACTGAGTGATATGTTATTTTAAATTGTAGTCGTTAACAACTTTTTATTTAATTATGAACTAAATAATAAAAGTTCTCAAAATACAACATACAAGCCATAGGAGCTCCAAATGTATTGGTTGTTTGTTGAAATGAACATTCTATTCACACAATTTTTTGCAATAATACTCAATTTACTCCTAAGCCTTTTTCAAAATATGCAAATCACTAAAGTCCTATTGTGATTTTCCCAGAAGAGAATCACCAAGGGAAAGCTAATGAATTGCTAGGCAAGTACAAACAGTTACTTGTCAAAGATATTGTATGTCGTGTAATGCAAACTCTCCTATGTCCATAACAATCCAACTTTGGGATTTTGATTAAAAATCTTTATTTAAAAAATATTTCGCAAGCAATTTTGAGGCAATTTTGTGCCTACACCACTAACATGCAATAAGTGATTATGCAAGTATGCATACAATTAAGTATGCATACAATTAAAATAACACTCAATAATCGCTTGAGGAGGTAGAAAACCTTAATGCACTGAGTGAATCAAAAGCTAAGCTCCATTATGTCCAATGCATAAAAGCTTTGCAAATCGTTAACTAAAAGCATTTGATGATGCAATGCATAGCCTAGACATGATTTCCAAATATGATTATTAATTATTATTTTTTGGGGGTTTTCTCTTATTTTAAGATGAATATGATTTCAATCAAATGATATAACTATATGACTTGTAAAAACGAGGATCTCATATAGTCTCATTTTTCAACTAATATTTCCACAGTTTGGCCAAAAATGAAAAAAATTGTCCAAAAAATCCTAACCTTATTACATTTTTATCAATTTAGTAATAGATTTTTTTTTTTTTAATTTTACCAATTTAGTCCTAAATCTTTTGAAATTTTTGTCAATTGAGTCCATCTGGCCAATTTTGGCGAAAATTATTAATGTGAATACTAATCGTGTCACATAAGATGGCCAGTGTTAGTATGGACAATCTTTAATAATATTTTAATTTTTTTATATATTTGTATTTATTTGTATTTTTTTCTCTTTTCCTTTTTTTCCTTTCCTTTTCTCTTCTTTTCTTTTTTTCTTTTCCTTTTTTGCCCAACCTCGTTGATGGCTGGCGAGGTCATCGGCCTCGAGGCAAGGGCTACCCTTGTTGGCCTCGGGCAAGGGACTCTTAGCCTCAGTCTAGCTTATAGTTGTTCATTGATTGAGTCTTCAACATTCTATTCAATCAATTGACTCCTAAGTCTTTTCGAAAATGGTCAAATGAGCGCTTATCTCCCACATCTACTCATTGCAAAATCATGCCTTTTTAGTCTTTCACAAAATTAAACCTTATTTAAAAAATAATTAAGGAATAAAACACGTAAGTTTCTCAAAAATTGACTGAGAAACTTGACTGTGTGATTTTATTGAAAAATAGAATTTGAATTTTTATTATTTTTTGCATAGCTTCCTGTGACTTGAGAATAAATCAATATCATATACTTTGTGTTTTTCCTATCTACTTGGATAAAATTTAGGCTTTACCTTCTAATTGATTTCCATAATTAAGTTGTCTACTCAATGATCGATAAGATTCTTATGCATTGTTTAAAATAATGCCTCATTTCACAATACTTTAAATAGTTTATAATTGGCAAAAAAAGAGCATAAGTGCCAAAACTTGACATGGAGAGACACTTAAGTGCCAAAAGTTACGAAATGCATACTTAAGATGCCATTTAAAAAAAAAAAAAATATGACACTTGAATGCCAAGTTCGACGACTTTGGCTGGAAATCTTATCTGGCAATTTTTTAAAAATATAACTAGCCTACGTGGCTTGTCGAGAGCTGAGTCAACAAAGAAGAGCCAAAATGATGTCGTGTTACCTTTTTTTTTTTAATTTTAATATAAATTTAAATTAAATTAAATTATTTATTAAAAAATATTGCATATTGCATATTGTAGAAGGCAAGGGTTATGCCAGCCCTCACCACTGCCTCCCCACCATTGCTAGCAAGGGCCGACAATGGTTTGCGACAATGGGGGAGGGTCGGTTGGAGGGCTCGCGATAGTCGGGCGGCGGCGAGTGCTTGCATAACCCTCGCCTTCGGAATCTGCAATCTTAGTTTTAAATTTAATTTAATTAATATTTATATTAATATCCAAATTTGACGCAAAATGACATCATATTTTGCTTTTCTTTTCATGTCAAAGTGCAAAATGACATTGTTTTGTACTTGTTTCACCATAAAATCACCACATCAGTATTTTAGCCGAATTTTCTCGTCATTGACACATAATTGATCCATTTTACTATAATTTTGACACTTAAGTGTACTTTTTTGAACTTTTGGTACTCAAGTGTCTCCCCATGCTAAGTTTTGACACTCTAAGTGTCCGGCTTCTGTTTATAACTTGTCCAGTTACTACAAGTTTCCGGCAATGATGTTAGTACTTGATTGCATCTTTGTCAAAACATTTACGACTCAATTGACTGAAAATAAAACATTTAGGACATAGTTAATCAACCATCAAAATATTGTGACTTCTCTTACACTTATCTCACGCAACTAGTGTAATTTACTAAAAGAAGAGTAACTCTCCACATACACTATGTGTAATTGGTTCTATTGCAATACCGTTGTTTCTTTTGTTATTAACCTATTAGATAACATTAAAATTACACATAAATGGAGCTAGCAAAAAGTATAGTTTTAATTTCTATTTCGCTATAACAGCAAATCCGATCTCGCTATAAAGGACATAAGTCTTAGTCCAGTGTCACGCACTTGTCACTGGATTCTACCGTATATGATTATATCGTTTTCAAAAGGATAAAAAAGAAGAGAGAATGTACTGATTATTTGTTATTCAAGCAGAGTTAGTTTAGTACTTTTTTTTTTCTTTTGGGTCTGAAGTCAGGCAGAGCTAAATGGGTCGAAATATGCGTTGGTGGAATATTCATGTTCCGACCATTTGTCATTAACTTGTGGCATCATCCCATTCAAATAAGATTATATCAAGTATAATGATCGAGTTTAATTACGAGGAGAGAGATGTAAGAGTAGTGTCTGATAGATGTGATTTTGGAGGATTTACAGACAAGCCAGAAAGCGATAGGAAGTCTCCTTCACCGCGTTGTGTGTTTTTACTTGAAAGCGCTAGAAAAATTTCCGCCTCCAAAAAATTATTCTATAAACTACTTCAGCTGATTAACCTCCAAAAGAAAATATATATACTTGCAATTGATTCCACTTCACTTTCTAAGATGTGGCAAGTCTCTTTCGTTGCTATGCGCTTTTTCTTGGAGGGGGGCCGACAAGTTTCCGCAATAAAAAATTATTCTATATAATTTCCATCTATTCCACTTCACATTATAATTTATCGATAAACATGAACATCAACGACAAAGAGATAAGCTTTACCAAAAAGAGATAAGCTTTACCAAAAAAAAAAAAAAAAAAACGACAAAGAGATAACTATAAGAAACCATAACCCTTCATATAATGTTTTTTGGGCCAGATGCATGGAAAACAGGCTACTAGACTACGACGTGCCATTTTCCTCTTTTCTTCAGAGAGAATTATTGTAATGGTGGGGACGTCATCATAAACATAGATATATAATTCGTATTAAGAAAGAAAAAGGAGTCTGTATGATGAAGCTTTCTTGAAAATTAACTTACAGGAAGCACCCAATGTCGGGACAAAAAAGTATCAATCTATGGAAAAAAAAAAAAATCGAACATGAGAGACCAATGTCAAGGAACGGCACTTCCAAACACATTTTGTTCAATTCAATGAGTGAGGAGTCCATCTGTCCACATCTAATTGCCCGTGGGGTACGTGAATGTATGACTTCACCAAGGTCCGATGCTTGTAATGGTCATTTTAAATTTAAGTAAAGAAAACATTTATTTCTTGTATTTAGTCAAGAAAAATAATGCAAAAAAGAGAAATAAGGAATTTATATATATTTTCATATATTGATAAAGACTACAGCAGCATTTTTATAGGTTTTGTTGATTGACTATTAAATATGATGGATTTATTAGATGGGCTTAAGGCCCATCCGCTCAAGTTGGGCCCAAAAGGCCCGGCCCACGGGAAAAAGGGCCCGTGGAAGGGGAGAGGTATAAAAGGGAGGAGAGAGAGAGAACATAACGCTTGGCAATTCAACGTACGCTTCTCTCCCGCGCGTTTTCTCTCCCGAAGAACGATGAGCATACGGCTTCAAATTTCTTCCCTTCAAGGCTTCATCGACCGGATTCTCTTCCTCCATTGACGACGGTGTTTAATCTGTGGCTAACAAGGTACGCTCGAATACGTGGTGTGCTTTACGATCGGTGATACGTGTCGTTTCCCGGGCTTCGTCTTCCGCATTGATTTAGGGGTTCGATTTAGTGTCGAATCCCGGTTTTCGGGGATCAGTCATTCCCAACATTGGTATCAGAGCCCTAGTTCACGTTTTCCCGATCAATATGATGTTTTTTGATTGATTTTTCGCAAAAGGAAGTTCGGCCGTACGGATCGGGGCGTGAAATCCCGACACCCGAGTACTGTACGCCGTTTTTTTATGAGTTTCCGTAAGTCGGAATAAAAATCTGAAGGCATAGGAAGAAAGGCGACGTCGAGACGAGTCCAGGGACATGTCGCCGGCCGCCAGGAGACGCCGCACGCGCCCACACGCGCGGCCAGAAGCCGCTGCGCGTGGGCGCGACGCGCCCGGAAGCGCTGGCTTCGCCAGCGCGTGCGCCACACGCGCCGGTGGCGAACCGGCACGTGCGCGCCGGCGGCCGGCGAACCGGCACGCGCCGGTCCGCGGACCGACGCGTGCTGACGTCACGAGATGACGTCATCATGACGTCACCAACCGTCAATAACCGTCGGAGATGACGTCATCGATGACGTCAGCGATGACGTCGGTTGGCCGGGCGGCGACCCGACCGGTGGCCCGACCCGACCCGACCCGCGGACTCAGGCACGCGCGTGGCACGTGCCGCTGACGTCTGCGTGACGTCAGCCCCCGCACGCGCGACGCACGTGCGGTCGGTCCGCGCGAGCGGTCCGACCGGGACGACCGGCATGTCCGGTCCGACCGGTTCGACCCTCGCGACCGGTCCGACCGGTCTGACCCGCGCGCCCGTTGACCCGACCCGTTGACCCGTTAACCCGTTGACCGACGACCGTTGACCGTTGACCGACCGTTGACCGTTGACTTTGACCGTTGACCGTTGACCCCGAAAAAAAAAAAAAAAAAAAAAAAAAAAAAAAAAAAAAAAAAAAAAAAAAGAATTTGTTTCTTTTTCAGTCATGCCTATGTGGGTTATAAGTAATCCATTTTTTATTCTGCATTTGTTGCATGAATTTTGGAAAATTATGTATTTTCCCTTATGTTTATAATGGATTATAAGTGATCCAATTTTAGTTCCGCATTTGTTGCAGGGGACTATAATGAGTTATGCACAGATACCTGCAAGCCCGAGAAGGGACGAGGGAAATGCAAGACTTAAAAGGCTGATGTCGATTTAGCTAATAATCGGTGGCATGAAGGTGATTTAGTATCACATGTGATCAAGGTCGATCAGATGATCTGATGAAATCATCCTGGAATGGTTATCTTATGCCGGATTTTGAGAAGGTGCCGGCTTTGATAAACACTCTTCCACCTGAATGGCAAGCAGTGTTTGATCGGCTATGGGAGGTCAACGTGGTCCCGGATTATAGGAAGCTAGTGGAAGCTTTTGTAAGAGAGTACTATAGGATTGAGTTGGCCAAAACTTCAACCCTTAGATTGAGCGCCACATGGCGCCGAGTGAATGCGCCTTGGTGGCGACATGAAAGCTCTCCAAAAGTTTTTCCATGGTTGGCAAATGTGCCTTCAAATTTTCTCGAGATGTTTTGACGATAGATTAGAAGGGACATTCCCTATTTATCCCTTGGATTAATTTGAGATGTTTTTGATGTGAATATCTCTTTCCATGTTGATATTTTTTCCTTGTATATATATTGCTTAGTGTAATGTATAGTTATATTATGTGAAAGCATTGTTATTCTATTGTATGTTAGATATTGTTGCTTTTCGTTATTCCGGTTCTTTGTGGGTAATTAGTCATGGGTAGTTTTAGAAGCTTTTGTAGCTTCATAGAATTGATTTTGCATATGACAATCATATTAATGATAATTTAAAGTTAGGATTTTTGGAGGATGATTGGAAACATAGTGACCTTTTGATTCTGAAGCCTTACTTGAAATTATTTATTAATATGATGGGTCTATGCAAATAGGGATGCATAAATGATAGGCATTAATTATTCGTGCATGGATGTCTGATGTGTTCAGAACAATGGTTCAGCAACTAAGAACGTGATTGTTGATATGAACGGTAACAATTGTGAAATATTGAATAAGAAGATTCAATATGTGCTGGAAAAGCAAGAAGCACTAGAAGCTCTTGACCATGTTATGGAAGATCTTAAGGATGCCATGCGCCACCTTGAGTTAGAAGAGGACCGCCCAATGGCATTTGAGCCGAAAACGGACATTTGCAATGCTGGTTCTAGCTTAGAAAGGGCTTTGTGCTCTAAGCGCAAACGTATTGATTCGTTCAATATGTGGGAATGCAAAGGATCAAGTCCTTATTGCAAGAAATCAAGGATTAACCAACACAAGAGAGGAAAACGTCCTCAAGTGAAGAAAATGTCAAGGGTGAGGTGTTACAATTGTGACAAGAAATGTCACTATGCTTGCAACTGTTGTGAGTCAAAAAAAAAAAAAAAAAAAAAAAAAAGTCAACACCTCTTGTACATTTGAGAACTTTGCTTATGTGTCAAGTTCAATATTATTGGCTGAATCCAATCCTTTGTGGACTGTAGATTCAGAAGCAACAGACCATGAAGAGAAGGATAGAGGATCCTTCGTTGAATTCCGACAAGTACCAACTGGAACTAAGTGGATCCATATAGGAAACAACTCTAGAGCTGAAGTTAAAGGAATTGGCACCTGCCAATTGAACATGAGTGGTGGACGCACCTTAATGTTCTATATGCTCCGGAGATTCGTCGAAATTTTGTGTCTGTTTTGATGTTGGTTAAACTTGGTTTTAGTATGAACTTCCGTAATAGTAGTGTAGATTTGTATTTGGATACAGACTACTATGGTTGTGGTCACTTTTTAGATGGTTTCATTGTACTATATATTGACTATGGTAATGTCAATATGTTATTCCCTTGTTTCACGTCTTCTACTTCATATGATAATGATGTGAATATGGTGGCATGCTAGACTTGGTCATATGGACCAACAACATATTAATAGACTAGCCAAAGAGGGCTTGTTGGGCAATATTGAAAAAGTCGATTTGTCCATATGTGAGCATTGCCTAGTAGGGAAAATGACAAGGAAACTATTTGGAAAAGGTAAAAGAGCTGAATTTCCTCTGCATTTAATCCATTATGACGTCGTGGTTCAATGAATGTGAGAGGAAGGCATTGGGCTGTTTATTTCATCACTTTTATAGATGATTATATTCGATTTGGATATGTCTATTTGATTTCTCATAAATCTGAAGCATAAGTTGTTTCAAAAGGTTCATGAACCTGGTAGAAAATCAATTAGACAAGAAAATAAAAACATTGAGATCCGATCAAGGTCGAGAATATTTATCTGATGAGTTCAGAATATTATGTGATGAAAAAGGAATAGAAAGACAGTTGTCTATTCTATATACTCCTCAACAAAATGGTGTTGTAGAGAGAAGAAACAGAACCCTACTGGAAATGGTTAGGTTCATAATAGCGCATGCTAACTTACCTATCACTTTTTTGGAGTGATGCGTCGTTAACTGCTGCCAATATACTTAACCGGGTGCCTTCCAAATCAGTTGCTTCCACTCCATATAAGTTATGGACAGGTAGAAAACCGGACTTAAGTTTTCTTAAGCCATGGGGTTGTGCTGCCTATATTCATGAGTCCTCTCACAAGTTTGGGAAATTGGGTCCCAAAGAAAATAAGAGTATTTTCATGAGATACTACGAACACTCGAGAGGGTATGTGTTCATAGGTGAGCGGGAAAGTGGGAGTATAACTGAATTTGAATCACGGGATGTCACATCCTTAGTGGATGAATTTCCTAAGAAGGGCGAAATAAGGGAAGATTGTTCCCTATTTGAAACCTTGGATCAAGATAATGATGTCAGTGGAGTTCGTCCAAGTGGGAGTAATATGAGATGTGATGAATTGAATTCAACTCATTCTCAATTACAACCACCTGATGTGACAACATCATCATCACATAATCCAAGTGGGAGCATGATGGGGAATGATGTGCTAAGTGTACAATCTCCCATACGGTGAACAAGTCGCCAAAGTATTCCCCGTCAATGTTTTGACATTGAAAGGGAAACTTTTATGGTTGCTCCACAAGATGAGGATGAGCCAAGAAATATTAATAAGGCTCTAAATTGCCCTAATAAGGAAAAATGGATTCATGCAATGAAAGAGAAAATGGAGTCAAAGAAGTCAAACCATGTTTGGGAACTAGTTGATTTTCCAAAAGGGACGCAGAGCTATTAGGAACAACTGGGTTCTCAAAATAAAGCAAAAGGCTGATGGCTTGATAGAAAGGCATAAGGCTCACCTTGTGGCGAAGGGGTATAATCAGCAAGAAGGAATTGATTATGAAGGACATGGGTAATGTTACATATATTCTTGGAGTTAAGATTTCAAGATTGTAAACCCATAGACACTCCTATTGTAAAAGGTGAAGGATTGAGCCATAGACTCGTGTCCAAGGATTCCACAAGAGAAGGAACAGATGAAATATGTTCATCATGCTAGTGCTGTTGAGAGCTTGATGTATGCTATGATGTGTACAAAACTTGGCATATGTTTTGCAGTTGGAATGGTGATTAGATACCAATCCAATCCAGGTCCAAGACATTGGAAAGCCGTTAGGAGAATACCGAGGTATCTAAAGGGGACTGCTGATTATACGATGAGTTATAAAGGAAAGGATTTGCGACTCTAAGGCTATCCCGATTCGATTGGGGAGGAGATTTAAATGAAAGGAAATCTACCTGGGTTTGTTTTCTTATCGAATGATGGCACCATATGTTGGAGCTACAAGAAACAAACATGTATAGCCTTGTCCACGATAGAAGTTGAGTTCGTGGCATTATCAGCAGCAGTATAAGAAGATGTTTGGCTTTAGAGATTTTTGGATCATTTAGGTGTTATTGGAAGTGCTGCAAATTTGTTATTTGTTAACTGTGATAGCCACGCAGCGAAAGCGTACACCAAAGATCCAAAATATCATGGCAAGACCAAACCTATAGATACCAAGTATAATTTTATCAAAGATATAGTTGCACGAAAAGAAGTGAACTAAGAGTACATACTACGCATAGAATGGTAGCAGATCCTATGACAAAGCCAATACCTAGATATGTGTTTTGTGGCCATATGAAATCTAGGGTTGCGTAGAGGCCGATGTACCGAATATTGTAATTTCCCTAAGTGTTCACAATTTGATGAATTTGTGTTTTCATCATTAATGCCTATGAATCCTTGTTTGATCTTTATGCATCTTAATGCTCAGTGCATTATTTTAAGTTGAGAAGTATGTCGGACAGATATAAGATTAGCCCACTCACACGGGTAATCGCCTCATTTCTTGTGTGATAAATAGAGATGAGACTGTTTTTAAGCTTATTATCTAGGTGATAATCGAGAGCTCAAGCTTAAAACACGTATGTCGCCTTAATCGAGTGTTAAGATGAGGACATAATACTAAAGATGTCCGAAAGTAAAATACCCCACATATTTTACCTTATCTGTCTAAGATGCCGATGTGAGTTCGATGAATTTTGAGAATGAGTAGATACGTGAACTCAAGTTAGACATTGGGTATGTCGAACTATCATCCGTACGGTATTGAAAGTGTAGACATACGCTCCATGGGAAAGGAGTTAATACCGTAATACGTATTTCATACTACGTATGCATGAGACGACCAATAAGAGTGGCAAAAGTTTGATCTCAACTTTCATGTCGTGTGAGACTCTTGAGGAAGAGAGTTCCTCAATTTCTTTGTCCCCTCATGACTCTTACTTATTCTCGAGATTTCTATTTAGTGTTTGCTATCTTAGGATGTTGCCAATGGTCATGAGTGATTCGATCTAATGGGGCATTTCTAGAAAAGCAAGTTGAACTGAAATTGAGAGTTTGAAGGAAAGAGGAAGATCGATTTTTGAGAATCACATTATAGTTTTGTATTCACCGGTTAACCAATTATGACTGTCTTTGTGATAATCATAATTGTGAGTACAATAAATATATCATTGTTTAAAAGAGATCAAGAGAGATATAAATGTGATCGATCGATCTAGGGTACTGCATACTAAATCTACTCGGAGTGTGATGCCCATTATGAGCTGCTATATATTCCTAACGAGATGTATGGCAACGAGCTCTCAAAGTATGCTTTGGTCGCACGGATTATTCACCGGTATGAATGTTGAAGAGAGGAAAAGAGGATTCTGTTCAGCCCATCATGTTAAGTGAGAGTCTATGCTGGATTTTTCTCTGATGGGGATGAGTAGGGCTTGTCCGCCCATGTTGGTTTTGCACCACCATGTGCGAGTGGGAGATGATGGATTTATTAGATGGGCTTAAGGCCCATCCGCTCAAGTTGGGCCCAAAAAGGCCCGGCCCACGGGAAAAAGGGCCCGTGGAAGGGGAGAGGTATAAAAGGGAGGAGAGAGAGAGAGAACATAACGCTTGGCAATTCAACGTACGCTTCTCTCCCGCGCGTTTTCTCTCCCGAAGAACAGTAGGCATACGGCTTCAAATTTCTTCCCTTCAAGGCTTCATCGACCGGATTCTCTTCCTCCATTGACGACGGTGTTTAATCTGTGGCTAACAAGGTACGCTCGAATACGTGGTGTGAACTTTACGATCGGTGATACGTGTCGTTTCCCGGGCTTCGTCTTCCGCATTGATTTAGGGGTTCGATTTAGTGTCGAATCCCGGTTTTCGGGGATCAGTCATTCCCAACAAAATATAATAAAATGACCATGATACAAATGACAATCAATCAAGAATATGCACAATCAAATGAGATATATATATATATATATATATGTATGTATGTATATGTATGTATATAACTCTGTAAATCATGGAGCATCAAGTAAATGTCTAAATATCACCAACATCCCTCAAGACTTTAAAATAGTCAACTGAAGTTTGAAATCTAGCCAAATGGTGACACAAAAGTTGTTTCTCCAATGGCGGTTTGGTGCAATAGGTTTAGGACTTTTTGGACAATTTTCCTCATTTTATCATATACTAATAAAGTTTAACAATGAGGAGAAAGATTTTAGAGTAGTTTGGAAGATTTGTGGATAAGGTAGAGCGTCACAAGAAGTCTCCTTCATTGGGTTATGTTTTTTCTTAGAAGGACCCCAGAAATGTCCCACATTAAAAAATAATTCTTTCAACAATTCTACATGATTACTCTCCACAAAGAAAAATATATAATTCGGTTGATTTCACTTTCTGCTCTAAGTCATGGGAAGTCTCCTTCCTCGCGTTCCCTTCTTTTTGGAAGGGCCCAAAAAATTAAAATTATTTTATCACTCTAAAAAAGAAAATAGACAATTTTAATTGATTCCACATCACATTTCAATTAATTAATGAATATCAACGACAAGCGATAAAAGATATCATAACCCTTTAATTGATGTTGTCTGGGCCAAATTCGTGGAAAATAGGGTACCAGACCTCCAGGTGACCAGGTCTTATTTTCCTCTTAAGAGTGAATCATGGAAGTGGTGGGGACGTCATCGTAAGCATAAACATATAATACGAATTTAGAAAAAATAAGGAGTCTGCATGATGTGGATTCGTTGAAGATGACATGAACAACCCCCAATCACAAGTGACGAACGCAAATAGGACAAATAATAAATCAAGTCAGGATAAAATATCAATTCACGAAGAACAAACAAAATTCAAACATGAGCGACCAATTAAGTTCAAGGGACGGCACTTCCTCCCACATTTCATTCTATTCAATTAGTGAGGACTCTATCTATTCATATAAAATTGCCCGTGGTGGACGTGAATGTATTTTTCCACTAAGGTCCGATGCTTGTAATAGTCTTTTCAAGTTTTAAGATAAAGAAAGCATTTCATTCGTGTATAAATTATGTTATATATAGTGTACATCACTTATGGTAACATCTAGGGAGGCCGAGATGAAATATTTCTTTTTTTCCCTCCTTTTATAGTGTTGTCTTTCTCGCTGATGACAATCATTTCCCTTTGTTGCATTAGATCAGTTGCTAAATTATCCCAATGTATTCCTTATCTATCATGTAATTGATAACTTCACATTTTTTATTTATTCGTAAGCGATAACTTATTAATATATGTTCTTAAACTATAATATATGTGCTATAGAAGCCCTAAGCATTTTGTGTTCATTGAGTCTTAAACATTCTATAAGATTAATTGACTCCTAAGCCTTTTTGGAAAATGTGCAATTGAGTTCTGATCCCCTGCTGGTTACATTTTTTCATGGCAAATCATGTCCTTTTAGTTTTTCACAAAATCAAGCATCATGTTGAAGACAATTAAGGAATAAAACTCGCAAGTTTCGTTGAAAGTTGTGTGAGCAACTTGATTATGACAAAAGCAGAATAAAAATTATTTAGGCTTTGTTTTTATTTTTATTTTTTATTTTTCGGTTTTTATAATCAAGTTCTATACTCGATGATCTATAAGATTCATATGCTTTATTTCTGATTGTAATTAAAACAATGCTTAATTTTAGAATACTCTAAAAGACCATCAACAATATTAGTACTTGATTGCATCTTCGTCGAAACATTTAGGACTCAATTGACTCATTTTTGCTTCACTTATTCTCACACAACTAATGTGATTAACTAAAAGAAGAAGAGTAACTCTCCATATATATTATCTGTAAACGGTTCTGTTGCAATTTCCTTGTCTCTTTTGTTATTGCCGAATTAGATAACGTTACAAAATACAAATATATTGAGTTAACAAAAACTAAAGTTTCAATTTCTATTCCTCTATAGGAACACGTTTGATCTAGCTATAAATGACATAGTCTTCGCCCAAAGTCATGCGCTTGTCATTAATTTTTACATTATTTCATTATATAGCTTTCGCAAGGAGAAAAAATACGAGAATGCATTGATCTTTAGTTCGTCAGGCAAAGTATGTGTGTGTGTGTGTGTTTACATATGCATACATGGAATATGCATTCTCGGACCATCAGTCATTAACTTATGACATCATTCCATGCAAGTAACATTATATCAAGCATAATAATCGAGTTTTCTAACGAGGAGAGAGATTTCAAGAGTAGCGTCTAATAGATCTTATTCTGAAAAATTTATGAGCCATGGGAAGTCTCCTTCATTAAGTTGCATTTTTTCTTGAAAGGTTTAGAGAAATTTCCCACGGTAAGAAAAATCATTCTATAACCAATTCTAATTGAACACACTCCAAAAGATATAATATGTAATTTCAATTGATCCCACTTCACATTCTAAAATTTTGGGAAGTCTACTTCATCGTGTTGCGTTTTTTCTTGGAAGGTCCCAAGAAATTAAAAATAATTCTATCATGCCAATATATATATATTGAGTTGATTCCACCCCACGTTTCAATTGATTAATTAACATGAACATCGTCGACAAGAGATAAAAGAAATCATAACCCTTTATTTGATGTTGTCTGGGCCAGATTCGTGGAAATTAGGGTACTAGACAACCAGGTTTCATTTCCCTCTTTTCTTAAGAGAGAATAATAGTCAACGTAAGAAAAGATATATAATTCGTATTAAGAAAGAATAAGGAGCCTACATGATGGATCCCTTGAAATTAACTTACGACAAGCACCCAATCACGTCGGGACAAAAAAGTATCAATGAGTGAGGACTACACCTGTCCATATATAATTGCCCGTAGTGTACGTGACTTCACGAAGGTTCGATGCTTGTAATGATTTTTACTATAAAGAAAGGATGTCATTCGTGGATTACATTTTATTATATAGGTTGGATTTCCAATAAAAATTTAAAGGGAAAAATACGAAATACTTTTTTAGAAAATAAAAATTTCTAAGATAAAAAAATTCTGGTCAAACAAAAAGTTTAAACTAAACATTTTGAAACGGGTGATGCCTAGAAGGAGTAGCAAAAAAAAAAAAAAATTCTTTTTTTTTTCCTCTTTTCAAAGTATTATATTTTCATGAAAAGAAAAGTATTATTTTTTTTGCAGATGACAATTCATTTCCCTCAAAAAAAACCCTAAAAAAAAAAAAAAAAAAATTATGCTACTAACTTGCATAATATCATTTGCTATATATCCAAATATATTCCTTAATTCAATGATAGATTAATCTATTATATAATTGATAACTCAATATTTTTTTATTCTAAAGTGTCAACTACATAATGAAGGTTTTCAAAATGCAATACATATGGTATAGAAGAGCTAAGCGTTCTAGTTGTTTCTTTATTGAGTCTTATCTGTATTTAATCAATTGACTCCCAAGCTTTTTTGGAAAATGTGTAATTGAGTCCTAGTCTCCTTGCGGGTGATATTAACTCATCGAAGAACCATGTCCATTTATTTCTTTACAAAACTAATAATTATTCCGACAATAACCCAGGAATAAAACGAATGAGATTCATTGAAAACTGAGTGAGAAACTTAAATAGGAGACTTTATTCATAACATAATTAAATTTTTCTCCATGTTATGTTACTCAAGAAAAAACAAAAATAATATATAGTTTGGGTTTTTCCTATCTGTTTTGGTAAAATGTAGGCATTATTTCTCCATTGGTTTCCATAATCAAACTCCCAATTTATAAGATTCATATGTTTTATTTCTAACTGTGTTTCAAATGATGCTTCATTTCATAAAAATCTCAGGAGTACAACTTCTGGTTACAAAGGTCACCGACAATGATATTAGTACTTGACTGCATCTCAGTCAAAATATTTAGGACTCAATTAATCAATAAATAATTTATTTAGGACTTGATTAATTTAACGTCAGAACATTAGGGCTTATACTACACTTGTTCACACACAATTAGTGTGATTCACGGAAAGAAGAGTAACTCTTCACATGTACTATGTGCTATCGAATCTATAGCAATTCCCTTATTTGTTTTGCGGTTACTTTACTAGTTAATGTTAATAAACACAAATAAATCGATCTAATTAAATATATTCTATCAATATTCCAATTGATCTCCTCCTAAAAGAAAATATATAACATCAATTGATTCTACTTCACGTTTTAAGTCATGAGAAGTCTCTTTCATCACGTTCTGTTTTCCTTGGAAGGGCTTGAAAAATTTCCCACAATGAAAATTTATTCTTTCATTCCATAAACAAAAATATAAAATTTGATTTGATTCTACTTCACGTTCTAATTTATTTATAAACGAGAACTTCAACGACAAGAGATACAAGAGACCGTAATCCTTTATTCAACATTGTTGAGGCCAGATTCGTGGAAAATAAGGGCTTGTTTGGTAACCATTCAAATAGTGCCCGATTCTGATTTTTTGTTCCTAGAATCGAGTTTGGGATAACAATCGCGTTTGATAAAATTTTTGTTACCGGGACCAAATTTGTTCCCGGGAACAGATTAGGAAGAGAATCAAGAATAAAAAAAAAAGTTGACTCTTGTTCTGGGAACAAAATTGAGAATCAAAACTCTTCTTCTTGCCTTTTCTTCTTCTTCATCGATCGACATCCTGCAACTGCCATCCACCGCTTTGCCATCGTCCGCTGCCATCGATCGCTGCACATCATTGACATCACGTTCGACAAGCTCGTCGGAGGCTCTTGTCAAAAAAAAAAAAAAAAAAAGAAAAAAAAAAAAAAGAAGAAGAAGAAAAAAAGAAGAATCGGAGAAAAAATAAAAATAAAAAATAAAAAGGAAAAAAATAAAAGAAAAAAATTAAAAATTAAAAGAAAATGAAAAATTAAAAAAATTGAAAAAATTAAAAAATAAAACAAAAGAAAAAAGAAAAAATGAAAAAAATGAAAAAAAATAAAAAAGGAAAAAAAAGGAAAAAATTATAAAAATTATTTAAAAATTCAAATAATTTGATTTGGAACAATCAATGAACACGATACTAAACGCAATTATATTCTAGAATCAAAAAATTTGTACGATTACCAAACGCATTTTTTACTCGAATCAATTCCTAAGAATAAAATTAAAAATAATCATTTCGATCATAATTTGTTTCCAAGAACATAATTGTTACCAAACACGCCCTAAGGCTACTGGATTACTAGGTCCCATCTTCCTTTTTCCTTAAGAGAGAAGTTTTGGAAATGATGGGGACATCATATATAAACAATAAATCGACTTGGGATATGGAAAAGTATCGATCCACGAAAAAACAAAACATGAAACATAAGTAGCCAATTAGGTTTAAGAGAGGGCACTTCCATTCACATTGGTTCTATTCAATAGGTGAGGACTCCATCTGTCGATATCAAATTTCCTGTGGTGTACGTGAATGATCTTTTCAAATTTAAGATAAAAGAAGGCATTTCATTGATGGAATACATTCTATTTAATCAAGTGGAATATGTGATATATCGGTTATTAGAATAAAAATTTCAATGGAAAATACAGATCAATTGAACTAATGAAAACTATAGTTTCGATTGTAATTTTACTATCGTAATAAGTTTGATGTAGCTATAAAGGACACAAGTCTTAGTCCAGTTGATTGATTTATATGAACATGAATGACAAAAGATAAAAGAAATCATAACCTTTTATTTGATCTTGTCTAGGCCAGATTCGTGGCCATTTGGGCACCAGAAGGTACCTTTCCTCTTTTCCTAAGAGAGAATTATAAGTCGTAGTAAAAAAGATTAAGGAGCCTGCATGATGGACCTTCCTTGAAATTAACTCACAACAAGCGCCTACTCATGTCGGGACAAAAAGGTACCAATCTCCGGAAGAAAACATGGAACATGAGGGACCAATTAAGTTGAAGGGACGACACTTCCATTCACATCCACGAATGAGGACTCCGTCCGTCCATGTATAATTGCCCGTGGTCTACGTTGCATGTATGATTCCACGAAGGTCCAATGCTTGTAATGATCTTTTCAAATTTAATATAAAGAAAGCATTTCACTCACGTATTGCATTAAGTAAATTATGTTTTAAATAGGTTAGATTTCCAATAAGAGTTTAAAGGGAAAATACCAAATACTTTTGTACAAAGTAAAAATTCTTAAGATGAAAAATTTCTTATTGGACAGAGTTCAAGCCAAACATTTTGTAATGGGTGTGGAACACCTATGGCAAGGCCTAGAAAGGGTAGGGAAAAAAAAAATCCTCTTTTCAAAGTGTTATCTTTATACAAAAAGAAAGGTATTATCTTCTTTTTTAACCAATGACAATCCATCTCCCTCAAAATAAAATTATATGCTACTGACTCGCATAAAATTATTTGCTAAATTATCCAAAAATATTCCTCAATTCACTCATACATTAATCTATTATGTAATTGATAACTCAATACTTTTTTATTCTGAAGTCAACTATATAATAAAGTTTCTCAAAATGCAAAACATGTGGTGTAGGAGACGTAGGCCTTCTGGTCGTTTCTTGAATGAGTCTTATTTGTATTTAATCAATTGACTCTTAAGCTTTTTTGGAAAATGTGTGATTGAGTCCTAGTCTCCTTGCTGGTGATTTTTACTCATCGCAAAATCATGTCCTTTTATTCTTTACAAAACTAGTAATTATACGGACAATAACAAATGAATAAAACGAATAAATTTTGTTGAAAACTGAGTGAGAATCTTAATTATGAGACTTTATTCGAAACATAATTAAATTTATCTCCATAACATTATGTAACTCAAGAAAAAATGAAAATCATATACTTTGGATCCTTCCTATCTATTTTTATTAAAAAAAAAAAATAGGCTTTACTTTTCTATTGGTTTCCATTACCGATTTGTCCACTCAATGACCGATAAAATATATACGTTTTATTTCTATTTGTGGTTCAAATAATTCTTTATTTCATAACAATCTCAAAAAGCACAACTTCCATGGAAGGTCACTGGCAGTGATATTAGTACTTGATTGAATCTTGATCAAAACATTAGGACTTATGTTACACTTGTTCTCGCACAACTAGCGTGATTCATTGAAAGAAGAAGAGTAAATCTCCACATGAACTTGTGTTATTGGTTTTATAGCAATTCTCCTGTTTGTTTTATTGTTACTCTAATAGATAACGTTAAGAAAACATAAATTAATTGGTCAGATTAGAAGTATTCTATCAACTATTCTAATTGATACCCACGTAAAAGAAATTTATAACGTAAATTGATTTCACTTCACATTTTAAGTCATGAGAAGTCTCTTTCATCGTATTGCATTATTTCTTGGAAGGGCCCGAGAAATTTCCCACAATGAAAGTTTATTCTTCCATTCCATCAAGGAAATTAAATAATTTGAATTGATTCCTTGTCACGTTCTGATCTATTAATAAACAAGAACATCAACGACAAGAGGTACAAGAAATCATAATCCTTTATTCAACGCTGTTGGGGCCAGATTCGTGGAAAAAAAGGCTACTAGACTACCAAATCCCATCTTCCTATTTCCTTAAAAGAGAAATTTTGGAAATGGTGGGGAGGTCATATATAAACAATAATTCATTGCCAATTAAATTCAAGGGACGGCACTTCCATTCACATCTTGTTCTATTCAATGGATGAGGACTCCATCTGTCCATATCAAATTGCCCGTCGTGTACGTGAATGATCTTTTCAAATTTAAGATGAAGAAAGCATTTCATCAATGTAATACATTCCCTTTAATCAAGTGAAATATGTCATATAGCAATTCTCCTGTTTGTTTTATTGTTACTCTAATAGATAACGTTAAGAAAACATAAATTAATTGGTCAGATTAGAAGTATTCTATCAACTATTCTAATTGATACCCACGTAAAAGAAATTTATAACATAAATTGATTTCACTTCACATTTTAAGTCATGAGAAGTCTCTTTCATTGTATTGCATTATTTCTTGGAAGGGCCCGAGAAATTTCCCATAATGAAAATTTATTCTTCCATTCCATCAAGGAAATTATATAATTTGAATTGATTCCTTGTCACGTTCTGATCTATTAATAAACAAGAACATCAACGACAAGAGGTACAAGAAATCATAATCCTTTATTCAACGCTGTTGGGGCCAGATTCGTGGAAAAAAAGGCTACTAGACTACCAAATCCCATCTTCCTATTTCCTTGAGAGAGAATTTTGGAAATGGTGGGGACGTCATAGATAAACAATAATTCATTGCCAATTAAATTCAAGGGACGGCACTTCCATTCACATCTTGTTCTGTTCAACGGATAAGGACTCCATCTGTCCATATCAAATTGCCCGTCGTGTACGTGAATGATCTTTCTAAATTTAAGATGAAGAAAGCATTTCATCAATGTAATACATTCCATTTAATCAAGTGAAATATATCATATATCGGGTATTAGAATAAAAAATTTGAGTACTTTATTTTTTCAAGATAACGATTTTGTAAGATAAAATCATATCATTGGACGAAAAGTTTAGACTAAACATTTCATGACACGTATGAGACTCTTATAATAGGTGCAAAACTCCAAATAACACCCAAAGGGATTGGCTAAACAAATTCTTCTTTTTCTCTTTTCAAAGTATCATCTTTGTTGCAAATGATAATCACATTTCCGTTTAAATAAGAATTACACGCTATCAACTTGCAAAATATCATTTGCTAAATTATACTTATATATTCGCTAATTGAATAATATGTTAATATATTATGTAATTGATAACTCGACATTTTTTATTCAAAGAGTTGACTAAAAATAAAGGGATAATTATCAAAACAGTCATAAACATATTGTACGAATACAAAGCAGTCCTAAATTTGCCAATTTTGCCAATTTAGTTATAAAATTTTTAATGATTTTTTTAGCTAATTCTAGCAAGAAGACAATGACATAGATACCAACTATCTACACGGCACAATCAGTCAGTATTTAACAATTTTTGCAACTTTTTTTTTTTTTTTTTTATGTTCTTTTTCTTTTTCTTTTTATATAGTTCTTCCTTGAAGGCCGAGGAGGCCACGGCGATGCCCATTGACCCTTGCTGACTGCAGGTTACCTCATCTCGCCAGATCTGAACAAAGTGGCTGGCGAAGGCCACGATACCATCAATTCGCCGGATTTGTGTAAGTGGGGCCTGTGGCCAGAGAGGGCCATCAGTGGCCAATGAGGTTTTGCGATCAGCGGGGCATCACAGCCTTTGTCTATGGCCCATGACCTCGAGTTATAAATCCATTCGGCTTCAATGTTTGCATGCTTAGGCATAGGCATACATTCGGTCGACTTATAAGAAATAATGTAATGCTCACCCGCATCAAACTAATCGACATGATGTGAAATGAATTCGTTATTCTTAGTTTGCTCATTCGTTGTGCGCCCAAATTTGTCCATGACGCAAAAATAAAAATAAAAATTGATAGATGGAGAATTCAGGGCCCGAGGCGGAAGGGTCAAGAGTATAGGTGACTCAGTAATTCTTTATGGACAAGATTCATGTGTATACAGTTGTAGGGTTGACCTAGTGTATATATGAATAGTAGTTGTGAAAATAAATGGCTTGTCTTTCTACTATCCCTTTGATTGTTGTTGTTCGAGTATATGTTTAATTCGCTTTCGCATGTGCATAACACAAATGGGTCAGTGACGCGTCCTAGGAACATTGCAAATTTTAATCGACCGCCAAGAGATGTGTGCGTGCTCGGGGTTCGGGGCATGACAAGTATAGACCCCTTATTGCACCACTTCTTGTGCTTTGGTATGCCTATTAGCATGGAAACTGTGGTGATAGATGTATTTAGGGAGGACGCTGTCTTTTGAGGAGTCACCACCACAATTTGTGTTGACAAGGGGTACTGTGACCTTGTCCCGCACTACTACTAGGCATGGTATGCATGGTTCAACAAAAACCTCTTCAGTCCCCTCAATGGGTTCCGTGGCCCCCCTAGACTAAGCGAGGACGTAGGCCCGCCAAATAGCTGGGTGGATGATGCCTAGGTAGTAGGTTTGAGTAAGGAAGCCATTTTTGCTTAAATCTTGGCGGAGGAGAACGGCCTAAGAAGTAAGGGCCTATAGATTAGTAAATAGTCTAATTAAATAATTGAAGTGGGGAAGTGATGCTGTAAGTATAAGCATGTGGATGTCTTTCTCTCTAGCTATCCATTATTTGTTGTTGATTGATTGGGTAATTAGAGACTACATGCTTCCGCATATGCTTAATGAAAGATAAAAATCAATGGGATGACAACGCCTCCTAAGACATCACGAAAGAATCTTGAGGCTAAGGACATAGCGATCCTGAGCTAAGGTTAGGGCCCGAGGTGTGACATAATGGGTGCCGAGCACCATTGTGAACTACCCCTCGGTAGGGAGAGGAGTAAATTTAGGGGTATTAAGTAAAAAAAGGGCCTATGGACTTAGTTTTAAATGCAAGCTCTCTCAAATCCATACCTTGCATCACATTGGGGTTCAAATTGGCACTATAAAAATTTCCAATGAGGAGTCATCACTGGCCTATGGGAGTTGGTTAGAAATCAAGTGAGGCAAGTGAGGCATGGGAGTGTGTGTGCTTTACTTTCTATGCAACCAGACAATACAAGGTCGAAGGCTTATTTACATTAACTAATCAAGTAGTGCCCTTTCGATACATAATCTTTTTATTTGAAAAAGATTTTTGTGAGGCAGTTTCAATTGGTTTTAGACCTATCATTAATGCGTGAGGTGATGATGTTGTTACACGATTATTAAAATAACAATCAGTGTCCAAAGAAAGCATTAAATAAATTGTAAGGGAAAACAAGCATCTAACACTAAGAGATAAATAAATACAAATCCTAACTAGGGTAAATGGAAACCATAATCATCATATCGAAAGTGCACAATCAAGAATATTTGTCACTAAAAACAATTGAAACTCTAAGGTAGAGCCTTAAGGGCTTGATCAACTTTGAGCATGATTATAGATTCAAAAACTTTCACTTTTTAGGAGAAAATTACCCAAAGGACTATTTTAAAAATTTTCAAGGAATTTTAATTTTTTTTTAAGAATTTTTTAGAATTTTTTGGAATTTTTATAAATTTTTATGAATTTTGAATTTTCCCAAAATTTTTAAATTTTTAAATTTTTAGTATTTTATCATTTTATGAATTTTGAAAAATAAAAAAATTAGAAATTTTTTTGGAATTTTTAATAAGTTAATCTTATATAAAGGAGATAATTTTTTAATATTAAAATAATATCACATAAAAGGGACCCGGGTCGGATCTCCACATCCGACCCGGGTCAGGACCGTCTGGGTCCACAACTTGAGCGCAGTCCTACGGCCCTCCCAAAAAAAAAAAAAAAAAAAAAAAAAAACAAAAGGATAAAAGAGAAATAAAGAAGCCCAGCCCAAAGCCCAGTTATCCTATCGTTAGAATCAAGCCCGAAACCCCCTAATTTGCTGTCGTCTTTCACGCGGCTCACTTCTTGCTCTTCCTCAGCACAAACCGATAAGGGAGGGGACAAGCACACACCTATGGCCGTTGCTCACCAAGTCGGCACGCGAGCAACTTCCCTCACAGTCAATCAATATACGTCCAACACCGAACCCCCGTCTCCAGTTGCTTCTGATCACTAGAGAGTTCAAGTCGACCACCAATCGGTTTGATGGTTCTCAAATACACATTGTCGCGGAAGTATTATCATAACATAGAGGAGAAAACAATTGAGAAAGCCCACCTCCTATCACCATCGACACTACACTAACCGTAAGCCAATTCTCACAGACAAACCACCACAGGATCACCCCCGCCACAACCAAGAAACACGTATCCAAGGAAAGCTCGGATTCGGGCCGCGACAACAACAAAATCCAAATAAAATCATGTTCAACGAGCCATAAAGGATCCCTATTATGCAAAACAGGAGCATACTCATTCTATATGGTCCGGAAATGACGGCCAAATCCACGTTAACTTAGTTCAAGCGTTTCATCAACCATGTGGTGAGCACTAACTTGGGGGAGAGGATCTTAACCCATTTTTAGGATCTGCTTAGATCCAGACCTAGAGAAATCACCAAGAAACATTCAAAATCGACCACATCAGCATACTTTAACTCAGCGCATGCATGGACTAACAAGAGAAACGAGCTTCGGCTTCCGGTTGGACCAAAATAAGGCGAAGCAGCAAAGGTTCACGGGAATGAGCGTCCAATGCTAGTACTCCTACCCGGCTCGAAGACGACGGCCATAAGGCGAGTTTGAGACGAGTCGAACTACGACCAGCCAGCTCAACATCTCCGAGCCGAGATCCTCAGGGCAATGGGGCTCGAACCAAAGAGGAAACTTACCGTAGATATGGACACTTGGAAAGCGAGATTGTGAGGATGAGGATGACAGGTGGGGCTCGGGCGTGGCCGAGCTATAGGCTCTCAATAGCTCTCTTTCTCAATCTTAGCCCTCGCTTCTCTCTTTGCTCCCCTCTCAAACTCTCCGAGCCTCCCCGTGAAGAACCCACGCTTCTCTCTCTCGGATCCTCCTCTTCCCCGAGCTCTTTCTCTCTCTCGCTCTGTGTGTGTTTTCGGCCGAAGAAAGAAGCCAACCCCCCGAAGAAACCCGCCTGGTTTTAGGGCTCTCTCCCATTTAAGGCCCTCCGGCGCGCATGGCCTCCACTATTGTCAGCTGCTTCTGGCCGCCCCGTACTTCACGAGATTCCTCGTCACGTGTACTTGCATCCTTCGGCAAGCGTCCCTCTCTTTGCTTTGTCCTGAACCTAATGTCCAAGCGAGGAAGGAGGAGGAAGAAGGAAGAGGAGAGTAGGCCGGGTTGGGGAAGAAGAAAGGTGGGCCACGCGGGGGAAATAAAAGAAAGAGAAGTGGGCTGGGCCACACGAGGGTAGATAAAAAGGAGAAAGGAGAAAGCGGGCAGAGCTAGCCCAACCCCAGCTACGTTTCCTCCCCTTTCATTTTTTTTTTTTTGTGTGGTAAAGGTAAGAATATATTGAATTTTAACTAACTATACAAAAGGAGGGGGGGTCCCGGAACCAAAACTTACACTCACAAGACAAACGAGTCAGTATGAGTGCAAGGGTGCCTAGACAAAAGACATAGCCAAACGGAGGCAACAAGAAAGAACAAGGTAAAAGCAGACCAAACCAGGCCAAAGCCCACCCAAACAGCAGCACACAACAGCGAAAACAGGGGTAACAAACAGCACAAAATAGCAAGACCAGAGGAAGAGTAGACCGGAGAAGCCTGCCCTCAACTAGCGACAACCTACGGCAGCGACCACGAACAAGATGCTAAGGCAGGCCCGCCACCGGAACATAATGGAAAACAATAGCAAACAGAGACACAAGGAGGTCAGGCGAAAGGATCCGTCGACCTAGGAGCAAAAATAGAAGGGTCAATGCCCCAATTGTGCTGAAATCTCCTATCCCCTTTCCTTTTTTCTTTTTTTAATTTTCCAAAAAAATTAATAACCAATATTAATAATGATAATGTCCCTAATATCTATATTTGATGCAATATAATGAAAATTAATTTTTGTTTGGAGGTTAAAAATCAATCCATAATTTTCTATGCAATTAATGTATGATTAAAAGGGTCGTCAAAATTTAAGCGTAAAAAAGTATTATAAAAAAAATTTCATCATATTCTTAACTAAACAAGATAAATAATCCCAAAAAATATAAAGAGATCAAACTGTTTATTAAAAAAAAGGAAATTGAAATGACCCCAAAAGCCACCTTTTCTACTTGATTATGAAGATAAATAACAATGATAATCCTTCTAAAATGCTTGTTCTCACTACTATTTTTGGCATGACAACCAGTTGGTTTAACCTTCTACAACTTCTTTTTTGCTCGATTAGATCTATTTATGGGGGGACAAGCTAGAATTCTATCTCCGATTTCCCATTGTAACAAATTTGGCATGTGATGTATTAAGGGAAAAATAGTTAGTTCAATGTATAAGGTGTTTGGGCTACAATTGGTGGTCAGAATAAAATTCAGAATATGATAAAATTTATCTTATCCGTATATGGTACTTACTCAAGATAGGATAAATTCGGATATAAAAGGAATATATACTGGATAAAATTATCCTATATGGGAGGTGAGATAATGATGTATAATGTTTCTAATATCTATAATAATAATTTTTTTCTTAAATAACAAATTTATGAGATAATGACGGATAATGTTTCTAATATCTATAATAATAAATTTTTTCTTAAATAACAAATTTCTTAAATTAACAAATTAACATTATATTTCGATATAAATAATATTTGAATTCTAATATAAGAAATTCAAGATAACAAAAAATACACTTTATTTTATTTTTATTTTGATATATTTGAATTTAATTCTATTTGATAATATAAATTCCATATATAAATATATATTTATTACATATTTTAGATGTTTTAGCATTTTAGGTATATTAGTACAATGGTCTACTTAACAAATTTTGTTGGAGAATGATGGAAAAGGAAAAAAAAAGAAGAAGAAATTAATCAAAAAAAAGAGGAAGAAAAAATAAAAAAGGAAATTAATTAAAAAAGAAAATAAAAATGAAGTAGATAAGCGTCATGCAAGATTTTTACCATCTCCGTTTGTAAAATTTGTGATTCATGGAGGTGTTTATACAAAAAAAGAAAAGAAAAGGATTTGAATATATTTGACTTAATTATTGCAATCACCAAACAATATATATGATATAGCAAAATCTCTTATATTTTATATCCTATTTTATCTAGTCTTATCCTGTTTAGAAATTCAAACAATCAAACGTAACCTTAATGTTTGCTAAGATAAAAAAGTTCCTAAGGGGGTTTGTCCTATCACTAAAGAAAGGTCTTCAAGACCAAAACTTCGATAAAATTGGTGCACTACATCTCACATCAAGCCATCATCAAATTACGGTTCTATTTATTTTGTGAAAAATTTGACATTTTACAAAAAAAAATTCCAGTAAATCATTTTCTAAAAAAATGATAAAATTTTGCGAATAGTTAAAATCAAAATAAATTGAAAAATTACTTTTCGTCGTTTGGAAATGAAAAACTTTTTTTTTTTTTTTTTAAATAGAGATGAAGTATTCAGACATTGGTGACTTAAGCACAAGAAGGCGAGGAAACTAAGCGTGCACATTGGATCTTGGGTCTGGGGACTTAGGTGCCCATGCCCAACTATGTGTAGTTTGTTGCTAAAAGGCTGTTCCTGAAGAGCTTGAACTAGATGTTCGCTTATTGTGTAAATGCATACCTTGAGCAACTTACCTAGTCTTCCCTAGTTCTAAGCATAGGTCTCCTTAATGGTATCAAAGCCATGGTTTCATTTGTTATTTGGTCCTTTCCATGTGCTTAGATGGTAAATTTAGTATTGAGAAGACTTTCTCCATATCATGTCTGAACTTAAAACACTTGATGCTCTAGTTACTTTTATTGCATCCCTATCATCCTCCTCTCTTTTAGAGTTCCGTGTATCAAATGCCTCCAAGATTGACTATCTCTATGAATCTCTCTTAGTGATGATACAAGATTTTTGAAACCCAACTTCTGTTCATGAACCCATATTCTACTTTTGCTAAACCCTCCTCATCCTTCTCCCCCATCCATTCCATTTGGCATTTGATTTGCCAAACTACTGAAGAGGTGAAAGAATATGTGCAGTCTTCCAAATTTGATTAGCATCCAATCCTTACCGCTGAAAAAGAGTACTTTGTTACTTTTCAAATCCATTAAGAAATTCCAAAACAATAGACTTAGCAAGGAAATTCTCATATTTATTATCGAGATGTTCGTCTTGTACTTTCCTTTCATGGCCAAAAAGGCATACTGGTTGTAGCTAGAATAACCCTACTAAATACTCGGTTCTTAGAATACCAACAAACTTGTGTTGGCATTGTCCAAACTACCCTAAATGTTAGGATAGTCTTTGTAACCCCGTACCTAAATTTCAATTTTACTTTTTCAAATCCCCAGTTACTTTCCTTTTTGAAGGTCCATATTTAGGTCACCAGGACATCCTAGATTGCTGATTCTATTGTAGCCACACTCCATTACCAAATGATCTATCGAGTGTAGAACCATGCGTTAGATCTTAATTTCTAAAATGGAAATGAATATATTCTATTCATCTCCATGCAGAATGATCAAGCCTCTTGCATCCATGTTCCTAGGCAAATCCCAAAAGAAAAGTTGGCCAAGCTACTTCTAGAGATTTAGATTACCAACAATGAAAAGCTACACCAATAAAATAAGCCTATATAGTTCTCAGATTTGGAATTCGTAAGGAAAAAGGATGGCACGGTTGCCATCAAGTTCCGTAAAGAAAAGGAAGAAAGTCATTCCATCTTCCAAACCCTATTCATGATTGAACCTTGTGTCCCAGAGTCAATTTCTGAGCCAAACCCATAAAAGCTTGTCAAATACTTCCAAAGTAATGAAAATCCTATCCATTATTATAAAGACCATTATGGTCATTGATTTTTAGATCCTTTTTTTTAGTGTTCCTACTACATGAATGCTCCCGTCGAGGTAGATTTGGCTACCAGGTCCAAGCAAAAAACCCGGAAGGCTAAAGATGGCATGTACCAACAGTATTTGAATGGAGATCTCCCAATTGATACTTTTGGTGAATGTGATAAATTCCAGTTCATGTTTTCTTATGTCGCATCACCACCACCTTCCTACATTGCATCTCCAGAGCCAACTCTAGCCTTACCACCTTTGCCTCCTTCCTCACTACCTCACAAAAAGCCAGCTGTCTCTCCATTCAATAAACCAATTCTCAAATGGGAAAAAAAGAATTCATACCCACTTGAACTCTTGGATGAAATATCATCCAGCCAAAAGACTTAGAAAAAGGCTAACCCTTTGATCTCCATGTTCCAAGATACATGATTTTCCTCTTTTTGTGCAAGAGAGCTTTAAGCTTTCTTTTCCTACCACTAAGGAATTCATTGATCCTTAGGGGAGATATTGTCATCTTCCAAAAATCTCTGCTCCCACTTATATGGACGAACATGGAAGGTAAAAGAGAACTCATGTTGCCAAAATTGTCCTAAACTAGCAATAAGAAACTCTTTTAGCACACAACAGTGCCTTCAAAGTAATTGATTCCAAAATTGTTGATGTACATCGAGATCTTAAAAAACATGAAGAAACTATCAAAAAGCTACTTTCAAATTTTCAAAAAAGGCTTTATGTTCTAGAATCTGGACAACATCTAGGATATCATCATCTCTAAAGTCCAAAGGCGGAGATAGAGAAGCTCAAGGGGCAAATTCAGATCCTTGAAGAAGGAAGATTCAAACCCATTGATCCATTCCCAACCTTACTAAGAACTGAGTACTCTTGGCCGACCTCAAGTACTTCTGTCTTTACTACAATAACAGAAACATCTACCAGACATAGCACTGATGTGGTAGATATGCGCAACTGTCTCAGAGAATTGGCTTGGTTAATAGAAAAAGGGAAAGGAAAAGCTTCCTAAAGAGAGTTCAGAGGAGAAGTTAGACAAAATGATACTCTCCAATCCTTTGGAATCGCTCTTAAGATATCTAAGCAATTAGGAAAAACCACATAATCCTGTCATCCTAAAAGACCATGATTAGCTTTCTCCAGATACAATTCTTCCTATCAACTCAAATTCGGAGTCAGAACCAGAACTAGACTCTATATCTCTCTCCTTCTCTTCCTCTTTTTCCATTCGTCCTATTGAATCTTTCCCAATTATACCACCCACTTCTTTGATATTCATGAACCAACCACTAGATCAAGAAATGGAGTCAAATTATTCAAAACCAGAGGTTATCTAACCAATTATTGACAAGAATGACGTTCTTTATAATTTTGTCACAAGATTTACCGGCAGCCTCAAACATTGATGGCAATCAGTTATGGAACAAGACCAGATATCATTGTTGGTTTCAGTAAAATTTAGCCAAGCTATTGCTCTTCTTTACGATTTTTCCATTGGTAAACCTACTGACCTCCATGAGCTCAAAAGAAGAGAGTTCTTTGAGAGAAAATGTTGTTCTCTTCAAAAAATGCATCTCAACAGGCATTATTGAGAAATGCTCAAGCTCTTCGATGGCCTTGGAGCTGATGCAAACTTGAAACAGGTTTTTTAAGCCTCTATTCTTAAAGAGCTATCCCAGCAAGTTGAGAAATCCTTTCTTAACAAACAAAGGAGAATTATAGATATTCATTTGGGAGAAATACAACAAAAAATTTATTTGTGTCTTGATGATTTGTGTCTTAGGCACCGGATGATGAAAACTTATCTTAAAGACAATGGAGAACTTGATGGAGTCCGTTTGTGCTAGAATTTGAAGATCAAATGCTCGAAAAAAGATTGTGACGGTTCTTATGGAAAGTACTTTGGAAAGAAGAAGCATTTCAAGAAATACATAGGTGAAAGATCCAAGCACTTCCGTGAAAACAAAAAATGGCGATTCCTGCAAAGAAGGAAAGATCACTCAGATCGCAAAAAATCAACTCGATGCTTCATTTGCAACAAGAAATGTCATTTTGCCAAAAATTGCTCCCGAGTGAAAAAAAGGTTAGAACCATCTGTTATGTTACATCGAAATTGAAACTCGTGTCGCTCTTGAAAATGATGATGTTGAATCATTGTTCTCTATTGATGAAAATTCATTTGAACAAACCCTATGTGTTATTTCTTGTTATCAAACCTCTAGTAAAACTGACTTTGATTCAGATTTTGAAGATCTTTATCATATATCTCTCACTTTCCCAGAACTAGACCCTTATATTTTAGTCAAGTTCATTGTTCTCATTTTTCCATCAAAATACTTACTTCTATGTTTGCTAAACCCATCATAACCATTGCTCTTATTGACACTGGTGCTAGTTTCTTAATTTTAGACACTAAAGTTCTTCTTGAAAAATACTAGAGTTCCTATGTTCGGTATTTCAATTATGCCTCAAGAGATACTTTTTGTATAAATGTCCGTACTACACCAATGACCATTCAGTTCTTCCCCAACGCTTAATAACCACTAAAATCCTCGGATCTAGTCTTCCCAACAAGGATCTAATTATTGGTTGGGATATCATGACTCAAATTTCTCAACTCAGGATCATTGCTGGAAAAAGGCCTCAAGTATAAAGACCAATTCTTTGAATTTGTCAATATTCAGAGGCTCTTTTCTATTCAAATGAATTTGTTAGATCCGATCATACTAAAGTTGTTGGAATCTTGTTCAAAATCCCTTATGAGTTTTTCTAAAAAATGTCCTTATCTTTTGTGGAAAAATTCAGAATTCTTTGTTCGCCTCCCTTTTAAGAAAAATATAAATATAAATCCCACTAAGTCGAGCCACATAGAAATGAACCTAGGACATATTGCTTCGACTCAGAAGGAATGCTTAGAGTTACTACAATAAGGCCTTATTGAAATCTCAGATTCTTAATGGGCTTGTAAAGCTTTTTATGTCAGCAAACGAACTAAGCATAATAGAGGGAAAATGCGATTAGTAATAAACTACCAACGCCTCAACCTCTTCCTCCAAGATGATAAGTTCATTTTGCCCTCTTGAAATTCCCTTTCTGCTGGATTATTCAAAGCCCATATCTATTTTAAATTCGACCTCAAAATTGGATTTTGGCAATTAAGCATTCGCCTTGAACATCTTTCTTCTTTCTTCCTTCGAGATAGAGTTCTGTATTCTAAATTAGCATTTTCAATGAAAAGTCCTCCCTTTTGGCCTTAAAGTAGCCCATTCTTTGTTCCAAAAGGTCATGTGTCGAATCTTTCAACCAATTGTATCTAGGGCCACACTTTATATTGATGCCATATTACTTTACAGTTTTGATAAAGAATCTTACTACCAACTTCTTGAGTATTTTGCCGACATTGTAAAGAAATATGGAATCATACTTGCTCAAATAAAGATGAACATTCCCTAGATAGAAATCGAATTTCTTGATATGCACTTTAACAAAAGTACTTATTATCCAATGCCTCATATTGCCCAGGTTTTGTTGAAATTTCCAGCAGAAAACTTCACAACAAAGTAAGTTAAGCAACTTCTTAGGATAATCAATTATCTCAGAGACTTTGTTCCCAACATTGAAAAATTGCTAATCTCATTGAAATTGATGCTGAAGAAGAATCCTCCACCTTTGCCCAGGCCAAAGTAATTGTAGAACTAAAAGAAGTGATGCAAGCTCTTCCGTCTTTGCAGATACCATCCAATGAGAAGAGAGTCCTGCAGACTAACGTTAGTGACGAGTATTGGGTAGCCATACTATTTGAAGAAACTGATGGTAAGCGACACATTTGTGCTTACAAAAATGAAAAGTTTTCCCGAGCCAAAACACATTATCATTCTACTTTCAACGAAATACTTATAGTAAAGAATGGAATAAAAAAGTTTGAATTCCATCTTGTTGGCCATCATTTCCTAGTAGAATTGGATATGACATCTTCTTCTTAAATGACCAAATTCAAGCGGAAATAGGTTTCTCATTTTCAGTTACTTCAATGTGTTGAATGGTTTTCGAAATACTATTTCAAGACCAAACACATTGCAATAAAAAAGAATGTGCTTGCAGATTTCCTCTCAAGACCAAAAGCCCAAGCAAAAATCAACATGTACATCTAGAGACATTCTTTTCCCCAGTCAGAAAAATACAAGATTGAAAGAATGCCAGACTGGCCAAGTTACAAATCGCCCCTGGAGATCATCGAGCAAATCCATAATGACAACCTCACTGAAATCTCGATAACCTCATATGACAATGCCACATGGATCTATTCAGACTCTATGGAAGTTCAATTCTTTATCCTTTTGGATTAAACTCCAAGTATCCATTCGTACATTTGTTAATCTAGAAGGAAGATGATTTCCCTAATAAACTCCAATGGTTGTTATGATACTTAACCAACAAGTACTTAATAGCTATTAAGTTTCCCAAGAGAAGGTTCATTGCTAACCTATCTAGAATATTTTCACTTGGTCAAAACATTGAAAAGGAAAGTGATAGGAACCTTCTGGTTGTACTCAATTGGTTTTATCCTCCGACTCATTGGAAGCACCTCTTCTAACAAGAATTGAGATATGTCCAAGCAAATCCAGAAACACATACCATTGTGTTTCTCTGTCGACCATGGAATTTTGTACGAAATAATGGTAGCATCGGTGATGTGCCACAAGGAATAGGAACCACAACTTACAAACCCATACCACATCTCCAAGAGCCTCACATCTAGAAATCATCCCCTTGTTGTATTGGACTTGTTGAATACAACTATAGAGAACTCCAAAGAGTCTCACGCTAAGAAAATCGGACTATTCCTAAGGAAGTATGGAATTACTAACATACCTGTTCCATGGGACCACTACAGTCTTGCACTTGAAGCCAAACAGGCCCTCTAGGGATACAATCAAGAGCAAAATTAGGCAAGCACACCTAATTCACAAGAGCAAGAAATGGTAGACATTGACAATCCTACATAGTCCTCCCAAAAATCCTATGCTTAGGCATCCTATGCCCAGTGGGGAGGTCCTCTTTCTCAAGACCCCTATGATTAAGAACATTTATCCTTACCCCAAGGATTAGACTCCAGCACAATCTCCCATTATACTCAGACATCAAATTGGCTTGGGGTAAGTATACTATCAGTGCCAAAAATTGTGTATGGTGCTCACTTTGGTGCTAAAAGTTTTAATCGGATCACTTAAGTGCCAAATCGGAGGAAAAACAATCACTTTGGTGCCACTGGCAATAGATTTCGGCCAAAATGATTATGTAGCTTTTATAATTAAAAAAAATTGACATGGCTTTTAAACTACATTGTTTCAGTCATTATTAAGAAAATGACGTCGTTTTGCCGTCCTAAGTGGATGGCCTCACAAAAATGATGCCGCACAACTCATTTGAGGATTGAAATTAGGGTTTTTTGTCCGATCCTCGCCCAATGCCGACCTAGCTCGCTCGGCTGTCGTCACTCGGCGACGTGAGGTTTGCACTTGAGTGAGATCACGACCTTCGACTTGGCCACCGAGTGGTTGTTGTCAGGGTCGAGGTCGGTCGGAGTAGTGACCGCCGAGCGCGAGGGCCAACGAGGACAGCAACTGGCCCATCGCCGACAGAGGCGAAGGTGAGGGATGTGGGCGGTTGAAGGGGGACGAGGAGGGAAAACCATTGTAATTTTTAAAACAACACCGGGGAGTGGTCAAACCAGAATTGGTTGTCGTTAATGAAAATGGTGTGTAGGTCCTTGTCGAAGAGCTCCCGCAGATTAACCCGTTGAACCGAAGGTCTAATAACTTGAGCATCGGGAACTCCAGCACGACCTTTGGGAACTTCCCAACAAACTGGTTGTTGCTCAGATTCAGCTTGAAGAGCCGTTTCAGGTTCTGAAACTTCTGCGGCACGCTGCCACGAAGTAGCAATAGGAGTTGAGGTGGAAGAGCACGAGGTTAGCAAGTAGGCCGAGCTCCTCGGGGAGGTACCCGGTGATGTTATCGTGGTTGAGGTCGACGTCGGCAACGGTGTGGACGCCGAGGTTGTCGGGGCGGGGGAGCAAAAGATGTTGGAGTAGTTGCAAACATCGGGGCCGACCCGGTTGCGGTGAAGTTCTTGGGGTCGAGAGGATGGCTTGCTTCGGGGCTTGGAGGGTGACGTAGGCATTATAGAGGCGTGGGTTCTCAAAGGAGGCGGAGGGGTCGACGGCAACTTGCTTGCCGCGGTCGCTGAACTTGTCAAGGTAGTGGAGGAGGTGGCGGTGCTTGGCGGCACCATGGGTGGCGGCAGAGAGGACAGTGAGGGAGGAGAAGAGGATGAAGAGGGCGGCAGTGGCCGAGATTATTCGGCAGATTTAGGGTTTAGGGTTTTGAATTGGGGGAGAGACACCAAATGGTGTCATTTTATTGTTTAAGTGCCGATTGTACTCTTTGGTGAGCCACATCAGCTTCAAAAATTAATAAAAAAGTGCCACGTCAAATTTCCAGCCAATCAGATCGGCGTTGGCACTGAAATGATCATTTTTCAAAATTTTTGGCACTTAAGTGATCCGATTTGAACTTTTAGTACCAAAGTGAGCGTTGTACACAAGTTTTGGCATTGATATTGTACTTACAGCAATTGGTCCTCGTTAATCATGCTTGCCAACACCCTAGAACCCTCAAGACTCATGAAGAAAGACCCTCTTCAAGTGGAATAAACATGTGGAACTTCATGATTGCACAAATAGGAATCACCGGCAGTCCTTCTGACATCAGATTTGCAGAACTTGAGTGATTCTACGAGGAAGAACATATTGCATAACATAGTTCTGATGATTCAGACTATGACTATAATACCCAAGATGGAAGATAAACCCATAGCAAGGTTACTGTAGCACAATTACTATAGTAAAGTATTGTAGCATAGGCTAGGGAAATAACTATTCATAGTCACTGTTCATATCATTGCGAATAATTCCTAACTAGATTTTTCATAGCCTTATTTGTCTCAAGACCCATGAGTTTGGTCTTTATTTTCTATGACCTCTCAATGCCTATAAAAGGCAAACAAGATGTAATGTGTTGGGTAGAGTCTCTTGAAATAAAGTGAGTATTTGTGAAAATTCTCTCAATATCTTTCTAAACACTTCCTCTTCTCTAGCCTGATAAGATCATCTAAGAAATGCGGCTCGACTAGTTAGAAGTGTTACTATCTTGGCATCTGTGAGCGTCTCTATGCTACATCTTTGGATAATTTGTTAATAAAAGACTATCCCTGAAGGGCTTGAACTAGAGGTTTGCCTACTGTGGGAAGGCATAATTGTAGCAACTTACTTGGTCTTCCCTAGTTTTAAGAATATGCTTGGGCTACTCGCATGAGGCCCACGACCTTAGTACTTGTGACTAGATCCTTAGAGCCTAAGCTTGACAATCCAGGTCCATTAGGGCTAGGCTCAGGACTTTAGAGCCCATGCATGGATCTCCAATGATTAAGCCCTATCCATCAAGGCCAGGCACAAGACCTTGGTGCTCATGCCTACATACCTAGTGCTAGGGCCTAATTTCTTGGTACATTGAGGAAGGCCTGAGACCTTGAGAGTGTAACAAATATCAAAATTAAAGTCCAAGCTTTTTGATCATCAATCTCAAAAACCTTCGATCAAAATTTTGAGGGTAATGTTATTAGAAAACTTGCTAACTAGATGTAAAAAGTTGTTTTAACCATGGTAGAAAGTTTCTTGTGACTAAGTCGCAGTTGGTGTTATTGACTTATAGAGAAAAGCTCATGTAGTAGTACTAAAAGAGACAATTGTTAACTACCTGACCAGGGAATATTGGTTCAACGTGCCAGTTCTAGATATTGTGCAAAGCATGTGTCTAACTAGTAGAAAACAAGCTTCAGACAGGGGCTTCCAATGATAGTCCGGTCACCCGGTGCTCAGGCTGGATGGGTTCCTTATTTTAATGTGGCGATGCTTGCACATCCTATCCCCTCAATTGGAGAAAAAGTTTTTCTTCTCTCGCTCCTAGGAATACTCCCAAATTTAACGTCCCGGAGATGAAGCGGTTTTAAGATATACTTAGGTTCAGGATGTTCTTTGATTTGCCCGAAGTCATAAGTATCGGCCAATTTCCAATACCCATTACTGTTTTTTGATTTTTCCCATATCAGACAATAAAGGTTTTGTTTTATGTGCTTTCTGAGTTGAAATTTCCTTGTTGAAGTCCGACTGGGCATTGGAGTTTTGGCCACTGAAATAGAATAGTACAACGTGGGGTTTTTTGACTGTGACTTGAGTTTCATATATTTTACATGCACATGTTTCTTGTGGTGGGATTGACGTCTTGAAACATTGTTTTATGTGAGTGCTCGGCGTGATGGGGCTGATGTGAAGGCAGAGTGACTCTGTGTGCTGTTCGTGCGGTGAAGTTTGTTCTCCTTGGAATCACACCAAGTATTCATGTGTTGAGGCCAATTAATTTTGTGGTAAGATTTATTAATTCCGTAAGATTGAGAAATTATTTCATGAGAAATTGTGGCACGAAACATTGAATTCTTGACATTGCCGACACTCCAAGAATGATATTAACTTTAATCAACCCAAACCAAATCAAATTTAAATGTCATTTCAATATTTTCTTATTCTGTACAAATTTCATTTATATCTTCGCATTGGTTGGTAACAAAAACCCACATATAGAACAACTCAACATGAGTTTCGCCTTTGGTTTTTATCATAAAATTCTTGAGCACTTGAGACTCCCCGTTGTTACTCCTCCAATTTGGAATGCTATGAAAGAGACTTCATCTCTAAAATATTAAGAACGAAAGTGTTAAAGTAACAACAATTATTAATTTGCAAGCAGTAAATCAAACATGCTAGTACTGAGAATTGCCTTTTCTATTGAGAAACATTTCATTCTATGTGAATAAATAAACATAGTTGATGATTAACAATAGTGTATTTACAATTGCAAGTATTGGTTAATGGTTGGCAGTGGAAGAAGAAGATTCATGCATTTAATTTAGATGGAAAGTATACTCTGATCTTGACCAAGAACAAATGGCTTGAATGGTTTGGAAGTGGAAAGTTCCTAAAGGTATGTAACTTAACCTTTGTTGGAGGTTTCCCTGATTGTCTTTCAAAGAAAAAGATGGTTTTCTTGGCATTCTCCTTCATAAATTTTTTGGGCAGTCAATATGCATTCGATAAGTGCAACTGTACTCAAATGTTGTTAGTTTATAGATGATTTGGATGTGTGTAGCTTAATTAAGGTGTTTTATGTTTTGATCACTTTTACTTTCATTTCTCCTTGTATTTGTGCCTAAAGGTTTTTCATTTGAAATGTAGTTACCATCTATTGATGGCAACCAAATTAAAGGTTCTAGCTTTGAGAAAGTGCGTTAGCATTACAAAGTCTCTAAACTTCTCTAAGTGCTTGACACTAGAGAGTTTTCTTTTTTTTGGTCAAAATGGTTTTTTATTGCTAATATCAGGGAAAAAGAGAGCCCATAGAGCGGGCATCATTACATAAGAAATCTAAAAGGACCTAATACGGATAAGATAAGCGGTGATTTGGTAAGGCTTTTTCCATGTGGGCTTTAGCAACCCAATCGACAATCAAATTGGCTTCTCTAAAATAGTAGGCCACCCACACATCCAAAAATTGGCCCAACAAATAGCTACACTCACTAATAGTTACACCCCTAGAAAGGTTGACTTTAGAAAGATGTGATGGTTTACAGGAAATTGACTATTTAGTTAGAAGACTGAAGTCCCTAATTGACTTTAAAATAAAGAACAACATCCATCTTGAAGAATTGCCTAAGAAATGGGAGGGCCACCTAAACTTACCCCTTCCCTTTGACAGTTTGCTTCGAGGTGAGCAAACTCCTTTGACTCAATTGGGAAATTAGGATCCTTGTTAGGGTTATATCTATAAAACATGAGAGTTACAAGCTTGCTCAATTCAATTTGTAGGTTAAAAAGTTTTGTTGACTTTCAATGTTGTTGAGATGTATGCGTGAATTATGCGAGAAAAATCCATATTAAATAATTGGTGTAGTGTGAAATAGTTAATATGACTCATTGCCTTTAAGCCTTTGGCTAAAATATCAGAGAATCTTGAAGTGACGCATGCCGCACAATGTGAAGAGTCAGAAGGAGGAATTCTTAATGGAGTCGAAATCTTGCTCCTTTCGAGAATCCTAAATTTATCAGGTACATGAATAGACACCTTGCCTAGCACAATCAGCATGCTTCTTCGCCTCCAAAAACTGTACTTAAGTAGATGTCACAAGATTTAAGAGTTGTCAAAGCTTCCCCCACAAGCATATGAATTTCTTGGTTTGATGGAATTACTGTCGTACTTATCAATCGAGGATTGCCAATTTGTACAAAGGTTAGGTGCTTTAGTCCCCAAAGAATTGAAGTTTTTGAGTGAGCTTGTAATGACTTGATTCTGGGAGGGATGGGAGTGTGGCTTTGCCTTGAGAATGGCAAAGGCGGCATGAATGAACTGAATACCATGTCACTTGGGGATGGTGAGGTAATGTACTATATAAGGAGTAGCACTGCTCTTAACTACAAACAAGGCCTTTTTCTAAGCAAAGTCTAGAGGAACATAACTACGAGGGCATAGGGTAAGTGAGTCCTAGGGCCCAAAGTGGACAATATCATTAGCAAGTGGGGCCAAAGGTTGGCCCTTATAATGGTAGCCAAGCCCACTCGGAAGTGTGAGATTTAGGAACGAACCAACCGAAAGCTGGTGGGCCTATGACAACTTGGTCTTGTGAGAGATAGGGATGTGGCTCCACCTCATAGATGGTAAAGGGGATAAGAATGAACCGATTCCTACATTGCTTGAGGACGGTGAGGTAATGTGCTATAGAAGGAGTAGCACTAGTCTAAACTACTAATGAGACTTTTTATGGTTGATACCCAAAGGAAAAAAATCATGAGGGCATGGGGCAGGTGAGTCCTACAGCCCAAGATGTACAATACCATTGGCAAAAGCAGCTAGAGGTTGGCCCTTACAAAGTTGACCTTCCATGGGAAGAGAGTGCCCATTCTATCAACCACCCTAATGAAACTAAGATTGCAACCCAACCGCTATTGTCTATGTTTAATGTCACACAGACTGAAAAAGTACAAATTGAACTTAATCACACCTATTATTGTCGGTTGGGATGAACTTGCTCCACTAAGAACATTTTCTGATAGGTTCAAGACATGCTTAGTGAGTGTCATGACTCGATCTCACTGCCCCTTGATCCCTCACCATCACAAGGAGAGAAAAGGAGGAAAAGTCAAATTTAGAGGTACTTGATCACAAGAATTCTATTATAGCTCACATTCCAAAAGACGTCATCATCTCCCATTTCAAATCAAGCCTTTCATGAGTTTTCTTCATGAGATTGCAAGCTCTCCCAAGTTCATTGTCATGCCTCGAACCCTGGGCATGCAACAATCCCTTCCTTGGTCGGTAAAAATTTGCGATGTTCCTAGGACATGTCATCGACCCATTCATTTTATTGCACATGCGGAAACAAATTAACTAATCCCCTGACAACAACATACATGGGATAGAAAAGCAGGACAATCAAGTTCTTATACAAAAGGTCTATCTCAAACAAACTACTGAGCCACCTATGCTCCTGACCCTTCCGCTTCAAACTCCAGGTTCTTCATACTAGGGACCTGAAAATGGTTATACAATAACCAGTGAGATATAAAATCTCAGCGAGTCCTCTCTCTAGTCCCCCAATTAGGACATTAACTCAACTCGAGGTATCTATTCAAAATCACCCCACAAACAAACCAAAGATTAACAACCAACAATTAATAGTCGCTTCGCATGCAATCTTACTTGGTATGCCATACCCTATATGTTAAATCTCAACACAATACACGCAATGCATATGGTCATTGGATGATGCAGTTCATCAAACACACGTGAGTCGTGTCATAAGCGATTTCACCTAGCCATTGCCACACCTTGCACTCTATCAATTCATGCGTGCATGCCATAAATGATGTGATTCACTCATGCATAACTGGAACTAATGACGTTATGATTCTCATACATCCTTACACTTTAGTGTGCCACTTAACATGCATCAATCCATCACACACGTCCCATTTATAAGGTAAAATTGTTATGACACGTCTTATACCGTGCCACACAATTTTACCTCATAATAAAGCGTAACTATCTCACTCATTCAAGCAATTCATAAGAGTCTAAATTATAAGACCAAATTGTTATAACATGTCCCATTCCGTGTCACACAATTTGATCCCATAATTAAGCGTGAGTAAATCATATCAATGGTTTAATCCACACCCAATATTCACTTTCAAAATTCAAATTCCCGATTCAAACTTAACATCCCTACTCAATAATCCGACTTAATACTTAATACTATAATCAAGGTTTTAGAGGTGCCCCCTCCCACAAAGTTCCGATATTGTGTGGCACTTAATCCTTGACCACAATAAGTAATAGCTCAAGTTACTAGAGGTGGCTCCCATGCAATCATGCTATCGTGTAGCACTTAGTTCCCGACTATGATAAGCAATAGTTCAAGTTACTAGAGGTGCCTCCCACGCAGTCATGCTGTCGTGTAGCACTTAGTTCCCAACTATGATAAATAATAGTTCAAGTTACTAGAGATGCCTTCCACACAGTCATACTGTTGTGTAGCACTTAATTCTTGACTATGATAAGCAATAGTACAAGTTATTAGAGGTGGCTCCCACGTAGTCATGCTGTCGTGTAGCACTTAGTTCTCGACTATGATAAGCAATAATACAAGTTACTAGAGGTGGCTCCCACGTAGTCATGCTGTCGTGTAGCACTTAGTTCTCGACTATGATAAGCAATAATACAAGTTACTAGAGGTGGCTCTCACGCAGTCATGCTGTCGTGTAGCATTTAGTTCTCGACTATGATAAGCAATAAAACAAGTTACTAGAGGTGGCTCTCATGCAGTCACGCTCTCGTGTAGCACTTACTTCTTTACCTGCTGACAACTAATTGGTTTTCTCAATACAACTCACTTTTTCATAAAAACGGTGCATCTCCCATTTCCCTCAGACAACCCTTTTTCTCTTTTTTGTGAAAATCACTCAATTCATGCGGATGCCTATGCATTTACACATCCATTCATTTCATAGGATTAAAGCACATGAATTTTTAGACAACTTTTTGCATTCTAGATGAACAATGTACGTGAACAGTGCGTGTAAACAGTGCACGTGAATAGTACTTATGAATAGTGTCACGTGAATAGTGAATTTTCAAAATTAAATAAATAATAAATTATATTCATAAATTAAACAAAATATTAATTAAATCAAACAATCAATCAATTAAAGTTAAACATGCTTAATTAACCACATAAGCCATATTAAGCAAATAAAACAATATTAAACTAAACTAATCTATGCCATCCATCTAGCCACCTATCTTAGGTCTTATACAACTTAATTAAATCTCCTAAACTAGAATGAACTCTAACTAAACCAACCTTATGCAAGTTTAGGTATTAATCAAATGATTACGAGCTAGACTCACCCGTTAAGTGAGACGGATGTGGCGGCGACAATGAAGGCTATGCTCGGGAACCTCAACCACAGTGATCCAAGGTGGTTTCGGGGCTTAAACAACAGCCACAACTCTACCTCCCTTTGAAATTTGGAAAACTAACTTGCCAAAGGAGAAATGGAGTTGGGCTACTAATTGGAGCTTTAGTGAGGGGTTCGCTGGCGACCGGCGAAATCTGGGTGTTGAAGGGGATCTGCTGGTGGCTGGGTTGGGCGAAGGAAGGGTCGAGATGGGAGGAAAATGGCTGAAATCATGAAATAGGCAGACCGGGCAGGGTGCCAAGTGGTCTCAGTGAGCGACGATTTCCAGCTGACCGACGGGTCAGCCGGCGGCTCTATTCGATGAGCAGCTAGGTCCGTCCATACGGATTGGCTCTTCCAGACATGATGGTGGGTGGCAGAAAGGCTGATTCTCACTGGAAGGCAACGAACAACTTAAGTTTTCACGAGAAGGTCAGCTGGAGCAGAACTGGACTAGACGATTAGACTGCCGCTGGCTTCTGGCCGATTGGCGGGTTAGCTAGTGGCTCCGACAGGCGAATAGCCAAGTGAGGGCAAACGGTTTGGGTGTCCTGAGCACAGTGGTGGGTGGCATGTAAGCTAGTTCATTTTGGAAAGCAAGAATCAACTTAGTTTTTCCTAAGAAGGAAGAAAGGGAAAATCAGAGAGAGGGGTCCAGTTGAGAAAGGGCTGAAGGAGGGGAGAGAGAGGGTGATGTGAGGACTGCTACACTCTCCAAGAAGGCCATAAAGCTTGCCCCAAGTCTCCATGCAAAGACGACCTCATCTTCTCTCTATTTTTTTATTACCTTATCCACTTGCTTTTAGGGGCAAAATGGTCATTTCCACCTTGCAAAATTCCTAATCTGCCATTGGGCTGAAAATGATGGGTGGGCCTAAGAAATGAGCTTGGAAATGAATAGTAACAGGCTTGGGAATTGGTTGGGCTCAAATGAGCTTAAGGTTAAGTAATGGGCTTGGAAGATAAAATAGTGGGTTGGGCCCAATGGGCTCACTTGCTTGTCTTGGGTCCACCATGAGCTATCCCACCATGGGCCTAAAGCCCACGTTTGCCTAGCCCAGCCCACATCTTCGTGGGCTCATTTCTTTAGTCTGAAAATCTCTTATCCAAATACTTGGCTTAACTGTTGTTGTCAACCGTCGAAATAGCATTGTCCAAAGTCCATCCCGAACATTCCCGAACATTCGAAGTCCAATCTTGGATTCTCATGCCATGTCAATTTCGCTCTAATGCCATTTTGGGTACAACTCAAATCAACAGGAGGCTTTGAGGATTCACGTGTAACCAACTCATACCAAACCACATTCAAGACATCTCGACACATAGACGTCCTTAACTACATGAAATTGTGGAGGATAGATTCTTATTTCAAATTACACGATTACTGAGGATCGACATAGGGTCGTTCGCAGGCTTGATATCAATAAACAAAATCACCCGTCGTTTTAGTATGTTTTGTCTATGGATCGACTTCTAGCCATCCTTGAAATCGACTTACCTGTCTACAGGATCATCCTCATGTAAGTCTCATGATTAAGTCATTTTCCCAGGTCAAGTTCTTTAGTTGCACAAGTTCTATCCTCATTAGCCTTTCCCCTCAAGATCAGTATCTCTAAATTGATCAATTCCAAATGAGATGAACCAACAATGCATTGACAAAATTCACATTTATTCATTCCTCAGAGGGCTCGAATTTCTTGATGTCACAACTCTTCCTCTCTTATAAAAATTTTGTCCTCGAAATTTAAATCATTAAAATCCTTCTTCAAAAAGGTGAAGGTATTGTCGTATCATTGATTCTTCATTTTCCTAAGTAGCTTCGTTTATCTCGTGCTGTTGCTAGACTACTTTCACCAAAGAGGTCGTCTTGGTATGTAGCGCTTGTTCCTTTCGATCTCTTACTTGTATCAATTTTCGCTGTTTCTCTATCTAACTTTTCTAGCGACTCTGAGCAGTCTTAAGACTCCCTTGAATTACTATATTGGCATTCACTAACTGTTAAACTAACTCTGGGTCGGTAATCTTCCGCTCTCTGACTTCATCCCAACAAACTAGAGTGCTACACTCCCTACCATATGGTACTTTAAACTGTGCCATCTGGGTGGTCTACTGATAACTGCTATAGTGTGCTTCTGATAAGATCTCTTTATTTAACTCCGCATCGTCAAGTACACATAATCGTCCACAAAATTTTAATGTTCCCTCCTTGGTAGCTGGCAAATTAGCATTTCTCTTTTACTGTATCTTCCTATAGAATTTTCTGGATCTTAGGATCTGTCAACTGCAATGTCTTGATTCTTAGTTGTACTTTTGGTTCAATTCTAAAGATAACCATAAGACTTGAAAGGTGGCCTTTCTCGGATTTGAAACCGAATCTCCACCTCTTTTGAGTAGAATCCACTCCTGAATCACCATCTACGCAATTTATGACATTCGATTCAACACATCTGTAACTTTACTAGCTTCTCCTGGGTGATACGGGAGGTCGCAACTGATTATAATCCGTACTCAGGTCGACCTACTTCCAGTTCTTCAAGTTCTATGCATGAGTCGGGTCCAGTTCTTACTTTCTCGAATTACCTTGATGGCATTGACTGACTTCTCGGTACTCTTATCACAAAGCCTATCATGATGTGTTCCCACTTCCACTTGAGAAACTCTAAAAGGCTGTAAAAGTCTTTCATAACTAGTTGAAACTGTCAGCACTAGTGTGGTAGTCAGCTTCTGCTTAAGTTCTTGGAAATTACGCTCGCACTTATCTATCCTTACGAACTTCTCTACCTTCTTCAGCATTCTAGTCAAAGGCATAGCTATTGTTGAAAATCTTCTCACAAACCTATTTGTAAAAAGTTGTCAACCCCAAGAAACTTATGATCTCTGTCACTGTCATAGATCTTGGTTAATTGATTACGGCTTTAGTCTTGGTCGGGTTCATGGAAAATCTTATCCATGTCCTTGCAAGGTTTGAAGCACTACCCTTAAACGTCTTTCATACTTCTCTGGACTTCTAAAGTATCCTCGGATGTCGTCAATAAACACTATCACGAGCTCAATCATCCTTTTTGGGATCAAACCGGATGATTCCTCAGGAAACGCATCGGAAAACTTCTATACCACGATGATGCTCTCTACTTTTGGTTCCTTTAACTGTCATATCCACTACAATTGCCAAATAACATTAGCAACCCACATCCAGTAACCGGTTGCCTTTAATGACGACATTAAAATAAATGAGGGTCCTCCTCGATTCTCAACAAAATATTTCTCTCGCTAACGGGTTAAACTGGATTACTGCATAACAATGATTCATTACAACAAGATGCTCCTTGAGCCAATCTTTTCCATTTACAACCTCAAAGTTATGCATAAGCAAAAATAGCCAAGTACCACTCTATCTAGTGATTCTCCTTTTTACAGCTTTATCACAATAAATTGAAATTCTACAGCTCAACCACAACTCCGCTACACTTCTTTGAGAAAATCACCCTAAAAACATTCCTCCATTGATCGGTGCATGGTCGGTTCATTCCTGTCCCTTTCGCCATCCTAGTGGCACCCTATCTATGGTGCATTTTGCAACGCGTTCCTTTGTTTTGTCCCATCAACCTTCTGGGGATAGTTTTGGCCAGATGACCTTATTGGCCACATTCAAAACAAGCACCCGTCCTAAAATGGCATGAGGTTGATCCATGTTGCCTTCCATAAAAGCGACACACAACATTCTGATTTGGCGTCGACTTTCTAATTCTACTCCTTCGGTTGGGATGAATGGGGTGCTTTCCTTTAGTCATCGATTTCTTCCCAAACCGATTTCCATCTCTGCCTAAACTGAACCATGACCTAGATGTGGCGGCTCGCTCTCGGATCACAATTTCAGGTTAGGGCTCAACAGGTGCGACAACAATAACGATTACGGCATTGGCGGTAGCAATGACAACGACAATAGTGGCGGCCTAGTCTTGTGCTTGTTGGCCCAACAAGTTCCCAAGGTTTACTAGCGCTTGTACGATCCCATTGACTCTAGGATCGCTAGGTGTTGCTACACCAGCACCGACATGCAGCAGCGCTAATCCGCTTGTGTTGGCCTAAGCCTGTGCTCCAACTCGGGCACAGACCCTAGTCGGCGTCCTACCCTAAGAAGTTGACGAACGCTCTTCTTCTGAGGAGTCCTCAGCTTCGGATCACTCATTCTACAAGATCTCTACAAAACCTGCTTTCCAATTCTACACAGAATTAGCAAAACTAAGTGACCCCCAAACTACCAATCAGCAAACCAATCACAGGTGTCTGCATAAGGAAAAAACCATTCTTCCTATGACACGTCACCGACCTATTCATTCTATTGCACATGCGGAAACAGATTAACTAATCCCCTAACAACAACATACGTGGGATAGAAAAGCAGGACAACTAATTACAAATACAAACGCATTTTCATAAACACCTCAGGTTCTTATACAAAAGGTCTATCCCAAAAAGAACTACTGAGCCACCTATGCTCCTGATACTTCTGCTTCAAACTCTGGGTTCTTCACACTAGGAACCTAAAAATGGTTATATAATAACCAGTGAGATATAAAATCTCAGAGAGTCCTCCCATAGTCCCTTAATTGGGACACCATCTCAACTCGGGGTATCTCTTTAGAACCATCCCATAAACAAACCAAATATTATCAACCAACAATCAATAGTTAGTTCACAAACAACCTTACTTGGTATGCCATACCCTGCATGTTAAATCAAAACACAATACATGCAATTAACATGGCCATTAGATGATGCAGTTCATTAAACACATGCAAGTCGCATCACAAGCGATCTCACTTGGCCATTGCCACACCCTACACATGACCAATTCATGTATGTGTGCCACAAACGATGTGATTCACTCATGCATAACTGGAACCAATGATGCTATGATTCTCATATGTTCTTACACTTTAGTGCGTTACTTAACACGCATCAATCCATCACACGTGTCCCGATTATAAGATAAAATCGTTATGACACGTCACATACCGTGTCACACAATTTTACCCCATAATAAGGCGCAACTATCTCACTCATGCAAGCAATTCACAAGAGTCCTGATTATAAGACCAAATCATTATGACATATCTCATTTCGTGTCATACAATTTCGTCCCATAATCAAGTGCAAGTAAATCATATTGGTGATTCAATCCACACCCGATATTCACTCTCAAAATTCAAATTCCTGATTCAAACTCAACATCTCCACTCAATAATTTGACTCAATACTCAATACCAAGCTTAAAGTTCTAGAGATGCCCCCTCCCACGGAGTTCCGATATTGTGTGACACTTAATCCTTAACCACAATAAGAAATAGCTCAAGTTACTAGAGGTGGCTCCCACGCAGTCATGCTGTCGTGTAGCACTTAGTACTCGACTATAATAAGCAATAGTACAAGTTACTAGAGGTGGCTCTCACGCAGTCATGATATCGTGTAACACTTAGTTCTTAACTATGATAAGCAATAATACAAGTTACTAGAGATGGTTCCCACGCAGTCATGCTATCGTGTAGCACTTAGTTCTTGACTATGATAAGCAATAGTACAAGTTACTAGAGATGGCTCTCATGCAGTCATGCTGTCGTGTAACACTAAGTTCTTGACTATGATAAGCAATAGTACAAGTTACTAGAGATGGTTCCCACGCAGTCATGCTGTTGTGTAGCACTTAGTTCTTGACTATGATAAGCAATAGTACAAGTTACTAGAGATGGCTCCCATGCAATCATGTTGTCGTGTAGCACTTAGTTTTCTACCTGCTGACAACCAATCAGTTTTCTCAACACAACTCACTTTTTCATAAAGCGATCTATCTCCCATGTCTTCAAGCAACCATTTTTCTCTTTTTTGTGAAAATTACTCAATTCATGCGGATGCCCATACATTTACACATTCATTCACTTCATAGGATTAAAGTACATAAATTTATACAACTTTTCGCATTCTGGATGAACAATGCACGTTAACAATGTGTGTGAACAGTATTCTGTGAATAGTACCGCGTGAACAGTGCACATGAACAGTAACTTGTGAATAATGTTGCATGAATAGTGAATTTTTAGAATTAAATAAATAATAAATTATATTCATAAAGTAAGCAAAACATTAATTGAATCAATCAATCAATCAATTAAAGCTAAACATGCTTAATTAACCACATAAGCCACATTAAGCAAATAAAGCAATAGTAAACTAAACTAATCTAATCCTTCCATCTAACCACCTATCTTAGGGCTAATACAACTTAATTAAATCTTATAAACTAGAATTAACTCCAACTAAACCAACCTTAAGCAATTTTAGGCACTAATTGAAGGATTAGGAGTTAAACTCATCTGTTAAGCGGGCCGAAAACACAGATGCGACAGCGATGACGGAGGCTACGCTCGGGAACTTCAACTATAGCGATCTAAGGTGGTCCTGGGGCTAAAACAATAGCCACAACCTCTGCCTTCCTCTGAAATTCTAGAAAACTAACTTGCTGAAGGAGAAACGGAGTCGGGCAGCTGTTCGGAGCTCTAGCCAGGGGTTGGCTGATGACCGGCAGCACCTAGGGGTCAAGGAGGATCTATTGGTGGTTGGGCTAGGTGAAGGAGGGATGGGAGGAAAATGGCTGAAATCGCGAAACAGGTGGACCGGGCGAGGTGCCGGGCGATCCGTGAGCGATGGCTTTTGGCTGACCGGCGGGTCAGTTGACGGCTCCATTCGGCAAGCGGCTAGGTCCATCCATACGGATTGACTCTCTTGGATATGGTGGTGGGTGGTACGAGGGCTGATTCTCACTAGAAGGTAATGAACAACTCAAGTTTTCACGAGAAGGTTAGTTGGAGTAGAATAGGAACAGATGGTCAGATTGTCGCTGGCTTCTGGCCGGCTAACGAGTAGCTGGCGGCTTCGACCGGCAAACGGCCAAGCCAAGGCAGACGGTCTAGGTGTCCTGAGCATAGTTATGGGTGGCACGGAAACTATTTCGTATGAGAAGGCAAGAATCAACTCAATTTTTCCCAAGGTCTGCTGGAACAGAAGGAAGAAGAAAGGCAAAACGACAGGGAGAGGGGTGCGGTCGAGAAAGGGCTAGAGGAGGGGAGAGAGAGGATGATGTGAGGGTTACTACACTCTCTAAGAAGGTCATAAATCTTGCCCCAAGTCCCCATGCAAAGATGACTTTATCTTCTCTCTCTTCTTTTTGTCTTATCCACTTGCTTTTAGGGGCAAAATGGTCATTTCCACCTTGCACAAATTCATAATCTACCCTTGGGCTGAAAATGATGGGCGAGCCTAATAAATGGGCTTGGAAATGAATAGTAACGAGCTCAAGAATTGGTTGGGCTCAAATGGGCTTAAGGTTAAGTAATGGGCTTGAAAGATAAAATAGTGGATTGGGCCCAATGGGCTCACTTGCTTGTCTTGGGTCCACCATGGGCTGTTCCACCTTGGGCCTAAGGCCCATGCTTGCCTAGCTCAGCCCATGTCTTCATGGACTCGTTTCTTCATTTTGAAAATCCCTTTTCCAAATGCTTGGCTTAACTAGCGCTGTTGACTGTTGAAGTAGCATCATCCAAAGTCTATCCCGAACATTCGAAGTCTAATCTTGGATACTCATGCCATGTCAATTTTGCCATAATGCCATTTTGGTACAACTCAGACTAACATGTGGCTTTGAGGATTCACACATAATCGACTCGTGTCAAACCACATTCAAGACATCTTGACATATGGACGGCCTTGACTACATGAAATTGCGAAGAATAGATTATTATTTCAAAGTACACGGTTCCTGAGGATCGACATAAGGTCATTCGTGGGCTCGATAATAGTAAACAGAGTCACCCGTCGTTCCATTATGTTCTGTCCACAAATCGACTTCTAGTCGTCCTTGAAATCGGCTTGCCTATCTACAGGATTGTCCTCACAAAAGTCTCATGATCAAGTTGTTTTCCCAAGTCAAGTTTTTTAGTCGCACGAGTTTTGTCTTCATTAGCCTTGCCTCTCAATGTCACTATTTTTGGAGTGATCAATTTTGAGTGAGACCAACCAACAATGCTTTAACGAAATTCACATTCATTCATTTCTTAGAGGGCTCGAATTTCAGGATATCACATTCATACCCCACGTAACAGCAGAGTATCGTGATCCATATCCACATTGTGACATCCCGATTTTCCAATTCTATTTTCAATAAATTGAGACGGGTATTTCGTTGGCACACATATAGTTCTTTCCCTTGAGTCGACCACTCATGTGAAAACTAGTCTATCAGGTGAAGCCGTTAAGAATTCTAATGCATCAGACTCGAGAATTTGACCAGAAAGCGATCTTTCGACCGAGCTAATTTGCAAGGGTCATTACGGCACAATTAAAAAAATCAATTAGAGATTGGAGATTAGTTGACTCAATAGAGGCACGTGATCACGTGTGGTTATTCTACCAGATTACACAATTCTTGTCGATCGGCACTGGACCAACTTTTCTGTCGATTGGATATCCTGTGTTTGTATTTGAAACCTTGAGATTACCTCGAAAACCGAAAGTCGCCAATGTTTCAAAGATGTACATTGTGGCTTGAGATGATCAACCACAGATCAAATGCATGAAAATTTCTAAAGGCTATCCGGTAGGTTGGGCCGCGCTAGTATCGTGCCAAAGTGAAATTAACCGTGAAATTGAGACCAAATTCAGAAATTGGAAGTCATGGTGTGTCACAAATCATCTTAGGATCATTGACTCATCTTCGGAAGATTTTTTGTGTAAGCCGAGTTTTTCAGCAAAATAATTAAAGAATGGCTAATTTGGCTTGAGAAATTAGTAGGCCCGTCTTTGGTCGTGCTTTTGGAACTTAAGTTGGTTCTACGAACAAGTAAAGATATGTATTGAAGTGTGGTGACATTGAATTAATTTTATGGACTTCAATTGGACTCAATTGGAAGAGAATTGATGGGAATTGAAGAAATTGGATGTACAAGAATTGGACCCCGGCGGAAAATGAAATTGCAACCATTGGAAGAGGTTGTGGAGGATTGGGTGAGTGGATTATGATGTCATCCTGGGTCATGGTGGGCCGCCTTGGTTGGACGAAAGAAAAAGAAAAAAAGAAAAGAAAAGGAATGGTCCCATCTCTCTCTCTCTCTCTCTCTCTCTCTCTCTCTCTCTCTCTCTCTCTCTCTCTCTCTTCCTCTCTCCCGTGCGATCGCTCCTCCATCTCCATCTTCTTCTTCTTCGGATGCCACCAGCAGCAATGGAGATCGACCAGCACCACCGTCTTCGTCCTCCATTGCACGCCTCACGCCGGAATGCCGGCAAACCACTGGAGCTGCTCGTGCACACTTGAGCCCATCGTCGTGTGTTCTCGCTGTTCCACGGTCCTAGCTCCCTGTTCTGAGCTGCTCGAGACGCATCCCAGCCCCGCCGAGCTCTTTCTACCTCCGTCCGCCGTCCCGACCCCGCTTGGACTGCCGTCGCTACTCGCCGCCGCTCTGCACATCTCTGCCTCCCTCTCTCCTGTCTTTACGTCGCAACTGCTACATCAACTGTGCCGGAACCATTCGGCCACCTTCGACCACCGTTCGGGCCCCGCCTAGGTCCAATTTGACCCCTCAACCTTCCCCGGTCCTTCTCCATCTCATCCAAGCACCGGATCTACCCTTTCTCGGCCTCAAACCGTAGTAGACAATAGCAATAAAAAATGGGTATGGCAACGGACGTTTGGCTCGTTTTAACCGGCTTCTTGGCCCCGGATGTTCGGCCCACCTTGAGAAAAGTCGATCCCCTCGAAGTCCTTGTCGTTTTGGTTCGCTCGGCTCGCTAATCGGGTGAGTTTAGCTCACTAAACCTCGCTTAGAGGGTTAATTATGCTTAGGAAGGTTTAGTTTATGTTAAGTGTTATTAGGTGGTTAGTTTAATTTATTTAAGTGTAGATTATATTAATGTGCTTGATTAACTTAAAGTGGGTTAATTTAAGGCTAAATGAATGTTTATATTAATATAAGCCTTGATGTGACTTAAAGGAATTTGTTTTTGATTTATTTAAGTATTCTGAAATTATTAAATAATTTAATAATATATATTTATTCGAAATTATTAAAATATTATTAGCTAAATAAATTTTAGAATAAAATTAACTATTTAATAAATTCTGAAAATTATCTCGGGACCTTATTTGCTCGAAATTTCGTACTAATTGCTGCTATGTAGTCAGATTTTGAAATTGATGATTGGATATTATAAATTGAGTGTGGATCGTGAAAGATATGGATATTATTATTTAATTAATTTTTGGAATAAATTTAATTATTTAATAAATTATGAAAATTATTTTGGAACATTATTTTCTCAGAATTTCATGCTGATCGCTGCTATACATTTAGAATTTGAATTTGATGAATGGATGTGGCAAATTGAGTGTTGATTGTTGTAAATAGGGATTTTATTCATAAAAAACCCAAGTATCAGGTCTTGATGCAAAAATGGGATTTTCAATATTATATTAAGTAGTGGGGTTTGAAAAAAGTGAGATATTGACTTTTTGATTCGAAATTAGTATGTTCTCACACATGTGAGTAATTTTTGGAATATTTTTAATATGAAGAAAAATGACCGGGATCACTATTTTAAGTGGAAAGTGTCCTGGGGCCGAGTATGCTTTGGCTGTGTCATAACTAAGAGGAATCATCTTGGGCTATCGAGATAGACTTGCCCCTATATGGGATGCCCACGCGGTGGATGCCGATTGCAGTAGAGGCTGGGCCGACTGGATCGATGCTCCTTTGAGAATGCCGTCGACGTAGTGACGAAGCCATACTCCAAGGGGGGAGACGATGCTCATTCAGGAATACCGTCGACGTAGTGACAAAGCCACGCTCTAAGGGAGAGGCGATGCCTAGCTATATACTAGTTGATAGCCGAACTGCGAGTAGACTATGCCCTTGTGTGGCAATTAATAATAATTGAAGTGCGTGCTAAGTATGATTGTGATTTATATAAAAGTGATGGCGTTCCAATTGTTTGAATTATTATTACTACCTAAGATTGTGTGATACAAATTGTGCTAACCTGTAGGAAGAAATTGAGGTGGGGTAAGTCTTCTCTGTGTGATGTGGCTAGTGCACCCTTGGGCATATTTTCTTTCTAATAGGGGTTTAGGGGGTTGAACTTGTTGAGATATTGTCTCATCCCGATTTGGGGATTACAATTTCAGGTCCCTGGTGGATAGAGTGGCTAGATAGCTTTGGTTGGCCTTGAAAAGTTATAGAGGTGAAGTCATAAGGATTGGAGAACGTGTCCGACTTGTAGGTCGTAGGACAGTTCCTTTTTAAGAGTCGGTCTTTTGTAGACCTTTAGCCGTAGACCTCTGTTTGTAATTCTATTGAATTATGAAAGTGTTATGTTGTGGTTTTGCTTCCTGCTTTTCTATCCTGTATTTCATTGTCAAGGGTTTTATAATATGTTCTGCTTGCGCAATAATAAATGAATGGGGTCGGCGACACTACCTGGGAATATCGCATTTTCATGACCATGGTGGGATGTTGGTGCACTCAAGGTTCGGGGCGTGACACACATAGGTGACATACCTTGGAGAAGAGGTTGGGTGTGGATATTGGATTTAAATGTACCTTATCATGGTAGCTCTCTTGATAGTACGCTTCGCTCATAAGAATGGCATTACTTCATCCTTTGGGGTGCTCCCATATCAAGTATACTAAAAAACCATGGTGAGTTTCATTGAAACTCATACCCTATGCGACAAATTTATTTATACGATCTAGTTGTTTATGACAACCTAAAAATAAGATAGGAGTTGACATTAGCCTCATTTTGGGGGTCGGCCAGAAAACCCAATTGAGGGTCGGGAGTGTTCTCTCAATTCCTACGCAATCAAATATCTAGGTTTAAGAACTTGGGTTATGCTAATATTTTTATTAGCGTCCTTTCAGTACTTAAATCGTATGTTGTGTTTTCTAATGTGTTCATACGTTTCTTCTTACATTTTTAGGATCATTAGTCCTAAACTAAGTAATTATGCGGGGTTGGTCATTTTTATACTATTCTATTTCTAGAAAACAAGAAAAGAAAACAATAAATGGAATTGAAATTACTAGACAGTAAGTAAACAATCAAGGAAAGCAGCAAATTTACCATGTAATCCTAGAAAATACAAAAGAGAAACACAATTGAAAAAGATAAGAGGAAGAGAGAAAACTTGTAACTCGCCGAGCTTTATACAACAAATGAAACCCTAGATATATGTCGAGGAAATAAATAGTACATAATAATGGTCAGAATGGACATCGACCTCCATTGTCTTCGTGTTTTTTCCATCTTCGAGGTCCCAATCTAAACATAATCTAGAAACCTATAACTAAGTGCATACAATGGAAAGAAACAAGCATACCCATCAAAACAATTTTCATGCAAAATGTTTTCTTAAACGAGCTACACATGAATTTACAAAAATCAGACAACAAGCAACAACATGTCAAGAAATTGTTAAAACAACAAGATATTAAGCTAATATTACAAAGATTTGTCCTATCAAAACATGTCTAAAAATTATTAAATTTACTCACAACATATTCAACATGATGACAAGCAAATTTCATTAAGAGGCCAAGTGCAAATTCCAAATAGAAAAAAATGGAACAAACATATCAATTTCTGCCTGAACAAGGGTTAGGACAAGGGTCCGAATATGTTCACTTGTCCATATTTTGATCTAGTTCTGAAAAAAAAATGGAAAAGTTGTGCAAACGATGAGTAATCTACATGAAATTAGTGGCGTCGGAAACCTCTAAGTATGCCTTACGACTTCCTAGAAGGGCTCGAGTCCGAATTGGGTCAATTTGATATTCTAAGATCGAGATCTCTAAAGGTGTGCGCATCAATAACTAAAGAAACATGACACAAGTATTCATTAGAAAACCTCAAAATTACTCAAAGAATGCACAAACAGCATGAAGAAATCACATGGGACTTAGGATTGAATGCGATGAAAAGTTTGGATAATTATCTAATTCTAAGTCAGCATGCGAAATTTCATATAATTTAAATGACATTATGAAATAATTCATGATTTCTAATGGTATGCTTGAGAATCCTAAGTATGGTGAACACTTTTGTGAGATAAATTTAATGTGCAAAATGATACTCAAAGGACATGACTTAAACATATATACAAACCTTGCAACATGCAGTTGAATCATCAAAAAGGCATGATTGTAGGATTTGGTCTCTAGATGACTCAAACAAGTATGGAAATGTATACACGTGACAACGTTTCATCTCAGCATTAAATTTACATAACGAGCCTGATTTCAACCATCCTCAAGACATGCATAAATCCTACTAAAAATCTCATATACAGAGCATGTGATGATGAAGATTTTTCATTAACAGTTTGAAACTTAATTAATATTATATGAATCATGGAAAAATGGCAAAATCGACAAACTATATGCCCAACTTATGTTGCTGCAATGACTTTTACTCTAATGCATGCAATTGACTCACTTTGCCGACATAAAGACCTTGCAAAGCATGCATCAATTGACCATGTACATCATTTATTTCGACTTTCGTGAAGAATTTGAAACCAAACAATTTCATTTATGGACTCAATTTACCAAAACAGAATTTGGACCAATGTAGAGCAAACTATCCTATGTTCAGATCTAGGCAATTTTAACCTAGTTAAACTCATTCAAAAATCACAAAAAAATTACAGAATGTTCTTCGCACAATTATGAGCAACTTTTATGAAGGAAAGTTTTCCCAAAATTCAACACAAAAATTAGCACAAAAGTAACAAAACCAGATATCAATACGGAACATACTAACCTAGGCTTGGATCTAAGTATATTTGACTTAGTTAAACACATCCACAAATAACCAAAAAAAAAAAAATACAGAAGATGCATAAGATGATTTGGTACACAACTCATGCGGACAATTTTATCGAAAAATGACCACAAAAGTTGACACAAAAATAGTAAAAACAGAAGGTGGAAGAGAAACAAAATTGAAAAAAAAAGAAGAAAAAAACATAAACTACTGTAGAATCGCTCATCTTTGGAGGTGTCTTTTGAGGGTCAAACATCACTCAATCAGGGCATCTAACATATCGATTCAAAGCTCGTGATATGTATTTTTGAAGCCTAAAAGGACTCAAGGTCAAAAACTAAGGTTTAAGTGTGATATCTTGAATTTCCAGTCCTGTTTTCAATTGAATAAGTTGGGCTTTTCATCGACGTGCCTATAGTTTTATTCTCTGAGCTAATCACTCACGAGATAACTAGTTTATCTGAGGAAACCGTTAAGGGATTTTAATGCAATAGATTTAAGAATTCGACCAAAAATCGACTACTCGACCGTGCTAGTATACAAGGGTCATTACGGTATAGTTAAAAATCGATCATAGATTAGAGATAAGTTGATTTGACTAAGATATGTGGCTAAGTGTGGGTGATTCCACCAAATTGTAAAATTCTCATCAATTGGCGCTAGACCGATTTTTCTGTTGTTTTGGTATCCTACGTCCATATTTGAAACCTTAAGATTTTCACGACAACCGGGAGTTACCAATGTGTCGAAGATGTATATTGTGGCTCGAAAATAATCGACCACGGGTCAATTGCACTAAAAATTTCTACAAGCTACCCAGTAGGCTAGGTTACATTAAAATCGCGCTAGATTAAAATTAGCTGCCAAATTGAATACGATTTTAGAAGTTGAAAGTTTTGTCATGTCACGATTTACTTTAGGGACGTCGACTCATCCTCTGAAGATTTTTCTACAAATCGAGATTTTTGGCGAAAATTCGTAATAGAGTCGTTTTCGACCGGAAAATTCAGGGGATCGTTTTTTATCGCGTTTTTGAGATGCAAGTTGATTCTATTGAAAAGGAAAAATGTCAATTTGGTTTAGGACACATTGGTGGATTTTATAGGGACCGGTTTAAGTCCAATTAAAGAGAAATTTAATCTAATTTTGGAAAATTAAGTCCAAATTCGTAGCCCCCTTGGTCCCTCACCTTTTGGACCATTTGGGACATGTTCTACGGAGAGTTTGATGCACAAAATTGGCTGAGGAGGTCTACCAATGGAGGTGAAACCTTGTCAAGGGGACAAGGAGATAGGATGAATCTTGGAGGAACCCTCCGCAAGGGCAGCTAGCTTTCTTCTTCCTTAGCCAGCCACTTACCCCATTTATAGCCACCTTGAAGCTTCCAAGAACTAGAGAAAACCGAGCCCAAGCCCCCCGGCCGTCGACCGTTCACCGAAGCCTGCTGGACTACCGTCGCTTACCGCAAACATCATGTCGCGCCCCGCGGAAGCCGCACTTGTCTACTTGCTATTCCGCCCTCCCTTGCGATTCCCTGAGCTGTCGAGCCACCTTAGATCGCCATCCAACTCGCCTCCGCCATCGTGGAGCCTTGCCATTGGCCGTCTAGCCCCGCTACACCGTCGCCATTCATCCTTGTCGCTCTTGGTAGCCTAAGCAGTCCCTTGGCCCATCAACAGGAGCCAAAGCTAGCAAGCCAGCCATGGGCTTTGAGGCCTACTTTGGACGGCTTCCAGGCCTCGTAGGGTGCCCTTGCTTTGGAGTTTGTCGTCCGTCTCCACCTTGCCTTTATCGTGGGCTCATTAGAGTTCAAAACTGATAAGTTTACTCATTAAACTATGCTTAAGGAGTTAATTATACTTAAGGATTGATTAGTTTAGGCTAAGTATGGTTTATGTCGTTAGTTAGAATGAATTAGTGATTTAATTACTTGTTATTGCATGTTAAGTGGTTAGATCGGCTTAATTAGCAACTAGATAGACTGTATTATTTATCTAATGAGGTTTGAAATTTTTCGGGCCCGTTTCGGTATTTAATTAGGCTTTTCTGACCTAAGTTTGCATTTATAGCATTTAAATGTATTTATTCATTAAATTTTGGTATTTATTTAATTATTTATTATTTTTTGAAAATTATACAAGGATAATCGGTGATTGGAATTTCGTGCTAATTGCAATGGTGTGATTAGTTTATTTAATTGAATGTTGATTTGTGCAAATTGAGTGAGATTTGTAATTTTAGCTATTTATCCCAAAATTGAGTAATTTCAGTATTTAATTAGAAAATATCGGGCATTGATTTACAACACCAAAAATGTGTTTATAGACTATATTAAATAGTGGGATTTTCTAAAAGAAAGATATTGTGTTTTTGACTCAGACCGACTGTGTACCCACACACGATTATTTTTATTGAGTACTTTTAACCTAGAGGTTTATCAGCTTGTAAGAGCATATATGCATGTCAGCTTGTGCGAGCATATTTTATTGTCAGCTTTTGGGACCCTTTGCACATCAGCTTATGAGAGCAAAATATACTATATCAGCTCACATGCTTTGATATGTCAATTTATGAGAGCAGTATACATTTTTATCTACTTTTGGGCCCCTTTGCATGTCAACTTGTGAGAGTAGTATACTGTATCAGCCTGCGGGCTTTGATACATCAGTTTGTGAGAGCAGTATACCTTATTAGCTTGTAAGAGCTAAGATCGTTATATCAGCTTGTCAGAGCACGATTTATATTATTAGCTTATGCAAGCTACTATCTATTTATATCAGCTTGTGAGAGCTATGACCATATATTGCAGCTTGTTAGAGCATGAAATCATTACTTCAGCTTGTGTGAGCATTGGTCATATTGAATTGATAGATAGTACTGTTGGTTTGGAATTAAGCTGATTGATTGTTTGAATTGAGTGGATTAGTTGATATCATGAATTGTACTGACTTGCAAGAAGGAATTAAGGTAAAGGTAAGTCCTATATCTTGTGTGTGTATAGGTAGCCTTTAGGCATATTTCCTTTCAAATCGGAGTTTAAGGAGTGGACTTGTTGAGACATTGTCTCACCCCATCGTGGGATAATATTTTCAGGTCCTTAGATAGCTGTTCCTCCTGAGCGCTTCGGCCAACCAAAGAAGGTCACCAGACCAATCTCTCATATTCCCCTCCTTGAGAGCCAAGAGAACTGGGTCTACGAACTCGTGAGATCCATTGTCACGCCCCGATTCTCGGGCACGCACACATCCTTCTCTTGGTCGATTTTATAATGCGATATCCCAGGACAATGTATCGTCGACCCTTTCTTTCATTAAGCACATGCGGAAGCAGTAAAAATCCCCAGACAATAAAACGATGAGATAGAAAAGCAGGGCCATATTTTTCATATTGAAATCTATAACCAAACTTTGATACAAAACACAAACCACTTCATAACTATTCATATCAAAATGGAGATCTCAAAAGGAGACAGAAACTTGGACGAACTAGGCCGTACTCAAGGCCCCTCTCGGATTGTCTTCTTCTTCCAAAAATCTTTCTCCTTAAAATTTGCCTCCAAGTTCTCCTTCTCGGATTCCTCCTCCTCAACTCTTCAGCGGGGTCCTGAAATGGTTTCCCCAAACTGGGATGAGACTACGTCTCAGCGAGTTCTACCCCACTAAACCTGATTAGTAAACCATTATACTATCGGCTGCCTAAACACGCACAGGATAAGGATAGAGGACTTACCTTGACCTCCGATCTCACTTGCAAGTCAGTACAATTCACAATAAACACCCATTTACTTCAAACGAATCGAACCAGTCGATTACATGTCATACAAATCAATCTCCACCGTGAGATATTTAAAAGCTAGGCCACGTGCATTCTCTAAGACGACATTCCAGGTCTCGAGTTCACGTGCCTCGAACCTTAGGCCCACGTGCATTCTCTAAGGCGACCTCTTCGCCAAGGTGATACATCAAGTCACCGAGCCCACGTGCCCTTTTAGATGCTATTCTCGATACTGGACCCACGTGCATTCTCTAAGGCACTCAATTGCCAAGGTGAAGCATCAGATCACCCAGCCCACGTGTCCTTTTTACGATGCCCGGGCCCATGTGCCTTCTCTTAGGTGCTATCTCACCAAAGTGATGCATCAATTCACCGAGCCCACGTGCCCTTTTAGATGCCAAACTTTGTCACCGAGCCCACGTGCATTCTCCAGGAGGACATACCGAGTCCCCGAGCCACGTGCATTCTCTCAGGCGACCTTTTCGCCAAGGTGACATATTCAATCACTGAATTCACGTGCATTCTCCAGGTGATATTCCAATTCACCGAGCCCACGTGTCTTCTTTCAAGTGATTACCAATCTACTTTCAATGCCGACAACCAATGCCTAACGATTTCTCAATCAAATAATTAAATCAACTCAATAAAGCATTATCAATGCTGAACAACATACTTGGCCATTTACCGATCAACAATTCAATCTCAATCAATTCCAATCAATTTAGGGTAAATCCCTAAAATATCACAATTTATTCAATTCCATACAACGTGGAGCTCAAATAAATAAACGGGCTGCGCCACGATGATCAGCACAAGATTTCGGTCGTCGGCCATCAAAATCTTAATTTCCGAAAAATAAATAATTAATTTATTAATTTCAAAAATTAAATAATTAATATTTAAAAATTCAATTTAGCTCAAAATAAAGCCCGATTAAATAAACGGACTTCACCATGGTCATCAGCATAATTTTCCGGTTCTGAACTGTCTCAGTTGAATTTTCGGAAAATAAATAATTATTTAATTTAATCCCGAAAATTAATGTTTAAATACTAAAAATTCCACTTAGGCTCGAAAAGCCTAATTGGAGCCCACTAAGGGTAGGGAAAAATCCCGAAGCACTTCCAATAATTAGTAGACTACGTCTACTTGCTAATTGCACAATCAATTTATCTAAATCGCATCACAATTGACTAATAATTGCTAATTTATTCTAATCTAACAACCTAAACATAATTAATTAAAACTAAACCAACCTTAAGCACAATTAGCCAACTAATCCTTGATTAGTGAGATTACTCACCAAATCGCGCGCAAATCGGATCAATCCGACGGCGGCGACGCGAGGAACAACAAACTCCAAAGCACGGCTCGGGTTCGGGGCCCGGAAACGGCCCAAAACGGCCTTGAACCAGCTGGAAACCCACTCGTGGGTTTGCTGGACAGGGCTGGCCGGGGCTGCTCTGGTGGCTACGGCGGCAAGGGCAGGCCGGCGGAGGGTGAGGGGGACGCGGGGGAGGTCCGGCGGGGCTGGGCGGTGGCCGGAGGTGGCCAGACGGGGGCTGGCGAGGCGAACAGCAGCCGGGTCGCGCGGATTCGCTCGGGAAGCACTCCCGGGCGCGCACGGACGGTTGGTTGGGCGCGCGGCGTCGAGCGGGCGGCCGTCGCGGGTGTGCGAGCGGCGGTGCGGCGTCGGGACGGTGGCGACGACGAGCTGCTGCTTCTGCTTCGGTTTGCTGGTTCGCACGTGAAGAAAGAAGGAGAAGAAGAAGCTGGTTCGGTCGTGTGCGGGAAGGAAGAAGAGAGAGGAGAGAGAAGAGAGAGAGAGAAGAGAGAGGAGAGGATATGCATTGACCGGTCAAAAGGGAAGAGAGAGAGAATAGGCGGTGGGGGGAAAGAATTCGCACGAGGGGGAGGGGAGAGGAGAGAGGAGAGAGAAAGAAAAGAGAAAAGAAAGAAAAGAAGAGAGAGGGAGAGAGGGAAATAAAATATCACCTTTCCACTTATTTTATTTCATTTCTCTTTCCCTTTCTAATTCCTTTCGGGCTTCAATTTTTCTTCCGATAATTTCTTTATTGAAATTTCGGACTCATCAATAAATTGATGAGCGATGAGACATGATCCTAAAAATAAGAATTATAACGCGCTTAAAATTCGATTCCCGAAATCGAGTTCAATTTCGTGGTTAAAAATCGATCATACGTGATTTTAGTCCAATCTAACAATTTGAGTAGCTTTTAGGGATTTTACTGTAGATACATCCCTTAACGGCTTCACCCAATAGGTTAGTTAACTCGTGAGTGATCAGCTCAGAGAAAAAAGACCATAGGCACGTCGACAAAATGCCCATTTCACTTTATCGAAACGGGGTCGAATTTCAGGATGTCACAACTCTTCCCCTCTTATAAGAATTTCTTCTTCGAAATTTAAACCATTACACTTTGTTCAAAAAGGCGGGGGTATAACTGTCTCATCGATTCTTCAGTCTCCCAAGTCGCTCTTTCAGTGCCGTGGTGTTACTAGACCACTTTGACCAACGGGATGGTCTTTGTACGTAGAACTTGCTCTTTACGATCGACAATTTGAACCGGGCTTTCAACGTATGACACACGATCATCCACGTCCAATTCCTCGAAATTGAGCACGTGGGTTGGATCAGGCTCGTACTTCCTTAACATCGACACGTGAAAGACGTCATGCACTTGCGCCAGTCTTGGCGGCAACGCAAGACGATACACTAGGTTTCCGATTCTTTCAAGAATTTCAAACGGATCTACGTACCTCGGACTCAATTTGCCTTTCTTACCAAAGCGCAAAGTTCCCCTCATTGGTGACACTTTCAGAAAAACGTGATCACCAACTTAGAATTCCAAAGACCTTCGGTGCTTATCTGCATAACTTTTCTGCCTGCTCTGCACTGTCTTCAATCTGTCTCTGATCACTGCCACGGCATCTACTAATTGCTGAACTAACTCTGGGCCTGTGATCTTCCTTTCTCCGACTTCATCCCAACACGCTGGAGTTCTACATGCTCTGCCATACAACGCTTCAAATGGAGCCATCTTGATGCTCTGCTGATAACTGTTGTTGTAGGCGAATTCCACTAGATGAAGCTGATCTTCCCAGCTTCCTTTGAAGTCTATTACACACGCTCTCAGCATGTCTTCAAGAGTCTGAATCATCCTTTCCGACTGGCCATCCGTCTGAGGATGATATGCCGTACTGTACTGAAGCTTTGTACCCAAAGCACTCTGCAAGCTCTTCCAAAAAGCAGCAGTAAATCTCGGGTCTCTATCAGATGTTATCATAACTAGCACTCCATGCATACGAACCACCTGACGCACATACAGGTCTGCGTGTCTATCCAGACTCAGGTCCTTTTGAATTGCAATGAAGTGAGCCGACTTTGTCAGCCTGTCGACTACAACCCAAATCGAATCATTTCCCATTTGACTCCTTGGTAGTCTAGTCACGAAGTCCATCGTGATATGCTTCCACTTCCACTCTGGGATCGCGAGAGGTTGCAGAAATCCTCCCGGCTTGCAATGCTGGGCTTTTACTTGCTGACAAGTCAAACACTTGGCCACATGCTTAGCGATGTCCGCTTTCATACCTAACCACTAGTAGTGTTGACGCAAATTTTGATACATCTTAGTGCTTCTAGGATGAACGCTGTAATTGCTACGATGTGCTTCCGATAAAATTTCTTCTGTAAGCTCTACATCGTCAGGTACAACCAAACGTCCATGAAACCTCAGTACCCCATCATCAGAAACTTCAAAATCAACCTTTCTTTTATCGATATCCTCTTGAAGAATTCTCTATACGTCTGGATCTGTCGATTGAAGTTGCTTGATTCTGACCTGGACATCCGGTTCAATTCTGAGAGTGGCCATAAAACTTGAGAGGTGGCCTACCTCAAATTTGAATTCCGAATCTCGAGCTCTCTCGATTAAGTTCCACTCCTTAACCAAGATCCGTGCCACTGAAGACTTCCGACTCAATGCATCGGCGACCTTGTTCACCTTTCCCGTGTGATAAAGAATATCACAGTCATAGTCTTTCAGCAATTCCATCCATCGCCGTTGTCTCATGTTCAACTCCTTCTGAGAGAACAAATACTTGAGACTCTGATGGTCCATGAAGATCTGAAACTTTTCCCCACACAAGTAATGCCTCCAAATCTTCAACGCAAATATGATGGCTGCGAGTTCTAAGTCATGCGTCGGATAATTCAATTCATGAGGTCTCAACTGCCGGGAAGTGTATGCAACTACTCTGCCATGTTGCATCAACACGTAACCCAATCCCCTAAATGACGCATCATTATAGATCTCGAATCCTCCAGGACCAGATGGAATCGTCAGCACAAGTGCGGTAGTCAGCTTTTCCTTTAGCTCTTGAAAACTACACTCGCACTTGTCTGTCCATATGAATTTCTCATTTTTCTTCATGAGCTTTGTCAGAAGCGACGCTATCGATGAGAACCCTTCCACAAACCGTCTGTAATAACCTGCTAACCCTAGAAAACTTCTGATCTCTGTCACTGATATCGGTCTCGGCCACTTGATCACGGCTTCTATCTTGCTCGGGTCGACGGAGATCCCTTCTCCGGAAATCACATGACCTAAGAACGCAACACGAGTCAGCCAAAACTCGCATTTGCTAAACTTAGCATATAGTTGATGTGTTCTTAAGGTCTAAAGCACTAATCTTAGATGATTCTCGTGCTCTTCATTACTTCTCGAATAGACCAGGATATCATCTATAAACACAATCACAAATTGATCTAGATATTCCTTGAACACTCTGTTCATCAAATTCATAAATGCAGCTGGAGCATTCGTCAATCCGAACGGCATCACTGTAACTCGTAATGACCATACCGGGTATGAAACGCTGACTTAGGAATATCCTCCTTCCTAATCCTCAGCTGATGATATCCTGTCCTTAAGTCGATCTTTGAGAATATTGACGCCCCTTGCAATTGATCAAACAAGTCATCTATCCTCGGCAATGGATACTTGTTCTTGATCGTTACCTGATTGAGCTGTCGATAGTCGATGCACAAACGCAATGAACCATCTTTCTTCTTACCAAATAGAACTGGTGCTCCCCAAGGTGATGCACTAGGACGAATAAATCCTTTATCCAGTAACTCTTGCATCTGCACCTTCAGTTCCTTCAACTCAGATAACAACATTCGATAAGGTGCCTTTGAGATTGGTTCTCACCCCGTGTTAGCTCGATTACAAATTCAATCTCTCTTTAAAGCGGTAACCCCGGCAATTCTTTTGGAAAGACATCTGAAAACTCCTGTACCACTGCAATATCTTCCATTTTCAACTCTTCAACTGTCGTATCCACGACAGTTGCTAAGCACCCTCGGCAACCCTCGTCTAACAAAAGAGCTGCTTCCAGCGACGAGATTAAGGAAATCGAAGGTCCTCCTCGATTCCCGACAAACTCGAAGCTCTTACCCCCTAATGGGTCAAACTGAATCGCCTTGCGATAGCAGTCCATTTTAGCTTGTTGATTGGTGAGCCAGTCCATGTCAATTATCAAATCAAAATCATATATGGCTAGGACTAACAAATCAATTTTCCCCACTCGCTCACCAATCTCTAACTTGCACCCCGAACATCCCAAAGCAGCAATAACTTTATCTTTCAAGGGTGTAGATACGCAAATTGCCGACTCCAACAATACAGGACTCAATCCTAGCATCCTAACATATTGCTCGGCAATGAAGGAATGGGTTGCTCCCGAATCAAACAAGGCATAAGCAGGTTGGTCGTTGAGCGAGACCGTACCTGTAATCACACCAGGCGTAGCTTCTGCCTGACCTTAGGTAATCGCGTACACAGTGCCCTGAGCTGGAGGTCTCTGCTGTCCTCCTTGCGGTGCATTTTGAGGGGCATACTCTCCTATCTGTCTCATCGGTAGCAGCGGCAGCAACTGAGGTTGTCCTCTTTGCTTCTTTGGACAAAATCTGGCTATGTGGCCCTGTTGGCCACATTCAAAACATGCACCCATCCTAAATGGGCACGGTGCTGTCCCATGTCTTCTCCCACACAAGCGACACTCATTAGTCCTAATAGGTCCTGACCTATTAAATCCACTCTTCTTGCTGGGCGGACTTTGGAATCTATTTCCAAACATCAGCCTCTTTCCTTGGCGGATGTTGTCTCTATGAGAGCTAAACCTTGATCCAGATGAGGCTGCTTGTTTTGATATACCTCTCTCTATCATCTGAGCCTGATGGTAGACTTCACGATAATCTACCAAATCCAATGGTAATAGAGGTTGTTTCAGTTTTGTACGAAGACCATTCCTAAATCTCTAAGCTTTCTCCTCGGGGTCCTCGATCAATCTTAGGGCATACTAAGATAGTTAAGCAAACTTAACCCCATATTGATCGACAGTCATCGATCCTTGGCAAAGGCGTTGGAAATCCTCCATCTTTAACTCTCGGGCAGCACTCGAAAAATATTGATCATTAAAAGCTCTAAGGAAGGTGCTCCACATCCTTGGTACTCCTTCCGAGAACACAGCATCCCTGGTGGCTCTCCACCAAATGTTGGCATTATCTTGAAGTTGATACACAACTAGTATCACCTCTTCTTCTTCATTACACATCAATACTGCGAATGCTTTCTCCATATCTTGTACCCATTGTGATACAGCCTTAGGGTCTCCAGTACCCCTAAACCTTGGTGGATCTAGCCTTCGAAAGTGCCCCACTAACTTACTTATTGGTCTTTCTGCAACCACTATTCCTGGCTGACCTTCAATGTTCATTGCAGGAGGAACTATGGCAGGTGCGACTGCGGGTGCGGCGGCAGGAGCGGCCTGAGCAGCGGCGGTAGATACGGCATTAGCGGCGGCCTGAGCGGCAGCTTCAACTGTCGCAGCTTGTTGATCCATTCTGGTACCCATTGCTTCCAGAACACGCAAGATCTCATCCACCCTAGGATCACTAGGGGCTGCTTACCTGACATCTATAACAGGTGGATTCACTCCACTCGCGCTAGCCTGTGCTGGCACTCGACCACGTCCGCCTCGCGTTCCAACACGAGTCGGAGCTCTACCCCGAATAATGGCCCTACTGGTCCTCTTTACAGGAGTTCTTGGCTCCTGATCGCTCATGGTGTAGCTTTACTCAACTAACACCTGTTTCCAATTCAACACCGAATTAGAAACAGAGCGATCCAAACAACAAACAATTTTAGCACTCAGCTAACACAGACATGCACCAGCATGAATTTAAAGGCCTTTCCTACTAACTATCCCATGGTCAACGCTCCTTATCACTCCAATCTTCAACTTCGCTCTGATACCACTTTAAACTGGATGTCACGCCCCGATCCTCGGGCACGCACACATCCTTCTCTTGGTTGATTTTATAATGCGATATCCCAGGACAATGTATCGTCGACCCTTTCTTTTATTAAGCACATGCGGAAGCAGTTAAAATCCCTAGACAATAAAACGATGGGATAGAAAAGCAAGGCCATATTTTTCATATTGAAATCTATAACCAAACTTTTATACAAAATACAAATCACTTCATAACTATTCACATCAAAATGGAGATCTCAAAAGGAGATAGAAACTTGGACGAACTGGGCCGTACTCAAGGCCCCTCTCAGGATTGTCTTCTTCTTCCAAAAATCTTTCTCCTTAAAATTTGCCTCCGAGTTCTCCTTCTCGGATTCCTCCTCCTTAACTCTTCAGCGGGGTCCTGAAATGGTTTCCCCAAACTGGGATGAGACTACGTCTCAGCGAGTTCTACCCCACTAAACCTGATTAGTAAACCATTATACTATCGGCTGCCTAAACACGCACAGGATAAATGACTTACCTTGGCCTCCGATCTCACCTGCAAGTCAGTACAATTCACATAAACACCCATTTACATCAAACAAATCGAACCAGTCGATTACATGTCATACAAATCAATCGCCACTGTGAGATATTTAAAAGCTAGGCCACGTGCATTCTCTAGGACGACATTCCAGGTCTCCGAGTTCATGTGCCTCGAACCTTGGGCCCACGTGCATTCTCTAAGGCAAACTCTTCGCCAAGGTGATACATCAAGTCACCGAGCCCACGTGCCCTTTTAGATACTATTCTCAAATATTGGACCCACGCGCATTCTCTAAGGCACTCAATTGCCAAGGTGAAGCATCAGATCACCCACCCCACGTGTCCTTTTTACGATGCCGGGCCCATGTGCCTTCTCTTAGGTGCTATCTCACCAAAGTGATGCATCAATTCACCGAGCCCACGTGCCCTTTTAGATGCCAAACTCTGTCACCGAGCCCACGTGCATTCTCCAAGAGGACATACCGAGTCTCCGAGCCACGTGCATTCTCTCGGCGACCTTTTCGCCAAGGTGACATATTCAATCACTGAATTCACGTGCATTCTCCAGGTGATATTCCAATTCACCGAGCCCACGTGTCTTCTTTCAAGTGATTACCAATCTACTTTCAATGCCGACAACCAATGCCTAACGATTTCTCAATCAAATAATTAAATCAACTCAATAAAGCATTATAAATGCTGAACAACATACTTGGCCATTTACCGATCAACAATTTAATCACAATCAATTCCAATCAATTTAGGGTAAATCCCTAAAATATCACAATTTATTCAATTCCATACAACGTGAAGCTCAAATAAATAAACGGACTGCGCCACGACAATTAGCACGAGATTTCGGTCGTTGGCCATCAAAATCTTAATTTCCGAAAAATAATAATTAATTTATTAATTTTGAAAATTAAATAATTAATATTTAAAAATTCAATTTAGCTCAAAATAAAGCCCGATTAAATAAATGGACTTCACCACGGTCATCAGCATAATTTTCCAATTCCGAACCATCTCAGTTGAATTTTCAGAAAATAAATAATTATTTAATTTAATTCCAAAAATTAATATTTAAATACTAAAAATTCCACTTAGGCTCGAAAAGCCTAATTGGAGCCCACTAAGGGTCGGGAAAAATCCTGAAGCACTTCCAATAATTAGTAGACCACGTCTACTTGCTAATTGCACAATCAATTTATCTAAATCGCATCACAATTGACTAATAATTGCTAATTTATTCTAATCTAACAACCTAAACATAATTAATTAAAACTAAACCAACCTTAAGCACAATTAGCCAGCTAATCCTGGATTAGTGAGGTTACTCACCAAATCGCGCAAATCGGATCAATCCGACGGCGGCGACGCGAGGAACAACAAACTCCAAAGCACGGCTCGGGTTCGGGGCCGAAAACGGCCCAAAACGGCCTTGAACCAGCTGGAAACCCACTCGTGGGTTTGCTGGACGGGCTAGCGGGGCTGCTCCGGCGGCTAGAGCGACGAGGGGAGGCCGGCGGAGGGCGAGGGGAACGCGGGGAGGTCCGGTGGGGGCTGGGCGGTGGTCGGAGGTGGCGGACAGGGGGCTGGTCGAGGCGAACAGCGGCTGGGTCACGCGGATTCGCTCGAGGAAGCACGCCTGGCGTGCGCGGACGGTTGGCTGGGCGCGCGGCGTTGAGCGGGCGGCCATCGCGGACGTGCGATCGGCGGTGCGGCGGCGGGACGGTGGCAACGACGAGCTGCTGCGCTCGCTGCGGACCGTTCGCACGCGAAGAAAGAAGGAGAAGAAGAAGCTGGGTCGGTCGTGTGCGGGAAGGAAGAAGAGAGAGGAGAGAGAAGAGAGAGAGAAGAGGGAGGAGAGGATATGCATTGACCGGTCAAAAAGGAAGAGAGAGAGAAATAGGTGGTGGGGGGAAAGAATTCGCACGAGGGGAGGGGAGAGGAGAGAGGAGAGAGAAAGAAAAGAGAAAAGAAAGAAAAGAAGAGAGAGGGGAGAGAGGGAAATAAAATATCACCTTTCCACTTATTTTATTTCATTTCTCTTTCCCTTTCTAATTCCTTTCGGGCTTCAATTTTTCTTCCGATAATTTCTTTATTGAAATTTCGGACTCGTCAATAAATTGACGAGCGATGAGACAGGATCCTAAAAATAAGAATTATGACGCGCTTAAAATTCGATTCCCGAAATCGAGTCTAATTTCGTGGTTAAAAATCGATCATACGTGATTTTAGTCCAATCCAACAAATTGAGTAGCTTTTAGGGATTTTACTGCAGATACATCCCTTGACGGCTTCATCCAATAGGTTAGTTAACTCGTGAGTGATCAGCTCAGAGAAAAAGGACCATAGGCACGTCGACGAAATGCCCATTTCACTTTATCGAAACGGGATCGAATTTCAGGATGTCACATCCATTGTCTTGGTTGATACAGGTCTATTTTGGAAAGTACCCCATCAATTCAGATCGTGATATCATTACGAACAAGATGGACTCGAGAGAAGGTCCCCTTCCAGAGTCTGAGATTTTTATGTTGGTGCTAGAGATCAATTTTGGTGAGGGAATGACTGACCCTCTTGGTCGTTCAGTGGTGGACCCGAGTTCCCCAAAGCCAGAGACCCCGGAGTATTCAGTTGAGAGTTCGAATGCTAAGAGGACCTGTATCTCTTCTAATTTTGTATACTTGTAAAAATAGACAAGAAGTATTGTATATAACTTAGTCTATTGTGTATATAAGTGTGTTGTGGTTTTCAAAACTTGTGGTCCTACTTTTCTATGCCATCTTTGTGTTGTTTGGGGATTTATTTATTCGCTTCCGCATGTGCATTAAAATGAATGGATCGGCAACGCGTCCTAAGATGTCGCAATTTAATTGAGCACCGAGGGATGGGTACGCGCTTGACGATTAGGGCATGACATTAAGACCTCAAATCTACCTTAATAGAAAGCCAGTTCCAAAGACATACGAATTTCCAAAATAGATTCAAGAATACAATCATCACTCAAATCATTAACGGATCATTGCAACATTCATAATCATTGATCTTAAACATGTAAAAGTTCAAAATCTTGAATTCTAGCCCCGATTGACTAGCTTGATCTCATTTTATCGAATTCAAATTTCGAATCGTTACCTTCATTGTGATTTTTGTCGATTTCTATCGCAATCAATCGAATCAAACGTTGGAACACTTTTGAATCAACACAGACCACCAATGATTAGATCTGAATTGCCTAGAACCTCAGAATTGCCGTTACACTATGGCTAGGATCATCGAAACCACCGGTTCAAGTTTGACCGGCTATGGGAGCTAGCTTGATTAGACAACTTGTAACCAAAATCTAGTCAATTGTTGGCCACAAATGGATCAGCAAAGAGGAGGAGATGGCCACGGGGCTGAACAATAGCGGGCAAACAGCCGACGTGAGGCTGACGAGCCTAACCGGCAATGAACCAATTTGGTTTGCGAGGAATGGGAGAGAGAGATGGATTGATTTAGGTAGGAAAAATAGAGAGAGAGGATCACCAGTTTGGTTTGCGAGGAATAGGAGAGAGAGAGGGATTGATTTAGGCGGGAAAAATAGAGAGAGAGAGAGAGAGAGAGAGAGAGAGAGATCTAAAGAGAGAGAATATGTTTCGTGCCAAATGAGCCCCCTTGAAAATAGAGGGAAAAATCATTTATATACCCCCTAAAATTAATCGATTTCGGCCATTGGTTCAATCCGATGGTCGAAATTTCAATTCAATAGTTAAAAATCGATTTTGAAGGCCCCATCATGATCTCGAGGTGTCAGGTAATTGATCTAGTATTTTTTTTTTGGTCGGTATTGATCTAGTATATTCGATTTACAAAAAACAAAGCTAAAATCGGGAATTGCGTCAAAATGTCCAATTAGTGGTCTAATTTGCAATTTGATGAAATTTGATGATCAATCTATAAAATCTTGGAAAATTGAAGGTGCAAAAATGAAATTGGCATTGAGAGGATTCCAAAATCGATCTCCGAAGGTCGGGAACCAATCGGAAAGGGCTTGAACCAACCAATCCCGCCGTCGGCCAATCAAATCGGTTCAGTCTGGTTCAACTGGATTTTGATCAATTTGGTCCGGTTTCGATTGTTTGTCCACTTGGGATCCCTATGGGTCTAAAATTTATGCAATGACCAAATTGAAAAGGAATTTTATCATTTTTAAGAAAAAAATTGGCCAATTAAGATACAATTAAGCTAATTGAACCTTATGGATGTGATCTAAAGGTCTTGTATTGACCTAATTGAATGATAATCATGAAAAGCAACAAGTTGAAACCATTAAATTGGGCCTAAAGGGCTAAAATGATAAAATTTGCAATTCAATGGCAAAATTGCAAATTAACTAAAATTGATCTAAGCCTAATATTAAATTGATCTTGAATTGAAACACCCGAGTTTAGGTCAAAAATAGATCTAAGCCTAATATTAAAATTGGACCTAGATTTGTGAAATTAAACCATGACCATGAATGAGTCAATTCGAATGTTGATGATTGAAGCTTAATTGCTTGATTTTCTTATACTCGGGAGGATAAAATTCGTCAAATTGATGAGTTTTGGTATGAATTTTATTAAATCGATTTCAAACTTGGACTTATTGAATCTTTTGCTAGTTATTGTTTCAATTAGGTCTTGTATTGACCTAATTGAATGATAATCATGAAAAGCAACAAGTTGAAACCATTAAATTGGGCCTAAAGGGCTAAAATGATAAAATTTGCCATTCAATGGCAAAATTGCAAATTAACTAAAATTGATTTAAGCCTAATATTAAATTGATCTTGAATTGAAACACCCGAGTTTAGGTCAAAAATAGATCTAAGCCTAATATTAAAATTGGACCTAGATTTATGAAATTAAACCATGACCATGAATGAGTCAATTCGAATGTTGATGATTGAAGCTTAATTGCTTGATTTTCTTATACTCGGGAGGATAAAATTCTTCAAATTGATGAGTTTTGGTATGAATTTTATTAAATCAATTTCAAACTTGGACTTATTTTAAGAAAATGAGTGAGAAACAATCGTCCATTCGCAAGTTATAAATGATCAATTTTCATCCCCTAAATAGGGCTCAAAATGACAATTTGCATTTTGACTCAGTAAATCTTGAAATTAAATGCCCAGGCAAATTATAGATAGTCCATAAACAAATGTCAAAGAAGGAACTATACCTAATTATGACTATAATAAAAGTAATTTTATTTTTGGTTAATTTAGAACTTAAAACTGAAAAATTCAAAAATTAAGGATATTAATCGAATTTTGTGAAATTTTTGACACAAAAGTCAAATGGACATTAAAATAAATGTATTTGTTCATTTTTTTTTTTTTTTGGGTTAAATGTTAGACCAAAGTCAACCATTTAGTTGATTTTTCCTAAAATGTTGATTTTTTGGTCAAATCTTTGAATTTTCAAAAATTGATTTGACAAAAGTGAAATTAAAGCTAAAGGAAATCTTTTTGGTTAAAAGGTCAATTTTTAACTTGGGGTTGACTTTTTAGTCAAGGTTGACTTTTGATCCAAGTCAACCGTTTGACTTTTCGGGTTTTCTTGAAAATGAGCTAGAAATTACTTAAAAATAACAATGCAAAAGAAAGAAATGAAGACGATATTTTTTTTTGTCGAGAGATGGGGCTCCATCGCAATCAGAAATCCAAATCTTGATTTTTGACCTTTTAATGATGCGTCAATTAAAAATTAGGTGTCAACAACGAGAATATGGATTTGCAACTGCAAGCTTTCCTATCTTTTAAGTTGAAATTCTTTGAAAGTTCAAAAGAGAAAAAGCATTTGAAGGGTAATTTGGAATTTTAGGAGACAGAAAGACCAAGTCAAGTCTCATCATTTTGATTGATTGAAGAGCTAAGTGTTGGCTTCAAAAGATAACTTTTAGACTCTTCTTGATCATACTCAAAGGCAACAAGAATCAAGGGACAACTGTTCCAGAAGGAGGAACTCATGTTGAATGGGAACTTCCTTTGCATTGGGAATTCATTATCCATGTCCAAGGTATGTCTTTCTAATAGTGCAATACAAAATTGATTTCCATATGGTTGGACTAGCAAAGTATTTTCCAATAATTGGCTTGCATATTATAGTTTCTTCAACCTTTAAAGGCATGTAATAAACCAACCAATGCAATGATAAGTGATTGATCAACGCTGATATACATTGTTAACTAATGATTAGGTAGCCGGTTAGCAGTAATGTTTGTGAACATTCAAGGCGGGTTTGATAATATTTCTATTTCACGAATAATTTCTTTTCATAAATAGTATTTTTCTATTTCTATTCGCTGGACCAATTTCTAAATAAGAGAACGTGTTTTTTGGAAACTGGGCAAAATAAAAAAAGAATATGAATGTGTTTACTACAACTCATAATTTTTTTATGATGTAAAATTTCTTTTAATTTTTTAATAATTTTTTAAAATTTCTTTTTTCCCTCTCTTCTTCTTCTCGATCCTCCTCTGACAAGCACGGCAGTTACCGGTGATGGTAGCCGGTGGAGGCATGTGGCGGCATACTTGTGGGGGCGGCAAATGGCGAGGAAGAAGAAGGAAAATAAAAAGGAAAATGACTTATTTTTAGAACTTGTTTGCGAGAACAAGAATCTACTTTTTTTTTTCTACATTTTATTTATGTTCCAAATCTATTCCTTGGCTACTTTTCTATTCTAGGTAATAAAAAAAAAAATTGACATTACCAAACAGATTTCTACATTTTTTTTTTTGGTTCCAATGAACAAAAGAATAAAAGAACAAAAAAATTGGCAAGTTGCCATGCATGACCTCACTATTCAAGATTTAGGTTCGTTCGTTTCAAGGAAAATAACTTCCAGGAAAAATTATTCTCAATTTTCCGACATTCATTTCATGAAAAAATGAACTAATCATGGAAAACGTTTTCCGCAATTGGAAAAAACACCTTTAAAAACTGGAAAACATTTTCCATAACTTATTTCACCTCACTTTTTTTTTTTCACCAAACACATTTATGTTTTATTTATTTTTAAATTGAATTTTTAATTTCTTTTCTTTCCTTTTTCTTCTTCTTCTTTGGTCTTGGCTAATTGCCGGCTACGGTAACAATCAGCGACCGGCCATTGGTGAGCTTTGGCCTTGCTTTAGGCTGGCAAGGCTTGAGCTTGCTAGATTCTAGTAAGGTTGAGCCTTGCTTAATGTAGTGAAGCTGAGCTTGCCCGAGGTTGGTGAGCTCGAGCCTTACCAAATCTAATGAATTGGGTCTGGCTTGGGCCTCGCCTGAGGCAAGGCTCGAGCCTTACTTGGCTCACCGGATCTGGCAAGGACCAAGCTTGCTAGCCTCGAGTGAGCTTAGACCACGCCACACGCCAATAAGGCTCGACCTCATGGGAATCAAGTGAGCTCAAGCCTCGTCGACCTAGGGTGAGGCTGGAGTTTGCCAATGGCCGATCATCGTCCATCGCCATAGCTAGCGATTGGCCAAGGCCAAGGAGGAAGAAGAAGAAAGAAAGAAAAGAAATAAAATTGAAAAAAAAAAAGGAAAAAAAAAAGAAAAGGCCAAGGAAGAAGAATAGCTGTGAGATAGGCAATAGATTCTATTTAGGATATGCTAGTATGCAATTAGGGACTTCCATCAAGGCAGGTGCACGAGTGACTGTGCAAAGAGCTTTCCTTATTTAGCTCCTATCCTAGCAGTCAAAGTACCAGCATGATTGGGAGACAGCCAAAGCAACACTCTCTCCCATGTCAGCTGTGTTTGATCTGGTATTCCGGTTACTCTTTTGACTCAACACACATCTCTATCTCAATCTATCTCGCATCGAACAAGGAGCCCCTCTGCACAGGAAAGGAAAAAAAATTAAAAATTGAAATATTGATTTAAAAAAAATATTGAAAATGAGTACATGTAGGAAAAGATTTTCCTTATCGAACAATGAAAAATATTTTCTAGTTTATTTTCAATTTTCAGCCGAACACTAGAAAATATGATTATTTTCCCAAAAGATGGCTTCTTGGAAAACAAAAATGCCACATTTTTTATGGAACGAGCAGAGCCTTAATAGAAGTCGTTTGTTATCGAAAGCAGCAAGCTCCTAAAAGAAATGGACTTAATGCATTTTGCAATTTTTCATCATCTAATACGCACTTTTCTTTTATAAGAGAATCATTCTCCAAAGTCGATAATCTGGTAATTGTTTGATATTTCCTAGATTTCTGATGCATTGCATGGTCATAGCAATTGGACTATGATTCAGAAGCACCCAGCTCAAGCGGGGTCATCGTAGCTTCTTCTTATGCTTCTGCACTGGGCTCAAATAGAGTCAAATCCCCAAAAGAAAAGAACTGGCATTTCCTCTGTGCTATTTTTGTTGATGCTTTGTTAAATTACCTTAATTTGGGTTGATGGGTTATGTCGGGTTTGATTGGCATTGTTAGTTCTGGCTACGTGTTTTGAGAATTTTGCTATTTCATGTTTGTTGACCCAGTGATTTGATTCCTCTTTTCTTGAAGATTTTGTGTCGTGCGAACACCTCGTTATTGCTCCCCCAAACTCCCCATGTCTCTTTATTGCGCGTGGCATTCAGAGGCGATGGCGGCAAGCGCCCAGTCGCCTGCACCCTGGCAGTGGCCGCTGCCAACGGCTTCCCTTGCCAAGTCGCCCTTACCCTGGCCTTCCCCATCCTCTCTTTCTCTCTTTCTTGGATTCAACCTCCGAAATTTGTTGAAGAAGAATGACGATGCGACGTTGATGTGGATGGGCATGTCCGCATTGTAGTCTAACTGTTGGACAGATTGACTAACTTGAACAAACAAACATGCAGTTCAAAGACTTGATTGCCAAGAGAAAACAGAAGTAGAGGGACGACAAATGCAAGTCAATAAGATTTTATGGACCTCACATGCGATTATACCATGCGAAAAACCTGTGTTAATCAATCACCAATCGCATGACAATTTAACTTTCTAGTTTGGCCAGAAAACTATACTCTAGCTCAGATGCAAAATCAAGTGCAGTGATAGCCAATGGCATTGAACCTCACTTTACATTAAGTTGACAAAGGAAGTTGAATAAACACAACCCCGACAAGCACATATATGTGCAAAGTACACATCATTACGTAAAAGAACCAAAATTGTCCTAGCATTTAGTAAAAGTCACATGCAGTTTTATCAGTTGCTAATCGAAACATTTCAAGATAGAAATTCCAGCTCCACTTGCCACGGTGACGCCGTCCAAGATAGCCAGCTGGCCAAAAGTGAAGTAAAATAATGAGTGACTGACTCATAAGTTGAAGCTAACACAAATGTTGAGACATTCCAACAACTTTGATCGACTGAAAAATAAATCCCAGACGACTAAATGATTAAGCTTGCCGTTTTTACTGCGAAAACAGGTCGACGAGTTGATGTCAAGTAAGCAAACACTTTGATAGAAAATTATTTTCCAAAAATAATGAATAATGGCAGTAACTTGGAGGACGTCATGCCATTAATTTTAGAAACGGAATCCTGCTTGACATGGAAGAAACTACGCATATAAGATGACTTCTATAAACCACTTGCAGTGAATGACACTCGCTTTACATTTGACTCCAACAACTTAAGAGGGAAACTGTAAATAATTTTTATTTGTTCTTATCTCTTACTTGAAGATAGAGTATTGAGAGTACAGGAGTTATTCATCAAAGGACTTAATTTCTCCTCTCATCTCACCGTGAATGGCCTCACACATAAAGGTCGTCATCATGCAGATCCTTATTTGAAGATGGTTTTAATGGTCATGCCACCAATGCGGAGGTACCTCATCTACTTGAGATTGATCTGTAACAAAGTATGTCCAATGACTCGTAACAGAGCTCCAAGGATTCATCCTCCATCACTTACTTTGTAACATACAAATTTCTTTTGCTAGTTATTGTTGCGAAATATCAAATTTAGAGAAACATTTAATTTAACGTTACCATAATCATTCATCCAAGTTATTTTCCAAGATTTCAAAAGCTTGGGTAAACGCTAATGATATATTGGGTCAAGAGTTCATGACAAAGACTGACAGAAATTCAGAGGAAAATTCAAGCCCGAAATTATAAATTACGCAGGGGATAGACTCTATATCTCAAAAGAGCTAGATAGTTCACAAAACTTAAAAGGAGGTACTCACGTGTGGTTTTGAATATGTCCCTTGCAGGTCAGTGAACTTGTCTGAAGTAGCGTTTCCTGCATATATATAATATGTAAAATTTAATTAGAAACAAAAATTGTGAAAGAAAAGAAAAAAATAACCATAAGATCATAATCAAGGGAGTAAAAGCAGAATGATAGGAAAGTTGCGTGTTCTTTGAAGAGCACTTGAGGGGCATTACTCACCTTCCTCCTTACTGATAGCAAAGTTGCAGATTGATGGCTAAGTTGCATCTATCATATTCCACCTGATTTAATATCCGATTCCACTGAAATACAATAATTCCTAGTTTGACCTTTCCTCTATAGCCACAAACCCCCCATTGCATATCGTCTCAGTTCAAAAAAAAAAAAAAAAAAAATTACCTTATGTTGATAATTAACCACCCACATTGTCAACTAGGATGCCATTGTCGCGTTTAACGGTGATTCATTGGCCATGTCAGCAGTTTTTTAAAGAAACATGAAAATAATAGTATATAGTTGAAAGGCTTAATTCAAAAGAGAACAAAGTTTAGGGAGCATATTGGATATATTACAAACATTTGAGATCTATTTGTGTCTTCAACTCTCTTTTTATGCCATAGACTTTCAAATTCAATACAATATTTACTTATAAAGTCACTTTTTGTTTGTTAGATAATTTGAATTTAATTTCTTTTTACTTTGACGCCGAGTTTGTTATGACCATGCTATGTTAGTCATATAAATTGTTTGCTTTTAGTTTACTTTTCTCTTGCCGTTCAATTGGTTGATGACATATACTTTAGTGATATTTTTAATGTAGTTTTCTTTTTATTACAATTTTCCTCTAATTTTGTTACCTGGGGGGACAAGTTTTCTGTCTATTCATTTTATACTACTATTACGAAGCATGATATTATATTTCTTTATAAAAATTCATGGCATTTCTTCACTTGTTAATCGTAATTAAGCTAACTGTAAGAAAAATAAAAAAGATAGAAGAAAAATTGACGAGTGTTATGTGGAGAACGTGTCAATGTCAACTTCTCATAAAGCACTACAAGTACGCACTGTCACACATTTATTTAGTTAAACTAGATAAGAGCAGATTGAGTTATTTTCTGATGTAAAAAATGAGGATATGCATCTTTAGAAGTGAATGGGAAGAACTGAAAAAATGTTGGCTGATTGTTTGAAAGGAGACAATCAAATAAAGATATGGGAAGGGAAAAAATTGATAAGAAAATAAGGCATAGTACGAGAGGAACGGGAGAGCGTACCAAGTGCTAACGACTATAGGAGGTCTCCTTGAATATAGGCGCGGGCAGGAGTCCCAACACCGCTGGCAAAATTCCGAAATGTCAAGACCATCGCCTAACTTTGGGCATGCATGAACATGGAGATGACACGTGTTTGGCAAACCAGGCAAATCTTGCAGTGATTCGCAATGGCCTGCACTAAATTTTCGCAATTTACGTAGCTTTGACAGATCAGGTAACCTTTCTATGGAGCCGCAATTCTCAATAAATAATTCCTCCAGCGATTCCATTTTTTCCAAATCTTGAATCTCGGTTAGCTGTGAGCACCAAAAGATCCTTAGCTTCTCGAGCTTCTTTAAGCTTGATAGACCCGAGAGCCTCACTAACGATTTACAGTCACACACTTCTAAAAAATGGAGACTCTCAAGATGTTTGAACTCGATCTCTGTCAATCCCCATTCCAAGAGTGATAACTCAGGCAAACATCTCAATTCGGAGAGGAGGGGCTGCTCTATCGGTGACTTGACACCAGGTAATCCCAAATAATGAAGACCTAGAGGAAGCCTTGGCAAAGATCGAGGATCATCACAAACTATGTGAAGTTCCCTAAGCATGGGAGGCCATGTGATATCTATATTATTACCATCATAGTAGGTCAAAAATTCAAGATTCTCCAACATCTGTATGACCTTCGGCAGCTCTCTTATCTTACTTTGTCTTGTATTTAAGATCTTCAGCCTTTTAAGATATCCAATAGAAGTAGGTAGTTCTATTATCTTTGTGTTGAACAAATTTAAATAGAGCAATGATTCTAGTCCTCCGATGGAGTTCGGTAACTCCCTTATCTGAGTTAATGATAGGTTCAGACCCTCTAAATTTTTGAGATCTTCAAGAGAGTCAGGTAACTCTCTTATTTTACTCCCTAGCAAAGATAAGCGCTGCAGTCTTTTAAGATATCCAGTGGAGGCAGGAAGTGCTGCAATCTCGGTATACTGCAAGTCTAAGTTGAGCAATGATTCTAGTCCTCCAATGGAGTTTGGTAGCTCCCTTGTTCGAGTGCGTCCTAGATTCATTTTCTCCAACCTTTTGAGATCTACAATAGAATCCGGTAACTCTCTAATTCTTGTGTTGAACAAATTCAATTTGAGCAACGATCTCAATTTCCCAATCGAGTCTGGAAGCTTTCTAAAGCGATAACAATGCAGTAAAGAGAAGCTCGTCAAGCCCGCCATCTCTCCAATAGATGGATGAAGCTCTCGTATAGACTGCCCTTCTAGCTTTAGACTTGACAGGTTCTTTAGATGGCATATTGCAGAAGGCACTGCACATAGGTCAAAATGAGGGCTTCTAGACAACTTTGAAGGCTGAACTTTGGCTGCAATTATTTCCAAGCGCTTTAGCTTACTAATAGAGCTACCAATTTTTGGTGACTCTGGATGATGTTCAGCAAAAACTAGTATCCTCAAATTCAAGCATGTTGAGATGTCAGGAGCTGTCATGAGATCACATCTTATGAGATGTATAACTTTCAATTCACGATTTGCCTGCAAAACAAACTAGAATTAGAAAAGTAAGGTGAGGCAAATGGCAACAAAGTTATATATGTGATATGAAATTATACCAAGCATGGGCCCCATCCATTCCAATTCTCTGGAATTTCATTGTTTGAAAGCTTGAGCACGACTAATTTTCCTAAATGGAGATTAATAGCTTGCAAGTCTAAAGGGCAACGATGCCAAGAGAGCCATCTCAAACTCGAGAAAAGATTCTTAAAGTCTCCTACCAAGTTTCCCCCCTCTAGTTCCAACAACCTTAAGTTAGGCAGTCTTGAAAATTCTTCACTTGTAAAGTCATGCTCTTTTGGAAGTCCAATTAATTTCAGTGCTGTGATGTTTTCTGTTCCCTGACAACATGAGTAGGCATGAGTGAACTTTCTATGATGAAGAAAAAGAGTGTATTCCATGAATAAATATTGCATAGACTTGTTCTATAAATAAACCATTATGTTTGCATCTACTTTTAGATTGTAAATGTGAGCTATTGATATCTTTTGGTAGGGGTAGATATAAACTATGATTTTACCTTCATTTCACTCAAAATTAACAAGTTTAGATTTCAGGGATTAGCAACAGAAACGTAAGAGCACATCCACTAATAAATTCTAATCTTCGAGTTTATGTTCCCTTGATCTAGAAAACAGTAACTGTAAATAAATCTTACCCTTCTACTATGTACTACTTCCAACGCAATATGGGAACACCATAATCTACTATGTTTCTCATGAACAATGTCTTCCTGTCGAACAATATCTCTTCCAAGGTCTCGGAGCAAGTCATGCATCGATAGTCTATCATCATCATCAACCTTTATTAAAGATTTCCGGGTAAGGACAATGATATTACTTCTCGGGTAGAACTCCAATGCTTTCCACATATAATGTGGATAGATTGTTTTTTCACCAATAAAGTAACATGCAATATCAAGAAAAATTTGTCTCTGTGCATTGTCTAGCATCTCAAAGCTAACGTATAATTTTTGACGGACTTTCTGATTTGGAACTGAATTTAATTTCTTCAATGTATCTTTCCAAAATCGTTTACTTTGGCAATAAAGAGAGGAACCGATAACCTCAAGAGCCAAGGGAAGTCCATCAGCTTTGAGAGCAATCTGGCGAGAAATATCATAATAGTCATGTGGAGGGGAGTCAATTCTGAAAGCATGCTTACAAAAAAGCTGAAGAGCGTGCATATGGCACAATTCTCTCATTTGATAGAGTTTAAACTCTTCAAAATGTGGATGGACATTATTTTCTCGATTCTCCTCTCCAATTTACAAAAAGTTAATTTCTCTTGTTGTAATAATAATTCTGCTCCCTGGACCAAACCAATCAGGCTTTTCTGCAAGTTTTGAGAGTTGGTCCCTTTCATCTAGGTCATCGAGAACAATGAAAACTTTCTTGCGGCGAAATCTCATTTTAATTTGATAAATCCCTGCATCAGAGTCAAAAAACTCCAGTGGATTGGAGTTGAGAATTTCTGACAATAATTGTTTTTGCAATTGAATGTCTTTGCCACCCTTTGAAACTTCTCGAACATTCAAAATAAAGCTGCACCCATCAAATCGATTATGAATTTGGTTAAAAATAGCTTTGGCAAGTGTCGTCTTCCTGATGCCCCCAATTCCATGGATTACTAGATAATGTACATCAAGAGAACTTTCATCTATTAGGCTCATGACATCTTCAATACAACCCTGCATTCCGACTAAATGATCAGGCAGCTTTTTGTCTCTTTTATTCAGCTTGATTGAAACTTCAGCAACGATTAATCTGATGAGTTCGCCGTGACTGCCATATTTGATAAAAAAAAAAAAAAAAAAAGGGTTAGTAAGAAACATCCAAATAGAATATTATACTATCAAGCTCAAGAGTATTATGAATTAAACATAGACCAACCGTGGAGGAGGGGCGGGAGCGCCCAAATAAAATTGCATGTATAATCTGTGGAGATATAGGAAGAAAATCAACTATAAGTGAACTGCCCCCCTCCTCGTCAAAAAAGTTTATTAATTTCTATAATATACAAAATAATCTCACGTATACTTTCAAGATCTAACTCTTTTTTCAGAAAAATCAACCAAAATCCAGTCAATTTACTTAAAACGAATTGCAATTGTGTATTATACTATGGTTAAACATGTAAATTTTTAAGATAAAAGCGAAATCTTCAACTTTGTAAAAGATGCTTCCTCATCCATAAATTATAAAAATCGAAACCTTTGAATTTCTTCCTTTAGTGTGTGCTCGGTTGCCTAGTTTTGCGTGAGGTAAAATAATAATAGCTAGAACAATTGCTTTATAAAATCAAACCTACACAACATTGATTTAGAAGTTAGGAAAAGGTGTTTTTATTCAATCTAAAAGATGAAAATTGAATAATGAATTCAGATTGGATTTGTCATGTCGTAATGGAGGATTCATCTAGTTTTGAAAGGGATTGATTAAATTGGGCGGAAAATTCATCTACTTTTGAAAGGAATCGATTTAATTGAGTGGATGTGTGTTGAATAGTTAAAAAAAAAAATGTGGGAATTGAGCGACAATTTGGTGAAAAAGAGAACAATGGGTAGTGGTAACTGTTAATGCAAGAATGATAATATTTCGTATTATTTAAAGTTATATCAATTAGATATCTAATAAATAAATAAATAAAAAGCTCAAACCTTACCCGGTATCTTTGAGATCCCACCCTTTCATACGAGCGACCTGCTTTAGAGTATCCTTCCATCGCTGCACGACCTCACAACCAAATTTCTCTTCGTGCTTCTGTAGAGCGTCTTGGTACAGCTCAGATTTAAGCTTGACATCTCTCGGTTCCACGTCGAAGAAAATTGGCAGAATCATCCCTTTGCAATCCATCATGTACGCAAGCTCGCGAAGACACCATGCACTGGAAGCGTAATTTCTAGAGAAGATAGGAATACAGATTGCGGAGCTCTTGATCGCACGCTCCAATTCACTCCCAATCACTTCGCCCTTTCTAATCTCTTCATCGTCTCTGAAAACACGAATACCAGCTCCATCCATGGCATGATAGAGGCAGTCGGTAAAGTTCAAGCGAGTATCCGGCCCTCTGAAATTCAAGAACACCTCATATTCAGCCCCTAGTGATGACTCGGCATCGCCTCTTCTGCTGGTCGACAACACCTTGAATTTAGCCCCCAGTGATGGCTCGACATCACTGCTATCAGTTGACGCTGCTAGTCCATCTGAATATTTTCTCTTTGCCATCTTCTGGAGCTAAAGTTTAGTGATCGAGTTTAATAATGAGGAGCATGTAAAAGAAAAGTGTCTAATCCATACAATTCTGGAGTATTTATGGACGAGCCACAGAATCATTGGGAAGTAACCATCTTTGCGTTGGGCATTATCTTGCAAGGACAGTGTAAATTTCCTAAAATAGACAATTATATTTTATGCTATCCTAGTTAATAATGAGTTTGATTACCCTTCAAAACAGATAATACAAAATTCCAATTGATTTGACCTTCCAATTCATTAAACTAAGAACTTGCCCCCAGGTCACAACAGGACGGAGGCTACTTAATTCAGAGGGCAAAGTATGTGTGTGTGTATGTATATTTTCATATGCATACATGTAATATGCATTCTCGGGAGTACAACTTCTGGTTACAAAGGTCACCGACAATGATATTAGCACTTGACTGCATCTTAGTTAAATTATTTAGGACTCAATTAATCAATAAATAATTTATTTGTGACTTGATTAATTTAACGTCAGAACATTAGGGCTTATACTATACTTGTTCACACACAATTAGTGTGATTCACGGAAAGAAGAAGAGTAACTCTTCACATGTACCATGTGCTATCGGATCTATAGCAGTTCCCTTGTTTGTTTTGCGGTTACTTTATTAGATAATGTTAACAAGCACAAATAAATCCATATAATTACATATATTCTATTGATATTCTAATTGATCTCCTCCAAAAAGAAAATATATAACATCAATTGATTCCGCTTCACGTTTTGAGTCATGAGAAGTCTCTTTCATCACACTGTTTTTCCTTGGAAGGGCTCGACAAATTTCCCACAATGAAAATTTATTCTTTCATTCCATAAACAAAAATATAAAATTTGATTTGATTCCACTCACGTTCTAATTTATTTATAAACGAGAACATAAACGACAAGAGATACAAGAGACCTTAATCCTTTATTCAACGTTGTTGGGGCCAGATTCGTGGAAAATAAGGCTACTGGACTACCAGATTCCATCTTCCTATTTCCTTGAGAGAGAAGTTTTGGAAATGATGGGGACGTCATATATGAACAATACATCGTCTTGGGATATGAAAAGTATCGATCCACAGAAAAACAAAACATGAAACATAAGTAGCCAATTAGGTTTAAGAGACGGCACTTCCATTCACATAGGTTCTATTCAATGGGTGAGGATTGCATCTGTCCATATCAAATTTCCCGTGGTGTGCGTGAATGATCTTTTCAAATTTAAGATAAAAGAAAGTATTTCATTGATGGAATACATTCGATTTAATCAAGTGGAATATGTCATATATCGGTTATTAGAATAAAAAATTCAAGGGAAAATACAGATCAATTGAGCTAATGAAAACTATAGTTTCAATTTTAATTTTACCATCGTAATAAGTTTGATCTAGCTGTAAAGGACATAAGTCTGAGTCCAGTCGATTGATTTATATGAACATTAATGACAAAAGAAAAAAGAAATCATAACCTTTTATTTGATCGTGTCTAGGCCAGATTCGTGCTCATTTGGGCACCAGAAGGTACCTTTCCTCTTTTCTTAAGAGAGAATTATAAATTGTATTAAAAAAGATTAAGGAGTCTGCATGATGGACATTCCTTGAAATTAACTGACAACAAGCGTCTAATCATGTCGGGACAAAAAAGTACCAATCTCCGGAAGAAAACATGGAACATGAGGGACCAGTTAAGTTGAAGGGACGACACTTCCATTCACATCCACGAATGAGGACTCCGTCCGTCCATATATTGCCCTTGGTCTACGTTTGCATGATTCCACGAAGGTCCAATGCTTGTAATGATCTTTTCAAATTTAATATAAAGAAAGCATTTCATTCACGTATTGCATTCTATTTAATTAAGTAAATTATGTTATATATAGGTTAGATTTCCAATAGGAGTTTAAAGGGAAAAATACCCAATACTTTCATACAAAGTAAAAATTCTTAAGATGAAAAATTTCTTATTGGACAAAGAGTTCAAGCCAAACATTTTGTAATGGATGTGGAACACCTATGGCAATGCCTAGAAAGGGTAGACAAAAAAATATCCTCTTTTCAAAGTGTTATCTTTATACAAAAAGAAAGGTATTATTATTATTATTATTATTATTATTATTATTATTATTATTATTATTATTATTATTATTATTGCCAATGATAATCCATTTCCCTCAAGATAAAATTATATGCTACTGACTTGCATAAAATTATTTGCTAAACTATCCAAATATGTTCCTCAATTCACTCATACATTAATCTATTATGTAATTGATAACTCAATACTTTTCTATTCTAAAGTCAACTATGTAATAAAGGTTCTCAAAATGCAATACATGTGGTGTAGGAGACGGAGGCCTTCTGGTTGTTTCTTAAATGAGTCTTATTTGTATTTAATCAATTGATTCCTAAGCTTTTTTTTGGAAAATGTGTGATTGAGCCCTAGTCTCCTTGCTGGTGTTTTTTACTCATCGCAAAATCATGTCCTTTTATTCTTTACAAAACTGGTAATTATACGGACAATAACAAAGGAATAAAACAAGTAAATTTCGATGAAAACTGAGTGAGAATCTTAATTATGAGACTTTATTCGAAACATAATTAGATTTGTCTCCATAATATTATGTAACTCAAGAAAAAAAAAAAAATCATATACTTTGGATTCTTCCTATATATATATATATATATATATATATATATATATATATATATATATGGTATCAGATATGGTATCAGAGCATTGTCCTGAGGATGTTGTAGTATTCCTCCCTGTTTTGGATTGCTGCAAGTGCTGCACTTGCCATGGATTTTTCCTGTAAGAACGATGTATTTGATGGGGATGCGATTATTTGGGTTTTTTGGCTATTTAGCCATGTTTTAACCGCAGCTTCAGATCCTTGGTCAAGAAATCTGAATACATCCCACCATTTTGTTTTGTATTTTCGAACAAGTACTGGTACACTTGGTTTATTGGATGTATTGTATTCAAATTCCCATGCTGTTACCCAAGAGATTCTTAATATTATAAAGAAATGCATAAGGCATGGGAGCCTTATATCATGAGATGTTGGTATGAAGTGTTCACTGAAAACCTTGTATCCTTGTTTGACTGTGGGGTGTAATATTATGTCCAAAGGACCAAAAAGTTCCCACCAAGAGTCAAACCAGTTTGGTAAGCTTTGTCTTGGAAAGTTGTCTTTGAAGAATAATAACCAGGAGTGTTGGAAATTTGTATTCTGTCTGAAAAAGATGTTCCACCAAGCTTGTTGGTAGTCCCAATATGTATATGAGGAGTATGGCAGGCTTTGGGTAAGTCTGGTTTGGAATTTTCTGGGTATATGGGGTGAGGCTCCCTAGTGTGAGAGGTGTATGACTTTATTGATGGATATAGTGGAATAAATGATATTTTCTGTATTGTTTTTATCAGTAAAGTGAGTGAACATTGCCGATTGCAAGGGTTTTGTTTGTATTGTGAGGTTTGAAAAGGATATTTATATTGGGGAAGAAATCTAAAATATAATTGAGACTACCCAAAAACCTTTGTAATTGAGTTTTGTCTTTAATCTCATCTGGAAATTTATCAGTAAAAGAAATTGATCTTTCTATTGGGGTTAGAGTACCTAAATGGATATAATGACCTAGAAATCTAATTCTGGTCTAGAAGAGTGCAATCTTAGTAGGAGAGACTACTAGACCATTTTGTATGATTATTTTTATGAAAGTAGAAAGATGTTTGAAATGTTGTTCTATATTAGAGGAAAAAACTAGAACATCATCTATATAAAACTATGATGTAATCTGAATAAGGATTGATGATATCATTCATGATTCTTTGGAATTCGATTGATTCCATAGCAGTCGTCTTCATTAGTGTTTCCACTGTGATGTGACTGGGAGGATCCGTCTTGACTGTTTTGAGATTTGGAAGATCCACATTGTGATTCTTCTGCTTCTGAGAGTATTGTCCTGAGGATGTTGCAGTATTCCTCTCTGTTTTGATATATATATATAAAGTAGGCTTTACTTTTCTATTGGTTTCCATTACTGATTTGTCCACTCAATGATCGATAAAATATATACGTTTTATTTCTATCTTTGGTTCCAATAATGCTTTATTTCATAACAATCTCAAAAAGCACAACTTCCTTGGAAGGTCACCGGCAGTGATATTAGTACTTTATTGTATCTTGATCAAAACATTAGGACTTGTGTTACATTTGTTCTCGCACAACTAGTGGGATTCATTGAAAGAAGAAGTGTAAATCTCCACATGAACTTGTGTTACTGGTTTTATAGCAATTCTCCTGTTTGTTTTATTGTTACTCTAATAGATAACGTTAAGAAAACATAAATTAATTGGTCAAATTAGAAATATTCCATCAACTATTCTAATTGATACCCACGAAAAAGAAATTTATAACATAAATTGATTTCGCTTCACATTTTGAGTTGTGAGAAGTCTCTTTCATTGCATTGCATTATTTCTTGGAAGGGCCCGAGAAATTTCCCACAATGAAAATTTATTCTTCCATTCCATCAAGGAAATTATATAATTTGAATTGATTCCATTTCACGTTCTGATCTATTAATAAACAAGAACATCAGCGACAAGAGGTACAAGAAATCATAATCCTTTATTCAACGCTGTTGGGGTCAGACTCGTGGAAAAAAAGGCTACTAGACTGCCGAATCCCATTTTCCTATTTCCTTGAGAGAGAAGTTTTGGAAATGTTGGGGACGTCATATATGAACAAAAATTCGTTGCCAATTAAATTCAAGGGACGGCACTTCCCTTCACATCTTGTTCTATTCAATGGATGAGGACTGCATCTGTCCATATCAAATTGCCCGTCGTGTACGTGAATGATCTTTTCAAATTTAAGATGAAGAAAGCATTTCATCAACGTAATACATTCTATTTAATCAAGTGAGATATGTTATATATCGGGTATTAGAATAAAAATTCAAGGGAAAAAATTTGAGTACTTTTTTTTGTTTTTTCAAGATAACAATTTTCTAAGATAAAATCATATCATTGGATGAAAAGTAAAGACCAAACATTTCATAACACGTATGAGACTCTTATAATAGGTGCAAGACTCCAATAATAACACCCAAAGGGATTGGCTAAACAAATTCTTCTTTTTCTCTTTTCAAAGTATTATCTTTGTTGCAAATGATAATCACATTTCCGTTTAAATAAGAATTACACGCTATCAACTTGCATAGTATCATTTGCTAAATTATCCTGATATATTCACTAATTGAATGATATGTTAATATATTATGTAATCAATAACTCCACATTTTTTTATTCAAAGAGTTGACTAAAAATAAAGGAATAATTACCAAAACAGTCTTAAATCTATTGTACGAATACAAAGCAGTCCTAAATTTGCTAATTTTGCCAATTTAGTTATAAAATTTTTAATGATTTTTTTAATATAATCCTTTCAGCTGATTCTAGCAAGAAGACAATGACATGGATACCAACTATCTACACGGCACAATCAATCAGTATTTAACAATTTTTGCAACTTTTTTTTTTTAATTTTTAATTTTTTATATTTTTCTTTTTTTTTTTATATAGTTCTTCTTCCTTGAAGGCCAAGGTGTGACATCCCGAAATTCGACCCCGTTTCGATAAAGTGAAATGGGCATTTTGTCGACGTGTTTACGGTCCTTTTTCTCTCGAAAATCACTCACGAGTTAACTAACCTATTGAGTGAAGCCGTTAAGGGATGTATCTGCGTAAAAAATCCCTAAAAGCTACTCAATTTGTTGGATTGGACTAAAATCACGCCTGATCGATTTTTAACCACGAAATTGAACTCGATTTCGGGAATCGAATTTTAAGTGCATCATAATTCTTATTTTAGGATTAAATGTCTCATCGTCCGTCAAATTATTGACGAGTCCGAAATTTCAATAAAGAAATTATCGGAGGAAAATTGAAGATCAAAAAGAAAATAAAAAGGGAAAGAGAAGAAAATTCAATAAGAAAAGTAATGTTATTTACTTTTTCTTTTTCTCTCTCTCCATTCTCTTTTCTTTTCTCTCTTTTCTCTCTCTTCTTTTCTCTCTCCTTCCCTCTTTTCTCTCGTGCGAATCCCCCTCCCCACCGCCAATGCCCCTTGCCAAGTTCAATTTTGCTTTCTCTTCTCTCTCCTCTTTGACTAGTCAAAACTTCTCTCTCTTATCTCTTCTTCTCTCTCCTCTCTCTTCTCCCTCATCCCACGTGACCTTCTTCTTCTTCTTCATTCTTCTTTGTGCGAAGGAGACCAAAAACCAGCAAAGAAGAAAATCAGCTCGCCGAAGCTCATCGCCGCCGCACCGGAGCCGGAACACCACCCGCACAACGCTCGCCCGCGCACGCTGCGTGCTCCGCCACCGCCCCTTCGCGCGTGCCATCCTCCCTCGTGTGACCTCACCCCTGCTCAGCCCTGTTCGCCTCTATTCAGCCCCCATCAAGCCACCTCCGGCCACCGTTTGAGCTCGCCGGACCTCCACCGGCCTTCCCCCGCGCCTTGCCGCCCTTGCTGTGGTTGTAGGTTGCTGTTTTGTGTGTTTTTCCAGCCATTCCAGCCACCCTGCCGAGTGGGTATCCAGCTGGTTCGAGCTCGTTTTGGGCCGTTTCCCGGCCCCGAACCCGAGCCGTGCTTTGGGAAGAATTGTTCCTCGCGTTGCCCCCGTTAGATTGATCCGATTTGTGCGCGATTTGGTGAGTAATCTCACTAATCCTGGATTAGTTGGCTAATTATGCTTTAGGTTGGTTTAGTTTTAATTAATTATGTTTAGGTTGTTAGATTAGAATTAATTAGCAATTATTAGTCAATTGTGATGCGATTTAGATAAATTGATTGCACAATTAACAAGTAGACGTGGTCTACTATTTATTGGGAGTGTCTCGAATTTTCGGACCCCTAATTGAGCTTCAATTTGATGATTCGGTCCTAAGTGAGAATTTTGGCATTTAAATATTAATTTTCGGAATTAAATTAAATAATTATTTATTTTCCGAAAATTCAAGGAGATGGTCTGGAACCGGAATATTATGCGGATGACTGTGGTGAAGTCCGTTTATTTAATCGGGTTTTATTTTAAGCTAAATTGAATTTTTAATATTAATTAATTTCTGAAATTATTTAATTAATTATTTATTTCCTGAAAATTCAACTGGGATGGCCCGTGACCGGAAAATTTTGCTGATGACCATGGTGAAGTCCGTTTATTTAATTGGACCTTATTTTGAGCTAAACGGAATTTTTAATAATTAATAATTAATTTTCAAAATTAATTAATTATTTATTTATTTTTTGGAAATTAAGTTTGAGATGGCCGACGACCGAAATCTCGTGCTGATCGTTGTGGCGCAGTCCGTTTATTTAATTAAGCTTTAAATTGTATTGAATTGATTTAATTGTGGATAATTACTTTAGAAATGGCATTTGGCATCTAAAAGGGCACGTGGGCTCGTAATTTGATGCATTACTCGGAGAACGACGTGGTCCTAATGAGTACCTTTGGCATCTTGAAGAGACAAGTGGGCTCGGTGACTTGATGCATCGCCTTGGAGAATGCACGTGGGCTCGGCGATTCAAAATGACATTTTAAAGAGCATAGGGTATACTATATCGGCCTTCGGGGCGATATGTCGCACTGGGTGAAGATATACAAGATACTATATCGACCTACGGGCGATATGTCAGCTTTGGGAGCAGTATACTTTATTATCAGCTTTGGGTGAGCATAGGGTATACTATATCGGCCTTCGGACGATATGTCGGCTTTGGGTGAGCGATATCACGAGTATACTATATCGACCTACGGGCGATATGTCGCCTTGGGTGAGCAAGATACTTTATTATCAGCTTTGGGTGAGCATATGGTATACTATATCGGCCTTCGGGCGATATGTCAGCTTTGGGTGAGCAGTATACCGGTATACTATATCGGCCTTCGGGGCGATATGCCCGCTTTGGGTGAGCAAAAGATATACCTTATTATCAGCTTTTGGGTGAGCTATACTATCTATATATCAACTTAGAGTGAGCAAATCCTGACTATGGTCGGACTTATAGATAGTATTGAATGTGCCGACCACGCATGGGTCGTGATGACACGTAATCGACTAGGTCGATTGATCATTGCTTGATCTGATATTGTGAATTGACCGATTGATTGGAAATGACCATGAGATGGTCTGATTGACTTGTAATCGACTAGGTCGATTGATCGATAATTCGATCTGAGTGTGACTTGATGTGATTCATTGCCTTGGTTAGATGTTGTGAATTGAATGATTGAATAGAAATGATCGTGAGTGGTCTTGTTAGCATATAATCGACTAGGTCGATTTGATCGATGCTTCGATCGGTGATATGATTGCTTGGGTGCCTGTTATGAATTGTACTGACATGCAGGTGGAATCTGAGGCCAAGGTACGTCTTCTGCCCTATGCGTGTTTAGGCAGCCTATAGTATAATAGTTTACTAATCGGGCTTAGTGGGGTAGAACTCGCTGAGACGTAGTCTCATCCCAGTTTGGGGAAAAACATTTCAGGACCCCGTTGAGGAGCTGAGGAGGAATCTGAGAAGGAGAACTCGGAGGTGAAACCTGAGTAGAAGGGTTTTTGGAAGAAGAAGATAATACCGAGAGAGATTTTGAGTATGACCTGAAGGGATTGAGATTCCATCTTCTTTTGTGAACTCCAATTGATGTGAATAGTTATGAAGTTCTCTAATTGATGTCATGTACAAAGGTTTGGTTATAAATTTCAATATGAAAAATATGGCCCTACTTTTCTATCCCACCGTTTTATTGTCTGGGGATTTTAACTGCTTCCGCATGTGCTTATAAATGAAAGGGTCGACGATACATTGTCCTGGGATATCGCATTATAAAATCGACCAAGTGAGACGGATGTGTGCGTGCCCGAGGATCGGGGCGTGACACAAGGAGACCACGGCGATGCCCATTGACCCTTGCTGACCGCAGGTTGCCTCATCTCGCCAGATCTGAACAAAGTGGCTGGCGAAGGCCACGATACCATCAACTCGCCGGATTTGTGTAAGTGGTGCGTGTGGCCAGAAAGGGCCATCAGTGGTCAATGAGGTTTTGCGATCAGCGGGGCATCACAGCCTTTGTCTATGGTCCATGACCCCAAGTTATAAATCCATTCGGTTTCAATGTTTGCATGCTTAGGTATAGGCATACATTCAGTCGATTTATAAGAAATAATGTAATGCTCATCCGCATCAAACTAATCAACATGTTGTGAAATGAATTTGTTATTCTTAGTTTGCTCATTCGTTGTGCGCCCAAATTTGTCCATGACGCAAAAAAAAAAATAAAAATTGATCGAGATGTCTCCAAAGGAGAAACTGATAAACTTTTTGGTAAACCAAATTGAATGATTTTAGTCCATAGAAGGAGAGAAAATAAAAAGTAACGATGCTCTCATGCTCATGGTACACTTGGAAGACGTCGTTAGTGCAGAAATCTAAAATGATACTATCACTAAACTTTCATGAATGTGCGATTTCATTGATCAACAGAAGACGCCGAGCTTCACCCAAGAAATTAGGAATACTTATCCTCATATAATACAACTCCCTTTGAAGTAGGGAGTGTAAGAGTTTTCCTAATGTGGACTAAATTAATTGATATTGTAATTTACTGTTTTTACGGTTATCATAAAACAGGGTTGGTCTAAAGTGAGATAGAAAGTTTCTTAATTAGTCTAATATGGGCTGGCTAGTGTGGGCCGAGTTGAGCCTGGCCCGTAATGAGGGGGACTGGCTGGAAACTCTATAAATAGTGCTCAAGTCTCTCCTTTAACCCTAATTCTCACATGTATCCTCACCTAAAGGGCATTTACCTAACGCTAAACGTGAGGGGACCGCCTCATTGAGCCAGTGATACGGAGGGCAATAGAGGAGAAGGACTTGATGCGTGGATCCCCTTGATAACATGTGGGTAATCCTTTTCTGCTTCCGCTTTATGTTCGATGGATCCCAAAACAGGTGCGTTAATCTTTCTACTCAATTATGCATGTTCCTGTTCTGGTTATGGAGATCTTGGGGTTGCACAATTTGCGTCTAACATGTGGTATCAGAGCAACCATAACCCTAGAACTCGAACGCAATTGGTTTTGCCCTAATTTGTACGGATTTACCATAATTTGTACGGAGCTACCCTAATTTGTATGGATTAGCCCTAATTAGTACGGATCTTGCCCTAATTTGTGATTTTCGAGACTTTTTATTCAATAAAAATTAAATTAAATCATAAATTCGGACTGGGCTCGACGAGACGAGCAAGAGGGTAGGCGGCACATCGCCGGAGGAGACCGCACGCGCCTCCACGCGCGGCCACGCGCCGCCACTCAGGCGGCGCGTGTAGGCGCGTGGAGGCTCCGATCGGCGCGTGGATGGCGGCGTTGGACTCGTATGGTGATTTCCTATCTCGTGGTATATTTATTTTATATTTTTGATAATTTTATGGATGTGAAAATACATACGGAACCCTAAATACGTGTATTTTAAATGAATTTTTGCGTATTTTTCCTTGTATTTTTCTGTGATTTTGGAAATACAAGTGTTGGGTTATAGGTATATTATCACATACAATTATTATGAGATAGTAATTGAATATATCTTGAGATGATGAGAAACAATAAAATCATGAAATTTTTATTGCTCATGCATACTCTTTTACACGCTGGTAATTTTTGAATGATAGACGACTTACGAACTCGTGACCAAACTGATGTACTGATTAACACATCTGCTGAATGTGGGTAATGCATGTCAATTAAGTTACTGCATATTGTACATGAACTCATCTGGTCACTTGTTAATGTCTATCAAGTTGAATATTTTTATGGTTAAGGAGTATGGCAATATTTATGCAGAACAATAGTATCTACTGTTATAGTTTAGATATTTAGTTCTGTGGTTTGACTCAATTTATAGGCCACTGGTTGAAGTAATGATATTTTTTTACCTAAAATTGATTAATAAATCAATTGTTGGCCTTGGAGTCATTTTTGCCTTATGAATTCATGAGTAATAATGGATCAGCTGTCAAGCTTGTCGATTTGGTGCACCCTGCATTACTATTGATGTTAATTTGTGAGAGATATTATAGATCAATATTTTTTTTTATGTTGTTCTGGTAATATGTAATTGGGGTGCATAAGAGATGTTTTATTCTCTGTTATGAGAAATTTTTTGTGATACTGTGATCAATGATCTCATTGGAATCTGTCTTTCAGGTTCGCTATATATATATATATATATATATATATATATATATTAATGAATAAAGCAATATAATTAGCATGATATGTGATTTTGGTGATATGATACTCCTATCACTAAAGTTAAAATCACATATATATGGTGAATGTGAGGAGTAAAGCTTATATCCCTGGTATGAGAGAATTTCAATGATTCAATTGAGTAGTGACCGCCAAAGTGGCACGCTTGATTGGGTTTGAGAAATTTCGGTCTCGTATGATGATTGGGATGTCTCTTGGTCTAATACGTAATCATACTCCCAAAGGAGGTGATTGTGTATTAGTTCATGGAGGGATACATGATAGTGTGGTGAAGGAGTGACTGATTCTAGTGATTCATATGCCCAAGGGTGATGAATTCACGAAAAATTGGAACACATTCTCATAACCCTTATCATGTGGGGAGTGTACAATTGCATGTCATGTATTCTGCCCAAAGGTGATTATGTGATTTTGTATGTAACTCTCTGGATGTGTACTTGTACGTCAAGTTACACAATGCTCACATGATGCTAATTATATACTGCTTGTTTTTCAGTCACCTTTTCTGTAAATGGTAATTCCGTCATCATTGAGGTTTTTACTGCTTCAAATTTTAAGTTGTAGACATATGATTTGTTACTTGAGAAAAGAGCAATTGAATTTGCTTATTGTCCATGAAGTGTTCCAGAGTCCATGAAGCGTTCCATTCTGGAACACTTGAAAAGAGGTTTGCCTGCAGACTGTACTGCTATAAGATGAAGGAAACCTTAGTTGCTTCAAAATTATGTCTTGTCTGATATTGAAATTAGGACACATTTGCAAAAATTGTGTTTAAATCCTAATGACATATACATTTCGTATATGATTAAAAAGTTGTCAGGTTTAACAGTGACAATGAGTATTTTGGCAAGTATGACAATGCGAAATAGCTTAAAGGGTCATTTGTCAAATATTTGGTAGATTCTAGGGTGGTAATTTAATTACTATACCTGAAAATTCTGACAAAATGATTTGGGCGAAAGGCATAAATGCACCATATTGAACATGGTGATGAGTATGATTAGTAAGACTAATTTATCTGATCTTTTGTGGGTTGATATTATGAAAGCAATCTTTTCATATACAAAAGGGGTATTGATTTTATGACCCTAAAGAAGGTACAAGAATTATGGAATCACATACTCTAAAATTTCTAAAGATTGACGTAATTGTAATGGATAACTGCTCTCAGACTATTAAAGATAATAGTATGATGGAGATTACTATGTTTTTGTCTTTACCTATACAGATAATTATGGAATCTCCTGTACCATAGACTAAACTTGTTGAGGTTCAAGGTACTATTCTTGATATTGTTTATAATGAAATTTCTTAAACCTCTCAAGTGCAGAATGAAGTGGTTGCAGCTTTATTAAGGAGATTTGTTAAGGAAAGACGATTAGTTATACCATCAGACTATATAGTCTATTTGTGAGAGCATGATTACAATATCCACTATATGGTTGATGTAATGACATATTTATAAATGTCGTTTCTTATTCTCAATTAAGTATGTGATTAAATGTCATAAAAGGCGATATACAATCTATGAAACATGTTTGGAAACTTACTGACTTGTCTAAAGATCACAAGTTTATTAGTTGCAAATTGGCATACAAAACTAAAAGAATTTCAAACAAAGATTGTTGAATTTAAAGCCAAATTTGTAACTAACGTTTTAACTCTGAAAGAGGGGTGGATTGTTTATAGTGAAGAAATAATTATTTCTTTAAATGTTCTTTCAGAGTGAACGTGGCATTAATAATTTATTTTGATATAAAGTTACGCCAAATAGATACAAAATCTATATTGTGTAACTGGATGATTTTGCAGCAGATTCAAGTAAACTTGTGTGTAGACTGAAAAGTTTTAATTTATGGTCTTAAGCAAGTTTCCAGACAATATTATTAAAGTTTCATAGTGTTATTATTTTGTTCCATTGAGAACAAAGTAATTCAATATACTGCAAGGTCAGTGGGAGGAAATTTATTTTTTCTCATGTTTTGCTTACAAATTGTGACCTTGAGACATCTTATATCCTTTGTACTAAGATCTGTAAGGATTGTTTTTGCCATATTATATTAGATTTTCTCGGAGGACATTTGCTGATTGTATATTGGAAATATTCAATATACATCATTGCAAGCCAGGAATTGCTCCTGTTGTTAAGGGTGATGGACTAAATCTATCACATTGTCCTTATTTAGATATTGAGAAAATTTAATTAAATGGTGTACCTTGTATCAGTGCACTTAAAAGTGTCACGCCCCGATCCTCGGGCACGTGCACATCCTTCACTCTTGGTCGATTTTATATGCGATATCCCAAGACAATGTATCGCCGACCCTTTCATTTTTAAGCACATGCGGAAGCAATTAAAATCCCCAGACAATAAAACGATGGGATAGAAAAGCAGGGCCATATTTTTCATATTGAAATTTATAACCAAACTTTTATACAAACCACAAACCCTTTCAAAACTATTCACATAAAAAATGAGATCTCAAAAGAAGACAGAAACTTAGACAAACTAGGCCATACACAAGGCCCCTCTCAAAATTGTCTTCTTCTTCCAAAAATCCTCTTCTTCAAATCTCACCTCCGAGTTCTCCTTCTCGGATTCCTCCTTCTCAGCTCTTCAGCGGGGTCCTGAAATGGTTTTCCCCAAACTGGGATGAAACTACGTCTCAGCGAGTTCTACCCCACTAAGCCCGATTAGTAAACTATTATACTAAAAGCTGCCTAAACACGCACAGGGCAGAGGACTTACCTTGGCCTCTGATCCCACCTGCAAGTCAGTACAATTCACAATAAACATCCATTCACTTCAAACAAATCGAACCAGTCGATTACATGTCATACGAATCAATCCCCACTGTTGGATATTTAAAAGCTAGGCCACGTGCATTCTCCAGGATGACCTTCCAAGTCTCCGAGTTCACGTGCCTCGAACCTTGGGCCCACGTGCATTCTCTCAGCGACCTTTTCGCCAAAGTGATGCATCAAGTCACCAAGACCACGTGCCCTTTTAGATGCCCGGGCCCACGTGCATTCTCTCAGGTGCATTCACCAAAGCGATGCATCAAGTCGCCGAGCCCACGTGCCCTTTTAGATGCCTGGGCCCACGTGCATTCTCTCGTGTGCATTTCACCAAAGCGATGCATCAAGTCGCCGAGACCACGTGCCCTTTTAGATGCCTGGGCCCACGTGCATTCTCTCAGGTGCATTTCACCAAAGCGATGCATCAAGTCGCCGAGACCACGTGCCCTTTTAGATGCCAGCCTCTGTCACCGAGCCACGTGCATTCTCTAGGACGACATACCGAGTCTCCGAGCCACGTGCATTCTCTCAGGCGACCTTTTCGCCAAGGTGACATATTCAACCACTGAACTCACGTGCATTCTCCAGGTGACATTCCAATTCACCGGGCCACGTGTCCTCTTTCAAGTGGTCACCAGTCTACTTTCAACACCAATAACCAATGCCCAACGATTTCTCAATCAAATAATTAAATCAACTCAACAAAGCATTAAAATACTGAATAACATACTTGGCCATTTACCAATCAACCATTCAATCACAATCAATTCCAATCAATTTAGGGTAAATCCCTAAAATATCACAATTTAATTAATTCCATACAACGTGGAGCTCAAATAAATAAACGGACTGCACCACGACGATCAGCACGAGATTTCGGTCGTCGGCCATCAAAATCTTAATTTCCGAAAAATAATTAATTATTAATTATTAAAAATTCAATTTAGCTCAAATTAAAGCCCGATTAAATAAACGGACTTCACCACGCTCATCAGCATAATTTTCCGGTTCCAAGCCATCTCAGTTGAATTTTCAGAAAATAAATAATTATTTAATTTAATTCCGAAAATTAATATTTAAATACTAAAAAATCCACTTAGGCCCGAAAAGCCTAATTGGAGCCCACTAAGGGTCGGGAAAAATCCCGAGGCACTTCCAATAATTAGTAGACCATGTCTACTTGCTAATTACACATTCAATTTATCTAATTTGCATCACAATTGGCTAATAATTGCTAATTAAATCTAATCTAACAACCTAAACATAATTAATTAAATCTAAACCAACCTTAAGCATAAATTAGCCACTAATCCTGGATTAGTGAGATTACTCACCGAATCGCGTGCAAATCGGATCAATCCGACGGCGGCGACGCGAGGAACGATTGTTCCCAACGCGACTCGCGGATCCGGGGCCGGGAAACGGCCTAAAAGCGGGCCCGAAGTGGCTAGAACCCACTTCGTGGGTCTTGCTGGTCGCGGCTGAACGAAGCAGCTCCGGCGGCTAGGGCGGCGGGGGAAGGCCGGCGGAGGGCGAGGGGGTCGCGGGGGTGGTCCGGCGAGGTTGGCGGTGGCCGGAGGTGGCCGGAGATGGGCTGGTCGGTGCTGGAACAGAGGCGAAACAGGGCTGGGCCGAGCTGGATCGCGCGGCCTGAGCATGCGCGGACGGCGGCGGGCGCACGGGCGCGGGCGACGGTGCGGCGGTGCGGCGAGCGGGACGAGCGGCGAGCGGTTGAAGGGCGAGCTGCAGCTTCTAGTTTGCTCGGTGTGAAGACAAGAAGGAGAAGAAGAAAGAAGAAAAGGGGGTTCGGTCGAGCGTGCAGAGGAAGAAAGAGGAGAGAGGAGGGAGAAGAGAGAGAGAGAAAAGATGAGCGGTGGGGGATTCGCACGGATGGGGGGGGAGGAGAGAGGAGAGAGAAAGAAAAGAAAGAAAAAGAAAGAAAAGAAAGAAAATAAAAGAGAGGGGGAGAGAGAGGAAAAAAAAGAAAAAGAGAAAAATGAAATACCTAATTTTTTTTTTCCTTTTCCTTTCAAATTTCTTTTCGGACCTCAAATTTTTCTTCCGATAATTTCTTTATTGAAATTTCGGACTCGTCAATAAATTGACGAGCGATGAGACAGGATTCTAAAATTAAGAGTTATGACGCGCTTAAAATTCGATTCCCGAAATCGAGTTCAATTTCGTGGTTAAAAATCGATCGGACGTGATTTTAGCTCAATCCAACCAATTAGGTAGCTTTTAGGGATTTTACGGCCGATACATCCCTTAACGGCTTCACCCAATAGGTTAGTTAACTCATGAGTGATCAGCTCAAAGAAAAAGGCCATAGGCACGCCGACGAAATGCCCATTTCACTTTATCGAAACGGGATCGAATTTCAGGATGTCACAAAAAGTATAATGTATGCTCGAATTTGCACTAGACTAAATGTTGTCTTTGTGACAGGACTTCTAGATAGATATCGGTCAAATCCAGGACATGATCACTGGGTTGCTGTCAAGAAGGTTTTAAGGTACTTAAAGAAGACAAGAGATTATATGCTAATTTATAGCCATGTTCAATTCTTGCAGTTAGTAGGGTATTTAGATGCAAACTTTGCTGGCTGTTCTGATGACATGCAATCAATAACATAATACATATGTTAGCAGTAAGTGCGGTAAATAAAGTCTTATGTCATCTTCTGCTATGTAAGCAGTGTTAGTAACATTCTTTTAGGCTGTTACTTGGGCTTTTAGGCTCCAAAACCTCATGACGGAATTGATCGTGTTAACTTTATGGATAGACCCATACGGTTGTATTGAGATAACAAATTTGTAGTATTATTTATTTACTACAGAGGTCTCAAGGGGTCTAAATATATGGTGGTAAGATATTTTTTGACCATAAAGAAACGGTACAGAAAGGTGACTTATAATATAACATATTTTCACGATGATGTGGTTGCAGATCCACTAACTAAAGGCCTACGCTCATGTGTATTTTAGTAACATATGGTTAACATGGGCTTAGGAGTATCTTCGAATACTGTTGTTTAGTGGGAGCTATTTTGGCTTTACTCTGATAAAGTTTACATCTGTGGTTCGTTACACTTAGTAACGGTTTGATATGTATCAAATTTTGCATTCAATAAAATATTTTTGAATGTATTGTTATTATGTTGAATACATATTGATAAAGTCTCAAGGGATTGTATAAACCTTGAGTGAAGGCTAGGGGCATCCGGGCATCCGGTTATTAGCCTTGTGCATATGTCTTGTGATACATAAAGAAAGGTTAACCATAAGGACAAGACATATGTGGGTTCATTGGAACCATAAAGCATTCTTTAGTGGTACAAGTTTTTGTGATGCCTAAAGTTAAGAGAATGGTGACTGACAAATGGGATCTCTCTATGAGAGATGTTATCCATTTGCCACACTACCATATTGAATCCATATCAATAAAGTTGAGAACATTCGTGACCATGGAAGGCTCTGTGTGTATACATGCAGTTACCGCCATGATTCGGTGTTTAAGACTTTATGGGATAGGATTGACTATTAAGAATTATCTCTGGACCAAATGTGCGCACATACAGTACGATTTCAATTAATATAGTCCAAGTGGGAGAATGTAAGAGTTTTCCTAATGTGGACTAAATTAATTGATATTGTAATTTACTGTTTTTACGGTTATCGTAAAACAGGGTTGGTCTAAAGTGAGATAGAAGGTTTCTTAATTAGTCTAATATGGGCTGGCTAGTGTGGACCGAGTTGAGCCTGGCCCGTAATGAGGGGGACTGGCTGGAAACTCTATAAATAGTGCTCAAGTCTCTCCTCTAACCCTAATTCTCACATGTATCCTCACCTAAGGGGCGTTTACCTAACGCTAAACGTGAGGGGGCCGCCTCATTGAGCCAGTGATACGGAGGGCAATAGAGGAGAAGGACTTGATGCGTGGATCCCCTTGATAACATGTGGGTAATCCTTTTCTGCTTCCGCTTTATGTTCGATGGATCCCAAAACAGGTGCGTTAATCTTTCTACTCAATTATGCATGTTCTTGTTCTGGTTATGGAGATCTTGGGGTTGCACAATTTGTGTCTTACAGGGAGCGCTATCCTTATTGCCATACTATCCTAATCCTAGCTGAAGGGTTGTGTTGGCATTCACAACGCACGAGCAATAGATTCTCGTAATACCATGACCCGAATTAAGAGACACTACGTGCATCTTTCGAGCAGCTCTCATGTTGGCTTGGGAGAAAATGTATAATGTGTCATCATGGTGAAACATACTAGAGACAATACAAAATATTTAACTTCCAGAAATATTAACAAGAATATTTTCTTCTCTAATATGAATAAGCGTCAACTCAACAAGTGCAAAATCTTCTTAACGATTGGCGACTTATAGTCGGGTTAAATTCAAGAATAGAAGACCACAAGTGAGAGAGAGCTGAAGATCACCAGAGTCTGATAGAAATATCATCTCTATATAATCAGGTATCACTTTTTTCAGGAATGTAATAGGCTTCGAATCCTCAGGCGCCAGCTGGTCAAATGCGACATAGTTGTGCTCTTCATCGTACACATGGCACATTGTCATGATCGTCTTCACGAGTCACCAATTCCTTGTGGCTTCATTTAAGTACCGTTATTGGCATGCGTATCAAAATGAGCAAACTAGCAGATAGGAATTTTTCGACAACAATGAAAGGACTGGTCACCAAGCAAATATGCAATATAGAGCGGCATTTGAAAGTACGCAATAGTGAAGCACCAACCGCTAAAATCAAGGAATCACTAAAGTTTGCCAAATTTAGTTTCAACTTTAGACTACTCCCTTCGACTTCAAGCGTCTGTTACGCATGACAAGAGAAAAAGAAAAGAAACCGAAACTTGTTCCGAATCATCCTAATCTAGCTGGCCTTTTGAAGGCCGGAATAACATACTTGATTAAAACCAGCTCACCTTTCCCAAGTTTTCTTGTATAGACTTGTGAGCCACACACAAGTTGTAACTTGGAACCTTGGTGTGTTATATATATAATGTCATTGCACATTTTTGGACCCACGTTTTCTCTTTAAAGTAGTAGTTATTCCACATGCGGTTTATTCACGCTTCGTACCTCTTGGTGACAAATGTCCATTTGGTAATTGCATTGATGGGAGATGGTTTATAAAAGGAAGAACATTCATTTCGTAAGGGTAATGACAAGGTGTAATACAAATCCTCTCATTTGAAATACATCATCAATACACAAGGGGATTTGGGTTAGTAGAGTTTGCCCATAATTTCGTTGAATCTCCATGAATTTTTTACGAACGCAAATACAAACAATGGCTAGAGGTTTGTTTTATATTTGATCCTATTTTTTCGCCTATGATTTTTATGTCTAACATTTGGTATCAAAGTATGTTTAATGCCTCTGTCTTGTTTTTGTCGAATTTTTGGCGTTTTTTTTTTTGGGCTTTTAATGTGCGCAATAATTTGCCAATTTGGGGTCAAGAGGTAAATCGTTGATTCCAACCAAATTCTGAGGGCCCACTGCTCAGCTTCGAACCAGTACCATGAGGAAGAATAGCCGTAAGTTATTTCGGCATATCGGTATTCACTAGAGGCTAATCGGATGGTGGTGATTAAGGGTTTATGTTTTGGGAAATTTTCGTTTGATTTGAGGCCAATTTCTTGGTCATTTTTGCCGAAACTTGAACCTATGTGGTCACGCCAGGATGATCTCCAAAACCCACTATCTATTTCGGTTTGAAACCCACACGACAAAACGATTAAGCTTGCAGTTTTTACTGTGAAAACAAGTCGACGAGTTGATGTCAAGTAAGCAAACACTTTGATAGAAAATTATTTTCCAAAAATAATGAATAATGAAAGTAACTCCGAGGACATCATGTCATTAATTTTAGAACCAGAATCCTGCTTGACATGGAAGAAACTATGCATATAAGATGACTACCATAAACCACTTGCAGTAAATGTCACTCCCTTTACGTTTGACTGCAGGAACTTAAGAGGGAAAATCTAAATAATTTTTAATTTGTTCTTATCTCTTAATTGAAGGTAGAGTATTGAGAGTACAAGAGTTAAACATCAGAAGGACTTAATTTCTCCTCTCATCTCACCATGAATGGCCTTTCACATAAAGGTCCCCGCCATGCATATCATTATTTGAAGATAGTTTTAATGGTTATGCCACCAATGCGGAGGTACCACATCTACTTGAGATTCATCTGCAACAAAGTATGTCCAATAACTTGAATCGTAATTGAGCTCCAAGGATTCATCCGCCATCACTCACTCTGTAACATAAAAGATTTCCTTTGCCAGTTTTTGTTGCGAAATATCAAATTTAGAGAAACATTTACTTTAACTTTACCACAATCATTCATCGAAGTTATTTTCCAAGATTTCAAAAGCTTGGGTAAATGCTTTCTAATCGTATAATGAGTTATTTATAAGTTCAGATTGCCAAATTTGGCGATCCACAATGTAACGGTACCATCCGTATATTAGCATGTGTACGTTGGTTGTACGGTGCACGGACATGAGCAATGTCAGCGTTGCTGGAATTTAGTAATACTGCAAGATGTGAGATTCAAGCTCTTTATCCATGACAAAAACGCTATATCTTAAGCGTACTTCTACCACTTATTCACGAAACTCGAAGCATCAAATCAAAATCTATTAGACGAGTTATATACTATCAACTATATAATTTATAGAATCATAGGAATCCAGAGTGAAAGTTCTGTTTCTCATCATACCGTACTCTATAATGTCTAACTAATATATATTGTGTCAAGAGTTCATGAATCAAACCAAGTGAAATGTGTTCAAAAATCCAGTCCTGAAATTATCAATTATGCAGTAGACCGATTCTTATCTCACAAGAGCTTAACAGTTTACAAACTTTAAAAGGAGGTACTCACATGTGGTTTCAAATATGGCCCTTATAGGTAAATGAACGTTTATAAAGTATCCTCAACGTTCCCTGTAAATATATTGATCATTTGATTAGAAACAAAAAATAGGAAATAAAAGTAAAAAAACCAAGAGATCGTAATCAAGGAAGTAAGAGTAGATCGATAGCAAAGTTGCATGTTCTTTGAAAAGCAATTGAGAGACATTATTTCACACATTCCGCCTTAGTTTATTTGTCATATCGCACTAGATCATTCCTAGTTCCACTCAAATACAACAATTCCTTATCCGATCTTTCCTGTACAGCCACAAATCCACCATTGCAGTTCTCAGTTAAAGAAATTACCTTCAGATGTTGATATTTAACACACCACATTGTGAACAAGGATGCTACCGTGGCATTTAATGGTGATTTAACGGCCATGTCAGCGGTTTAAAAAAAAAAAAACGAAAGGAACAATATGAACTAAATAGTACATAGTTCAAGAACTTAATTTGCCAAAAAAAAAAAAAAGTCTAGAAACCTCATTGAACATTTTACATAAATTTATGATCTATTCGTTGCTTTATCCCTCTTTTTACACCGTGGACTTCCAATCTTAATGCAATATTTTCTTATAATATTACTTTTTGTTTGTTGGATCATTTGAATTTCTTCTCTTTTAACTTCAAAGCCGAAATCTTCACAACCGTGCCATCTTAGTTGTGAAAGTCCTCTGCTTTACTTCGATTTGCTCTTACCATTTTATTGGCTAATCACATATACTTCAGTGATATATTTGATGTAGCTTTATTTTGTCGCGATTTTCCTTTAATTTTGTCACCTAATAGAGACAAGGTTTTGTCTACTCAATTAATACTACTATGATGAAGCTTGGTTTAATTTTTCTTTAGAAAAAATTCATGGCATTTTTTCATTGTTAATCATAATAAAGTTAGCCTAAGAAAAGGAAAAAAAATAGAAGAAAAATCGCCGTTCCTAAGGTTGACAAAGTGTCAATGTCAACTTGTCATAAAGTACTACGAGTACCTTCTGCCACGCATCTATATAATTAACAAAGATAAGATTATACGATGAAATAAAGAAATGGGAAAGAGTGTAAAATGGGATATGCATCTCTAGAGTGAACAGGAAGAACTCCAAAAAAGTTGGTTGATTGTTTGGAAGGAGACTATTCCGTAAAGAAATGGGAAGGGAAACGAGGACATGAAGAAAATAACGCAAAGGACGTGAAATGGGAAAGATTACCACGTGTCACCACCACCTAGCTTGCGTCCACGAAAGTAGGCCCGGTTCATCTTCCACACCAACAGAAAAGGCAACCACCGGCAACGTCGGCATACTCGCCTAACAGTGGGCATGCATGAATATCGCGATCCCACCCATTTGGTACAGCACCTTGCAGTGATCCACAGTGACTCAAACGCAATGATGGCTCAGGTGTACTTTCGGTGGAGTTTGGTAAATCAGGCAGACACTGCAGTGAACTACAGTCTTCTACGCAAAAATACTCCAGCTCATATAATTTTGATAGTTTAGGTAACCTTTCTATCGAGCTGCATGTCTCAATAACTAATCCCTTCAGCGACTTATTTTCTCCCAAATCTCGAATCTCGACTAGCTGGGGGCAACTTCTGATCCATAGCTCTTTGAGCCTCCCTAAACTTGATATAGCCAATATCTCCAGCGATTTACAGTCATTTACATTCAAATCATTGAGACTCTCTAGCTGTTCCAAAACGATCTCTCTCGAATCCCATTGAGAGAGTACAAACCTAGACAAATATCGCAATTTGGAAGGGAGTGGTTGTGCTATCGGTGACTTGATCCCTATTAATTCCAAAATATGAAGACTTAAAGGAAGCCTCGGGAGAGATCCAAGATCATCACAAGATAGATGAAGTCTCGAAAGTTGAGGAGGCAATGTGAGAGATCGAGGATCATCACAAGATAGATGAAGTATCAAAAATTGAGGAGGCAATGTGAGAGATTGAGGATCATCACAAGATATGTCAAGTTCCCAAAGCTTAGGAGGTAATTTCATATCTGTATTTCTACTACCATCATATTCCAACCTTCCAAGATTCTCCAACATCCCCATGGCCTTCGGTAGCTCTCTTATCTTAGTTCCACATATGTTTAAGTGCTCCAACATTTTAAGACATTCGATAGAAGCAGGCACTTCAGTAATCATGGTCTGCTCCAAGTTTAAGGACTGCAATGATTCTAGTCCACCGATGGAGTTTGGTAGCACCATTATCTGAGTACATCTCACAGATAAGAAATTCAATCTTTTAAGATATCCAATAGAAGTAGGTAGCACAGTAATCTTTGCTCTAGCCAAGGATAAGTAGAGCAATGATTCTAGTCCTCCAATGGAGTTCGGTAGCTCCCTTATCTGAGTCGATCCTAGGTCCAGTTCCTCCAAGCTTTTGAGATCTCCAATAGAATTGGGTAGCTCTCTTAACTTGCCATGTCTCATATTTAAGCTCTTTAGCCTTTTAAGACATCCAATAGGAATAGGCAATGCAATCATCTCTGACCATGCCAAGTCTAAGTCAAGTAATGATTCTAGTTCTCCAATGGAGTTTGGTAGCCCCCTTATTTCAGTGTTTCCCAAGTTCATTTTCTCCAACATTTTGAGATCTCCGATAGAATCAGGTAACTCTTTGATTCCTGTTTCAGACACATTTAATTTGAGGAGCGATCTCAATTTCCCAATGGAGTCTGGAAGCTTTCTGAGCCAACAACAACCCTCTAAAGACAAACATGTCAAGGTTGCCATCTCTCCAATAGATGGATGAAGCTCCCGCATACACAGCCCCTCTAGCTTTAGACTTGACAAGTTCTTTATACGACATATTGTAGAAGGCACTACGCAGAAGTCAAAATGGGGGCTTCCAAACAACTTCGACTGCTGAATTCTGGCTGCATTTATTTCCCAGTGCTTTAGGCGCTCCATCTTACCAATAGAGCTATCGATTTGTGGTGACCTTGGACAATGTTTAGCAAAAACCAAGATCCTCAACTCCAAGCATGTTGACAAGTCGGGAATTGTCGAGAGATAACATCTAATGAGATGTATAACTTTTAAGTCACGATTCACCTGTGAAACAAATTAGAATCAGGAAAGTAAGGCAAGGGAAATGACAATAAACGTAGATATGTGATATGAAACCATACCAAGCATGGGCCCCATCCATTCTAGTTCTCGGGAATTTGGCTTTCCGAAAGCTTGAGCACGACTAAGTTCCGTAAGCATAAATTGACCGCCTGCAAGTGTAAAGGGCAGCGACACCAAGAGAACCATTTTAAACTCAAGAAAATATTCTTAAAGTCTCCCACCAAGTTTCCGCCCTCTAATTCCAACAACCTTAAGGTAGGCAGGCTTGAAAACTCTTCACTTGTAAAGTTATGCTCTTTGGAAAGTCCACATAGTTTGAGAGCTATGATGTTCTCTGTTCCCTAACAACATAAAAAGACATAAGTGAGCTTTTCTACAATTAAAAAAGGAACGCTTTCTGTGAGTAAATTTTGCATACACTTTTTCTATAAGTAAAGCATTATTGTTTGCTTCTACTTTCAAATTGTACATGTAAGCTATTAATATCTGCTAGATGTAAACAAATTTTACTAAGTTCATTTCACTCAAAATTAATAAATTTAGTTTTCTGCAATGTGCAAAGCAGACAAAAGAACACATTCAGGAATATACTCTAATCGAGTTAATGTTCCTTGATCGAGAAGACAATCACTGTAAATGAAATTTACCATTCTAGTCTTCACTACTTCCAACGCAATCTTGGGTTGCCAAAGTCTACTACATTTCCTAGGAACTTTGATGTCTTCTCGTCGAACAATTTCTCTTCCGAGGTCTCTAAGCACGTCGTGCATCAACAATCTATCATCATTGTTGATCTTTATCAAAGATGCACCAATAAGGAAATCGATCTCAATTTTTGAGTAAAAGTCCAATGCTTTCCACATATAATATGGATAGCGTCTTTCTTCACCAACATAAAAACAAGCAATATGAAGAAAAATTTCTCTCTATTCTTCCCTTAGCATCTCAACACTAATCTTTAATATATCAAAGATATGTTGGTTGGGGGCTGACTGTAATTTCTTCAATGTTTCTTTCCATATTGATTTTCTTTTGCGATAAAGAGAACAACCAATAACTTCGAGAGCCAAAGGAAGCCCACTAGTCTTGCGAGTAATATGGAAAGAAATATCATCATAGTCATGTGGAGGGGAATCCATTCTAAAAGCATGCTTGCTAAAAAGTTGAAGGGCGTGGTGATCTTGCAATTCTGTCATTTGATAAACTTTGTACTCTTCGATCGCCAGATTATTGGTGTCCCTCGTTGTAATAATGATTCTACTCCCTTGACCAAACCAATCACCCTTTGCTGCAAGTCGAGAGAGTTGGTCCCACTCATCTAGATCATCAAGAACAATAAGGACTTTCTTGTGGCGAAATCTCGATTTAATATGGTTAATCCCTGCATCAGAGTCAAAAATCTCCACTAGTTTGGAGTTGAGAATCTCTGACAATAATTGCTTTTGTAATTGAACGATTTTGCCATCCTTTGCAGCCTCTCGAACACCCCAAAGGAAGCTACACCCATTAAACCGGCCAGAAATTTGGTTAAAGACAGCTTTGGCAAGAGTCGTCTTACCGATTCCCCCCATGCCATGGATTACTAGATAGCGTACATCAGGAGAACCTTCATCTAATAGGCGCATGACATCTTCAACACGATCCTGAATTCCAACTAAATGATCAGGTAGAATTTTGTCTCTTTTATTCAGTTTGATCAAAACTTCAGCGACGATTGATCTAATAAGTTCACCGTGGCTGTCATATTTGATGCAAAAGTTTTAGTCAGATCTATTGCAGAAAGAATATTAACCTATCAAGGTTAGAAACATTAGAAATTAAACACAAACCAGCTAAGGGAGAGGGGGTGGAGACGGGACGACTGGCCCCTCCCAAAAAAAATTGTATATATACTTTACGGATACGTAGGAAAAAGTCAATTGTAAGTAAATTCCATCCCCCCCCCCCCCCAAAAGCTGGAAAAAAAATATTAAATTTACTATAGCTCTATCTCTTTTTTACAAGGAAAAAAATATATTAATCAAAATTCATGTGAATGTACTTAAAATGAGTTGCAATTATATAAGTTTATAAATCTTAAACTTTACAAAAGGTACTCCCTCGTCCATAAATTGTAAAAATCGAAACCCGTGGACTTTCTTCTTTTAAACATGCAAAGGATTTTTTAATTCCTTTTTGATTGCTCAAATATCGTGAGTGCTCTGTTTTTCTAGTTTTGCATGGATTAAAATAGTAATAGCTAGAACAATTGTTTTCTATTTCAAATCCTACGCAAATTGGATTTAGAAGTTAAGAAAAAGTATTTCTAGTCTATCTAAAAGATGCAAAACAAATAATTAATTCAAATTTGATTTGTCATGTCTTTCTAGAGAAATTATCTATTTTTGACAGGAATTGACTGTTTATTTGATCGAGTGGATGTGTAGTTAGTAGTAATTAAATATGTGTGAATTGAGTGATAATTTGATGAAAGAGAGAGCAATGGGTAGTTTCAACTTTTGATGCCAGGATGAGTATTATTAATACCAATTAAATATCTAAATCAACAAAAATGAAAAAAAGTGAAACCTTACCCTCTATCTTTGAGAACCCATCCTTTGATATGAGCGACCTTCAATAAAGCCTCCTTCCATTGCTGCACTAGATTGCTGCCGAACTTCTGCTCATGTTTTTGCAAAGCATCGTGGTATAGACCGGTTTTGAGTTTGACATCGTCAGGATTTACGTCGAAGAAAATCGGTAGGATCGTCGTGTAGTCACCTCTGTTTCTCGAGCAGTCCACCCTGAACGCAAGCTTGTGAAGACACCATGCACTGGACGTGTAGTTTTTAGAGAAGATGGGCATAAAGATTGTGGAGTTCTTAATCGCGCGCTCTAGTTCGCCTTTGATCACTTCGCCTTTTCTAATCTCTTCGTCATCTCTAAAAACATGAATCCCAACCACATCCATGGAGTGATAGAGGCAATCGGTAAAATTTATGCGAGTGTCGGGCCTTCTAAAATTCAAGAACACTTCGAATTCAGCCCCCAGCGACAACTCGGCATCACCTCTATCGGTAATGACCGCCGCTTTTCCATGCGATGAGTCCCTTCTCCTCTTCATCTTCAGGAGCCAAGGTATTATGAGGAGAGCTGCAAGAGGAGTGTCTAGTAATTGTGATTCCGGTAGATATTAGGGTAGTTGACTGCCAGGTTCCATTTCCCTCTTTTCTTAAGAAAGAAGTACAGCAATGGTTGGGGACATCGTCGTAAGCATAGATATATGATTCGAATTCGCAAGGAAGAAGGAGTCTGAGTGATGGAGATTCTTGAAATTAACTTACAACAAGCACCCAATCATGTGGGGACAAAAAGGTGTCAATCTACGGTAAAAAAAATTGAAACATGAGGGAACGATAAAATTGAAGAGATGGCGCTTCCATTCGCATTTTGTTGTATTCAATGAGTGAGGACATCATCTGTCCATAAATAATTTAATATAAAGAAAGCATTTCATTCGTGTATTACATTCTATTTAATTTAGTAAATTATGTTATATAGAGGTTAGATTTCCAATAAAAAATTAAAAGAGAAAAATACCAAATACTTCTTTTCAAAGTAAAAATTTCTAAGATGAAAATTTCGCATTGGACGAAGAGTTTAAGCCGAACATTTTGTAACAGGCATGAGACTCTTATGGTGATGCCTAGAAGGGGTGGCGAGTAAATATTCTTTGTTTCCCCTCTTTGCCAATGAGCCAAAGTATCGTGGGAAGTCTTGCGCGCATTTTCTTGGAAGGACCAAGACAATTTCTTACAATAGAAAATTATATTTTATGCTAAAGTATAGTGGGAAGTCTTGTGCGCATTTTCTTGGAAGGACCAAGAAAATTTCTTACAATAGAAAATTATATTTTATGCTATTCTAGTTATAATATGAGCTTGATTGTCCTTCAAAATAGAAAATTAATTTCAATTGATTCCACTTTCCGTTCAAATTTATTAAACTAAAACTTTCGCCCAGGTCACAACTGGACAAAGGTTATTTGATTTAGAAAGTTAACAATGCACCAATGCTCTACTCTCCTTGCACCACGTGCATGACGGCCAGTTTGTCATTTGGATCTTCACAAATCTCCTTTCATTGACGGATTCATCGACTTTCAGAGATTTCTTTGGACAAAGTCTCTGTTTTTTGAACTTTTCATATGGTAAATATTTCTTAGAACATGTTGAAAGATGAACTTGTCGAAGCAAGGTTAGCCAATCAATCTGCAGATAGATTGCTTTCACACTTGCCCTGTTTCTGACTTGTTTCTTGTTTGAAGGAAGAAGGTCTGGTAGACCTGTTGAATCAACTTTGTGGAAAAAAATAGTGCCGTCCGTTGTTCCAACCCCATGAAAATGCTCGGAAAGGAAACCCATGATTCTGCTCTCACGGAGGAAGAAGTAACTACAGAATTAACATAACTCCCAGGCAATCACCAGCATCATTGCACAGAAACTGCCCCATAAGTTTAACCCACCGGCCCAAGGCGAAACTCTGACCGTCCAAATTGGATTAGAGAGGGAGAGTCTCCAGTTGACGACTCGCTCTGCAACTCATTTGCCTGTAACCTCATTTGCACCCTGCTGAACTTAGAGATATGTCATTTTGAGAAAGATAGAATTTTTTTGAAACACAACAGCTTATTCCTCCAATCAAGTAAGTGCTTGCAGACCAATCTGAACATAAAGTCCCATTCAGAGTTGTAGCGTTCGAAGCAAAGAAGTTCTCATGAACTAACTTAACACAGGTTTCTCTCTGAAGAACAATTCCGCAAGCCGTGAAGTAAAGATTCAAGCTTGTATTCGTAGATCTGACAAGCTGAGGATGCCGACAGTGTTTCTCGCAAATTGTGCTTCATTTGTTACGTGCAACCAGCCCCAAGATTTTTCTCACACTCTGAGGAGTGAGGATGGGTCTTAGGCTCCAATTGTGAAAGATTTTTTCTAAAAATGATCTCTTGTACCACTTAAAATAATTAGTCAATGAAAAATGTCATCATTACCGATAATAATTTATGTTTAAAATTTTTCATAGACAATAAAGATAATTTTTGTTCATTTATATTTGTAAGAGATACAAGAGATCATTTTTAGGAAAATATTTTTCAAATCACTTATTTATCACGAAACAAATGAAATATTAGAGTCTCTTAAAAGCAATTCTATGCAACATTATTGTGAGTGTGCTAACATCAATTCTTTGGGCCTTCTCATAGGAGTTCAACCCAAAACAAATCGCATAATAACTCTAATGCCTTGGGCTGGGAATGCGAAAATTCTCCAATGTCGCTTGTGCCCTAGTCTTATGCAAAAATTTTACATCTCCATCATTGCTTTGCTTTATTTATGGCTGTAAAACCTTGAAATTGTTATTTATTATAGCTTTTTTCATTGCAGCATCCGTGATTTAGATTGCTATGCTGTCTCTAATAGCTCTAGGCGATGTCGTTATTGCTCCGAGGAGGAAGGGGAGCAATGTCACTGATTCCATTCTCGTAACTCTTCCTTTTTATTATTAGTAAAGTAGGTCCTATCGTCTATGTATGTCTCATATATCCTTTTAAGTAATGAATACAATCTTCTTTCGATTAAAAAAAGAAGTGGGTCTTGTATAACCAACTTGATATGAAATGAATTTGAATTTGTCATTCTTATTTTAATAATTAATTGCATACCCACATTTGTTCATGATTCCATATCGTTTGATGGAAATGTCCGAAAGAAGGAGAAATTGATCTTTTTTTTTTTTGGGAAAATGTCACAAATGGTCCATGAACTTTCATCTAATGTTCAATTTCATCCTTGAACTTTTGATTTACTCAATTTGATCCCTGAACTTTCATCTAATGTTCAATTTCATCCCTGAGTTTTCGATTTGCTCAATTTGGTCCCTGAACTATTAACAAATGTTCCATCTAGTCCCTGACTATTTGAAAATTGACGAATTTTGTCCTTCCGTTAGTTAAAGTTAACGGAATTAGCTTACATTAGTCTCTTAAATATAAAATAAAATAAAATAAAGGACATGTGGAATGTTCACATGGAAATTACCTTTAAAACAGGTCAAATCGTGGCCACCATCCAAAAAAGAGATACATAACCACTTATTTTCTTTGCTTTTGTGATCAGTGCTCTCATCTCTAGCGAACCCCTAATTTATTTTCCTTTTTAAAGATATATATCGACTCATAATTCTAGTCATCCAACTCAGTTCCACATCATCAATTAATGCTCCACATCATCACTTAACAATTTAAACACACATAATGACTAGATGAAACATTTGTTAATAGTTCAAGGACCAAATTGAGCAAATCGAAAGCTCATGGATGAAATTGAACATTAGATGAAAGTTCAAGGATCAAATTGAGCAAATCGAAAGCCCAGGGATGAACATTAGATGAAAGTTTAGGGACCAAATTGAGCAAATCGAAAACTCGGGGATGAAATTGAACATTAAATAAAAGTTCATGGACCATTTGTGACATTTTCCCTTTTTTTCTCCGGTAAACTAAATTGATTGATTTTAGTATGCAAAAGAAGACAGAGAAGGAAAGTCAACGATGCTCTCATGCCGCTTAGTATACCTTAGAAGACACCATTAGTACAGAAGCTTCAACGATAAAAAATGTGAGAAATTATGAATACTATCTTTCTATGATATAGCAATTGGCAAAGTAGAATACTATCCTTATTGTGATATATGTGGGATTTAACCCTAATTAAAGGTTTGCCATGAGCAAGAGATTCTCAAGAAACATGCACTGCGCGCAAACTCATAAGCTCAACCTAATAATAACCAAGCACTCTCGTCATAGCATGACCCAAGTTAAGAGATATTAAGTGCATCTTTTGAGCAATCATCATAGTGGCATGGATCAGTTGTCACTCGAATGACACGAATTCAGTATTGCCGCTCTAACACAATGTATAACGCCTCATCATGCTGAAACATACTAGAGACAATACAAAAACAAAATTGAACTTCGTAAAATATTTCGCAGGAATGTTTTCTTGTCTAATATGGATAATTGTCAACTCAACAAGAGCAAAATCATTCGAATGATTGGTAACCGACTGTTGGTTTGATTCAAGAAGAGACGACCACCAGCGAGAGAGAACTAAAGATCACCGGAGACCGATAGAAACATCATCTCAAGCATAATTAGGCATCACTTCTTTTCAGGAACATAATAGGCTTGGAATCCTCATACGCGAGTTGGTCAAATGCAACATAGTTGTGCTCTTTTTTGTACAGGAGGCGCATGGTCATGATTGTTTTCACGAGTCAACAATTTCATGATGCTTCATTTAAGTATTGTTGATGACATGTAAATTAACATGAGGAAAATAGGAAATAGGCATTTTTCCGCAACGTCGAGATGAATAGTCCTAGGCAAATATGCAATAATGAGATCACTTTTGCATTCACGGCTTTTTGTTTCATGGCTTCATTACATAAGCCCTTTTTTTCTTGAAGATGCGATGTTCCAAAGTTAACTTTCTCTCCAAATTTAATACTTAGCACACGTACATATAACAAGTAGAGTAATATACTTTAGTTGATTTGGTGACGTTGAACTGCTTTGTCTAATGTTATTGGTACCTCAGCATTTCTCAGACATAAAATACCTAGAGGATATTCCTTTCTCTTGGGGAAGATAAAGCTTCAAGGAGAAACTGGAAGCTGAGGCGTGTAGACACCGGCACATAAAAATAAGGAATGTCGATCTATCAGCCGGCCAATGAAATATTCGTTGGATAGGCAAGGTGGCCTCCAGTGGTGTCATAAGACGCCTACTTCTTGGTGAGGATCACTAGTTCATGGCTTCATTATATAAGGCCTTTGTCTTGAAGATGCAATGTTCCAAAGTCGACTGGCTTCAATGATTGGTAATTGATTGTTGGTTTGATTCCAAAAGAGACTACCACCAGCGAGAGAGAACTGAAGATCACTGGAGACCAGTAGAAACATCATCTCAAGCATAATCAGGCATCACTTCTTTTCAAGAACGTAATAGGCTTGGAATCATCATACACGAGTTGGTCAAATGCAACATAGTTGTGCTCTTTTCTGTACACAAGGCACATGGTCATGATCGCCTTCATGAGTCAACATTTTCATGATGCTTCATTTACGTATTGTTGATGACAAGTAAATTAACATGAGGAAAATAGGAAATAGGCATTTTTCCACAACATCGAGATGACTAGTCCCAGGCAAATATGCAATAATGAGATCACTTTTGCAATCACGGCTTTTTGTTTCATGGTTTCATTATATAAGCTATTTTTGTTGAAGATGCGATGTTCCAAAGTCAACTTTCTCTCCAAATTTAATACTCAGCACGTGTACATATAACAAGTAGAGTAATACACTTTAGTTGATTTGGTGACGTTAAACTGTTTTGTCTAAGGTTAATAGTACCTCAGCATTTCTTAGACATAAAATACCTAGAGGTTATTCCTTCCTCTTGGGGGAGATAAAGCTACAAGGAGAAATTGGAAGCTGAGGCATGCGGACATCGGCACATAAAAATAAGGAACGTCGATCTGTCAGCTGCCCCAATTCTCGAGCATGTGTCCATCCCTTGGTGGTCGATTAAATTTGCGACGTCCCAAAACGCGTCGCCAACCCATTAAATTTTTTAAGCACATGCAAAAGCGAATAAATAAATCCCCAAACAACACAAAGATGGGATAGAAAAGCAGGACTAAATTTTTTAAAACCATATCACACTTTTATACACAGCAAACTAGGTCAGATACAGTACTAGTCTATATTTACAAATCTGCAAAAGTTTGGTCCCCCAAACAAAACTGTCTTATGACCAGCTAATCGGACTCATTCGCCGATTCTTCAATCTCCACAGGTGCCGAGTGCATCGGGTCCTCCACCACACCATGTGGAGGGTCAATAGCACTCTCCCCTAGAGTGTCATCGATTATCCTAGCTGGGATTTCAAAGCTCATGAGGGGACCCACCCTACAACCATTGGGTCCGTTGTAGAACCACACTCTGAATCGATGAGGCAACACATGACATGAAGTCTCTTCGACCCAGACAGTGGTCACTATAAGTTCATAGACCCAAAAACTTCCAGGGTCGGGGTAGTTATAAACTCGCTCAATGACCCTCATCAGTCGATCGAAATGCTCAGGAGGAGTGACCATCTACGGACCTGAAAAATGTTAATCCACGACGGGGTGAAACAATGTCTCAGCAAGTTTACGCCTAACTCAAACTTGGAAGGAAATACACCTAAAGGTTAATTACACACACACACAAGACAAAGAACTTACCTTTGCCTTAGTCCTTCCTGCAAATCAGTATAGTTCATGGTCCTAACCAATCCACTCAATTCAACTCAGTCAATCAATCAATCAATCAATTAGCACAATTCTACACCAACAGTACTATCTATCAATCCAATATGACCAATGCTCACACAAGCTGAAATAATCAGTCAATGCTCTCACAAGCTGCAATATATGGTCATAACTCTCACAAGTTGATATAAATAGATAGTAGATCACACAAGCTGATAATATAGATCGTGTTCTCACAAGCTGATATAACGATCTTAGCTCACATAAGCTGATAAGGTATACCGCTCTCACAAGCTAACGTATCAAAGCCCATAGGCTGATACAGTATATTGCTCTCACAAGCTAACGTGCAAAGGGGCCCAAAAGCTAATAAAATGTATACTGCTCTCACAAGCTGACGTATCAAAGCACATAGGCTGATACAATATACTGCTCTCACAAGTTGACGTGCAAAGGATCTCGAAAGTTGACAATAAATATGCTCGCACAAGCTGACATGCATATATGCTCTCACAAGCTGATAAATTACCCAATTAAGCCGATCTAACCACTTAACATATAATAACGAGTAATTAAATTGCTATATCTGTTCTAACTAACCACCTAAACCATGCTTAGCCTAAACTAATCAACCATTAATCATAATTAACTCCCTAAGTAGAGTTTAGTTAGTAAACTCACCGGTTTTGCAATCCGATTTGTTCATGACGATGGCAACGTAGAGACGGGCAACAAACTTCAAAACGGTGGCACACTACGAGGCTCGGAGTAGTCCTAAATAGGCCCCAAAGCCCATGATGACCCGCTAGCTTCAACTTCTAGTCAAAGGGCTAAAGGGTTGGAACGGAGGCTGGCTTGGGCTAGAAATGACACGGAACAGGCGGACGGGCTACAGCGGTGGACGGCGATGCTCGATAGTGGCTGGACGGCGACGACGAGGCTCTGGCTGAGCTTGATGTGGCCTGAGAAGGCTCAGGGGATGGCGTGACGATGCAAGACGAGCAGAACGAGTGGGCTGGTGTGTGGAGCTCGCAGGTGACACAATGGCGACACGGCGGGGTAGGGGGTCGACGGTGTGCGACGGCCAAGGGGGGTAGTTAGCTCAGTTTTTCTACAGCTCTAGGAGCTCAATATGGCCTCTAATGGATAAAGCATTTTGTAGAAGAAGAAAATGAAGACAGCTCAAGAGTGGAGGGACCCTCTTGGCTTCATCCTATCTCTTTGTCCCCTTGGCAAGGTCCCACATGTTTAGCTCTATCCTCAGCTAATTTTGTGCACACATAATCCCTTAGAACAAGTCTCAAGTGGTCCAAATCCAACTGAGATGCCCACACTTCAATTCACATTTTTCCTTGCCAATATGACCAATTTGCATCCCACAAACGCCCTCTGAATTTTCTGGTAAAAAACTGCCCTATTTTGTAATTTCACCAAAAATCTCGGTTTGCAGAAAAATCTTTGGAGGGTGAGTCGACGTTCCTAAAATGAATCGTGACATAACATAACTTTCAATTTCTGAAATTGGATCCAAATTTGCGGTTAATTTCAATTTGGTGTGATTTTAGCATGACCTAACCTACCGGGTAGCTTTCCAGAATTTTTGGTGCAATTGACCTGTGATCGATTTATTTTGAGTCATAAAGTACATATTCAACACATTGACGACTCAATTATCGTGAAAATCTCAAGGTTTCAAATACGGACATAGGGTACCCAAAACGACAGAAAAATCAATCTAGTACCGATCGACCAGAATTTTGTAATTAGGTAGAATCACCCATACTTTGATCACATATCTCAGTCAAATCGACTTACCTTTGATCTCTGATTAATTTTAACAATGCCGTAATGACCCTTGTAGACTAGCACGGTCGAGTAGTCGATTCTTAGTCAAATTCTCAAATCTATTGTGTTAAAATTCCTTAATGGCTTCACCTGATGGGCTAGTTATCTCGTGAGTGGCTAACTCAGAGAAAAGAACTATAGACCTGTCGATAAAAAGCCCAACTTATCAAATAAAAAATAGAACCTGAAAATCAATATATTACAACTCTTCCCCTCTTATAAAAAATTTCGTCCTCGAAATTTAAACCTTTATGAATCTTTAAACCAAAGAGTGGGGGTACAGTTGTCCCATTGAATCTTTACTTTCCCAAGTTACTCCTTCTGTGTCGTAGTGTTGTCAGATCACTTTAGCCAACGGGATTATTTTAGTGCGCCGAATCCGTTCTTTCCGATCCATAATCTAAACCGGGCTCTTCACGTACGACACTCTATCGTCCATGTCTAATTCCTTGAGATTTAGCACGTAGGTCGAGTCAGGCTCATACGTCCTTAACATCAACACGTGAAAGACGTCATGCACTTGCGCCAACCTCGGCGACAATACAAGACGATACGCTAGGATCCCAATTCTTTATAGAATCTTAAAGGGACCTACATACCTCAGACTCAGCTTTCCTTTCCTGCTGAAGCGCAAAGTACCCCTCATTGGTGACACCTTCAGAAAGATGTGATCACCAACTTGGAATTCCAATGGTCTTTGACGATTATTGGCATAACTTTTCTAGTGGCTCTGAGCAGTCTTTAATCTGTCACTGATAACTGTAATTGCATCCACTGACTACTGAATTAACTCTAGGCCTGTCATCTTTTGTTCTCTAACTTCATCCCCATAAACTGAAGTTCTGCATGCCCTGCTAAACAACGCTTCATAGGGTGCCATTTGAATACTCTGCTGGTAGATGTGAACCTTGGGTCTCTGTCTAATGTAATCGTCACCGGCACTCCATGCAGACGAACGATCTGACGTACATACAACTCTGCATGCCTGTCCCAATCAAGATCCTTTCGCACAGCGATGAAGTGAGCCAACTTCGTTAGTCTATCGACCACTATACAAATGGAATTATTACCCCTCTGACTCCTTGGTAAGCCTATCACAAAATCTATCGCGATGTGCTCCCATTTTCACTCAGGAATCTCGAGAGGTTGTAGAAGTCCTCCCGGCTTACAATGTTGTGCCTTCACTTGCCGGCACGTCAGACACTTGGCGACATGCTTGGCAATGTCCGCCTTCATACCGGACCACCAATAGTGTTGACACAGATTATGATATTCCTTTGTACTGAGAGGATGAATGCTATAATTGCTATAATGAACTTCTGACAAGATCTCATCCTTGAGTGTTGCATCATCAGGTGCACACAATTGTCCTCGGAACCTCAGTGTTCCATCTTCAGAAACCTAAAAGTCAGCCTTTCTCTTATCGATGTTCTCTTGTAGGATCTTTAGAATCTCTAGGTCTGTCGACTGAAGTGTCAATTTAAAAATCGAATCTCGAGCTCTCTTGAGTAAAACCCATTCCTTAACCACTATCTGAGCGACTGAAGACTTCTGACTCAAAGCGTCTGCGACCTTATTTGCTTTTCCAGGGTGATATAGAATATCACGATCGTAGTTCTTCAGGAGTTCCATCTAGCGATGCTATCTTATATTCCACTCATTCTGAGAGAATAGATACTTGAGACTTTGATGGTTAGTGAAGATTTAAAATTTTTCTCCACACAAATAATGTCTCCACGTCTTCAAAAAAAAAATGATTGCTGCGAGTTCTAAGTCATGAGTCGGATAATTCAGTTCATGAGGTCTCAACTGGCCGGACGCATATGCAACAACCCTATCATGTTGCATCAGAATGCAACCCAGTCCTTTAAACGACGCATCACTATAGATTTAGGACCAGATGGAATGGTTAGCACAAGTGTGGTGGTTAGCTTCTGCTTAAGCTCTTAGGAACTACACTCGCACTTGTCTGTCAACACAAACTTCTCTTCCTTCATCAGTAGTTGAGTTAATGGCGACACCAAAGCCGAAAATCCTTCCATGAACCTTTTGTAGTAACCTGCCAAACCCAAAAAGCTTCTAATCTCTGACATTGTCGTCAGTCTTAGCCGATTAACCACTGTTTCAATCTTCTATGGTCCACGGAGATTCCTTCACCTAAAATCATGTGACCTAGGGACGCAACACGAGCCAACTAAAACTCGCACTTGCTAAACTTAGTGTACAATCCATGAATCCTTAAGGTTTGAAGTATCACTCTCAAATGACTCTCGTGCTCCCCAGCACTTCTCGAATATACTAGAACATCGTCAATGAACACGGTCACAACTAATGTAGTTATTCCTTAAGCACTTGGTTTATCAAATCCATAAAAGCAGCTAGAGCGTTCGTCAAACAAAACGGTATTATAATGAACTTATAATGGCTGTATCAAGTATAAAATGCTGACTTCGGTATATTCTCCTTCCTGATCCTCAATTTATGATACCCTGTCCTTAAGTCGATCTTCGAAAATATCGATGCTCCTTGTAACTGATCAAACAAATAGTCGATCCTCGAGAGTGAATACTCGTTCTTGATAATCACTTGATTGAGTTGATAATAATCGATGCATAGGCATAACTAATCATCTTTCTTTTTCACCAACAAAATCGGTGCTCCCCAAGGTGATGCACTGGGACGTATGAATCCCTTATCCAATAATTCCTGCATCTGCACCTTCAGTTCTTTCAACTCAGACAATGACGTTTGGTAAGGAGCCTTAGAGATTGGCTCTATCCTGGGTGCTAACTCGATCACAAATTCTATTTCTCTCTCTAGCGGCAGCCTTGGCAATTCCTTTGGAAACATCACAGAAAACTTCCGTACCATGGCTACGATTTCCGTATTTGGTTCCTCAACTAACGCATCCATTATAGTTGCCAAGTAAAATTTGCAACCTACATCTAGAAACCGGTGGCTTTAAGTGACAAAATAAAAGGGGATCGAGGTTCCTCCTTGATTTTCGATAAATTTGAAATTTTTATCCTTTGACAGGTCAAACTGTATTACATTACGACAACAATTCATTACAACACAAAGCTTGTTGAGCCAAACCTTTTTATACATGATATCAAAGTTATACTTAAGCAAACCAGTCTAGTACAATATAGCCCGTGATTCTTTTTTTTTTTTATAACTTTATTACAACAAACTGAAATTCTACAACCTTAGCCAAAATTCTGTTATGCTACCTTGACAAAATCATCTCAAAAACACTATTCCTTTGATCGATGCATGTCGGTCCATTCATGCTCTTTTCGACCTTTTAGTGGCGCCCTACTGTGGTAGCAGTGCTTGTGCTCCCCTGGACCTAGGCGGACAGTCCTTCACCTGGTGGCCGTGCTAGTTACGTCGGTAGCATGCTCCCGTCAAACTAGGACACTGGATTGGTCCTTGCTTCCTTTTACAAACTCAGCACCTGTCTGGTGGGTCCTCTGTCTCTTGTCGAGTGACAGCATGCACTCTTCCTTGTACTGGAGGCCTGTTCCAACTACTCCACTAAATGTCCTACAGCGCATTTCCTCTGTTTTGCTCTATCGGTGGAGGCAACAGTAGCAATTGTGATCTCATATGCCTATGCGGACAATCCTTGATTAGGTGGCCATATTAGCAACACTTGTAACAAGTCCTTTCCCTTTTACAGCACGAGGCAAATCCATGTCTTTTCCTACAAACACTACACACGGCATTCAAGTTGGGCGTTGGGCGTTGGGCTTCCAATCCTACTCTTTTGGTTGGGTGGAAAGGGATATCCTTCTTCAGACATCGGTCTCTTCCCCAGTCGATTTTCATCTCTGTTGGAACTGAATCTTAACTCAAATACGGTAGCTTGCTTCCCAATCACAACTCCAGGTTGGGCCTCAGCAGGTGCGGCAACAACAGCGGTTATGACACACGACGGCAATAGCAGCGGCTCGGTCCTAAGCTTGCTGACCCAACAAGTTCCCAAGGGTCACTAGCGCCTAAATGATCCCGTCGAACCTAGGATCGCTCGGTGCTGCTACACTAGTATCGACCTGCAGCGGTATTCCTACGCTTGCGCTGGCCTAGCCAGCACTCTACCACGACCACAACCTCCTCTGGTACGGACCCTCGTTGGTGTCCTGCCCCAAGTAACAAGTCCGATGGCACGCCCTTTAGGAATCCTCTGCTCCTGACCACTCATTATGCAAATTCTTTAAAGAATCCTGCTTTCCAATTCTACACAAAATTAGAAGCTGAGCGATCCCAAACAAACAATCTACCAAACATCTATCACTAACATGCGCTAACACAAAATAAAGGCCAATCCTACTAATTATCCCATAAACTTATTGCACCTTATCACTCCAACTATCGATCAGCTCTGATACCACTCTGGGCGGGGATGTCACGCCCCGATTCCCGAGCACGTGCCCATCTCTCGATGGTCGATTAAATTTGCGACGTCCTAGGACGCGTCGCCGACCTATTAAACTTTTTAAGCACATGCGGAAGCGAATAAATAAATCCCTAGACAACACAAAGATGGGATAGAAAAGCAAGGCCAAATTTTTTAAAACCATATCACACCTTTATACATAGCAGACTAGGTCATATACAGTACTAGCCTATATTTACAAGTCTACAAAAGTTTGGTCCCGCAAACAAAACTGTCTTATGACTAGCTAATCAAACTCATTCGCTTATTCTTAAGTCTCCACGAGCGCCGGGTGCGTTGGGTCCTCCACCACACCATCTAGAGGGTCAATAGCACTCTCCCCTCGAGTGGCATTGATTATCCCAACAGGGATTTCAAAGCACCTGAGAGGACTCACCCCAAAACCATTAGGTCTATAGCGGAACCATGCTCTGAATCGATGAGGCAACACGTGATGTGGAGTCTCTTCGACCTAGACAGTGGTCACTATAAGTTCATAAACCCAAAAACTTATGGGGTTGGGGTAGTTATAAACTCGCTCAGTGACCCCCATCGGTCAACCGAAACACTTGGGAGGAGCAGCCATCTACGGACCTGAAAATGTTAACCCACGACGGGGTGAGACAATGTCTCAGCAAGTTCACCCCCAAACTCCAACTAGGAAGGAAATACACCTAAAGGTAAATTACACACATAAAAGACAGAGAACTTACTTTTGCCTTAGTCCTTCCTGCAAATCAGTACAGTTCGTGGTCTTAACCAGTCCACTCAATTTAACTCAGTCAATCAATCAATCAATCAATCAATCAATAAAATTCTATACCAACAGTACTATCTATCAATTCAATATGACCAGTGCTTACACAAGCTGAAATAATTGGTCAATGCTCTCACAAGTTGCAATATATGGTCATAGCTCTCACAAGCTGATATAGATAGATAGTAGCTCGCACAAGCTGATAATATAGATTGTGCTCTCACAAGCTGATATAACGATCTTAGCTCACATAAGCTGATAAGGTATATTGCTCTCACAAGTTGACGTGCAAAGGGGCCCAAAAGCCGATAAAATGTATATTGCTCTCATAAGCTAACGTATCAAAGTGCACATGGTGATACAATATATTGCTCTCACAAGTTGACGTGCAAAGGGTCCCAAAAGCTGACAATAAATATGCTCGCACAAGATGATAAATTACCCAGTTAAAAGTACCCGATAAAAATAACCGTGTGTGGATACACAATCGGCCTGAGCCAAAACATAATATTTTTCTTTTATAAAATCCCACTAATTATAATAGTCCATAAACACATTTTTGGCGTTGTAAACCGATGCCCGTTATTTTCTAATTAAATACCGAAATTATTCAATTTTGGGATAAATACCTAAAATTATAAATATCACTTAATTTGCATAATTCAACACTCAATTAAATAAATCAATCACACCATTGCAATCAACACAAAATTCTGGTCACCGACTATCTCAAAGATAATTTCTGAAAAATAATAAATAATTAAATAAATACAAAAATAATTAAATAAATACATTTAAATGTCATAAATGCAAACTTAGGCCAGAAAAGCCTAATTAAATATCGAAATGGGCCTAGAAAAATTCTGAACCTAACTAGATAGATAATACAGCCTATCTAGTTGCTAATTAAGCCGATCTAACCACTAAACATGCAATAACGAGTAATTAAATTGCTAATCCGTTCCAATTAACCACCTAAATCATGCTTAGCCTAAACTAATCAACCTTTAAGCATAATTAACTCCCTAAGTAGATTTTAGTAAGTAAACTCACCGGTTTTGCAATCCAATGAGTTCATGATGACGACAATGTAAAGACGGACGACAAACTCCGAAGCGGCAGCACACTACGAGGCCCGGAAGCGATCCTAAATGGGCCACGAAGCTCACGGTGACCCGCTGACTTCGGTTTCTGGTCAAAGGGCCAAGGGGTTGGAACGGAGGCTAGCTTAGGCTGGAAACGGCATGGAATAGGTGGACGGGCTGCAACAGTGGACGATAATGCTCGACGGTGGCTAGACGGCGATGACGGGGCTCCGACTGAGCTTGATGTGGCTTGAGGAGGCTCGGGGGATGATGTGATAGTGTGGGACGAGCAGAACGAGCGATCTGGCGTGCGGAGCTCATAGGCAACGCGACGGTGACGTGGCGGGGACAGGGGGTCCAGCGGTGTGCGACTGCCATGGGGGTGGCTAGCTCAGTTTTTTTGCAAGTATAGGAGCTCCAAATGACCTCTAATGAAGAAAGCATTCTGCAAAAGAAGAAGAGGAAGACAGCTCAAGAGTGGAGGGACCCTCTTAGCTTCATCCTATCTCTTTGTCCCCTTAGCAAGGTCCCACATGTTTAGCTCTATCCTCAGCTAATTTTGTGCACACATAACCCCTTAGAACAAGCCCCAAGTGGTCCAAATCCAACTAAGATGCCCACACTTCAATTCACATTTTTCCTTGCCAATAGAACCAACTTGCATCCCAAAAACTCCCTCTAAATTTTTTGGTCAAAAACGGCCCTATTTTGTAATTTCACCAAAAATCTCGGTTTGCAAAAAGATCTTCAGAGGGTAAGTCGACATTCCTAAAATGAATTGTGACATGGCAGAACTTTCAATTTCTGAAATCGGATCCAAATTCGTAGTTAATTTCAATCTGGCACGATTTTAGCGTGACCTAACTTACTCGGGTAGCTTTCCAAAATTTTTGATGCAATTGAGCCGTGATCGATTTATTTTGAGTCACAAAGTACATATTCAACACATTGGTGACTGTTGGTTATCATGAAAATCTCAAAGTTTCAAATACGGACACAAGGCATCCAAAATGATAGAAAAATCGGTCTAGTGCCGATTGACCAGAATTTTGTAATCAGGTGGAATTACCCACACTTTGATCACATATCTCAATCAAATTGACTTATCTCTGATCCCTTATCGATTTTGACAATGCCGTAATGACCCTTGCAAACTAGCACAGTCGACTAGTCGATTCCGGATTGAATTCTCAAGTCTATTGCGTTAAAATCCCTTAGCGACTTCACTTGATGGACTAGTTATCTCATGAGTGGCCAACTTAGAGAAAAGAACTATAGGCACATCGATGAAAAGCCTAACCTATCCAATCGAAAACAGAATCTGAAAATCAGGATGTCACACAAGGTGGCCTCTAGTGGTGTCATAAGGTGCCTACTTCTTGGTGAGGATCACTAGTTCATGGCTTCATTATATAAGGCCTTTGTCTTGAGGATGCAATGTTCCAAAGTCAAACCACTTCAATGATTGGTAATCGACTGCTGGTTTGATTCCAAAAGAGACGACCACCAGCCAGAGAGAACTGAAGATCATCGAAGATCGGTAGAAATATCATCTCAAGTATAATCTGGCATCACTTCTTTTTAGGAACGTAATAGGATTGGAATCCTCATACACGAGTTGGTCAAATCCAACATAGTTGTGCTCTTTTCTGTACACGAGGCACATGGTCATGATCGCCTTCATGAGTCAACAATTTCTTGATGCTTCATTTAAGTATTGTTGATGACAAGTAAATTAACATGAGGAAAATAGGAAATAGGCATTTTTCCGCAACATATAGATGATTGGTTCCAAGCAAATATGCAATCATGAGATCACTTTTGCAATCGTGGCTTTTTGTTTCATGACTTCATTATATACGCCCTTTTTTGTTGTAGATGTGATGTTTCCAAAGTCAACCTTCCTCTCCAAATTTAATATTCAGCACGCGTACATATAACAAGTAGAGTAATTTACTTTAGTTGATTTGGTGACATTAAATTGCTTCGTCTAAGGTTAATGGTACCTCATCATTTCTTCGACATAAAATACCTAAAGGATATTCCTTCCTCTTGGGGGAGATAAAGCTACAAGGAGCAATTGGAAGCTGAGGCGTACAGACACCAACACAAAAAAATAAGGAATGTCAATCCGTCAGATGGCCAACGAAATATTAGTATGATAGGTAAGGCAACCTCCAGTGGAGTCATAAGGGGCCTACTTCTTGGTGAGGATCACTAATTCATGGCTTCATAATATAAGCCCTTTGTCTTGAAGATGCAATGTTCGAAAGTCAAACGGCTTCAATGATTGGTAATCGACTGTTGGTTTGATTCCAGAAGAGACGACCACCAGCTTGAGAGAACTGAAGATCATCGGAGAACAGTAGAAATATCATCTCAAGTATAATCTGGCATCACTTCTTTTTAGGAACGTAATAGGATTGGAATCCTCATACGCGAGTTGGTCAAATGCAACATAGTTGTGCTCTTTTCTGTACACGAGGCACATGGTCATGATCGCCTTCATGAGTCAACAATTTCATGATGCTTCATTTAAGTATTGTTGATGACAAGTAAATTAACATGAGGAAAATAGGAAATAGGCATATTTCCGCAACATTGAGATGATTGGTTCCAAGCAAATATGCAATCATGAGATCACTTTTGCAATCACGGCTTTTTGTTTCATGGCCTCATTATATGTGCCCTTTTTTGTTGAAGATGTGATGTTTCCAAAGTCAACTTTCCTCTCCAAATTTAATACTCAGCACGCGTACATATAACAAGTAGAGTAATTTATTTTAGTTGATTCGGTGACATTAAACTCCTTCATCTAAGGCTTAATGGGACCTCGGCCTTTCTCAGACATAAAATACCTAGAGGATATTCCTTCCTTTTGGAGAAGATAAAGATACAAGGGGAAATTGGGAGATAAGGTGTCCAGACACCAGCACGTAAAAATAAAGAATGTAGATCTATCAGCCTACCAATGAAATATCCATTGAACAGGCAAGGCGGCCTCCAATGGTGTCATAAGGCGCCTTCTTCTTGGTGAGGATCACTAGTTCATGGCTTCATTATATAAGGCCTTTGTCTTGAGGATGCAATGTTCCAAAGTCAAACCACTTCAATGATTGGTAATCGACTGTTGGTTTGATTCCAAAAGAGACAACCACCAGCGAGAGAGAACTGAAGATCATCGGAGATCGGTAGAAATATCATCTCAAGTATAATCTGGCATCACTTCTTTTTAGGAAAGTAATAGGATTGGAATCCTCATACGCGAGTTGGTCAAATGCAACATAGCTCTTTTCTGTACACGAGGCACATGGTCATGATCGCCTTCATGAGTCAACAATTTCATGATGCTTCATTTAAGTATTGTTGATGACAAGTAAATTAACATGAGGAAAATAGGAATTAGGCATATTTCCGCAACATTGAGATGATTGGTTCCAAGCAAATATGCAACCATGAGATCACTTTTGCAATCATGGCTTTTTGTTTCATGGCTTCATTATATGCGCCCTTTTTTGTTGAAGATGTGATGTTTCCAAAGTCAACTTTCCTCTCCAAATTTAATACTCAGCACGCGTACATATAACAAGTAGAGTAATTTACTTTAGTTGATTCAGTGACATTAAACTCCTTCATCTAAGGATTAATGGGACCACGGCCTTTCTCAGACGTAAAATACTTAGATGATATTCCTTCCTTTTGGAGAAGATAAAGATACAAGGGGAAATTGGGAGATAAGGTGTCCGGACACCAGCACGTAAAAATAAAGAATGTAGATCTATAAGCCTACCAATGAAATATCCATTGAACAGGCAAGGCGGCCTCTAGTGGTGTTGTAAGGCACCTACTTCTTGCTGAGGATCACTAGTTCATGGCTTCATCATATAAGCCCTTTGTCTTGAAGATGCAATGTTCCAAAGTCAAACGGCTTCAATGATTGGTAATCGGTTGTTGGTTTGATTCCAAAAGAGATGACCACCAGCAAGAGAGAATTGAAGATCACCGGAGACCAGTAGAAACATCATCACAAGCATAATAAGGCATCACTCCTTTTCAGGAACGTAATAGGCTTGTAATCCTCATACACGAGTTGGTCAAATGCAACATAGTTGTGCTCTTTTTTGTACATAAGGCACATGGTCATGATCGCATTCATGAGTCAACAATTTCATGATGCTTCATTTAAGTATTGTTGATGACAAGTAAATTAACATGAGGAAAATAGGAAATAGGCATTTTTCTGCAACATCGAGATGATTGGTTCCAAGCAAATATGCGATCATGAGATCACTTTTGCAATCACGGCTTTTTGTTTTATGGCTTCATTATATGCACCCTTTTTTGTTGAAGATGTGATGTTTCCAAAGTCAACTTTCCTCTCCAAATTTAATACTCAGCACGCGTACATATAACAAGTAGAGTAATTTACTTTAGTTGATTTGGTGACATTAAATTGCTTCGTCTAAGGTTAATGGTATCTCATCATTTCTTCGACATAAAATACCTAGAGGATATTCCTTCCTCTTGGTGGAGATAAAGCTACAAGGAGCAATTGGAAGCTGAGGCGTACAGACACCAACACATAAAAATATGGAATGTCAATCTGTCAGTCGGCCAACGAAATATTCATTGGATAGGCAAGGCGGCCTCCAGTGGAGTCATATGGTGCCTACTTCTTAGTGAGGATCACTAATTCATGGCTTCATAATATACGCCCTTTGTCTTGAAGATGCAATGTTCCAAAGTCAAACGGCTTCAATGATTGGTAATCGACTGTTGGTTTGATTCCAGAAGAGACAACCATCAGCTTGAGAGAACTGAAGATCATCGGAGGTCAGTGGAAATATCATCTCAAGTATAATCTGGCATCACTTCTTTTTAGGAATATAATAGGATTGGAATCCTTGTACGCGAGTTGGTCAAATGCAACATAGTTGTGCTCTTTTCTGTACACGAGGCACATGGTCATGATCGCCTTCATGAGTCAACAATTTCATGATGCTTCATTTAAGTATTGTTGATGACAAGTAAATTAACATGAGGAAAATAGGAAATAGGCATATTTCCGCAACATCGAGATGATTGGTTCCGAGCAAATATGCGATCATGAGGTCACTTTTGCAATCATGGCTTTTTGTTTCATGGCTTCATTATATGCGCCCTTTTTTGTTGAAGATGTGATATTTCCAAAGTCAACTTTCCTCTCCAAATTTAATACTCAGCACGCGTACATATAACAAGTAGAGTAATTTACTTTGGTTGATTCGGTGACATTAAACTCCTTCATCTAAGGCTCAATCGGACCTCGGCCTTTCTCAGACATAAAATACCTAGAGGATATTCCTTCCTTTTGGAGAAGATAAGGATACAAGGGGAAATTGGGAGATAAGGTGTCCGGACACCAACACATAAAAATAAAGAGTGTAGATCTATCAGCCTACCAATGAAATATCCATTGAACAGGCAAGGCGGCCTCTAGTGGTGTTGTAAGGCACCTACTTCTTGCTGAGGATCACTAGTTCATGGCTTCATCATATAAGCCCTTTGTCTTGAAGATGCAATGTTCCAAAGTCAAACGGCTTCAATGATTGGTAATCGGTTGTTGGTTTGATTCCAAAAGAGATGACCACCAGCAAGAGAGAACTGAAGATCACCGGAGACCAGTAGAAACATCATCTCAAGCATAATAGGGCATCACTCCTTTTCAGGAACGTAATAGGCTTGGAATCCTCATACACGAGTTGGTCAAATGCAACATAGTTGTGCTCTTTTTTGTGCATAAGGCACATGGTCATGATCGCATTCATGAGTCAACAATTTCATGATGCTTCATTTACGTATTGTTGATGACAAGTAAATTAACATGAGGAAAATAGGAAATAGGCATTTTTCCGCAACATTGAGATGACTAGTCCCAAGCAAATATGCAATAATGAGATCACTTTTGCATTCACGGCTTTTTGTGTCATGGCTTCATTATATAAGCCCTTTTTGTTGAAGATATGATGTTCCAAAGTCAACATTCTCTCCGAATTTAATACTCAACATGTGTGACTTCCTAAATTTTACAATTCTGCTTTCAATTAATACCCCGTTGCCACCACATGCCACCGTCCGCCATTCTCGCGCACCACCGTTGCCCCGTTCTTGCATTCTAGCCTCGCTGTCTCGCCATTTTTCTACCGTCTAGCAGGTTGCCGAGAACGCCTAAGCCGTCGTGAGCCACCACTGAAGCTCCTACCACCACCGGCTAGACCCGATTCGGCCTCCTCAAGTCATTTTGGTCCATCCCCGCCTCAACCGAGCCTCTCTTGGCGACAATCAGCCTCAGACAGAGACAGAATTGAGTGGGTCTCGTGGCTGCTATGTTGGCCCATTTTGGTGCTTTTCAAACCTTGGTTGGCAAGTCTGCTTTGGAGATAGTTGATCCTTGCCTCGTCCCCATCAATTGGATCCGAGCAGATCGTCAAACAAGTGAGTTTAACTCACTAATCCTCGCTTAGTAGGTTAATGACGTTTAAGGGTTGATAGTTTAGGTTAAGCATGGATTAGGTGGTTAGTTAGATTAGATTAGTCATTTAAATATCCGTCAATGCATGTTAGGTGGTTAGAGTAGTGTAGTTAGAGCCTAAACAAGCTCTAGCATTTATCTAGAGTGGTTTAGGAATTTTTCGAGACCATCTCGGCTTCCAATTAGGCTTTTTCAGGCCTAAGTTGCATTTTTGGCATTTATTTATTATTTTTCGCAATTATTTAATTAATTATTTATTTTTCGAAAATTAGACCGAGATATTCGGTGACCAAAATTTTGTGCTGATTATAGGGGTGCATTTCGTTTATTTAATTGACTGTTGATTTGTGAAAATTGATGGTGATTATGGTTGGGGATATTTTATCCCAAAATTAATTAATTTCAGTAATTAATTAGAAAATCACCGGGCATCGGTTTGCAATGCCAAAAATATGTTATGGGCTATTAAAATTGGTGGGATTTTCAAAGGTGAAAATATTATATTTTGGCTAAGGCCGACCATACACCCCACACATGAATATTTTTATTGGGAAGGGTAAAAATGGCGATTTGATTAAATGATCAATTTTCAGTATACTATAAGAGTATGGCTGGTAGCTTCTAGTGAGCATTATTATTATTAGTATACTACGGCAGTATAGCTGGCAGCTTCTGGCGAGTATAATTAAAATATCAGATCAGTGGATTTGGCAGCTTCTAATGAGCCTTGTTTTGTTAGAGTACTATGAAAATACATCTGGCAGTTTCTAGCGAGCATATATAATCTATTATCTTAGTACTGAGACAGCTTCTAGCAAATTATACTATCTATTATCGGCTTAAAGTAAGTAGTCCTAGGTTATGATCGGACTTTATAGATAGTTTTTATTGAAATGACTAGAGAATGGTCTCGTTGACATGTAATCGACTGAGTTGATTGATCGATGATTCGATTTGGCTAGATGACTTGATTGTGTAGTGATTGATTATGATATGAACTGAACTAACCTACAGGAAGAGACTGAGGCCAAGGTCAGTCTTCTGACCTATGTTGTGCTTAGGCAGCCCTTAAGGCATATTTTCCTTTTAATCGGGTCTTAGGGGATAGAACTTGCTAAGATGTAGTCTCACCCCATTGTGGGATAACCATTTTCAGGCCCATTGATGGTAGCTCCTCCGGAGTATTTTGGACAACCGAAGCAAATCAGGGCATAGGTAACTTATATTCCTCTACCTGGGGACCCTAGAAGATGGGAATATGTGCTCGTGCAATCCATGGTCTGGGTTGATGTGGGTTTACCCCACAAGGTGCCCCATCATTACCGGTCATGGTACTGTCGAGAGCATAATGGATAGAGAGAGGGCCCTATACTGGAATCTGAGGTACCTCATTCCGTGTTGGAGGTTGCTTTTGGAAAAGGCACAATAGATTCTCTTGGCGGTTCAGTAGAGGACCCAAGACAGTTAGATCCAGGAGCCCTGGTATTTTCAGATAAGGATTCAAATGTCTAGCGTGCCTGTAGCTTTTTGGAAAACCCCCTACTTTGTAGACCTTGTGTATATATATATCAACTAGTTATGTGTAAACTTGGTTTGATATATGTATATAAGTGTGTTGTTGTGGTTTTAAAAAGTGACCCTACTTTTTTATCCCATTGTGTTATTGTCTAGGGATTATTTATCTACTTCCACATGCGTATTAAAACGAACGGGTTGGCGATACGTCCTGGGACGTTGCTATTAATAGACCAAGAAGGGATGGGCATGTGCTCGAAGGATCGGGGCGTGACATCCCCGTTTAATGGTATCAGAGCCCAAGGTTAGTGTTTGGAGTGATAAGGTGCGTTGGGATTCGGGATAGTTAGTAGGAAATGCCTTTAGTTCATGTTAGTGCATGTGAGTGATAGCTGTTTGGTAGAATTGTTTGTTTGAGTGGATCGCTCAGCTTCTAATCCAATTTGGATTTAGAAGACAGGTTTAGTTGAATCGAGCCATGAGCGATCAAGAACAGAGGACTCCAAGGAAAAGTACCATCAGGCCTGCAACTCGGGGTAGGACGTCGACGAGGATCGGTATCCGAGGAGGCCATGGTAAAGTGCCAGCTCAGGCTAGCGCTAATGGAGTATCACCACCTCCCATCAGTGCTAGGGTAGCAGCCCTTGGTGATCCCAGAATGGAAGGGATCATGCAAGCGCTTGAGGCTATGAGAGACTTGATAAGGCAGCAGGCCTGGAATCAAGCCGCCATTGTTGCGCCCGCTGCTACCGCGCCGTTGCCCCCGCCGTTAAGGCCACACCCGCCGCCGCACCTATCGCCGCACCCGTCGAAGTTCAGCCTAAGAATGTGGTAGTGTAAAGAGAAAGACCAATCCATAAGTTAGTGGAGCAGTTCTTGAAGCTAAACCCGCCGAGGTTCATTGGTGAAGGAGATTAGGAAGTTATGTCGCTTTGGATCCAAGATCTCGAGAAAGCTTTTGCACTTCTGATGTGCAACGAAGAGGAGAAAGTGGTTTTGGCTGTATACCAACCGCAAGGTACTGCCAATATTTGGTGGAGAGCCGCCAATGAGATTATGTTTCCGGAAGGAGTGGTCTCGGTGTGGGACGCCTTCCTAAAAGCCTTTAATGATCAGTATTTTTCAGGTAGCGCTTGAGAACAAAAGATGGAGGAGTTTCAGCGCCTCTGTCAAGGATCGATGCCTGTTGATCAGTATGGGGTCAAATTCGCGGAGCTTTCTCAGTATGCTCTGAGGTTGATTGAGGATCCAGAGGAAAGCTTGAAGATTTAGGAATGGCCTTTAACATGAGTTGAAGCAACCATTGATACCTTTGGATTTGAAGGAATACCGCGAGGTTTATAACCAAGCACATATGCTGGAGAGAAGTCCGAATGAGCAAGTAGCCTCGTCTAGATCGAGGTTTAATTCGAACCAAGAAGGTATCCGTCGCTAGAAGAAGCCCATGACCGGAGGAAGATTTCAAATTCCACCCAACAGGAAGGGTGGAATTAGGAAATCGAGGCCAAGTTAGAATGGCCTGTGTTGTTTCTGCGGAAGGCGACATGGTATAGGTCTGTGCCCTCGAAGATCGAGCGCTTGTTTCGAGTGTGGCCAATAGGGTCACATGGCTAGAGATTGTCCTAGGAGGCCAAGAGGACAACCACAATTACCTCCGCCGCCACTGTTGGGACATATCAGAGGATATGTGCCTCAGAACGCACTACAGGGTGGATAGCTCAAACCCCCATCTCAGGGAACAGTTTATGCCATCACCTGAGGTTAGGCAGAGGATGCGCCTGACGTGATTACAGGTATGGTTTTGCTGAACAACCATGCTGCTTATGCTTTGTTCGACCCTAGAGCGACTCATTCTTTTATTATTGAGCAATTTGTTAAGCTGATAGGATTAAGTCCTGAGTTGCTGGAGTCTGTTGTTAGCATATCTACACCATTAAAGGATAAGGTGTTATCTGCTTTGGGTTGTTGTGGTTGTAAGTTAGCAATTGGTGAGCGAGAAGGGAAAATAGACTTGTTAGTCCTAGCCATGTATGACTTTGATTTGATAATTGGCATAGACTGACTCACCAAGCAAAGAGCTAAGATGGACTACTATCGTAAAGCGATTCAGTTTGACCTGTTAGAGTGTGGAAGTTTCGAGTTTATATGAAGTCAAGGAAGACCCTCGATTACCTTGATCTCGTCACTTGAAGCAATCCGTTTGTTAGACGATGGCTGTCAGAGTTACCTAGTAACTATCATGGATACGACAGTTGAGGAGCTGAAATTTGAAGATATTTCAGTAATGCAAGAATTTCCAAATGTTTTCCCGAAAGAATTGCCAAGTTTTCCGCTTGAGACAGAGATCGAGTTTGTAATTGAGTTAGCCCCCGGATAGAGCCAATCTCTAAGGCTCCTTACCAGATGGCGTTATCTGAGTTGAAAGAACTGAATGTGCAGATGCAAGAGTTGTTGGGTAAAGGATTCATCTGTCCTAGTGCATCACCTTGGGGAGCACCAATTCTGTTCGTTAAGAAGAAGGATGGTTCGTTGCGCTTGTGCATTGACTATCGACAACTCAATTAGGTGACAGTCAAGAACAAGTATCCACTTCCGAAGATCGATGACTTGTTTGATCAGCTTCAAGGAGCGTCGATACTCTCGAAGATCGACCTGAGGACAGGGTATCATCAGCTAAGGATAAAAAAAGAAGATATACCGAAGTCGGCATTTCATACTTGATATGGTCATCATGAGTTCACTGTAATGCCATTCTGGTTGACGAATGCTCCAGTTGCTTTCATGGATTTGATGAATATGGTGTTTAAAGAATATATGGATCAATTTGTAATAGTGTTCATTGATGATATTCTGGTGCATTCGAGAAGTGCTGAGGAGTATGATAGTCATCTGAGACTGGTACTTCAAACATTGAGGATTCATCAGTTGTATGCCAAGTTCAGCAAGTGCAAGTTTTGGTTGACTCATGTTGCTTTCCTAGGTCACGTGATTTCAGGCAAATGAATCTTCGTGGACCCGAGTAAGATTGAAGCAATGATCAACTGGCCAAGACTGACTACAGTGACAGACATAAGAAGTTTTCTGGGTTTGGCAGGCTACTACAGACGGTTCGTGGAAGGACTTTCAGCTTTAGCTTTGCCGTTGACTAAACTCCTGAAGAAAGAAGAGAACTTTGTGTGGATAGACAAGTGCAAGTGTAGTTTCCAAGAGCTTAAGTAGAAGCTGACTATCGCGCCTATGTTGACCACTCCATCTAGTCTTGGAGGATACGAGATCTATAGTGATGCATTGTTCAGAGGACTGGGTTGCGTGCTGATGCAACATGATAAAGTTGTTGCATACGCCTCCCGTCATTTAAGACCTCATGAGCAAAATTACCCGACGCATGACTTGGAACTCGCATCTATCATTTTCGCGTTGAAGATTTGAAGACATTATTTGTGTGGAGAAATGTTTCAAATCTTCACGGACCATTAGAGCCTCAAGTACTTATTTTGTCAGAAGGAGTTGAATATGAGGCAGCGTCAATGGATGGAACTTCTGAAGGGCTATAACTGTGATATTCTATATCACCCTAAGAATGCGAATAAGGTCGCCAACACCTTGAGTTGAAAGTCTACAGTTGCTCATATGTTAGTTAAGGAGTGAAATTTGATCGAGAGAGCGCATGATTTGATGTTCAAATTTGAGGTAGGCCACTTTTCGCATCTTATGGCCATCCTCAAGATTAAGCCGGATGTCCAGATAAGGATCAAGTTACTCTAGTCGATAAACCTGGATGTTCAGAAGATTCTACAAGAGGATATAGAGAAAAGAAAGGCTGACTTTTAGATTTCTAAGTTTGGAACGCTAAGGTTTTGAGGATGATTAGTTGTACCTGACGATGTAGAGCTTAAGGAGGAGATTTTATCAGAAGCTCATTATAGTAGTTACATCATTCATCCTAATAATACTAAGATGTATTAGAATCTGTATCAACACTACAGGTGGTCCGGTATGAAAGAGGACATCGCAAAGCATATCGCCAAGTGTTTAATGTGTCAGCAGGTCAAAGCTCAGCATTGTAAGCAGGGAGGACTTTTGTAACCTCTCGAAATCCTAGAGTGGAAATAGGAGGATATCATGATGGACTTCATGACCGGATTACCAAGGAGTCGAAGAGGAAATGATTCGATTTGGGTAGTAGTCGACAGATTGACGAAGTCGGCTCACTTCATTGCAGTGCGAAAGGACCTTAATTTAGATAGGCACACAAAGCTGTATGTGCATTAGATAATCCGACTGCATGGAGTGCCGGTTATGATTAATTCAAACCAAGACCCAAGGTTTACAGCCGCTTTTTGAAAGAGCTTACAAAGTGCTTTAGGTACGAAGCTGCAGTACAGTATGATATATCATCCACAGACGGATGGCCAGTCGTCTGAGAGGACAATTCAGACCCTCAAGGACATGCTACGAGCTTGCGTACTAGATTTTAAAGGAAGCTGGGAAGAACAACTTCATCTCATGGAGTTCACCTACAACAACAGTTATCAGCAAAGTATTCAGATGGCACCAATCGAAGCGTTGTATGGTAAAGCATGCAAAACGCCGATGTGTTGGAATGAAGTCGGGGAAAGAAAGATCATAGACCCAGAGTTGGTTCAGCAATCAGTGGATGCAATTGCAGTGACTAGAAGCAGATTAAAGACCGCTTAGAGTAGACAAAAGAGTTACGTAGATAAGCGCTGGAGGTCATTGGAATTCCAAGTTGGTGATCACCTTTTTCTGAAGGTGTCACCAATGAGAGGAACTTCACATTTGGCAAAAAAGGAAAACTGAGTCCGAGGTACGTAGGTCTGTTTGAAATTCTTGAGAGAATTGGGACCGTAGCATATCGTCTTACGTTGCCACTAAGGTTGATGCAAGTGCACGACGTCTTTCACATGTCGATGTTGAGGAAATATGAGCCCGACTCGACCCACGTGCTTAATTTCGAGGAATTGGACGTGGATGAACGAGTGTCGTACGTTGAAAGCCCGGTTCAATTGTGGATCGGAAGGAACAAATTCTGCGTACAAAGACCATTCCGTTGGTCAAAGTGGTCTAGCAACACCATGGCACTGAAGGAGCAACCTAGCAGAGCAAAGAGTCGATAAGATCGTTGTACCCCCGCCTTTTTGCTTAAGTATTATAATGGTTTAAATTTCGAAGACGAAATTTTTATAAGAGGGGAAGAGTTGTGACATCCTGAATTTTACAGTTCTGCTTTCAATTGAATTAATCGGACATTTCATTGACATGCCTATAATATTATTCTTAGAGCTGATCACTTGTGAGATAACTAGACTATCAGGGAAAGTCATTAAGAGATTTTAATGCAATAAACTTGGGGATTCGACTAGGACTTGACTAATCGACTGTGCTCGTCTACAGAGATCATTATGGCACAGTTAAAAATCGATTAGAGATCAAAGATAGGTCAGTTGGACTAAGTGTGGCTAAACGTGGGTAATTCCACTAAATTGCGAAATTCTTGTCGATCGGTACAAGACTGATTTTTCTGTTGTTTTTGTACCTTGTGTTTGTATTTGAATTCTTGAGATTTTCACGACAATCGAGAGTCATCAATATCTCGAATAAGTTCATTGTGGCTCGAAGAAAATCGACTACGGGTCATTTGCACTAAAAATTTCTAAAAGCCACCAGATAGCCTATCTCACACTAAAAACGCGCTAGAGTGAAATTAACCGCGAATTTGAATCCGATTTTAGAAATTGAAAGTTCTGTCATGTCACAAATATTTTTAGAAACGCCGACTCAGTCCCCGAAGATTTTTCTGCAAATTGAGACTTTTTAGGAAAAAGTCGACATAGGGCTGTTTTTGTCCAGAAAATGTCGGGAATTGTTTTTTATTGCAAAATTGGGATGCAAGATGGACTAATTGATGAAGAAAAATACAAATTGGATCAATGAGGTGTTGGTTGAATTTATAGAGGCCAATTTGTGTTGATTCAAGAAGCTTTAGAAGTCCAATTAGAGGGAAATCACTTGAAATTCGTAGCCCCCTTGCCATGACTTGTGGACCACCTCAAAAAGCTTCTAGAAGGCTAGGAATGGCTGAGGACTACAGCTGGTGTGGTGGGCCAAGGTTGGGGGACAATTTGTGAGAAAATAAGCCTTGGTGGCCCCCTTTTGCCCCGTCTCCCCCTCAGCCGGTTGAGCAGCCCTTCCCCCTTCCTCATTGTGCTTTGAAGACTTCAAAATTTCCAGAGAAGACCAACAAGAGCAGTTGAGCCACCCCGTTGCTGTTGCACACCGACGTCCGCCTTTCTCGCGCACCGTCGTAGCCTCGAGCTCGCCCATGCATGATCTCCACCCCAACTACGTCCCCCGCTGTTCCAGCCTCACTGTCTCCCCCTTTTTCTGCCATCCAATAGGTTGCCGAGAATGCCTAAGCCGCCGTGAGCTGCCACTGGAGCTCCTACTGCCACCACCTAGACTCGGTTCAGCCTCCTCAACTCATTTACGTCCATCCTCGCCTTAACCGAGCCTCTCTCAGCCTCAATTAACCCTAGACAGAGACAGAATTGAGTGGGCCTCATGGCTGCTATCTTGGCCCATTTTGGTGTTTTTCGGACCTCAGTTGGTAAGTCCACTTTGGAGATAGTTGATCCACGCCTTATCACCGTCAATTTGATCCGAGTAGATCGCTGAACAAGTGAGTTTAACTCCCTAATCCTCGCTTAGTAGGTTAATGATATTTAAGGTTTGATTAGATTAGGTTAAGCATGGATTAGGTGGTTAGTTAGATTAAATTAGTCTTTTAAATATCCGTTAATGCATATTAGGTGGTTAGAGTAGTGTAGTTAGAGCCTAGACAAGCTCTAGTATTTATCTAGAGTGGTTTGAGAATTTTCTAGGACCGTCTCAGCTTCCAATTAGGCTTTTTGGGGCCTAAGTTGCATTTTTGGCATTTATTTATTATTTTTCATAATTATTTAATTAATTAATTATTTTCCAGAAATTAGACCGTGATAGTTGGTGACTGGAATTTTCTGCTAATTGCATTGGTGCATTCCGTTTATTTAATTGACTACTGGTTTGTGAAAATTGATGGTGATTGTGGTTGGGGATATTTTATCCCAAAATTAATTAATTTCAGTAATTAATTAGAAAATCACCGGGCATCGGTTTATAGCGCCAAAAATATGTTATGGGATGTTAAAATTGGTGGGATTTTCAAATGTGAAAATATTATATTTTGGCTAAGGCCCACGTGTATCCACACACGAATATTTTTATTGAGAAGGATAAAAATGACGATTTGATTAAATGATCAATTTTTAACATACTATGAGAGTATGGCTAGGAGATTCTGGTGAGCATTATTATTATCAGTATACTACAACAGTATAGCTGGTAGCTTTTGGCAAGCATAATTAAAATATCAAATCAGTGGATTTGGCAGCTTCTGAGAGCATTATTTTATCAAAGTACTATGAAAGCACATCTGGCAGCTTCTGGCAAGCATATATAATCTATTATCTCGTATTGAGGTAGTTTCTAGCGAGCTATACTATCTATTATCGACTTAAAGTAAGTAGTCATGGATTATGATCGGACTTTATAGATAGTATTTATTGAAATGACCGGTGAATGGTCTCGTTGACAGGTAATCGATTGAGTCAATTGATCGATAATTCGATCTAGCTGGATGACTTGATTGTGTAGTGATTGGTTGCGATATGAATTGAATTGACCTGTAGGAAGAGATTGAGGCCAAGGTAAGTCCTCCAACCTATGTTGTGCTTAGGCAGCCCTTAGGGCGTATTTTCCTTCTAAACGGGTCTTAGGGGGTAGAATTCGCTGAGACGTAGTCTCACCCCATTGTGGGATAACCATTTTCAGGCCCATAAATGGCAGCTCCTCTAGAGTATTTTGGACAACCGAAGCAAATCAAGGAACAAGTAACTTATATTATGCTACTTGGGGACCCTAAGGGATGGGAATACGCGCTTGTACAGTTCGTGGTCTGGGTTTACCCATAAGGTGCCCCATCATAACTGGTCATGGTACTGTTAAGAGTGTAATGGGTAGAGAGGGCCCTATACCGAAATCTGAGATACCTCGTTTCGTGCTGGAGGTTGCTTTTGGGAAAGGCACAGTAAATCCTCTTGGCAGTTCAGTGAAGGACCCAAGACTGTCAGATCCAGGAGCCTTGGTGTTTTCAAATGAGGATTCGAACGTCTAGCGTGCCTGTAGCTTTTTGGAAAACCGACCTAGCTTGTAGACCTTGTGTATATATATATATATATATATATATATATATATTGACTTGTTGTGTGTAAACTTGGTTTGATATATGTATATAAGTGTGTTGTTGTGGTTTTAAAAAGTGGCCCTACTTTTCTATCCCATTGTGTTATTGTTTGGGGATTATTTATCTACTTCAAAATGCGTATTAAAATGAATGGGTCGGCGATGCGTCTTAAAACGTCGCTATTAATCAACCAAGAAGGGATGGGGCATGTCACGCCCCGATCGTCGGGCACGCATCCATCCCTCACCTGGTCGATATAATAGCGATGTCCCGGGACGGATCACCAACCCATTCATTTTAATATACGCATGCGAAAGCAGATATAAATCAGTAGACAATAAAACAATGGGATAGGAAAGTAGGGCTAACATTTTTCAAACCAACACAACCACACTTATATACATTGCAAACCATAATGTAAATATATACAAGGTTAACTATTAAACCAAATCCTAGACCACACGTTCATAAAATAAAGTCTAAGGACAAGGGTGGGGTTTCAATCCTCCTCTAGATCCTCCTCTTACTCATCGATCTCTCCTTCTTCCTCGGTTTAGTTGGCATCCTCGGCTGAGTACACCAGAGAGTCAAAATCGTCCTCGAGCTTGGGATCCTTAGCATCCACCACTAATCCACTCTTAGAATCTGTTGTACCCTGCGCGAGCGCAACCTCTAAAATGTACCTAGGCACATCAGATTCCGGCACAGGACTCTCCCTTCGTCCATCATGATAGTGACAATACAATGACTGGCACTTATGAGGCACCTTTTCTGGTCCACCCACATCAACCTAGGTGGTAGACTTCACCATCACATACTCTAAACTTTCAGGGTGGGGGTGTATTGGAATATGATAACCTACCTCTATGATTTCCTTAGGTATACGAACATGCTCAAGAGGAGCTAGAGGAGCTACCATCTACAAACCTGATATGTTGTCCCACAGCGGGGTGAGACTATGTCTCAACAAGTTCTACCTTCCTAAGACCCAATTAGGAAGCTAATATGCCCTAAGGGCTACTTAAGCACAACACAAGTCAAAAGACTTACATTGGCCTCAGTCTTCTTCCTACAAGTCAGCACAATTCATAATCTCATCGAGTCACATCAACACATCAAATCTTTCACTCAGACCAATTCATCAATCAATTGACCTAATTGATTACATGCCAATCATACGATTCCCAGGTCATTTTAATCAATACCATGCATTCCCCATGATGACATAACTAGTCATCAAGCCCACGTGTATTCTCCAAGATGACATACCTAGTCACCAAGCTCACGTGCATTCTCCAAGACGACATACTTATTCACCGAGCTCATGTGCACTCTTCAAGATGACATACCTAGTCACCAAGTCAATATAATATAACGTCTTTCTTCGAGATGACATACATAGTCATCAAGCCGATGTAATATAATGTTATTTCTCACTTTTTACCATACCTGGTAAAATAGCCGTGTGTGGATACACGGTTGGCCTTAACCAAAAATATAATAATTTCATTTTCATAAATCACACCATTTTATATGGTTGACCAAAATATTTTTGGCATTGTAAACCGACGCTCGGTTATTTTCCAATCAATTACTAAAATTAAGTCAATTTAAGAATAAATTTAGAAAATACAATTCATACACAATCAGCACAATTTAATGCTCAATTAAATAAACAAAGAGTACTACTACGATCAACACAAAATTCCGATCACTGGTTATCCCGGGCTAATTTTCCAAAATTAATTAATTAATTAATTACGGAAAAATATTAAATAAATGCCAATAAATCCACTTTAGGCCCGTAATGCCTAAGTGGATGTCGAAATGAATCTGAAAAATTTCTGAGACTCGTTCAATAAATACTAGAGTCTATTTACTCGCTAACTACACTAACTATCCACCTAACACGCATCTGAAACTAATTTTAATTAACTAACCAAGTCTAACTAACCAACAAATCCTAGCTTAGTCTAAACTAATCCACGTTAAGCATAATTAACCTACTAAGCAAGATTTAGTGAGTTAAACTCACTTGTTTCGCGAGCCGGTCGGTTCAAATCGACGGGAACGCAACGGGGACGAATTTCTCCAAAGCAGGCCTAGCAACCATGGTCCGGAACCACCTCAAAATGGGCCTTGAAGGTTGTTGGAAACCCACTCTATTTGCTTCTGTATAAGGCTGAAACAAAGGGCAACAAGGCTGGCTAAGGGCGGGGATTGATCGAGGAAGGGTGAAAGGGCCAAACTAGGCCTTGGCAGGGACTCACGAGGGTTGGAGGCAGACCAAACGACTCCGGCACAGGATGAGATGGCTGCTTGGACATATGACAAGGCTGTTGGGCGTCGGGGTCGCATGGAGGAGGCGGAGGGCTCACGTGCGACGGCAGACGATGTTCCGGCGTGGACAGCAATTGGACGGCAGCTGTGACGGCATGTGGGGCTGTTCGACGATCTTGTTGGACTTCTCCTTGGCTGCTAGTTCCAAAACCTGCACAATGAAGAAGGGGAGTAGGCTGGTCAATAGCCAGGTGAAGGGAGAGGGAGAGATGGGGGACAAAAAAGGCCACTTTGCCTTGTTTTTCCATTAACTTGTCCCCTTGACCATCCTTAGCCACTAGCACCTCCTTAGTCCTCATTCAACCACCCATGCTTCACTTTACAACCCTTAAAATGGTCCAAAAAGCCTAGGTAAGGGGGGCATACGAATTTCAATGGTTTTGTTCCAATTGGACCCTTGTTCTTGCTTGATTCAACATAATTTAGTCTCAATAAATTCAATCGACACCTCACCGATCCAATTGGTATTTTTTCTCACCAATGGATTCTACTTGCTTTCCAATTTCGAAATCAAAAACGATCCCTGCCTTTTTCTAGACAAAAACGGTCCTAGGACGACTTTCTCCCAAAAAGTCTCGATTTGCGGAAAAATCTTCTAAAACTGAGTCGACGCTCCTAAAATTAATTGTGACATGGCAGAACTTTCAATTTCTGAAATCAAACTCAAATTCGCAATTAATTTCAATTCGGTGCGATTTTAGCGTTACCTAGGCTATCGGGTAGTTTTTAGAAATTTTTAGTGCAAATGACCCGTGGTTAATTTTCTTCGAGCCACAATGAACTCACTCGACCCATTAGCGACTCTCCATTATCGTAAAAATCTCGAATATTCAAATATGAACATAGGGTACCAAAACAACAGAAAAATCAAACTAGTGCCAATCGATGAGAATTTTGCAATTTAGTGGGATCACCAATGTTTAACCACGCATCTCAGTCAAATTAACCTATCTCAAATCTCTAATTGATTTTTAACTGTGCCGTAATGATCTCAGCAGATAAGCACGGTCAAGTAGCCGATTCCTCGTCAAATTCTCAAGTCTATTGCATAAAAATTCCTTAATGGCCTCCCTGGATAGTCTAGTTATCTTAAGAGTGATCAGCTCTGAGAACAACCCTATAGGCGCGTCGATAAAATGCCCGATTTACTTAATAGAAAACAGGATTAAAAATCTGGGATGTCACAACTCTTTCCCTCTTTTAAAAATTTCGTTCTCGAAATTTAAATCTTACAACACTTAAGCAAAAAGGTGGGGGTACAACTGTCTCATCGACTCTTCAGTCTCCCATGTTGCTCCTTCATTATCGTGGTATTGCTAGACCACTTTGACTAACGAGATGGTCTTCGTACGCAGAAATTGCTCTTTTCTGTCCATGATCTAAACTAGGCTTTCAACGTACGACACTTGGTCATCCACGTCTAATTCCTCGAAATTGAGCATGTGGGTCAGGTCAGGCTCGTACTTCCTCAATATCGACACGTGAAAGACGTCATACACTTGGGCCAATCTCGGCGGCACAGCAAGATGATACGCTAGGGTCCCAATTCTTTCAAGAATCTAAAATGGACCTACATACCTCGGACTTAGTTTTCCTTTCTTACCAAAGCGCGAAGTTCCCCTCATTGGTGACACTTTCAAAAAAACGTGATCACCAACTTAGATTCCAATGGTCTCGGCGCTTATCTACATAACTTTTTTGTCTGCTCTAAGTGGTCTTTAATTTATTTCTGATCACTGCCACGGCATCCACTAACTGCTGGACCAACTCTATGCCTGTTATCTTTCTTTCCCTAACTTCATCCCAACACACTAGCGTTCTACACAATCTGCCATACAACACTTCAAATGGAGCCATCTTGATGCTCTACTGATAACTATTGTTGTAGGCAAATTCCAACAAGTGTAGTTGTTCTTCCCAACTCCCTTTGAAGTCTAGTACATACGCTCGTAGCATGTCTTCGAGGGTTTGAATTGTCCTCTTAGACTCGGCCATCCATCGAGGATGATATGTCGTCTTGTACTATAGCTTGGTACCTAAAGCACTTTGCAAGCTCTTCCAAGAAGCGGCAGTAAATCTCGGGTCTCGATCTGAAGGTATTGTAACCGGCACTCCGCGTGATCGAACTACCCGATGCACGTACAAATATGCATGTCTATCCAAACTAAGGTCCTTTTGAACCACAATGAAGTGAGCCGACTTGGTCAGTCTATTGACTACCACCCAAATTGAATCATTACCTCTCTGACTCCTCGGTAGTCCGACCACGAAATCCATCATGATATACTCTCATTTCCATTATGGGATCTTGAAAAGTTGCAGAAATCCTCCCGGCTTACAATGCTAAGCTTTGACTTGCTGACAAGTCAAACACTTGGTGACATACTTGGCTATGTCCGCCTTCATACTTGACCATCAATAGTGTTGACGTAGATTTTGATACATCTTGATACTACCAGGATGAATGCCGTAACTGTTATGATGTGCTTCTGATAGAATATCCTCTCTAAGCTCCACATCGTCAGGTACAACCAAACGTCCTCGGAACCTCAGTGTTCCATCATCAGAAATTTGAAAGTCAGCCTTCCTTTTTTTAGTATCCTCTTGAAGGATCTTTTGCACATCTGGGTCTATCGGTTGGAGTAGCTTGATTCTGATCTGGACATTGGGTTCAATTCTGAGGGTGGCTATAAGACTCAAAAGGTGGCCTACCTCAAATTTGAATACCGAATCTCAAGCTCTCTCAATTAGGTTCCACTCCTTAATCAATATATGAGCAACTGAAGACTTTCGACTCAAAGCATCGGCGACCTTATTCGCCTTTCCCGGGTGATATAGGATATCACAATCGTAGTCCTTCAGCAATTCCAACCATCGGCGCTGTCTCATGTTCAATTCCTTCTAAGAGAACAGATACTTGAGACTTTGATGATCCGTGAAGATCTGGAACTTTTCTCCGCATAAGTAGTGTCTCCAAATCTTCAAAGCAAAGATAATTGCCGTGAGCTCTAAGTCATGCGTCAAATAGTTTTGCTCATGAGGCCTCAACTGACGAGAGGCGTATATAACCACTTAACCATGTTGCATTAGCACGCAACCCAAACCTCTAAATGACGCATCACTATAGATCTCGAATCCTCTAGGACTAGATGGAATGGTCAATACATGTGTGGTAGTCAGCTTTTGCTTCAGCTCTTGGAAGCTATGCTCGCACTTGTCTGTCCACGCAAATTTCTCTTCTTTCTTCAGGAGTCTTGTCAATGGCGACGCTAATGATGAGAACCCTTCCACAAATCGTTTGTAATAACCTGCTAAACCCAAAAAACTTCTTATCTCTGTTACTGTAGTCAATCTCGGCCAGTTAATTATGGCTTCAATTTTGCTCAGGTCCACAGAGATTCCTTCGCCTGAAATCACGTGACCTAAGAAAGCAACATGAGTCAAACAAAACTCGCACTTGCTGAACTTAGCGTACAACTGATGGACTCTCAGTGTCTGCAACACTAATCTCAAGCGACTCTCATGCTCTTCATCACTTCTCGAATACACTAGGATATCATCGATGAACACGATCACAAACTGATCTAGATATTCCTTGAATATTCGGTTCATCAAATACATGAAGGCAGTTGGAGCATTTGTCAACCCGAATGGCATCACTGTGAACTCGTAATGACCATACCGAGTACAAAATGCTAACTTAAGAATGTCCTCCTTCCTGATCCTCAGCTGATGATATCCTGTTCTCAAGTCGATCTTTGAGAATATTGATGCTCCTTGTAACTGATCAAACAAGTCATCAATCCTCGGGAGTGGATACTTGTTCTTGATCATTACCTAATTAAGTTGTCGATAGTCGATGCACAGGCGTAACGAACCATCTTTCTTCTTCACAAATAGAACTGGTGCTCCCCAAGGTGATGCACTGGGAAGAATGAATCCCTTATCCAATAGCTCTTGCATCTGCACTTTTAGTTCCTTCAACTCGGATAACGCCATCTGGTAAGGAGCCTTAGAGATTGGCTGTTGACACCTAAATTTTGGGCAACCCGTTTAGTCATTTATTGCATAAAAATTAGGAGTTAATTTTTAACCCCTAAGAAAAAATATTATAATTCAATTGCATAGCATATAATTTTTTAAGTGCATTTATTTTTAATTTACATGTTTTACATTTTTTTTTATTTTTAGAACCAGTGGTGGACGGGTTCGAATTAATATTTCTGAGCTCTAGTTTGGCAGGTCGGGCTAGGCCCATGAAAGGAGAAAATTAACCCAAGCCCGTCGTTATGCTTAATTAATTATCTTGTGAAAAAATTAAGATTTGATGCGATATTATGATGATTTTCGGAAATTAAGAAAATCGCATTGTAATCTTATTTTTATCAATAGATGATGAAATCGGGGGTGAATATTCATGAGATAGGGATTTTTGTGATCAAGAGGTTATAAGCAATATTCGTGAGATGGAGATATTAACAAAAAAGATCACGTTTTGTTTCGTCTATAAAAGGATGCCTACGGAGTTCAATCAAAGGGAGACTTTTTCTAGGGTTTTTCTCCTCGTCGAAGTAAAAAGAGAGAGACTTTCTTCCTCGTCCGTCTTCAGCAAAGAGAGAGCGTTTTCTCTTTTTCCTGACAACTGCAGGGAGAAGGAAAAGTCAACAGGAGAGTGACGTGAGAGAGACAAGTGAAAAAGAGAAAAAGCAGCGTAAAAGCCAAAAAAGAAAAAGCAGGGGTGATTTGACCCCTACTATTCATCGTCTCCCCAAGTTCGCTGCCCACGTTGCTGCTTCATCCTCAACAAACCAAAGCCCTGACGCTCCACCCTTCGCGAGTAAGCATGAGCCGTGCCACAACCAAGCCGTCTTCCCCGCGCCGACGTAGCCGCTAATCTCCGTCCGCAAGCCCCGACGACCGCACCCCTCACCGACGCCCCACGACCTCGCCAGCCACCGTCTCCCGCAACTCCGCCCGAGTGACGACGCCGTTACAACCCGAGCCGATCCAGGACCCACTTGCTGCTCGCGATGCTCACCCTTGCTGCCGACGCCTCTACCCGCCGGTTGCCGCGCACCGCTTAGCCTGCAAACGCCGGACCGTCCCTACTACTGCCCGCTCGTAGCCCGATCTGCCGCACCGGAGCACCGATCTCGTTCCCCGACGTCCTGTCGACCCGCGCCGCTCACCGCCCCGAACCCAGTCGCGACCGCCGCGCCGCTCCGATTGCGACGCCCTCCAACGATCAGAACCTGCTGCCCGGAGATAAGCCGCGCGAGCAAGCTGTGGGTGAAGAAAGCATGAAAAGAATAAAAAACAAAAAAAAAAAAAAAAAAAAAAAAAAGAGAGGGATATTAGGTAGTTTTATTTTCTTTTTCTATTAACTTTATTTTATTTATTTATTTTAAGTTTAGTTGTTCTTGTGTAAATTTGAAGTGATCTTTATGGATTTTGTAGGCATTATCCGTGTGGTCTTCCCTATAATTATTGTGATTACTAATTTGATCCGTAAGATATCGGATCATTTTTTTAATTACATTAATTTTTGGGGCTTGTCGATAGTATTTTAAGTGTTGAGTCAATATAACTATTAATTTAATCCGTAAGAATTCGGATCAGATTTTTAGTTATTTTGATCTTTTTGTCGTGATAATCGGGTTAGGATAATCGTTAATTTGACTGTGAGACAACGGGTTATTTTTTATTGAATGTCCTGATTAGTTTAAATACAATGTTTATTTGATAATTGCTTGTCTTGGAAAATCACTAAAAAATCCAAAAAATATTTGAATTAGGATTCGGGTTGTTTTGGAATATTTCTTGTTATCTTGCATATCTAGAATAGAGATTTTATTTCGAATTTAAAAAAAACATAAAAAACAAAAAAAAAATGCATTCATTTAGGTTGTTAGTTTGTTATTTGGATTGCATGTTTAATTATTTATTAATTTTAATCTTGAATTTTCATAAAGAAAATCACAAAAAAATCATTGAGCATATAAGGTTAGAATGGCATGTTTCATTTTAAATTTAGATCATCTTTGTAGATAAATTGCATGTTAGATTAAGATAACATCTTAGTTTAAATTAGGATTTAAGGTGACTTAATCCTTAGTTTAAATTAGATAGGATTTTAATCCAGCTAGATCATTATTGCATTTTTAAAAACAGAAATATCAAATGCACGTCATTAAGCTAGGTCATTTAATAAATGTCGCGTGATATATATATATATAAAACTCACATATTAAATTGCATGTTACATGTTACTTTAGTTGAAATAATTTTGTACGTCATTGCATTGCATTGTATGTCATTAGAATTAGGTCATTCAGATTGCATTTAATTATTGCATTTCTTTATGTCATATAGTTTAGGCCATGTAGTTAAAATGCATGTTTTTATAAAAAAAAAAAAAGAAATCTAAGAAAACCCAAAAAAAATTGTTTGCTTTGTGTGATGCAATTTATTTATTGAATGTTTGAGCATCCGTGTGGTCACTTTTTGCATGATAGTAATTTAGGTTAAAATAAATCAGCTGCCTGCAAAAAACATTTTTGAAAATAAAAAGAATGGTACCGAAAGGGTATTAGAAAAATCTAATGTAACCAAGTCCCCGTACCCTTAATCACTGGTTCGTAGGAGTAAAGTAATTCTTCCATTATTTTACTTAGGTGTCTAATCGACCTACCATAAATTGATTAGTGGCGACTCCTAAATAAAATCCATTTGCATGTTAAGAAATTTGAACCTAAGTCGCGAATTGGTATGGGCTTGGGAGAGCCCGAGCTAAGTCTAGGCTTAGTAGTCCATTAACCTAGTTTTAGGTGGTGAACCCGAAAAATTAGGTCACGACATTGGCTCTATCTCGGGTGCTAGCGCAATCACGAATTCAATTTCTCTCTCTAGCGGCAATCTTGGAAATTCATTCGGTAATACATTCGGGAATTCTTACACAATTGAAATATCTTCAATTTTCAACTCCTCAACTGTCGTATCCACAACAGTTGGCAGGTAACCTTGACAACCCCCGTCTAACAAACGAGTTGCCTCTTGCGACAAGATTAGGAAAATCGAGAGTGCTCCTCGATTCCCGACAAACTCGAAGCTCTCACCCTTAAATGGGTAAAACAAGATCGACTTGCGATAATAGTCCATTTTAGCTCGTTGTTTGGTGAGCCAGTTATCAAATCAAAGTCATACATGACTAGGATTAACAAGTCTATTTTCCCCACTCGCTCATTAATTGCTAACTTGCAACCAGAACAACCTAAATCAGCAATAACTTTATCCTTCAATGGTGTAGATATGCAAACTGCCGACTCTAACAATATAGGACTTAATCCTAACATCTTAACATATTGCTTGGCGGAACCTAGAACTACCTCCAAGCATGGGCCTCTTTCCCCGGCGGATTGCATCTCTACTCGAATTAAACCTCGATCCAGATGAGGTAGCTTGCTCATTCAAACCTCTCTCTATCATCTGAGCTCGATGATAGACTTCTCGATATTCTTTCAAATCCAGTGGCAGCAGAGGTTGTTTTAGTTTAGAACGAAGACCATTTATGAATCTTCAGCCTTTTTCCTCAGGATCTTCAATCAGTCTCGGAGCGTACTGAGAAAGTTCTGCAAATTTGACCCCATACTGGTCAACTATCATACTCCCTTCGTGGAGGCATTGGAATTCCTCCATCTTTTGTTCCTAAGCACTGCCCGAGAAATACTGATCATTAAATGCTCTGAGGAAGGTGTCCCACACCTGGACCACACCTTTCAGGAATACCGTATCCTTGGTGGCCCTCCACCAGATATTCGCATTGCCTTGAAGTTGGTACACAGCCAATACCACCTTCTCCTTTTCGTCGCACATCAGGAGTGCAAACGCTTTATCCAAGTCTTGTATCCAAAGAGACGCGGCCTCAAGATCTCTAGTACCCGTGAATCTCGGCGAGTTCAGCTTCAAGAATTGTTTCACTAACTTGTGGATCAGCCTCCCAGTGGCCACATTCCCAAGTGGAACTTCAGCGAGGCTACGACGGGTGCGACGGTGGGGCGACCTCAACGGCAGCGGTGATAGCAGTAGTAGCAACGGCTTGAGCAGTAACAGCAATAGCGGCAGCTTGATTTTGGGCTTGTTGCCCAATCAAGTCTCTCATAACTTCCAACGACTACAAGATCCCGTCTACTCGGGGATCAATAAGGGTTGCTACCCCAGCACCAATTGGAAGTTGCGCTATTCCACTGGCGCCGCGCCTTTGTGCGGCGCTACCTCAACCTCCTCGAGTACCGACCACGGTCGGCGTCCTACCCCGAGTCATCGATCTAATAATTCTCTTACTCGGAGTTCTCTACTCCTGCTCACTCATGGTTCAGTCTTTTTACTGAAACCTGCTTCCAATTCCACATCGAATTAGAAGCTGAGCGATTAACACAACAAGCAATTCTATCAAACAGCTATCACATAAATGCACCAGCATAAATTTAAAGGTCATTCCTACTACTATCCCATGAACCATCGCACCTTATCACTCCAATTCCTAACCAATGCTCTGCTACCACTTAAATGGGGATGTCATGCCCCGATCCTTGGGCATGCACCCATCCCTCACCTGGTCAATATAATAGCGATGTCCCAGGACACATCGCCGACCCATTCATTTTAATATATGCATACGGAAGCAGATATAAATCCCTAAACAATAAAATAATATGATAGGAAAGTAGGGTCAATAATTTTCAATCCAACACAACCACACTTATATACATTGCAAACCATAATGCAAATATATACAAGATTAACTATTAAACCAAATCCTAGACCACACGTTCACAAAATAAAGTCTAAGGACAGGGGTGGGGTTTCAATCCTCCTCTGGATCCTCCTCTTCCTCATCGATCTCTCCTTCTTCCTCGGTCCAGTTGGTGCCCTCGGCTAAGTACACTGGAGAGTTAGAATCGTCCTCGAGCTTGGGATCCTTAGCATCCACAACTGATCCACCCTCAGGATCTGTTGTACCCTTCGCGAGCGCAACCTCCAAAACGTACCAAGGCACATCAGATTTCGGCATAGGACCCTCCCTTCGTCCATCATGATAGTGACGATACCATGACCGGTACTTATGAGGCACCTTTTCTGGTCCACCCACATCAACTCAAACGATAGACTTCACCATCACATACTCTAAACCTTCAGGTGGGGGTGTATCGTAATATGATAACCTACCTCTGTGATTTCCTCAGGTATACCAAAATGCTCGGGAGGAGTTAGAGGTGCTGTCATCTACGAACCTAAAATGTTGTCCCACAGCGGGGTAAGACTACGTCTCAACAAGTTCTACCCTCCTAAGACCCGATTAGGAAGCCAATACGCCCTAAGGGCTACCTAAGCACAACACAGGTCAAAAGACTTACCTTGGCCTCAGTCTCCTTCCTGCAAGTCAGCACAATCCATAATCTCATCGAGTCACATCAACACATCAAATCTTTCACTCAGATCGACTCATCCATCAATCGACCTCGTCAATTATACGCGAATCATTCCATTCCCAAGTCATTTAATCAATACCATGCATTCCTCAAGATGACATAACTAGTCGTCAAGCTCATGTGTATTCTCCAAGATAACATACCTAGTCACCGATCCCACGTGCATTCTCCAAGATGACATACTTAGTCACCGAGCTAATATAATATAACGTCTTTCTCCGAGATGACATACTTAGTTATCGAGCCGACCTAGTATAACATTGTTTCTCACTTTTTACCATACCCGGTAAAATAGTCGTGTGTGGATACACGGTTGGTCTTAGCCAAAAATATAATAATTTCCTTTCCATAAATCCTACCATTTTATATGGTTCACCAAAATATTTTTGGAGTTGTAAACCGACGCTTAGTTATTTTCCAATCAATTACTGAAATTAAGTCAATTTAAAAATAAATTCCAAAAATACAATTCATGCACAATCAGCACAATTTAAGGCTCCATTAAATAAATAGAGAGCACCACTACGATTAGCACAAAATTCCGGTCACCGGCTATCCAGGTCTAATTTCGGAAAAATAATTATGGAAAAATATTAAATAAATGCGAATAAATCCAATTTAGGCTTGTAATGCCTAATTGGACTCCGAAACGAACCTGAAAAATTTTCGAGACTCATTCAATAAATACTAGAGTCTATTTACTCGCGAACTATACTAACAATCCACCTAACATGCATTTGCAACTAAATTTAAATTAACTAATCAAGTCTAACTAACCACATAATCCTAACTTAGTCTAAACTAATCCACCCTAATCATAATTAACCTACGAAACGAGGATTAGTGAGTTAAACTCACTTGTTTCGCAAGCCGATCGGCTCAAATCAACGGGAATGCAACGGGGGACGACTTTCTCCAAAGCAGGCCTAGCAACCGACGTCCGGAACCACCTCAAAACAAGCCTTGAAGGTTGCTGGAAACCCGTTATGTGTGCTGTTGTATAGGGCTAAAACGGAGGGCAACAAGGCTGGTTAAGGGCGGGGATTGATCGAGGAAGGGTGAAAGCGCCAAACCGGGCCTAGGCGGGGACTCACAGGAGTCGGAGGCGGACTAAACGACTCCGGCATGGGCTGAGATGGCTGCTGGGATGCAGGACAAGGCTACGAGCATCGGGGTCGCATGAAGGAGGCGGAGGGGTCGCATGCGATGGCGGTGACGTGTTTCGGCGTGGACAGCGATCGGACGGCAGTTGTGATGGCATGCAAGGCCGTCCGGGGGTCTTGCTGGACTTCTCCTTGGCTGCTGGTTCTAAAACTTGCACAATGAAGAAAGGGAATAGGTTGGTCGACGGCCAAGTGAAGGGAGAGGGAGAGATGGGGGACAAAAGGGGCCACTTTGCCTTGTTTTTCCACTAACTTATCCCCTTGACCATCCTCAGCCACCAGACCTCCTTGGCCCTTATTCAACCACTTATGCTTCACTTTACAACCCTTGAAATGGTTCAACAAGCCTAGGTAAGGGGGCATACGAATTTCAATGGTTTTGTTCCAATTGGACCCATGTTCTTGCTTGATTGAACATAATTTGGTCTCAATAAATTCGATTGACACCTCACCGATCCAATTGGTATTTTTCTTCACCAATGGATCCTACTTGCTTTCCAATTTCGAAGTCAAAAAGGTCCTAAAACAACTTTTTCTCAAAAAGTCTTGGTTGTAGAAAAATCTTCTGAGACTGAGTCGACGCTCTTAGAATTAATTATGACATGACAGAACTTTCAATTTCTGAAATCGGACTCAAATTCGCGGTTAATTTCAATTCGGTGCAATTTTAGCGTGACCTAGGCTATTAGGTAGTTTTCAGAAAATTTTAGTGCAAATGACTCATGGTAGATTTTCTTCGAGGCACAATGAACTCACTCGACCCATTGGTGACTCTTAGTTGTTGTGAAAATCTCAATGATTCAAATACAGACACAGGGTACCAAAACGATAGAAAAATCAAACTAGTGCCAATCGATGAGAATTTTGCAATTTAGTGGGATCACCCACGTTTAACCACGCATCTTAACCGAATCGACCTATCTCTGATTTCTAATTGATTTTTAACTGTGTCATAATGATCTCCGTAGATAAGCACGGTTGAGTAGCCGATTCCTAGTCGAATTCTCAAGTTTATGGCATAAAAATTCCTTAATGGCCTCCCTGGATAGTCTAGTTATCTCGAGAGTGATCAGCTCTGAGAATAGCCCTATAGGCATATCGATGAAATGCCCGATTTATTTAATAGAAAACAGGATTGAAAATCTGGGATGTCACAAGGCACGTGCTCAGAGGATCAAGGCATGACATCCCCGTTTAATGGTATCAGAGTCGAAGGTTAGCATTTGGACTGATAAGGTGCGTTGAGATTCAGGATAGTTAGTAGGAAAGGCCTTAAGTTCATGTTGGTGCATGTCAATGATAGCTGTTTGGTAGAATTGCTTGTTTGAGTGGATCGCTCAGCTTTTAATCCAATTTGGATTTGGAAGATAGGTTTAATAGAACTAAGCCATGAGCAATCAAGAGTAGAGGACTCCTAGGAAAAGTACCATCAGGCATGTAGCTCGAGGTAGGACGCCGATGAGGATTGGTACCCGAGGAAAATCTACCATAATGGAAGGGATCATGTAGGCACTTGAGGCTATGAGTGACTTGATAGGGCAGCAGGCCTAGAATCAAGCCGTCATTGTTGCAGCCGCTGCTACTGCTGCCGTTGCTGCCACCACTGAGGTCGCACCTACCGCCACACCTATCGCTGCACCTGTTGAAGTTCAGCCTGAGAATCTGATAGTGCATATAGAAAGACCAATCCATAAATTGGTGGAGCAGTTCTTGAAGCTGAACCCGTCGAGGTTCATTGGTGAAGAAGATCTAGAAGCTGCGTTGCTCTGGATCCAAGATCTCAAGAAAGCTTTTGCACTTCGATGTGCAACAAAGAGGAGAAAATGGTTTTGGCTGAATACCAACTTCAAGGTAACGCCAATATCTGGTGGAGAGCCGCCAAGGAAATCTTGTTTATGGAAGGTGTGGTCCCGGTGTGGGACGCCTTCCTAAGAGCCTTTAATGATCAGTATTTTTCAGGTAGTGCCCTAGAACAAAAGATGGAAGAATTTCAGTGCCTCCATCAAGGATGAATGTCTGTTGACTAGTATGGGGTCAAATTCGCGAAGCTTTCTCAGTATGCTCCGAGGTTGATTGAGGATCCAAAGGAAAAAGCTCAAAGGTTTAGGAATGGCCTTCGACATGAGCTGACGCAACCGTTGACACATTTGGATTTAAAGGAATATCGTAAGATTTATAACCGAGCACAGATGCTGGAGAGAAGTCTAAATGAGTGAGCAGCCTCGTTTAGATCGAGGTTTAATTCAAACCGAGAAGATATCCGTCGAGGGAAGAAGCCCATGACCGGAGGAAGATTTAAAATTCTGCCCAACGGGACTAGTGGAATTGGAAAATCGGGGCCAAGTCATAATAGCCTGTGTCGCTTCTACGGAAGGCGACATGGTACGAGCCCATGCCCTTGAAGATCAGGCACTTATTTCAAGTGTGGCCCCAGGGTCACATGGCCAAATATTGTCCTAGGAGGCCAAGAGGACAACCGCAGTTACCTCCGCCACCACCGTTAGGACAGATTAGAGGGTATGCGCCTCAGAACGCACCACAGGGTGGACAACTCAGACCCCCAGCTCAGGGAATAGTTTATGCCATCACCCAAGGTCAGGCAGAGGATGCGCCTGATGTGATTACAGCTACGATTTCGCTAAACAACCACTCTACTTATGCTTTGTTCGACCTTAGAGCGACTCATTCTTCTATTACCGAGCAATTTGTTAAGTGGATAAGGTTAAGTCCTGAGTTGCTGGAGTCTGTTGTTAGCATATCTATACCATTAAAGGATAAAGTGTTATCTACTTTTGGTTGTTCTAGTTGCAAGTTAGCAATTAGTGAGTAAGAGGGGAAAATAAACTTATTAGTCCTAGCTATGTATGACTTTGATTTGATAATTGGCATGGACTGGCTAACCAAGCAAAGAGCTAAAATGGACTACTATCGTAAAGTGATTCAGTTTGACCTGTTAGAGGGTGGAAGTTTCGAGTTTGTTGGAAGTCAAGGAAGACCCTCGATTACCTTGATCTCGTCACTTGAAGCAACCCGTTTGTTAGACGATGGTTGTCAGAGTTACTTGGTAACTGCTATGGATACGATAGTTGAGGAGCTAAAATTTGAAGATATTTTAGTAGAGCAAGAATTTCCAAATGTTTTCCTGAAGGAATTGCCAGGTTTACTACCAAAGAGAGAGATCGAGTTCGTAATTGAGTTAGCCCCCGGGACATAGTGTAAGGCTCCTTATCAGATGGTGTTATCTGAGTTGAAAGAACTAAAGGTGCAGATGCAAGAGTTGGATAAATGATTCATCCGTCCTAGTACATCACCTTAGGGAGCACCAATTCTATTCATTAAGAAGAAGGATGGTTCGTTGCGCTTGTGCATCGACTATCAACAACTCAATCAGGTGACGGTCAAGAACAAGTATCCACTTCTAAGGATCGATGACTTGTTTGATCAGCTTCAAGAAGCGTCGATATTCTCGAAGATCAACCTGAGGACAAGGTATCATCAGCCGAGGATCAAGAAAGAAAATATACCAAAGTCAGCATTTCGTACTCGATATGGTCATTATGAGTTCACTATAATGCCGTTCAAGTTGACGAATGCTCCAACTGCTTTCATGGATTTGATGAACAGGGTGTTTAAAGAATATCTGGATCGATTTGTAATAGTGTTCATCGATGATATTCTGGTGTATTCGAGGAGTGCTGAGGAGCATGAGTGTTATCTGAGACTGGTACTTCAGACATTGAGGATTCATTAGTTGTACGCCAAGTTCAGCAAGTGCGAGTTTTGGTTGACTCGCGTTTCTTTTTTAGGCCACGTGATTTCAAGCGAAGGAATCTCCGTGGACCCGAGTAAGATTGAAGTAGTGATCAACTGGCCGAGATCGACTACAATGACAGAGATCAAAAGTTTTCTAGGTTTGACAAGCTACTACAGACGGTTCGTGGAAGGATTTTCAACTTTAGCTTCGCCATTGACTAAAATCCTAAAGAAAGAAGAGGAGTTTGTGTGGATAGACAAGTACGAGCGTAGTTTCCAAAAGCTTAAGCAGAAGCTGACTACCGCGCTTATGCTAACCATTCCATCTAGTCTTGGAGGATACGAGATCTATAGTGATGCATCATTTAAAGGACTGGGTTGCATGCTGATGCAACATGGTAAAGTTGTTGCATATGCCTCCCATCAGTTGAGACCTCATGAGCAGAATTACCCGACGCATGACTTGCACTCGCAGCTATCATCTATAATGTTGAAGATTTGGAGACATTATTTATGTGGAGAAAGGTTTCAAATCTTTACGAACTATTAGAGCCTCATGTACTTATTCTCTCAGAAGGAGTTGAATATGAGGCAGCATCGATGGATAGAACTTCTAAAGGACTATGATTGTGATATTCTATATCACCCTGGGAAAGCGAATAAGGTCGCCGATGCCTTGAGTCGGAAGTTTATTATGACATCCTAGATTTTCAACTCTACTTTCAATTCAATAAATCGGGTATTTCATCGACGCGCCTATAAGGTTGTTCTTAGAGCTAATTACTCTTAAGATAACTAGACTATATAGGGAAGCCATTAAGAATTTTAAGGCAAATAAACTTGGGGATTCGATCAGGAATCGGCTGCTCGACCGTGCTCATCTGCCGAGATCATTATGGCACAGATATAAATCGATTTGAAATCAAAGATAGGTCAGTTCGACTAAAATGAGTAGTTAAACGATTGAAATGAGTAGTTAAACATGGGTGATTCCACTAAATTGCAAAATTCTCATCGACCGACACTAGTTTGATTTTTCTATCGTTTTGGTACCCTGTGTCCGTATTTGAAACATCGAGATTTTCACGACAACCGAGAGTCACCAATGTGTCAAATAAATTCATTGTGGCTCAAGGAAAATCAACCCCGAGTCCTTTACTCTAAAAAGTTCTAAAAACTATCCGATAGCCTAAGTCACGCTAAAAACGCGCTAGAGTGAAATTAACCACGAATATGAATACGATTTCAAAAATTGAAGGTTCTATCATGTCACAATAAATTCTAGAAACGTCAACTCAGTCTCAAAAGATTTTTCTGCAACCCGAGACTTTTTGGAAAAAAGTCGGCATAGGACCGTTTTGTTTAGAAAAAGGCTGGAATCATTTTTGATCGCGCAATAGGGATGCAAAATGGAATTATTGGCAAGGAAAAATATCGATTGGATCAAGGACTCGACAACGGGATTTGTTAAGGCTAAATAAGATTGAATTGAGAAGAAACTATGTCCAATGGAGGGAGAAATGTAGAAATTCGTAGATCCCCCTTGGCCTATGGTTTTGGACCATTTCAAGTGTTTAAAGGGGTGCCTTAGTGGCCTAAGAAGAGCCAAGGAAGACTTGCTTGGCTGTGGATGAAGAGTGAGGGCCAAGGAAGCCAAACTTGGTGGACAAGTTCAAGGGGGGACAAGCTTGTGAAAAAAATTGGCCAAGGTGGCCCCTCCATCTCTCTCTCTCCTCTCCAAGCCAACCAGCCATCACCACCCCTCCTTATCTCTCTCTCTCTCTCTCTCTCTCTCTCTCTCTTGTAGCTGTGCAAAGACCAAAGGAGCTGCCATCCACGCCGCACGAAGCCACCATCATCGGATCACCGCTCACCTTCGTCGTTTGCCCTCCCCGCGCGCACACGGTGGATGCCCCTACCTTGCTGGCCACCGCCTTCCTCTCGCCCTCACGCCATCCCAGCCTTCTGTTCGTGTGTCCAAGGGGCTGCCCAGCCACCGTGAGTGGTTGAGGAAGCCTGCTGGAGCCGTTGTTCAACCCACCTAATATCCTAGCCACCTCCACTGGTCTTGCTTTGCCTAACCAAGCTTGTTTCCTCTCTGTTTCAGTAGCAAACAGAGGCTGAGTTTATGGGTTTCCAACAAGCTTCCAAGTCTGTTTTAAGGTGGTCCTAAGCCTCGGTTGCTTGGCCCGCCTTAAGGATAGTCGATCCCCATCGCGTTCCCAACGTTTCGCATCGATCGGCTCGCAAAACAAGTGAGTTTCACTTACTAATCCCCGCTTAGTAAGTTAATTATGCTTAAGAGTTGTTTATATTAGCTTAAGTATGGATTAGTGATAAGCTAAGATGGTAAGATTAGCCTTAGAATGGATTAGTGTAACTTAATTAGTGAGATTTGTACAATTGATGATGGATTAGTTGAATCCATTGGAGTTCCTGCAGTTCAGAATCCTAGACCCTTGCCGTTTGCCATTTTTGTAGATCGAAATGGATTGTGAGTTTGAGGTTGATGTCTCTTAAGAAATGTTTTAGATATCCTCAGCTACAACATATATTTTTCTTAAGATTATTAGAGATTTAAAAGATGGAGATATCAGCTCCGTCATTTACAAACAGAATCTCAGACTGCGATGAAACTTGTGACTTTTGAGGATTCTAGGAATTTTTATCAACTCTTAGGGTTTGAATTTCAAAATGGTTTCTTCATAAAAGTTGTTTGTCATTTTTTCTAGTTTAATGTAGTTAAATTTCAGATCAAATGGGAATTTTTTGGACCTCAAACCAAACTAATTTCGGAAAACAGACTTTTTGGAAGCAGACCCAATTTTGGTCCTGAATTGAACGATTTACTTGGCCGAATCTAGAAGGATTTGGGTTATGGTGTCTTCAAGAAAAATGTTCGTTTATGTGTCTATTATAACATATTCACATTTAGGAATTTTCTGAACTCATTTGATTAGATTTCTGGATTTAAACTTGGAGACGTGCGAGTGGGCCTATTCTGCCGGTTAGAGCCAGTTATGAGTTGTGATAATTCTTGATGCTTTGCTTGTTAGAAATTACATATTTGGTGATGTGGCTAACCTATGATATACTTGGAGTTTGTGCATGATAAGATGTGAATGGTTGTGCTATGGTATTGGTTTATGGTCATGGCAAAAGATGGCCATTGATGGATGATATGTGATATTGATTGCTTAATTGTGCAATTGGTTGATAATTTATGCAATTGAGTACAAAGCACAGTGTTCTTGACCAATTATGATCGTGCGTGTATGGGTTGTGATCAGGTAAAGGACTAAGTACTATACAATGACAAAACTCATGTGGGTCACCTCTAGAGCCTTCTACTATTGTTATTTGTGATCAAGAGCTAAGTACTACACGATATTGGAACTCGTGTGAGTCATCTCTAGAGCCTTGCACTATTGTTATATGTAGTCAAGGACTAAGTACTACACGATGGCGAGACTTCGTGTGGGTCACCTCTAGAGCCTTAAACTATCGTTTATTGTAATCAAAGGCTAAGTATTACATGGCGACTTGAGTCACATGGAAACTACCTCTAGAGCTTTGAGTTTGTTTATTAAGTGGAGATGTTGAGTGGAAAATTATCGGGTATAATAAAAAATGAGAAAGAATACTGTATTACCTGGCTTGGTGACTAGATATATTATCTTGGAAAATACATAGAATTGTAAGCCGAAAAGACTTCTGCAACCTCTCGAAATCCCAGAGTAGAAATGGAAGCATATCACGATAGACTTCATGACCTGATTACCAAGGAGTTGGAAAGGAAATGATTTGATTTGGGTAGTAGTGGACAGATTAATGAAGTCGGCTCACTTCATTACAGTGCGAAAGGACCTCAATTTGGATAGGCATGTAAAGCTGTATGTGCGTCAGATAGTTCGACTACATGGAGTGTCGGTTACGATTACTTCAGACCGAGACCCGAGGTTTACGGCTGTTTTTTAGAAGAGCTTACAGAGTGCTTTAGGTACGAAGCTGCAGTATAATACGGCATATCATCCGCAGACGGATGGCCAGTCTGAGATGACAATTCAGACCTCAAGGACATGCTATGAGCTTGCGTACTAGATTATAAAGGAAGCTGGGAAGAAGAACTTCATCTCGTGGAATTTACTTACAACAACAGTTATCAGCAGAGTATTTAGATTGCACCATTCAAAACGTTGTATGGCAGAGCGTGCAGAATGCTAGTGTGTTGGGATGAAGTCGGGGAAAGAAAGATCACGCCCGAGTTGGTTCAGCAGTCAATGGATGCAGTTGCAGTGATCAGAAGCAGATTAAAGACCCCTCAAAGTAGATAGAAGAGTTATGCAGATAAGCGTCGGAGGTCATTGGAATTCCAAGTTGGTGATTACCTTTTTCTAAAGGTGTCACCAATGAGAGGAACTTCGCGCTTTAGCAAGAAAGAAAAACTGAGTTTGAGGTACGTAGATCCGTTTGAAATTCTTGAGAGAATTGGGACCTTAACGTATCGCCTTACGTTACCGCCAAGGTTGGCGCAAGTGCATGATATCTTTCACATGTCGATGTTGAGGAAGTATGAGCGTAACCTGACCCACATGCTTAATTTTGAGGAATTGGACGTGGACGAACAAGTGTCGTATGCTGAAAGCCCAATTCAGATTGTGGATCGAAAGGAACAAATTCTGCGTACAAAAACCATTCCGTTGGTTAAAGTGGTCTAACAACACCATGGCACTAAAGAAGCAACCTAGGAGAGCGAAGAGTCAATGAGACCGTTGTACCCCCACATTTTTGCTTAAGTATTGTAATGGTTTAAATTTCAAGAACGAAATTTTTATAAGAGGGGAAGAGTTGTGACATCCTGAATCTTACAGTTCTGCTTTCAATTAAATTAATCAGACATTTCATCGACGTGCCTATAGTGTTATTCTCAGAGCTAATCACTCATGAGATAACTAGACTATCAGGGGAAGTCATTAACAGATTTCAATACAAGAGACTTGAGGATTCAACCAAGACTCAACTAATCGACCAAGCTCATCTGCAAAGATCATTACGGCATAGTTAAAAATCGATTAAAGATTAGAGATAGGTCAGTTTGACTAAGATGTGTGGCTCAACATGAATGATTCCACTAAATTGCAAAATTCCCGTCGATTGGCACTAAGCTGATTTTTCTATCGTTTTGGTACCCTGTGTTCATATTTGAATTCTCGACAACTGAGAGTTGCCAATGTGTCAAATACGTTCATTGTGGCTCGAAGAAAATTGACCATGGGTCATTTGCACTAAAAATTTCTGAAAGCTACTTGGTAATCTAGATCACGCTAAAAACGTGCCATAGTGAAATTAACCACGAATTTGAATCTGATTTTAGAAATTGAAAGTTCTGTCATGTCACAAATCTTTTTAAGAATACCGACTCTGTCTCCGAAAATTATTCTGCAAACCAAGACTTTTTGGGAAAAAGTCGACGTAGGGCCGTTTTTGTCTAGAAAATGTTGGGAATCATTTTTTATTGCAAAATTAAGATGCAAGATGGATCAATTGATGAAGAAAAATACCGATTGGATCAATGAGGTGTTGGATGAATTTATAGAGGCCAATTTGTGTTGATTCAAGAAGCTTTTGAAATCCAATTGGAGAGAACTCACTTGAAATTCGTAGCCCCCCTTGCCATGACTTGTGGACCACCTCAAAAAGCTTCTAGAAGGCTAGGAATGGTTGAGGATTGTCTAAGGACTACAGCTGGTGTGGTGGGCCAAGGTTGGGGGGACAATTTGTGAGAAAATAAGCCTTGGTGGCCCCCTCTCCCCCTCAACTGATCAAGTAGCCCTTCCCTCTTCCACATTGTGCTTTGAAGACTTCAAAATTTCCAGAGAAGACCAACAAGAGCAGCCGAGCCACCCCGTCGCCGCCACACGCCGTAGTTCGCCGTTCTCGCGCACCGCCGCTACCACACACTCACTCGCGCGTGCTCTCCGCCCTAACCACATCCCCCGCCATCCTAGCCTTCCTATCTCGCCCTTTTTCCACCGTCTAGTAGGTTGCCAAGAATGCCTGAGTCGCCGTGAGCCACCACCGAAGCTCCTATCGGAACCGCCTAGACCCGGTTCGGCCTCCTCAACTCATTTCACTCCATCCCCGCCTCAACCAAGCCTCTCTCGGCCTTAATCAGCCCCGACAGAGACAGAATCGAGTGGGTCTTGTGGACTGCTATCTTGGCCCGTTTTGGTGCTTTTCGGACCTCGGTTAGTAAGTCCGCTTTGGAGATAGTTGATCATTGCCTCGTCCTTGTCAGTTTGATCCAAGCGGATCGCCGAACAAGTGAGTTTAACTTACTAATCCTCACTTAGTGGATTAATGACGTTTAAGGGTTAATTATTTTAGGTTAATCATGGATTAGGTGGTTAGTTAGATTAGATTAGTCATTTAAATATCCGTTAATGCATGTTAGGTGGTTAGAGTAGTGTAGTTAGAGCCTAGACAAGCTCTAATATTTATCTAGAGTGGTTCGGGAATTTTCCGAGACCGTCTCGACTTCTAATTAGGTTTTTTGGGGCCTAAGTTGCATTTTTGGCATTTATTTATTATTTTCCGTAATTAATTAATTAATTAATTATTTTCCAAAAATTAGACCAGGATAACTGGTGATCTGAATTTCATGCTGATTGCGGTGGTGTATTCCTTTTAATTGACCGCTGGTTTGTGAAAATTGATGGTGATTGTGGTTGGGGATATTTTATTCCAAAATTAATTAATTTCGGTAATTAATTAGAAAATCATCGAGTGTTGATTTACAACCCCAAAAATATGCTATGGGCTATTAAAATTGATGGAATTTTCAAATGTGAAAATATTATATTTTGGCTAAGACCGACCATATACCCACACACGAATATTTTTATCGGAAAGGATAAAAATGACGATTTGATTAAATGATCAATTTTTAGCAAACTATGAGAGTATAGCTAGCAGCTTTTGGTGAGCATTATTATTATCAGTATACTACGGTAGTATAGCTGACAGCTTCTGGCAAGCATAATTAAAATATCGTATCAGTGGATCTAGCAGCTTCTGGTGAGCATTATTTTATCAGAGTACTATGAAAGTACGTCTGGCAGCTTCTAGCGAACATATATAATCTATTATCTTAGTATTGAGGCAGTTTCTAGCAAGCTATACAATCTATTATTGGCTTAAAGTAAGCAATTCTGGATTATGATCGGACTTTATAGATAGTATTTATTGAAATGACCGGGAATTATCTCATTGACATGTAATCAATTGAGTCAATTGATCGATAATTCGATCTGGTTAGATGACTTGATGGTGTAGTGATTGGTTGTGATATGAATTGAACTGACCTGCAGGAAGAGACAGAGGCCAAGGTAAGTTGTGCTTAAGCAGCCCTCAAGGCGTATTTTCCTTCAAATCGGGTCTTAGGGGATAGAACTCGCTAAGACGTAGTCTCACCCTGTTGTAAGATAACCATTTTCAGGTCCATAGATGGTAGCTCCTCTAGAGTATTTTGGACAATCGAAGCAAATCAGGGAACACGTAACTTATATTCCGCTACCTGGGGACCCTAGGGGATGGGAATACGTGCTCGTACAGTCCGTGGTCTGGGTTGATATGGGTTTACCCCCCACAAGGTGCCCCATTATTACCAGTCATGGTACCATCGAGAGCGTAATGGACAGAGAGAGGGCCTTATACCGGAATCTGAGGTACCTCGTTTCAAGCTAGAGGTTGCTTTTTGGAAAGGCACAACAGATCCTCCTGGCGATTCAGTGGAGGACCCAAGACCGTCAGATCCAGGAGCCTTGGTGTTTTCAGATGAGGATTCGAACATCTAGCGTGCCTGTAGCCTTTTGGAAAACCCCCTACCTTGCAAACCTTGTGTATATATATTCTATATATATCGACTGGTTGTATGTAAACTTGGTTTGATATATGTATATAAGTGTGTTGTTGTGGTTTTAAAAAGTGGCCCTACTTTTCTATCATATTGTGTTATTGTCTGAGGATTATTTATCTGCTTCCGCATGCATATTAAAACGAACGGGTCGGTGATGCGTCATGGGACGTCGCTATTAATCGACCAAGAAGGGATAGACATGTGCTCGGAGGATCAGGGCATGACAGCATGCGCACATATAACAAGTACAGTAATATACTTTAGTTGATTTGGTAACATTAAACTACTTCATCTAAGGTTTAATGGGACCTTGGCATTTCTCAAACATAAAATACCTAGAGGATATTCCTTCCTTTTGCAGAAGATAAAGATATAAGGGGAAATTGGGAGCTAAGGCGTTCGGACACCAGTATGTAAAAATAAAGAATGTAGATCTATCAGCCCACCGACGAAATATCCATTGGACAAGCAAAGCGGCCCCTAGTGGTGTTGTAGGGCACCTCCTTCTTGGTGAGGATCACTAGTTCATGACTTCATTATATAAGCCCTTTTCTTTAAGATGCAATGTTCCAAAAGTCAACTTTCTCTCCAAATTTAAAATTCAGCATGCGTACATATAACAAGTAGAGTAATATACTTTTGTTGGTTAGGTGACTGACGATTTTACTGGAATTGGGAGTGATTGTTTTCTTTTAACTTCTGCTCTTAGGATTTAAAATGTGAAGTCCATTAGTTAAAGCAAGCAACCATAATAATAGAACGAGACAAAATCACGTCACACAGAGAGTTAATACAAATACTAGCCCTGATCAAAAAAGAAGGAACAGCAAAAATTTATCCCAAAAACATTGGCTGGATTGAACAATGGTGTGGTATGTAATGCATACCGAAATAACTAGGAACTGAGCCAAGTCGAGTTGAATATAATATACTACCCAACTATTACTCGTTAAGAACAAGAAAAGAAAATTGCGAGTAGTACAAAAGATAGGTCTGTGCGAAATGGTTCTGCTAATGCTATTTTCTAAACTCGGGCTTGGTCTCTTTATTAGAATATGTACATCAATATAAGCAAAAGGCATGCAAAGCCCTAAGTAATTCTACGCCAATTTTGTCCTTATTGAAATATCCCCTTTGCTTGACAATAGAGTTTATATACTTTTTATATATATGTGGTCTCTCTCCATCTATTAGCTTAAGCTTTTAGGGTTTGACTTTCTAATTCGATATCAGGGTCAAGTGCTACCCTTTTATAGAATAATAAAATATTAAACTGCACATTCATCTAATAATTTACACTTTTAGAATGGTTAGTTTAAGAGGTGTCTATCTGCCTCCCCAATTATATATTTCCATGGTTAGTACTAGGTAAAAAGACCACACTAAGTGTAAAACGGAGTAGTAGATATTGTGATAGGAGGTTTTTGTTTGCCTTCCCTTCAGAAAAATATTAAGTTGTGTAGAAAATCTTATAAATATCAATCATATTTAATTATTTACGTGAGCAACGGAAGGAAAAAAGGTGTCCTAAAAGACGAAATTTGACGAGAGACGATCAAATTGACTGAGTTATAACTTTGAACAAGTCAGGGAATCCGGAAGCCACCAGACATGGAATTTATCCCCAAGAGCCAGAAAGAACACTCGAGACGTGCGACACTCTGGGCTACTACTCTGGAATTTTGGATGGGCATGTTGGCCAAAATGGTGCCCCCGGCAACTTTGTCTGGGACTGAACTTAAGCTGAGACGATACCACGAAGGGGACCCACTGAGAATGTAGCTCTGACGGTTCGCACAATTTCCATGGCAGCATTCATGGAGAAATTCAACTTCTGTAAATACCCATCAATACAGTTGCGACACTCATAGAGTCTCTGTCATCTAGTATTCTTCATCTATATTTGTTCAGTCACCTGGAGGATAGCGAAAAAGAAATGTCTCGTGAGATTTCAGCAATCCCATCTTCTTCTCCTGCTCAAGAAACAAGCCGCATTGCGGAACGCCAATCAGCAAATTTTTATCCAGGCATATGGGGGGATTATGTTATTAAACATGCTTCTAACTCCAACTCGATGGTGTCATTTAAGTTGTTCATTTTCTTGAATTATATTCAGAAATTTTTTTCCATTGTTATGTTTTCTGAAAACTAAGGGCATAGAACATAATATTCTTGAATGATTGGGCACCATCCCATAGCATATGATAAAGAAAAAGAAAAGAAGTTCCAATTGATTTGAAACTCATGCATGGATTGGTCCTTAGATGATTTAAAATTTCTATGTGAACCTCGTGGCATGCACATAGTGTTGGGGATACTATTGCTTCTAATCGATATGATGAAGATATCTTTGGCACCGATTTATAACTTAGTGATTCCTTTGATTGATACTATATATTGTGGAATCATTTTTTCTTCTTTTTTGTATATTCTTGCTTGGTTTATTTAGACTCTGTGTAATATAAATAGGGTGGTCTACATACATCTTTGATATGAGAAAGCAATACATCTTTCTATCCTTTTCTTCCTCCATCTAGCTTTCCATTAGTTTTTATTTTGTGACATGGTATTAGAGCCTCTCGCTCTAAATTAGCTTCTGCATACCTTTCTTTACCCTGCAAATAATAAGGCCCAAAAATCATAATGTCAATTCTGGCGCGTCACATAACCCCAATGACCCACCTTCGGATCCATGCATCAATATACCCAGCGTGACCGAAGAGAACCAGACAGAGGAAGGGCAACACGGGCGACCAGATCAGGTTCAATAAGGGCAGCCTTTCCAAGGGCCAACTCCAGTTTAAGCCCATTCAGGGCAATTTTTCTCGGGCCCATTCGTCTAGTGGGTTCCCAATCAAGTTCAGCCTATACAGGGCCAGGCAAATCCATCAAGCTCAGCCCAAGCAATTTCTATGGAGAATAGTGGGCCAGGAGAAGGTCCACATCTTGCTGCTGAGCCCAATCCGGTTCTTGGACTAGGTTGGCATTTTCCAAAGCAAACCGGTTCGGGTCCGCCGGGTTTTGGAACAAACCTAGCTCCAGTTTTTAGCCCTAATTTTTTTTCATTTTGCAGGCATCACCAGCGGCCAATTGAAACCCAGCGACCGTCTTTATACTTCCGCCACCAACAGCCTAGAACTCTAGCCGATCTCCCTACAACTCTCGGGATTAGAGAATTACTCCATTTGGTTTAGAGAACTTCAATGAGCACTTGTCACGAAGGACAAGGATGGGTTTATTGACGGCTGATCCCATCTGACAAGCGACTCACACAACATTGGATGAAGTGCAAGCAACTCGTCCGGACGTGGATCGACAATTGCCTTAGTTCCAAGGTGACTGTGGGACTTCCCCAAACTGACACAAGACAAATCTGATAGAATATTGGAGAGATGTACGGCAACCTTGATAAGGCCAAATTTTTTTTGCCTAACTTAGGCCCCATCAGAATTAAAACAATGCAACCTTTCGGTCGCCACTATTTTCAACCGGCCGTCGGCGATTTGGAATGCACTTCAAAATGGCCGAAGACAAGCTTGAAGGCCCCGCAGCTATGTTAGCACAACTTCGAGAAATCAAAGAACAGGATAAGGTAACGAGATTTTTGCTCATTTTAAACAAAACCTATTCACCTTTTCGAAGCCATATTCTCCCCATGGACCTGATTCACTCGCTCGGGAGGATTTATCAGCTTGCCATTCAAGACGAATCCCAGTGGCTAGCCTGACCGTGTTGTTCTTCCAGCAAAGGTGACACCGGAGCAGCGAAATGCCACGACCAAGTCCGTCCATGGAGGCTTCACTTACTCGAGCACGACACTAAGGTTCCTAAGCAAGGAAAACGATGACCTTTCTTTTAGAATGGGCGGCCACGATTTGACCGTGTCATCTCGATCTGGCGGTCCAGGACACAAAATCTTCAGTGCAGGCGAGAGGCCACGATTCAATCATGGGATCGGACGATCTAGGATATGCAGCGCAATCTGACGACTCCTCTTTCATCCTAGTCGCGCTTACGCGACGTCAGCCCTACCGTGGAAAACATCCAACGGCCGAGATTCAGCCATGTCATCCAAATTAAATGGCCAAAATTCTAACAAAGGTCAAATTTTCGATTATTATAAACGTCCTTACCATACTAGGGAAAACTGTTGGAAATTACATGAGAAGTCAACAGACAAGGAAAGAAGGAACCAAAATATTTCAGTCGCAGCAAATGCTAAGGTCAATTAGCCTATCAATCGAGATCAGTCCGATCAAATCATGAGAGCTCTAAGTTAGTCAGGAATCCAAGACAAGTCAGCCAACTATACAGGTATATCCGCCTAATAAATTCTATTTTAACCAAGGCATGGATTATTAATTTTTTACTATTGATCACATAGTTAGCAATGAACATTTCCCCTCTCATATTTGTAGGCCCACTCATAATACTTTGATTCGCCTTCCAAATGGAAGTGACACATTCGTCACTAAAATTGGACACCTCCAATTTAGTCCATCCATATCTTTAAAAAATGTCCTACTCATTCCTTATTTCAATTTTATCTCATTTCAACTTCGAAACCCTGTGAAGACAATTCCTATCGAATCCTTTCTTATTCCGATCTCTATTTCTTTGAGGCCCTTTCAACTAGGAAACTAAGGGATTTGGGTATAATCATTATGGGCTTTATTTCTAGGCCACAAATATTGATTTTCTTTTCCTTGAATAAGGGCACCTCCTGTAATGTCAATCTCAATAATAATGTTATTTTATCATATCAAAGGTTGGGACACAATGCCTATTTTCCTCATTCCAAGTGCTCTATTTTTCCATTGGTCAAACAATCATGACTATCTTTCCGTCAAAGCACGTCACAAACCAATAATGCATTTGCTCTCTTGCATACAAATATTTAGGGACCATATCACAAATCACATCGTGACGGGTCTCTTTTTTTCTCACAATTGTGGATGATTACACATGTGCAACTTGGGTCTTTCTCATGCAATCTAAGGCCCAAGTTCTTTCCCATCTTATTAATTTTCTTACCCTAATAAAACAATAGTTTCATAAATCCATTTGATGTGTTCGCATTGATAATGCTCATAATTTTTCAACTATGAATGTTCCTCACTCTTCACCTCCAATGACATCTTTCATGAAAGTTCACATGTATATACTCCTCAACAAACTGAGATTGTCGAAAGAAAACACTGTCACCTCTTAAAGGTTGCTCGTGCTCTCAAATACCAAGCTTCCATTCCTGAAACATTCTGGGGAGACTGTGTGATCACGAAAGCCTGCTTAATCAATCGAATGTTGACCGGGATCTTGGAAGGATGAACTCCTTTTGAGCTACTCTTCGGCGAAAAAAACTGATATCAAACGCCTTCATATTTTTTAATGCCTATGTTATGCATCTTGTGTGGGCCCTTTGAAAATATTTGTTCCCATCCCCTTAAATGTATATTTATAGGATACCCAACTTTTCAAAATGGATATTTGGTTTTAGATCCATCAACTGGACTATTTTTTGTTAGTAGGGATGTTGTTTTTCATGAGGATGTTTTTCCTTTTCAAGATGAAAAATCTTCAGAGTAATAGGTGGGAGAAATTACCCATCGTCAACCATTCTTGAGTGAGGAAGATTTATTCCCTCCATAGTTGTTTATTGTTCCTCAAGTCGCACCTCCTGCAACTGAAACTCGTCTTGGTTCACCATTGGAGATAAATAGAGAGACAACGACTTTACTCTCCAAGGACTCTATGGTTCTTTCTATAAATTCTTTTCATTATTGACGACATCTATAATGTCAATGGGACATTGGAAGAACCAAAAGTCTTCACGGAAGCAATTGAAAGGTATATCTCACACTCGGATGCTTTTCTCAATTACCAATTCTAAATTTACTTATTCTAATTTGATCAACTATTTATTAGGGTAAAATGTGATACTTTTTGAACTCAAACTTGTTGATACCTAAATTTTTCTAATAGCTGTATAATAGTCGTCTAATGGCTTTATAACTTTTGATTTATTACTTTATAAACTCTTCATTATTTTATAATGGTCATTCTTTTAATTATCAATTGATTTATGATATTCTCCTAATGACCGTCTCTTTTGCTTGTTTAAATATAAATTGAACTTCAAACCACAATCTTTGAATATACAATATGTTCTCGTATCTTTCCTTTTCTTTTTGCTAGGTTATACACATAAGTTGTTTTGTTTCCTTCTAATATTCAATATAGAATATAGAAGAAGGTCTTTTGTCTCTTGGGAGGATAGCCACTAAAGCCTTATGCACTGAGTTTCGTACTTCGAGAGGCAGAATTATCTTTAAGGACAGTGCTTGCACGTCTCAGACATTTGTTTTTATTTTCTAATATTTTGCAATGTATTTTCAATAATTATTATTATTTTATATATTCTAATTTTTTTTTTATTCCAACAATCTTAAGGATAATGAGTTACGATGTGATTTGGTGATGTCACAACTCGAGAAGTGATGGGGTGAGCCTGGGGATACATTCGTGTGAGGTGGAGGTGATGCTGAGCAACAACGTGGGCGACGGATTATTGATACTGCTAGGAAATTTTTAATGAATTGTCGAAGAGAAGAAACTAGTGATGTTGTCTCGTGAAATTCGATGGTGCTCAAGTGTGGATTGTTGAATGTGCTGATAATATTTAAAGGATCTCATCTCCAACGAATAAGCTAAGTCCAATATTTCGTTCTTTTGATTTTCAGTAACCTTACGTATGTGTATTTCTAGTTTAAACCTATGCACTTTTTATTAGCAGAGGCATTGACCGCTGCGATCAATCTGGAGCACCGTACATTGTCCCTGCAGTTACTTTTCTCAGTGAAAATTTTGAAGCTATATTAATGTTGCTTTGCTTTAGGATAATGCCTATGGATTCCCAAGTTAAAATTGTCATAGCCACCACCATCACTATTGGAATTGAAAGAGGACTCGGAGATGGTGAATAACAAGTTTTGCATATTCATGGATGGTTTGTCGTGCGTCATTGCTGAGCATTAGCGAAAAAGAGCTTTTAATCATTTTGGTAAGGTTATTAAGTGCTAGGTAAAATTGTTCTTTGAAACTTCATCATCTATGTCTTTCCAAGAGGAAGGTGGATGTTTGTTGGTGTTTTCTCTCTCAAGTTTGTGATTATTATTTGGTAAGCATGCATCTAGAAATGGAGTTTGGGCACTCAATGACTTTATATGTTTGGAATTTCACTTTTAGTATGATCAATCCATTTGATGCTGGATTTACGTGGTATTTCATTTGGAGGTAGTCTTTGAGAATGCTTGTGACATTGTGTTTCTAGCCAATTTATCAGGCGAATTTTGGTAAATCTTGATTTTATCCTCGAGGAACAATACTCCATTTTGGTTAACGATGTTTCTTTGTTTTCATCTTTGAATTGTTTAATTGACAGTAGGATCCTATGAAATGTTTGGATTGTTAAGATATAATGTGCATTGCACGTCTTATGGCATTCGATCCGAAGCTTTTGGGATTGTTTTGCTTCTTTGAGATCCGAGTGTAATGAGAAGTTTTAGTTGGTCGGATCTGGTGGCTATTTGGCTTATGTAGGCATTCTCTTTTTCGGACTTGTGCTCTTATTCTGTTGGCTACATTGTTGGTGCTTGAGATGAAAGCTTTTGGCCTAGTGATCTTGGTTTGTGTCGTGAATTACCATGTGCATGAGGTGAAAGCTTTTGGCATTCTATGCAAAGTTGGAAATTCTTTATGTAAAATTGTATACTTATTTAAGCCAAATAAGAATAGTGAGAAAATTTTAATGGTGATATTTGATCAGCATAAGAAAACTTAGTTGCTTATTAGGGGAGAAAGACAAAAGTAAACTTTATAGTTACCATATTGTGTAGCAATCTAGGATGATATTTCTTTCTGTCTTTGCTTGTTTTAAATTGTTTCTTCGGATTGTCTAAGAATGCTTCTTCATTTATTAGAGTGATTACCAATTTGGTAAAGGGAATGAAGTGCAAACTTGATTCATACCTATTTGCTGCTTATTGTTCATCATCATGCTACACCATATACATTGCCACCGTTTCTACAAGTCTATTTGACTAGCTGCCTCCTAATGGTATCTAAAAAGCTTGAACTCCTAATTCGATTATTATCTTGTAAATTTTCTTTTTCTGGTGGAGAGTCAGATTCAGTTAAGTGGCAAATGAATTTTATGAGATTATTGCTATGTTTTTAGGGGCAATCTTAAATCACGTAATGCCAAGTTGACAAAAATTCTTGTTATTTCTTTAGGCATCTAGCATGTGCACATCACATGAATATTCTAAGTTTTATTTACTGTCATGTTTGTGTACATTAGCTTTGGATGGTTGGTGAAAAGATTCACCGCTATATTTAATATAATGGGCATTATTTTGTTTTATAACATGAACAGAACATGAACATGCATATCTATATGTTTGATATGATGTTTATACATGGCGTATCACTTGTTGTGACATGGTGAATTTATGTATATGTTAGGGCTCTAGCCATGGGCTGTTTTGCTCTTCTCAGTGATATTTTCATTGCTAGGGATGCCTTATTCATCTAGATTATTTTGTAGTCGATATAAAATGGAGGCATGGCTAAAAGCTATATGTTCTCCACTATCTAGGATGCCTCGCTGTGATATAATTAACGCATCTTATATAGTGGATTTCCCGCTATATTAGAAGGATACAATGATGTAACTCGATTTCAAATTCAGATGAGACAAAATCTAGTAATGGATATATGTTCACCTTTGTGGAGGTGCTATAGCTTGGAAATAAAACAAAATTGTGGGGAAAACCAAAAGTCGACTTAGTTGAAGAAGATGATTTGATGAAGTAATTGATGTGGTCATTCCCATGCCAATATGTGGCTAATCGAAATTATGGGTGGTAGACTCAAGTGCTACCAGGCATATACGTGTAAACAAAATGCCTTATCCTCTTAAGCTCCAATGGGGAAATGAGAAGAAAATATTTGCTATTTTTTGGTAAATTGAGAACTATTCAAATTCTTGAGAGAAAGAGAAAATTCTTCTCAAACTCATATATGAAAATGAGGCTACGTAGTTGAGAAACTCTTAGCAGATATTCCTTTGGGAATAAATTGACACCTTATGTGTCTAAGTATCGTGATTGGCAAGTGGCAATAACCATTGCAATGAAAAATTTCAATGGTAAAAATGGACACATCTGATTGAAGGATGATGTGATAAAGCAGTTACTTAATGATGGAATTATGTCCATTAATTATGTGACATCCCGATTTTTCAATTCTATTTCAATAAATTGAGACGGGCATTTCGTTGGCATGCATATAGTTCTTTTTCTTGAGTTGGCCACTCATGTGGAAACTAGTCTATCAGAGGAAGCTGTTAAGAGTTTCTAATGCATCAGACTCGAGAATTTGACCAGGAAGCGACCTTTCGACCGAGCTAATTTGCAAGGGTCATTACGACACAATTAAAATCGATTAGAGATCGGAGATAGGTCAACTCGACAGAGGCATGTGATCAGGTGTGGGTGATTCCACTAGATCGCACAATCTTGTCGATCAGCACTGGACCGACTTTTCTATTGATTTGGTACCCTGTGTTCGTATTTGAGACCTTGAGATTATCTCGATAACTGAAAGTTGCCAATGTTTCAAAGATGTACATTGTGGCTTGAGATGATCAACCACAGGTCAAATGCATGAAAATTTCTAAAGGCTACCCGGTAGGTTGGGCCGCGCTAGTATCGTGCCAAAGTGAAATTAACCGTGAAATTGAGATCGAATTCAGAAATTGGAAGTTTGGGTGTGTCACAAATCAATTTAGGAATATTGGCTTATCTTCAGAAGATTTTTCATGTAATAAGAATTTTTTTAGAAATTAAATCAGAGAATGGCTATTTTGGCTCGAAAAATCAGTAGGCCTGCCTTTGGCCTTACTTTTAGGACTTAAGTTGGTGCTATGGACAAGTGAAGATGTGAATTGAAGTGTGGTGATATTTGATTAATTTTATGGGCTTCAATTTAATTCAATTGGAAGATAATCGAGTGAAATTGAAGAAGTTGTTGTTCAAATAATTGGACCCCGGCGGAAATTGCAAGTGAACCCATTGGAAGAGGTTGTGGGAGATAGTGGAGTGTAATGTCATCCTAGGTCATAGTGGGCCATTTTTGTTGAATAAAAGAAAGAAAAAAAGAAAAGAAAAAGCCCCCCCTCTTCTCTCTCCTCCCTCTCTCCTCTCTTCTCCGCCTCCGATTTCTGCTCGAAGACCCAGCAGATCTGAGCACGCCGAGGATGGCTGCAGCTCAGATGGACCGCCGTTCATCGCTCACCTAACTAGCTCGCTTGTCACCGGAGCTGGCCGTTGCTACCCATCCGCCCGTGCTCGCCCGCGCTTGGCCGACGCCTAGCCACCTCCGTATGCCCCTGTTCGCGCCTTCCAGAAGTTGCCAGAGCTTGTCCCTACCGTCAGGAGGCCTTGCCTAGCCGCTACCTCGCCTGTCCAAGCCCCGCCGGTCCTCCTCTGCCGTTCCCCCGCCCGAACCAGCGCCGAATCTGCTCCCTCTCGGCCCTGATCAGCAACCCAGAAAATGGGTATGGCAGCCCATGTTTGGCCCATTTTGGCCGCCTTCCTGAGCCCGGATGCTCGGCCCGCTTTGACGAAAGTTGTTCTCCTCGGAGTCCTCGTCATTTTGGTCCGCTCGGCTCGCTAATCCGGTGAGTTTAGTTCACTAAACCTCGCTTAGAGGGTTAATTATGCTTTAAGTGTGCTTAGTTTAAATTAAGTAAGTTTAGGTGTGTGGATTAGTATATTTAATTATAAATTGGATTAAGAGGTTGGTTTATGTTAAAGTGTGTTTAAATTAAAGGTTAAAAGAAGTTATTTAAAGTTAAGCCTTGATGTGACATAAAAGGATTTTAGTTTTGAATTATTTAAGTGCTTCGAAATTCTGGAAAAATATAATATTATATTATAATCCGAAATTATTAAAATATTATTATTAAAAAAACAGAAAAATTATTTTTGACCCCAGTTGCTCGGAATTTCGTGCCGATCGCTGCTATGCATTCGGATTTTGAAATTGATGGTTGGATACTATAAATTGAGGGTGGATTAGAAAAATATGGATATTATTATTTAATTAATTTTCGGAATAAAATTAATTATTTATTAAAATTCGAAAATTTCATCGGGACCCTAAACTCTCAGAATTTCGTGCCGATCGCTGCTGTGTATGTAGAATTTGAGTTTGATGATTAATTGTGGCAAATTTGAGTGTGATTGCGATAGATAGGGATTCTTTATAAAATCCAAGTGTTGAAATTGATGGGAGATTGGCCGTGATTAACCACCTATTAGAGGTCGTGCCCAGTGAGGCCGCGATTAACCACCTATTGGAGGTCGTGCCTAGTAGGGCCGTAATGAACCACCTATGAGAAGTCGTGCCTAATAGGACCGTGATGAACCACCTAAGAGAGGTCATGCCTAATGGGACCGTGATTGACCACCTATTAGAGGTCATGCCCAGTGAGGCCATGATGGACCACCTATGAGAGGTCATGCCCAGTGAGGCCGTGATAGACCACCTAATTAAAGGTCGTGCCGAGTGGGGCCGTGATTGCCACTGGTTATTAAACCTTCCTATAGGGCCGTAATTGAGAGCAATGATTGATTTGCTAGAATGACATGTAATCGGCCAAATCGATTGATTGCTGAGATGATCCAAGTGATTGAATTGTTCTGATGGTGTGATTGTGCCTTGGTTGTTTGGTTATCATAATTGCACGTGGTTGAATTATATAAATTGTGTTAACCTGCAGATGAAGGCTAATGGGAGGTAAGTCTTCTGTGTGATGTGGCTAGGCCACCCGGGGCGTATTTTCTTTCTAATAGGGGTTTAGGGGGTTGAACTTGATGAGACATCGTCTCATCCCGGTTGTGGGATTAAAATTTCAGGTCCCTAGATGGCGGTTGTGGAGGACCCGAAGCCCTAAGTCTGGAAAGGTGGAGACTGAAGTATCGGTGATCGTGTCCTGCTAGTTGGTTTTAGGATAGTTTCCCTTTTCTCGAGCTTGTCTATTTCATAGACAGCCCAGAGTTGTATTTAAGCCTATGTGTTTGTAAATGAGTGTTTGGTATTGTGATTGATTGCCTGCTTTTCTATCCCAAGTTAAATGTTGTTAGGGGATTTGTTTCGTTCCGCTTGCGCATTAATAAATCAATGGGGTCGGCGACACTACCTGGGAATGTTGCATTTGATCAACTAAAGTGGGATGTGCGCGTGCTCGGGGTTCAGGGCGTGACAAATTATATAAAGTCAGAAATTGATTTTGGCTAATCCTTTGACTATACATCAAGGGGAATAGGACAAGCAAATTGAAGAAAATCAACAACGACGGTTTCCCAACCTATATTATTAGCGATCCCATGAGTTAGGTTCCTATGAGTAATAATAAATCATTTGTTGATCTAGTGCACTATTAAAACAATTGTGTCCCGCCTATGATGAAAGTAGTGCAAAATTGCAAGGAAAAAGAGTTTGAGTTAAGTTCTTAACAAAATTTCATAGCTATTGTTGGTGGTGTATTAAGCTACAGAGTATACTTGATGAAATCACCAATATAAGTGTAAAGTGAGGCCACTTTTATGAGGATTATTGGCGATAATCTTTAGAACACTTATGAATAAATCATGCACACGCATGGCCTATTAGCACAAAATCGCATTAAACAACAAAGTTTGTGGAAGTGTAATGTCATTGGTGAAAATTATAATTTACAAAAAGAAATTCTTGACTTATGGAAGTTTCAAACTTCACCAATGATTTCATGAATTATATTTCATTCTTTTTAAGATTGGCTCTTAACCTAACAAGCACCAGTTCCGATGCATTACTCTCCAATAACCCAGTGTTATTCTATTTTTTCTTTTTAGCAGTTGTCAAATATTTACTAGAAATTATGACCATTATTAAAGTCATCATTTTTTAAAGGGTTTTACAATGGCCATATAACGGCTTTCTAATGGTCGTATAACAGTCAGGCTTTATAACTTTTGATTTATTACATCATAAACTCTTCATTACTTTATAACGGTCATTCTTTTAATTACCAATTGATTTATGACATTCTCCTAACGACTCTCTCTTTCGCTTGTTTAAATATAAATTAAACTTCAAACCACAATATTTGAATATACAATATGTTCTCATATCTTTCCTTTTCTTTTTACTAGGTTATACACATAAGTTGTTCTGTTTCCTTCTAATATTCAATGTGTAATATAGAAGAATGTCTGTTATATCTTAGGAGGATAGCCGCTGAAATCTTACGTACCGAGTTTCATACATCGAGGGACGGAATTATCCTTAAGAACAGTACTTGCACGCCTCAGACATTTGTTTTATTTTCTAATCTTTTGCAATGCATTTCCAATAATAATTATTATTTTATGTATTCTAATTTTTTTTTCTAACATAGACCATATTGTGGCACAAGTAAAATGAAATAGTCCATCTCAAATGCTAAGTGTACAACATTACATCTTTCGGAACAACGCAGAGGCATTACTGTATGATGACTATCTCTTACTCTTGCCACACACAAAATCCTTAACATTTCATGAATGATGTGTACTGCATGATTCATACCGTGTCTAGATGATATTGAATGAGCCATACAAATGCAATTGTATGGAAACTGTTGAAAATTACAAGAAACTTCATTTCTAAACGCATTTTTCAAAGTTTTCTTCAGACAAAGTCTCCGACTTTTTCTCTTTTCATATGGAGATACTTCTTAGAATCCAGTTGGAGACTCTGACCATCTAAATTGGATTAGAGAGGGAGAGTCCAGTTGACGACTCCCTCTGCAACTCATTTGTCTGTAACCTCATTTGCATCCTGCTGAACTTAGAGACAACATTTTGAGAAAGATAGAATCCTTTTGAAACAACAGCTTATTCCTCCAATCGAGTAGGTACTTGCAGACTAATCTCAACATAAAGTCCCATTCAGAGTTGTAGTGTTCGAAGCAAAGAAGTTCTCATGAACTAACTTAACACTGGTTTCTCACTGAAGAACAATTCCTCAAGCATTGAAGGAAAGATTCAAGCTTTCTTTCGTAGATCTGACAAGCTGAGTATTCCGACAGAGTTTCTCGCAAATTGTGCTTCATTTGTTACGTGCAACCAGCCCCGTGATTTTTCTTACCCTCTGAGGACGGGTCTTTGATAGTAGGCATCTATTAGATGCACTCTTTGAAGGTTTAAGTTTAGCTCTTAAGCTCCGTTTATGAAAAATATTTTTCTAAAAAAGATCACTTATATCATTTAAAATAATTAGTTAAGGAAAAATGTTGTCATAATCGATAATAATTTATATTTAAACATTTTTGTAAACAATAAAGATAATTTTTATCAACCAACCGTGGCTAGCTGTGTTGGTTGAGAGTCTCTCCTTCATAGCCGAGATCGAGAATTCAAAATCCGTAGTTGCTAACGTTGTAAGTGGGGAGCCATGGTGTTAGGGTCCTATGCTAGTCTCCCCTGAGATAAAGGAGCCTGGCCCTTCGGTACCGTCTGGGCACCAGGGGGGAGGGGCGTGGTGGAGTCCTCGGTTATCAAAAAAAAAATTAAAAAGAAGATAATTTTTATCTATTTTTGTTAGCAATGCAAATGATCATTTTTTAGGAAAATGTTTTTCAAATTATTTATTTTTAGCGAAATAAATAGAACATTAGAGTCTTTTAATAGCAGTTCTATGCTGCAACGTTGTGAATGTGCTAACACCAATCTTGTGCCCTAGTATGCAAAAATTCCCCATCTCCATTTTGTTTGGCTTTATTTATGGCTGTAAAAACTTGGACTGTTATTTATTATAGCCTTTTTCATTGAAGCGTCCATGATATAGATTGTTATGCCGTCTGCTCTAGGCGATGTCATTATTTCTCCGAGAAGGAATGGGAGTCATGTCACTGATTCCATTCTTGTAACTCTTCCTTTCTATTATTAGCGAAGTACGTTCCGTAGTCTATATACTTTTTATGTATTATTTTGAGTAATGAATATAATCTTTTTTTGTCAAAAAAAAACAAAAACAAAAAAGTGGGAGTGGGTCCTATAATGCAGCCCTTCATTCGGAGTCCATTCGGAGTCCACGGAAGCCTCAAATCTTGTTCCGCTTCTGTTTTTATTGTGCTCTAATAATACGTGCCAAAAAAAAAATACTGAAATTGATTAGAATTGTTGCTACAAGGACCTGATTATATAATTTAAACAAATTCCAAGATTTAATTAGGTAAATTAACAGTGTAATGATTAAATTGAAAAAGTACATAAGTTCGGTATTAAATAATAGAATTTACCAAAAACAACTTACCATGAACTCTAGTATTTGTCAATAATGACTAGAAATTACCGAAGGAGTATACTTACGGCGATAGCTAGTGGTAAATTTATTTTTTAGTGAAGAAGGTTACGAACTCATTTAAGGCCTTATTTATTAATAGAAATTTTTGTCTTATCAAGTGACCTGAATGTTAAATATTTTACTCAATAAATTAGAGTAATTGGTAAGTAGACTTTAAAATGGGCCCGGCGCCAGAAGGGCCCACCCAGATTCGGCCCGACCCATAAGGGCCGTCCGAAATGTATATTTGTGGGCCTGCGCAAGGGCCTCCATTTATTAGGTCTTGCCCGGTCCGTTTGGGACCGAGCCAGGCCCACCCAGCCCGCACACTTCTACATCATTCTTTGTTGATGCATCTTCGTTGGCACCTCGCAGCGTTGCTGAGGTGAGGTTGCAACCCTCCCTCGCCACTACGTGCTCCGCCGTGTTAGTCGTGGCTCGCCGCCAGCTGCCAATTGAAGGTGGGCACGTGGAGATCGGAGTACCCAATGAGTCTAAGCATCCAAGCGTCTTCATGTTAAAATAAAGAAGAAAAAAGCGAGTCTTGGTCTTCTTAAATCCGGGACTTATGCTAATTAGTTGAGTAGATCAAATTTGCTCTTTCGCTTTTCCTCTTGTTCGTTTCAGTTTCCTTTTTGTTTTGGCAATCTCACTTTATTCTCATCTGAAAGTTAATATTTTAGAAATTATATACCATTGGCACAAAACAAGGAAGTACATGAGAGAGAGAGAGACAGGGAGAACACGCGTGTGAGGGGCTCTAGCGAAGGTGTTACTTTGCTACACATTCGAAACGAAGATGTCTCGATCGTAATGTCTAACAAAATTTCAATGAGCAATTTTGAATTTAAATATGATGTCACGCCATGCCGGAACAATTATGTAATCAAAGCATTGAGTGTTCGGACTTCTTAAAAGGACCCGATTGATTTCACTAAATCGTAATTATTCATTTTCCTTCTATCACAGTAATCATTCGCTAACCTAAAAATTGAAGCTCAAGAGCTCAATTGGCCAAAAAAAAAAAAAATAATAGCTTAGAGACTCAGTTGAACGTTTTCCCTCTATAACTCTTTTTATACGGTAGACTTTCTATCTTAGTACAATATTTACTTATAGAGTCACTTTTTGTTTGCTAGAAAACTCAAGTTTAACCACTTTTAGATTTAATGCCAAGCTTGTTGTGACCATGCTATGTTAGTTATAAAAATGCCCTGCTTTGGTTTAATTGGCTCTAACCATTCAATAGGTTGATGACATGTCAGCTCCATTTGGTTAGGCTCGAGACCCCAATGCTCGTACTTGGATCCCGGCGCCCAAGCTCAGGTCCATCGAAAGTGGATTGGGGTCCACGGAGACCAGGTCTGGGAACATAGAGGCCAGGTGGACCATATTTTAATACTAAATGTACATTTTCCTCTGTTAATCAACAAATGCGAGTTGAGGGCCCATCGCACGTTTTCATGTAAATGTAGTGCTACACTCAAATGTTTCTCAAGAAGCAGCATTAACCAGCTAGGCAAATTCAGTCTCATGTTTCACTGCACAAGAAGATGATGCACAATGAAACACAAAAGAATTGCTTTTAGTTCAAGCTCCTAAAGTCTCGTCTTGTCGAGATCCTCTCTATCACCTGGGTAGAGCTCTTCATCGTTCCTCCTCTTCTATAGCCTCCTGTTGATCTTCCTGCCATGTCGATGGTTCTCTATCATCCTTCTCTTCCTCTCGCCTTACATCCACCTAAATCGCTACCCATTTCTTACTTTTTCCTCTTTCTCTTCACTTATCTACTCTTGCATGTCGATATTATCGAAGCTACCAACTTCCCTCTGTTGATTAGTTCCACTATTTCATCGATGGCCCTTGACGATGACCCGGATGCATCCAGAATTGCTGCACTTTGTCATAAACTTGGTCGATTAAGTACGGAAAAAGAGATTGCGAGTTGCGAGTTGAACCCACACCTGGTGCGGTTGAGGAATGTAAGCTTCGTTAATCGGTAAAGTCCCCTCCAACCCTTCCTTTAATTTTCCGGCTTTTCGGTCGGTCTTGAAGAGGGCCTGGAGGTTGGACCATGCAGAAATCATACGAAAGAAGCAGGACTGTATTTAGCAAAATTCAAGTCTCAAGCTGAAAAACAGCGAATTCTTGACACTGGACCTTGGCAATTCTCAGGACATCTTATCAATTTTAAACCCTGGATTGCTAACACCCCTCTACACAGCTATGACTTTTCAACATGCGCATTTTGGGTTCGAGATAATTGGGTTACCTTTGGAATGTAGTACTGCTGAAATGATTCGCACTTTGTTAGTACGGTTAGCCCCGTTTTGCAAGTTAAATGCGAGTTCGCCTCGGTTTACGCCTTGAAAGCTTGTCGTGCTCGTGTTGAATTGGATTTATCTACACCACTTGAAGGTAGGGCGGCTAATTAAACTTAACAATCAAACTCGTGGTTGGATTTTAGGTATGAAAGGTTACCTCACTACTTGCGCTATTCCTGCGGACGTCTGGGCCATTACACGGATTCTTGTCCCTTCATTCCTTTTGAGGAAAACATGATAACCGAGGCTGATAAAACTCCCTATGGGCCATGGTTAAAAGCGAAGTACGAAATGTAGCCCTTACGGCAATGTTACTATGGTTCATCATGTATGGAGGAGGAGAATGAAGAATTCATACCGAAACTCCTCCCACGGTTCACACCCTTCCACTTCTTCTACCGCCATTCTGTTATAACATCTTCTCCACAGGAATCTACTCCACTTGATCCACAGCCCAGAAATTATTCCTCTAACATGCCTCCACCTGAGAAACACACTGTAACCACTGCTCTCATTCCAGCTACAGAGAAACTGAAAGGAGTGCAATGGCCACCATCAACTCATCGGGCCAAAAAAGGGAAAAGTATTCGACCGATTAGTAAGATCGATCCCGCGAAGAAACCCGGCGTTACTCTCCTTATACCTTACCGGAAGAACCTCTTGGACTGTATGACGACTCTTCCTTGTTAGACACACCCATCATGGAGGCTTCGAAGAACTTCGCGGGCGACGGTGGCTGGCCCTAAACAGTCACCCAATCAACGATGAAAATCATAAGTTGGAACTGTCAGGGTTTGGGCAATCCCCTGACAGTCCTATCTCTAAAAGCCCTTTTGGCTAAGGAAAAGCCTGACCTGCTTTTTTTGATGGAGATAAAAAATGTTGATGATGTTATCCTTCGCTTGAAAAAATCCTCTGGTTTTTGCATCACGGGTTGGTTAGCCCCGTTGGTTCGGCGGGGGATTAGCTATTTTTTGGAATGCGGGGCTTTCTCGTCGGATTTCTCCTCCTCTCGCATTTTTGGACTTCACTTGTCTGGATATCTCCGATGCTCGGTCTATGAGGATTACTTGTCTTCATGCTCCTGCAGTTTTTCAACACCGTCGGCATCTTTGCGTAGACTTTACGTCGGTTCAGCAGCTTCTCTGTCTTACCTTGGTTATCTTTGTGGTGACTTTAATGAAATATTACATAGATGGGAGAAAATAGGAACCCGTCCACCGACTCTTACCGCATTGATTCTTTCCGTGAGCTTCTTAATGATTGCCGGTTGTTGGATTTACCTTCTCATGGCTGTGCTTATACGTGGTCCAATAATAGAGCTGGCGATGCTTTGGTGAAGGAGAGATTGGATCGAGCAATTTGCACTGCTGAATGGCGTGTCGCATACCCGAATGCTCAAGTGTTTGCTATGCCTGCAATAGGTTCCGATCACAGCCCTCTAGTTATTAACACCACCCCCGGTTTGAGTCGACGAAAGAAACACTTTACCTTTGAAGCTTTCTGGAACCAAGACCCTGGATGTCAATCGGTTGTTAACACCTCCTGGCACTCAACTGCGACAAGGGATTCTTCTCTTCCCGTAAAGCTACGTGCAGTCACCACAGCTTTGTCTACTTGGAGTCGCCAGGTTTTCTCTCATAACAGGCACCAGGCCATTGAATTAGAACATCGATTCTGATTTTATCAAACCAGCATCCTACTATACTTGAATCAATCTCAGCAACAAAAGATTAAACTTGAACTTCAGCAAACATGGCAGAGGGAAGAGCAATATTGGGCGATGCGATCTAGGATCAACGGTTACAATGGGGAGATCGTAACACTAAGTTCTTTCATGCTACCACTATTCAACGACGGCATCGCAATCAAATTAGTATGTTGAGGAATGAATCTCGGGAATGGGTCGGGGATATTGAACACATTAAAGAAATGACCACTAACTACTTCTCACAGCTTTATACTACCTCTGGCCTAGACCTTATGCACAGATTTTAGACCAATGTCCACACATGATTGATGCAACAATGAATGCAACTCTCCTAGCTCAACCCACCCTTGAAGAAGTTCAAGTTGCTACCTTTCAATTAGGTGCTTCCAAGGCACCAGGCCCGGATGGTTTAAGTGGCTTATTTTATCAATCACATTGGGAAATTCTCAAAGTTGATATACACAGAGCAGTTCTTCAGTTCTTTTCTTCTGGTATACTACCTCCATCTTTAAACAAAACTGCTATCACTCTAATTCCTAAAACCCCAAACCCGGAAAGCTTGGATCGGTATCGCCCTATTAGTCTCTCGTAACTATGCCTATAAAATCTTTTCTAAGGTGCTGGCTAATCGCTTGAAACCATTGCTGCCTCTGCTGATTCGAAGAACGAGTGCGTTCGTTGCTGCGACAAATTCAAGACAATGTTCTAATTGTACAGGAAGTTATTCATCAGCTCAAGACACGGAAAAGTAGGTGTCATTTTAAAGCAATACTCAAGTTAGATATGCAGAAAGCTTATGACCGTGTTGAATGGGATTTTCTTCGCGCTTATTTACTTCACTTGGGCTTCCATTCTCATTGGGTTAATCTTATTATGCAGTGCATTTCCACGCCATCTTTCTCAATTAAAATGAATGGGGAATTTTTACCGACTTTCCACCCAACCCGTGGTCTGAGGCAGGGAGATCCTCTTTCCCCTTACTTGTTCATCATTGTCGCAAATCTTTTATCTTTCCTAATTATGAATGCTATGAATATGGGCTCGCTCACGGGAATCCAACCGAATCAATGGTGTCCTACTCTATCGCACCTCTTTTTCGCCGACGATGCGTGTTTTTTCTTAATGGTACCTTGCTGGAGTGTCGAATCTTTCCAATATATTGAATCAATATTGCTTGGCTTCGGGACAAATGATCAATCGAAACAAGTCTCGGTGTTTTCTTTAGTCCTTCTTGCCCTACATCTCTCCAGGAAAATCTCGCAGTGCATTACGGGTACCAATTTTACAGCGCTGTGGGAAGTACCTAGGCATTCCTACCGACTAGGGAAGATCTAAAAAGGATATGTTTTCCTGGCTGTTGACTAGAGTTCATTTGAAATTAGAAGGATGGAAGGAGAAACTCGTGTCAAAGGGTGGAAAAGAGGTTTTATTAAAGACAGTTATTCAATCTATCCCTCAATACGCAATGTCTGTGTTTAAGATTCCCATATCATTATGTAAAGTTATTGAGAAAAGAATGGCAAAATTCTGGTGGAGTAATGATACAAGTAGATCTGGAATTCCTTGGCAGAGTTGGAAAAATCTTCAGCAAAGAAAAGAGCTAGGTGGATTGGGTTTTCGTGATCTGGTGAGTTTTAATCATGCTATGCTTGGTAAGCAAGCTTGGCGTCTATTGCATCAACCATTATCATTATGGAGTAAGTTTTTTAAGGGTTTATATTATCATTCTTCCACTTTTTTAAAAGCAAACAAAGGCATTCGGCCCTCATGGGGTTGGCGAGCTTATTATGTGGGAGGAATGCAATTTTACCACACATCACTTGGTCTCGTGGGAGATGGAACATGTATTAATATTAGAGAAGATCGCTGGCTTCCTATGGGAATTCTCGGTGGACCTAGAGCCCCGTGAACCTACACTAGTAGCTGATCTTATTGACCAGACCACCAGTTCATGGAAGGTTGATTTATTACACAGCATTTTCGACAAGCCCATCATTCAACAGATCACGACATTCCAATTCGACCTAACTTCACTTCGATGCACTTATATGGACAGCAACTAAACAGGGAGTTTACACGGTCAAATCAGCATATCACGCAATCCATCGACACAATTAAGTACGATCACTGCAATGCGTCTACTTCGTATCAACTTCCTACCTGGTTATGGCGTAATCTCCGGAAGATGCCTGCTGCACCTAAGCTCCGAGTCTTTCTCGGTCACTTTGTAGTAATGCTTTGGCGACGCGAGAAAACCTGCATCGCAGACATATATTAGACAATCCTTGTTGCACTTTATGCAAAAGTAAGAATCCGAGAAACATTAGAGCATTTGTTCTTACTCGTTCATGGACTCAAAGGGTGTGGAATCACTCACAGATTGGGATTTCAGTCCTTCCAACTCGCATTCAGCGTCTGGACTCATGGATTGTGACAACGATTGGCGACGGCCATCGCTTAACCCGGCTGGCCTTCATTACTAACATTCTGTGGCAGATCTGGCGTGCTCGGAATGCCTTTGTCTTCCGCGGTTCTTATCCCAATCCAAAGCAGGTCGTAGAGGCGGCACTGACTCACGCCCAAGTTGATCGCTTATCTTCATCTCCCTCTCTGCATCAAAGGAGTTCCATTAGAAATAGATCCCATCTATGGCGTCCTCCAGATCTCGGAGTTTTGAAGGTCAATCTCGATGGTTCTTTCCATCAAGGGAGAAATTATGGTACGATTGCTTGTATTTGCGGGGATCATCAAGGTAGACTTACCGATGGCTTCTCCGTAGGTGTCGTGGCTGTCTCTACTCTCCAGGTCGAGATTCAAGCCCTCTCTTACTCGCTTCGTCACCTATTGCAGCAAGGCCTTCAAACTGCAGCACTAATCGTTGAATCAGATAACCTCACTATTGTGGAAACGCTGAATCGTCGCTCCCAGCCGCCATGGCGCAATCGATCTCTCTTCGCCGAAGCTGCTTTCCTTCTAACCCTATTTCCCAATCTCAAGTTAGGGTTTTGCTGTAGAGAGGCGAATCGGTTGCTTGACCCGGGCTTGCAAGGCCCATACGGGCACATCTTTGTCTGATAATTGGGCCATTCGTCTGCCCTCTCCTCTTTTCAATCTTTTATGCGCGGACGCTCTTGCCGCGGGTTGTAAGGGTTTTTCGTAGTAATGAAAGTCGACCTTTCGTTCAAAAAAAAAAAAAAAAGAAGATGATGCACAATAAAACTTCTTCATTTTGATGATCACAAACACACTAATTCTCTCTCCTCCTTACACTTCGTTTCGCTCCCTTGTAGTACTCTCAGAGAGAGAAAGAGAGAGCGTGTGCCAGAGCGAGCTAAAAAGCAAAATAGTTACACATATGAAGATGACCCATAGAATCAACCTAATAATATGCATACTATAAAACGTGTCACGGTACTAATAAATAACAAAATACGAAGAAAGAATAAATATGAGTGTTTTGGCAGCAAAACTCAATAAAATGTTTCACTAAATATGTTCTCCTTCACTTAGAAAATCTCAATCCATACTTCTAGAAGATTTGCGCTCTTCATCATGAGTGCATTTCCAAATTTTTCATTCTCAATTAGATAATCAAAAACTGATACAAACATAACTCCATCATATCCATTCACTGTGCTTCCCAGGGCATCACTGCTCGTAAGGGTAAACCCTCAAATCAATATTACCAAAAGAGAATCGAGTCCAATGTACTTTCAACAAAATTAACTAATAAGAATGCACTTCACCAGGATATCACATAATATAGCATTAGATCGTGAAAACTCTCTCAAAATGGAGGTTCGTGACAGAGTGGAACATGTCCCGATCGGGTTGCATGAACTCTCCCAGGAAGACGCTGTTTTATGCACCTGCTGCTGTGTGGATGGTATGCGAGGCAGGGTCTTTTGGGACCAAAATATTGCGGTTTGTTTCGAGCTGTTTGCTGGAACATCATTCGGACAAAATAACTAAGTAAGAGTATATAAGAGACACATAATCGAAATAAGACTTTTTTCTTCTTCTTTTTTTTTTTTTTTTTGGTGAAAATCGAAATGAGACTTCATGTCCATGTAATGTAAAAATTACCAAGGCTACTTTAAACGAAGAGGCCAGACTTACCAGTACAGCGCATCGGTACCATGGCTCATGCGAGCAATGCAACCGTTATCCGGGAAGTTCGTGGCCACCAACGCATCAAGTGTCGTGTTAATTCGGCCCTATCGTCCAAACCGGCTCTGAGCGTCTCCGATATACACTGCACGTCCACCTTAAAGCCATCTAAGCCTATCCACCAAGAAGCCACTTTGTGTGAGAGGTGGGTTAAGAGAAAATGATTTCCTTTTCTTTTCCCTTTTTTTTTCAGTGTGGAAATCATTTTTCGTACCTTAAAAGTGTCTTTTTCGTTGACTGAATCTTTTTCTTGACTGATCTGTTTTCCGTGTATCAAACGCCAAAAATATGGACAACTTTTTCTTGACATTTATTTTTTGCAAAACAAATAGAATTATACTATAGTGATCTTTTTTGGTGTAGCTTTTTTTGTCACGATTTTCCTGTAATTTTGCCACCTGGTGGAGACGACCATTTGTCTACTTAATTTATATTATTATGATGAAGCTTGATGTGATTTTTCTTTTAAAAATAAATGATGGCATTTCTTTACTCGGTAATCATAATTAAGTTAGCATAAGAAAATAAAAAAGTAGAAGAAAAATTGCCAGTTGTTGGGAGGAGAAAGTGTCAGTGTCAACTTCTCATAGAGCACTACGGACCGCGACGCATTTATTTAATTAAACTAGATAAGATTAGACTGAGCTATTGTGTAATGTGCAAGATGTGCATATCATCTCTAGAGGTGAACAGGAAGAACTGATAAAAAGCTGGTTAATTGGTTGAGAAGAGACAATAAAGAATGGGAAGGACAGAGGATAAATGTAATTACAGCAAAGTAAGCCTGAAATGGGAAAGAGTGCCACTTTCAAGTAAACATACCCATCCACCTTCAAGATAGACAAGGTTTGGATTTCCGACACCATTTGCAGTACATATCAAAGTCACAGGACACGCCTAACATTGAGCATGCGAACAACGCGAAGGCAACTGTTTGGCACATTAGGCAAACCTTGCAGCAAGTTAAAATGACTTACGCTCAAGTATCACAACTTATGTAGTTTTGATAGGACAGGTAACCTTTTTATAGAGCTCAAGTTATCAAATTTTAATACTTGCAGTGATTCAGATTGATTTACGAACAAACTTAATAACTTGCGTAGTTTTGATTGTTTAGTTAACCTTTCTATGGAACTGCATTCATCAATAAAAATAATTTATAGACTCAATTGAATATTTTATAAAAGTCTGAGATCTATTGGTGCCTCTATCCCCTCTTTTTATATCCTAGAATTTCTATCCTAAGTTGAGTTTAACCTCTCTTAGCTTCTACCGTGAATTTGTTACGACCATGCTACGTCATCTTTATAAATCCTCCACTTTAGTTCAATCTTCTCTTACCTTTGAATTGATATACATCAATGATATTTTTTGTGTAGCTTTCTTTTGTTATGATTTTCCTCTAATCTTATCATCTGATGGAGACAAAGGTTCTATCTCCTCATTTAATACGACTATGGTGGAGCTTGACTTAATTTTTATTTAAAAAAAAAATTGGTGGCATTTCTCCACTGTTAATCACAATTAAGTTAGCCTAAGAAAAGGGGGAAAATAAGAAGAAAAATCGCCATGTGTTCAGCGGAGAAAGTGTCAATGTCAACTTCTCATAAAGCCCTACGAGTATGCACCACTACGCATTTTATCTAACTGAACAATATAAGATAAGACAATGAAATAAAGAAATGGGAAAGAGTGAAAAATGGGGATATGATATGAATCTTTAGAGTAAACAGGAGGAACTGAAAAAGAGGTTGGAAGGAGACAAAGTAAGAAAGAAATGGGAAGGGAAAAGACAAATGAAGAAACTAAAGGCAAAGTACGCATGAATTGGGAACGAGTACCGTGTCACCTCCACATAGCTCGCCTCCTTGCGCAGAGGCCCGGGTTTGACTTCCGACACAAGCTGCAATATGGGTCAACGTCACCAGACTCGCCTAACAGTGGGCATGCATGAATAACGGGACGCCATCCGTTTGGTACAGCACCTTGCAGTGATTCACAGTGAGACAGTTCCGTTGACCGCAGCCTTCTATGTTTTGATAGCTCGGGTGAACTTTCCGTGGACCTCCAATCCCCAATTGACAAAAGCGAGTTTGGTAAATCAGGCAAACACCGCAGTAATCTACAGTCTTCTACACGCAGCCTCCTCAACTTATATAGTTTCGATAGTTTAGGTAACCGTTCTATCGAGTTACCTGTCATAATATGTAATTCCTTCAGCGAATCCATTTCTTCCAAATATCGAATCTCGATTAATTGAGGACCCTCCCAAATTGTTAGCTCTTTGAGCCTCTCTAAACTTGATAGATCCAATATCACCAGCGACTTACAGTGATACACATCCAAATGATGGAGACACTCTAGCTGTTCAATAACGATCTCTCTTGAACTGCATTTACCGAGTGTTAACTTGGACAAATATCTCAATTCGGAAAGGAGTGGTTGTACCATCGGTGACTTGACACCCGTTAATACCAAACTATGAAGACCTAAAGGAAGCCTTGGGATAGATTGAGGATCATCACAACATAATGAAAATGACGAAAGCTGAGGAGGCAATATGAGAGATTGAGGATCATCACCAGATATGTGTAAATCTGAAAGCTTAGGAGGCCATGTCATGTCCATATTTCTACTACCATGGTATGCTAACGTTTCAAGATTCTCCAACATCCCAATGGTCTTTGGTAGCTCTCTTAACTTACTCCATTTCATATCTAAGTGCTCCAGCATTTTAAGGTATCCAATGGAATTGGGTAACTCTCTTATCGTGCTACATAACATATATAAGAACTTCAATCTTTTAAGATATCCAATTGAAGCAGGTAGTTCAGTAATCTTTGTACCGCACAAGTCTAATTGGAGTAATGACTCTAGTCCTCCAATGGAGTTTGGTAGCTCCCTTATTTGAGTCCATCCTAGGCTCAAACACTCCAAGATTTTGAGATATCCAATAGAATGGGGTAAATCTTTTATCTTGCTATGTTGCATAGTTAAGAACTTTAGTTTTTTAAGATATCCAATAGAAGCAGGCAGTGCAATAATATTTGAACCCCCCAATCTTAAGTCAAGCAATGATTCTAGCCCTCCAATGGAGTTTGGTAGCCCCCTTATTTTAGTGTCTCCCAAGTCCATTTCTTCCAACATTTTGAGATCTCCAATAGAATCAGGTAACTCTATAATTCTCGTATCATACAAATTCAATCTGAGGAGCGACCTCAATCTCCCAATGGAATCCGGAAGCCTTCTAAGCCGATAACAACGCTCTAAAGACAAGCATGTCAAGCCCGCCATCTCTCCAATAGATGGATGAAGCTCCGGCATACACAACCCTTCTAGCTTTAGACTTGACAAGTTCTTTAGATGGCATATTGCAAAAGGCACTACGCCCAAGTCAAAATGGGGGCTTCTAGACAACTTTGATTGTTGAATTCTGGCTACAATTATTTCCAATCGTTTTAGGCGCTCTAGCTTACCAATAGAACTACCAATTTGTGGCAACTCCGAACAATGTTCAGCAAAAACCAATATCCTCAACTTCAAGCACATTGAGAAGTCGAGTTGTCAAGAGATAGCATCTCATGAGATGTATAACTTGCAAGTCCCGGTTCACCTGCGAAACAAACTACAATTAGAAAAGTAAGGCAAGGGAAATGGCAACAAATGTATATATGTGATGCGAAACCATACCAAGCATGGGCCCCATCCATTCCAATTCTCGGGAATTTCGCTATCCAAAAGCTTGAATACGACTAAGTTCGTAAACATAGATTGACTGCCTGCAAGTGTGAAGGGCAACGATGCCAAGAGAGCCATTTTAAGGGGGTGTTTGGTTCAGCTTTCCCAAGGGGCTTTCAGCCCCGAAAGCCTTGGGAAAAAAAGTTAGTGTTTGGTTCAGCATTTGGAGCCCCCATTCCCCAAATGCTGACCTTTAGAATGCTGAAAGCCCAATGCAGGTGGGGACCTGCTTTGGGCATTTCAGCATTCTCGGCATGCCGGCCCATGGTTTAATGAATTTTCGCCGAATGCCTATTTTACCCTCAATATTTCATTAAAATACCGATTTTACCCTATATTGAACAAAACCCTAACTTTTTTCACGTTTCCTCTCTTTTGCAGCGTTCTCCGTCGACTCTCTTCTCCTCGTCTCTCTCTCCCTGCAACTTTGACTACTCCATCACGATTTGATTCCGAGCACCACTCCATCAAGGCCAAAGTTCGTCGCGACGAGGAGCGAGATCTGATCTTCTACCCTCTTGACGAGCGAGCGAAACCAAGATCCGAGCAATCTGAGCAAAGACTCTTCCTCTGCCTCCCTCTCTCTCTCTCTCTCTCTCTCTCTCTAGAACCGCATCCCTCGCTTTCTCTCTCTTCCTGCCTTGGTGGGTTCCTCGCTCTTCTTCTTGCTGGCTGAGCCGCCGGTTGTCCAGGTATGGATCTTTCTTTCTGTGCTTGCTTGTTTGGTTCATGTGTCGAAATCAAGATCGCTTGTGGTTTCGGTTTATCGCGTGAAGATCTGATTTTGAACACTCCGGCGTTGGTTTTGGTACTTTTTGAGGTTGCCCATGATCGATCGCCTCCTTGTTTTTTGGTGGAATCGGGTGTTGCAACTGCGCGTATGTCGAGGCAGTGGTTGTTTAATCTTTTCGCTTGATGAATTCACTTCGTTCGGCGGGGAACGTTCTGGGTTCTGCTTTCTGAAAGGGTGATATGTATAGGGTCACTGGCGGTCTGTGGTCGCGACCGCTTCGAGTATTCCCTGATCTCGGTGGTGGCGAGTGAGAGGATTTGCTGGGTAGGTCGGCTCTTCGTGTTTCGCGGAGCTGCTCTGGTGTTGTGAGCTAGTGGATGGAGTGTTGTAGAGATTACTACTGATGCACCGTTTTGTATGCTGAGATGTGACAAGTACGAGATTTTGTAAGGGTCAGTCGTGGAGGAGTGTAGGGAATTGAAGAAACTAATGCCCGTTCTGTTTCTTCGCTCTGAATTTTAACTATGGTGGATTGAAGTTGAACCAGAAAATTTATTGTGAAGTTTGGTTTAAAAACAAGTTATGTAGTTGATGGCATTTGACAACTTGATTATGCTAGTATGATAAACGCCATTCTTTTCCATGGGAACTGATACTCCCTGGTATTTTCTGCTGATAGCATAGAGAGAAGAAGCTTATTTACAATTGCGTAGGAAATGCGACTTTTAGCCAGCACAACTTTATGCCCATTTCCTTTGAAGATTCCTTTATCTATTGTGCATATGAAGTTACGATCTTTTTTCGTTTGTTGTTTTATTCTTAAAATGGTGAATTTAATTTTGGGTGTGATTAATTGTTTTGAGAACATCTAACGTTTTGTCCTGATAGGCTTCGAGGAAGAGCTGAGCATCGGGAAAATCAACTTCAAAGCTTTTGATTTGGGAGGCCATCAGTTGACCATGATGATGCAAATGAAGGGGTGGGTGCTTCAAATTCGTATGCATCTCCGGACATGGCACGTTTACGTGATGAAATAACCATAAGTTTACAAAGCCGTTGATGTTTGTAATACTTATTATGACGTATTTCTTTTTTCTTTTTTTGGACATATATGACAATGTTTAATATCATGAAATGACTATTTCTAGTCAAATTTGTATGAGAGGAACTTGATTTTATTTTTCTTAATAAAGACCTCCCTTTTTATATGCGGTGTTTACTAAAAAAAAAATAGCATCCACAATCTGTTGCTTTATCATCTGCCGAATAAGTTCACCTTTTTTTTTTTTGCTATATCATTTTTATCTTTTGACAATCAATAGCCCAAATTTTTATTAATATACCAGGATGATAATTAATTAACGAATATGATTAATATTATAATAATTAGAAAAAAAAAACTATTCAAAGTTGAAAACAAACCTAAAAGAAACATTGGCCAAAAGTTGAGTTTTGCATCTAATCTATAATCAAATTCTTTTATTTTAATTTTTAAATAAATTTACTAATATGTATCTTTTATGTTATTCTCAATATGAAAATATAAAATGTTATATAATCATTGTTTCTTTTTTGTAATTTCAAAAATACTAAAATTTAAAAATTTAATTTAATCACACCAAATGGCTTTTCAAATATATGTTTACCAAACAGTCTTACATTTCCTTAAAGCACTTTTCAGTTATAGTTTACCAAATAGCCTAGCATTTTGAAAAGCCCATTTATCTCAAAGGTATTTGCATTCTGCCAATGGCATTTTTAGAAAGCTGAACCAAACAGCCCCTAAATTTGAGAAAAGATTCTTAAAGTCTCCCACCAAGTTTCCCCTTTCTAATTCCAAAAACCTTAAGCTAGGCAGCCTCGAAAACTCTTCACTTGTAAAGTTGCGATCTTCAGAAAGTCTAGTTAGTTTAAGAGCTATGATGTTCTCTGTTCCCTGACAACATGAAAAGGCATAAGTGAGCTTTCCTACAGTAAAAAAAAAAAAATGCATTCTGTGAGTAAATATTGCATATTCTTGTTCTATAAGTAAAACATTATTGTTTGCTTCTACTTTTAGATTTTAAATGTACGCTATTAATATTTTCTAGATATAAATTTTTGTTACCATCTTCAATCACTCAAAATTAATAAATTTAGTTTTTTATGATGTGCAAAGCAAAAGAACACATTTAGAAATATACTCTAATCGAGCCAATGTTCCCTTGATCGAGAAGACGGAAACTATGAATGAAATTTACCGTTCTAGTCCCCACTACTTGCAATGCAATCTTGGGTTGCCAAAGTCTACTACGCTTCCCAGGAACATTGACGTCTTCTCGTCGAACAATTTCTCTTCCAAGGTCTCTAAGCAAGCCATGCATCAATAGTGTATCATCATCATTGATCTTTATCAAAGACATACCAATGAGGAAATTGATCTCAATTTTTGGGTAAAAGGCCAAAGCTTTCCACATGTAATATGGATAGATTCTTTCTTCACCGATATAGTAACAAGCAATATCAAGAAAAATTTATCTCTGTTCTTCGTTTAGCATTTCAATGCTAATCTTTAATTTGTCATAGATATGTTGCTCAGGAATCGACTCTAATTTCTTCAACATATCTTTCCAAATTGTTTTTTTTTTTTTTTTGCGATAAAGAGAACAACCAATAACTTTAAGAGCCAAAGGAAGCCCACCAGTCATGCGAGTAATATGGCGAGAAATATCATCGTAGTCACGTGGAGGGGAATCCATTCCGAAAGCATGCTTGCTAAAAAAGTTGAAGGGCATGGTGATAAAGCAATTCTGTCATTTGATAAATTTTATACTCTTCGATTGCCAAATTGTTGGTGTCTCTCGTTGTAATAATGATTCTGCTCCCCAGACCAAACCAATTACCCTTCGCTGCAAGCATAGAGAGTTGGTCCCACTCATATAGATCATCAAGAACAATAAGTACCTTTTTGTGGCGAAATCTCCTTTTAATCTGGTTAATCCCTATATCAGAGTCAAAAATCTCCACTGGTGTGGAGTTGAGAATTTCTGACAATAATTGCTTTTGTAATTGGACAATTTTGCCATCCTTTGCAGCTTCTTGAACACCCAAAAGGAAGCTACACCCATCAAACCGACCAGAAATTTGGTTAAAGACAACTTTAGCAAGAGTCGTCTTACCAATGCCGCCCATGCCATGGATTATTAGATAGCGTACATCAGGAGAACCTTCATCTAATAGGTGCATGACATCTTCAACACAATCTTGAATTCCGACTAAATGATCGGGTAGAATTTTTTTCTCTTTTATTCATTTTGATCAAAACTTCAGCGACGATTGATCTAATGAGTTTACCTTGGCTGTCATATTTGATACGAAGAGTTTAGTCAGATCTATCGCAGAAAGAATATTAAACTATCAAGGTTAGAAATATTAGAAGTTAAACACAAACCAGCTAAGGGAGAGGGGGTGGAGACTGGGCGACTGGCCCCCTCCCAAAGATTTTTCTTTATATACTCTACGGATAAGTAGGAAAAAGTCAATTGTAAGTAAATTGCACCCCCCCCCCCCACCCCCAGCAAAAACAAAAAACAAAGAAGCTGGAAAAAGAAATATTAATTTTACAAAAGCTCTAACTCTTTCTTTACAAAGAAAAAATATATCAATCAAAATCCATGTGAATGTACTTAAAATGAGTTGCAATTTTGTAAGTTTATAAATGTTAAACTTTACAAAAGATGCTTCCTCCTCCATAAAATTGTAAAAACCGAAACCCGTGGACTTTCTTCCTTTAAATATGCAAAGGATTTGTTTTTTCATTTTTGATTGCTCAAATATGGTGAGTGCTCTCTTTTTCTAGTTTTGCATGGTTTAAAATAGTAATAGCTAGAACAATTGCTTTCTTGTTTCAAATCCTACACAAATTGGATTTAGAAGTTAAGAAAAAGTATTTCTAGTCTATCTAAAAGATGATAATCAAATAATTAATTCAAAATTGATTTGTCATGTCTTTCTAGAGAAAGTATCTAGTTTTGACTGGAATTGACCGTTTATTTGATTGAGTGGATGTGTAGTTAGCAGTAATCAAATATGTGTGAATTCAATGATAATTAGATGAAAGAGAGAGCAATGGGTAGTTTTAACTTTTGATGCCAGGATGAGTATTATTAATATCAATTAAATATCTAAATCAACGAAAAAAAAACTGAAACCTTACCCTGTATCCTTGAGATCCCATCCTTTGATATGAGCGACCTCCATCAGAGCCTCCTTCCATTGCTGCACTAGATTGCTGCCGAACTTCTGCTCATGTTTTTGCAAAGCATCGTGGTATAGCCTGGTTTTGAGTTTGACATCGTCAGGATCCACGTCGAAGAAAATCGGTAGGATCATTGCGTTGTCATCTCTATTTCTCAAGCAGTCCACCTTGAATGCAAGTTCGTGAAGACACCACGCACTAGACGCATAATTTTTAGAGAAGATGGGCATAAAGATTGTGGAGTTCTTAATTGCACGCTCTAGTTCGCCTTTCATCACTTCACCTTTTCTAATCTCTTCGTCGTCTCTGAAAACATGAATCTCAGCTCCATCCATGGAGTGATAGAGGCAATCAGTAAAATTCCGGCGAGCGTCGGGCCCTCTAAAATTCAAGAACACATCAAATTCAGCCCCTAGTGACAACTTGACATCATCTCTATCGGTCATGATCGCCGCTTTTCCATGCGATGAGTCCCTCCTCTTCATCTTCAGGAGCTAAGGTATTATGAGGAGAGATGCAAGGGTAGTGTCTAATAATTGTGATTCCGGAGGATTTATGGACGAGCCAAATGAAGAAATCATAATCCTTTATTTGATGTTGTCTAGGCCAGATTCGTGGAAATTAGGGTAGTTGACTGCCAGTTCCCATTTCCCTCTTTTCTTAAGAGAGAGTTATAGCAATGGGTGGGGACATCGTCGTAAGCATAGATAATATAATTCGAATTCAAAAGGAATAAGGAGTCTGCGTGATAGAGATTCTTTGAAACTAACTTACAACAAGCAGCCAGTCATGTGAGGACAAAAAAGTATCAATCTACGGGAAAAAAAAAAAACATTAAATATAAGGGACCGATTAAATTGAAGAGACGGCACTTCCATTCGCATTTTGTTGTATTCAATGAGTGAGGAGATCATCTGTCCATAATTAAATTAATATAGAGAAAGCATTCATTCATGGATTACATTCTATTTGATTAAGTAAATTATGTTCTATAGAGGCTACATTTCCAATAAAAAAAATTAGGGAAAAATACCAAATACTTCTTTTCAAAGTAAAAAGTTCTAAGATTAAAATTTCTTGTTGGACAAAGAGTTGAAGCCAAACATTTTGTAATAGGCATGAGACTCTTATGGTAATGCCTAGAAACGGTAGAGAAAAAAAAATTCTTTTGTTCCCCTCTTTTCGAAAGTATTATCTTCTTTTTTTCCCCTCTGTGCAATGAGCCAAAGTGTTGTGGGAAGTCTCGCATTGCACATTTTCTTGGTAGGACCGAGAAAATTTCCTGCAATAGAAAATTAAATTGTATGTTAATCTAGTTAATAATATGAGTTTGATTGCACTTCAAAACAGAAAATACATAATTTCGATTGATTCCAGTTTCCGTTGAATTATTAAACTAAGAACTTTCCCTCAGGTCACAACTGAACAAAGGTTATTTGATTTAGAAAGTTAACAATGCACCGATGCTCTACTCCACGCACCACATGCATGCGCGGCCAGTTGTCGCTCGAATCTTCACGAATCACTCTCCATTGACGGTTTCATCAACTTTCAGAGATCTACTGTCCTCAGATCTTACGTTCCTTCAATCAATTTGTTCTGTGAATAATAACTCGTCTAATTTATTCGCACCGTGAATAATAAAGAAGTCTTATTTGAGCTTGAAATTTTTTGATTTGTTTCTAAATACGACTGAACTGTTGTTTTAGAGGTAATTTATAATGGATATTCAATCAATTTTATTCTTTGTTGAACACCAGAATTTCTTTCAAAGTGATTTCCACAAAATCAACCGTAAGAAAACAACTCATTTTTCTTGAAAACAATTTTCTTAAAATTATTTTCCATTGATCAGAAAGTATATCAATTGATTTCACTTCGCATTTTAATTGGTCATATGAGTTTGATTACCCTTCAAAATAGAAAATACCTAACTTCAATTGATTCCACCTCAGGTGTTAATTTATTAATCTAAAATCTTTTGCACGCACTAGATAAATCCAATCCGACATGTTGGGTTAGGTATAGAAAGACACGCATTTGAGTGGGTTAATTAACAAAAAAATTTATCAGCAAGGTGTCCCCATTTCATAAAACGATAGTTTCATAAAAAGTTTAGAAGCTTTTAATTCTGCCACTGTCTCGCGTTATCTTCCCCCATGTCACAACAGGACAAAGGCTCTCTCATTCAGGCAGCTAGCAGTGCACCAGATGCATGAACCCCGTCCCTAATTTCAAACTAAGAAAACAAACAAACAGAAGATGTACTCTAAAATAATACCTACTTGTAAGGCAAGACCAACAGGACCAGTCAATTGACAAAAACGAGGGATGTAACGACAAAACTTGTTCATATGTCAATATGAAAAGATGATGATGTTCTTTTCTTGAATTATCGGACGACACTTTCCTTCACATTTTGTTCTATTCAAGGAGCGAGGACTCCCTCCGTGCATATATAACTGCCCCGTCATTTACGTGAATTTATGATTCCACGAAGGTTCGATGCATGTATTCATCTTTCCAATTTTAAGATAATGAAAGCAATTCAGTCATCTAAATTTAATTAAGTAAAATATGTCATATATAGTTACAGTTCAAATAAGTTTCTAAAGGAAAAATACTACACATTTCTATTTCGAGATTATAATTTCTAAGATAAAATTTTCTTGTTGGACAAAAAGTTCAACTCGAACTCTCCGTGACATATGGGGGATTCCTATGATAGGGTCCAAAGAGATAGCTTAAAGAATTCTTTTTCCCCTCTTTTCAAAGTAATATCTTTGTCGCTACTCGCTAATGATAATAAATTTCCCTCTCACTAAAAATTAAGCACTATTAGCTTGCAAAGATCACTTGTTAAATTATCCAAATATATTTCCTAACTGAATATTATGGTAATCTATTATGTAATTGATGACCTAATATTTTTGTAATTCTAAAGTGTCAACTAAATGATAAAGGTTCTCTAAATACGATATACAAGCAATAGGAGGCCCAAGCTAATTGGTTGTTTGTTGATTGAGTCATAAATATTTTTAAAGAATATGTAACTCACCTAAGCTCCCTGCCAGTGACATTAACTCATTGCAAATATCATGTCCTTTTAGTTATTAACAAAATTAAAATTTACTTTGACAATAATTAGGAAATATGACACTTAAGTTTCATCTAAAATTGAGTGAGACACTTGATTATGAGATTCTATTATAACATAGAATTAAAAAAAAAAATCATAGCTTTATGTGACTCAAGAAAAAGTTCAAAATCATATGGTTTGGGTTTTTCCTATCAGTCTAGGTAAATTTTACACTTTACTTCTTAATTGGTTTCCATAATCAAGTTCTCTATCCAATGATCGATAAGATTTATATGTTTTATATTTTATTGAGGTTAAAATGATGCTTCCTTTCATAAGAATCTCATAGAGTGTGACTGTCCAGTTACTAAAGGTCACACAACTAGGGTGATTAACTTAAAAAAGAAGAAAAAAGGAAAAAGAAAAAAGAAGAGTAACTCTCCACATGAGCTGTGTGTAATTGATTCTATTAGAAGTCCTTGGTTTGTTCTGTCTTCACCGTATAAGATACTATAAAAAAATACTCGTAAATTGACCTTACGAAAATATAGTTTTAGATTCAATTTCACTGTAGTAGCTAAAAGTACTAGTACGAACACCTAGAGGGGGTGAATAGATGTTTAAAATAAACCTCGGAATAAAATAAATTTTGAACAAAGTCTAAATAAGGATCAGTGTCTAATAAGAGAGTCACCAAACTTCTGGTAGATGTTCAGAATCTATTATGCGATAGAACAGACTTCTAAAATAACTTGTAATTGTGCAACAGACTTATATAATGAGAGTTAAGGGAAGAGAATGCTACACGTGAAATTTATAGTGGTTCGGCTTAGATCAAGCCTACATCCACTCTCCCACGCTAATAGATTCCACTATGCAATCAATAGATTACAACTTTGAGTGCAAACACTTAGTGATAGATCACACTATCTCACTAAGTCACTCTTTTGGTATTTCTCTCACGATCACAAACGTTTAAGCTCACTAAAAACAAGTGTATGATCGAAGGTCACTCAGACTTTGAAATTATAAATTCTATGCTTCTCTCTTACTTGCTCATCAGTCCTTGATCTCCTTAAATACTCCTCCACTTCCAAACTAGCCGTTGGACATTATCTAGATGATCGTCTTCAAATCTACCCATTGGATAGATCTGTATCTAGAAAATTTAGTAGCCTTTGAGTGATAGAAGTAGAATCCCAAATTGATTCTGATCGTCCATACAAACAGAATCTTGCTTTCCATAAATAGAGCTTCTTCGTTTAGAAAGTTCTCGTCTTCAATATCTAATTGTCAATCAATTAGATTAAGTCAATCAAATCTATCTTGATGTGAAATCCAAACCAAATCACTAGCCGTTATATGTTTTGGGCTTGTGTTATATTCTATCAAGTTGTCTCGTTCTGAACATGCTTCGTTTTGAATTTATTACATTCCGAACTTGTGTTACGTTATGGACCTTGTCACGTTCTGGATGTAAAGTCTAAGAATATTCTGTCTGAAGTAGAGTCTAAGTGTGTTCTATCTGAAATAGACTTTACAATCTGGACGTAAGTCTGAACATATTCTGCTTCTAAACATATTTAGCCTTAAGATCTGAGCACAATCTAAATAAGTTCAACTTCAGCATAGAGTCTATCTTCCGGTTCTTCCAAATATAAACTTCGACAATATCATTTACATGTTCTATCATTTACATAGTCTATTACTCAACCATTAAACGCATTAGTAATTTTTGATTTATTTTGTCATCTTTAAAACATTATAAGGAATTTCCCTAACAACAGCAAGTTTGATGTAGCTATAAATGATGTAAATCTTAGTCCGGTGTTGTGCACTTTTCATGTGAAATTAATTTCTACAATTTCATTATATAGTTTTCGTGAGGCTAAGTTCACTTTGCTTTTAGTTTGACATGAGGCTTCATCAAGCTATCGTTGATGATATGTAATTGAAAATGAGCAAAATAGCAAATAGGCATTTTTTGCAACAGCGACAAGACTGGTCTCCAGGCAAAGATGCAATGTTTAGATCGCTTTTGCACTTGCGAATAATTGACGAGCCAAATGCTAAAAACAAGGAACATACTTCATGAAAATTGCCGTTGAGGATGTGTATTGGCATAGTTGATGAAGTGCGACTGATAGATTCTAGGGGCCAACAGTATCCTCATTTTTCAAGCGGGTCTTGTCTAGTAGTGCTGTGTTACTGTGTATTCAGATAATAATGTTATATAAAAAAAATTAAAAGGTTTAAATGGCAAGTAACCCGTGATTGCTGGTATATGGAGTTTTCGGAGCTATAATATGGCTCGACGTATGAAAGCTAGAGGAAAAATAAAAAATTGATAGCCTTTGTTGACAAAATATATAGAAGTTTAAAACCTACCCACATTTTATTTCCCAGACGTTCAGCTTTAGTAAGTAATAATATTATCAAACAACGCCTCATGTCTTTTTCTGCTATATATATATAGTACAAAATTGAGAAAAATCCTTTACCAAAAAAAAATATTTTAAACTTTACCAAAAAAAAAATTGAGAAAAATCAGAACTTCTTTTCTTATTGATGAAAGCTCAACGCAAACATATAGTAACCCTAAACGTTTTGTAACAGGCACGAGACTATTATGGTGATGCCTAGAAGGGATAGTGAAAAAAAAAAAAAAAAAAGCTCCTCTTTTCAAAGTATTATCTTTCTTGCCGATGACAATTCATTTCCCTCAAAATAAAATTTATATGCTACTAACTTGCATGATATCATTTGCTAAATTATCCAAATATATTCCTTATTTCAATGGTATGTTAATCTATTAGGTAATTGATAACTCAATACTTTTTTATTCTAAAGTGTCAACTACATAATAAAGGTTCTCAAAAAGCATTATATGCGGTATAGGAAACTTAAGCATTTTGGTTGTTTCTTGATTGAGTCTTATTTGTATTTAATCAATCGAATTCTAAATCTTTTTAGAAAATGTGTAATTGAATCCTAGTCTCCCTGCTGGTGATATTTACTCATCGCAAAATCATGTTCTTTTAGTTCTTAAAAAAATTAGAAATTATTTTGACAATAACCAAGGAATGAAGTGAATAAATTTCATTGAAAACTGAGTGAGAAACTTGATTATGAAACTTTATTCAAAACACAATAAGATTTTTCTCCATAATATTACGTGACTCAAGAAAAAATGAAAATAACATGCTTTGGGTTTTTCCTATCTGTTTTGGTAAAATGTAGGCTTTATTTCTCTATTATTTTCCATAATGAAATTGTCCACTCAATGATCTGTAAGATTCATATGTTTAGTTTCTAATTGTGGTTCAAATGATGCTTCATTTCACAATAAGCTCAAAGAGTACTTCTAGTTATGAAAGGTCACCGGCAGTGATATTAGTACTTGAGTGCATATTAGCCAAAACATACAGGATTCATTTAACGAAAAATAATTTGTTTAGGACTTGATTAATCAACCGTCAAAACATTAGGACTTATACTACACTTGTTCTCACACTAGTGCAATTCATTGAAAGAAGAAGAAGAGCAACTCTCACAGGTACCATGTGTTATCGGTTCAGTAGTAATATCCTTATATATATATAACATTAATAAATGTATACTTCACATTTTATGTCATGAGAAGTCTCTTTCATTGCATTGTGTTATTTTTTGGAAGGGCTTGAAAAATTTCTCACGAAAATTTCTCACCATGAAAATTTATTCCTTCATTCCATAAACAAAATATATAATTTGAATTACTTCCGCGCTTCACGTTCTAATTTATTAATAAACAAGAACATTAACGACAAGAGATACAATAATCATGATCATTTTATTCAACGTTTTTCGTGGAAAATAAGGCTACTAGACTAGCAGGTCCCATCTTCCTATTTCCTCAAGAGAGAAGTTTTGGAAATGATGGGAACGTCATTAAACAATAAGTCATGTCGGGATATGAATAGTATCAATTCGCCAAAAAAAAAAACATGAAACATAAGTGGCTAGTTAAATTCAGGGGACAGCACTTCCATTCACATCTTGTTCTACTCAATGGGTGAGGACCCCATTTGTCCATATCAAATTGCCCGTGGCGTACGTGAATGATCTTTTCAAATTTAAGATAAAGAACGCATTTCATCGTTGATAGACATTCTATTTAATCAAGCAAAATATTTCATATATCGGGTATTAGAATAAAAATTCAATGGAAAAATAAGGAATATTGTTTTCAAGATAACCATTTTGCAAGATGAAGCCATATCATTGGACGAAGAGTTCAAGCCGAATATTCTGTAGGAGACTCTAATAACAGGTTCAAGACTCTTATAGTAACGCCCAAAGGGATTAGCTAAAAAAATTCTTCTTTTTTCTCTTTTCAAAGTATTAGTTTTGTTGCAAATGATAATCACATTTCCATTTAAGTAGGAATAATCATTTGCTAAATTATCCAGATATATTCACTAATTGAATGATATGTTAATATATTATGTAATCGATAACTCAATATTTTTTTACATAAAGTGTCAACTAAAAAATAAAGGGATACTTACCAAAATAATCCTAAAGTTATTGTATGAATACCAATCAGTTATAAACTTGTTAATTGTGCTAATGTAGTCATAAAGTTTTTAACATTTTGCCAATATAGTCTTTGTCCGACTAATTCGAGCCAAAAGATAATGATGCTGACGTCGACTGTCCTACATTATACAATCAATGTTGATATGGACAACTTTTGCAACTTTTTTTTTTAAAAAAAATTATGAATATTTTATTATTTTTGTATTTTTCTTTTCTTTTTCGTTTTTTTGTAGCATAGTTCTTTTTCCTTCAAGGCCAACAGGGCCTCAACAATGGCCGTTGACCCTCGCCGACCGCTGGTTTGCTCACCTCACGAGATTTAAACGAAGTGGCCAGTGAGGGCCGCAGTGACATCACCTCGCCGGATCTGTGTAAGTGGTGCCCGTGGCCAAAGACGGCCGTCAGTGGCCAACGAGAGCTTTGCAATCGGCAAGGACATCATGGCCCACGACCCCGAGTTAAACATCCAGTCGATTTCAATGTTTGCATGCATAGGTATAGGCATACATTCAGTCGGTTTCATCCTATAAGTATCAAACTAACCGACGTGATGTGAAATGAATTCGTTATTCTTAGTTTCCTCATCTATTGATCGCCCACATTTATCCATGATGCAAAACAATTTGATAAGAGATGTCTCCAAAGGAGAAACTGATAATTTTTTTGGTCAACAAAACGAGAGAGAAAATAAAAGGCAACAATGCTCTCACGCTGCGTGGTACACTTGGAAGACGCCGTTGGTACAGAAATCTAAAATGATAGAACTAAACTCACGAATGTGCGAATTCATTCATCAATGGAAGATGCCGAGATTCGCCCAAGAAATTAGGAATACTATCCTCATACGATACAGCTACCTTTGAAGTAGGGAGCGCTATCCTTATTGCCGTATTTGTGGTATCTAATCCTCACTAAAGGGTTGTGTTGACATATTGCATTCACAACCCATGGCCATGTGCAAGAGATTCTCAAGAAATATGCACTTTGGCGCAAACTCATAACAAAAATGTCTAAACAAGCAGCTTCTTCTAATTATAATCAAGAAGTCTCGTAATGGCATGACCAGAATATAAAAATACTAGGTGCATCTTTTTTGAGCAATTATCATGTTGGCATGGAAGAAAATGTATAATCTGTCATCATGCTGATGCTGCAACATACTAGAGACAAAAAAGAAAATTTTAAGTTCCAAAAAAGTTCACAGGAACATTTTCTTCTCTAATATGGATAAGCGTCAACTCAACAAGTGCAAAATCATCTTAATGAATGATAAACTATTGTCGGGTTAATTCAAGAAGAGAAGACCACCAGTGAGAGAGAGAGCTGAAGATCACCAGAGTCCGATAAATTTATCTTGTCAAGCATAATCAGGCATCACTTTTTTCAGGAAAGTAATTGGCTTGGAATCCTCAGGCGCCAGTTGGTCAAATGCAACATAGTTGTGCTCTTCATCATACACATGGCACATCGTCATGATCGTCTTCATGAGTCGCCAATTCCATGTGGCTTCATTTAAGTACTGTGGACGACATGTAAATCAAAATGAGCAGACTAGCAAATGGGCTTTTTTCGACAACAGCGTGCAGTACACTGATCACTCTGCATTTACAAATATTTGAAGCACCAAACGCTAAAATCAAGGAACCATCTCAAGTTTGTCAAGGAACTATCTCAAATTTGCCAAATTTAGTTTCAACTTTATTACTCCCTTCCACTTCAAGCACCGATTACTCATGACAAGAGAACAAGAGGGAACTTGTTCCCAATCATCCTAATCTAGCTGGCCCTTTGAATGCCAGAATAACATACTTGACGAAAACCAGCTCACCTTTCCCCAGTTTTCTTGTATAGACTTGTGAGCCGCACGCAAGTTGTAACTCGAAATCCTTGGTGATATATGATGGGGTATGTGAACATTTATGTGATTGCATAGAATTTCAATCCTGCACAATAGAAGAGCATCACAGTTTGCTTTTTGATCATTCTACTCATCCTTGCACCCAAAGGTCAACTAAGATGAATTTTTAAGATAAAGCAAGCGACAAAATCTTCTTCTAAAGTGTGCAGTCAGCTAAGATAGCTAGTCCGCCCATAACCACATGAACTTGATAATAATTTCATCTTCCACTTTCAAAAATGAAAAAGTTTCTTGATACACATTTTTGCATGGCAATGCCCAGAAGCAATGCCAAATGTGTTAAAGTTTAGAGGTACAAGATCCAATTGCCTAGGGGTGATTAGTTCCCAGTCAAGTATGGTTCCAACAAGGAATTGGACTGGGAGGATCAGTTCCCAAAATTTGGAACCAAGGACCAAAACAGTTGGTACTAGAACCAAGAACCGGATCGAGCCATCAGTCTGGTCCGATCCACTGGAATCGGTAACTTATTTTTTCTCACTACCTTTTTCCCATTACTTTGTTTCCCACCACTTGGAACGGGACCAAGATAGTGTTTAATTCACATTTTATTGATATTTTTGAAGAAATAATAAAACAAAAATTATATTTAGTCAGTCCAATCTGATCCGGGCAGTCCCAGTTCAGGCAGTCCATTTTGCACACCCCTATAATTGCCGCCACCATCATGTCATCAACAGTTCATTTATATCTGAGATGCGAGCAAAAGAGGGCAAGTAATTGAGGAAAATAAAAGTTTACCATTTAGGATAATCGCAGTTGATGGTTCCATTCAGCTGGGCTTGAGCAGCATTCCACTCATTGGAAGATTTGAAAGGAATATGAGGTGCCGTGTGATGGAACATTGTGAAAGTACTCAACTATAAACATGAAACAGATTGCTCCTCATTCAGCAGTGGACACCTTAACTTGAACAGCCAGGGCAACTAAATTACTAGAGCAAAAAAGCTTGAAGTGAAAGCTCCTAATTATACAACTTGCAATTTTCAGACAATCCAAATCCTAAGATTGAGGTTTTGCAGTCCTCAGCTGCACTTGGCAATAATGACCGACTATGATCTTCTGACCAAATATCCTGAATGATCAAAAGCTACAAAAAGATGAGAAACCACTAGATTCTTATGGAAGTTTTCTTTATTATGACTGTGAGTATTACTCGTCAACGAATTATTGGTGTCTTCAATAAAGAAGGGCAACGAAGCATACATTAATGCAGATGAAAAAGATCATTACCCAAAAGTGATAGCCCAGCCATGGCATCAACCAGAACTTAATCCACCCCAAAATGCCAGCCTTGCAAATGATCAATGGCCACCCAATCCCCATAAAAGCAAAAACGCAAGCCAAACTGATCTTCACCCTTTTGACTTCATTTGGTCTGAACTTGTTCAAGTCGCAGTGCCATATCAACCTAGTAGGGCATTTAGTCAGATAAAGATCAATGCATTTACAAGAAAAGGCAACAAATAAGAATTATAACAAGCCACCATCAATTTGATATTTTGAATTCACAGGCATGGAGAGCGAGAAAACAAGCATCTAAATAGAAATAATAGTCCCATACATACCAATGAGCTATAGACATCCAAGGACGAATTGGGCCATATCCATATATAATTGCCTTGCGCAGAAGAGGTGAAGAGTCAAACTCCTCTTTCCAAATAGGATGCCAAGCTGTGTCTTCAGACGACCTATTATTTACAGAAAAAAGGGAAGAAAAACATCATGAAGTTTGTATAAAGGCAATTAAGAGGAGATTATCCAGACAACTACAACAATGTGAGCATGCTAACCAAGGGGAATTTTCTCACGAAAGTTAAAAATAAAAAGAAGAAGAAGAAGAAGAAGAAGAAGAAGAAGAAGAAGCAAGCAAGCAAGCAGAATGTGCCCAAAACATAACATCATAAACATGAAAGAGTGTGCGAAGTGCAAACAAGTGTCTTCATGTACATTTGCTCACTATATCCAAAGTGTAAAGAAGGGTCTTGAAGTATGTAGATTATGCAGAGTAGATAGCCTTAAAGTGGACTATTTGATAAAAAAACAAGGGAGAATATACTGTCACAAGAGTGTTCTGCTTGTTGTTAAAGGACCATCTACTCCTTTATTTCAAATGAAAAGGTATTTAAAATGGATTATCAAATGGAAAAATCTAAAGGGAGTGTACATGTTAGTTTTTGCATGATGCCGGTCGTGCTTAAACCTCCATGGCTCGTGAGGATATATCAACGGTAGGAATGCCAGCGTTCCCACTATATCTTCCACTAATTTGTTCTTCGCAAACGACTTGTGAGCACAGTCATGCCCTATAACAAAGAACTTAAAAATGGGAGGAAAAACAAGAAGGGATAAACAGAGCTGTCTAGGAAGTTAATCTAACATATGTTACGGAATGAAAAGACAACCCATATGAGGAACAAGCAAGGGAATTTTTTACCAAAGAAGAAAAATAGCAAACAAAGCTTACCCCAGTAACAGCAGTTCCTGTCCATGCCCATGCCAAAGGGAGTAGGTACCATGGGGCTTTTGAAATCATGAACAACCCCAATGCATAGGAAGTAACAGATATCAAAACTGAAGTCCAGGCTTTCCCATCGTTGATCTCAAAAACCTTTAATGAAATTAGAGGGCAATAATTGTTAGAAAACTTGCTAAAAAGGTGTAACACTTTCGGCTATACCAGAAAGTTTCTTGTGACCATCTAGCCCTAGATGATCAAGATGCAGCTGATATTATAATCACTTAGTAAAAAGCTAATGTAGTAGTATTAAAAGAGACAATTGTTCATTTATTTGAGGACTGTTTCCAAAACAATAGGAGCTAAAATTTCAAACTAGGAACATCATTGGATTTTTTTTTTTCACCCTTTACAAAAACAACATCCTTAAGTGGAAAGGATAATCTAAATAAACAATCTTAGCAACGTATATGACAAGATGGGAATGCTTCATGGATAAGAGTACATGTAAGCACATTCTGCAGCCAGTCAAGCATATACCTTCCTGGGAAGTGAATCAATAACATCCTTGAGCGTAACATTTTCAGGAAGAGGTTCTCCAATTTACCTGAAGCCATAGCTATCGGCTAATTGTTTCCGGTACTCAGCACTGTCTTCTGAAATCGGTGCAACCGGAACTGCCAGCCCTTACAATGTGAATCTTTTTAGGGGAGAATGAATGTCCTTTATTTTTTATTCCCTTCCGGAGTTGATTTTCCCAATTTAGATAATATAAGCCTGTCTTCCATCAAAGTATTATGAGAAACCCAACAAAACCAGAGAAACCATTAAAACCACTACAGTACCAATTGCCCCATGCAATTTGTTTCATGTCATTTTAAGTGTATGTTCAAAATAAAACCCAGTAATTTTGTTGGTTTCATCCCAATTCCCAAAATTCTATTATCAAAATGATGCTTGCACTCAAGTAAGTTCTAGCCTATATGATGATGTCTAAGTTTTTAAACGACCAAATAGCTGCCGGATGTATGAGCCGGTCGTGTTCACATAGACTTTGTTGCTCATACCTGAGATTAGATTCACTTGTTCTTATTATCGGAATCGAACCGATGACCATCGCATTACAAATGCGATGCTCTAACCTCTGAGCTAAGCAGGCTCAAAAATAGTAGAAATTGTACATGCATAGGAATTTAGTAAACTCTTGGGATCTTTTCTATTAATAAGAACTATTCATTATTATCTATTCATAATGAATATGATGAATATGGATTCATATGAATTGAATATTGAATATAGAAAAGTAGAATATCCAATAAATATTGGATAGTATAGAAGATAAGGATTCATATAGTGATATAGAATTTTGATCTATTTCTCAATTATATGCTTATCAATACTTAATATTTTAATATTAATTAGATAATAAGAAATAAGATTCTCTTTTTCATTTTCAAATGCATCAAATGAATATGGATTCATCTGAGCGAGTAAATCTAATTAAGATCAAGTTTCAGCTAAATGAAAAGAGTTAGTTCAAGAATAGAGAACAGGACGCTCATATTCAAATCAATAATTGGTTTAATAAGATGAAAGTGGAGACATCAAGAGGCATCAAGATTCAATTATTCTATTCAATGCCGTTGCGCCACGAGTAAACTCTTGGAAGAGGTGCGCGTGTAGGAAGAGACGACCCAAGAAAAAATACAACAAAAAATTTGCCATCTGCGACCTGGAAAAATTGATTAGTTTATAATGACAAGCTGGCCGATGATTACGTAATCTAAAAAAAAAAATGAAGATAAATACAAATAAATAAATTGGAGTTCTAAGAGCATCTGTCGTTTTCGATATTTCGACTTTTTTTCTTTTCTCTTCTGAGCGACCAAACAACCGACACTTTCTGATTCGAAGAACTTCAAATTGCCAAATCCGAAAAATAGAAAAAGGTGAAGAACAAAAACTGATTAATCAGGTCCTTAAAACTTTTTTTGTTCATGCCTTCCATCAAGTAATTGGATTTACTTACTGACGTGGAATAAAATAAAAACAACGAAGAAAATTAAAAATCTAAAATGATAAACACTAGAGGGGGAGGGAGACAAGGAAGAGGAAGGATGGGCGGTGGCACCGATGAGCGTCCGGCATCTCTCGTCGGACTCGAGTGAAAGCGTCATGCCTCATATGTCGCCCACATCGTCATGGCTTGCCACCAATCAAAGGTGGCCACATGGAGACCAGAGCACCCGATGAGTCTAAGCGTCCAGGCGTCTTCATGTTTTGGAAAAATGGGCCTAGGACTTCTTAAATCCAGGCCTTATGCTAATTAATTAGTTAGATCAGATTTGCTCTTTTACTTTTACTCTTGTTTTAAAATTAATTAATCAGATCCTTTAGCTTTCGCACTATTCCACAAAAATGACAAAGGCCATGAACTCGTGATAAATGTTCATTGTACACTTTTTCAATCCTAGTGAACATAACTTCAAATAAACTTGTACTCGATAAATTATAGTCATCATCACTAATGCCACGCTATTATTAAACCAAATGAGGAAGAGGAGAACTTATATTTAGCAAGAACGAGTTAGTTTTATAAGAAAACAACTCGTGTGTTGACTAAGAACAACTTGTATATGCTAAAAAGAAGTAGTAATTATGAAAAACGACTTATATTTACCATGAACTCTAGTATTTGTCAAAAATGACTAGAAATTACCATTAGATTATGCTTACCGCAATAGCTAGCAGTAAATTCATTTATCAGTGATGAAGTTCATGAGCTCATTTAAGACCTTTTTGATTAATAGAAATTTTTTTCTTATCAAATGACCTGAATTTTAAATATTTTACTCAATAAATTAGAGTAATTGGTAGTAGACTTTAAAATGGACCCGGCGCCATAAGGGCCCACCCAGATTCGGCCCGAGCCATAAGGGCCAGCCGAAAAGCATCTTTGTGGGCCTGAGCAAGGGCCTACATTAATTAGGTCCTGCCCCGTCCGACTGGGACCGAGCCAGGCCCATCCAGCCCGCACACTTCTGCATCATTCTTTGTTGATTGCATCTTCGTTTGCACCTCGCAGCGTTGCTGAGGTGAGATCGTAAACCTCCCTCACCACTACGTGCTCCGCCGTGCTAGTCGTGGCTCACCACCAACCGCCAATCAAAGTTGGGCACGTGGAGATCGGAGCACACAGTGAGTCTAGGCATCCAAGCGTCTTCATGTTAAAAAATAAAAAACAAAAAATAAAAAGCGAGTCTAGGATTTCTTTAATCCAGGACTTATGCCAATTAGGTGATTAGATCAACTTTGCTCTTTCGCTTTTCCTCTTGTTCGTTTTGGTTTCTTCGTTGTTTTGGCAATTTCACTTTATTCTCATTTGAAAGTTAATATTTGAGAAATTATATACCATTGCCACAAATCAAGGAAGTACATGAAAACGACAAAGAGAACACCCGTGTGAGGGGCTCTAGCGAAGTTGGTACTTTGCTACACCTTTGAAACGGTGATGTCTCGATCGTGGCATCTAATGAAATTTTAACGAGCGATTTTGGATTTAAATATGACGTCACACCATGCTCGAGTGGCCATGCAATCAAAGCATTGAGTGTTCGGACTTCTTAAAGGACACAATTAATTTCACTAAATCATGATAATTCCTTTTCTTTCTCTCATAGTAATCATTCGCTAGCCTAAAAATTGAAAGTTCAAGAACTCAATTGGCTAAAAAAGATAAAATAATAGCTTCAAGACTTTATTCAACATTTTACCTCTATACCTCTTTTTATACCGTAGACTTTCTATCTTAATACAATATTTACTTATCAAGTCACTTTTTGTTTGTTCGATAATTTGAGTTTAACCTCTTTTAGCTTCAATGCCGACCTTATTGTGACCATGTTATGTTAGTTATAAAAACCCCTTTAGTTTAATTGGCTCTAACCTACCAATTGGTTGACATGTAGGCTCCGTTCGACCAGGCTTGGGACCTCGATGCTTGTGCTTCAATCCCCGGCACCGGAGCTCAGGTCCATGGGACCAGGCCTGGGTCCACAGAGGCCAGGTGGACCATATTTTAATACTAAATGTATATTTTGGTCTCTGTTAATGAACAAATGCGAGTCGGGGGCCCATCACACGTTTTCATGTAAATGTGGTGCTACACAAATGTATCTCAAGAAGCAGCATTAACAAGCTAGGCAAATTCAATCTCATGTTTCACTACACAAGAGGATGATGCACAATAAAACTTCTTTATTTTGAAAATCACAAATACACTAATTCTTTCTCCTCCTTACACTTCCTTTCACTCCTACTCCAAGAGAGAGAAAGAGAGAGATTATGCCAGAGCGAGCTAATAAGCAAAATAGTTACACATGTGAAGATGACCCATAGAATTGACCTAATAATATCCATACTATAAAAGGTCTCCCAGTACTAATAAATAACAAAATAAAAAGAAAGAATACATGAGTATTTTGGTAGTAGAGCTCAACAAAATGTATCACTGAATATGGTCTCCTTTACTTGGAAAATCTCATTCCATACTTTTTGAAGATTTGCACTCTTCATCATGAGTGCATTTCCAATTTTTTTTTTTAATTTTTGAAGATTTGCGCTCTTCATTCCAAATTTTTTATTCTCAATTAGACAGTCAAAAATCGATCCAAGACGTAACTTCATCATATTCATTCACTGTGCCTCCTAGGGCATCACTGCTCAAAAGGGGAAACCCTTAAATCAGTATTACCAGAAGAGAATCGAGTCCAATGTACTTTCAGTAAAATTAACTAATTAGAATGCACTTCACCATGATATCACATAATATAGCATTAGATAGTGAAAACTCTCTCGAAATGGAGGGTTGTGACAGAGTGGAACATGTCCCGATCGGGTTGCATGAACTCTTCCAGGAAGACGCAGGTTTATGCAACCGCTGCTATGTGGATGGTATGCGAGGCAGGGTCTTTTGGGTGGAAAATATCGCGGTTTGTTTCGAGCTGTTTGCTGTAGCATCATTCGGATAAAATAACCAAGTCAGAGTGTATAAGAGATTCATAATCAAACTGAGACTTCATGTCCATGTAATGTAAAAATTACCAAAGCTACCTTAAACGAAGAGGCCAGACTTATCAGTACAGCGTATCGGTGCCGTGGCTCATGCGAGCAATGCAACCGTTATCCGGGAAGTTCGTGGCCACCAACGCATCGAGCGCCATGTCAATTCGGCCCTAGCGCCCAACCCGGCTCCGAGCGTATCCGATGTACACTGCACATTCACCTTAAAGCCATCTAAGCCTACGCATGCCTGCCACCAAGGCGCTATGTTTTGTGAGAGGTGGATTAAGAGAAAATGATCATTTTTCGGTACTTTAAAAGTGTCTTTTTCGTTGACTGAAAATATTTTCCTTGATTGATCTGTTTTAACGCCAAAAAATATGGACAGCTTTTGTCTGACATTAATTTTTCGTAAAACAAATGGTGTCATAGTGATCTTTTTTGGTGTAGCTTTTTTTATCACGATTTTCCTGTTATTTTGTCACTTGGTGGAGACGACCATTTGTCTACTTATTTTATATTATTATGATGAAGCTTGATGTGATTTTTCTTTCAAAAATAAATGGTGGCATCTCTTTACTCGGTAATCATAATCAAGTTAGCCTAAGAAAAGAAAGAAGTAGAAGAAAAATTGCCAGTTTTTAGGAGGAGAAAGTGTCAATGTCAATTTCATTTTTATGGACTTTTCATATCGATGAACTTCAATTCCAATACATATTAGCACAGCACTGGCTTTTCTCTCGCCCATGTTAGAGTTTTCTCTCGCGTCTAGGTCGAGATATTCGCCATGTCTTCATCTTCAACCGTTCTTCGTCTGATCTGTGCTTTCCTTTTGCACTTTCGGAGCTCGTCGCTACTTCTACCTTAATTGTATCCGTTCTTCTTTCACTCTTCTGCATGCACATCTTCTTCCTATACTTCCTGTCCTCACCTTCTTCTCGTTCTGGAGTTTTTCTTCATTATCTCTTCACTTCTGGTTTTTCCAGCTTTGCATGTAGCCGATCTGTAACATGCAACCCTTGCAATCCTTAGTTTCGGTCCTACTTTCTACAAATAATCTATCCTAGTGTTCTTCGGTTCTTACATCAATGGATGAAAGGGACGATACCTCCAGAATTGCTTCTCTATGCAGTCGCCTGGGTCAACTATGCTCAGAACAGGAGCTGGAGGTCTGGGATGATCTTCCTTCCTCGGCCAAACTGCACGATTGTCGTCTTATCTTGGTGGGTAATGTTTTTACTAATCCTTCTGTCAACATATCAGCATTTCAAGTTGCGATGAAGAAAGCCTGGAGAATCGAACATGTAGAGATTACTCCAGCAGATACAGGGCTGTATATAATCAAATTTCGAAATGAATTAGAGCGAAGGCGTGTGCTGGATGGGAGCCCTTGGCTGTTTTCTGGCCACTTGGTTAACCTTCGCCCATGGCAACCCATCACTCCTTTGCAACATTATGATTTTAGTAAGTGTATGTTTTGGGTGCATGTTGTTGGCTTACCTTTGGAGTGGACTTCTCCTCATATTCTGCGTAGAGCTGTCTCTCAGTTAGGCAAAGTTCAGGATGTGAAAACTGATAACTCTGCAAGAATACGGATTGAATTAGATTTGAAAGCACCTTTGAAAAATGGCAAACTCATAAGTATTGAAGGAAAAACTCTCTGGTTGGATTTTCGGTATGAGCGGTTGTCACATTACTGTTACTCTTGTGGACGTCTCGGGCATTATGCTGCTTCATGTCCGGAGGTTCCTTATGATGAATCCCAATTTGACGGTCGTGACACGATGATCTATGGACCTTGGCTGAGAGCAGAGCTTAAACAATTTAGTCCATACTAGGACGCTTTTTATCAACCTAAATCTCCTAGTGAGACAATGGACGAAGCAGTACCTGAAACTCCTCCTCCATTTCAGTCTGCACTCCTCGCTCTTCCATCTATTCCTGCCAAGGTGGATGTAACTTTGAATCCTGGTATACAACACGAACCTTCTAGGCGCTTGAATGTTGTCAATCCCTCTGTTATTACTACGGATCTCGTCCCTGCAGCAGACAAGATGAAAGCTACTCAGCCCTGTACAGTGGAAAAACAGCAACAGAAGCGATCTAAGATCACTCGTCCTCTTTCTCTTGGGGGCTCTAGTAAAAAATCTAAACGATATGCACCTTATGATGTGACCTTTCCTTCATCTACAGGTATGGATGAGTCCCTTCTTTTGGATGCCCCAGTTTTTGAGGCAACTTTTCCTGATCTTCGGGCTTTGGCGGCTGGCCCTCAACAGCCACCGGGTTCCAAATGATTCTTCTCTCTTGGAATTGTCAGGGATTGGGCAATCCCCTGACAATTCAAGCCTTAAAGGCGATGATAGCCTGTGATAAGCCCGATATTTTGTTCTTAATGGAAACGAAGCATAATCAGAATTTTGTGAATAGGATACAGCGGAAGTTACATTTCACTCACTCTTATGTGAAGGACCCTGTCGGCTTCAAGGGAGGCCTCGCTCTATTTTGGAATGACACTTTTGAAGTTTCTCTTGTTCATTTGGATGATCAGTTTGTTGATTTCATTGCCTGTGATCCTCGAACTTCTGTCTCTACGCATATCACTTGCTTGCATGCTCCCCCATCATATCAACTCCGTCAAGAGTTCTGGGATACTATCAGAATTATACATGCTGCCAATCATTTACCTTGGATCTGTCTTGGTGACTTTAATGATTTCCTTTCTCCCTGGGAGAAGATGGGTAAGAGACCTGCATCCACTTCGAGAATGACCTCTTTTCGGAACCTAATTAATGATTGTGCCCTTCTAGAACTACACAGTAAAGGCTGTGAATTTACCTGGTCCAATCACCGTGAAGGGGATGATCTTGTAAAGGAGAAGTTAGATCGGGCGTTTTGTTCTCTGGATTGGCTGAAGTCTTTCCCTTCTGCAGAAGTTTATGCTTTACCTCCTGTGGGCTCGGATCACTGCCCTTTGCTGTTGCAAGCGCGTCCCCCATCTGTCAGACGTACAAAAACGTTTCACTACGAAGCTTTCTGGAATCTAGATCATGAGTGTCACGACATAGTTTCAAAGACATGGGACAATGGTACTACCTCATTGCTTTCGAAGTTACAGGCAGTTGCTCTCCGATTATCTAGCTGGAGCAGAAAAAGGTTCAGCAACAGTCACCAGCGTATCTCTCATTTGCATGCTCAACTACAATCCATCATTAATCGACCGTTTTATCAAAGAGGGGATAAAGAGCAAGCTCATGCAATCCGATGTGAAATTCATCAATTATGGACTCGAGAGGAACAATTCTGGGCTATGCGTTCCCGTATTAATTGGTTGAAATGGGGAGACCATAATTCAAAGTTTTTTCATGCTTCTACTATGCAACGACGACAGCGAAATCGAATTACAATGCTTCTAGATACTAATCATCAGTGGATTCGAGAACCAGATCAGCTTAAAGAACTTACTCAGGGTTTCTTCTCTCAGCTATATCGATCTGTGGGCAATCGGGATTTTCAACCTTTTCTACAGCAATGTCCGTCGGTGGTAACTCCTGAAATAAATAATCATTTGATGAGAAAGATCACAGAAGAGGAAATTTACCAAGCAACCTGTCAATTGGGAGCTTCAAAGTCTCCTGGTCCTGATGGCCTTCCTGGACTCTTCTATCGGCATCACTGGAATGTTATAAAATCATCGGTTATTCAAATGGTCCAAGACTTTTTTGATACAGGAAGTATGCCTACCAGACTTAACAGAACGATTATAGCCCTAATCCCTAAAGTTCAGCATCCAGAAAGCATTGAACAATACCGTCCTATTAGTCTTTGTAACTTTGCTTACAAGATCATTTCCAAGATAATGGCCAATCGACTTAAACCATGGTTATCCTCTTTGATATCAAATGAGCAAGCAGCATTTATTAGCAACCGTCGTATTCGGACAACATTATGGTGGTGCAAGAAGTCATGCATCAATTTCGAGTAAGAGCATGCAAGAAACGTTTTAATTTTATGCTAAAAACAGATATGCGAAGGCCTATGATCGGGTTGAATGGGACTTTTTGGCAGCCTATTTAAATCATTTGGGCTTTCACTCTAAGTGGGTTTCTCGGGTCATGGCTTGTGTCACTACGCTTTCCTTCAAAGATTAGATTTAACGGTGAACATCTTCCTTATTTTAAGCCCACTAGAGGACTGCGTCAAGGTGATCCCCTCTCTCCATACCTCTTCATTTTAATAGCCAATGCCCTATCTGCATCTATCTCTCAAGCTGTGTCTATAGGTCATCTTAAGGGGGTTCAATTCAATAGAGACTGTCCTATCTTATCGCACCTATTTTTCGCTGATGATTCCGTATTTTTCCTCCAAGCCACCATTTCTGAAAGTCAAAATCTTGCTAACCTCCTAAACCAATATTGCTTCGCCACAGGCCAGCTCATAAATCGGAATAAATCTGGTGTGTTCTTTAGTAAATATTGTCCTAACTCTCTACAACAGAACATAGCACAAGAACTCAGGGTACCTATTCTCACTAAGTATGGAAAATACCTGGGCATTCCTTCGGATTGGGGCCGATCCAAGAAGGAAATGTTCTCCTGGATCTTGGCAAGAGTAAATGCTAGATTAGCAGGTTGGCGAGAACAATTTTTATCGAAAAGTGGCAAGGAAATCTTACTCAAATCAGTGATACAGGCCTTACCGCAATATGCCATGTCCATCTTCAAGCTTCCGTTGTCTCTCTGCAGATTAATAGAAAAGAAGATCTCAGCTTTTTGGTGGAGTAAGCATAATAGTAATACGGGCATTCACTGGAAAAACTGGTCCGAATTAAAGCTTTCCAAAGCTTCAGGGGGGATGGGTTTTCGTGATTTAATTAACTTTAACAAATCTATGCTTGGAAAGCAAGCCTGGAGACTTTTTCAACAACCTCAAGCTATTTGGAGTCGGCTCTTTAAAGGTTTATATTTTCGATACTCCTCTTTCCAAATTGCTACTTTAGGACATCGGCCTTCTTGGGGGTGGCAGAGTTTAGTGAAAGGCAGAGATGTTATTACTCCTAAATTACGATGGTTAGTTGGAGATGGGTCGCAGATTCATATTAGAACAGATCATTGGTTACCTCAAGGTCAGATAGGAGGCTTACCTGCTGAGGGCGAACCAGCACTTGTTGCTGATCTCATTGATTCTCAACGTTCTGAATGGAAGTCTTCCTCAGTTACTTCATTCTTCGATCACCAGGTTAGTAAAGCCATTCTCAACACTCCTATCAATCCGTCTCTTCACCACGATCTCCTGGTTTGGACAGAGACATCTTCTGGTACCTACTCAGTGAAGAGTTGTCATCATTATCTCTCTGCACAATCTCAGCACATAATTAAAACCCCATCATCCTCTTATACCAACCCGCCTATGTTATGGAAAAAAATTTGGAATATGCAGACAGTGCCCAAGCTTAAAGCTTTTCTATGGTTAGCTTGTAAAAACGCATTAGCCACCAAACAGAACCTTTACCAGCGACATATCATTCAGCACCCCTTTTGTACCCTCTACCATAACTCTATACCAGAAACAATAGAACATCTGTTTTTCTTTTGCCCTTGGACTCACGACATATGGAACCATGAAGATATCAGAGTCAGTATATGTCCTACCTCAGTACGCAGACTTGATGCTTGGCTTGTAGACTATATTTCTAACCCTCGAGAGTCTCTGGATTTCGAAGTGATTGCTCATCTCCTGTGGGAAATTTGGAAACATCGAAACAATGCCGTCTTTCGCCACTCTCCGTTGGATTCTCTTCTTGTTGTCAATGAAGCCCTCTCCCAACGCATTATCTTCAAGGTCATCCAACCCTCGCCAAAGAAGATTCAAAAGGGTCAGATCAGTCTAGGGCACGGATGGACCCCCCCAGCGGAAGGCTTTATCAAATGCAATATTGATGGGGCTTTTCGCCCAGCATCTGAGCAAGGATCCATAGCTTGCGTTTACAGAGACAGTAGAGGAATTTTGACGGACGTGCTTACCCGATCTGTGCCTGCTCAGTCGCCATTCCAAGCCGAGATCTATGCTCTTATGTCTGCTCTTCAACGGATCATCCAGAAGGGTCTCCATCTTCAGCCACTTGTGATTGAATCTGATTGCTTGCAGCTGGTGGAGATCGTTCGGACGAAACAGCAGCCGCCATGGAAGGAGAGTCATCTGTTCGCGATTCTGGAAGATCTTCTTCAGCAATGCCCTCACCTTTCGCTTCGACATATTCCACGAACGGCAAACCTAGCAGCTGATTGGGCTACAAAAGCCCATCGGGATCAAGGCCCATCAACAAACTGGCTTTTCTTTCCTCCGCCTTCCTTTCTTAATGTTCTTTCTTCGGATGCTTCCGCTTGTATTAATCTCTAATATAATATAAGTTCTCTTTCGACCAAAAAAAAAAAAAAGTGTCAATGTCAACTTCTCATAGAGCACTATGGACCGCCACGCATTTATTTAATTAAACTAGATAAGATTAGACTGAGCTATTGTGTAATGTGCACGATGTGGATATGCATCTCTAGAGGTGAACGGGAAGACCTAATAAAAGTTGGTTAATTGGTTGAGAGGAGACTATAAAGAATGGGAAGGACAAAGGATGCAAAGAACGTATGAAATGGGAAAGAGTGTCACGTTCAAATCCATGTTCAAATAAACATACCCATCCACCTTGGAGATAGGCCCGGGTTAGATTTCTGGCACCATTTGCAATACATGTCAAAGTCATAATTTGTTATGATCATGCTACGTCAGTTTTATAGATCCTCTGCTTTAGTTCAATCTTCTCTTACCTTTGAATCGATACACTTTAGTGATACTTTTTCTAGAGAGAATTACCAAAAAAATCATAAACCTATTGAAATTATGCCAATTTAGTCATAAACTTCTTTTTTTTTCTATTCAGTCTCAAACATTTTGCAATTGTGCCAGTTTATTCCATCTGACCAAATTTAGCCAGCCAATGCTAACATGGACACTGGCTGACATCAGCCATTTAGCGAACGCTAACGAGGCATTTTTTTTCATCCATCTTCTCCTTCCTCTCTCACACGAATGCAAGCACGCACACATGCATATAGGCACAGCTCCCTTAAAGGCACAAATGAAGAATTCTTCTTGATTGTGATCACTGATGGTACTTCTTAGTTGCAATTAGAATCCCTTTGCGATTTCCATATTTATGTACTTTGTAGTAATTTCACTCTTCATTATTACTTGGAGGATACCTATATATTTATATTAAGGCTAGAAAAATTCTGCCTTTTCTGTTTCCATTTAGTAAAAAGCTATTAGTTTCAGGACTCACCTCTTCCATTTACTTATAATCTTATGGATTACTCGATTTATCTCTGTTGATTTCTATTAACTTTGCCAGTTGTCGCGACCAATTTTTTCGGGGTGTGAACCACCTAGGGTTTGGCTAATGGATTGTTAAGCCTAGACTTAACTCAAGCTCTCCCAAGCCCATACCAATTCGCGACTTTCGATTCAAGTTCTTAACATGCAATTGTTTTAATTAGGAGTCGCCACTAATCTATTTTTGGTGGGTCGATTAGAAACCCAAGTAAAGTAATGGGAGATTTACTTTGCTCCTACGAACCAAAGATTATGGGTACGGGGACTTGGTTACACTAGATTTCTCTAATGCCCTTTCGGCACCATTCTTTTAATTTCAAAAATGTTTTTGCAGGCAGTTTGGATTGATTTAAGTCTATTTTCCTAACATGTAAGGTGATCATGCGGGTACACAAACCACCAATTTAACACCCAGATAAACAATAAATAAATTACAAAAACTTATCTCAAAGCAACGAAAGCATCTGCAATGTTAAATTAAAATCCACATCAACAACCCTAGATATGGTTTCTAATTAACACACAATTTTTATTTTGCTTTCGCTTAATTAATGAAAATCATGCAATATGCAATGCAATATTAACTAAATGACCTAATTCTAATGACATGTAATTTCTAATTAAATGGGCCTAGCAAAAATACTAAATGACATGCATCTTAATGAATCAAACCCTAATGACGTGCATATGACAATTTTTCTTTTTCCTAAAAGAATGCATTTTATCATAAATAATAAAACTAATTTAACCTATGACATTTTTTTATTTTTCATGAAATTCGAAATTCGGTGAAATGTGAAAATTAACTAATTAGATTAAGATCCTATTTAATTTATATTAGGAATTAGGTTGAGCCAAATCCTAATTTAAACTAAAATATTATCTTAACCCATATAATCCTAAAATGCAATCTATTTAATAAAATACCTAAACCTATAGTAAATTAAGAAAAACATCATCTAAAATTAAACTAAATGCAATTTTAATTTTACATGACATATGCATAATGACTTTTTTGTTGTTTCCTTTTTTTCTTTTTTCTTTTTAAAAATTTCGAAATTAATAATTACCAAGTAATTAAACGTGCAATTCAAATTTAAAACTAACATCCTAAATGAATGCATTTTTTGGATTTTTTTATTTAACAGAATAAAATTGATTCAACCAACATGACAGCAAATCAAATAAGATAGGATCGATATCCACAAATTGGCGAACCACATCTCGCACATGAGATCGGGTTGGCCAATTTTAGAATAAATCGCGAATCGAATCTCGGGCGTGAGATCAGATTGACGATTTTTCCGTGCGATTGCGAGTCGTATTTCGAGCGTGAAATTGGACTGTCAATCATGTGCACGTTGTGAAATTAGGGAATAATCCCTAATTTAAAAAGATACTCAATGTTTTGTGGACACGATAGCATCGTTTAAAGATTCATACAAGATAACGATTTCACAAATTAGGCAATAAAATTATATGAAGATCAATTTGACGAAAATTATTACCTAAATTGCAATATCGCTCGGATACCGTTTCCAAATTTGAATGACGGAAGGCTCGCAAGGTGTCCGAGATCGCAACCAGCTCCACAATGCGGCATGACCAGCAGTGAGCGAAATGGCTCACATCGGGGACGTCATGGCGGAGATCGGGTGTGAGGTGGGTTTTGCTTCATTGTCGTCGAAGAGAGAGAACCGCCAACATGGGATCTGGACTTGCGAATGAAACCTGGTAATAGATTTTGGCGACGGGCGTGCTCTTGATTTGCAGACGTCACGTTGCTTAATGCAACCGAGATCTCCAATTTCCACCTTCCTTGATGTTGTCTTTTTCTTGGAATTCACTGCTCTGGATCACGTGGCCATGAATTTCAGTTGAAGCTTCCTATTTTGGCCGACATGTTGTGATAATGGAACAAAATTCATCTCCTGGACTCACGATGATTCGGCATAGGCACAACCAATCTTTCTTCTTTTTTTTTTTTTCTTTTAATTGGCTTTCACTGTTGGCTCCATGAATCCACAAGCTCAACAAAGCTTTTCCTCGTAGAACTTTTGACCGTGTGCTCTTGTTGTGGCTGCCCCAATGAAGTAATTCTTGCTCATCCACGTGTTTGTCTGTTGAAGTGGACTATTGCTTTGTTGGGTGATGGTCAGCGAACTTCATCGATGAAGGCGTGAGGGGATGAATCCGTTGGTCGTTCCGTCGCGCACAATTGCGAGGCACCGAAAGTACATGATGAGCGCGAGAATTGCTGACCGTGAGCAAGAACATTGGTCTCCGCGTCAACGAGGGCGCGATAGCAGGAACTGGTCACGGCGCTGGATCTTCACTGGTGCAGGTCGGCTTCGAGGCAAGAGTAAGCGGCCAGGGTGCTCGATGAGGGACGGTAGATGTGATGGAAGAACTAGGTTTTGAAACTTCTCTGGATGTTCTCCTTTCTTCTCAATAGGGATACCTCTCGCTATGGTGTTTCACATTTGGCCGGGTATTCAATGTGTGGCCTCCAAAACCCTATGTATGTCTACTTACTTATAGGGCACGGATTAGGTTTTTTTTTTTAAATTTTCCAAATCCATATCCACGATGATTTCTTTTCGAAACGCAATATTTGTTTTATTTCAAATGTAATATTTGCTTTTGAATTGAAATCTCACAAAGATAAATCCTTAAAATATCTCCGAGGATACGGGCTTGGACCGATTTGCTTTCTTCGTGGGCTTAGCCTTACTCATCAACTTAAAGTTTTCGAACCATCAATTCGAATCCATCCGTCACTAGCCCAATGTAAATGCAAATAAAAAAATAAATGCACCTAAAACTATATGCTATGCAATTAACTATTTTTATTTTTATTTTTTCAGGGATAAAATTAACCCCTAATTTTTTAATACAATAAATGTCTAAATGGATCGTCAAAATTTAGGTGTCAACACCAGTCCAATAGACATCAATGTAGGTGTGGTCATGGTAGGCCTTTTATTTGGAGTGTATCCGATATTTAGTCTACCTAAATGAACAATTAAATTATAACGTTTTTGCAATTTATGTTATTAGTTTTGTTCTTCCAATATCATGCACACACATATCATTGTGGGCCAATGTAGGTTGATATGATATTTGCGTTCAAGGTTTAATCATAAGCTGAGATTAATTTTCATGACATTCCATATTTTTAGTGCCTCCGGCGCCTGTACAATGAGAGATGCATAATGCATGGGTTCAGCAGCTCGAAGCACTTTTCAACCATCCTTGCGGTTGTCATGAGAATGGGTCATGATTTGAGAAGGGGCGTCACTTGGAAAATCATCGCAGCAGCCAACTCAGGGATTGCAATAATTGTCAACACTTATTGAGACCAACATTTGCTACTTCCGTCCCTCTCGATTTGTCAATTTCTCTTGCTTTTTGTTCAAGTGTGAACACTTTGGAATTGCAATTCAATTCATTGATCTACTTAAAGGAAACTATAGTCTCCCTTGAATGTTAATCTTAATATGCTTAAGCTTGCAATATAGAGTACAACTTCATGAATCGCTGAAGCACAATAATATAGCCACTAGTCAGGAAGTTCAAAATTGTCCTTTTGTTTTGTGCAGCTAGATTTGCAAGTATTCTTACTGATTTCGATTCTTGCTTGCTTGTAATTCTTACATGAATTTAGTGCACATAGACCCAATTGGATCATAGAGTAAAGAGAAGTCAGTTGACTTTCACTAGGTCCAATATCTTGGTTTCTAATTCTTAGTCCTTCATTTCTCTATATTACAAAGTCGCATGATACTTCCACAAGCTCCAACACACATGTTGATATGTCCACAAGCTTAAAGTTCATCCAACGAGTTCAACATCTAGAGCAACTGAAAGTCCAACACAAATGGACGCACCAAGAGCGAAATGATAAACCAAGCTAGAAACATCTAGGGAAATAGAGTCCCAAGAGTGGGGAAGAGAAAGCCTACGAGGTAATTGATACTGTTGTTCTTGTCTCGTGTTCAAACTTGTGCACCGAATGGCATTTGAGTTTTGAGAAGACGGCTGTGAAGAAAAACCACACTAACAAATATGCTTGGAACAAAAGTTTCCTTACCGCTCGAGCACCAGCGAGTGGTTTAATGTTGTGCTTAGTTCACAAATGGAGTTCTTGTGGTGCCACCCGTTTACATATTCAACAAGGACAAAAGAAAGAAACAAGAAAAGAAACCGCAATAGTAGGACAGAGTAAAGTGAAGGAATGTAGACGGAACCCCCAAAAAGAGCAACTTTATGCATCCAAAATGAATAATCTGAACAATATGACTTCAGTTTTTGTACAGACACCAAAAGTATGTCACGTATTCTTTTCACTATCTTTTCAAACTACACTGTAATTCACCTCCTTTGCATATTCTTCCAGCCACATCTCTCTAGCTTCCAAAGCATACCTGCATTGCCCCTACATCGTAGGAGGAACTTTTGACTGACGGAGGTTGCGAATATTCCCCAACTTCTTTCAAAGCCATCTACCAGGGATGCTATGGGGCTCGCTGTCTTCCAGAACTCAATGTACACAGTGGTAGACAAAAGCAGGACGTGGGATGACCATCTCTTTATCTATAAGGCGTTCTACTTTATCAAAAGGTACGTGGATTCCTTTGAGTCATCTAAATTCATTGACTCTATCAGTGACATCCTCTTGCTTAGTCTTTCGTGCTTCTTCAACCTAGCCTTGAAGGAGTCGAAATCCTAGCTCTTACTGATTCCTAACTGCCGTTTTCTCTCACTTATGTCATGTAACATTAGTCATCAGCAGTCAGTAAAGGCAAGCAGCTTTTGGCAGACGCGTCTTTAACATGATAGCTCGATTTATCCAATGACAGGAGGCTTCCTGTTTACCTCAGACCTGCAACAACACACCACATCATCAATGTTTTAGCATAAATTTACCACTATGGGTTTTTTTTTACTATTGTAGAGGTGCTGGTTGGGTGGAAGTGGCAGTTAAAAAATGACAAAAAGTGCTCTCGAGTTTAACTAAGCCAGTATTCGCCAATTCACCAACCCATTCGAAGTCATGATGAGCTCTCTTCCAATCAGAAACAAAAACAGAAATATCAAACAAAGGCAAGCTTGAAAGCATTTGAGGTCCGTAGTGGGGATATCTTACTTCGCTGTTTTTTTGGCAATTGGAACAAGCCACTGTAGAGTCTTCTCCATCTCAACTTTGATGTCTGCAACAGAGAGTTGCACAGAGACAAGCTATATGGACCCTTCTCAAAGCATTACCTGCTCAACGGAAGAAGCTTGAGAAATAGACTTCGAATTTAGTATTTTGGATCAATAGAAAGTAGAATGCATTCAGTTTCTTGAACAAGAAAAGAATGATTATGAGATAATACCTTTTCTTTGACATGAAAAGAATGAATTCTAGAGTGCAAAGATGACTTTATACTAGGTGGCAAACTCTGATACAAAGAATCTCTCAAACTGGACGGCATAGAGCTGGATCAAGCTACCTGTTTGGATCAAAATATGCTCTGTAAATAGACTTAATATGCGATCTACACTTGTCATAGTTCATTTGATACTTTCAAAGAATCGTGCATCTTTCTCAGCCAATACTCCAGATCAACGCAGTTTAAGGCAAACCTAGCAATTTTATGAACTTTTTTCCAAAGACAATGAGATAATAGAGCTTCGAAGACCTGCTCCATTGACTCACATATAAGCCATAAAAACCTGGTGGCGAGGGATTCTTCATCTATGAAATGAAGTTCATCTACGTTTCACTTCAATAAAGAAATAAGCACATTATAATAGAAGTTAAAACTCTACTGAGCAGAATCCGTAGAAAACCCTAACCTTCGAGATGCAGAGGACGTATCGGAGCCGCCAATGGGGCTTTGACAGGCGATGGAAGGGCACAGGAAGCGACGGCATCGACGACTCAGTGGCTTTGGCGTTCACGAGCAGGGGCGCTTCGCGTAGTAAAGAAAGAGAGAACAGTGCAAAGGTCGTGAGGATGAGGGAAAAACGCGACGGTGGGGGCGGAGGCGGAGGCGCGTCGGCATTGATGTTGACGTTCTCTAGCAGATTCAGCGCTTTGTGGAGGGGAGAGAGAGCATATTGATTCAGCGCTGAGGCGCGGCTGCTCGGGAGGCGACTGCAGAGGAGGAGGCGCGTCGGCGTCGTGGTTCGCTGGCAGATTGCCTCGATACGGTGGCTTGGGAGGCAATGGCGGACACAACCGACGGAGGTGCGTCGGTGTCATGGTTCAGTGGCAGACTCAGCACTTCACGGAGAGAGAGAGAGAGAGAGAGAGAGAGAGAGAGAGCAGATTGCTTCAGTGCGGAGCTAGAGGCAGAGCCATCGGTGCGGCGGCTGGGGACGGCGGAGGTGGAGGCATGGTGGTTGGTTCGCTGGCAGTTTCAGAGAGTGGGGGAGTGGATTGATTAAGTGCCGGGGGGGGGGGGGGGAGAGAGCGCGGAACCACTTGAATGAAGGGAAATTTTTTCGCTCCGTAACGGAACGGAGTTTAACGGGTAGAGGGGAGAGAAAGGATAGAGAGGGTTTGCAGTGGAGAGAGGGCGTCAAGTCAGAGCAGCTGCAGTGGCGGGCCAGGGCTTTTGAAGAGAGAGAAGATAAAGAGGAGGGAGACGCGGCTTTGAACTGAGACGACATGGACCCGTCGGGACTGGTGTCAACCCCTGGATAGTTCAAAGTATAGATTATATGGAGCTGTTTTTTTTTTTGGTCCAATATATGGAGCTGTTAAGCTGTCCGATACCATCTCCTCATAGCTCCCAACGATGCACCTAGGCCTGGGTTTGACCGCTGACACAGGTCGCAATCTATGGAAACGTCACCAAACTCGCCTAACAGTGGGCATGCATGAATATCGGGATGCCATCCGTTTGGTATGGCACCTTGCAGTGATTTGCAGTGAGACAGCTCCAATGCCCACAACCTTCTATGTTTTGATAGCCTTCTACGTTTTGATAGCTCGGGTGAACTTTCCGTGGACCTCCAGTTCCCAATTGATAAAAGCGAGTTTGGTAAATCGGGCAAACACCGCAGTGATCTACAATTTTTTACATGCAACCTCCTCAACCTATACAGTTTTGATAGTTTAGGTAACCTTTCTATCGAGCTGCATGTCGTCATAAGTAAATCCTTCAACGACTCCATTTCTCCCAAATCTCGAATCTCAATTAATTGAGGGCACCAAAAGATTTTTAGCCATTCGAGCCTCCGTAAGCTTGATAGACCCAATATCAACAGCGAATTACAGCTCGTCACATCCAAACAGCGGAGGCTCTCTAGCTGTTCAATAACAATCTCTCTTAAACCGCATTCTACGAGTGATAACCGCGACAAATATCTCAATTTGGAAGAGAGTGATTGTACTATCGGTGACTTGACACCCATTAATTCCAAAGTATGAAGACCTAAAGGAAGCCTTGGGAGAGATTGAGGATCATCACAACGTAATGAAAATGACGAAAGCTGAGGAGGCAATATGAGAGATTGAGGATCATCACAACATATGGAAAAGAACGAAAGCTGAGGAGGCAGTGTAAGAGATTGAGGATCATCACTAGAAGATATCCATAGTTCCGAAAGCTTTGGAGGCCATTTCATGTCCATATTTCTACTACCATCGTACGCCAACCTTTCAAGATTCTCCAACATCCCAATGCCCTTTGGTAGCTCTCTTATCTTACTCCGGCTCATGTCTAAATAATTTAGCATTTTAAGGCATCCGATAGAAGCAGGCAATTCGGTAATCTCTAAATCGGATAAGCCTAAGTAAAGCAAAGATTCTAGTCCTCCGATGGAGTTTGGTAGCACCGTTACCTTAGTTTCTTTCAAATCCATCCTCTTCAAGCTTTTGAGATCTCCAATAGAATTGGGTAACTCTCTTATCTTGCTGAGACTCATAACTAAGGAATTCAATCTTTTAAGATATCCAATAGATGCAGGCAACGTAGTAATCTTTGTATAGGACAAGCTTAAGTATCTTAATGACTCTAGTCCTCCAATGGCATTTGGTAGCTCCCTTATTTGAGTCTTCCTTAGGTCCAATTCCTCCAAGCTTTTGAGATCTCCAATAGAATTGGGTAACACTCTTATCTTGCTTAAAGGCATTAATAAGCGCTTCAATGATTCTAGTCCTCCAATGGAGTTTGGTAGACTCCTTATTCTAGTGCCTCCCAGGTGCATTTTCTCCATCATTTTGAGATCACCAATAGAATCAGGTAACTCTCTGATTCTTGTGTCGAACAAATCCAATTCGAGGAGCAATCTCAATTTTCCAATAGAATCTGGAAGTTTTCTAAGTCGATCACAACGCGCCAACGACAGGCATGCCAAGCCCGCCATCTCTCCAATAGATGGATCAAGCTCCCGCATGGAAATCCCTTCTAGCTTTAGCGTTGACAAGTTCTTTAGACGGCATATTGCAGAAGGCACTTCGCACAAGTCAAAAGGGGGGCTTCTAGACAACTTTGATTGTTGGATTCCGGCTGCAATTATTTCCAAGCGCTTTAGGCACTCTAGCTTACCAATAGAGGGACCAATTTGTGGCGACTCTGGACAATGTTCAGCAAAAACCAATATCCTCAACTTTAGGCATCTTGAGAAGTCAGGAGTTGTCGAGAGATAGCATCTCATGAGATGTATAACTTGTAAGTCACTACTTTCCTATGAAACAAATTACAATTAGAAAAGTAAGGCAAGGTAAATGATAGCAAACATATATTTGTGATGCAAAACCATACCAAGCATGGGCCCCATCCATTCCAGTTTTCAAGAATTTCACTGTTTGAAAGCTTGAGCACGACTAAGTTTTGTAAACATAGATTGATCGCCTGCAAGTGTGAAGGGCAACGATGCCAAGAGAGCCATTTTAAATTCGAGAAAAGATTCTTAAAGTCTCCCACCAAGTTTCCCCCTTCTAATTCCAACAACCTTAAGTTAGGCATCCTCGAAAAGCCTTCACTTGTAAAGTTGTGATCTTTGGAAAGTCCAGTTAGTTTGAGAGCTATGATGTTCTCCGTTCCCTGACAACATGAAAAGCATAAGTGAGCTTTTCTATTGTGAAAAAATGGAACGCATTCCGTGAGTAAATATTGCATAGACTTGTTCAATAAGTAAAGCATTATTGTTTGCTTCTACTTTCATATTGTAAATGTAAGCTATTAATAATCACTACATATAAACTTTTTTTACTACCTTCAGTCACTCAAAATTAATAAATTTAGTTTTCTGCAATGTGCAAAACAAAAGAACACATTCAAAAACATACTCTAATCAAGCTAATGTTCCCTTGATCAAGAAGATGGTAACTGTGAATGAAATTTACCATTCTAGTCTTCATTACTTCCAACGCAATCTTGGGTTGCCAAAGTCTACTACATTTCCCAGGAACTTTGAGGTCTTCTCGTCGAACAATTTCTCTTCCGAGGTCTCTAAGCAAGTCATGCATCAACAGTCTATCATCAACATTGATCTTTATCAAGGACATACCAATAAGGAAATTGATCTCAATTTTTGGGTAAAAGTCCAAAGCTTTCCACATATAATATGGATAGATTCTTTCTTCACCAACATAAAAACAAGCAATATCAAGAAAAATTTCTCTCTGTTCTTCACTTAGCATTTCAACACTAATCTTTAATATATTAAAGATATGTTGGTGGGGAGCTGACTGTAATTTCTTCAACGTTTCTTTCCATATTGGTTTGCTTTTGCGATAAAGAGAACAACCAATAACTTCAAGAGCCAAAGGAAGCCCACCAGTCATGTGAGTAATATTACAAGAAATGTCATCATAGTCATGTGGAGGGGAATCCATTTTGAAAGCGTGCTTGCTAAAAAGTTGAAGGGCGTGGTGATAATGCAACTCTGTCATTTGATAAAGTTTGTACTCTTCGATCGCTAGATTGTTGATGTCCCTTGTTGTAATAATGATTCTACTCCCCGAACCAAACCAATCACCCTTTGCTGCAAGCATAGAGAGTTGGGCCCACTCATCTATATCATCAAGAACAATAAGGACTTTCTTGTGGCGAAATCTCCATTTAATGTAGTTAATCCCTGCATCAGAGTCAAAAATCTCCACTGGTTTGGAGTTGAGAATTTCTGACAATAATTGCTTTTGTAATTGGACAATTTTGCCATCCTTTATAGCCTCTCGAACACCCGAAAGGAAGCTGTACCCATCAAACCGACCATAAATTTGGTTAAAGACGACTTTGGCAAGAGTCGTCTTACCGATGCCCCCCATGCCATGGATTACTAGATAGCGTACATCAGGAGAACCTTCATCTAATAGGTGCATGACATCTTCAACACGATCATGGATTCCAACTAAATGATCGGGTAGAATTTTTTCTCTTTTATTCAGTTTGATCAAAACTTCAGCGACGATTGATCTAATGAGTTCACCGTGGCTGTCATATTTGATACGAAAGGGTTTAGTCAGATCAATCGCAGAAAGAATATTAACGTATCAAGGTTAGAAATATTAGAAGTCAAACACAAACCAGCTAAGGGAGAGGGGGTGGAGACGGGGCAACTGGCCCCCTCCCAAAAAATTTTGTACATATACTCTACGGATAAGTAGGAAAAAGTCAATTGTAAGTACATTGGCCGCCCCCCCCCCCCTCCCCACAACCAAAAAAAAAAAAAAAGGATGGAAAAAGAAATATTAATTTTACAAAAGCTCTAACTCTTTTTACAAGGAAAAAATATATCAATCAAAATCCATGTGAATGTACTTAAAATGAGTTGCAATTATATAAGTTTATAAATGTTAAACTTTACAAAAGATGCTCCCTCGTCCATAAATTGTAAAAATCGAAAGCCGTGGACTTTCTTCCTTTAAATATGCAAAGGAATTTTTTATTCCTTTTTGATTGCTCAAATATAATGAGTGCTCTGTTTTTTCTAGTTTTGCATTGTTTAAAATAGTAATAGCTAGAACAATTGCTTTCTTATTTCAAATCCTACACAAATTGGATTTAGAAGTTAAGAATAAGTATTTCTAGTCTAGCTAAAAGTTGCAAATGAAATAATTAATTCAAAATTGATTTGTCGAGTCTTTCTAGAGAAATTATCTAGTTTTGACAAGAATTGAATGTTTATTTGATTGAGTGGATGTGTAGTTAGTAGCAATTAAATATGTGTGAATTGAGTGATAATTTGATGAAAGAGAGAGCAATGGGTAGTTTTAACTTTTGATGCCAGGATGAGTATTATTAATATCGATTAAATATCTAAATCAACGAAAAATGAAAAAAACTAAAACCTTACCCTGTATCTTTGATATCCCATCCTTTGATATGAGCGACCTCCATCAGAGCCTCCTTCCATTGCTGCACTACATTGTTGCCGAACTTTTGCTCATGTTTTTGCAAAGCATCGTGGTATAGCCCGGTTTTGAGTTTGACATCGTCAGGATCCACATCGAAGAAAATCGGTAGGATCATTGCATTGTCATCTCTATTTCTTGAGCAGTCCAGCCTGAATGCAAGCTCGCGAAGACACCACGGACTAGACGCATAATTTTTAGAGAAGATGGGCATAAAGATTGTGGAGTTCTTAATCGCACGCTCTAGTTCGCCTTTGATCACTTCGCCTTTTCTAATCTCTTCATCGTCTCTGAAAACATGAATCCCAGCTCCATCCATGGAGTGATAGAGGCAATCGGTGAAACTCCGGCGAGTGTCAGGCCCTCTAAAATTTAAGAATATTTCAAATTCAGCCCCCAGTGACAGCTCGACATCATCTCTATCGGTCATGACCGCCGCTTTTCCATGCGATGAGTCCCTTCTCGTCTTCATCTTCAGGAGCCAAGGTATTATGAGGAGAGATGCAAGGGTAGTGTCTAATAATTGTGATTCCGGAGGATTTATGGACGAGCCAGATGAATAATGGGTGGGGAAATCGTCGTAAGCATAGATATATAATTCGAATTCAAAAGGAATAAGGAGTCTGCGTGATAGAGATTCTTTGAAACTAACTTACAACAAGCAGCCAGTCATGTGGGGACAAAAAAGTATCAATCTACGGAAAAAAAAAGCATGAAATATAAGGGACCGATTAAATTGAAGAGACGGCACTTCCATTCGCCATTTGTTGTATTCAATGAGTGAGGACATCATCTGTCCATAATTAAATTAATATAGAGAAAGCATCCATTCATGGATTACATTCTATTTGATTAAGTAAATTATGTTCCATAGAGGCTACATTTCCAATAAAAAATTTTAGGGAAAAATACCATATACTTCTTTTCAAAGTAAAAATTTCTAAGATTAAAATTTCTTGTTGGAAAAAGAGTTGAAGCCAAACATTTTGTAACAGGCATGAGACTCTTATGGTAATGCCTATAAACGGTAGAGAAAAAAAAATCTTTTCTTTCCCTCTTTTCGAAGTATTATCTTCTTTTTTTTCCCCGCTTTGTGATGAGCCAAAGTGTTGTGGGAAGTCTCCCATTGCGCATTTTCTTGGAAGGACCGAGAAAATTTCCTACAATAGAAAATTAAATCGTATGCTAATCTAGTTAATAAGATGAGTTTGATTGCACTTCAAAACAGAAAATACATAATTTCGATTGATTCCAGTTTCCGTTCAAAATTATTAAACTAAGAACTTTCCCTCAGGTCACAACTGGACAAAAGTTATTTAATTTAGAAAGCTAACAATGCACCGATGCTCTACTCCACGCACCACATGCATGCGCGGCCAGTTGTCGCTCGAATATTCACAAACCACACTCCATTGACGGATTCATCAACTTTCAGAGATCTTTTGTCCTCATATCTTATGTTCCTTCAATCAATTTGTTCTATAAATAATAACTCGTCTAATTTATTCGCACCGTGATAATAACTAGAAGACTTATTTGAACTTGAAAGTTGGTGATTTGCTTCTAAATATGACTGAACTGTTGTTTTAAAGGCAATTTATAATGGATTTTCCAATTAATTTCATTTTTTGTTGAACACCAGAATTTCTTTCAAAGTGATTTTCCGCAAAATCAACCACAAGAAAACAACTCATTTTTCTTTAAAACAATTTTCTTGAAATTATTTTCCATTGATCATAAAGTATATCAATTGATTTCACTTCGTGTTCTAGTTGGTCATATGAGTTTGATTACCCTTCAAAATAGAAAATACCTAACTTCAATTGATTCCACTTCACGTGTTATTTATTCATCTAAAATCTTTTGCACGCACTAGATAAATCCAATTCAACGTGTTGGGTCGGGTATAGAAAGATGCACATTTGAGTGGGTTAATTAACAAAAAAATTTGTCAGCAAGGTGTCCCCATTTCATAAAACAATAGTTTCATAAAAAGTTTAGAAGTTTTCAATTCTGCCACTGTCTCGCGTTATCTTCCCCCATGTCACAACAGGACAAAGGCTATCTCATTCAGACAGCTAGCACTGCACCAGATGCATGAACCCCGTCCCTAATTTCAAACTAAGTAAACAAACAAACAGAAGATGTACTCTAAATTAATACCTACTTGTGGTAGGAAGGCAAGACCAACAGGACCAGTCAATTGACAAAAACGAGGGATGTAACGACAAAACTTGTTCATATGTCAGTATGAACAGATGATGATGTTCTTTTCTTGAATTATCGGACGGCACTTTCCTTCACATTTCGCTCTATTCGAGGAGCGAGGACTCCCTCCATGCATATATAATTGCCTCGTCATTTACGCGAATTTATGATTCCACGAAGGTTCGATGCATGTATTCATCTTTCCAAATTTAAGGTAAAGAAAGCAATTCAGTCATCTAAATTTGATTAAGTAAAATATGTCGTATATAGTTACAGTTCAAATAAGTTTCTAAAGGAAAAATACTACACATTTCTATTTCAAAATTATAATTTCTAAGATAAAAATTTTTTGTTGGACAAAAAGTTCAACTCGAACGCTCGGTGACATACGCGGGATTACTATGATAGGGTCCAAAGAGGCAGCTTAAAGAATTCTTTTTTCCTCTCTTTTCAAAGTAATATCTTTCTCGCCAACAATAATATATTTCCCTCTCACTAAAAATTAAGCACTATTAGCTTGCAAAGATCACTTGTTAAATTATCCAAATATATTCCCTAACTGAATATTATGGTAATCTATCATGTAATTGATAAACTAATATTTTTGTAATTCTAAAGTGTCAACTAAATGATAAAGGTTCTCAAAATACGATATTCAAGCAATAGGAGCCCCAAGCTAATTGGTTGTCTGTTGTTTGAGTCATAAATATTGTTAAAGAATATGTAACTCACCTGAACTCCCTGCCAGTGACATTAACTCATCGCAAATATCATGTCCTTTTAGTTATTTACAAATTAAAAATTACTTTGACAATAATCAAGAAATAAGACACTTAAGTTTCATTTAAAATTGAGTGAGACACTTGATTATGAGATTCTATTATAAAATAGAATTTAAAAAACAAAATCATAGCTTCATGTGACTCAAGAAAAAAAAATCAAAACATATGGTTTGGGTTTTTCCTATCTGTCTAGGTAAATTTTACACTTTACTTCTTAATTGGTTTCCATAATCAAGTTCTCTATCCAATGATCGATCATATTTATATGTTTTATATTTTATTGAGGTTAAAATGATGCTTCTTTTCATAAGAATCTCATAGAGTGTGACTGTCCAGTTACTAAAGGTCACACAGCTAGGGTGATTAACTTAAAAAAGAAGAAGAAAAAAAGAAGAGTAACTCTCTACATGGGCTGTGTGTAATTGATTCTATTGCAAGTCCTTGGTTTGTTCTGTCTTTCACCGTATAAGATACTATCAAAAATACTCGTAAATTGACCTCACGAAAATTATAGTTTTAGATTCAATTTCACTATAGCAGCAAGTTTGATCTAGCTATAAATGATGTAAGTCTTAGTCCGGTGTTGTGCACTTTTCATGTGAAATTAATTACTACAATTTCATTATATAGTTTTCGTGAGGCTAAGTACACTTTGCTTTTAGTTTGACATGAGGCTTCATCAAGCTACCGTTGATGATATGTAAATGAAAATGAGCAAAATAGCAAATAGGCATTTTTTTTGGCAACAGCGACAAGACTGGTCTCCAGGCAAAGATGCAGTGTTCAGATCACTTTTGCACTTGCAAATAATTGACGCGCCAAATGCTAAAAACAGGGAACATTCATGAAGACCACCGTTGAGGATGTGTATTGACATTAGTTGATGAAGTGTGACTGATAGATTCTTGGGGCCAACAGCATCCTGATTTTTCAAGCGGGTTTTGTCCAGTAGTGCTGTGTTGCTGTGTATTCAGATAATAATTTTATATAAAAAATTTTAAAAGGTTTAATTGGCAAGTAACCCGTGATTGCCAGTATATGGAGTTTTCGGAGCTATAATATGGCTCGACGTATGAAAGCTAGAGGAAAAATAAAAATTCATAGGCTTTGTTGACAAAAAATATAGAAGCTTAAAACCTACCCATATTTTATTTCCCAGACGTTCAGCTTTAGTATATAATAATATTATCAAACTACGCCTCATGTCTTTTTCTGCTATATATATAGTACAAAATTGAGAAAAACCAGAACTTCTTTTCTTATTGATGAAAGCTCAACACAAACATATAGTGACCCTAAACGTTTTGTAACGGGCAAGAGACTGTTAGGTGATGCTTAGAAGGGGTAGCGAAAAAGAAATTCTCCTCTTTTCAAAGTATTATCTTTCTTGCCGATGACAATTCATTTCCCTCAAAATAAAATTTATATGCTACTAGCTTGCATGATATCATTTGCTAAATTATCCAAATATATTCCTTATTTCAATGATATGTTAATCTATTGGGTAATTGATAACTCAATACTTTTTTATTCTAAAGTGTCAACTACATAATAAAGGTTCTCAAAAAGCATTATATGCGGTATAGGAAACTTAAGCATTTTGGTCGTTTCTTGATTGAGTCTTATTTGTATTTAATCAATTGAATTCTAAAAGATTAGAAAACATGTAATTGAATCCTAGCCTCCCTGCTGGTGATATTTACTCATCGCAAAATCATGTTCTTTTAGTTCTTAAAAAAATTAGAAATTATTTTGACAATAACCGAGGAATGAAGTAACTAAATTTCATTGAAAACTGAGTGAGGAACTTGATTGTGACTCTTTATTCAAAACATAATAAGATTTTTCTCCATAATATTATGTGACCCAAGAGAAAACGAAAATAATATGCTTTGGGTTTTTCCTATCTGTTTTGGTAAAATGTAGGCTTTATTTCTCTATTATTTTCCATAACGAAATTGTCCACTTAATGATCTGTAAGATGCATATGTTTAGTTTCTAATTGTGGTTCAAATGATGCTTCATTTCACAATAATCTCAAAGAGTACTTCTAGTTACGAAAGGTCGCCGGCGGTGATATTAGTACTTGAGTACTTCTTAGCCAAAACATATAGGATTCATTTAACGAAAAATAATTTGTTTAGGACTTGATTAATCAACCGTCAAAACATTAGGACTTATACTACACTTGTTCTCACACTAGTGCAATTCATTGAAAGAAGAAGAAGAGTAACTCTCCACAGGTACCATGTGTTATCGGTTCAGTAGTAATTTCCTTGTTTGTTTTGTTGTGACTCTACTGGAAAAACGCAAACAAATTGATCTAATTAAAAATATTCTATTAACTATTCTAATTGATACCCACTAAAAAGAATATATATAACATTAATAGATTTATACTTCACGTTTTATGTCATGAGAAGTCTTTTTCATTGCGTTGCGTTATTTTTTGGAAGGGCTTGAAAAATTTCTCACAATGAAAACTTATTCCTTCATTCGATAAACAAAATATATAATTTGAATTACTTCCGCTTCACGTTCTAATTTATTAATAAACAAGAGCATTAACGACAAGAGATACAAGAATCATGATCCTTTATTCAACGTTTTTGGGGCCAGATTCGAGGAAAATAAGGCTACTAGACTAGCAAGTCTCATCTTCCTATTTCCTCAAGAAAGAAGTTTTGGAAATGGTGGGGACGTCATTAAACAATAAGTCATGTCGGGATATGAAAAGTATCAATCCACCAAAAAAAAAAAAAACATGAAACATAAGTGGCCAGTTAAATTCAAGGGACGGCACTTCCATTCACATCTTGTTCTACTCAATGGGTGAGGACCCCATTTGTCCATATCAAATTGCCCATGGCGTACGTGAATGATCTTTTCAAATTTAAGATAAAGAAAGCATTTCATCGTTGTAATACATTATATTTAATCAAGCAAAATATTTCATATATCGGGTATTAGAGTAAAAATTCATTGGAAAAATAAGGAGTATTGTTTTTCAAGATAACCATTTTACAAGATGAAGCCATATCATTGGACGAAGAGTTCAAACCGAATATTCCGTAGAAGACTCTAATAATAGGTGCGAGACTCTTATAGTAACGCCAAGAGGGATTAGCTAAAAAAAAATCTTATTTTTCTCTTTTCAAAGTATTAGTTTTGTTGCAAATGATAATCATATTTCCATTTAAGTAGGAATAATCATTTGCTAAATTATCCAGATATATTCACTAATTGAATGATATGTTAATATATTAAGTAATTGATAACTCAATATTTTTTACATAAAGTGTCCACTAAAAAATAAAGGGATAATTACCAAAATAATTCGAAAGTTATTGTATGAATACCGATCAGTTCTAAACTAGTTAATTTTGCTAATTTAGTCATAAACTTTTTAACATTTTACAAATATAGTCTTTGTCCGGCTAACTCGAGCCAAAAAATAATGATGTTGACATCGACCATCCTACATAACACAATAAATGCTACTATGGACAACTTTTGCAATTTTTTTCAAAAAATTTTATGAATATTTGATTATTTTTATATTATTTTCTTTTCTTTTTTTCTTTTTTTTAAGTTTAGTTCTTTTTCCTTCAAGCCAACAGGGCCTCAACGATGGCCGTTGACCATCACCGACCGCCAGTTAGCTTACCTCACCAGATTTAAACAAACAGGCCAGCGAGGGCCGTGATGACATCGCCTCGCCAGATCTGTGTGAGTGGTGCCCGTGGCCAGAGAGGGCCGTCAGTGGCCAACGAGAGCTTTGCAATCGGCAAGGACATCATGGCCCACGACCCCGAGTTAGACAACCTGTCGGTTTCAGTGTTTGCATGCGTAGGCATATGCACGCATTCAGTCGGTTTGTAAGAAATAATGTACAGCTCATCCTATAAGCATTAAACTAACCGACGTGACGTGAAATTAATTCGTTATTCTTAGTTTGCTCATCTATTGATCGCCCACATTTATCCGTGATGCAAACCAATTTGATAAGACATGTCTCCAAAGAAGGAGAAACTGATAATTTTTTTTGGTCAACAAAACGAGAGAGAAAATAATAGGCAACGATGCTCTCACGCTGCTGCGTGGTACACTTGGAAGACGTCGTTGGTACAGAAATCTAAAATGATAGAACTAAACTTTCACGAATGTGCAAATTCATTCATCAATGGAAGATGCCAAGATTCGCCCAAGAAATTAGGAATACTATCCTCATACGATACAACTACCTTTGAAGTAGGGAGCGCTATCCTTATTGCCATATTTGTGGTATCTAATCCTCACTAAAGGGTTGTGTTGACATATTGCATTCACAACCCATGGCCATGAGCAAGAGATTCTCAAGAAATATGCACTTTGGCGCAAACTCATAACAAAAATGTCTAAACAAGCAGCTTCTTCTAATTATAATCAAGAAGTCTCGTAATGGCATGACCAGAATATAAAAATACTAGGTGCATCTTTTTTGAGCAATTATCATGTTGGCATGGAAGAAAATGTATAATCTGTCATCATGCTGATGCTGCAACATACTAGAGACAAAAAAGAAAATTTTAAGTTCCAAAAAAGTTCACAAGAACATTTTCTTCTCTAATATGGATAAGCGTCAACTCAACAAGTGCAAAATCATCTTAATGAATGATAAACTATTGTCGGGTTAATTCAAGAAGAGAAGACCACCAGTGAGAGAGAGAGAGCTGAAGATGACCAGAGTCCGATAAATTTATCTTGTCAAGCATAATCAGGCATCACTTTTTTCAGGAAAGTAATTGGCTTGGAATCCTCAGGCGCCAGTTGGTCAAATGCAACATAGTTGTGCTCTTCATCATACACATGGCACATCGTCATGATCGTCTTCATGAGTCGCCAATTCCATGTGGCTTCATTTAAGTACTGTGGACGACATGTAAATCAAAATGAGCAGACTAGCAAATGGGCTTTTTTCGACAACAGCGTGCAGTACACTGATCACTCTGCATTTACAAATATTTGAAGCACCAAACGCTAAAATCAAGGAACCATCTCAAGTTTGTCAAGGAACTATCTCAAATTTGCCAAATTTAGTTTCAACTTTATTACTCCCTTCCACTTCAAGCACCGATTACTCATGACAAGAGAAAAAGAGGGAACTTGTTCCCAATCATCCTAATCTAGCTGGCCCTTTGAATGCCAGAATAACATACTTGACGAAAACCAGCTCACCTTTCCCCAGTTTTCTTGTATAGACTTGTGAGCCGCACGCAAGTTGTAACTCGAAATCCTTGGTGATATATGATGGGGTATGTGAACATTTATGTGATGGCATAGAATTTCAATCCTGCACAATAGAAGAGCATCACAGTTTGCTTTTTGATCATTCTACTCATCCTTGCGCCCAAAAGTCAACTAAGATGAATTTTTAAGATAAAGCAAGCGACAGAACCTTCTTCTAAAGTGTGCAGTCAGCTAAGATAGCTAGTCCGCCCATAACCACATGAACTTGATAATAATTTCATCTTCCACTTTCAAAAATGAAAAAGTTTCTTGATACACATTTTTGCATGGCAATGCCCAGAAGCAATGCCAAATGTGTTAAAGTTTAGAGGTACAAGATCCAATTGCCTAGGGGTGATTAGTTCCCAGTCAAGTATGGTTCCAACAAGGAATTGGACTGGGAGGATCAGTTCCCAAAATTTGGAACCAAGGACCGAAACGGTTGGTACTAGAACCAAGAACTGGATCGAACCATCAGTCTGATCCGATCCACTGGAACCGGTAACTTATTTTTTCTCACTACCTTTTTCCCATTACTTTGTTTCCCACCACTTGGAACAGGACCAAGATAGTGTTTAATTCACATTTTATTGATATTTTTGAAGAAATAATAAAACAAAAATTATATTTAGTCAGTCCAGTCTGATCCGGGCAGTCCCAGTTCAGGCAATCCATTTTGAACACCCCTAAATTGCCGCCACCATCATGTCATCAACAGTTCATTTATATCTGAGATGCGAGCAAAAGAGGGCAAGTAATTGAGGAAAATAAAAGTTTACCATTTAGGATAATCGCAGTTGATGGTTCCATTCAGCTAGGCTTGAGCAGCATTCTACTCATTGGAAGATTTGAAAGGAATATGAGGTGCCGTGTGATGGACCATTGTGAAAGTACTCAACTATAAACATGAAACAGATTGCCCCTCATTCAGCAGTGGACACCTTAACTTGAACAGCCAGGGCAACTAAATTACTAGAGCAAAAAAGCTTGAAGTGAAAGCTCCTAATTATACAACTTGCAATTTTCAGACAATCCAAATCCTAAGATTGAGGTTTTGCAGTCCTCAGCTGCACTTGGCAATAATGACCGACTATGATCTTCTGACCAAATATCCTGAATGATCAAAAGCTACAAAAAAGATGAGAAACCACTAGATTCTTATGGAAGTTTTCTTTATTATGACTGTGAGTATTACTCGTCAACGAATTATTGGTGTCTTCAGTAAAGAAGGGCAACGAAGCATACATTAATGCAGATGAAAAAGATCATTACCCAAAAGTGATAGCCCAGCCATGGCATCAACCAGAACTTAATCCACCCCCAAAATGCCAGCCTTGTAAATGATCAATGGCCACCCAATCCCCATAAAAGCAAAAACGCAAGCCAAACTGATCTTCACCCTTTTGACTTCATTTGGTCTGAACTTGTTCAAGTCGAAGTGCATATCAACCTAGTAGGGCATTTAGTCAGATAAAGATCAATGCATTTACAAGAAAAGGCAACAAATAAAAATTATAACAAGCCACCATCAATTTGATATTTTGAATTCACAGGCATGGAGAGCGAGAAAACAAGCATCTAAATAGAAATAATAGTCCCATACATACCAATGAGCTATAGACATCCAAGGACTAATTGGGCCATATCCATATATAATTGCCTTGCGCAGAAGAGGTGAAGAGTCAAACTCCTCTTTCCAAATAGGATGCCAAGCTGTGTCTTCAGACAACCTATTATTTACAGAAAAAAGGGAAGAAAAACATCATGAAGTTTGTATAAAGGCAATTAACAGGAGATTATCCAGACAACTACAACAATGTGAGCATGCTAACCAAGGGGAATGTTCTCACGAAAGTAAAAAATAAAAAGAAGAAGAAGAAGAAGCAAGCAGAATGTGTCCAAAACATAACATCATAAACATGAAAGAGTGTGCGAAGTGCAAACAAGTGTCTTCATGTACATTTGCTCACTATATCCAAAGTGTAAAGAAGGGTCTTGAAGTATGTAGATTATGCAGAGTAGATAGCCTTAAAGTGGACTATTTGATAAAAAAACAAGGGAGAATATACTGTCACAAGAGTGTTCTGCTTGTTGTTAAAGGACCATCTACTCCTTTATTTCAAATGAAAAGGTATTTAAAATGGATTATCAAATGGAAAAATCTAAAGGGAGTGTACATGTTAGTTTTTGCATGATGTCGGTCGTGCTTAAACCTCCATGGCTCGTAAGGATATATCAACGGTAGGAATGCCAGCGTTCCCACTATATCTTCCACTAATTTGTTCTTCGCAAACGACTTGTGAGCACAATCATGCCCTATAACAAAGAACTTAAAAATGGGAGGAAAAACAAGAAGGGATAAACAGAGCTGTCTAGGAAGTTAATCTAACATATGTTACGGAATGAAAAGACAACCCATATGAGGAACAAGCAAGGGAATTTTTTACCAAAGAAGAAAAATAGCAAACAAAGCTTACCCCAGTAACAGCAGTTCCTGTCCATGCCCATGCCAAAGGGAGTAGGTACCATGGGGCTTTTGAAATCATGAACAACCCCAATGCATAGGAAGTAACAGATATCAAAACTGAAGTCCAGGCTTTCCCATCGTTGATCTCAAAAACCTTCAATGATATTAGAGGGCAATAATTATTAGAAAACTTGCTAAAAAGGTGTAACACTTTCGGCTATACCAGAAAGTTTCTTGTGACCATCTAGCCCTAGATGACCAAGATGCAGCTGATATTATAATCACTTAGTAAAAGCTAATGTAGTAGTATTAAAAGAGACAATTGTTCATTTATTTGAGGACTGTTTCCAAAACAATAGGAGCTAAAATTTCAAATTAGGAACATCATTGGATTTTTTTTCACCCTTTACCAAAACAACATCCTTAAGTGGAAAGGATAATCTAAATAAACAATCTTAGCAACGTATATGACAAGATGGGAATGCTTCATGGATAAGAGTACATGTAAGCACATTCTGCAACCAGTCAAGCATATACCTTCCTGGGAAGTGAATCAATAACATCCTTGAGCGTAACATTTTCAGGAAGAGGTTCTCCAATTTGCCTGAAGCCATAGCCATCGGCTAATTGTTTCCGGTACTCAGCACTGTCTTCTGAAATCGGTGCAACCGGAACTGCCAGCCCTTACAATGAGAATCTTTTTAGGGGAGAATGAATGTCCTTTACTTTTTATTCCCTTCCGGAGTTGATTTTCCCAATTTAGATAATATAAGCCTGTCTTCCATCAAAGTATTATTAGAAACCCAACAAAACCAGAGAAACCATTAAAACCAGTACAGTACCAATTGCTCCATGCAATTTGTTTCATGTCATTTTAAGTGTATGTTCAAAATAAAACCCAGTAATTTTGTTGGTTTCATCCCAATTCCCAAAATTCTATTATCAAAATGATGCTTGCACTCAAATAAGTTCTAGCCTATATGATGATGTCTAAGTTTTTAAATGACAGAATAGCTGCCGGATGAATGAGCCGGTCGTGTTCACATAGACTTTGTTGCTCATACCTGAGATTAGATTCACTTGTTCTTATTATCGGAATTGAACCGATGACCATCGCATTACAAATGCGATGCTCTAACCTCTGAGCTAAGCGGGCTCAAAAATAGTAGAAATTGTACATGCATAGGAATTTAGTAAACTCTTGGGATATTTTCTATTAATAAAAACTATTCATTATTAGCTATTCATAATGAATACGATGAATATGGATTCATATGAATTGAATATTGAATATAGAAAAGTAGAATATCCAATAAATATTGGATAGTATAGAAGATAAGGATTCATATAGTGATATATAATTTTGATCTATTTCTCAATTATATGCTTATCAATACTTAATATTTTAATATTAATTAGATAATAAGAAATAAAATTCTCTTTTTCATTTTCAAATGCATCAAATGAATATGGATTCATCTGAGCGAGTAAATCTAATTAAGATCAAGTTTCAGCTGACTGATATAATAAATTTGGTCAACTAGTAGGAATCCACCAACGTGGGCAAAATATCATTCCACTCGAAAGAGAACGTGTTCCTGGTTCAGATATAAAACTGCCGAAGACCAATGTTTGGAGTCTTTGGAGCGCTTCGCTGCCGGCAGTCAGATTAGAAAGCGATTTCGAGCCGTACCTTGGCTTGCCTTAACATAGAATCCACCAAAGTCGTTTTTCCGTGATCGACATGCGCGACAATGGCTATATTCCTTATGTCACTTCTCCTTACCAACTGGCTCTTCTTCTCCTCTGCCAGAACAAAATTTCGGAATCAGTACTCTCTCAACGCACCGATGATGTGATAAATCTCTCGCCATTTCTCCAGTCACGAAAGTTCATTTCCAGCTAAGAAATCGGAATCCCCGGGACAACGACATAAACAGAACCCCACGCTTACACGCGCGGCACAAGACATCAAAAGCAGACTAGAGAGCAGTCGCCAGTCGCGAGTTTTGTGAGTATTCAACTCCGCCGCAGCGACATCCCCAGCCGCCCTTGATCTTGGCAAAGAAGTAATTCAAGATGTTGGCCACCAAATGCCAATGGTGATGGATAACTGGAACCCAATGTTCAATGCTCGTCTGAACTTGTATGGGGCCATCTCAGAGAGGTACAACGGCACGGCCTGTAATTAAATTTCCAACCAAAAAAAAAAAATCATATAAATCTCCATCACTAAAGTTCTTTTACTGAATAAATGAAAAGAGTTAGTTCAAGAATAGAGAACAGGACGCTCATATTCAAATCAATAATTGGTTTAATAAGATGAAAGTGGAGGCATCAAGAGGCATCAAGATTCAATTATTCTATTCAACGCTGTTGCGCCACGAGCAAACTCTTGGAAGAGGTGCGCGTGCAGGAAGAGACGACCCAAGAAAAAATACAACGAAAAATTTGCCATCTATAACCTGGAAAAATTGATTAGTTTATAATGACAAGCTGGCCGATGATTACGTAATTTATAAAAAAATAAAATCGAAGATTAATATAAATAAATAAATTGGAGTTCTAAGAGCATCTGTCATTTTCGTATTTCGACTCTTTTTCTTTTCTCTTCTGAGCGACCAAACAACCGACACTTTCTGATTCGAAGAACTTCAAATTGCCAAATCCGAAAAATAGAAAAAGGTGAAGAACAAAAACTGATTAATCAGGTCCTTAAAACGTTTTTTTGTTCATGTTGGGCCTTCCATCAAGTAGTTGGATTTACTTACTGACGTGGAATAAAATAAAAACAACGAAGAAAATTAAAAATCTAAAATGATAAACACTAGAGAGGGAGGGAGACAAGGAAGAGGAAGGATGGGCGGTGGCACCGTTGAGCGTCCGGCATCTCTCGTCGGACTCGAGTGACAGCGTCACGCCTCATATGTCGCCCACATCGTCATGGCTTGCCACCAATCAAAGGTGGCCACATGGAGATCAGAGCACCCGATGAGTCTAAGCGTCCGAGTGTCTTCATGTTTTGGAAAAATGGGCCTACGACTTCTTAAATCCAGGCCTGATACTAACTAATTAGTTAGATCAGATTTGCTCTTTTACTTTTACTCTTGTTTTTAAATTAATTAATTAATCAATCAGATCCTTTAGCTTTCGCACTATTCCACAAAGATGACAAAGGCCATGAACTCGTGATAAATGTTCATTGTACACTTTTTCAGTCCTGGCGAACATAACTTCAAATAAACTTTTACTCGATAAATTATAGTTATCGTCACTACTGCCACACTATTATTAAACCAAATGAGGAAGAGAACTTATATTTAGCAAGAACAAGTTAGTTGTATAAGATAACTACTCGTGTGTTGACTAAGAACAACTTGTATATGCTAAAAAGTAGTAATTATCAAAAACAACTTATATTTACCATGAACTCTAGTATTTGTCAAAAACGACTAGAAATTACCATTAGGTTATGCTTACCGCAATAGCTAGCGGTAAATTCATTTATTAGTGATGAAGTTCATGAACTCATTTAAGACCTTTTTTTTATTAATAGAAACTTCTTTCTTATCAAGTGACCTGAATTTTAAGTATTTTACTCAATAAATTAGAGTAATTGGTAGTAGACTTTAAAATGGGCCCGGCGCCAGAAGGGCCCACCCAGATTCGGCCCGAGCCATAAGGGCCAGCCGAAAAGTATCTTTGTGGGCCTGAGCAAGGGCCTACATTAATTAGGTCCTGCCCTGTCCGATTGGGACCGAGCCAGGCCCATCCAGCCCGCACACTTCTGCATCATTCTTTGTTGATTGCATCTTCGTTTGCACCTCGCAGCGTTGCTGAGGTGAGGTCGTAAACCTCCCTCGCCACTACGTGCTCCGCCGTGCTAGTCGTGGCTAGCCACCAGCCGCCAATCGAAGTTGGGCACGTGGAGATCGGAGCATACAGTGAGTCTAGGCATCCAAGCGTCTTCATGTTAAAAAATAAAAAATAAAAAGCGAGTCTAGGATTTCTTAAATCCAGGACTTATGCCAATTAATTGATTAGATCAAATTTGCTCTTTCTCCTCTTGTTCGTTTCGGTTTCTTCTTTGTTTTGGCAATTTCACTTTATTCTAATCTGAAAGTTAATATTTGAGAAATTATATACCGTTGCCACAAATCAAGGAAGTACATGAGAGCGACAAAGAGAACACCCATGTGAGGGGCTCTAGCGAAGTTGGTACTTTGCTACACTTTCGAAACGGTGACGTCTCGGTCATGGTGTCTAACGAAATTTTAAAGAGCGATTTTGGATTGAAATACGACGTCACGCCATGCCTGAGTGGCCATGTAATCAAAGCATTGAGTGTTCGGACTTCTTAAAGGACCCAATTAATTTCACTAAATCATGATTATTCCTTTTCTTTCTTTCATGGTAATCATTCGCTAGCCTAAAGATTGAAGTTCAAGAACTCAATTGGCTAAAAAAGATAAAATAATAGCTTCAAGACTCAATTGAACATTTTACTTCTCTACCTCTTTTTATACCGTAGTCTTTCTATCTTAATACAATATTTACCTATCAAGTCACTTTTTGTTTGTTCGATAACTTGAATTTAACCTCTTTTAGCTTCAATGCCGACCTTGTTGTGACCATATTATGTTAGTTATAAAAACCCCTTTAGTTTAATTGGCTCTTACCTACCAATTGGATCACAATATGTAGGCTCCGTTTGACCAGGCTTGGGACCCTGATGCTCGTGCTTGGATCCCCGGCACCCCAACTCAGGTCTATCAAAAGCAAGCTCAAGTCCATGGAGACCGGGCCTGGGTCCACGGAGGCCAGGTGGACCATATCTTAATACTAAATGTATATTTTGGTCTCTGTTAATGAACAAATGCGAGTTGGGGGCGCATCACACGTTTTCATGTAAATGTGGTGCTACACAAATGTTTCTCAGGAAGCAGCATTAACAAGCTAGGCAAATTCAATCTCATGTTTCACTACACAAGAGGATGATGCACAATAAAACTTCTTTATTTTGACAGTCGCAAATACACTAATTCTTTCTCCTCCTTACACTTCCTTTCACTCCGTTGTAGTACTCCAAGAGAGAGAAAGAGAGAGCTTATGCCAGAGCGAGCTAATAAGCAAAATAGTTACACATATGAAGATGACCCATAGAATTGACCTAATAATATCCATACTATAAAAAGTCTCCCGGCACTAAAAAAAAAACAAAATAAAAAGAAAGAATACATGAGTATTTTGGCAGTAGAGCTCAATAAAATGTATCACTGAATATGGTCTCCTTTACTTAGAAAATCTCATTCCATACTTTTTCAAGATTTGCGCTCTTCATCATGAGTGCATTTCCAAATTTTCCATTCTCAATCAGACAGTCGAAAATCAATCCAAGACGTAACTTCATCATATTCATTCAGTGTGCCTCCTAGGGCATCACTGCTCAAAAGGGGAAACCCTCAAATCAGTATTACCAGAAGAGAATCGAGTCCAATGTACTTTCAGTAAAATTAACTAATTAGAATGCACTTCACCATGATATCACATAATATAGCATTAGATAGTGAAAACTCTCTCAAAATGGAGGGTCGTGACAGAGTGGAACATGTCCCGATCGGGTTGCATGAACTCTTTCAGGAAGACGCGGGTTTATGCAACCGCTGCTATGTGGATGGTATGCGAGGCAGGGTCTTTTGGGTGGAAAATATCGCGGTCTGTTTCGATCTGTTTGCTGTAGCATCACTCGGATAAAATAACCAAGTCAGAGTGTATCAGAGATTCATAATCAAACTGAGACTTCATGTCCATGTAATGTAAAAATCACCAAAGCTACCTTAAACGAAGAGGCCAGACTTACCAGTACAGCGCATCGGTGCCGTGGCTCATGCGAGCAATGCAACCGTTTTCCGGGAAGTTCGTGACCACCAACGCATCGAGTGCCATGTCGATTCGGCCCTACCGCCCAACCCGGCTCCGAGCGTATCCAATGTACACTGCACATTCACCTTAAAGCCATCTAAGCCTACGCATGCCTGCCACCAAGGCGCTATGTTGTGTGAGAGGTGGATTAAGAGATAATGATCATTTTTCGGTACTTTAAAAGTGCCTTTTTCGTTGACTGAAAATCTTTTCCTTGATTGATCTGTTTTTCATGTATCAAACCCTGAAAAATATGGACAACTTTTTCCCGACACTTATTTTTCGTAAAACAAATGAAATTATACTATAATGACATTTTTTTGGTGTAGCTTTCTTTTGTCATGATTTTCCTGTAATTTTATCACCTGGTGGAGACGACCATTTGTCTACTTATTTAATATTATTATGACAAAGCTTGATGTGATTTTCCTTTCAAAAATAAATGATGGAATTTCTTTACTTGGTAATCATAATTAAGTCAGCCTAAGAAAAGAAGAATTTTATTTAATTAATCTTTTTCCTGATATTTATTTTTTGTGAAACAAACGGAGTTGTGCTATAGTGATATTTTTTGGTGTAGCTTTCTTTTGTCACAATTTTCCTGTAATTTTGTCACTTGGTCGAGACGACCATTTGTCTACCTTATTTAATATTTATTATGATGAAGCTTGATGTGATATTTCTTTCAAATATAAATGATGGAATTTCTTTACTTGGTAATCATAATTAAGTTAGTCTAATAAAAGAAGAAGTAGAAGAAAAATTGCCAGTTGTTTGAAGGAGAAAGTGTCAATGTCAACTTCTCATAGAGCACTACGGACCGCCACGCATTTATTTAATTAAACTGGATAAGATTAGACTGAGCTATTGCGTAATGTGCTAGATATGGAAATGCATCTCTAGAGGTGAACAAGAAGAACCAATAAAAGTTGGTTAATTGGTTGAGAGGATGCAATAAAGAACGGGAAGGACAAAGGATAAATGTAATTGCAGCAAAGTACGCATGAAATGGGAAAGAGTGCCACGTTCAAATAAACCTACCAATCCACCTTGAAGATAGGCCCGGGTTGGATTTCCAACACCATTTGCAATACATATCAAAGTCACAAGAAACGCCTAACATTAAGCATGGACGAACAACGCGATGGCAACTGTTTGGCACATTAAGCAAACCTTGCAGCGAATCAAAGTGACTTACGCTCAAGTATCACAACTTCTGTAGTTTAATAGATCAGGTAACCTTTTTATAGAGCTCAAGTTATCAATCCTTAATACTTGCAGTGATTCACATTGATTTACGGACAAACTTGATAACTGCGTAGTTCTGACTAATTAGTTAACCTTTCTGTGGAACTGCATTCATCAACAAAACTCAATTGAACATTTTATAAAAGTTCAAGATCTATTGGTGCCTTCATCCCACTTTTTATACCCTGAATTTCTATCCCAATACTATATTTAATTATTAGATAATTTGATTTTAACCTCTTTTAGCTTCAACGCCGAATTTGTTATGACCATGCTACGTCAGTTTTATAAATCCTCTGCTTTAGTTCAATCTTTTCTTGCCTTTGAATCGATATACATCAATGGTATTTTTTGTGTAGCTTTCTTTTTTATGATTTTCCTCTAAATTTATCACCTGATGGAGACAAAAGGTTTTATCTCCTCATTTAATGCGACTATGGTGGAACTTGACTTAATTTTTCTTAAAAAAAAAAAAAAAATCGGTGGCATTTCTCCATTGTCAATCACAATTGAGTTAGCCTAAGAAAACGGAAAAAAAAAATAAGAAGAAAAATTGCCATGTGTTCAGTGGAGAAAATGTCAATGTCAACTTCTCATAAAGCCCTACGAGTATGCACCACCACGCAATTTATCTAATTAAACAAGATAAGATTGGACAATGAAATAAAGAAATGGGAAAAAGTGAAAAATGGGGATATGATATGCATCTTTAGAGTGAACAGGAGGAACTTAAAAAAAGTTGGAAGGAGACAATGTGATAAAGAAATGGGAAAGCAAAAGACATGAAGAAACTAAAAGCAAAGTACGTATGAATTGGGAACAAGTACCACGTGTCACCTCCACATAGCTCGCCTCCTTGCGCATAGGCCCGGCTTTGATTGCCGACACCAGCGGCAATCTGGGTCAACGTCCCCAGATTCGCCTAATAGTGGGCATTCATGAATAACGACACGCCATCCGTTTGGTACGGTACCTTGCAGTGATTCACAGTGAGACAGTTCCAATGTCCGCAGCCTTCCGTGTTCTGATAGCTCGGGTGAACTTTCCGTGGACCTCCAATGCCCAATTGACAAAAGCGAGTTTGGTAAATCAGGCAAACACCGCAGCGATCTACAGTCTTCTACCTGCAACCAATTCAACTTATATCGTTTCGATAGTTCAGGTAACCGTTCGATCGAGTTGCATGACATAATAACTAATGCCTCCAGCAACTCCATTTCTTCCAAATTTCGAATCTCGATTAACTGAGGGCACCCACAGATCCTTAGCCTTACGATTGTCTTTAAACTTGATAGATCCAATATCACCAGCGATTCACAGAAATACAGCTGCAAATCATGGAGACTCTTTAGCTATTCAATAACGATCTCTCTTGAACCACAATGCAAAAGTGTTAACTTAGACAAATATCTCAATTTGGAAAGGAATGGTTGTACCATCGGTGACTTGACACCCCTTAATACCAAACTTTGAAGACCTAGAGGAAGCCTTGGGAGAGATTGAGGATCATCACCAGATATGTGCAGATCTGAAAGCTTAGGAGGCCATGTCATGTCCATATTTATATTACCATGGTATGCCAACATTTCAAGATTCTCCAACATCCCAATGGCCTTTGGCAGCTCTCTTAAGTTATTCCATTTAATATCTAAGCGCTCCAGCATTTTAAGGTATCCAATGGAATTGGGTAACTCTCTTATCATGCTACGAAACATAGATAAGCTCTTCAATCTTTTAAGATATCCAATTGAAGCAGGTAGTGCAGTAATCTTTGTACAAGACAATTCTAATGTAAGTAATGACTCTAGTCCTCCAATGGAGTTTGGTAGCTCCCTTATTTGAGAGGATTCTAGGCTCAATTGCTCCAAGGCTTTGAGATCTCCAATAGAATGGGGTAACTCTTTTATCTTGCTATTTTCCATATTTAAGAACTTTAGTTTTTTAAGATATCCAATAGAAGCAGGCAGTGCAGTAATCTTTGAGCTCCCCAAGTTTAAGTGAAGCAATGATTCTAGTCCTCCAATGGAGCTTGGTAGCCCCCTTATTTTAGTGTATTCCAGCGTCATGTCCTCCAACATTTTGAGATCTCCAATAGAATCAGGTAACTTTCTAATTCTTGTGTTGTATAAATTCAATCTAAGGAGTGACCTCAATTTCCCAATGGAATCTGGAAGCCTTCTAAGCCAATAACAATGCTCTAAAGACAAGCATGTCAAGCCCGCCATCTCTCAAATAGATGGATGAAGCTCCCGCATACACTGCCCTTCTGGCTTTAGAATTGACGAGTTCTTTAGATGGTATATTGCAGAAGGCACTACGCCCAAGTCAAAATGGGGGCTTCCAGACAACTTTGATGGCCGAATTCTGGCTACACTTATTTCCAATCTCTTTAGGCACTCTAGTTTACCAATAGAACTACTGATTTGTGGCGACTCTGGACTATGTTCAGCAAAAACCAATATCTTCAACTTCAAGCACATTGAGAAGTCAGGAGTTGTCAAGAGACGGCATCTCATGAGATGTATAACTCGCAAGTCACAGTTCGCCTGCGAAACAAATTACCATTAGAAAAGTAAGGCAAGGGAAATGGCAACAAATGTATATGTGTGATGCGAAACCATACCAAGCATGGGCCCCATCCATTCCAATTCTCGGGAATTTCGCTATCCAAAAGCTTGAGTATGACTAAGTTCCATAAACATAGATTGACTGCCTGCAAGTGTGAAGGGCAATGATGCCAAGAGAGCCATTTTAAATTCAAGAAAAGATTCTTGAAGTCTCCCACCAAGTTTCCCCCTTCTAATTCCAACAACCTTAAATTAGGCATCCTTGAAAAGCCTTCACTTGTAAAGTTGTGATCTTTGGAAAGTCCAGTTAGTTTGAGAGCTATGATGTTCTCCGTTCCCGACAACATGAAAAGCATAAGTGAGCTTTTCTATTGAGAAAAAAGGAATGCATTCCGTGAGTAAATATTGCATAGACTTATTATAGTAAAGCATTATTGTTTGCTTCTACTTTCATATTGTAAATGTAAGCTTTTTTTACTACCTTCAGTCACTCAAAATTAATAAATTAAGTTTTCTGCAATGTGCAAAACAAAAGAACACATTCAAAAACATACTCTAATCGAGCTAATATTCCCTTGATCAAGAAGATGGTAACTGTGAATGAAATTTACCATTGTAGTCTTCATTACTTTCAACGCAATCTTGGGTTGCCAAAGTCTACTACGTTTCCTAGGAACTTTGAGGTCTTCTCGTCGAACAATTTCTCTTCCAAGGTCTCTAAGCAAGTCGTGCATCAACAGTGTATCATCATTGATATTTATCAAAGACTTACGAATAAGGACTTTGATCTCAGTCTCTGGGTAAAAGTCCAATGCTTTCCACATATAATATGGATAGATTCTTTCTTCACCAACATAAAAACAAGCAATATCAAGAAAAATTTCTCTCTGTTCTTCACTTAGCATTTCAACACTAATCTTTAATATCTCAAAGATATGTTGATGTATCTCAAAGACATGTTGATGGAGAGCTGACTGTAATTTCTTCAACGTTTCTTTCCATATTGGTTTGCTTTCACGATAAAGAGAACAACCAATAACTTCGAGAGCCAAAGGAAGCCCACCAATCATGTGAGTAATATTACAAGAAATATCATCATAGTTATGTGGAGGGTAATCCATTTTGAAAGCGTGCTTTCTGAAAAGTTGAAGGGCGTGGTGATAATGCAACTCTGTCATTTGATAAAGTTTGTACCCTTTGATCGCTAGATTGTTGATGTCCCTTGTTGTAATAATGATTCTACTCCCCGAACCAAACCAATCACCCTTTGCTGCAAGCATAGAGAGTTGGGCCCGCTCATCTATATCATCAAGAACAATAAGAACTTTCTTGTGGCGAAATGTCGTTTTAATGTAGTTAATCCCTTCATCGGAGTCAAAAATCTCCACTGGTTTGGGGTTGAGAATTTCTGACAATAATTGCTTTTGTAATTGGACAATTTTGCCATCCTTTATAGCCTCTCGAACACCCGAAAGGAAGCTGCACCCGTTAAACCGACTAGAAATTTGGTTAAAGACGACTTTAGCAAGAGTTGTCTTACCGATGCCCCCCATGCCACGGATTACTAGATAGCGTACATCAGGAGAACATTCATCTAATAGGTGCATGACATCTTCAACACGATCGTGAATTCCGACTAATTGATCAGGTAGAATTTTTTGTCTTTTATTCAGTTTGATCAAAACTTCAGCGACGATTGATCTAATGAGTTCACCTTGGCTGTCATATTTGATAGGAAAGGGTTTAGTCAGATCTATCGCAGAAAGAATATTAACGTATCAAGGTTAGAAATATTAGAAGTTAAACACAAACCAGCTAAGGGAGAGGGGGTGGAGACGGGGCGACTGGCCCCCTCCCAAAAAATTTTGTACATATACTCTACGGATAAGTAGGAAAAAGTCAATTGTAAGTAAATTGCCCCCCCCCCCCCCGGGGAAACCAAAAAAAAAGCTGGAAAAAGAAATATTAATTTTACAAAAGCTCTAACCTTTTACAAGGAAAAAATATATCAGTCAAAATCCATGTGAATGTACTTACAATGAGTTGCAATTATATAAGTTTATAAATGTTAAACTTTACAAAAGATGCTCCCTCGTCCATAAATTGTAAAAATCGAAAGCCGTGGACTTTCTTCCTTTAAATATGCAAAGGATTTGTTTATTCCTTTTTGATTGCTCAAATATAATGAGTGCTCTGTTTTTCTAGTTTTGCATTGTTTAAAATAGTAATAGCTAGAACAATTGCTTTCTTATTTCAAATCCTACACAAATTGGGTTTAGAAGTTAAGAATAAGTATTTCTAGTCTATCTAAAAGTTGCAAATGAAATAATTAATTCAAAATTGATTTGTCGAGTCTTTCTAGAGAAATTATCTAGTTTTGACAAGAATTGACTGTTTATTTGATTGAGTGGATGTGTAGTTAGTAGTAATTAAATATGTGTGAATTGAGTGATAATTTGACGAAAGAGAGAGCAATGGGTAGTTTTAACTTTTGATGCCAGGATGAGTATTATTAATATCAATTAAATATCTAAATCAACGAAAAATGAAAAAAAAAAATACTAGAACCTTACCCTTTATCTTTGAGATGCCATCCTTTGATATGAGCGACCTCCATCAGAGCCTCCTTCCATTGCTGCACTAGATTGCTGCCAAACTTCTGCTCATGTTTTTGCAAAGCATCGTGGTATAGCCCGGTTTTGAGTTTGACATCGTCAGGATCCGCATCGAAGAAGACCGGTAGGATCATTGTGTTGTCATCTCTATTTCTTGAGCAGTCCAGCCTGAATGCAAGCTCGCGAAGACACCACGGACTAGACGCGTAATTTTTAGAGAAGATGGGCATAAAGATTGTGGAGTTCTTAATCGCACGCTCTAGTTCACCTTTGATCACTTGGCCTTTTCTAATCTCTTCCTCGTCTCTGAAAACACGAATTCCAGCTACATCCATGAAGTGATAGAGGCAATCGGTAAAATTCAGACGAGTGTCGGGCCCTCTAAAATTCAAGAACACTTCGAATTCAGCCCCTAGTGACGGCTCAACATCATCTCTATCGGTCATGACCGCCGCTTTTCCATGCGATGAGTCCCTTCTCCTCTTCATCTTCAGGAGCCAAGGTAATATGAGGAGAGATGCAAGGGTAGTGTCTAATAATTGTGATTCCGGAGGATTTATGGACGAGCCAGATGAAGAAATCAGAATCCTTTATTTGATGTTGTTAGAGAAAGAGCCGAACAGAGAGAAAGAAGAGAGAGAAAGCAAACTCCCGCCGGCGAGACGAAGCCACGCAACAGACACCGCGACGGCAAGAGACGGCGAGAGAGAGCAGCCGCCACTGTTGCGATGGATCGGCGACGAGGAGGAGGAGGAGAAGGATCAAGAGGAAGAGGAGAGGAAGGGGGTCGTGCGGAGAGGAAGGTGGTCGTGCGGCGAGGAGGAGGAGGAGAAAGATCGAGAGGAAGAGGAGAGTAGTGCGGCGTGCGGCGAGCGGCGAGAAGGAGGAGGAAAAGTTTGCTAGGGTTTTTATGAGGGAATAAAAAGTAATAAATAAAAAAAATGGGGACGATGGAAGGGAATGGACGAAGGAAGTGGCGTGATTTGGGGGAGGGGAAGTGACAGGTTGACAGCCTGTCTGTCATTGGTGGGGGAGGGAAAAAATGTAAAATAAATTTGGGGTGGGGGAAATGGACGAAGGAAAAATGGGGTGGATTTTGGGGATTTGTTTTTTTTTTTAATGGGAAAATCAAATAAATGAGATTAACAAATTATTTCGAAAAATAAAAGTATTAAATTTTGAATAATGCTAAATTTTGATTATTATAGAAATTTATGGATTTATTTAAATAAATTGATTATAATTTTTTATTAATCATTAGTTTCATCAATAACTTTTGTTAAAGGTAAAGACATGTTTCGCATTAACTATAAATATATTTTTCGAATTTTTAATGAATTGATTTATTAATATTATTAGTGTATTTATTAGAGGCACTTTTTTAATTAATTATTTATTTATAAATTTGAATCAAATTAATTAAAAATAAAAATATTAAGTTAATATACAACGTGTCGCAACGTGTTGAAATTTTATTTTTAGAAATGACGTATCGACGTGTCGTATGCGTATCGCGTGTTGGTCTTACATAGTTGACTACCAGGTCTCATTTCCCTCTTTTCTTAAGAGAGAATTATAGTAATGGGTGGGGACATCGTCGTAAGCATAGATATATAATTCGAATTCAAAAGGAATAAGGAGTCTGCCTGATAGAGATTCTTTGAAATTAACTGACAACAAGCAGCCAATCATGTGGGGACAAAAAAGTATCAATCTACGGGAAAAAAAAAAAAAACATGAAATATAAGGGACCGATTAAATTGAAGAGACGCACTTCCATTCGCATTTTGTTGTATTCAACGAGTGAGAACATTAACTGTCCATAATTAAATTAATATAGAGAAAGCATTCATTCATAGATTACATTCTATTTGATTAAGTAAATTATGTTCTATAGAGGCTACATTTCCAATGAAAAAATTTAGGGAAAAATACCAAATACTTCTTTTCAAACTAAAAATTTCTAAGATTAAATTTTCTTGTTGGACAAAGAGTTGAAGCCAAACATTTTGCAATAGGCATGAGAATCATATGGCAAATTACCAAATCGGGAATAATTTTTAAGCATTTTAAGCCGTTTAATAACTATCAAAAATTTCAATTTTCGGAATAGAATTGTATTTGGTACCATGTTGGTGGTTGAGCTTACCTCCGACGAGCTCATTGGACCAGTTGCTGATGTGGGCGGCGAACACCAGACGGCGGCAGATGGCAACTGTATTGGTGGCAATAGATGAAGAAGAAGAAAAGGGAAGAAGAACAAAAAAAAAAAAAAAAAGAGAAAATATGGACTTGATTCTAAAATTGTTCCAAGAAAAAAGAATCAACTTTTTTTTTTTGTTATTGATTCTATTCCAAATCTACTTCTAGAAACAAAAAAATAGAAATTTGTTTCCGAAACAAAAATTTTACTAAACACGATTATGTTTCAAAACTACTCCCGGGAACAAAATATTGTAAATTTTTACTATTTGGCAAATTACCAAATAGGGCCTTAGGGACTGTTTGGTAATAATCCAGGAACAACTTATTATGTTTTTTTGTTTTCAAGAAAAAAAAATAGAAATCTGTTTGATAAATTTTTTATTTCTAAGAATAAAAATTCTTTTTTTTCTATTCCCAATAATATATTTGGAACAGAATCAAAAAATAGAGAAAAGTTGATTCTTACTCCCAAGAACAATTCCTAAAATTAAGTCTAATTTTTTTATTTTATCTTCTCTTATCTTCTCTTTTCTCTTCTTCTATTTCCTCTTATTCTTCTTCCTTTTGGCATGCGACCTTGCCAAAGTTGCCAAGCCATGGCAAGGCTCATCGGCCTAAACCTCATTGTGGTTGGGTGAGGCTTGGCATCGCTAGATCTAGACAAGCTCAAGTTCACCCAGTCAAAACAAGGCCGAGCTTTGCCAAGCTAGGGTGAGACCAATTATCTGCCGCCTCACAGTCACGGTGGCTAGGTGAGCCTTCGGCGAGCTCACCGAAGCTTGCCTAGCTAGTGGTCGACAACCAGCCACAAAGAAGGAAGAAGAAGAAGAAAAAAAGGAAAAAGAAAAAGAAAAATAAGAAAAATACAATAAAAGTATTAAAAAATTAAATGAAAAAAATTTAAGAATCTTACTAAATGCATTTCTATCTCGAGAATATAAATATTGTACGGTTATCAAACGCATTCTTTTGCTCAAAAATTATTCCAAATAAAAAAATTAAAAAATAAAATCATTTTTGATAAAAAAAATTACTCTCAAGAATAAAATAGTTATCAAACGCGCCCTTACCTCGCCTCAAGCCCTATGGGCTTTGCTTTGTAATGACACTCCTCTTATGGGCTCTTTCGATTTTGAGTAGTAAGTGAATACAAAATCTTTATGACCCAAAAAAAAAAATTGATCTTTTCAAATTTAATCATTTCATTCATGTATTACATTATATTTAATTGAGTAAATATGTTAAATTTGGATCAAAATAATTCTTTTTCAAGATAAAATTTCTAAGAAATATTTTCTAATTGGACAAAAGGATCAAACTGAACATTCTACAACAAATATAGAACTCTTATAGTAACACCCGGAAGAGGTAGCTTAAAAAAAAAAAATCTCTCTCATGACAATTCGTTTCCCTCACACCATTTTCTTGCCTAAAATCATATGCTAACTTATCCAAATATATTCCCTAATTGAACAATATGTTAATCCACTATGTAGTTGACAACTCAATATCTTTTGTATTCTATAGTGTCAACTAAATAATAAAGATTCTCAAAGTACAACATATATGCTCTAGGCACACAAGGCGTTTTGGTTGTTTGTTGATTGAGTCTTTAACATTCTATTTAGTAAATTGACTCCTAAATATTTTTGGAAAATCTGCAATAATCCTAATCTCCCTAACGGTGACATTTACTTATCACAAAATAATGTCCTTTTAGGTTTTCACAAAAGTGAACATTATTTTAACAATAATCAAGATATAAAGCACATAAATTTCGTTGAGAATTGGGTGAGAAACTTAATTATGAGATTTCACTGAAAATTAGAATTGAAGTTTTCTTCTTAACTTTATGTGACTCAAGAAAAATGTTAAGTAAAATTTAGGCTTCATTTTTTAACTAATTTTCATAATCAAATTCTCTACTAAATGAAATATTCATATGCTTTATTTCTAATTTTGGTTAAAATGATACTTCAACTAAGGGAAAATTATCCAAAAAATCATAAACCTTACTTTTACTAATTCAATTTTATAAGTTGAGTCCCAAACTTTTTTACATTTTGTTAATTGAGTCCATCTGACTAATTTTGACTGAAAATCATTAACATGAACACTAGTATAGCATGGTACTGACATTGACATTTTTAAATAATATTTATTATTTTTCTAATTTTTGTATTTTTTCTTTTCCTCCTTTTTTTTTTTTTTTTTTTTACTATGGCTAGGGAGGGTCGTCGAGCCCTTGTCAACCATGGGCAAGGCAACCTTACCCAAATCTGGGTGAGGCCGCCTTCACCTGAGACTAGCGAGGCTAGCCTCACCAAAACTTAGGCAAGGGTCACGAGAAGCCTATAGTCAACAAGGGTGTCACAACCCCTCACCAGCAACTAGTAAGGCTTGGTAACCCTTGTCAGCCACTATAACTAATAATAATAATAATAACACTACTACTACTAATAAAGGAAAATTAAATTAATTAATAAATTAATCATTTCCAAAAAATATCAAAATATTTTGAAGTGTACATGTTAGTGTATTCCAGCCAAAGTTAGCCAAATGGACTTAAGTAGTAAATTGTGAAAATATTTAAAACTCAATTGACAAAATTAAAAGATTTAGAATTCAATTAACAAAATTACAACATGTTTAGGACTTTTTGAATGATTTTTTCTTCATTTCATAATCACCCATAGAGTATAACCATCCAGTTACTAAGGTCACCAACAATGATATTGGCACTTTTAGCGTGTTTATTAAGTTATTTGAGACTTAATTGACTAAAAATAAAACATTTAGAACTTAAGTAATCAACCATCAAAAGATTATGACTTTTATTACACTTATTGTCACATGACTAGTTGTGATTACCTCAAAGAAGAAAAGTAATTCTCCACATGTACTATCCATTCTATCTACAATTCCATTGTTTGTTTAGGACGCGCATGAAAAAATTTCTATTTCGAAATTGATTTTTGGGCAGAAATTGATTTCTTAATTTTTATTCCCCCTGACAAGTTTAAGCAAAAAACCCGTTTGATAACAACTTAAAATTTCTATTTTCTGGAATAGAAATCCGTTTGATAACAGAGTAAAATTTCTATTTCTTAGAATAGAAATTGATTAGATAACAATATAGGAAATCCTCAAATACAAAATAATAGTCGAAATAATACTAATACATTACAAAAGTTTAAAATGCAATTTCATGGAATTTCCTGCATATTATTATCCCTTGCCATTTTATTGGCAATGGTTTTCCTAAGCATATTTATTTGGTTTCCCTCCTAGGTTAATGTATCATTTATAAGCTCATATTGCGTAGGTTCAAACAAGTATTGCGGAAGCATAAATATGAGTGCCATCAATGGCGCCTATATAACCCTGTCATTTTATCAAAGACTAGTATTATACAAGATTATCAACAAAATAAAATTGATGGTGTAAAGGAATAAATGAGAATTCTACATTGAAGTAACGTTTATGGTTAGGAACCAATCAGGGGAAGGTCGGTTTATTTTGATTCTCGAATTGAATCAGTCCAGTTGATCATTCCTAATTTCTTTATTGTTGCTCAATGAACCTTTATTGTACTTTGCTTAGCAAATAGAGAGATTCTCTTGAATCTTTTGCCTTCGAATTAAAATTCAAGATTGTGTAACAATCTAATTATTTTGATTTTGTAAGAATTTTGAATCCGTAAAGAAACAAGGTTAAATTTCTAGGCACGTTTTTTATTTATCTATAGCGTAAGAACTTTTCTTCAATTGGCCATGCGCATGCCCTTTCTAGGAGGAAAGAGCCCAATTGTTTTTAAGTAAGCATTTAAGAACTTTGGTCGTTTTTTAAAATTGAGGACCCATTCGATTGCCTTTCATCCTAAAGAGAAAATTATAAATAAAAAAATTGAAAAAAACACAAGCAAAATAAGAAAAAGAAAATTAGCAATAATTTGTGAAGTTGTGGTTATGAGTAAATTAAGTTAGCAAGAAAGTGCAATGTTCTTTTATATGGTTTGATTTCGGTTTCGATTTATTTGAAACTAAGAAGTTAAAAATTTCAACTTTCTCGATTTCTTCGATTTCTCTATTTCTCGGAATAGAAATCTATTTCGAAATAAAGAAATCAAATTGCGATTACCAAACGGATTTACTGTTCCAAACTTATTCCGGGGAACAAAGAAACAAAGAAATCGAGAAATAAAAATTTTGTCATGCGCGCCCTTAGTTATTACTTATTTAGATAATGTAAAAAAAAAAAAAACACATATACATTGAGCTAAAAAAGTTATAGTTTTAATTTCAATTTCACTATAGCAACAAGTTTGATCTAGCTATAAATGGCATAAGTCTGAATCTGATGTCATGCATTTGTCATGTGATATTAATTTATAGGTATTTCATTATGTAGTTATGGAGAGGAGAAAAATATAGTGTATTGATTTTTAGTTAGTCCGGCAGATTCTTTTCCCTTTCAGAGTCAGGCAAAGTTGAATGGACTTATGGGTACTTTGAATATGCATGCTTGGACCATCGGGTATTAACTTATGACATCATTCCGTGCAAATCACACTATATCAACTATTATCTACATTCTAATTTTCTTTCACAGAGTGTACTCTAATAGAACATGATATATGGTTATTATTTCGGTAGCCTAAAAAAAGCCCGGATGTAGTGCTCCCCAAAAAGCTAGTTTTTGTTCGTTTGGAGTCGACATGTACATTAAGCATCATCACTCCCCACTTGTATGCATCATTGCATAGAACAAGGATCCTGTAGATTCGCATTTTTTCAACTATTATTTTTACGGTTTGACCTAGTAAATACAATTTGGAGAGAGCCTTCACATGATATCGATCTGTTGAAACTCAAGAGATCACGTCTTGAGAGACCATGCCATCAGATCTTGGCGATTCGATCTTGATGATATCAATAGTTCTGTAATTTTCTCAATCTAATGGTGTCAGTTGAAAGTAGGAGCCATGAGTATTTCATGTCGTCGAAAATCACATCAAGGGGATCTAAAATTACAAGCCAAAATCGGCTATAAATGAAAGTGGGTAGGTCTCCACCCAGACAAACTTCTGAATTGATTTTGAGCACCAATGATTGGGATGATCTTTAACCGAACTAGGGCAGACTCGGCCATGATAAATTCACTTCGCTTTTAGTTTGACAAAAGATGGATTCAAGCTCGTTTGATACAAGAACATGCGACGGAATAAATCCTATCCGATCATGTTTTTCGAAACTTGGCATGACAAGCTTTCTATTGTCAGGATATTTACGATAATTTGATATTAGGCGTCCTATCCATTTTATATGATAAAACCACCTTCGACCCATGAGCGACATATTGTCATATTTGTGGGATCTAATCCTAATTAAAGGTCGTATGGCCATCTTCCATCTACAACCCATGAGCAAGAGATTCTCGAGAAGCACCCTGCGCAAACTCATACCAAAATGTTTAAACAACAAGCTTAATCGATTCAAAAACAAGTACTCTCGTAATAGCAAGACCAGAATTAAGAGTTGCTAAGTGCATCTTTTGAGCAACTATCATATTCGCATGGATCAAGTGTCACTCAAACGACACAAATTCAGTATTGCCGCCGTAACAAAATGTATATTATGTCATAATGCTGAGACACACCAGAGACAATACAAAAAATTGAACTTCCAAAGATAGTTCACAAGAATATTTTCTTCTCTAATATGAAAAAGCCTCTACTTAACAAGGGCAAAATCATTTCAATTACTGGCAACTTACATTCGGGTCAATTCAAGAAGAGAATACCCCATGAGAGAGAGCTGAAGACCACCAGAGTCCGATAGAAATATCTTCTCAAGCATAATCAGGCATCACCTTTTTCAGGAATGTAATCGGCTCGGAATCTTCAGGCGCCAGTTGATCAAATGCGGCATAGTTATGCTCTTCATCATACACATGGCACATCGTCATGATTGTCTTCATGAGTCGCCAATTCCATGTGGCTTCATTTAAGTACTGTGGATGACATGTAAACCAAATGAGCAAACTAGTAAATAGACATTTTTTGACAACAGCGAGACAACTGGTCCTTAGGCAAATATCCAATACCAAGATCACTCTGCATTTACAAATATTCGAAGCACCAAACACTAAAATCAAAAACTATCTCAAGTTCGCCAAATTTAGTTTCAACTTTAAAATGCTCCCTTCCTCTTCAAGCGTCTGTTACTCATGACAAGAGCGCGCAACCCCCCCCCCAAAAAAAAAAAAAAAAAAAAAACACAACTTGCTCCTAATCATCCTAATCTAGCTGGCCTTTTGAATGCCAGAATAACATACTTGATGGAAATCAGCTCACCTTTCCCCAGTTTTCTTGTATAGACTTGTGAGCCACCTGCAAGTTGTAACTCGGAATCCTTGGTGATATATGATGGGGTATGTGGACATTTATATGATGGCATAGAATTTCGATCCTGCACAAGAGAATAGCATCTAAGATTGTTTTTTGATCATTCTACTCATCCTTGCACCCGAAGGTCGTCAGATAAACTTTTTAAGGCAAAGCAAGTGACAAAACCTTCTCCCGAAGCATGTGGTCATCTAAGATAGCTAGTTCCCCTAAAACCACCTCAACTTGATAATAATTTTATTGTGCACTTTCAAAAATGCAAAAGTTTCTTGATACACATTTTTGTATGGCAATGCCCAGAAGCAATGTCAAATGTGTTAAGTTTAAAGGTACAGGACCCAATTGCCACCACCATCATGTCATTGCTAGTTCATTTATATCTGAGATGCAAGCAAAAGAGAACGAGTAATGAAGAAACTTCAGGAAAATAAAAGATTTATTACCATTTAGGATAATCGCAGTGTACGGTTCCGTTCAGCTGGGCTTGAGCAGCATTCCACTCATTGGAAGATTTGAAAGGAATGTGTGGTGCCGTGTGATGGACCATTGTGAAAGTACTCATCTGAAAACAAGAAACAGATTGTTCTTCTCATTCAGCAAATGTGGATGGCTTGACTTGAACAGCCAGGGCAACTAAATTAATTGAGCAAAGAAGCTTCAAGTGAAAACTCTTAATTATACAACTCATGATTTTCAGACAATTCAAATCCTAAGAATGAGGTATTCATGGTCCTCAGCTGCAGTTGGCAATAATGACTATGGCTTCTCACCAAATATCCTAAATGATCAAAAGCTACAAAAAGATGAGAGACCACTAGATTCTTTTGGAGGTTTTCTTTAGTATGACCGTGGGGATTACTCGTCAACTAATTATTGGTGTCTTCATTAAAGAGGGGCAAGGAACCACACGTCAATGCAGATGAAAAAGACCATTACCCAAAAGTGATAGCCCAACCATGGCATCAACCAGAACTTAATCCAACCCAAAATGCCAGCCTTGTAAATGATCAATGGCCACCCAATCCCCATAAAAGCAAAAACGCAAGCCAAACTGATCTTCACCCTTTTGACTTCATTTGGTCTGAACTTGCTCAAGTCGAAGTGCCATATCAACCTAGTAGGGCATTTACTCTGATTAAAAATCAATGCATTTACATAAAATGGCAACAAATAAGAATTATAATAAACCAACATCAATTTGACATTTTGAATTTGAAGGCACGAAGAGTGAGGAAACGAGCATCTAAATGGAAATAATACATGTTTATAGTTTCATACATACCAATGAGCTATAGACATCCAAGGACGAATTGGGCCATATCCATATATAATTGCCTTGCGCAGAAGAGGAGAAGAGTCAAACTCCTCTTTCAAAACAGGATGCCAAGCTGTATCTTCAGACAACCTATTACAGATAAAAAGGAAGAAAAACATCATGATAGTTGCATAAAGGCAGTTAAGAGGGGATTAACCAGACAATTACAACCATATGATCATGCTAACCAAGGGGAATTTTCTCACAAAAATAAAAATAAGAGGAAAAAACAAGGAACATGTGTCCAGAAGATAACATCATAGACATGAAAGAGGGCAAGGAAATAACAAACGACACATGTGCAAACAATTGTCTTCATGTATATTTCCTCACTATATCCAAAGTGAGTCTTTAAGTATGTAGATTATGCATGGAGTAGATAGCCTAAAATGGACTAATTGTTAAAAATCAAGGGAGATATACCGTCACAAGAGCATTCTGCTTGTCGTTAAAGGACCATGTACCCCTTTATTTCATATTAAAGGGTATTCAAAATGGATTATCAAATGCAAAAATGTAAAGGGAGTGTCTTACAGACATGTTAGTTTTTGCATGATGTCGGTCGTGCTTAAACCTCCATGGCTCGTAGGGATATATCAACGGAAGAAATGCCAGCGTTCCGACTATATCTTCCACTAATTTGTTCTTTGCAAATGACTTGTGAGCACAATCGTGCCCTATAACAAAGAACTTGAAAAAGGGAGGGAAAACAAGAAGGGATAAGCAGAGCTGTCTAGGAAGTTAATCTAATATCTGTTATAGAATGAAAAGACAACCCATATGAGCAAAAAGCAAGGGAATTTTTTAACAAAGGAGAGAAACAGCAAACAAGATTTACCCCAGTAACAGCAGTTCCTGTCCATGCCCACGCCAAAGGGAGTAGGTACCATGGGGCTTTGGAAATCATGAACAACCCCAACGAGTAGGAAGTAACTGATATCAAAACTGAAGTCCAGGCTTTCCCATCATCAATCTCAAAAACCTTCGATGAAATTTGAGGGCAATAATTGTTAGAAAACTTGCTAAAATGTTGCAATTATTTCAGCTACACCAGAAAGTTTCTTGTGATCATCTAGCCCTACATATGACCAAGATGCAGCTGATATTATTGAGTGAAAAGCTTACATAGTAGTATTCAAGAGACATTTGTTCATTTATTTGAGGACTATTCCCAAGCAACAGGAGCATGAACTAGAAACATCATTGGATTCTTTTTCACTCTTTACAAAAACATCCTCAAGTCGAAAGAGTAATCTAAATAAACAATCTTGGCAATGAAAATGAGAAGATGGGAATGCTTCATGGATAAGAGTACATGTAAGCACACTCCGCAGCCAGTAAAACGGATACCTTTCTGGGAAGTGAATCGATAACATCCTTGAGGGTAACATTCTCAGGAAGAGGTTCTCCAATTTGCCTGAAGCCATAACTATCAGCCAATTGCTTCCGGTACTCAGCACTGTCTTCTGAAATCGGTGCAACAGGAACTGCCACAGCCCTTACAATATGAATTTTTTTAGGGGAGAATGAATGTCCTTTATGTTTGATTCCCTTCTGGAGTGGATTTTCCCATTTCAGATCATATAAGCCTGTCTTCCAACAGAGAATTATAAGAAACCCACCAAAACCAGAGAAACCATTAAAAGCAGTATAGTACCAAATGACCCATGCAATTTGTTTCATGTCATTTAAAGCGTAAGTGCAAAATAAAACCCAGCAAATTGGTCGGTTTCATTTCAATTCCCAAAATTTCATTATCAAAATGATGCTTGCACTCCAATAAATTCTAGCCGTTACGACGATGTCTATGCTATTACCGAACTGAATAGGCACCAGATGCATGAGCTGGTCATGTTCACATAGCCTTTCTTGGTCATACCTGAGATTAGGTTGACTTGGTCCAGTCCAAAATACATCCAAGCAAGCAAATCTAATTAAGATCCAGTTTCAGCTGACTGAAACACTAAGTTGGTCAACTAGCAGGGATCAGATTTTCCAATTTGAAGCTATATTTCATGATTCTAGCACTTAAGTGGACCTATCCTTCAGCCACAACATTAGTTTGATGGAAAGAAAGAACAGCATACTGAACAAGGCTACATCTGAACCACTTATTTAAGTAAATGGATCATTTTGATAAAATAGGGTGGATGAACTGGGAAGTGTGGCCATGTCACTGCCTGGGTGTGGGTGTGGGTGTGGGAGACAACTCCAAGCTATTGCTCAGCGACCGTACAATGGTAAGAAAGTGCATTGTCAACATTCACCATCATATATTACCAATACTGTAATCGATGTCAGAAGTCCATGAATGGCCCTTCTAACAAAATGGACCCTTCAAGCCTCTAAACAGCATTGCATTAGGTAAGACAATTAAATTGATATATATTAAACAGAGGTTTCAAAACATAAGAGTACTTCTAAACTCGATGCATGCCTTGGGCAATCCAATCATCAATTGCAAAAAGGGTTAATTTCAGAATTTTACCAGAAGAGTAGAGCCAGTGACTGTCAATGCAAATTCTATGCAACAAAACGCAATGCACATAAATGGCATAAAATGCGTACTCTTAGAAGAAAAAAATGGTAGCTTTGAGTGCCATGCATCGTCCTAATTAGGATCCTAAATCCCACCATTGAGCAAAAAAGTAAATCACTTTTTCTAAAAGTAAAGAGTTAAGAACTAGTTTCACCTATCACACGAATCATCAACTGCAGCCATCACAACCAAATTCTAAACTTAACAGAATAGATTTAAAGCTCCAAATTTACAGCTACTGTGGCCGCTAACAGAGTGTACCACCACCGGGGCACAACCAACGGAGGAGGTTTTGAGAAAAAGTATTAAGTGACTCAATTCACACATGAGATTAGCAAAAATTAAACTCCAGGCGAAAAGGCATAATAGAAAATCAAATACCAGGTGAACAATGGGTAGCAATTCTTCGGCTCCGAATCGACGTCTGATGGGGGCCCTGAATACAAAATCCATACGAACTTGTCAATAGGGAGGGGCGGACAGTAAATGCCCATTGACACGTTACACTAAAATTACACAACCGAAGTCCAAATTCAACCAAGAATTTGGAACCCAAGAATCAAAATATCCAAAAGAAATCTTGCATTTACAGAAAGAATCAATCTTGAAGGCCACAGAGAGAGACACAGAGACAGAGACAGAGATGGACACACCCTGAGGAGGAAGGCGGAATCTGCAAGCCTGCAAGCCATGAAGAAGCAGAAATGCAGAAAGAATTTGCAGCTCTGCTCAAGAGGACCCCCAAACACAGACACACAAACTCAAGTATCCAAAAGATAAGCCCCTCTCTCTCTCTCTCCCTCTGTTATTGCAACTGGGGTTACAATACATGGGACGAGGCGGTGGAACCCCAAGGAGAGGATCTCCAAACGGCGTCTCTTGCTGGCTATTTATGTGCGGGCAGTTGCCTTCCCCAAACTTCATCTTCTTTGTCCGTGGTCGGCATCGAAAGTGTGGTCGGCATTTCGCAGGTATCCTCAACCTTTTGTTTCCTCCTAGTTTTTTCCCCCCTCTTTTGGAGGGACTTTTTCCTTTCTTTGCCTTTTTTGCCAACAGTAATTTTGTAAGGAAAATAAAAAAATAGGATTTATGCCACTTTTCTTTTTATTGCTTTAATATGACTAATTTTGTCCAAATGATGGAGCTGTTTCCACCCTGCAATATGATTAAATCCATCTCATTTCCTTTATACAATAAAGCACACGGCGTAAAAAATTTGTGGACATTGAGGCACCTTGAATTTTCTTATAACGAACGCTTTATTAATGATATTACCTTTAATCCATCAAAGTGAAGTGAAATTTAACTACACTTTAAAATTGTTGTTGTCTTTTACAAATTTTGATTTAATATTTTTTGTTTTTAAAATTTTTGAATTGGAAGATCTAGTCATGGTCTTACATTAACAAATCTTTAATGAGGGCCTCTTTTTTGTTGCATCCGGTCATCTCATTATATGTATATAAAGAGACGACCGATAAAAAAGAGCTTGGGGGTAATATGTGCAATAAAATTAAAGTGTATAAATGCTCAAATTTTCTTAATTTTTACTTGACAATCAATCTATAAATTTGCTCGATTAACGTGAAAATGATTGGGAACTTTCTTGCTAACATGTGCGAGGTAAAATCCAAAAACTTAAAAAATAATACATTACACACTTTAACATGCATGGTGACATGTACCCCCATAAAATTAGTCAAGAAAAAAGAAAGTATAGGAAAATATGGCCTATTCTCATTGCGACAACTAGATTTTTAGTAATAAATTTAAAAAAAATGAAGAAAAGGAAAAGTGAAGAAATTTGGAGCTCCATCACTTGAAGTTTCGTTTAGATGGTTAAACAATTGTATTTCTTTACTAGAAATTGGATGGATATAGTCTTATAAAGAGCATAAATAGATTCACCCGTGTCCAAATAGCTACTTAGACTTCACCCTATCAATTCGTACGCAAATAAATGTTTTCTGAACAGAACATAGATTTGTTTGTAGACAGAATAACTATTAAACTCGTCTTAGTCTTCAACTTGCTCGTAATAAAGCGGGGATTGTTCATTACGATTGATTCCGTGCCACAAGGTTTGACCAACACCTAGGAACTAGACGCCATTGGCGTATACTTTTGATAGGGCAAAACATGTAGAACACCGTTTGTGTAAAACATATATATATATATATATATATATATATATATATATATATATATATATATATTTACGAAGAATTATTTTCCGAATTTTCGATATTTAGAGAATGAAAGATTAATTGATTTATGAAAATTGTTTTCCATGAACTGAAAACAATAAGTTTAAATGGAGGAAAACAACTTTTCCACGTGTTTGTTTTTTGAAGAAAATTTTATAGTAAAAGAAAATGCTTTCTATGTAAATCATTATAAGAATTCATTATAGAAAATGTTCAATCCTTTTTAGATTGTAGAACGCCTAATTCAAAAATTTAAATTAATATATTGAGGAAGATTGCATAAAACTAAAAAGCATATAGGACCCACTATTAAGTAATGTGAGATAATATTTCAATAAAAGCAATGACAGCGTAATTTGTAAAGACATGATGACTATTTATCTATAGAGAATTATATGTTTAGTCAGTATTTATGTTTGTGTTGTTAACAATACTTACGTTTATTATGAGTTAAGTTAGGATTTTTGTTCAAGTTGTTAACAATTATTTAGGATCACAAATCATGTGTTCGTGTTTCTCTTACTTAGGATCGACTCCATTTAAGTAGTGCATGTAATTTTGCATTTAATCTAAGGTGTCGATCACAAATTCATATGCTGATTGAACTTCAATAATATCTACATTTGCGTGAGGAAAACATAATTTATAAATTTGTTATCTTACCATGACTTAAATATTTACCTGCGGTTTGTAACTTTGTATTTACTATTGACCGTTAATCTTTACGTTTTAAAATATTGCAGCTCGCCAACTTTTATTTTTCTTTTCTTTTTTCTTTTTACGTCAAATATCAAAAACTTTTAGAACATACAAATGTTGACAGGATTTTGATTAACATTTCAGAAGTTGGCAAAAATGCAAAAAGAAAGTACTTTTTTGCTTTGGAAAAGGTCTAAAAGAAAGATATGGTAGAATATGAAAATTTCAGAATTTATTGTTATGATAGATAGAAATACCCGATTTAATCCTTGATATCATAAAATTTAATATGCATAAATTAACTTATCACCCCTCTTTAGCACAAAAATAATACGGCCGGATGGTACTTTATCCGAATGCTTAATCAAATTAAGAGATATTTGAGTGTATCCACAACACATTTATAATTACAATATGATATTTCATAGATGTAGCAATTTAGAGCTGAGTAATTACATATCAAGAAAAGAGCGAGACCCATATTGAAGGCTTATTATATTTTCTAAACCATCAAATCACTTCTACTGACCGCGTCATACATCCAACAGTGTATCAATAACATATTTTCTTCATCTATGGAGAGCTAGTGCAACGCTAGACCCAATTTTGGGAAGAGCATCGTTGGCATCTCACCGAGTTTATGGCGGGTCTCAGTAAACTTATTTGGAAGAAAGATTTTTGGGGCATCCCTGTTCAATCTTGGCAGCTGAATGATAAAATTAGGGCATTTCACGTTGCGCACGTTTCCCATGAAATTCACACATAATCATATATGACCCTTTGAGTCTTTCGTGTCGGTCGTGAATACGAGTCAGAAACCAGCCACACCAATCGTCGTGGAGTGCGTAAGTTGATTCACTTGTCCTGTCGCTCTTGCCGTCCTACGGACAGTGACCATCATATGCACGCTTTGTCTTCGTTTGGCCATGTCACCATATGCACTTGTCTAAAGTCAATCACCCACTTTTCGCGTGGGGGTGGGAAGAAAAGCGTTTTAGACTTTCAGCAAGACTCATCGTTCTCAAATCGAAATTCATAAAAATTAATTTTGTATTATTTTTTTATCTTACATAAATTTTCAAACCGGTATCTGAACCCAAATTTACCCTCCATTGGCATTCCAGCCAATAACTTATTAAAATGCTCACGTGTCAACATACTCAATAGACAACTACTAAGGAGGAATGAAAGTGTTTAGACTTTTAGCAAGACTCTCATTGTTCGATTATTAACATTGAAAATCTCAAATTGAAATTCATAAAAACTTAATTATATATATTTTTTATCTTACATATAATTTCAAATCGTATCCAAGTCCAAATTTACCATCCGTTGGCATTCATCAAATACCTTATTAAAATGCCCACGTGTCAACATACTCAATAGACGACTACCAAACAGATCGAATGTGGAGAATGATGGATTCAATGTGATAAATTCACATATGTTGACATGTATATATTTAATGGAATATTGACTGAAATGTAGGTATGTGTTTGGGCTAATAACTTTGAATTTTACTTTAGGCAAAAATTTAATTTGAGATTAACCCGCCATTGAGTTACAGTTTTGGATTTTCAATGGTATTAACCCCTCATTCTTTTTCTATCTATAAGGCGTTATGAATCTTTGTAAAGTAACATGACACTGTTAATTATCACATAATGTTGCATGTCTTTCAATTGATTGAAAATTTTTGTGCTGATTTATATAAATCGTTACCATTACAATTTCGAAAATCGTCTTCAAATAAGTTTTCTCTCTCAATCAATATGGGAGTAAATACTATCCATTTTTTACGTTGACTCACTTTGTCTACTTTGTATAACTGGTGGTGGAGGTGGAAACGTGGAATAAGCGTGAACTTTAGAAAATGACTTTGCACCTTTAAGTTAGGTACATATAACTTTCAACTTTTAAGAATACTTAATTGTTTAATGAAAAAAAAATGGAAATTGTTCCATTGAATGAGAAGATATCCTTCGTTGACCAATTTTCATCGTACCGAACGTAGAGGATGACAATTTAAAAAAAATAAAAATTCTGGTGTTATTTTTAAATAACCAATAAATAAACGGAGCTCAAAACAGACTATAATTTTGGGTTTTTGCTTTGCCACACCAAACTTTGGGTTAACTTTCGAGATTTAGACAACTTCAAATAATTTTACAATTTCGGTTTTGCCTAATAAGCAAATGTTTATCTCTTTAAAATATAAATTTTAAAAGAATTTAAGTTTCAAAAAACTATGTATAGTTACATACGAATTTGTACATTGATATATGTAGGTTATGAAATGTTTAAATAATAAGAGTCGCATGAAAAGGCAAGTAGACGTGTGGTTATTAACTAAACCTTGCATTTTCTAACTTTTGCATGTCAAAAGTTAGATATTGTGAGCATTTTCATCTAATGCCCTGTTAGTCCATTTGAAACACAAAATTCAATAAAACATGTTTCACATCATCATCGTCGTCATCATCATCATCACCATCATTATTCTGACTCCTCAATATTCATTTCGATTTGGTAGAGCTAAGGGATTCAAATATTGATGTCGTGTCAGAATAAATTTTTGCCAAGACAATGGAACTTCCTCATGTAGATTATATTATTGTCTTGATACTCAAGTTAAGTTTCGTTGAGTCCAAATAGGTCATGCTTATATGTGAATTAAAACTCAAACTTGAGAAACCTGAGTATCATCGAGCTCAAATCAAATAGGTGGTTTTTGAGAACTACACAAGAAAAGTCTATTTTGATCGGCACGTAGCGTGGAGTTTAATTCAATCCGATCACTGAACACCCCTCGGTGCCATTCATTGCCGATACCGTAAGCTCATGTTCAATGATTGATTCAAAAGTACCATTGATGTGTTGTGCGGATGTGGGACAAGATTGTCGTGGGGGTTCAAATCTTTAGCATAATTGGCAATGGCGTGCCCTTAGTGCTTCTTTGTAGGCCAATCCCCAAAAACAACACGCGTTTCACAATTCCACTAAAGATTCTAATATGGCCTTCTTTTCAAAGGATTCTTTCATCATATGGCTCCGGTTCTCCAGTAATTAGACAATTTTCTTCACATTATAATATGGTTCATCAGTTTCAAGATGAGTTAGTTTTTGATTTAGAACTGAAAATCACCTTGTGCAATTCCAAAATATTAGAAATCGCAATCCTAACTATACCAGTTCTAGTCGCTTTTATATTTTGAGTACAAAATCGAATTCTTATAATAATATATAAAAGTTAATGCTTTTCACTATGAAAACATTTCTTAGTCCATCGGTTATGATATTTGTTCACGCTGAAGATTCCAACATCTAATTGGTAGAAAAAATACTTCTTTCTAAGAGAGGCTTCAAACAAGTTCAACCTCAGTAGAACATGTGGTTTCGGCCGTGGAACCATAGTTGAACCGATCTTGGCCCGGTTCTCGGTTTGGAAAATTAGAAATTGAAGCAGTTCTTCTTGGAACAGACTAGTGTAGGCCAATGAAGCACGGACATATTCTAGGAGCTTCTGTCTCGTGTCAGATACCTCGACACATGTTGACCACACTCAAACACAAACACATGTCAAAAAATTTAACATGTGGTCAACTCTTTCTAACACGTTCCAACATACGTGTTCGAAATTGTGAGAGGCATGCTGGTTTCTGGGGTGGGTCTAGAAGTGCAATGGGAGAGAGAATCGTCGAAGAAGGCGACAGAGAGTGGAGGCGAGGCGCGAGCAACGGCGAGGTTACCATTGCAAGGAGGGTCAGAGGAAAAGTAGAGACTGAGGCGACCCAAAGGGCCATAACTATGATTCTGCAATGGAGGGCCAAAGGCGTGGCTATAGCTATGAAGGAAGGAGGGCTAGAGGTGAGGCGATGAGTTATTGTGATGAGACCACTAAGAGAAAGCAGAGATCAAGAGGAAGAGGTTCACGCGGAGGAGGAGGCCACGGTTAAGGTTTTTGAGTTCCCTCCTCTTTTAGTTCTAGGCTTTAGCAAGAAGAGTAGGTAAAAGAATTAAAAATAGGGATTTTGATGGGACTTGGCGTGATTTTTCTTTTTTGGAGGGAGGGGGTGGAGGATGACTTCAATTCTCAAGAAAAGAAGTGACCGGTGACGGGAGGAAAGAAATGAGGAAGGGAAATAATTTTTAAGGGGCCGGGGGGGGTGGGTGGGTGGTTGGGGGCGGCGGGCCTTTTTCTTTTGTTATAAAAACAAAACTAATGAGGTTAAAAAGTGATTTCAAAAAATAAAAGCACTTAATATTAAATAATAATAAATTTTAATCATTATATAATATCATAAATTTATTTAAATAAGTCGGTTCTAATATCTCTCTTTTTTTCAGAAAAACAAAAAAAGGGGTTAAAAAGTGATTTCGAAAAATAAAAGCACTGAATGTTAAATAATGATAAATTTTGGTCATTATAGAATATCATAAATTTATTTAAATAAGTTGGTTCTAATATCTTATTAGTCATTAGTTTCACAGATAACTTTTGTTAATTAGAAATGTGTCCCCAAAGCGGAGGGGCTTTTTCTTTTGTCAGAAAAACAAAAATAATGGGGTTAAAAAGTGATTTCGAAAAATAAAAGCACAAAATGTTAAATAATGATAAATTTTGGTCATTATAGAAGATTATAGATTTATTTAAATAAGTTGATTCTTATATCTCTTTTTTTGTTAGAAAGACAAAAAATGGGGTTAAAAAGTGATTTCGAAATATAAAAGCACTAAATGTTAAATAATGATAAATTTTGGTTATTATAGAAGATCATAGATTTATTTAAACAAGTTGATTCTAATAGCTTATTAGTCATTAGTTTCACAGATAACTTTTGTTAATTAGAAATGTGTCCCCAAACATGAATATGCATTAATTATGAATGTCTTTTAAATTTCCTATGAATAGATCTATGAATATTATTGTGTAAATTCATTGTAAGCTCTTTTTTTATTATTTATTTATTTTTAAATTTGAATCAGATTAATTAAAAATAAGAATATTCATTTAATATACAATGTGTCCCAACGTGTTGGAATTATCTATTTTTAAGAAATAACATGTCAGCAAGTTATATTGCATGTATATGTCGCGTGTTGGTGTTACTTAGATGTAGGCCGATTTGATCAGTTCACAAGTTAAACCAAATCTAGTGCTTACTCCTAGATAATGCATCATTAAACTAATGTTCCCTTTTGAAAATTAGAGAACATGGAGAGAGAAATGAAAATTCGGACGGAAAATTGGGAAACTTTTCAAATTTGTTGTATAATGACGGGTCGGAAATTTAATATTCTTTTCCCATTTTCCATGCCCTCATTTCTTCAGTGTCCCATACGTAGCACAAAAGTTGAATTAGGTTCTGCACAAATATATTTTAATCTACTTCCTAAATTGAAACCGGCCCACGTTTCATGGAACATATGGTTGATAATATAATATTCGCTTCGATGTTGATTTGCCCCTCCAATTTATCAAAAAATATATACTAGAAATTATTTTTTAAAAAAAATTATTAGAGTTTGTTCGTATTATGACTAGTTATGAGCCAGATAATATCATGGGCTGGGCCTGAATAAGCCCATTATACATTGGGGAAGGTTTGTGCGAATGTTTTTTAATAAGTCCGACCAAGCTGGTCGATCCAATATTTTTTTAAGCCCAATTAGTCGGTTTTGCTTAAATCGGCCATAGCTTGGCCCGACTTGTCCAACGGGCCTAACATCTAATAATAAATGTGACTTTTAAACGTCACATGCATCATAGTCGACACTTTTTTTTTTTTTTTTTAAATCAAGTTTCGAAAATTTTCCAAGAGAGGTAAGGAAAATTTCTTAAAAGTCTCCATCGTGAATTGAGCACGAGGCTTGAAGGCCCTACCGCATTCCGGCTCACGGAACCCCAATTGGTCCTCTCTCACTCCTCTTTTACCGGTAAATGTTAGACTTTCATTATTCCTTTTCCTAGATGGTACCTCTTGGATTGAGAGTTCGTTTCCGCAAATGCCACGCGTGAGATATTGAGAGTCCTCCCCTAATTTTGTATCCTATTGAAGAGGATTTCAAGCAACATGCATGAACCCGTGCGTTCACATGAAGCAAGGCAACATTTCATGCCACTTTTAATACAATATGTCTCTTAACTATTTGTTCAAGACGGTATATTATGCAAAAGCGTCTTGACTCAGTTACTCAATTGTATGATTTATGTTCTTTGTACATGCGCCATGAAATTTAAAAGAAAAAGAAAAGGGCTTGAATGTTAGACCAGCTTGGCAGAGGCTCAGAAAAAGATTTCGGATAGCTACAATACATAGGTATGTACGTGAATAGCCATGAGATATTGAATTATTTGCATCAAATCAAGTTGCACAAGTCAAAACCAAAGCCATTATCTGAATATGTCAAAAGCATTTATATTGGCACCAGCAAATGAAAATTTTTTATTCGCGATAACACTAAAAATATTAAGTTTCATGTTCCCAAAATTATCATTAAAGACTTCGGCAATTATTGGTATTTAACCTACGAAGGGCTGACCACTCAAAAGATTTGGTGAAGTCACTCGAAGCCCAATTCCACTGACTGCAGAATTTGTGACAATGTCATTAGAGATGCATCGTATGATCCCTTCTCCTTGCCTACATATAATTGTAACCCATCAATGCTTCGCGTGGAAAAGAGAGTAAATACTAGCTCAGAATGACTATACCTGTCCCTGGAGCATAGCGCTCGTTTCTCTTCCTTGCTTGCCGTGTCCGAAGTCCACTTTCTTTAACTACAGGGTTCTCCATTTTGGTACGGAATAAATTTCTAGCAGGATGATAATGGTATAGTCGAAGCCATGAAGATAGGATGACAACAGCCTTCATCCAATCAATTTTCCTAACAAAAGATGTAACACAATTCGAGTAACATCTTGTTCAGCTTGCTTTTTTCAAGAAATTTGTAGTCCGATATAAAGTTATCCCCATCTACATATACGGTTGATCTAAATCTCGGGGCACGTTGAGATTCTTTATTTATAGTATTATAATAGGAAACGACACCTTCCATTAGAACACTTGAATAAATTACATATATAATATATGCTGTGTACTTTTATTAATAATGCATACATCAACCCACTTTATAACAGTACCATCCAATTTTTCGAAATTAAACCTCACTTTCAACTACTATGAAATATGAAAAAGAAAATAATGAATTTCTTGTTTGTTACTCAAATAGCAACTAGAGTTCAAAAACCTTTATACATCATAGGAAGGGCAACTAGAAATATTAAATGCCAACCTCGATTTTCGATTGGAAAACTATTATTAGCTCCAAGAATTGAAAATTCCAAAATATCCAAAAAGATACTAGCTAAACATAGCACGAAAGTCATTAATATATATGATCACCATGTTTTATTTCCACTTGTGATTTTTTTTTTTTGGGTATTTACAACACAAACTTTATGAGATGACGGTGCATGTATTGATGGTATCACCAAAGAAATTAAACATATTATGAGGTCCTTTTCATTTCTTCATAAAAACCTACTTTCGAGTGTGATGCAATTAACAATCTTGAGTGAGATACCTAACCAATATCGATCATAGTTAGTCATAATGCTTATTTGTATTCTTATCAATAGAGGCCTTCTCTTTCTCCTCCGCCATATAAAGGTAGATCAGCTGCTAGTTCTTCGATACAAAAATAATTATGCATCTAAGTGCTTTTTCTAAGAAAAAATAAAATAGCAAGAATATTTAAATTTTGCTTCTTCTTTTTTTAATGGAAGGGGTAATTTTATGCATTATGTAGATGGTGTTTGATTAGGGACCAAGGCTCCCTGGAGAGTATGGAAGGTGACGAGGCCTTATACTAAGTTGCCATTGGAACCCTATTAGATGGCTTTAGATGTGCAATGTGATCAATTGGCATCCTTTTTGCTTCTAATATCTTCAAAGGAAGAAGGAAGGAATCAACTATCTTAGTCGAGAATAAGGGGAGAAGGACATTAGAAATACCAAAAGTTGTGTATAGTACTCATTTTAGTACTATTTTTTTTCTAATTACTTAAGTGCCACTTAATTTAAAAAAACGATCATTTAAGTATCAACTCGATTTGGATCACCGAAAGTTTGATGTATCCATATTTCATTAATTTCTTGATCCTACATGACTTGCTAACGTGCCTAGTTAGTATATAAGTCTTAGCGGGTTAAAATGTGATCTCTTTAGTAACAGACTAACAATCATTATTAAAGAATGATCACTTCGGTGTCGGTTGTTATTAAAAAGTGATCACTTCAATGCTAATCTCAATGAAAAAGTCGATCACTTCAGTATCAAAAAAATTCCATCTCAAACAAAAAATTTTATTATAGAAGCCATGTAATTTCTCTGACTAGAATTTCTTGTCAAAAGCACTTAAATGAATATTTTTTCTGATTTGGCATTTAAGTGAGCTAACGAAAACTTTTAACACTAAAGTGAATGCCATACACAATTTTTCGCACTACTATTGTTCTTCTCTCCCAAAATAAGTATACAAACTTGTATGCATGAAAACATACAAGACCACACCTTAATGATGTAGCTAGTATGTATGAATACAGGCCGTGGAATCCCATTTTATGGGACGCAACTCTATGGTTTTGTGGATAATCATCCAATATAAAAAAAATAATAATAATCTCAATGTTGTTAGTTGTGAAAAATCAATCAACTAGAAATTTTAGTAAACATTGGAAGTAGCAACAGATGTTATGAGATTGTCTACCATGAAATGACAAAATTAAACATTCCAAAAAATTATCCATAGGCCACAACATCAATATTTTCCTAGAACTAATGTGTTAATTTCTAATGAAAGAGCTGAATATCCTTAACAATTGAATATCTACTCTTGAAACACTAAATATGAAGAAGAAGTCAACACTTCATCTAGCCAATGCACCAGAGCACTTGCATGGTTGGCATTGGCAAGTCAACACTTCATCCAACTAATTTCGATTTATTTCCATAAGTGGCACACAACCATCGTCATTTTGTCTTCTAAACACCCAACAAACAACAAATCGATAGAGATTTACATTTGTACGTGGAGAGTTTGCATGACAATACATGACACAACCTTGTAAAGGAGTTTTGTCTATCGACTTGGACAGAGGTTGCACTACATTTCAAAGCTAAAAAAGATAGATCACATGAAATATCCACCGTGAAATGCATTTTACACCAATCTTAGAGAATTTGAAGTCCACAAATTCAAACTCAAAATATCAAGCGGCTATATTCATCGACAATGACGTTCCAATCTTATTTAACTAAAATGCTAAAGCAAACACAGAGAAAAGCGCTCTCTACGTCAACCTCAAAGGTTCAAATGGATGGAACAAAGCAGTAAACACGAGGATTGTTGCGACCTGACCTTGGCGCCCATTCGACGATGCGATGAGCATAAAGGCGGGGTTTGAAAGTGTTTGACCATGGGAGTTCTCTCATGGTATATAATTTTAAGAATGTCATCACCTCATTCTTTGAGATCAACCATATGAGTTCACTTGGTTATGGTCATGACCTCTCCCAAATTCATGCCTCACATAACAGTGGAATTTGTCATAATTTTACCTTGACACCATGGCATACCTTAATTGACAGTTTTAAGATTGAAAGCAAATTGGACGTGAATGTGGGTTTAAAGATATTTCGACTATGATACCCCTGTCGAAGGTCCATCCACTTAAGATGACATCGCTTCATCTTTTTGGCTTCATCACTACAAGTATGCTAAATCATGATTATGAACTTTTTCCAAAAGTTCATACCCCTTGTGACGGATTTACTTATTAGTTTTGAGTTGTCTTAAAAAGCTCATGTGATATTTAGGAGTCGCCATAAGCCTTGTTTTTGGGAGCTAGCTAAAGTGTCTAACCGAGGGTTGGATTATGCTAATGTTGCTATTAGCGTCCTTTAGGTGCCTAATTGATGTGTTTCATTACCTAACATGGCCACGCATCTCTTTGTACATTTTAGTGCAAGTTCAAGAAACAAAAACAGTGATTAAGCATGGATGGCTCGTTCATGCCATCCTCCTCTATTCTAATAAGAACAAGAATGACACAAATAATTAATTGAAAGATAGTGCATAAAAGTAAATAACCAAAGTAGTTAAAATGGCAAAATCAAATCTAGGTGTACAACTCTAAATGCGATAGAAAGCAAAACCCACAACTCGTTGGGCATTTATACAATACAAAAAGCAACCCAAGACATGTGTTAGGGAATGAATAGTACAAGTGAAAGGTCAAATTGGACACTGACCATTCATCATCTTCATATCTTTGGGATCGCCACCTCCATGAGCCTATCCTAATTCTAGTGTAGCACTCAAACTAAATTGATAATTCTAAAGTACTTTTTATGCACACAATGCAAATAACAAATAACAAACAAAGCATCCAAAGTATTAAAAGAGAATACCCATCAATCATGAACGGCCTCAAGGTCGGTCTTTGGATGATGCATGCAACAACCTACCTAGAACACCTACCCAATTCGTTTTAATGTGATTTACAGCTATTAGCCATCACTTTGCATGGTGACTAATGTTAAAAAGTCCCTAAGTCGGGTTCTAATTGTTGTCCCAAAATAAACCACATGATCATGCATCGCCCTTAGATCATACATCTAAAATTCACATACGAAGTGCATAAGATAACATGCATGTAGGTTATACGACCTCATTTTGTAATCAATTAATCAACTGAGTGAGCCAATAATGAATCGCTTATTTAATCATCATGCACCAAACACAACCATGATTCATGGCAAGAATGAACACATAAAAAATGCAATGATTCATGTGACGTCCTTAAAACCACTTAGCAAACAATTGGGATATTGATTCGAAAAGGTTTGATAAAGAGAGGGCATATCTTCATCAAGGTTATGAAACACATTTAGCCATTAAAGCTAGCTTGGGTGTATCTTATGCACAACTGATTAAACGTTGCAAACATTCTACATATGATCCAAACTTTGATGAAATCAATGCAAAATCAAAGAACACAAATTGTAAATTTTAGTAGAAAGAAGACATAATTTCATCAGCGACTTGGAGCACATTTAGCCATCAAGGCTAGCTTGGGTGCATCTTGTGCACAACTGATCAAGCATCACAAATGTTCTAAATATGACTCAAACTTTGACGAGATCCATGTCAAATCAATATTCAAGATATTTAAACCATTTCAATGGAGAAAGATTTTTCATATGGGCATCACATGAATTAAAATCAAATTCGGTTTGTATGAAAAATGCAAAATTCTAGAATACCTTGCAACTTTGAGGGCTCAATAAAAATACTAAACATCTTTTATTTTTCGAAATTTTTTTGACAAACGAGGTCTTGATGAGTAGAGCAAATCTCATGAAGATATCAAGATCTAATTTGGCACGCATGGTCCAGGGTTCAAGAAAATATTATCATCTCAAAATCTATTTAAATAAAGATTTGTTTCTAGAAAAACCAAAACAAAGCTTTTACTACTTCCCACGCCAAATTGAAAGATATTTGCGGGATACTTTTATTTAAATATTTAATCTTATCTTTTGTTGAATCTATTAGATATATTCAACCCAAAAAAATCTATGAGAAATAGAGTAATGCTTTTGTGGTTAGAGACTTTTAGAGGAGAGGCTGAGAGATTCTTTGCTAACATTTTGAGATTCGATTTAGAAAAATCGACTTTACATCGGAAACTATGTTTGTCCAAGGTTCAAGAAAATATTATCATTTTAAAATCCATTTAAATAAAGATTTGTTTCTGCAAAAACCAAAGCAAAGCTATTACTACTGCATATATGAAACAAAAAAATATTTGTGGGATACTTTTATTTAAATCTTCAGTCTTATTTTTTGTTGAATCTTTTAGATATATTCGACCAAAAAAAAAATCTATTAGATATAGAGTAATGCTTCTGTGGTTAGAGACTTTTAGAGGAGAGGTAGGGAGATTCTTCACTAATGTTTTCAAATTTGATATAGAACAATAGTCTTTACATTAGAGACCATGTTTGTCTAGAGTTCAAGAAAATATTATCATCTCAAAATCCATTTAAATAAAGATTTGTTTATGGAAAAACCAAAACAAAGCCGTTTCTACTTCGTACATGAAATGAAAAGATATTTGTGAGATATTTTATTTAATCATCTGAATGTAATTTCTTATTCATTTTCATGAAAAACTCAAAAAAGTCAAATGATTGACTTTTGAGTTGACTTTTTTATCAACTCTTTGACCAAAAGCATTACTTCAAACATGAAACGAAAAGATATTTGGGGGGGGGGTGCTTTATTTAAATATTTAATCTTAACTTTTGTCAAATCTATTAGATATATTTGAACAAAAAAAATCTATTAGAAATAGAGTAATGCTTCGTGGTTAGAGACTTTTAGAGGAGAGGCAGAGAAATTCTTCTCTAACATATTCAAATTTGATATAGAATAATAGACTTTACATCAGAAACCATGTTTGTCTAGAGTTCAAGAAAATATTATTATCTCAAAATCCATTTAAATAAAGATTTGTTTTTGCAAAAACCAAAGATTAGCTATTATTACTTCATACGTGAAACGAAAAGATATTTAAGGGACACTTTTATTTAAATATTTACTCTTATCTTTTGTTGAATTTTTTAGATATATTCGACCAAAAATTTTCTAAATAGAAATAGAGTAATGCTTCCATGGTTAGAGACTTTTAGAGGAGAGTTAGAGAGATTCATCTTTGACGTTTTCAAATTTAATATAGAATAATAGACTTTACATCAGAAATTATGTTTATCTAGGATTCAAGAAAATATTATCATCTCAAAATCCATTTAAACGAAGATTTGTTTATGGAAAAACAAAAGCAAAGTTGTTACTACCTAAGTAGTCTTGACAACGACATGCGACTGACGACATTATACACTAATATGTTGTTTCTCAAAAAATAGAGAATTACATGTTAAGACACGTTGTGTATTTTATATATTTTTATATATATACATAATAAATTATCATTTTTATGATAATTTCAATCAAATTAATTTGAATTAAATTCATAAATAAATAAATAATTTAAAAAGTCTAGAATGATTTTACACTAAAACATTAATCCCTCATTTATTAATATCATTTATCATTTCAATTTGACAAATTCAACTCTATTTCAATAATTCAAAAAACTTGGAGAAAAAACAAGCAATCCATATTTTGGACTCATATGTTAGATATGTTGGAAGAGGAGAAAAAAAATTTAAGGGGTGAATTCTATATCACGGGGAAATGGGAGTCGGAGGAGAAAAGAAGACTAGGCTTTTCTTATTTCTCCATTTATTATTTTTAGTATTGTGTTTTATCTTTTCACATCTATAGTTTGACCTCTCATTTATTAAATTTTTAAATTGAGCTCAATATCATAATCACGTGTTGGAAACTCGTATGTTAAATTCCAACTCAGGAGTGTCGTAGAGTGTTGAAAAAATTAACTAGATGTCGGATTTTCCGACACGTATTGATCGGAGTGTCGGAGAATGTTGAACACGTATGGAAGTGTCGGCACTATACGAAGACTCTTAAAGAGTGTCACGTAGCTTCATGAGTTCTTGCTTCATGCATGAAACAAAAAGACATTTGTGGGTTCAAGATAATATTCTCCTCTACAATCTATTTCTAATATATTTTGGGATGTGTTTACTGTTTGTTGATTTTCTACTGAATTTTGTGTTTAAATTCAGAGGTTGATGTCTTCACAAAAGTTATTCGAAATGTCCTTGTCTAAAACATATAAACTTTTCAGAATTTTTTAGGTCAGTTTGGTTAGGATAATTATAAGGAAATTGTCCTCAATGTGATATGTAATGCTTTTGACCTCATTGTTGCTTGTCATAACACGAGCTAACAAACACGCTCAATTGCCTTAGGCATAGTCTAAACATTTGTAAAGGACACCTCAAGCTTCAAAACAACATATGACATGCATCATTTTTGTATTATTTGATATGTCAAAACTCTTATCCAAGTCATTGCGTTTGTTCTACAATTTTGATCATGTATAGCTATGAATAACTTGACTAATTTATTTAGCTTCATGAATTTTTGTGATTTTTTGTATATTGATCTAGGACAATGTGTCTTTATTATATTTGCTCTTAACATCTAGGCCTAGGACATACTGAAATGTCATAAAATTCATGCATCATCTAAATAGGATAATAGCCCAAAAATTGTGAGTCATGTTCTACTTGCCCTAATTTGATTTGATCACTTGTGTGAATGGCTTTACTTGTCTAGCCACTTGATTAATAAACTATGCGTATCAAACAATTACATCGTTGTATATGTTTTTTACAAAACTACCAAAAGTGCAAGCAATAATTTTAACAAAAACTAGCCTTAATCCATCAGAAAAAGGGAAAAAGAATGCAATCATCAATATCAAACATGATCACAATAGGGCTTGAAATAATAATTGACAAAGGTCTTACCATGAGGGGTCGGCTTGCTGCGGAGATAAAAGTTGAATAATATTCCAAACCTCACCGCTTCACTCCTCTTGTGTGATTGTTGGACGTCGAAGCAATGACGATAGTGTGGAGCGATGGTCAGTGCAAAGAACACCCCATTTAGAACTTCCCTTTTACAATCTATCCTCTCTAAAGCAAGGCCCAGGTGAGTCTTTTGGATAACTCTTCATAACATAGTGATTGGAATTAGATTTTATCTAATTTTAAATTCCATATTTAAATTATTTTAAGTTACCTAATCCCAACACTTTCTCTTTGTTCATAAAACCTTTATACTCTCTCTAAGAGGAAAAGATTCAACTTTTTTCAAATCATAGAAAAAATCTCACGAAAAATCTCTCATTAGCCTTGTCGATCATAGGGTCTATCTCCACCCGGGTTTATCAAGGAAAACGCTCTAATCGTATTTATGATACGAAAATCTAAATGATATTATCTAAATGATATGCCACTCCGACCAACCCCGGGGAGCCACCAGCCTCGTTGAACCGTCCATTGCCCTCGGCTGTACGTCGCCTTTCCCACCACCTCAGCCCGACCCACGCCGTCCAGCCAAGCACCACTCGACCCGGCTCAAATGGTGAACCCCTTTGGCCGTGACTTGCAAGGGCGTTTTCGGTCGTTCGGGCCTCCGTTGGTGGCCTTGCGTGGTTGCGGGATCTGCTTCGCCTTCGCACCGCTGTTACCGTGAACCCATCGCCTCACTAATCCGGTGAGTTAACACCCTAATCTCCAGTTATAAAGTTAATTACACTTAGG